>JAWNNV010000191.1:1560824-2806648 GCA_035044485.1 Scaptomyza reducta | reverse complement strand
AATATAATATACAATAAAACTTTTCCATTAACTAAATAGACTAGAAGATACCCAGAACCCTGTACTTAGTGCATACAGTCAGCGCTTGCAAGTATGTGTGTGTACGCGTATACTGCATGCTTTACTTAATTTCAATATTCTAGATATCAGGTGTTTCTCAACCGATTTCAATAAAAATTTCACACATTATTTCGATTAATGTTTCAAACGCCGTCTCACAAATTTCCCGAATTCAAGATTTTGTTTTTATCGATATCGAAAACGGTTAAAGTTATCGAAAATTACTACCGCCTAGGGTCTAAGCGAGCATATGTTGCAAATCTGGAGTCTCTAGCTCTTATAGTCTCTGAGATCTGCGCGTATTTACACACAGACGGACGGACAGACGGACGAACAGCCTATATCGACTCCACTGTCGATGCTGATCAGGAATATATATACTTCATGGGGTCGGAGATGCTTCCTTCTGCCTGTTACATACGTTTCCACAAAACCATTAAACCCTTTTTACCCATTTTAACATTTTTAATAATCGGTTTTTACACACGAAAACTAAGACTTAGTTTAGTTTGATAATAATTAAATTGGAAAAAGCCATTGAACCAGTTAAATGTAGTTATTATAGTTGTAGCTTTAATTTTGATACATGTTATCATATTTATTACAGCTAATCTATTATAATCTCGTTGCATCGAATGTTCTTTGGAAAACTTGAAGTGGGATTTTCTGAATGGGTTTTTCAAGGACTTATTTAGTTGAGCACTTTTGACATATTGAGATATTGTGTTCGTAAATTCATATGAATTTCGACTTAAGTTCCGGGACACGAGTCAGAAAACTTGATTTGAATGAATATGTTTTGCTAAAAAGACTACGTACTAATTATCTCTTTGTTTGTTTTTGATTTTCTAGCGAAACCCCCATATCTAATCATTTATTCAATTTAATTGCTTAGAAAGCAATATTAATAAATATATATATGTATATACTATATTTGATAGTAGAGCACGCGCCTCATATCTTTTTTTTGTTAAGGGGTTCGTCTCAAGAGTGATACTTTGATAAGATATGTATATTTCTAGAGTAGAGATCCCTATTTAAATGATTGCATTCCTACTGGTCAATTCAGAAGTTTCTTTCGATACGTATCATGAAGTTGTTTGTTGCACTCGCTGCTCTTTTGGCCACGGCCGTGGCTGCACCCATGGATGGTCGCATCACCAACGGTGAGGTGGCTCATGTGGGTCAGTTCCCCTATCAGGTCGGACTAAGCATTGCTATCGGTGACTCCGGAGCATGGTGCGGTGGTTCATTGGTGTCCGACCGTTGGATTGTTACTGCTGCCCATTGCATGGATGCTGCTGATTCCGTCACTGTCTTCGTGGGTGCCACTAAGATCAAGGAAGAGGAGCCCGGACAGCAGCGCATTCATGTGGAGAAGAGGAACATCGTTGTGCACGAACATTGGGATGCTTCCAAGGTTGTCAACGACATCGCACTGATCAAATTGCCCGTCCCACTGGAATTCAACGATCGCGTCCAAGCCGCTTCTCTGCCCAAGAAGGAAGATGGTCACTACTCTACCTATGAGGAACAGCAGGCCTTCGCCTCCGGCTGGGGTCTTGATAGCGACAAGGCTAATGCAGTCTCTCCTGTCCTCCGCTTCGTCGAGATGCCCATCATGAAGGCATCCACCTGCAACCGCTACTGGGCCGGTATGATCACCCCCAACACCATCTGCATGAGTACCAAGGGCGGCAAATCCGTCTGCAGCGGTGACTCTGGTGGCCCATTGGTGCACAAGGATGGCGATGTCAACACTCTGATTGGTGCCACCTCATTCGGTCTGGGCTTGGGATGCGAGAAGGGCTATCCAGCTGTCTTCACCAGAGTCAGTGCATATCTAGACTGGATCGAGGAGCACACCAGGCAATAAACTGCAACTATTGATATTCAAATAAAAAACTCGTTTAATTTAAAAATGTGTGTTATAAGAAAGGGTTGTGAGGGTATGAACTAAGTGTTTTTGACTTCTATAATTGTCCCAGGAATACAGTTCGGTAAATTTGGTCCCTGAGATTCCAAGTCAATAGCTAATTGAAGATCTGCAAGGATGTGAAATGTTTTCGTTTTCAAAAAGCTGAAATAAAAAACATCCTTTTTGGGAATCAGGCAAGTTCGGTTCATTATGTATTAAATGCCTACGACCAGGGCTACCAACTTCCCAATGACATCCCAAAAGTATGCTTTAAATTTAAAAACAATGTTATTATTTGGATGTGTTTTTGTCTGTATAAACTATATTGATTGCAGTTATTACTTTGAGAAACCATTGATATATCCCTAATAGACTTGCCCACTTATTTACAGTTTAGTGATTGAATGAGAGCTGCTTGCCAAAGAGCATTGAATGGCAACTACTCTAGCTACGAACAGATGACAGACAGCCTTTGCGATAGTTCGAACTCCGTTTTATCTATCTTACGCTTTCCGGCAATGCCTGTGATGCCGTACAGTCGCTTCAAAATGTATTGTAGTGGTTCCTTATCCGATAAGATGAACTGCACAACGAGTGGTAAATCCACGTGTAATGGTGACTCCGGAGGTTCTTTTCTCTATATTTGGGCAAAAGAGTAGAAAATAAAAAAACTCATTTCGATTTTATGTTTTTCCAATTTTTTTTTTTTTTATTGTTTTGTTGTAGGTTTTTAAATTTTTATTCGGACCTTCGAAACAAGCACTCAAATGAGAGTCTCAAGTATTCATTTTCGAAACAAAACATTCGGAATGCTTCCAATGAAACCAAAGATTAAATTTGCTCACTTTTCAAACGCCAATTTTTGCTTTTGCTCTATGTACAAAACTTAAAAGTTAAGGGCGGGGAAAAAATTAATTGATAGAAATTTCACATACGATTATGTATTATTATAATAATTATTATTTTTTTTTTGTATACCTTCTGCTGCCGTTTTTTGTTGTTGTTGATTAGCAGTTTAGCAAGGTTGGAAAGGTTTTCTTTTGTTTTTCGCAACGAAAATAACATTTTTTTTTTGTTTCTTCTCCGAAATATGAATATGTTTTATGTATTATTGTATGTGTGTAGTTTAGTATATAGCTTTTTTGTTTACTTTTCCTCTTCGATAGCTTAATGCAATTATTTAGAAATCGAATAGTGGATGTTTGAAAACGCGCAACGTTTGATTAAATTTCTTTGTTTTTGCTCTAGTCGAAAATTACATAAGAATTATTACCATTTGATATAGGTATTTGACGCTTAATTTCATATAATTTTGTATAGTTTTAAGTTTTTACTTATTTTCGAAAAGACGCTTAATTTTGCAAACGTTTTGTGTATTTTGTTTTGGGTTTTTTTTTTTATT
Source organism: Scaptomyza reducta (assembly GCA_035044485.1). NCBI lineage: Eukaryota > Metazoa > Arthropoda > Insecta > Diptera > Drosophilidae > Scaptomyza > Scaptomyza reducta. The sequence goes on along the minus strand of JAWNNV010000191.1, from coordinate 2,803,268 downwards.
ATTTTTTGTTATTCAGTGTTGCACAACAATTTATTATTCATATTTGTTTAAATGTTATTAAATAAAAAATAGAAAAAAAAACAACTGAAAGCTACGTCGTACTAATAGCGCCGACCCGATACTTTGTAGCTTAAACATAATTGCTTTGCTAAAACATTTATTTCTTTGTTTTGCTGGTGTTGCTGTGAAAACGTAAAATTATGTATACGAATTTTGTAATAATAATCGTAAGAAATAAAAGAAAAATGTAAAACTTTGCTAACTAAAAATAGATTTCGTACATTTAGGGGGGGTGTTCATTTTCAACTATTATTTACTTCAAATAATTTATGTGTAGTTTTTTTTTATTATTATTATTATATATTTTCGTTTTTATTTTGTTAATGCTCTTGCGTATTTAATTTATAATCAAATCGCTTGCTCTCTTTCTCTCTGTTTTCACTATATTTGAATAGATTGTTTGTTTGTTTTTTTTTTCCAAAAATTTGAGTACATTATTTGCATTTAGTTAGGGCCGTATTTTTTATCTAAGCGGAAAATTGTTTCTCTTGTGGCTATATACAAACAGTTCAATCATCCTGTATCTGTGTTCGTGTGTATCTGTGTGTGTTTCATGTGTATTAATGCTTTTGTATGGGTATTTGATTTACTAACTTATATTCTAAACGGCCGTGCTGCGCGCAGTATATTATTATAAAAACATTTCGCGCAATCGGAAAAGGTAGTTTTACGTTTACAAATATTTCGTGTATGTGTGTGTTTTTGTGTGTGTTTTTTTGTTTATGGTTTTATGTTTATAATTACAAATTAATTAATGCTGTACAGATGTTTCTGAAGACTTTTTGTATGTCTTCGAGTTTACTTGATTATCATAATAATATAGTATGTACGTTTAAATCTGTTCGCTTTTTTGTTTTAATGTTGTTTGTTGTTGTTTAAGTGCAACTTAACTAAAATGGATCCATAATAACTTAGCCAACTAATGCATCTCACCAACAATTACAACTACTGTAGGCGTTCTAGGTGTTTATACATAGAAAAAGTATATCAAGAGGGTATAAAAGTTGTGAGAGTTCAAGAGATGTATGTATGAAAGAGACGGACAAGGATTAGGGCTATTACTGAGTTGATAATGATAACAACAACCACTATTTTTTGTTGTGGATGGGCAGCGCAGCGGGTGGCGGTGCAAGGCCACTAGCGGCAACAGCAGCTGGAATACCCGATGGCGTCATTGGCGCCATTGGGTTGGACGACGTGGACGACGCTGGCGTCATGTTGGCGGTCAGACCCAGGAGATTTGAGACGGGCGCCGTTAGTGATTGGGTTGCGGCGCCTGCACCGCTAAGTGGTGCATAGGCGCCACCGACTCCATTGTACTTGGCGTAATCTTGTGCTTTCATCTTCTTGCTATCCTTGTCACGATCCCGATCGCTGTGCTTCTTCTTGCCGCTAGTGCTGTGACTACTGCTGCTGCTATTGCTATTGGTTGTGCTAAATGAGGCGCCACCGCCATAGGGTGATGATGACAATGCGCCGGGCTGAGCGGCTGTTGGCGGCGCTATGCCAAAGCCGGTGGAAGCTGGCGCTGTTGGCATCTCTAACATTCCAGTGGGCTCCACTTTATTCTTGCTGATCTTCAGTTTGAGGGGCACTGCAGCCCCATTGGGGTTAGCTGCGGCCGTATTCGTCTTGATGACCAGCTTGAGTGAGTCCATGGAGGTGTCCTTGCTGCTGCGCTCTTTTTGCTTGTCCTTTTTGTGTTTCTTGCGCTCCTCCTTGTCCGGCTTGTCCTTGGACTTGTCCTTCTCCTTGTGTTTATGCTTGTCCTTCTTCTTTTTCTTCTCCGACTTGCCCACACCATCCAGCTCCTTGATACCATCACCACCCTCCAGTTTGGTCAGCGCACTCAACTCCATGGAGGACGGCGCTGTCATATTGCCAACCAATAGATGTGTGGGCGTGCCCAGTGCATCCTTCTTAATGAGCAATGGCGGTGTTGGCGGCATTGGTTCCAGCAGCTCAATGGGCGGCTTAAGGTCGGGCTTCAGCAACGAGGCGTTCGTCGTGCACAGGCTCTCCTTGAGAAGGCTACGTACCAGATCGGGCGTCGTCTCAATTCCACCATTTGTCATTGACAACGGCAACGGCTTCTCTTCATAGCTGGGATAGCCGGGCAGGCTGACGCCATCCAGTTTGCGCACCTTGTCGCGCGGCACAGTGCCATCGTGCTCGTCCAGCTTGCTGAGGCCATATTGGCTGCCCGACAAGTCGTTGGCGCGCTTCAGATTGCTGCCTCCCAGTTCCAATTCTGCATGCGGCTTTTTGTGTGGTGGCGGTGGCAGCATGGGCTTGGGGGCATTTCCGGACAAGCTAGTGCTGCTGGTGGTGCTAGTGCTACTACTACTGCTACTGCTGAGGGGCAATGTGGTGCGATGCTTATCCTTTTTGGTGGGCGTAAGTCGATCCTTCTTGGGGCTATCCCGATCCCGCGTATGACTGTTTAGCTTAAAGCCCAAACTATCGTGGCCAGGTCCGGGTGGTGGCGGCGGCAGTAGTCCATTAAATTGCGGTTCCTTCTTAATATCGTTCCATTCAGGGCTAAACAACGAGTTGTTTTTGCTGAGCTGGGGCTGCGTGGCAGCTTCTGGTGGCGGCATCTGTTGCTGATGCGGTAGCACATGGTTATTGTAGCCCGGGATGCCGCCATAATTCGGCGGCGGCTGATCGTATTGATTTGACATGCCGTGGACGGATGAAGACGACGAACATCCAGATGAGGATTTACTACGATGCGAGGAGCCATGGCTGCTATAGCCACCGGACGGCGGCAGCAGTGTACCATTACCACCACTACCAGAACCACCAGAGCCACTGCTCTGGTAACCACCGCGGGACATAAGCTGATTTGGAGTACCGCTATTGTTGTAGGACGGCGGTGCATTAGGATACATTTTGTTGCTGCTGCCGCCGCTGCTCGACTTGTTGACATCCTTTGATGAAACGCCGGCTGCAGATGCTACATTGCTGGCGGATGAGCTGCTGCTGCGACCGTCCAATAATGGTGGCGGTGGCTGTTGCGGCTTGGAACTTGATGAAGTCTTGTGGCCACCATGCGCCTGCACGGCCGCAGGCGGTTGCATGCTACGTGACGATTTATGATAGTCCATGGGCATCGGCGGCCGTATGCCCGCGTGTGCGGACGAGCTACGTTGACTGTTGCCTGAGGAGGCGGAGGAACCGCCGACGCCGCTGCTGCCACGATTCGACATTGAGGAGGGTGGACGAAAACCAGGTTGCTTCGATTTGTGATCTACAAAGCAAGACGAGATTTATGTGGATCTAATCTAAAAGCGTGAAATCATTTAAACACTTACCTCCATGTGCCTCGGGCGGCACAGCGCCTGGATAATTTGGCAACTTGTGATTCATTGATGATGAGGAGGTAGAAGAGGACGAATTACCTGACGCACCACCACCGCGTCGCTGCTGTGACGGCACCATCGTTGGCGGCGGCAGCAGTGGGCCCTGTGATGATGACGAATCTCGGCTAGAATCGCCGCCATTCATAAGCTCTGGCGGCGCTGTTATATTGGAGTGATAGCCCTTCATCATTTCACTTATTTTCCATTCTTCTTTCGGCTTGTTGTCCTTGCTGTTGGCCGCTGTACGATTGCTCGCACCCTGAGCGATTGCCTTGATCGAGTTGAGCTTGGACTTGAGCCGTGCCGGACTTTTCTCGTATATCGAAATAAACTCGTCCGTCAGCTGCTTGAGCAGATCGAGCGACACGCTCTTGTCCACATAGTAGAACCAGTGTTTGCCCTCGGTCGATTGAGGTATCTCCCAACGCGACCACTTGCAGGCCAAATAAATGCAGAAGCAGGCGACCACTGTGGGTCGATATTGCAGGCACATCGAGGTCAGATGTAGGCTGGGCAGTTGAGATTGCGGCAAAACGAGGACAAATTGTACATTTAATATTGTTTATTTTTTCTACTAAATATATTCTAGCTAATATTGGGCCAATATTACTAACAGATGCACTTTTTTCCACACAAACTTATTCGATAAAGGATCATTTAGCAGTATTTTGCTTAAATATAAATGCTTTATCAAAGAGCTGCTAAGAATTTAAATCAACATTTTATATATTGAAAACATTATTGTTAACTTTGCCGGTCATTCAGCCATGTTTTAAACGAGTTGAATGCCCCTCCCCCAAGAGACAAAAATAATTCCAATACAATTTTATTTTAAAATTAATGTTTTTTTTCTTTTTTTATTTCAGGTCAGTTGTTTCTTTTGGGATGACAAAATTTATGTTCAATGAAAGTTTATTTATTGCTGAACTTTATTTTTCTCTTTTCTTTTATTAAAAATAATTTTTTTTTCCTTGAATATAGTTATTTTCATTGTGAGATGATAAGAATTTCCAAATGTTTTCAAACAGATAACAAATAAAAACCAAACAAAAAGATTCTTCCGGATACCGGAGAGTAAATACCCTTGTTACATGTAGGGTAACTGGATTTTAAGCAGATTGCTTTATGAGATACAGTTGAAAGTATTTGCTTTCCAGAATGCAAAACAGACAACATAGACATGTAGACTTCGTAATTGGTTTATAAACCATATTCGACACGCGTTCGCACACATGTACGGTTACAAGAAGTCATAAATGGTCAGGTAAGCTGTCAAAAGGGTCGCCTTTAGGGTAAGCTGCCTGACTCTTTTTGTATCTTAGTGTGGGTGCTGTACCGTTGTAAGATGAAGATTGTAATTTTTTGGTAATTTCACACACATACGCACGCACGCACACACACACACACACGCACTCATTCCGTAACCGCTTATATCGTACGCATATAGTTATTTTTTTTTTTTTTTTTTTTTAGCTCATGTATGTATTTTAACCATACCTGTTTGAGGCCAAGAAGTAGGACGTTTGAGCCAGATCCTTGCATGCTAAAATTGATATTTACTGTAATCAGTAATTGATTGACAATTGCTCTTAGCTAGCATTAAGCATTTTGTAGAGCATTGGTATAGATTTTAGAGGATCGTGGTAAAGTTGCCTACCTTTGACCAGCTGGCAGGTGCGTACGACATGTGTGTGCGGATGATCGATGGCCACATCAAACCCAAGCGTCTGCAGCAGCACATTCTCATTGAAGACGAGCTCCTGTGCTAGATCTGCATACGTTTGTTCGCTCGTTTGTGGCAGGCACTTGTTAGCCGCTCTTATCACATGCTCCAGCTTGCGGGGCTGCTCCTCGACCTTGGCGGCCAGAAACAGACTGGCCGATGCCATCGAATTGCGATGGAAATGTGTGAACGAATGAAATGCATAGAAGCGATGCATATAAACAATCGCTGTGTTTATGCATAGTTGTGATACTTGCAGTCGCTGGCCCATCTCCTGTATCAGATACGCAGTCATTTGTCGGTAGTGAAGCTCATCGTCGCATTTAATGCCGCAACGACGACTCGGCGATGTCGTCAGCTGCTCAGTGCTAAAATACCAAACCTTATCCTTTTCGAATGGCAGGTTATTGTTGTTGTTGTTGTTGTTGCTGTTGCTGCTACTGCTATTGCTGCTGTTGCTCCCGCTGGCGGCTGTTGAAAGCGCGACTGAGGGAGGAACGCCCGCGGGTGGTGGCAAAAGACTCATTGCTTACACGTGCAAGACAACAAAATTACAAAAAAACCACACCAAAACTATCTTCTTCTTAATAATTTGTTAATTTCACATGCAAGAAGCAGAAAAAGCAAAAGCACACGCACAGTTTTGATGATTTCTCTTAATGATGTTTTGGCTTGGCAGCTGAGTCAAATGTTGTTGTTGTCGTCGTAGTAGGAACTGTACAAATTTCAAGAAGAAGAGTTTGTCGTTTTTCTTTGTCGGCTGTGACAGCAGATGCGTTGGTATTGGTATTGGTGTTGGTTGTGGCGTGGAGTAGGGAAAGGTGGCTGACGTTGGCTGCGCTGCTGCTACTGCTACTGCTGCGCATCGACTACGGCGGCGATTGCCACAACACATTTGCTTTAAAATAAAGCAAAATGCACACTCGATTTGCGATTTGTTTTCTGTTTTCGTAATTTTCACACTTTTTACGCCATTCAAAAATCTGCTTTTGCTGCTGTTTTGATGGCGTTCGAGTGCGCTTGTATGTGTGTGTGTGGTTTTCTGGAAATTGCGACTGCTCAACGACGGACATACATAGACGCGAGCCCGACGACGACGTTTGTTATGCAACTTTTACATCAATTCATTGTTATCAGTGCTGTTATTCCGTTTTCTCCACACAAAAACACCTCATTTTTGTTCTATAATTTGCAATGCAAATGCATCGCAAAAATGTGATTTTGGTTTTGGAACGCACAATGACACAAAAAGAAAAAAATGTATGTATGTATATGTATTTACAGTATGGCCGTCGCAGTCATCTTCGCGCTATCGATACCACCATCGGTATGAAAACTATCGGCATTACCACATGACTATCCGATATTACTGAAGTGTTTTTGCTTATCGATAGCGATGTTCAAATGCAACCCTTGAGTTTATTAACAGAGCACGTGACATAGCATTTAGCTTTTGGTCAGAACAATGCATAACTGCCCAGTTTTCTGTAAACACGTTTAAATCCGAAATTTATAACAATATATATGAGAAAGGAAACAAGTCTTGTCGAGAAATCCCGACAGAAGATACCCTGAACCTCATACTTAGCCTTAGAGCCTTCCGCAAAACCAATATATCCTTTCTAACCATTTTCAATGGGTTTAGGGTATAAAAATTAGCCAATGACAAATTGGAATTTGTTTTTAGTCTCTTTTATTAATGTTATTTATAAAACAGAGATAATATATAAGTATGTATATAGTAGATTAAAACATACAAAATTTAGCTAAAAATCTTAAAACTCTAACGGTTCCATAACAGTAAATAATTATGCTATTTTTCTTGTCAGATTTCTATCTGGTTTTCTTTTTTCTTTTGTTGTCATGTTAAAATTAAGCCATTATCTCCATAATGTCTGACCTATTTAGTCACCTACATTCGTTCCGTTTCCATTTCTAATTACTAATTTGTGGCTCGCATTTGCTGATTTTAATGCAGACGTTTTTGACATTCGCCTGTTTCAATATACATACATAAAAGTTAAACTTAAACTTGTAGCATAGTGCTTAAATATATATAAACTATATAAACTACACATTATCTTTTCAACAGATTCGCTTTCCAACTTTCCTTTTCAACTAGCTAATAGAGTCCATTCGTGAATAATATCCAAACTGGATTGAATTCAATATCCAAACATCCAAAATATTTCCACCACACGCTTCACACTGCTTAAAAAACTAATTCCATTCATTTTTTAAAGTACCAATAAAGTAAGTTTGCCTTAAATGTTCTAGAGATCTTTGCGTGTTGCATTGCGATCAAATATTTTTTCTTTTAATTTAGTTGGTCTTATCCAGCGTATGTGTTTGTTTTTGTCCAATTTAATCAAACACACATAAATATATATATATATATAATTATTGTATATGCGTAATTACTTGTATTTGTAGTTAGAACTAACGACAAATAAGTGAAACATGAGGTCCAGAAGTTGTTTATATACATTTAAAGTGCATAAATAGCTTGGCGGTTCCAAAATTTGTATTCTCTGATTGAATAATTCGTTGCAAATTGGTTGAGCGTACCTCAAAGATAAGGTTCTAAAGTGTTTATCAAGCTGTTTTTTTTTTTTTTTTTGGTGTGTTCTAAGGGAACTTTTTGAGTTTGCTTACCAATTTTTCGTTGCTTATGTGTGTGTGTGTTCAATTGTTCTATATATATATAAAATTGTTCAAAATTTGATAATGCTTAAAGCATCTCAAAATGTACTAAGTGTGATGCATTTAATCCTTAAGATCTATGTTTTGTTTTTATGTTTTATGTTAAGATAGACATATAAACGCACTTGATGCTCCCATTTCGAATTTCTCACGTTTCGCGAAACCTCAAAAACTGAGTCCTCATCTACAATATTGATGTGTATAGTATCTTACATATACATGAACATGTCCGGCTTAACGGCTACAAAATGCATCCATCTAAATTTATCTAAAATATTTAATCTGCTCGATCGTACAATAAATATGCTATAATAGACTTTGAATATATTTTTAACTTATTTGTATGTTTACTTTCTTTTTGTTTTAATGGGAGGTATATGTTGATTTCAAATTTGTAACGGGTTGCAAATATTTGTATTTCGATCGTGGGATCTTTTTGTATTATTATTTTTTTTTTTTTTGGTTTCGATTTGAAAATAAAACGCATGCATATTGAAATAATAATTTTATTTTAATAATAAAAAATAAAAAATAAGCATAAAAAATGTATACAATAAAACAGAGTTAAACTCAAAACTCACTTCATTTATTATCATATATCATATATCATCATATTATATTATATTATCAATTCGCAATCGTTTGAACAAAATGTAATCAAAATTGACATAAACATAATATAATTCGATAATGATAAAGGTACTTAGAGAACGCAACTACATAAAAGTTTAAAAAATGAAAATATATATTGAATAGAATAGAACTAGGAGTTTTTCTTGTTGTTGTTGTTGTTTGTTGTTTCTTCTTCTCTCATTTCGTTTTAACTTTAGTTTAGTTTATGCATTTAAGAGATTGCACATTTAATATATGTGTTGGGCAGTGTTTGGAAATTGTTGTGTGTGTGTGTGTATTGGAACTGTTTGTTGTTGCTTTAAACATATATATATATATATATTGGTAGTGTTGTGTTGTGGCAGTGTGACGTAACAAAAAGCGTTTACAAAACTATTTCAGACATAAACTTCAGACCAAAAGTAGATTGCGGTTTCATTTTTTTTTTTTTTTTGTGTGTGTTTTTGTAACTCCTTAGCTTGCGAGTGGTTCATTTATGTGAAGTTGCATTGTTTTTTGTACAGTGCAGCTTCATTCAAATGCACCACATAGATTAAAAGTTGCTCTACTGATTTTTACGGTTTTTTCTGCTTTTAAATATACAAAACTTACAAGTTAATAATTACAAAGAAAGTTTGTTTTTTATATATACCAGCAGCTACAACATTTTGCTTTTGGGGTTTTTCAAACGGTTTTTTACTGTGTTTACTGTGGCTATTATCATTACTTTTTAGTTTCAGTTGTAGTTTTAGGCAGGGTTGTATGAAGAAGAAACACTTAAATAAATAAACTATATCAATAAGCATTGTTAAAACTAATTAAAACTATGAAATATTTCTCATATTTTTCCATCCTTCTTTTATAAAATAAGCAACAAAAACAATGAGCCCAAAAAAACCGCACACGAATACAGTTAACCGATTTAACTAACTACTAACTCTTTTGTAGATCTCGTGCTAAGTATTTTTTGCAGTGTATGTGTGTAACCGTTCTAGGGTGATTTGGGCTAGATTGGGTGGGGGGGGGGGTTGAGGGGGCAGGGACGTAGTTATTTAGTAGTTGGTGTATATGGGGACAGTAGATAATATTAGGCTAGGTATACAGTAATTCGTAGCTATAAGGTTTTTTTTTTTCATAACTTTTCTCTTCACATACACATATCAAATATCAATAAGAATTCTTCATCGATCATATCAATAATAATAATAATAATAATAATCATAATAATAATCAATAATAATAACAATAATTAATTAATTAAATGTTACAATTAAAACACTAAAGCCAATGAATAGATCATTAATTACTAAATAAAATTTTCTGTTTAGCGTTTTTCATTTTGTTTTGTTTTTGTTTTGTTTTTGTGTATACATAATATTTATAAAGATATTATTTATACATCGTGTAGGGTTTATACTACAATATATATATATGTATATATATATATGTGTGTGTGTGTGTGTGTGTGTGTGTGTGTGTATGCCTAGCAACTATGTAATTTATACTCTTCATCTATTCTTCTCTTAATTCTTAAGACCTTACCAAAAAAAACTCAACATGTACAAAAAATCCACCTCTCGAAACAAATTTTAAATGTAGCTTACCATACATACATAATGTAAATGTGTATGTACACACACATATATATATATGTGTATATGTATGTAGTTTGGATGCTTCTTTCACTATATATATATTTCTACTATTGCCGCTAGCCGAATTTCAGCTCCCAATTCTATTGCCACCGATTCCATTTACGTTCCATTTCGTTCCGATTCCGTTTCGATTCCATAATGTTACATCTATTTACATGATCGCTCTCTCGCTCTCTCACATTCTTGTGCTCTCTCATACGCCATTACAATCGATCTCAACAATATCCTTGGGCACATCGACAAACTGATAGACGAGCCGCTGACCATCCACCTTGGCCAAGATACCACGCTGATAATAATATCTGAGGGCACGGCCCATTGTCTCATAGTTCATATCCGGCTTGTTCTTGTGCATGCCCCAGAGGCGAGAGACCGCCTTGGAGTCGACCAGCTTGAAGACGCCCTTCTCACGGTTCGTCCACTTGATGAAGCGCGGACAGTATTCGCGATCCTGGAGCAGCTTGAGCAGGAACTCCCACAGATATGTGGTGGAACCTTCTCGACTGCGCCGCTTGACGCCCATCTCCAGTTTGGGTTTGCGCGGCTTTTTCGCCTTGCGCTGCTGAAAGCCGCCCAGCTCCAGCATATAAGAGAGATCATAGTTAACGCTCGATGTCGCCGGCTGTTGGATGACGCTCTGGGAGCCATTGCCGCTGCTGAGCATTGCTGCTGCTGCCACAGCGCTGCTGCTGCTGACGACAGATGCCGCCGCCGCTGCTGCTGCTGCCGCCGCTGCTGCCGCATTGGCGATTGTGGAATGCGTGTGCTGTCCCGTGCCATGCAACTGATGTGGCAGTGACTGTGACTGTGGATGCTGTTGCTGCTGCTGCTGCTGTTGTTGCTGCTGCTGCTGCTGTTGTTGCTGTTGCTGCTGCTGCTGCTGCTGTTGCTGCTGTAGATGCAACTGTTGCTGGTGATGTGACATTTGTTGCTGCTGCGGCGCATGTTGCTGTTGCTGCTGCTGCTGCTGATGTTGCAGGGAATGATGCTGATGTGTGCCAAAGCCATTGTTGCCACCCGAATTACGCTGAGCCGCTGCCGCTGTTGGCGCATTGAAGTAGGACGTTGTCAGATAGCTGGGTGCGCCGGGTGTGACAGGATTAACGCCAGCAACACCGCCGCCGCCAGAGCCACTGTTGCCATAATAATTATCGGGCACTGCAGAAATAGAGAGGGAGAGAGAGAGAGGAGAAGAAATGATAAGTAAGTTTTGATTGCAGAGTATGCAGCGACAAGATGAACGATTTGAAAACGATTCTCAAAAACCAAAACTAAGCTAAATATTTTCAAGCTTATGTGTACCACTGTGCCCAGCACTATTCGCACTCGCTTCGTGACTATTTCACAGTGCACATGGCTACAAACAGACAGAGTCACATACATACATATGTATGTAATTTTATATGCTATTTAGTAAGTTTTGTTTTACATCCGGCGTCAACGGCGCTGCCGTTGCCCAATTCAACCGTCACTCGTTTGTCCGCGAAAGATAGAGAGAGAGCGAGGTGCACGCGGGGGGTGGTGGAGGCTAAAGGCGAATAAAATCAAAAGTATTCGCTCACCAACAACACCAGCAAAACTCTGCTCGCAGCAGCAGAGGCACACAGAGAGAGAGAGAGACAGTAAAAGAGAGCAAAGCAAGCTTTCGTTCGTTGTATTCATTCGTGTCTTCACATCGCATCGCATTATTGCATTGGCGTATTGGTGAGAGAGAGAGAGCAGCAGCGCATACATTGAAAAACGGGAGACGCTCACAGCGCCAAAGCATTGCCACACATTGAAGCTGACTGCGGTCGCTGTCACTGTCTCTGTTGCTGTTGCTGCTGTTGCTGTTGTCGTTGTCGTTGTGACCTTCACAATTTGCGCAAAGGCAATGTGTCGATGACCACAGATTTTACACAGCGAACGACGACTCACACACACACACACACACGCATTGCACATACACTGACGCAAAAGCGAGGAAAAAGCATAAAAGCAGCGCGAGTGCAACACACATTCTTATTGCAATTGATTGTGTTTGCACACATACATATGTACATATGTTCAAATACGTGTGAGTATGTGTGTGTTCTGTTCATTTTGCACTTAATGAACTTTAGCTAAATACTTTATGAATGTATGTTTTTTTGTTATTGTTGTTGGATTCATGTATTAGGTGAATACTTGATATACTCACCACCAACACTGCGATTCCATATGTTCCGCAACGAATTCGCCGCATTATTCTGATATAAATTCGGATGCAGAAATGTGCCTGTGTGCAGGTGTGCTGCTGCCGCTGCCGCCGCTGCTGCTGCAGCTGCTGAGTGGGTGGCTGCCGCGGCAGCAGCCGCAACCGATGCTGACGATGATCCTGTACCCGTGCCCCCGCCAACGCCACCAGCTGCTGTCGCCGCCGTTGTCGGCATGCCCAAACGCGCCTTCAACTCGTCGGCGCATGGCTGACCGCCAGAACTGGAACTGTCTACGTCGGATACACCGCTATCCGCCGGACTGGGCGGAAATGAACCTGCACGCAAAACAAAAGGGAAATTAATAAATGTCAGTGGAGTGCCAGGGCTGGGAGTCATTGCAAGGGCGTGTGCAGTGGTTAGCCTTGCTCTAAAGGTTTTTTCTCTCTCTCTCTTCTTGTCATGTTAAAGTGTTGTCAGTATTATAAGCTTATGCTAGGGTATTTAATCGTCGGCGTGCTCATCGTCTAGCTATCTTTTCTGGTTTTGTTTTTGAGGCTGGTCTTGTTGTTGCTGTTGTGGTTGTTTTTGCACTCACCTGTTGTGGCCGTCGTGTAATTTCTGTGATGTGGATTGTGAATTGCGCCGCCGCTGAGCAAATTATGCAGCAATGGCCGATGTGGTATGGCCAAAGGTTGTTGCTGTTGTTGTTGCTGCTGCTGCTGCTGATGCACATTGTTGCTGTGTTGTTGTTGCTGCTGCTGCTGATTCTGTTGTAGTGGCGTTAAGAGCGCATTCTGTTCGGTCTTGATGTGCAGCAATGTTGTTGCACTGCCAAAAGCTTGCTGTTGCTGTTGTTGTTGCTGCTGCTGCTGCTGTTGTTGTTGTTGCTGATTCTGTTGCAGGTGCTGTTGTAGTTGTTGGTGCTGCTGTTGCTGATGAGGTGACGGACTGGTTGATTGTTTGACAATAGGAATTTCAGTATCTAAAATTAAAATACATCAAAACAAGTGTGAGAAAAAAATGAAGTTATTATGCAAATATTTGCGTATTCAAAAACAGTTTGAATATTTTAAGTTTAAGAAATATTTGATATTTTCTTCAATGCTTCATTCATTTCACTCGACGCAATTTGAGTGGAACACTTGAACTACTTTCAAATGTCTGGCAACTCTTGCGCCACAATTCACAAAACAACTTTATCAACAACAACTGCTCTCAATAAGTAACGGAGATGTGTCAAAATGTCTAAACTGAGCATGGAATGTAAAGCTAATAAAAATAGTACTTCAATAAATCTCAACAAGCATAATTGCAAAAAAAAAAGCGAAAAGAAATAGTGTGTTATTATTGTTGTTGGCAAGTTGAGCGACAGGCAAAAAGTCGCACACATTCACACACAAACACACACACGCACACAGAGCAACAAAAGTGAAATGCCCCAATTTGGCGAGCCATGAACTCAAAGCAACAATAACAGCAATGACAAAAGAAATGCAAAGTGAGAGAAGCAGCAACAGCAAAAGAAAAAAAATGAAACAAAAAAATTGCATCTCACTTTCTTTAGTTGCTGTTGTTTTTGTTGTTGTTGTTATTGTTGTGCATTGAGGCGCAACGCAAGAAAAATGCACAAGTTGCGTTTTGCTTTTTTCTTTTTCTTTTTTTTGTTTGTGTTGTTGTTGAAAAGTAAAAGTGCATTTTCACTTATTTTATGCGAAACGCCGCAACGGCTGCTCGCTGTGGATGACGAACGAGAAGAAGAAGAAGCAGCAGCAGCCACAGCAAGCAGTAGCAAAAACAACAACAAAAGAAAAAAAATTGCATTGAATGTCAAGCTGTTCACATACACACACATACCAATGCGCTTTTGGCATACACACAGTTGTCTCGCTCGCACGCAAGTGCAATGTGCAGGCAAAATGAAATAAGCAACAACAACAACAACAGCAGCAGCACAGCAAACATGCAAACACACATACACACACGCGAAGAGACTCTTGGCAGCAAGAGAGGAAGAGAAATCAGGTCAAGGCTTGTCGGCGTTGTTGTTGCTCTTCTTGTTGTTGCTGTTGTTGCTTGGCAAGCGGCGACGAGTTTACAATTTATGCTTTGCTGGCTGCATTATTGCATGTTGTACGCGGCGAAGTTTTAGTTTGTGTGCGTATGTGTGTGTGTGTGTGCTTTTTACAGCTTTTTAAATGCCCACACACACACACACACACCTATACGTACATACATTGAAGCTTACAGACAATTCGCCTCGTCTTATTTTAATTGCCGCTCGTTTCATATCGTTCATATTTGCTCGCTCATTCGGTTTTTGTTGTGGGTGAATGAGAAGTATGTAAAAAATAAAATACAAATAACATACATATTTAAGCATATTCATATGTGTGTATGTATATATTTACAAAATATTCAAAAGCTGCTGTAAAAATATGGCACAAAATGAAACCAGACATTGTCTGATGTATGTGTCTGTGTGTGTGTGTGTGAGTGTGTGCGTCTCTAGCAAGTCGTGACGGAAATTGCGGGCAGGCAGCTAAATCAGCTGTGGCCTGCAATACCTTTATTTCCCCCCCTCACATCTTCAACCCTCAACCTGCCGTTGCAGCCTGTTCGATACGTTTTGTTTTTTTGGGCCTTTTTTGCAGTTGAAAATCGACTTTTATTACTTTGGCGGAAACTATAAACATTAGACGAAACGAATAGTTGCTTTTAACATTTTTCGGTTATTTCTTTTGAGAATTTTTCTAGCGGGAAACCTGAAAATTGCTTAACGGAAATGCTTGTCAATTGTTGTTGTTTGATATTTGTTCGATTGGGTTTTTTTTTTTTTGCTGTTCACTACGGAAACTACTTTTTTAGGAGCTCCCGTTGCCCGCCGGGCTAACAAGGCGTATGCGTAACCAAAACGCAGCTGTGAGAGGGGCACACAAGACGTATACGTAATCGGCATAATATGTGCATGCAGAAAATAAAAATAATTGCTAAGTGTGCAATTTGTTAGAAGGATTTAATTCGTTGCTGGCACACCTGACGTATGTGCAATATGCAATAGAAAATTGCGCATACGCACCAAATGCATGGGGGAATGCAAGTGATTGAAATTGACATTTTGCGAACAGTATGAACAGTATTAAGGGATACACACCCAAACTTTAACACACATTATGATGGATGCATTGCAATGTTGAGCCAAATGTGCGATGACCTCTAAAAGTGCGGTCTAATGAAAAAGTAAAAATAAAAAAGCCAAAACCATTTCATATATATTATATGTATGAGAAAACACAATTGGCCAACATCAGCTGTATGTGTGTGAGTGTGTGTGCAATTAACGGTAGAGTCATGTGCAGAGTTGCTTTTTTGTGTGTTTTTGCCTATTGGTGTTATATATTGTATGTATGTATTTCCCTGCCCGATTTTGGACTTGAACTGCCTCGTTGATATGTGCGCGGCGTTTTGGGACAGTTACATCACAATTCACAGTCACAATGGAGACAGGCAGGCGAATAGTAGGTCAATGTAGGTAAAGCCCGTTGTTGTTACTGTTGTTGTTATGATTAGTTTACTTTTAATGCTGATACGTACAATAATAATAATAATAAAAAAGTGCTCGTTAGTTTTGCCCAACTCAAATAATGTTTGTTATCATATCACATAATCAGTTAGAGGGTATTTGATAGTTCACCACATTTAATTGTTTATCTGTGTTTTGTTTGCAGTTGTGTTAGCCATTTCCGTGGAAGCCGCTACAATTGTTACAACAACAACAACAATACTAACAGCAAAATTTTGTTATTGCTAATGTGTCATTTTGTTATTGGCCTATTTAATGTTGAACTCGTTGGGTTTTGTTTGTGTTTTGTAGTTGTTTGAAATAACAAAAAAAATCATAAACTAATTTAAGCCATAGGTGGGTGACTTTTTGGCTTTACTGTAAAGTTTTTGACAGCCAAATAATACGGTTTTGGCAAGTAGGTGTGGGAAATATCAGTTAAGAAATGGATGAACTATTTTTAATAATTTTAAATCATTAGAAATTATATAAAAATGTATAATGAAGTTATGCAATATTGTATTAATGACAAAAAAGAAGCATTGAACCAATTAGGAATTAATTTATTCTTGATAAGCAATAGTATGTTGTAGAGTTTTGATCTCTGCGAATAAATGTCGATAACTCTCCAGGTTTCCGATATATATGAGTTATCGATAACATACAAATGTTAGTTATTCAAGTTTTGATTTTTTCTGAGGAAAGTTTAAGGTTATATTGTTAATCTATAAGAATTAAATCAAGTTCCATTAAGAAACAAGGAAGTTGTCGCCAATTCAACTTTACTTAACGCTTCGCAACGATTAAAGCACAAAGTTTAAGCTAAAAAAAACATAAATTCCTATTTTGTTTTGATAAAAAATGGTGATTAACAAATAAAAAACCATAATTTAACAAATTTAATATGAGCAACTCTCTGTATGTATGTATATTATTATTACTAAGAAATGTGATATACATATCATTATATTTTATTGCACTGCCAAAAGTGAAGCTAACGATCATAAAAAAGAAGCAAGCGAAAAAACAAAAACAAAAACAAAAATGTAAATATGTATTTATTTGCATTCCTTTGTGTGTGATGAGTGTGTTTCACGGCAGCGCGAATCAATTTTAATTTTGACAATAACAACTAGAGAGTAACAGCAGCCGCAACAACAACAACTCTCGACCGATTAACCAAAAGTAATATGCGAATAACAACAGCAACAGCAACAGCAACAACAACGGACAAAAGAAAGCAACAGCGAACACAGCGACAACAACTCAAAAGTTCTATATTTAAATATTATAATTTATGTGTTTGTTTGGCTATTCTACATGTGCACGCACATACATACGCATACAAACATACATATATGTAGAAGTTGTTGCTGCTCTCCAGTTGGGCACACTCTCTCCTTCTCACTCTGCGTCTCTTTTTCCCCCCACATGTTCCCCCTTATGACTATCATGGTACTGCTTCCGTCAGCGAACTCAGTTCCCAGTTCATTCCCACTTTGGTTCTCTCTCCCTCCCACTCGCTGTCACGCGCGCTATCTCTCTCTCGCTCTCTTTCTCTCTCCCGTTCTGTCTAAATTCCTGTTCTGCTTATTTTGGCTTTTATGCCTCTGCTGCAGCGCTGTCTTTCACAATGTCTCGTCTGTGTGTGTGTGTGTGTGTGTGTATGGGTGCAAAGAATAAAAGCCGCTGTCGGCAGTACGTTGTTGTTTTTGTTGTTGCTGTTATTGTTGTTTCTTTTGTTCTGGTGTGTTGGTGAATCGACATCGCTGGGCGCAGTTGTCAATGTTTGTATGTGCGTGTGTCTGTGTGTGTTCGGTGCTTGTGCTTTTTGGAAATTCAGTCTCAAGTTCAAGGTCTCGCGGATAACGAACACACACACACACACACATACAGACAAGTGCAAGACGCACACACACACACCCATGTGATATGAGATGTGTACAATTCTTATTGCTTGTTCAAGCCTACATACAGTACATATTTATATATATATGAAATATCTGTATGTTTGAGACAAATTTTTCATTGTTGCCTGTCTGTGTTTACTTTTTGTTGCTGTTCTTTCTTTCTTTCTTTTTTTTCTTTTTTTTTTTGGACATATATTATTTGGACATATTTAAAAACAAAAGAAAAAGATGCAGCACAAAATAAATAACATTCGGGCAAAAATTGAGTATAAAAAATGCGCAGCGACTAAAAAATTTATATTCCTCAATATTTCCGCATCAAGAATTGATACCAGTTGTATATTTTTTTTGTAAAGTTGTTGTTGTTGCTGTTGATACAAAAATATCTCGTTTTGAATACAAAAGGAAGTGCATAGTATATTTGCAAGCATGTATGTATGGGTGCACATTTATACATATTGTAATTTTTGTGTGTTTTTGGGCTGATATTCATTTAACATTTAATGCTTTTTTTTTAATTTATATATGCCATGCAAATTATATATAATACATTTTTGCATTTAAATTATTCTTATATTTGTTAAGTATGTGTTTTAATGCCTATATGTATATATATATATATATATGCATAAAGATTGACGCATTTGTTTGATACGCAATTTGTTAACTGACTAAACGAAATTTTGTAACAATTTTTCGGCTATAAAGATATATAAACTTTTATCTTGAAATAACAAAAAAAAATTTGGAAAATAATAGAAAATGTTGAAGAACTCAAGTATTGAACATAGTAAATGATCTATACTAAGAATTATAGTATAGTATCTGAAGCACAGATAATCTTTTTACTCTATAGTAAGTAAAGAGTACTGAACAGAGTATCTATAGATCATATGGTGCATATAGTATATGATCCATCCATATCTATATTTTTAGGGGATAGTATGAAGTAGCTTTCTACTATATGGTATGTACAGAAAAACATGTTTCTTTGGTTACTAATGTAGTACGATCTATAGTATGATGCTATTATGATCTATAGTATTCAAAGCACAGAACAGATTTTCAATATGCAAGGAACTCATTACCAATGAACCCAGTATCAACTCAGTACCAAGGAACTCAGTAACAAGATACTCAGTACTAAGGAACTCAGTACCAAGTAACTCAGTACCAAGATACTCAGTACCAAGGCACTCAGTACCAATAAACTCAGTACTAAGGAACTCAGTAACAAGATACTCAGTACCAAGGCACTCAGTACTAAGGAACTCAGTACCAAAGCAATCAGGAACTCAGTACCAAGGAACTCAGTACCAAGCAACTCAGTACCAAGATACTCAGTACCAAGCAACTCAGTACCAAGGGACTCAGTACCAAGCAACTTAGTACCAAGCAACTCAGTACCAAGATACTCAGTACCAAGGCACTCATTACCAAGCAACTCAGTACCAAGCAACTCAGTACCAAGATATTCAGTATTAAAGCACTCAGGAACTTAGTACCAACGAATAATAATAGATTTCATCTTCTTTCCATTCATATTGTATAATAACGATTTACAAAATGTGCTCAGTAAGTTTGAGTACAATAAATTTCTGTTTGAATAGCATTTTTATAATGAAAGAATTAAGTTAATACGTTAAGCAATAATAAAAAAACATGATGCCATGTGAGTTTATGGCATTCTGATTCCCGGATATTACATAATACCGTATAATTTTTATTGGCTTGCTTTGTGGCCCATTCACACCGCTGCCTTAATTAGCACCTTTCTCTGCAGAGTTCTTAATCATGAACGTATCTGGGCAATAGCGGATATGAATCTACGAATATCTGAGTTCGCTGTCAGGCGCCAATATTTTAGCATTGCAGGTGCTAATTAAGACTTTTTGTTTGTTTGCTGATTGTTTTGACTTGGAATCCAGAAATAAAACTCATCTAGCAGCAATAAAGCTATTTGATTAGCTAATGTCTATCAGTCTGATTTCGCAATTACTGTATATATATATATTACTATTTATACAGTTAGTGCACTGTCCAGTGACATAATCTCGATTCTCTCTATCTATCGCTCACACACACACACACACAGTCTCGCATCACTCTCTCTTTCATGCTTATTATCAATTATCGCGGCGCAATCAATGGACAGATAAGGAGACCTCAACGAATAGAGAATTGCGTCGAGCAATATCAAAAATGCGCTTACAAAACTCACACACACACTTACAGATACAGCTACGCACAACACACACACCCCCCCCACACATAGACAGATAGACAAAAATCGAGACATGTTGGCTTACATAATTCTTAACACAAAAAAAATGTCAACTGTATTTGGGTTAAGCTAAAGAAAATGATTTGCTAATTTCTTGCGCTGAAACGAGAAATTTAAGTTTTTCCGCACGCTAAACTCTATCTCGCTCTCTCTCTCTCTCTGTCTCTCTCTCTCAGTGTGTGTACTCAGTTGTTGGCAATCTATTCCCAACCTACCTCAAAATGTTTTGCGTTAGGCCTCAAAGCAACAGACCTCGTTGTGCAGTCGTAAGGGGGTGGTCTATAAGGTGGGGGGGAGATAGCGTCGCTCTTTTCCACTATTTCCCAAAGAGACTCACACACACACATGCACGGCCCAATCGCACGCTTACAGAAGCTGAAACTGAAGCTGGGCTGTGTGTTACTCATGTAAAGGGAGCATGAAAAACGGCGAGAGCGAGAGAGAGAGAGAGAAAGAGCGAAAAAAGAGAGCATAATAAGCTCGTTGCGCTCTTCGACACATGTCGCAATTGAAAGTCGTTTGCTTATGTTTGTGTGTGTGTAGGTGTGTGTAGGTGTGGGCGGGGGGCATTTGGGAACGGGAGCAGAGGAACCCAAAAGGTTGAAGGTAAAACACAAATCAAAAACAAAACAAAACTAAATAAAAGTCGTGTTGGAAAAAAGAGGTTAAAATAAAAACGATTGCGTGTTTGAAACTGGGAATTTTTGTACAATGTAAAAATAAAAAAAATTGTCAAAAAACAAAAAAAATGCGTAAAAATAAACAAATATTTTTGACATTTGAAAATGAATTCTATGAACCCGTAATATGTGACTCATAATGATGATGGGGTTAAATGTTTTGTGCTTTTGAGTAGGCGTGGCACGCAACGCCCACTTTATAGCCCACTGCTTGGCGGATTTGAATTGCTTGTTTTGAGGAACCAGCATTATTTTAGTTCGAAAATTGTGCGGGCTTTCTTTTTGTTTTTGCTTGCGGTTTTGTTTGTTGCACTTGATTGAAAAAGCGAAAGATTGTATACCAGAAATGGCAGTGCACAAAAAAGCCGGGTATTATCTAAGCAGCGATAATATATTAATGGAAGTTTATGAAAACAAAACGAACAAACATGAAACTTATTGTTTACGAAGTTATTAGGTCAACCAAAGTTATAAATATTCAAACGAAAGCTTCAAGAACTTATTGTTTATAGTTTGGCTTAAGCAAAAGTTACAAGTTTAACTTTGCCAACGCATATATGTTCTATATATATATATACTATAAATATAGATAATTCTTTTGGCAGCTGGTGCCAAGAAGTTGGCAACTGCATTAATCTGTCATTGCCATGTACTCAATAACCCGTATGCCCCAATCCACAATTCGCACCCCCCCACTGTTACCCCAATCTACAACAGTGACGCCCACTTTGCGAAGCTGCGAGCGACGCGCATTTCCGCAAATACTACAAAAAAAAAAACACACACACACAAAACGAAAAGAAAAAGAGATTTCAAGTACCTGACGCCCTTCTTTAAGAAGCAAACATACAAATGGTATATACTAGTAGAAATCTGTATGTTTGTACATAGATTGTATTTGTTGTTTATACAAACACACACACACACACAGGCAAACGTATTTATCTTAAGATTCCCTTGGAGCAGCAACCAAATCGGAGCATAAGGCAACAAAATCGCTTGCGAAAAGTCAAAAGAGACGCCCGTGTCAAATAGAGGAAACAAGTTGTTGGCTGAAGGGTTACCAGCGTCAGTCTAGTTACACACACACACGCACACACATACGTTTATATGTAACAAGTGTATATATATATAAAAGTCCCCCAGTTGCCAGTTGGCGCCTTGGCTATTCGCAAACTGAGAAACTATTTCACACAGCAACTAACTAACACACATACATGCACATAAAATTACAATTTACACACACACAGACACACACACGAACTGTGAATGCAGCAAAAGCAATGTGGAGAGCATTTGATAGTTCAGCTCTCTTTGCTCTTGCTCTCTCGCTCTCTCGCATGGTTTGGTTTGTTGCTGTTGCTGTTGTTGTAGTAGTTGCTTTTGCCGCTGCTGCTGCTGCTGTTGTGCGTTTGCCGCCTAAAGTAATCAATAAAATTGTTGAGGTGGGTTAGGAAACTGTTACGAAGCATTGCCGCCGCCGCCGCCGCCGCCGCCGCTGACGTCGCTCTTTTTGCTCAGACAGCGTGAGCAGCGACGTTGGCAGCGATGTTGTCGACGTCGCCGTCGTCGTCAGCGGAAATTGCGCTATTTAAATAATGTTTATTTTGCGTTTGGACGTCTTTGTTTTTTGTTTTGCCTGTCTTCTGTTTGTTGGGGGAGCGGATTTGGTTTCTTCTGTTTCTTTTCGTTATAAATTTTGCCTGCTATTGTTGTTTTTGTTGTTGCCAAATTGACATTTCACAATTTTTTCTCTACGGATTGCAAAGAAAAGTCTTAAATGGCTTTTGGGCATTCAACAAAAGTTGCAGCAAATATTCAGTTAAGAGCAGACCATCAAATTGAATGCATAATAAATCATTTTAAATTTGCAACAGACACAAAAGGTGGAATCTTCACACACACACCTAAGCATGCATACAAACATATGTTTTGTCTATCAATCAAATATATACTTAATCTTAAAGAATATTCCAGTTAGGGCCACGGAATGAGAAGCATGTATCAAGCATATTCTTTTGACGTATACGTGATATTTGAAACCCAATATAATAGACCAATCAAGTTCCTAGCTTGATAGCAAAAAACTTAAGAACGGTCCAGAAGAGTTTTACTTGTTAAAAGCACAGTTTTTCTACATTCAAGTCAAGTTTTACTTGGTTCGATATTATTTGTACTTAATTATAGAATTTTATCGAAATTTTGAGTTGTTTATATGTAAATCAGAAAGAAAGAAAGAATTTAATGAATCGGGAATAATCAATTTGAGCATATTTGAACTTAAGTTAAGACGAACTTCGTTCACTTTGTGCATCATATATTTCCCACAAATATCCCCATTTTCCCCCCGCCCAAAACGTTTCTAGCTACTTACAGTAGCGCTTCATTAAGCTCTTCTTGTAGGCGGCGGAGCGTTCCGCTGGCTTCAATCGCATCCTTGTGCGTTCACATTGCGTTCCCGAACCGTCGTCGTCGGATTCAGTGCCGGAGTAGGAGGTGTGTCCACGTCGCCGACTGCTGCTGCTGCTGCTGCTGCCGCCAGCTGCAACTCCTGTTGCACCTTTTGTGGCAGCAGCGCCAGCAATTGCTGCTGTTGCATTGCTATTTAGCGAGAGATCGAGTGGCGAGTCATAGCCGTTCTGATATTGCAACTCGAGCAGTTCGTCGTCATCGGCATCCGGCTCGATATCCGCATCCACATCTTCATCGAGCGTTTCCTCGTCCTCGATATCGCTCATTGGATGTTGCTGCTGTGGCGGATGTTGCTGGTGTTGGTCCTGGTGCTGTTGCTGCACTTGCAACTCGTTGCTGCTGGTGATGACGCTGCTGCGCTGCAACTGCTGCTTGCGCTCCCAAAGTATCTTCGAGACATCGTCGAGAGTGCTGCGGGTTTTATCTGGCTCGGATTGTTGTTGCTGGTGTTGCTGCTGCTGTCTCAGGTGATTGTAGAGCACTTTGAACTCGCGACAATCTGTTGCAATGCTTTCGTCCTCCACCTCCACCTCCAACTCAGGCTCGGGTTCCTTCTTCTCCTCCTCCACTTTATCGTCATCCTTTGCTAACTTCTCGCTCTCTCTTTCGGGCTCATTTACTGGACTTATACAGGGTGCCGGCCTAGGACTTTGTTGTGGTTGTTGCTGCTGCTGTTGCTGCTGCTGCTGCTGAACCTCTTCTGACTTGGTTGCATCTGCTATGGCACCTTCGATTGCTGTTGTTGGTTTTGTTGCTGTTGTGGCTTCCTCGGCATCCTTGCCAGGCGCTGGTGATGTGGGCGCGTCAACGGGCGTGGGCGTTGGCGTTGGTGTGGGCGTGGCACAGACAGCAGCTGTGGGCGATGCCGCCGGTGAGGCCGAGGCCGACGTCGAGGATGTGGAGCAGGCGGATGACAGCGACAACAGCGAGGATGTTGATGATGATGACGATGAGCTCGAGCTGGAGATCGAACTCGAACTCGAGCTGGAGATGGATGATGATGATGAGGAGGAGATCGCCGCCGTCGCAAAATTATGCGCCGTGGCGGCCACCAAATGTTGCACCATTATCATTTTAGCAGTTTCTCTTCAACAATATCTTAACGCGGCTTAAACACGATTCTACTACACGTTGCACATATGGATATAACTATATATTTATTTGTATTTTGTATTTGTATTATTGGATATTATGTTACAATTTTGAGGTATTTCTTAACACAAACTTCTTGTTGTTGCTGTTGTTGTTGTTGTTGGCCGGTGCCGACTGCAGTTAAACACATTTTTGAGTGGCAAAATCGCGCAACGCGCAACGCGAATGCGGAAACGTAACAAAATGGGCAACAAACGAATTCTGCTCACTTTGGCTGGCTTGCGTTTATATTTTCTGCTTTTAGCTTTAGCTTTAGTTGTTTGTGTGTGTGTGTGTGTATGTGTGTGTTTTGGGTTTGCTGTTTAGCCGCGGCACGTCATTTATCTCTTACGGTATCAGCGAAACTAAAATCTAAAGTCAGCACAAAAAGCACTGCCCGAGTGTTTATTAGGCGCAAACAAACGTTGCAGGCGGCGACGGCGACGCGACTGCAGCAGCGTGCGTTCGTCGACGTCGACGTTTCTGGCAAAGGCGCGCGCGCGCCCCACTCACAAGCACACAGTCGAAGAGACAACGACGAGCACAACTACAACAACAGCAGCACGAGAGAGCGAGCGCACGAACCCGAACACGAACCCGAGAGCGCAGGTGGGAAGGTAAAAGGCGAACAAAATAAAATACAAATGAGCAAGCGACTGAGACGGCGACGACGACGACAACGACAACTGAATGGGGCTCGCTTGCTCGGCTCGCGCCAAGCGAAAGAGTGAGCGCACGCGGGCCACACAAACTGTTGTTGCTGTCTAGCTGCGCTATTGCGAAAACGATGTCGATGTCGACGTAGACGTCGCGGTCGCTGTCGCTGTCGCAGTCGGGAGCGCGCTAAAATGGTAAGCAAACGTAACAGTTTTGCGTTGCGAGAGCAAATGTTTGGCGCTCTCCGCTACTGTTGTAAATACGTATGTAAGTATTTTTGTTTTTACATATTTGTTTATTTGTTTGCTGTTGCAGCTAAAGGCTATGTGTGTGCGTGTGTGTTGGGTGGTTTTGTGTGCCACATGCGCATTTGCATTGCATTTCTCCTCTAGGGACATTGAGTGGCAAACACAGGCTGGCGGCACAGTGGTGCTTATTCAATAATATTAACTTTATTTTTGGATATCTGCGAAAAATACATAATTTTCCAAAAACAGTATTCCATTTTATAATAAGTTTTTCGAGTTCTTAAATACCCTGGATCGCTTTTTGCTGTTCAGCACTTCCACCATTTCCTTGTTAGACCGATCTACAGACTACACACACACATACACACGTACACAACATAAACACCAACAACTACATATCTACCTACAGATATGGCAATTCTCGTATAATAGCTTAGGCGACCCAGACCCAGTGCGTTGGCTTGAGTGGAGCAAGTGGAGCGAGTGGCAATTGCAACAACGACTATCTGGGCCCCCAAATGGGTCAGGCCAAGTCAAAAGGGCTGCACGATCGTCAGGGGGGAACATTAGGTATACATACGTAAGTGTATGTGTGTTGGTGAGAGTGCGAAAAGTGAGCACAAGGAGATGATGATGATGATGCCGACGTCGCTGCTGCTGCTGCAATCGTCCACGACTGTGACTCAACGTGAGTAAGAGAGCGAGAGAGAACGCACGAGAGAGGAGACGAAGAGTCCACACTCTCTCTCTCTCTCCCTCTCTCTCTTGCAGCATTTGACGATGGCAGTAGAGCAAATTTTCACTTTCCGTTTGTTTTAGTTGTTGTTGTTGTTGGGGGGGCCTTTTCATTTACTGGCGTCTCTATCTCTCTCTCTCTCTGTGTGTGTGTGTATGTGTGTGTCTCTCTTGAAACTCAACATGTGTGTGCTTGAATATTGCAAATAAAGGAAGCAGAACAAGAGCAGCCAGCAGAAGAAGATGAAAACAGAAGGAAGAGTTTGGCATTGGGGGGCGGGGGTAGGAGAACTTTAATGAGGCGACGTCGTTGGCGACACAGACATACTTTTAGCTAAGCCTGTGTGTGTGCGCAATGTGTCCAATGTACCGACAACTGGGTAGCCGGTCAAAGGAGGAAGGTGGCAGCAAGGGAAGGGGCACACAGACGGCTCCTTTAGGCAACAACAGAGAACGAGAACGAGAAAGAGAGAGGGTAAGATAGGGAAAGAGAGAGAGGGATAGAGAGAGAGAGTGGAAAAGTAGAAGGTTGTGCGGGGGCACAGACATAAAGCTGTTAAAGAATGTTTTTTTTTTATATATTTTTGAAGAGGAAGCGTATTAGGTGGCTTTGGTTTAGTTGGGTTTGGGGCAGCTCAACTTGGAACTGGGACTTGAAAGAAGTCTGGGGTCTCGTGGATTTGGTAAGGCAGGGCAAGGGGTGGGTAAGGCTTGTGTAGTCGATTCATGTTTCATGTTTCACACAGAAGTCATTGAACAGACGCCGTCAACGACGACTGCAAATCCTCGACTTCTGCTCCTCCATTCCATGCCTGCCACGTTCGAGTCTCAGCAAGCCAGACGCCACGTCGATGGTTAGGAAGTGTCGGAAATGTATCGCTTTACTTGCTTCGTCTTGTTTTGATAGCAATGTCCCACCCTCGAAGCTTCTAAACCACACCCAACCCTCCGACCGTTCCCTCTTGATGCGAATCGGCGTGTCATCGCCAAACAACAACAATGGCGATGGCGATGGCGAGACAACATTTTCGGAGTAAACAGCAGTGAATGACCTCATATCATCTAATACACGCGCCAAGTGCCCAAACCCTGCTTGTGCCCCTCCACTGCATCGCCAGAAAAAATCCCGACAGACCCGACGACTGACTAACCTGCAGACTGATGTGGAGAACCGAATCTCACTCAGTCACTCGATTACGATGGCAACGACAATGACGACGGCGACGGCGACGTTTGTCAAACTTATTTTTGTGTGCTGCACATTTACGCAAAAAATAAAATCATCAGACTTGTAATTGTTACGGTTTCCACTGGAGGCGAAGGCACTTGGGTGAATTGGATTCGGGTTTGGGTTTGGGTTGGGTAGAATTCTTTGTTTAGTGGTCGGTAATCTGGTCAATGATGTTAGAGCTCTTTGTCCTGCGATGCAGGAGACGCTGGCGTACGGATATGGTGGGGGTTCGGGGCTAGGCGGGGTCACTTGTAGGTTAAACGGACGTACATTTATGATGGCTGCTGATTTTGATGATTTGCCAGATAATGCAGCTTGTTAGTAAAATGCATATCCTTTGTATAATAGAAACATTTGAGAAAGCGAAAGTGGAATATTCGAGAGCGAACTAAATTGAAAGTGATAGCAATGAAAGAAAATTGCAAAGGCAAATTGAATACTTAATGAATTAAGGGAAAATCTCCCTGACTGATTAGAGAGGTTAGGTCTTTAAGGAACTCTTAAGTTCTCAACTCAAAAAGTTTCTTAAGACTGAACGCATTTAAGAAAGCGTTGAAAGTTACCTAAACAAAAGTATTTTAACCCTAAGCACTTTCCAGCTGCAATTCTTCAGGAAATTTCCAGTCAAGCTTTCAGCGTTGCTTTTCGAGTTTATTGTTATAGTTTTTTTATTTTGTTGGCATTCACCTTTAGATGCAAAAAGTAACTAGCTCAGCGCTTTTGTTGCCTAACTGCCGCCAGCAACCTTCAACGCAACTGTTTCCCCATTTCTTAACAATAAAACAAAGAAATGATTACGAGCGAAGAGAAGTTAAAAAAAAAACAAAAACTACACAGCGCACTTGACCGTCAGCAAAAGACATTATCATCACTGTTATAATTAACATTGGATTCAATTCAAAAGAAAACCAAAACAAAACACAAGAAAAAGTTGTCAACTCTTTGGGCACACGATGCGTATGTGTAACGTTGTAATGTGTAATCAACGTGTGTAAGTAAAGCGTGCAACATGGCAATAACAAGAGGGGAAACACAAACAGAAGCCGTTACAGCCATTTAGCCCTGACTTTAGGCCACTTTTGATTGGTCTGCAAGCAAAAGTGCAGAACAAAAAGAACGAAACGAAGAAGAAGTAAAAGTAACAACAATTTGCATATTGCAAGAAATTATGTATTCAATTTGTTTTCGCATTTCGCTTTGTGCACAATGTTCAATGTCAATGTTGGTTAGCACTCAAGAGAGACTAGTTAAAGCCATCAAAGAAGTAGTAAAAGAAAAACAAGCTAATACACAAAGGATTGTTGGCCAACAGCCAATTCCAGTTAATGGGCGAGCGTTTGTCTGGCTGGCTCAAGCTAGTTTTATGCGTTTTAATTAAACTTCAACGAAATCGAAAGCCAACAGACGGGCATTAAATGTTCGTTGGCCAAAGGAAATAGCTGATGTTGCAGCAGATTTGTTGTTGTTGCTGCTGCTGCTGTTGTTGTTGCTGTACTGCTCATTTAAGCGTCACTTTTCCACTTGCACTTGACAACGAAAATGCCACAACAAAGCAAAAAAAGCAACAACAAAAAAGTCGTCAGCAAAAACCGCAAACAATGGCATCCTACTTTTGGCCACAACAAGTCGCTCATACGCCCCGTTAGCCCGCTGGCATTGTTTGCCGTCTGCAACATTTACTCCAACTGCGTCTCGCCTTGCCTCTATCAACGTTTGATTTTCCTTTCTTTGGCCGCATGTTGCACTTGCACTTTCTTTTTGCATTATGGCGTGTGGAAAAACTTTCGATTTTCTCGCTAACCGAAAAGCAAATTATTTTTACTTTTTGCAGCAGCAGCAGCAACAGCAAAGAAAATGAAAGCGAGAAGTGCAACAACACAAGGCGACAGACAAACGAGACTCACTCCTAACTTAGTTTAATAAGTATGTGAAGAGATTCGTGGACACAGCGAAAACTGTAATCGGGTTTTTCATTTCTTTTTCATTTCATTTTTTTTTCTTTTTTTTTTTTGCGCGCATTTTGAGAGCAGCGTCCTAAATTTAGAGGTTGCCTCTAGGGAAACGGGCGCCTTGAGCTGTTGTTATCACGATTGTTAGTTTGATTTCATTATCAACACTTGAAAAGCGTTTCGACGGAGGCGGGCATTAGTTATTAACACAAACAAGCTTAGAGTGGAGAATGGAGATTAGAAGGAGAGTGGAACAAAAGAAAAGCTAGTAGACGGGATTAAATGTAAGCTTATAGAGAGTAAATCATTTAAAAGTCGTATAATCATTGTTGTTGTAGATTTCAAGCAGTTTTGAGAAATATTTCATGGGTTAAAGTTTAAGAAAAGTTTTTTAAACTTTTTTCTTTAAGTATTTTTGATCTTAGATGTCGAAGTTTTAGTTAAGAATTTTTTAAAAAAGTTTAAGAGATGTATTTCTGATTTAACATGTCAAACATGTTTTTAGGAAACTATTTTCAAGTTTATTTATAAAAAAAATGTACCTTAATATATATTAATTTTGGTTTCTGAGAATAAACATTATAATAAAAGTTTGGTTTTTATACATTTATATATATAAGCCTAAGAAGTAACTTTTCTGAAACTCGTTTGCTATGATTGGAAATAATGAAGGCATCTGATGATTTTATCTAAGCTTAGATGAAAGAGTGAAGAGCACTTCGGAGAAGTTTACTAGATCTGATATAAATACTGATTTGCTTTAAAACTGGTATAAAAACCCTTCAATTTGTTGTCCCGAATAGGAAAATAAACCTGCCCCAACTTGGTCACGTGCAAAGTGTGCAAAGAAGCTGCCAGTTGCAAGTTGCAAGCCTGGTCAAAAGCAGATTGTGAATAATCATGATTTTGCTAACCGACTTAGCCAACTTAGGTTGGATGACTTCTGCGAGCTGCGAGCTTAGCTTTGCCTTGTTGCATTTGTATGCATCGTCGGTCATTCATAATGAAAGTGAATTTCGCATAGTTTTTTTTTTTTTGTATCTTTTGGAGTTGTTGCCAACATTTATTTGTCGTTGTATGTTGGTATTTATGTATGTATATGGCTAATTTCTAATGCTGCCTCTCTACTTTTCTCGCTCTCGCGATGTCTGGGGTTGAACGAGAAAACGAAAAAAAACCAGTTAAAGTCAACTTGTTGGCCAACAACTCGCTGTTTAGCGTCTGTTCGCTTTTGGCATCGTCATCAGCAACAACTACAGCAACAGCAACAACAACAACATTGCGGCCCTGGTAACACTGACTGACTAACTGACTAACTAACTGACTGACTTCTTGGCCATGCGGCGAAACCAAGCCAAACCAAAGGAAATCGCATGGCAAAAAGAAAACTTTTGCAGTTTGCATGTTTGCAACTCACATCTGGCGGCGGCTGCCACATGTGGCCAGTTTCACATTCGATGGTATCGATACTTGCTTTTGATTTTCCCAATGTTTCTTGTATTTTGTTTCTCTTGCATTATTTTGGCCAGTTTCTTGGCTAGCAAAGCTGACAGGCTGCTTTGGCTCCCAAGCCGGAAAGTATTTATTTTAATTAACGAATAGCGTTGGAGTATGTATTGATTGTGTTGACTATTGAGAGAGTGTGTGTGGAGAGTGTGTGAAGAGTGTGTGAAGAGTGTGTGTTCGATTGTTGTTTTCAGATTTTTTTTATGATTTCCGAAAGCGTTCAAGTTGATTTGTATGAACGTTTGTGAACTTTCGCTTCAAGCCAAAAGGATTCACTAACTAACTATAAGTAGCTTATAAATACTAAGATATATATATATATATGTATCGATCTATATGAAATGTAAGTAAGTTATTCATTTGTATGCAAGAAACAAGCCTTGTTCGTTTCAATTAAATTCAATTTGCAGTGTTATTTTTGCTAACATTTTTGCATCCCCGTCGTCCAACCTTTAGAGCGAACAATGCAAGCAATATTGCATCTAATCCCATATCGAAATGCATTGAAACGTTTCTCGAACTTGCCAACTAAAAGTTGATTAAACTGCACAATAACAAACGGCAACAACAACCATTTTCAAGTTCAACACAATGAATATAAATTTGAAAGAGCAGTTTTTTTTTTTTTGTTTTTTTTTTTGTTGGAAATTTTCCAATGAATATTTGCTTGTTTGTATATGTATGTGTATGGCACAATACAAGATGCAGCTGCAGAAGCCTTAATCAACATAATTCTCACACATTATCATGACGCTGATTAGTAAAAACGAAAAAAAAAATATATATATAAGTCAAAATAGACACTGAGAAACTATCAAACTAAAAGTTCAAATCCAATGCAGTCCAACTGCAAATTGCTATTGTTATTGCTGTTGCTGTTGTTGTTGTTGTTGCTATTTGTGTTTGCTATGTTTGTAGGCATATTTGTGTGTCTGTTTAAATTGCCGTGTGCGTTTCATTTTCATTTCATTTATACCCTGTACGTCATTGAGCTGAAAGAGCTGTTAGCGCTAATGCTATTTGCATTCACAAGTAAGTGTTGTTTGTTTTATTTACTTGTTCTGTGATAACTAATCATTTTAATGGCACACAATACGCCCTTCTTTAGTTTAATAGTCTATTAAGTTATGGGAACTGTGAAACTTACTGCAAATAGTTCAGTTATGTTGTCAAACATTCCACTTTACTTAACTATAAACATTTAACTTTACATAAAGTTCATTATAAATAGTCGTGTAACTAAGCAAATTGCTTTTACAGCGTATCTACAAGTCGACTAGCGCACTCCAGTAGCTAGTTATACTTGTTTTGGTTTTAGTTTTTGTTGTTTGTTTACGTGTTTTATTGAAAAAGATTTTCAATGCCATTATTGTGCATGTCTGCCTATCTATGTGTGTTCGTGTAAGTGCATAAGTATAATTGTGTGTGTGTGTTTGTGTGTAAGTTGTAAATGCAAGCAAAGCAAACGTCCGTCTAACTGTACGACCGTCAACCGCAGACATTGGGACAGAGAAGACAGCAGGCATTAGAGGCGTCGGCAGACGGCGGGCAGTGACGCCGACGCTGACGCTGACGCTTAACGTTAACGTTGACGTTGAAGCTGGCGCAGCTCAAAGCTGACGGCGACAGCTCATCCGACGTTCGTTTTTCGTTAGCTAGTGACTGCTACTAATATCTACACTACTTACAGCCAACGGTGTATATATATATATATAGTGCACATGTGCATAGGTATGTAAAGGAGCTGAGCTTAAAGTTTTGTGTGTGAATTGAACAGCGGATAGCATATGGCCTGTCGTGATTTCCTTGCATAGAGGCTTTCCTTCCTATTTTTCTATATTATACAAATATGGCCTGTTTATAACAGACTTCCTTCCGTCCTTTGCGTTTCTTTTCTTTTTCTGTGTGATATATTAATGCTAACTGTCTTACAGTTAGAATTTGAAAGGGGTTTGAAAGGACTTTGTGAGAAAGTGCTGAAGGCGTTTTTAAACATTAATCTACTTCGAGACTTTGACACTTTATAGATAGTATATTATTTATATGGATTTTCAACACGAAATAAATTATGAAACAGAGAGAAACCGTTGAAAAACCCGTTGAAAGGGACTTTACAAATAAAGCTTTTGTAACTTATTTTTGGGAAATTATCTTTTCGTCAAGTAAAATTTAAACAAATTCGGTCAGATGTTGAACACCTTTATATGAAAACCCATGAAAAGCTTGCGAATAAACAAAGATTTACCGCAACTTGTTGACATAGATAAAAAGTTATGTCAACAAATATAGAAATATTATTCCTTTTTAAAACTTTTCCATTATAAAATCTCCTTTTCATAGCCTAACTGAAGTTCATCTAGCAGCAAAAGTGATAAAGCTGCCCTCGCTGTTTGTTATCTGTTAGCCTAGGCTGTATAATTATAAGTTGTATGTATGGACAAAACATGTGCTCAAAGAAAGTTTTTCCACCGACATGGATGGCCGGCAGCCGGCGAATTGATCGTGCAATAATTACTGCATAGCTGCAAGCTGCAAGTTGCAGGTTGCAGGTTGCTGCAACAGCATCAAATGATGGTGTTGATGATGAAGTTGTTTGCTGTTGCTGCTGCAAATGGAAAGCAATGAGAGGGAAAGTGTTTTTGCCACACTGCAACTCGTGGTATATATGTTTTGGCAGTTTAAGTTTTCCATGGCATGCTGCTAATAATTCCCATTCGTAATGCCGCATAATACACACACACACACAGACACACGGACACACATAGACATAGCTATAGATATAGATAATAGTGCATATATAGTGACAGAGACACACATCCATTCATTGGCATTGAAACGAGTCAAACGTCGCAGCCGAGTTGAAGGCGAGACAGTGAGAGGGGCGAACAATATGTGCGGAGGGGCAGACGGGGCGGGCGCACAACGTCAACACGGTACCCTAAGTGAGATCGATCTACAGCTACAACAACAACTAACAGCGACAAGCATCAAATTTGCACAAACTGCAAACTGCAACAACAAAAACTACAAACGACATTCAACCAATAGAAGTCAAAGTTCTGAGAGAAGGCGACAGATAACACGTCACTTGACTCGAATGGGGACATGGACAACATGCGTGCCACCCCCCCTTGCCGCTATCCCTCTCTCTATCTCTCCCTCTCTCCCTCTCTCTCGCTCACGACAGTCGGCGACGTGAATCGGAATCGGAATCGTTGCGTTGTTAGCGTCGTTTCCCCCACGGGCAGAATAGAACATTGCGACAAACAAACAGCCACTGGCATAGACACTGCAACAGCACCCCACCCCCTTCGTACAAGTCATAGACTAACATTTGCAAAGCTTTTCACAATGTTGCGTTCGTTTTCGGTGCACTTTTTGCATACCCTGTGTAGAGAATGTTATGTTAGGGTATCATAAGGTCGTGTAAGAGTATGCTATAGACAAATTTTAAACTTAAGAATAGTACATAACAAGCGACAAACTTATCACTTTTATTGAAATTATCGATAATTATCGATAATCGATATCAGTTTTATTGAAATTATCGACAAGGATCGATAACCGATTATAGATTTTATTACAATTATCGACAAGGATCGATACCCGATTATAGATTTTTAGGCAGAGGCATCAGCAAGTACCGTCGAACCTACAAACAATGCAAAATTATCGATAAGTACCGATTACCAGCTATCGACTCTAAGACTAGAGCTGCACGAGGCACCATTCATCTAGATTAAGTCTGCTCTTTAGTTGCATTCTCCCTATCCATACAAACAGCATTTTTTCTAGTCACAGGGTATCTTTGAATCCGTCATTCACTTGACTTCATTTATCGCTCTCGTTTGTTTATTTGTTCTCAGTACTTATTTATGTATTTTGAATAGAATTTGCACGTATCGAACGTTGCCGTTGCAGTTGCTGTTGTTGTTGCTGTGGCTTGCGGCATGTTGCAACGGGCTGGCCCAAAACAGGGCCAAAACTGGGGGCGCACTTGCCAGCTAGTTTATGGTCGTGGCTGCCTTTCGGTAGCAAAAATACACAAAAACACAACAAAACCAAAAACAATAAACAACACAGCATAACAATTTTCAATTTAATTTGTCGTTGCTTCTGGCACCAGTTGTTGTTGTTGCATGCAACGCCAATGTTTTGGTATCAATTAGTTGCAAAATGGGTGTTACAATTGGTTAATGAAAGAATTATGTTTAAACTTTCATAGTCATAGAGAATAATTGTACTTTAGCATAAATATTACGTATACGTATGTTAAACTCATAAAATTTAATAAAAAATAAGTTCAATAACTTAATATGAATAATTAGTTAAACGTTATGGCATATTAAAATAGTGTTGAAAAGATGAAAGCTCAATAAATAATACTGATAAATATCAACACCTAACTCTTTTCTATACATATATATTACGTATACGCATTGCTTGGATAACTAATCGGTTTATTTAACACCTTCAAATTACTTTCAAAGCACCCTGTAACGGCAATTGAGATACACACACACACACACACATACGTGTGCATAAATGCATTGTATTTGCTTAGGCATCTATTTATTTGTTATTTGCGAGGAAGGAGAACAAATAAATGAGCGCTGCATACACGCATACAAATGCATATACTGAAACTGCATTCATGCAACAAAACATATACAACAACAACAACACGTTGAAACTCATTCACGCTGTGAGAATTGTTGTTCTTGTAAAGCCGAACCGAACCGAACCGAACGAGCGAACCAAAACCGAAACCGAACCGCAACCGTACCGCAACCGAATGAAACGAAATAGTATAAATAATAATAGCAACAAAATTTCCTTTTCTAGGTCTAGGCCAGTTGCACAATTACATTCTAAAATATGCACACACACACACAACAAATATATTTCTGTGTATATGTGTGTGTGTATCTATGCTGATCTGTAGTATCTATTAGTTATGCGGTTCTCGAGTCTCCCGATTCTTGACTGTGCCACTTGCACTTGATTACATTCTGCATATATATATAGTTATGGGGCATTCGGAAGAATCGTTTCTTCTCATTATAATTGTTGCATCCATAATTCAGCGCACTGTGTGTGTGTGTGTGTCTCGTTTTGGCCGCGTTCTAGGCCTATAAATATTACATATACACATTTATGTTTATATATAGATATATAGATGTACACATTCGCAGCCGGATTATAGATGCACACGTTGTCGT
This sequence comes from Scaptomyza reducta, assembly GCA_035044485.1. NCBI lineage: Eukaryota > Metazoa > Arthropoda > Insecta > Diptera > Drosophilidae > Scaptomyza > Scaptomyza reducta. Next base: position 2,767,389 of record JAWNNV010000191.1, on the reverse strand, counting down.
TGTTGTCACCACAGACATCCGCCTAATATTTTGTAGCTCGTTGCTGTTGTTGCTGTTGCAGTTGTTCTTGTGCCTCTTACGCATGCAATTTGTTGTTCGCTTTCGATTTTGCGTGCACTCTCTGTCTGATTCTTTTTGAAGGACAGACAGTCTCTCTGTGTCTCTCTCTCTGTCTCTCTCTCTATGTGTCTATGTGTCGATGTGCCTGGGTGTCGATCTGAATACCGAGACCAACGCCTGGTTTGCATTTTGTTGCCATAGTCCCCACAATAAATGCTTTTACACATATAGACATAAGACATACGTAACATAAATACATGTTAAGGTGCGTAATACCTGTACTAGAGTGATTAAATGTTGCACATTATAGGCCTGAAGCGAGCAACAGATGCCATTAGTTAAACCCAAATCGAAAGCTAATGGTTTATGTATAGAATTTTCGCTGTGGATTATGTAAAAAGAACAGGTAAACACTTCTCAGTACAAACTGTGTTGTGTTGCGGCATTGCAATGAATGTCTTGATTACTAGTAACTGGTACTTTCCTCAGCCTATCTGTGAGACAGTTCGCAAATTGGCTGTGATGTTCAACTTAACTATTGCTAATCAAATAAACATTTTTGTTAAGGTTGCACAACATTCCATTAACAATCTACCATTTGAAAGCATAGTGAATAAGTTGAAGGAAAATTGTGGAAACCATTTCAAATTCTCTAAGTTCAGAGATGATATTTGTTCCTGTTATGTTTTGTACGGTTCCCAATTGGTTCAATGCGTAACGGTAACACACATAAGATCCGCAATATGTATTTACGTTTTGTACATCCAATTAGTCGTTCAGCAGATGACACAGATACGTTTTCTATACTTTTCCGCTCATTTTCCTCATTACGCTAAACGAAATTTTCTTACAAATTGCACACAAAATGCACAACGACCGATAGACTTGTCTAACATGCATATCCGTTTGCAAAATGTGCCGTTTGTGTGTGTGTGTGTGTGTGGCACGATCAGAAAAAAGACTATAAACCCAAGACAGATATAGTCACAGTAGATGACTGATTATTTAAGAGAAGCTGCATGCATGAATGTTAGTGGGTTGGAAATATATATATATATATATATGTGTGTGTGTGTGTAAGTGGGTGGCATGCGGAACGGATGGCTGACTGATCGAGTGACTGACTGACAGGAGGCGATAATTAGGGGCACATGCTAATTCGCTGAACAAACACAAGTGTTTTGGGCTTGTTCTTATTTTTGCAAGTGTAGTTACACTGAACTGCATATTTTGTTGAATGCTTGGTAATGGGTAACACAAAGAACTGGAACTAGAACTAGAACCCCATGAACTGCTGGACAACAATAAAGGTTTGCTCAATGACGGAAAATGGATATGCAAACAAGAAGCAAAACGCAAGGCGAAAAAAAAATAAATATATAATAGCAAGAGCAGTTTATATTTTGTATAATGAAGCGCCGCGCGCCAATGAAAGCAAAACGACTGCGACGCCGACAGAGACGTTGACGTTGTATTTGACGATGCGCATCTAAGTTTTTATTTGCTTGCGTTGCGCTGTGTGTGTGTGTGGGGGGGTAAAGGAGAGCTTTCGCAGACTCTCGCGAGCGAAGCCGACTGTGTGTGTGTGTTTGCCTTGCGTTATGCACATGTGCATGTGTGTGTGAGCGCATACATAAAATACATCGTCACGCGAGTGCAGCGAACTAATTCAAGGCTGCATACCACACGCTACAGCCAAAGCAAAAATAAAGCTATCATTGTATTAGTGTGTGTTGTGTGTTGTTGCTTGCTTGCTCTCCGCTTCGTTGGGTCCCACTGCTGTCGCTGTCGCTGCTGCTGCTGCTGCTGCTGCTATGCTCAGTGTTTGACGCTCTCAATCGCTCTGCCTCTCTCTCTCTCTTGCGCTCACACACAAATGCACATTTGCTGTTTTGCTGTTGTGTGTGCAGTCAAGACAAGTTCAGCGCTAAACATTCAAAGCCGACTAAAGCCTAAACGCAAAACATTGAAACGAAAGACATAGAGGAAGACTGCGACTGAGACGGCGACTGGCGACTGAGGCTGGAGACTCAGCGACTACGACTGAGAATTTTGTAAGGTTGTATCATCATCATCATCAGTCTCATTATTGTTGTGATGATGATCATCGTTTGGCGCTGCCTTTTGTTTTCATTTCTGCCTTTTATAACGAGATGCGAAGTCAGCGGCACACGCTCTAATGCAATCAAACACACACAAACAACAAAAGCGAACGTCGCACAAGCAGTGAAGCCGCGAAAACTGGAACTGGAACCGAAACACACACACACACACACACGCACACAGCAAGCTTCCCCCACTCCAATTCTTTCTTCCTCTTCAGTATTCAGTTCATTTGCTCAATTCTTTGCCGCTTCTTGTTTCTGTTTACGGCAGAGGGGCTGTAAGTGTGGATGTTGCTCTAATGGGAACAGCGAAATGTGTTGTCTTTTGTTGTTTTTGTTGTTGTTATTGCATATGGAAAAGCATTTGTTTTATTTTCATTGGCTGTAATCGTTATATAGAGAGAAAATGCATTTCCACCTCTAATTCCATCATTTCCACCCCAGTGAAAACACACACACACACACATGTTGCTCTATTATTATTTGTCTGTTTTTGTGTTTTTGCAGCCTGTTGTTCGTGTGTGTGTGTGTGTGTGCGTGGGGTGAAGGTGAAAATTTTCACCGCTACGAAGGCACCCAAACGATCGTCGACCGACAATAGATGTCGATCGTTTGTTTGTTGTTGTTGTTGTTGTTTTTGCTGCAGTTGTTGTTTTTGTAGTTGCTTGCTGTGTTAATGGGTTACAGTGCAATTAGGACAGTGTGCCTATCGGGAGAATGTGTTTATTGAATATCATTTTGTATTTATCTGACCACGTTTCAAGTGTGCTTAGTGAAAAGAAAAGTGAAGATAGTGTTGGAAAGTGAATCAATATATCAATGAATAACAATAATAAGTAAAGTGTGAAAGTGATGCAGTTGAGAAAGCTCGTAGTATAGAATTGAAATTGCAGAGTTCTAGAACTGAATCCGTTATACGAAAGAGAAGTTCTACTGTATATGAAGTAAGTAGTTTTAGGATTGACTTTGTACTTCTAACTTTACAACCAATTATGAGTCATAATGGATCTGAATAACGTTTTAATCTACTCCTGTGTTAGATCATTCTTAACCATTGGCACACCCAAACTACATATTTTTCCATGCGAATGCAATTGTCTGCCAAAACTAATTAAAGATATATTCATATTGATGGAGTTGTCATTAATCAATCAAAACCAACTGAAAATGGCCCCCAAAAAAAATGACATCACTTAGAGAGACAAACGACGCAACGAGAAGAAAAGACACGGCCCCATCTAACAATCGAGCTTAACAAGGTGAGGCTCCTGCAAGCTGTCTGGGTATAAAGAACTAATGCAATTGCAGCCACGAAGCAACGAAACTCGACTACAATAATGCGCTTGAACTACTTAGTTGATTTAAAAGTTTGTCAGTTGGTTTTCAAATCGATTAGTGGAAAGTATAGATACAATATATTTGTCTACGAATCATGTATGTAATCTAGGAAGTACACATCAAATATAGTTAATTTATTTTGACGCTTAAAACTATGCTTTAGATTTGTTGGTTATTTGATCCTTTTATCATCAAAAGAAATATTATTATTTTTTTTTTTTTGCTCGTTCAGTTCGCTCAATCGTCAAGCCCCAAAGTAGGCAACATTATATTAATACTGACATGATATGACAATACCAAAAAGCATTCTTTATAAGTAAGTACTATTTCTTAGCATTATCATATTACTTTTTTTCAACTACCCCACAATAACTTCTAATACAGGGTATCTTAATGATATCCGTTAATACTTGAACCCACCGGTCACCTGCGTTTTGCGTGCAACATACACATAAAAAAAAAATTACAAAAAGAAAAAAAAACCCCAACAAGAGAGAGAAAAAAAAAACTGAACAATTTTAGACAAGTCGACAACAAAATGCAATGAAAATTAAAACGAAATAAATAAATGGATAAATAGAAAAACTAAACAACACTATATTTATGTATGTGTATGTGTGTGTGTGTGTGTGTGTGTGTGTGTGTATAAACAACAATTGCCAATCGACCAATCAACAAAATTGCAAAGTGCATTTCAGCAGTGGCAACGTTTTGCACTTGAGGCAAATGCCATACGAGCGGTGCACACGGGGTGTAGGCGCTGAAGGAGAGACGCAGAGAGGCAGAGAGGGGTGTACAGTGTGCAGTGTGTGAGGTAGGTTGGGGTTAGCTTTGACGCTTAGGCGACGACGACGACGACGGCGGCGGTGACAGTGACGTGCTCGGCCCGGTTCGCTGGCTGGCAATGGACAAATGAACGCCCCTGACATCGTTCGTTCGTTCGTTGTTGTTGTTCGTGTTATTGTTGTCGTTAGGCGAATTTTGTTGGCCGGGGGACACGCAGAAATCCTGATTTGGCTATAACAACGCACATTTAAAAACAAAAAAAAGAACGCGCGACACGATTTAAAATTCAAATTGCAGTCAAGAAATGCGTGCAACATTATTGTTGTTGTTGTTGTTGCTTGTGCTATGTAGCCATGAGCCATGAGCTATGGCTAAAAGGCATTATACACTTTATGCACTTAAGCATTGGCGCAACCAGTAGAATATACAAAATGTCAGTTAACTAATCAACCAACAACTCAAGAACAAAAAAAAAACGAGGGATGGGTCAAATGAGTGGCGAATAATTGTTAAATCAAAGTATATCGCATAACCTTTAAACTACGATAATAATAATAATGAATAATGTGGGAAAATCTTTAGACTTAGATATACACATACAAAAACAAACGAAAAACCCATTAAACAAAATGTTTGGAACACAAAAATCAATAAAAATGTTATAAAGAATTTTTGGTTGTTTTTTTTTTGCTTCTGGTAGAGCTGTGGCGTTCCAGCATGCTGTGGTACAGTCCTTGCTCGATTCCAGAACTTAATATTATTATTTTTTTTTAGAACAATAAATAATTTGCAAAGATTTCTAACTTTGGAAGATAATAAAATGATTATTAAGTATAGAAAAGTATGTTTATAATAAATTTTGAAGTTTATTCTATACTGTTGATATTCAAAAGTTCTTGGAAAAGGGTTTAAATGAATATAGGAACATAAAATTTGATTTAATTTTGAAGCTGGAAGTTAAGTTCTGTAGTCAAATGGGTTTTGAATACTTTTAAGAATCAAACATATATATATAATACATTTAAGTTTAAGGTTAAGGATAAATGTTAGAAAAGAGGTTGCAAGGATAATCCTAGCCTTAAGATTTGTAGACATAATAAAGGCTCCAAATTCATTATCCCTTTTAGCATTACCCACCATCCTGTTAAGCTAAAAATTCATAATGCTTCAGAGCTTTGCAAATAATCTGCTAACCAAAAAGACAACTCACAACTTTTTGCCAACTTTTCGCATACCAGCGGCAATTTATGCGTGTGCCCATCCCTGAAGTGAGCGGACCAACAACAACATCCAAAAGTAACCGAACGCAGAAAACTAACGCACTTTTAAAAAACACACAAAATCGTTGCTTGCGTTGTTGGTTTGGTCGTGTGTGGAACCCCTTGACATTAATAACGTGGCCAAGTCGCTTGCTAACTGATGAGGAGAGTGTGGGATGGCGCGGGGCAAGCGTGGCTAGCAGGGTGGCCGCAATAGAACCTTGGACTAAGACGGAGACTGAGATTGAGACGACGACGACGGCTGCTGCTTAAACCTCCTCTCTATGTAAGTAAGAACAATCTTTTTCTACAGCAGCAACAGCAATGTCAACGTCTTGTTAGGAGACGACGTCGCATTTGATTGGACAAACAACCAAAAAGGTGCCCACTCATTAACAGACGCTGTCGAAGAAAAATAAGTAGCAGATGAAGAAAAAGCTTATCCTTGAAACTGAAAATTAAAGTTCAATGTTTGAGCGGCGCTTGAACCCAACAGCAGCGACAGCCTGCCTGCCTGCCAGTCAGCGTTTAACAAAAGGACAGCAGCAACGTCTAGCAACCCAAAAGCGAGAAACCAGCGCCCCAACCATAAAGTCTAGTCGGCCCAAAACACAACCCCCAAAAATAAATATTGTTGATTGCGCCCATTTTTATGTCTGTTTCGTTTTACGAGTGAACTCGCACGAAAATTTCAAGTTCAAGGTTGCCGGAAAGCAGCCGCCCCGAAAGGCAACAACTACCACAACTCATCCAGTGCCAGACTTGAGTTTGAGGCACAATTCCCATTAAACGTCGACGACGACGTCGGCGTCCTCTTTGTCTGCCGCACAAAATGGTCTTGTGGGCCGCCATTTTGTCCGTGTGTTTGTGTGTGTGTGTGTGTGTACAGGCACACAAACCGTTTCCTACAACACCAATGCGAACGCAACGTGGCAATATCCTTTTGACCTTGAGCGCTCAATTTCCACACGCAAAATTTATTGACCTGGCCTCCCTGCCCGGCCGCAGGCGAAAAAAACTGAACAGGCGGCATTTTGTACAAGCTTGCTCTCTCCCTCTCGCTCTGTCTGTCTGTCTAGCTGTCTCTGTCTTGCGCACAGCAACAGCGTGTGAAGGAAACCCAAAAAGCCAAACGGCAAATAAAAAAAGAAACATGCAGGAAGACTGTAAAATACTCTAGTTTAACAGTTGATTCCAAACTGTGGTGCTTTAGTGATTGTCAAACTGTATTAATAAGTATGCATTTGTGATCGAATACAGTGGCTTCACAACTAAAACTCCCAAACTGTAGAGTTTAACAAATCGTCGTTTAGCATAAGCATAAAACTAATATATACCCATTTTTTCCTTTGAATACAGTGCATAAAAACGAAGGCACCCCGCAGACCGCCCTGAGCTCTGTCTGGGGTTTAGGACCGTTAGAAAAGGAAGTAGGTGCTTTCACAACTGTGTTGTTTTGCTTGTTTCTGTGTGTGTGTTTGAGTGTTTGTTTGTCTGCTCTGTCTGCTATTTAAGGGTAGCAACGGCTAATATCTTGGAAACCAACTTATTTGCGCTTAGTGTCAACAGACTCTAAACGTTATCAGGCATTGGGAAATGAATATTGGGCGGGTTTTTTTTATTTGCCACACTTTGTTGCCAACTGAGCAAACAAGTTAACTAAAAAAAGCTTAAAATTAAAAATTTTAAAAATTGCAAAAAAAAAAAAAAAAAACAGCATAAACGGTCACCTAAATTGATGGAAATAGCTGTTAGTCTGATTGGTTCATTCTTATATATAATAAGATATATCGGACTGCATTGGAGCGCGATGAAATAAATAAATAAAATACTCTAGTTTAACAGTTGATTCTAAACTGCGGCATGGTTAGTACTTGTCAAACTGTATTCAAAAGTCTGCATTTGTGATCGAATCCAGTGGCTTCTAAAACTGTGCTACGGACGCAAAATGGCAGCTTTTGGACTGCTTAGGCAAAGCAGTGCAAAAAGAAAAAAGTGCCGTTAAAAAAAAAATTTTATTTACAACGAAAAGTAGTAAAATTCTACTTCGTTTGCCAAATTGGTTCTTATTCAGTATAGCAGGCAGCTTTAAAAAGCAAGCGCGGCAAGAGAAGCTGTCTGTGGTTTAGGGAATGGGAACTGGAGAGTGCAATTTGCAAGCTGTGGTGGCTGAACAGGAATGGTGGTGGTATTGGCTGATGCAACAGGCACGTCTTGACTTTTCAGACAATTCATTAGTAGCATAATTTTGCTCGGATCATACGTGTGTATGTATATCCGTTTGTTTGAGTTTGTTTGTTTGTGAGGACGACTGACAAAATGACAAATTTAAATTTCACCAACAAACTGAACGAATCGCACATAGCTAAGACATCAACACCCTGCAAGTGTAGACAGCGAGTGCGGAGACTTTGAGCAAAGAAACAAACAACTTAGTCGGCAATACCACATCGAAAACGTCCCGCTTAGTGCGGACACCTAATTTTAACAATGACACAGTGGTTGCACAACTGTTATGCAAGCTCGAAGCTTTTAAAGCTTTGTTAAGCTGCGACGCCAACTTCATGTGAGAAAAATTATGCGCGCAGCCAACTTAACGTGGTTGCCTAACTCGCAGCCAGCCTCACGACTTTGTTTTTCGAAAGGCGCGCAATATTCAAAAAGTGTGTTCACTCACCATCTAGTTTATCCAGCCGCTTATCAATATTTAAGCATTTTGACATCAGCTTTTCCACTAGCAATGGATTCGCCGAAGCGCTAGTTGCCGTCACAAAACGTGACTCCTCCTGCGTGCAATCGCCATTGCTGTTGTTGTTGTTGAGCAGATCGCAAGGCAGCAGAAAACCTACATCAAAAATGGTTAGAAAATCATTAACGTACGAATTCACTAACACTTGAATAGTTTACCCGTTCGCTTAGCGGACGCTGCTGTCGCTGAGTTGGCTCCAAAACCGAGCAGTTGTTGTCCATGCCCATTGGGATTACCGCTATCCGCCAAACTTGCCCCGACGGAGTCAACCAAGCCCTGAACACTCAGCTGGGCGTTTTCTTTCGATAGCAGATCATCGCCGGCGACAACGGCGGCGGCAACGCTGGCAAAATCATTATCACTGATAACATTGTTGTTGTTCTCCTCCTAGGAAAGAGATAGCAATAGAAGAAGAAAAAGGCAAAAGCAGAAGTTTTGTTGTTTTGGTTGTTGTTGTTGTTGGGGAAGAAAAGAGCAGAGGAAATAAAATCATAATGGTAAAATGTTTCGTTTCGAAAATTCGTTAAATTTTGTTGATAAAAAGCATAAAAGGGAATTTCTGCGCATAAAGGATGTGTTTGGATATACAAACATATATATACTTGTGATTATATATATATGTATGTATGTATATATAGATATGTATGTATGTATGTATGTGTGTATGGTGTATAGTTAAACTTGTCTCTTATTTCTTGGCGCATGTACATTTTCGACTTTGACCTCAACGGTTGCCAAATCCGACAGCAGGCTCTCGATCTCAAAGCTGCTCTCGGAGAACGATCGAAAAAGCTCATCGGAGGAGTCGCTGCCACACAGTGGCTCCACCACAACGTTCACATTGCGCGCCGCCGAGCCGCACAGCTCCTGATTGCCAGCGGATTGATGTTGTTGTTGTTGTTGCTGCTGTTGCTGCTGCTGCTGCTGATGTTGCTGTAGTTGATGTAGTTGCTGTTGCTGCTGTTGATGTTGCTGTTGCAGTTGTTGATGTTGTTGCTGCAGCTGCTGTTGTAATGTGTTGTTCGTGCCAACAGTTGGATTTATATTCTCAGCATTAACCGTGGAATCGTCCTGTGAGCAAAACGAGATAATGTGGGATTCAGTTGAGTAGGAAAGAGATAAAGAAACTTTAATGAACTTGTTAGAGGTTCACTAAGTGAGCACTCTGTGAAAGTAGGAACAAAAATCGGAACCAGTATCGGAACCGGTAGCAGAAGTTCGATAACATTATTAAAAGTGAACTTGCAGTTGAGTTCGATACTCGCATTAAAGGAAACTACTGTGATAAGGCTTAAACTAAGCTTTATGTATAATTACCGCAATGCATGTTGCCAAATCTAGACCACCAACAAGACGACCATCGTTATCCGGACACCAGAGCAGTGCGTCATCGATAAATGGCATCGCTGAGAGGGCAAAGCCTGCACTGCAAATACTGTTAACTGCCAGTGTTAAGCCGTTTCCTCTAGAGCCCTTCACTTGAAAATATGTTTGTTGCTTTTGAACCCGCTGGGAGGGGTTTTGTTTATACGTATATGTTTAGTTAAACTAAGCAAATGTTGTATTTTTATTATTTTTCTTGTTTTTTTTGTTTGTAAACTTTTACTTTTATCACACGTTATTTACTTTTTAATCAAATTATTGAGTTTTCACAAATTTTTACAGATTGTTTTTAGGCACTTTTTATAAGACGGTTTTGGTTTGGTTTCCGTTATTATATTGTTTTGTTTCTGTTGCACTTAAATGTTTATTTGAAATTTGTATAGTCTTTTAGTTTTGTTTTCGGACTTTAGTTTGTCAAACCGAAAAAAAAATTGGAAAAAAATAAGACGATTCTAAAATTCGATTATTTACTAGGTGTATACTGTATATATACTACGTATAGATCAGTTTTACGGTGTATATATAATTATTTTGGCTTAAATTTGTTAATAGTTTTAAAATTGTTTTTTTTTTTTGATTTATCCCGTTCAGCTGTTTTATATCTTTTATTTAAAATCTGAAATGAAAAGAGAGCAATGTTTCTTTTAAAAATTTTAGTAGTGTGGCAAAGGGGAAGTTCCATAATAAGGAAAACCAACTTTTGTCAAAACTAAACCAATTCTCAGGAACTGCTTGAAGAAAAGTGTACGACTTCTCATGTTTAAATATATATTTTATTTAAGTGAATCGAAGTCAATTTGGTATAACTCAACCAATAAAAGAATACTATATTCAAAATAGGGAACTAGGGAAACCTTAAAATGGTAAAGTGTTGTAAAATTATTCAAGAAATCTTTAGGGTTAGTTTCATATCGAAAACTGAATACTGCTTGAAGGAAAAGGATCAAAAGACTTTCAAAAGCCATAGCTCCTGGACTACATGATTATGATTTGATGACTATAATAAGCTTTTAGTTATAATCCATAGATACTGGAAATCTTTTCTGTAATCTCAGTTTGAACTTCTATAGTTTTGTATCACTCTTCCGCCCACATATAGCTATGGTCGTGTTTGTTTTGTCTTATTAACGTGTTCAAGTGCTCAGATAATAATTATGCCGCTAATTGCGTTCAAGATTGCGTTTCAGACACAATTTGTGCGGGAAAACTGCATCGAACGAAGGAAACAATGCAAAGTGTTTAGGCCAAAACTCGAAAGCAACAGACGAGAGGGAATGAGGATTTCAAAATTTCCAATTGAGAGTTGATGGAAAGTCGTCTTAGTCGTTGTAGTCGTCACATTTTGCATTGTTTTTTTGAAAGAAAAGTTAATGTGTGTTGTGTTTTTGGCTTCCGGTTATAACAAACTTTGCTTTTGAATCAAAGTTAATTGTGTTTAAAGTTCAATAACATTTCAAACTGCGAATTGCGAATTACGACAGCAACACAGCGCCCTGCAAAAATCATATATATACAGTGAAGGTTGGGCACGGAGAAGCCGGGAGGGGATAGTTTTCCATTGCTAAAATGTGCAACAGCTGCAAGAAAAACTCAAAAAAAAAAAAAAAACACACACACACAAAGCGTTGCAAGAAAAACCAAAACAAGCAGCAAGAAAACAGCATAAGCAACTTTGGAAAAATGCTTTTTACATAACATGTTATTGAACCGCATGCAAAGAAACAACAACAACACGTTTAACTGCTGCCGCCGTTGCCGCCGCTGTTGAATGCAATTCGCTCTCTCTAAGCTGCCAAAACCATTGCAAGTGAAAGTCTAACAATAATAACAACAACAACAACTGCAACTGCAACTCGGCGCAAAAAGTTCGTTAACATTGAACTACGAACAACCAACAAATGGCGATGGCAAAAACGACTGCAACAACAACAACAACACCAACAACAGCAGCTGCAGCGAGAGAGAGAGTACACAACAATAACAATAACAACAATAATTGACATTACAACATTGCGCTGCCTGGCACTGATGCTGCGTCGCTGCTGGCGTTAACTGCGCTGCCAGCGTTACTTTGCCTGCGCCTGCGTTTGGTTTTTCCCATTGCATGCCAGTTTGCAATAGTTGTTGTTGTTGTTGTTGTTGCTGGTGTTTGGTGATGCGCATGCGGCGCGGAAAACTCGTTTTCCATTATTCAATACAAGCAGCAGCTGGCCGCGACGGCGGCTATTCACTTTTCAGCCAGCAAGTTCAAAGAAGAAAACTCGAAGGAAAATGCCAAAGAGAGCCCAAACAAGAACAACTATAACAACAACAACAACAATGACAACAAACACATGCAACTACACTTTAACAAATTAAATTTGACCAAATTTTGATAGCTTCATTTTTTCTAATGAAAGACAAACTAAGAAATATTTTCAAAAGTTCAAATTCATTCCAATGATTTAACCGAATTTTTTTTACAGTGCACCTTTCGCTTGCATTAGAAATTGCTGCACGTTGTTGTTGTTCAATGGCGCCATCTTCTGTTGCTGCTGCTGCCGCTGCTATTGTTGTTGTTGCTTTTACCTAATACACATTGATTACAAGATGTTCGACGTTTATGCAAAATATTGGCTTTGGTTCCATGCCTAATAACAGAGCAAACGGTGCGTATACACAATCTTTGATTAGATACCACCCAACAGCAACAACAACAACAACAACAGCAGCAGTTTTTCCATACTACTTCGACTATTCTCATTGTGCTTGAAGCATTTCCTGGTGCTGCTGCTGCTTCTGATCTTGAGTTATATTCTTGAAACTGGGTGCGGTACGAAGGTTTAATTGAAGAGAGGGAGCCTAATGCCAATGCAAATCAAGTAAAAGTGCAACGAAACGAGATTCTTTTTAATTCGATTTTACTCCCGACTTTACCTATAACTATCTATCTGTTCATATTTAGTACAAAATTTCTTTAGATGCCAAGAAACTTAATCGTTTTCAACTTTCAAAAAAGCCTTAAACAAGAAGTTCTGGCAATATTAAGGTCTAATGTCTTGAGGCACAAAAGTTTATCAAAAAGTAAATATTTAGCATGAACTCACCTCCGATTTATATATATATATATATTTATATATATGTTTTTTTGTATTCGTTTATCCTTAAAGTGATTGTAAATATTTTGTTGCACGTTTCGACCGCAAAAATCGTGGCTTAAACGGTTTGTTACAAAAGTTAAATGTTTATTTTTGTATATATATACTATATATATGTGTTGCATAAACTACAAGGCAGTGTTGTAAAGTTGTCCAAAAAAATCGTTGATTAAATTGCGTAGCTTGTTGTTCCTACTTGTGTTGTTGTTTTTGTTGTTGCTTCGAGAGGTCACCAAAGAAGAAGAAGAAGACGAAGCAGGAGCGTGACGCGTTGCTTAGGATGAAAATGTTTAAAGTCTTTGTTGGGCGTTGTTGTTATTGTTGCTGCTGCTGTTGCTCTTGTTGTTTTATTTTACAACGTATGCTATAGATGTACAAGTATAAAGTTTTATTGTCATTAGCAACATGGCTGACATTGACCAAATTTGCATGTGTTCCCAGTTTTCTGCTTTGGGCACGCATTTATGGTGTTTAAACGTGCGCAGAGGCATTTAAGCAGCCCGAATGCGGGGGAGGGTAGCGGGGTTCCCCGCGTGGAACCGTTGCAACTTTGTCCCCCTCTCTCTCACTCTCTCTCGCTCTCTCTCTCTCGCGCGCGTTCTTTATCTGTGATTGCTGTGTGGCGGCCTCTGCAAAAAGCCAAAGAGAAACAAAAGAAATATTTAATAAAAATCAAAAACATTTGCTAATCAAAAGATTAAACTGACGATTATGATTCAAAAACATTGATTTGACTTAAGTTATGCATAAAATGTATCAAAAGAACTGGTTAAAAACGTGCGAAGCCTATTAAAATATGTATAAATATATAGTTATGTGTGTGTGTTCTTGCCAGCTGGGAATATTCACAGGGACATTTAAATTACATTTGAAGTAAATTTCCCAACACGCAGTGCATGGTGGGAAGGGATATTTTAAGGTACTTTTTCTATGAATTTCCCAAACGCTCTCCTAATTAAAAAGTAAGCTTAGCTAGCTACTAAATTACTGAAAAGCACAAAACAAATACATACAAATAGTCTTAAGTGTGTATATTTATACACATATTAATATGCTTAGCAAAAGCTTTTGTCGGCTGCAGTCGGCCCACCACTCGAGAATGAGCTTTTATATTGTCTAGTGAACGACAACAACAACAAATAGTTTGAAAAATGCGTTTGACTTGCGCTCTTTAGCGCTTTGACTCAGCAACACAAAGCGTTGCCGCGAGTCGCCAGACAAGGTGCAAAGAGTTGATCGCAGCAGGCGGCGTTGCGTGGGGTATTGGAGAGGGGATTGGATTAGGGGGGAGTTGGCAATGCGGTAGGGTGTGATAGAGCGCCGGCGTCTTTGGCTTTGTCTACATTTACTTTGTTGCCTGCTCATTTAACTGCGTAAATATGTTTTGAACTAGCGCCTGCTCTTACTTCTGCTCTTTCCATTGTTGTTGGTGTTTTTGTTATGATAGCTTTTTGTGCATGGTATTAGTAGTTGTTGTTTGTATATATATATTCGTGATGTTATGTATGTTTTGTGTGTGTATGTATGTTTGTGTGTATGCATCGTGACCTTCTCACACTGTCATGGCTACGTATAAAAACTTTTTATACAACTAAAAGCTTTCGTTTTATAATTTTGTATGCAGCTCCAATGCGAGTGAGTGAGTGAGTGTTCGTGTGTGTGTATGTGTATGTGAGTGTGCGTGAAGAACATAGACGACTCGTGTCTTTGCGACAACAACAAAAACAATTTGTATTTCATTGAACAAAAAAAATATATTATTTATGTTCCGCCCAAGATCGCATTTTAGCTAGCTTAAAATTATCGTTGTTGTTAAGCAAAGATTGGAGCAACATTTCAAACACATGTATGCATATGTACTTCCGACATTATGTTTTTTAGAATATTAAGCTTTTTTTAACTGAATATGCAGAAGTTGAAGAGGTGTTCCATGTTTTCAGTTTGCTGCACTTGTTTTCAAGGTCATCTGTGAAAATATTACTTATGGTTAGAGTATCTGTTAGTCGAGCTCTAGTTGTACATATTTATGAATTTGAAATGCGTCCTTTAACTAATTAATCTAACCATTGTTCGTTTGCCAACTATTTAACACTTAGTCACACAAATCTAATTTATTATTGTTGATATTGTGTAAAAACCAAAACAACAACAACAACAAATTTGCAAAGTGGGCAAATTGTAACCTTCCTCGAAATGATTTTGCTCTATCAGTTTTTGTTGCTTTTGCTTTTACACAAAAGGCAAAAATAAATCGATATAATTTCGCTTCACCTTCTTTCTGCTCCGGTCGATTCAAGTTTAAGGTCGACCTCTTTGGCTAGACAAACAACCCATGGGTTGGTAATACCCAATAATGTGACTGTCCATAGGGTGTTGTTGTTGTTGTTGTTGTTGTTACAGCAGGTTTGCCAGTTCCAAGGGCGTAACGAAAAAAAGCCGAGCCTATTTGTTGTGTCTAGAGTCTCGATATGCTACTCGCCTTAACGGTATTTACCTATAAAGCATATTAGTAATGAGCAAATTTGTATTAAGTGTGACCAATGCATTTGAATGATCATTTGAATTGGTCTATTAAAAATGTACGAAATTGGTAATGAGCATTAATGATAATAGTACGAAAAAAATGCATAGCTAAGGTCATTTGAAAAACTGTTTAAAGGGCATAAAAACATATTTCTGAGAATGAATACAATCTAAAATCTTGAGAGGAAATAAGAGTTACCAACTGAACATACATTAACATAGACTAGATTGTTTAAAATTAACCTTCAGGTGTGCATAATATACTAAAACAAAGAATATGTTCGTTATTGTTGATGATGATGATGATGACAAACTACATACAACTAAATATACAACTAAAACAAAGAATTGTGAGCGCAACTTGCATTTTAATAAATTTGATGAAATAACCATAAATTTATATGCTAAAGTGAGAAAATTTATTCACTGCCTTAAACAGTGCGACAATAAACAATACATGCATGTATTTGTATGTATGTATGTGTGTACAACTGTTATAAAATATACTATAAAGAACATAGAAAAATCTTAAGTGTCGCGCCTATTGTTGTTGCTGCTGCCAAACTGTAAATTCAAAATAAAAATACATAATGCTATAAAAACAGAATAGTCAAGCGCTACTAACCTTAGACAAAAACAGAAACGAAACGAAAAATAAAAACAACAACAACAACAAGAAGACAAAAGCAAAAGGCAAAAGCAAAAAGGCATAGTATCTAACTACAAAAACAAAAAAAATATATGTTTCTATGTCTCGTCGTCAGCCATTGCATATTGTACGTTTGTTGTACGTGTATTTAAGTATTTGTATGTATGAGTGTGTGCGTTTCGTATAAAATACGCAACCTTCAAAAAAGTCTAACAAAGCAAACTTGTTCAATAGTCATATGCGTATCAGGAAGTCAACTTCTCAAGGATTGACTCATTGAAAAGTCGAATGCGACGACGACAACGACGACAGCAATAACAAAAACAACAAGAGAAACAAGTTAGTCGCTCATACAAACACACACACACGAAAACAATTTAATACATTCACACAGTTGCATTAGACGAAAAACTTTGAAAAGCGCGCCGGCAAAATGCAGTGTAAAAAAAATATTTACAGTAAAGCACACAAACGCACACACACACACACACACGCAGACGGACGGGCAGCTCTCTGAGATCACTTGCAATTGCTGCACTCGCGAGTGCAGTTTGCCGCTCTCTCTGAGCTTTTTGAGAGTGCACGGAAATGCATGTGTATTGGTGAGCTGTGCCAGCGAGTGGGAGAGAGTGAGTGAGAGTGTCTCTTATGTGCCAAATTCTCTTACGTTAAGCGCTGACTTCATTCAAACGTGCATTGCTCTTGTTTGTTTTTGTTTTTGTTTTGTTTTCTCTGCTGCTGCATTGTTAAATAAAAAGTGCAAATACCGTAAGATTTGCTTTTGTTGTCGCCGCTTGCAGTTCCAGCATTGCGTGGCGATGGCAACAAAATACAAAATTTTACTTTTCATTGCGAAATGTTTTTCTTTTTTTAATACAAAGTGTAAAAATAAAAGTTGTTATGCATGCATGAGGTAATTGGCAATTGGTAAAGTAGCGAATATGTTATATATGTTAACTGCCTTTTGTTTGGCCCCGCTTAAAAGTTCAATATGTGGACCTTCAACCTGCGATATGTTTTTCGTCAGGTTCACTATTCATATTCAAGGCACAAATACAGTAAGTAGTGGTAATAACCTAGCCCACGGCTCCACTCGATTTCAGTTTCAATAACGCGTTTACTTCTTCAAAGACCCCCAAAAAACGCTCAAATTTAAAATTGTAATTCGTGCCGTCGATCGCATGGAAGGTCGTTGCATTAAAAAGAGTTTAATGACCAAGGAAACTTTTTTGCCAAAAACATTTCATACATATATGAAACAAAAGCCAACAAACAACAACAACAACAAAAGCAATGACGACGCTGCTGCGTAAGCTGGTGCAATAACAACAAGAATAATAACAACAATTTTGCAGTGCGCCCACAACTTACGACGCGCGCACTCTGCTCTCCCTGTCGCACTCCTTTCATGGCAACACCAACAACAACAGCAGCACTTGGGAAAGGTCAACGAACAACATTGCCTCCGTCGGTCAAAAGCAGAGTTCACACGTACAGAGACGTACGCACACATATACACACACACACACACACACACCAACACAGAGTGCATTGCAGCGAAGAGCAACAAAAATCCAACACTTTTTGTTTTGCTTTTGCTTTCGCGTTGAGTGAGGTGAAATGAGTGTGAAATGAAGTTGAGTTGAGTTTGAGTTGAGAGTGAGTGTTCGTTCATTTTGGTTCGATTCGGTTAGGGTTGAGTGCGCTGAGGTAATAGCCTTGTGCTGCCGTCAATTGCCAATAACTAATTAATATGTGTGTTTTTGTATTAATTGTTATTCACATATTGAGCTATTTTCATTGCAGCAGGGCTTACGCTTATGTTAACGCCTACGCACGAGAGCGCAGTCTGTGTGTGTGTGTGTGTGGATTCATTCACTTTTGTAAACTTAAATAAAAGCGCAGAAGTCGCTGCCGTTGCTGCTGCTGCTGCTGCTGCTGCTGCTGCTGCTGCTGACGTTGGCGCTGACGTTGCGCAGCTGTTTGCCGTCGCGAGATCAACGCACTTTCTGTGCATGTGTGTGTGTGTTGATCCCACGAAACAATTTGCCGTTTAATGCACCCCAAAAACGGGCAGAAAATAAAACAAAACAAAACAAAACAAAAAATGTGCAACGAACTGCAAAATGACTCAAGCGCATTTTTATTTTTGAGTGCGATTTATGCATTACGTATTTATTTCTTCTCTTCTTCTTTTTCTTGCGATTTGCATGCAAAAAGTTTTCACTTTTTATTTTATTTGGTAAATTCGCTTTGAGTGTGTGTGTGTGTGTGTGTGGCATTTTACACTTGCAGTCAAAGCAAGTTTTGTGTTTATCAAAAATAAATATAAATAAATATTTAAAAATTATGGCAGCCAACGAAAGTTTGCAGGTAAAGACATTGAAAAACAATTTCGTTGCCAAAAATAAAGAAAGAGAGCAAAACGAACGAACACGCAAATTCCTGGCGGGAACTCCAACCTGAAAGAAAGAGAGAGAGAGAGAGGCATGGAAGCCCCGGATACAAATACAATGCACTTGGCCAATGGCCAGTGTGGACAGAGTCTTATGCTGAAGCTCAAAGCTCGAAGCTGTAGCTGATGCTGGAGGTACTAAACTTGTTTGAAAGTTGCAACTGTCGATGAAGCAACTGCAACAAGAGCAGCAGACATGCAACAACAGAGGATGGCGGAGAAGAAGCTGCAAAACATTTGCAATTCGACTTTTTTTTTTTTTGGTAAACTTGAAAATTATTTTTAACATGAGCAAAGAATTGTGCGGAATAAAGCCTAAAGTGTTTTTGGAAATGAGCAAAATTTCAAATTGACTGAAATTATTTTCATGAATCATGTTTCAGTTCGGTTTCAATTTTAAGGTCAACCGCAATTACTTTTCATTGTTTTTTCATTTTACACAACTTAATGAATCATTAAAATATTTTTACTTACTTAATGCATAATAGAAAAAGTTTTTTTTACTAAGAAAATAATATATTTAAAAAGCAGTCGATTGAAAAATAAACCTTTACAGAAGTAATCGGGTTCTTATTAAGTTTTGAAGAACTTTTTCAAGATTTATTTTGAAAGAAAATCAGAAATAAATAAACAAATATTGAATATTGATAAGTCAAAAGTGTTCTAAGAAAACTGAACTCAATTTTTTGAGGTCTCATTCAAACATTTCAGTTTCTAAATCAAAAGTTTAGCGTTAAATCTCGTCTAAGCGAAAGTGTTTTCATAGCTCTCACTGCGATTATTGGAGTTCGAGTTCGAAATCGAATTCGAATGCAATGTTCGATTGGCGCATCGATTACCCCTAAAAGGCAATGCAAAAGCCCAAAAATATATGCGAAAAACTTGCACAAAACAAAGCAAAGCGAATGCCGATGCCGATGATGCAGGACATAAAACACAACGAAATTTCACATTGAATGCAGCAAACGCAAAACGCAAATAAACATCATCAACAACAACAACTAGCAACAGCAGCAGCAGAAGCAAACATTTGAAGATGCCCCGCACCATTGCAAAGAGTCATAAAACTGGCCGAGCCTGAAGCCCCAAGCCCCAACCATGCCCATGCCCAACATCATGTGCCAGGCAACATTAGAAAACTGCAACAGCCGCAGCAGCAGTGGCTGTGGCTGTGGCAGCAACAATAACAAATGCAGTAACTGCAAGCGAATGAAGCAAATGAACGAAGCGGCGTCGCTGTCGCTGTCGCTGTCGCCGTCGACGTTGACGTTGACGTCGAGTGTATGCATCAAAAAAACAGACAGTAAATCTGATTGTTTGGGGTAATTGAACTTTCTTAAGAAATTGCGACATGTACACTTTGAAAAGCTCTGGATTTGCGAGCAGCACAGCACAGCGCAGCATTGCGTCAGCCGAGGCAGCGCAGCAGCAGCAGCAGCGGCGGCAGCAGCACACAAATGTACGCCAATGACCGAGTTCGGGTGAAAGACCTTCGATAACCATCATCATCATCATTCGCAGAGCAGCAACGGCAACATCATTAGCGAGTCCGAGTCGTCCACAACGTAGTCATTGCACTAGCTGCCAGCCAGCCAGCAAGCAAAACAAAAACAAAGCCGACACACACACAGACCAAGAGAGAGAGAGCGCGCGCGAAATAATGAAAGAGAGCGTGAGGCGTGAAAGAGCAAAAGTGCCAAAGAGCTGATGCCGCCGCAAACATTGCAGCAGCGCAATTTCATTGAACTAAATTTAGCAGTATGCGTGTGCGCCATAAAGAGAGCAAGCACGCGATGCATCATCTAACGCTCTCACTCGTGGTGCTCTCCCTCTCTCTGTGTCAAACACATGAAAACAAAACATACACGCACACACACACACACTAAAACAAAAGCGCGGGAGTTGTTGCTCATGCTAGACTGCTCTTGCAATTGCTATTGCTGTTGCTATTGCATTTTTGCATGTGCACTTTTGTTGTTAGTTGTTAGTTTTTATTGTTATTGTATTTTACGATTTCGAGGTGCATGGCAAGACCTCAACTAAGGCTAAATTGTTGTTATTGTTGTTGTGCTGTCGCATTTGTGTGTGCGATAATAGTGCGCTAGAGGCGCTGCCGCATTTGGGGGCTATTGAGATAGGCGCGCGTTGTGATCAGTGCAGCGCCAACTGTAGAGAAGCCTTGAGGCGGCATTAAAGTGCGGCGCGTGTAACAGTTTGACAAGCAATCAATGTGATTGCTAAATAGCTTCTCAAACTGTAAACAGCTATTTACAGTTCTACAGCATGATGAATTTGTTTTTGTGTGTGACGTTGCGCATACGTCGTGGAGTACAGTTGTTTTTTTCTATTCTTTGTGTTTTGAAATGGATAGAAATTATTGTTGAATGCCAAGGTTTTATTTATAATTGGGCTTATATTTTGTTTAGTAAATAGATCGATGTATTTATTTATATTTTAAACAAATGTTAATAAATTTAACTCAAAGTTCAAATTTATATATATTATACTCAATGTCATAACAAGTTAAATCTAAATACGAATAAAAAAAGTTGTTTACGTTCTTTTCATGCTTTCTAGAATTTTATAGAACTCATACTACGCATTCCACTCAAAAAGAGGCAAATGAGAGGGTGACTAAGAGAGAGAGAGAGAGAGAGGAGGAACATCAAAAGGCATTTTCGGCACGAGAGCGAAGTTAAAGTGAATGTACCCGCAATGTGTAGCAGTCAATGCACCAGTTGAAACAAAAGCAATGACACTGATCCTGGCGTTGACCTCTGACGATGCAGGGCCGCTTCCGGCGGTTGGGAGCTGAATCGAGGCAACAACCACAGTGCCGAGCAAAAATCAGGCAACAGCTTTTTTTTTTTGGTTTTCAGTTTCGTTTTCGTTGCTTGATTCTACGCGGCAACGGCTTCAGTTAGCCTCCAATTCAAGTTGCTGTTAATTATTATGCTTGAAGTTATTTTTTTTTTTTTGTTGGTTTGGGCAAGGTCATTAAACACACAATACAGATACAACAGCCAAAAAAAGTATGCGTAAAGCAAGAAGAGAAAAAATATAAGACTCGACCCGCTGTATGTGTGTGTGTCTGTGTGTGCTTCGGCAACTTCTGTTTGGCCTGCCCAGCCACTTCTACTCTACTCGAATCTAGTCTACTCTACGTTTCTTTATGTTTTAGTTCGGCTCACTCATTCGGTCTTAATCAAGGTGAGTAACCTTGGCCTTATTTTCGAGCAGCGCACTCTTTGCCGTATGCATGTGTGTGTCTGCGTATGTGTGTGTGAGTGCTCACGCATTGCCAAAAAAAAAAGAAACACAAAACAAAAAAAAGCTAGCCACGGCGCTCACCGAAAGCGTCGCTCACGAAGGCGAAGGCGAATGCGAATGCGAAGGAGAGGAAGAGAGGGCAAGCAAGCAACTGTTGCTGCTGGCATTGTGGAAGGTCATGATTTTTTCGGCTGTTTGCGTGCGTGTGTATTGGTGAATGACTCTACTTAACTTGCTGGCATTTGCCGAATCTGAATTGTGAATGTGAATTTGAATTTTCTTGCTCAAAATGTTGCCTTTAAGGTTTAAGTGCTGCTCGTCGTCATTGTCACTCGAAACTTCAGAAGAACCCACAAAAATGTTTAAAGCTTTTGATTTTCGTTAGGTTGGAATTTCGTTTATAGTTTTGTTTTGTTGCAGTAAACACTTGATATGTAGAACAAAAGTAAAGGCTATTCTCATTAGCGTATAGTTCTAAATTCTAGTAGCTAAAATGTTTTGTATTCAAAAAGTCAAATAACAATGATAATAATACTCATTTTATTCCAGATTTGAAGTTTGTGTTATACAAATATAATTATTTTATATATTTTTATTTTTTTTTTTTTCATATATTTTTAAAACTTGTATATCGAAAGTAAAGAAATTTGAACTGATTTGAAGAGTATTGTATTATAACATATTAACTGCATTAAAAATGTCTTTTTCTATTATATATAAATATTATTTTTAGTGGTTTTTTATATACAAATATAATTATTCTTCATATTTTGAATTTTTTTTTTTATATAATTTTAAAATTTGTATAGCGAAAGTAAAGAAATTTGAACTGATTTGAAGAGTATTGTATTATAAGATATTAACTGCATTAAAAATGTCTTTTTCTATTATATATAAATATTATTTTTAGTGGTTTTTTATATACAAATATAATTATTTTATATATATTTATTTTTTTTTTCATATATTTTTAAAATTTGTATATCGAAATTATAGAATTTGAACTGATTTGAAGAGTATTGTATTATAACATATTTACTGCATTAAAAATGTCTTTTTCTATTATATATAAATATTATTTTTAGTGGTTTTTTATATACAAATATAATTATTTTATATATTTTTATTTTTTTTTTCATATATTTTTAAAGTTTGTATATCGAAAGTATAGAATTTGAACTGATTTAAAGAGTATTGTATTATAAGATATTAACTGCATTAAAAATGTCTTTTTCTAATTGTTAAAAATATTATTTTTAGTGGTTTTTTATATACAGGGTAACGTTTTGGAACATCAACTACATAAAGAAATGACAATAGTTTAAAAAAATTTAAATTTTAAATAACAGAGTAACTTTTAGTCAACCTTCTTTAATCCAAGCTTCTTTCAAGCACACTCAATGCCTTTAACACTTATTCCTATACCTAAGGCTTTAAGAGTTTAATTCCCAGGTTTCTTTTTGGTACATAGGGTAACTACTAGTCGTTCATATGGTTAGTGTTAACGTTTGATTTATTCCCTAATGGCGCATAAATGGTGCCCAAAAGCACGTGCTGTACAACTTGTTGCCACTTTTCAGGCCTATTTCCATTACATTTACATACGTACATATATTTGTGTACGCTTCGTATGTATGTATGTATTGTACGTAATTTGGTTTCTCAAGCATGCATAATCAAGAGTTGAGCTGTAAAGACACGCTACGGTTTGCACTTGGCCTTGGCAAGCGCCGCTTTGTGATCACCTTGAACCTCAATGTGCCGAATGTTGTCGCTATTGTTGTTGTTGTTGCTGTTGTTGTTGTGGGGGACAGCAGCAACGAAACTGATCTGCAAAGTTGTTGTTTCTTCTTTTGCATTGAGTAAGCAGTATGTGCTCTTTTCGGGCTGAAATTTTACGTGCCATGTTTGTTGAACTTGCCGCAAAAGCAGAAAAAAACCAACATCAACATTGCTGCTTGAAACAATAATAAAAGAACACACATAAATATATATATGTAAATTGTGATCGCTGATCTAGTACAGAAACCAAACGTGACTTAAGGCTAAACAACAGCTTCAACATTCATTTTATTGCGTCTGTGATCATTTTGATAAACATTTTTAGAACTAGTTTTTTGTTTTTTGTTTTTTTTTTGTATGCACGATACATCTGCCATTGGAGGGTTTTACGAATTCAAGGCTGCAAGCTTCTAACCCTATACATACGCAGGCACGCACACACTCACAAACGTATTTGTCGTTCCAAATTCAACATGTTGGCTTCACTTCACTTCATTCGTATACGTAATATTTTGAGTTGTGTCTAAGGTTGCGCGTTTATCAAGCATACGCCGTATTGTTCGCCCTTATCACCCACAAACTCACCCAAGTTAAACGCTTTAACAAACATTCTCCATGTACTACATACATACATATATATATTGTCAAATTTTATTGTTGTTGTGTTTGTGTTTATCGCTTAGTTTGGGTATTACCTGTCAAGTGGCATTGTCAGACCATAAATTACATATTTGAGATCAAAATTATTGTTTGCTGTAAAGAACCTTAGCGTGCGTTTTGTTTATTGACACAGATCTGTTGTCTAGAGGTTATAATAGGGTGGAATTTTTCGGAATTTATTTGGCTATAATATTAGCTTTGGGTTATTTATGTTTGTTGTTGTTTCAAGCACAAATAATATCAAAATATTACTTTAAGATCAGACATCTAAATTTACATACTTTTTTTTTGACTTTCAGAACCTTAAAATCTTTCGAATATTTGTATTTGACCACTTTAACTTTTATGTTTGACTTAACAAGTGTTTACTGTACAGTTACAAATAGGAAACACACTTTTAAAGATTATTTTGGAAGCCTCAAACCATAAAAATATTAATTTTATTATAAGAATCTCTGCAAAACACAGAACTTTTGAACTTTCCAGAACCCAAAAACATTACATGCCTCTCAAACATTAACGTTCTCCTCCTACTGTACTCTCTCTCTTTGAAAAAAAAAGAACCGCAGAAATAAATATACATGCAGATAACGAACTTGTTCAGAACAAACAAATTAAATGTAATAAGAATTCGACACACTATACAAACATTCAAACATAACTTAGCATATTTTAAAGATGTATAACAAACAATTCGCTTTCGAATATATGTTTTTGGATAAAGTAATTAAGAGCTTTCCAATTGTTGAAACGCTGGAAGAAACCAAATACAATAAATACTATTAAAACAATATCGAATGCCCGCACAATTACAAATTAATAAGTATATTTGTGCATTACACACAGAAACTCGCACAAACATGCATACATACATAAATCTAATTGCACAGTGCACACATACCATATGCATGTGTGTGTGTGTGTGTGTAGCCGACATCGGCGGCAACATTGCATATATAGTATAGATTTTGAATGGTTGCGCTTTATATTGGCCTCCGAATGTGTCTAGCTTCAATAGCAGGCCAGGGTCATGCGACACCGGGGAGGAAAACTGACGCGAGGCACAAATACATACAAATGAATGTGTGTGTGTATGTGTGCCCGTTATCGGAAGAAAACGCCAAAAGCTTTACAGCAGCGTGTTTGCAAACTCACACACACAGACACACACGCATACACACACACACACACACACAAAAACAAAATTTGCGCTCGCGTTCATTGCCTTTGCAAAAAGTTTAGATCGCTCTCACTCACACTGTCTCTCTCTCTCTCTCATACACCCTTTGTCTGCTGCATCACGCTCTCTTATGTTCGGCATTAGAAGAGCAACACAATAACAAAAACAAAAACAGCAGCCATATGCAAAACAAGAAAAACAACAATAAAAATGCGTCGCCTGCTAATTGATTGAAAGTTAGACAGAGATAACAAATAGAGTAGTATGAACAGAAGAGTAAAAGTACTTGGTCGAAGAAGAAGAAGCAGACAACGAACAGGAGATGCTATGCCTTATCGGCCAATCACAAACAAATCATAAAACAAGAAAAATTAAAAACAAAAATGCTCTCAGGGCCTTTTTGGCAAAAGTCTCGTTTGATAATTTGATGAATTTTTGTTGTTGGGATTTTGCTTTCAGTTGTTGCTTTTTTTTGTTGTTTTTGTTTTTTGGTAGGGAATCGACGGGCAATGCCCATCACTGAATTTGTGAGGTTGGTCAGTGTTATATTGTTGTGGTTTTTATTTTCGGTAATCGTATTCTTTGAATCGTGGTGGAATGATGCAAGCGAGTCAAGTGACCTCAAAATGAAGTTCATTCTGATATCAGCGTAACAAATTTGTTTGATTTGAGGCTTCGGAATCCGTTTAAATCGCGATTCACAAAAGATGCCCGCATGAATTTGATTTAATAACTCGTCGCTTAGAGATGATCATTTATAAAAGCTCATCACTTGCCGTGTCGAAGGTCATACCCAGCACATTTGCATTGCCAATCTTTCGTCTATTCGTCTCGATTAACCATAAAAAATCAAAGCAAACGCTAAAAAACTTAATTGACCTATACATAAAGGCATAAATAATAATAAAAACAGCAAAAAAAAAATTCACAATTTGCGCTGTTGTTAGCAGTTTTGCGCTTTGTTGTTGTTGCTGCTGCTGCTTCTTTTGTGTCGAATTTTAATTATTGGTAAATTGTAATAATGAAGCCGCTAAAAAGTGGGACATTGCTCTGACTTTGACTGCCCAGCAACACAGCTCGGCCCAAGTTATGAAATTCGAGCAGCCAATAACCAAAACTTAGCAGTTCGAAACCGTAAAAAGAATTAGTCCACATCTGGATCTATAGCATACAAAATGTTGGAAAATTTGGCAGAATTTGTGAAAAATTCAAATGAATCATCTTTGTTTTTCTCAAAATTATAGACAAATTGAATGAGATAATATTCAAATATTATTGAAAGTTACAAGAAAATAAAAGTATTGAAAAAAATATATTTCTAATTGTATTTTCATTACTTTTCAATTTTACAAAATGTTTAAAGGTTCAGTAAATGGTAATGTAAACTTAAATGAAAGAAAATAATTTAAATTTAACCATATTATATTTTAACATCAATTTCAATCCAAAAAATTTAGATTTTCATGCGTTATTTAGTTAATATTTTTAGATCTGGATCTATAGCATACAAAATGTTGGAAAATTTGGCAGAATTTGTGAAAAATTCAAATGAATCATCTTTGTTTTTCTCAAAATTATAGCCAAATTGAATGAGATAATATTTAAATATTATTAAAAGTTACAAGAAAATAAAAGTATTAAAAAAAAAATGTTCTGTATTGTCATTACTTTTCAATTTTACAAAATGTTTAAAGGTTCAGTAAATGTTAATGTAAACTTAAATGAAAGTAAATAATTAAAATTTAACCATATTATATTTTAACATCAATTTCAATCAAAAAAATTTAGATTTTCATGCGTTATTTAGTTAATATTTGTACATCCCCAAACAATATGCCTTTATCTTCTACATATAAGATGATTCATTCCATTCACCGTTATTTATATGTATAAGTAAAAACGTATGTGAACATAACATAAAACATACTCTTATACATTTACTTATATTTGTAACATAGTATTGGCTTTGATATTTTCCTGAACTTTCATGCACATACAGGCATATGTATGTGTATGTATGTATGTAAGCACAACGATGACGAAATGTGAGCATAGAAAGCTTTTTTTTTCTGCGTTTGCCTCTATGCAATTTGCTTCCTGCATTTTTGCACTTTTCATTTTGTTTCGTTTCTGCTTCCAAATGCAACTCCGCAATCGAAATCGAAAACAAACGAGTGCAACACTTAATAATATATTAACAACAACTATACCACGCTGCGTATGCGCAATATGACGAACAGGAAGAGTGCATATTCTTACCATTTGAAATAGAAGTAATCCAAATTGACGTATATCCATAATGTGTACCGTTCGCTAGTTGCAAATGATGTGTTGATTTGATTGGTTTGAGCTTTTACAGTTACATATTACAATGTATTATTATGTATTTTATAAAAATAACAGTTGCACTTTATTAAGCAGCTAAAATGGCGACTGCCGCTGCTGCTTCTGCTGCGTAAATATTTGCATAAAAACTATTGTAAATATTGCGTGTGTGCATTTAGATAAATCTACAATATAAACAACAAAAACAACAACATGAACACTTTTCAGGCACTTGAGGGGCGGCGTTTTTGGGGGCGTGGCAGATTATTTAATTCACAAACAAACGATGTCAAAATACAATTACACAAGATATTTGTGCCAAATTGCGTTTGGCAGTGAATTCAGACGCAGATTATAGAATCCGATATAGATTCTGATTCCGAATCTGTTACAGATTCAATTATAACACTTTCACACGCACACATACACTATTATACTGGTTGTTGCACTTTGTCATGCATTTTTGGAGGAGTCTTGGGAACTTGTAGCGAATTGATTTTCGCTTAATTAGCAACGCGTCGGCGGGCAGGGGTGCAAGGGGTTGGTGTTGCGGCAGCGACGCGCGCGTTAAACGCTGCAGTAACAATTATATTTTATTGATTTTGTTTGTTATAATATATTTGTTCGAGGCGCGAAGGTTTATTATTATTATATTGTAGCTGCTGATCGACTGTGTGTGTGTGTGCTTGTGTATGTGTATTCGCCCAGTTCTCGGAAATTTCTGCGACCGTCCGTTACAGCAGTCAGATGAAGACTAAACACAAACGAACGCGTTATTTTTGCACACAGCAGTGCACTGAGCACACACACATACACATACACTCGCACATGAACATAGACAACAGCGGCAGAGACACGCGCGGCCGCTCAAGTTCATGCTCTGAACTTCAAAGCTCAGTTACCTTCAGGCACGTCGTCTCTGCCAGTGTGTGCGTGAGCGCGAACGAAAGAGAGCGCCAGTAAGAGTGGGAGCCTCACAACGTCGGAGCTTAAGAGAACGCCATTGTGAATGCAACGCAATGTTAAGAGCATAGCAAAAGAGAGCAATTTGTGTACAAATCCCTTTTAATAGGCACTCTGTTTGGCAGTATAACAATAAGGAATACAAATTATTAAAAAAAGCAGTGATAATAAACTTAAACTTGATTTTTGATTTAATAACTGCATGGAAAACAAAAGTGCCTGACGTGGCCATTTTTCACTTCTTTGTTTTTAATATATAATATATATAAACTGGTGTGGACATATATTTTTATGTGGTCTTCAACGAAGTCGGTATTTTGGGCAGTCCAAACTCATCCGTTTCAATGGTGGTCTGTAAAGTAAATTGTTTTAATACAATTGTCTTTACTTAAAAACCTTTGCGAATAAATACCTTTCCCGGCTTGATGCTGTCGGCTCCTGGCTCTCTGTCCGGCGCTTCGGGCGCCTTGACTACATCATCCAAATAGCTGGTATCATCATCCAGGGCTATCTCATCGCCCAACGCATCAAGTTCGGCCTGCAGATCATCGTCATCTACATCGGGCATGCCATAAGAGCGACCCATTGCCTCCTGGACCTCATCCGCCTGCTCCAACATGTCGGCCATATCGTCTTGCATGTCCTACATAGCAGATAAAATATTAATATATGCAACGCTTGTTATCAAACTAATCAAACCCACCTCAATTTGATCGATATTGATTTTTTTATATTCTGTTTTCATTTGCTTAACTCCATCCTTCATCGCGGCCACCGTGGCTTGAGTATCCTTGAGCGATTGTGCAGCATAGTTAGCCTGCTCCATGTTGAAGGATTGATTACGTAGAGATTCCGCTTGTTGTTCATATCTAAATTTAACAAGAGATGCAATTATTGTTTGCCTTTGTTTTGATTGACAGATTAAAGTTACGCCTTCTTTTGTTTAAGCACGCGCAACGCCCTTTGTTTAACAGAGTTTTTCGCGGGCGATTCGCGCATCTTGCTCATTTGTTCGCGATATTTGCGCAGTTCCGCTTCCAGCTTCGCGATCTTCTCCTCAATGTTTGCAGCTCGTGCATCCACCTATGGAAAACATTGCAGCAATAATAATAAAAAAAAACTGTGCAGCAAAATGTTTTCCACATTTTCGTTTTACTTACCCCAGTAATGCAATCATTTAGACTTGGTCCTGGCTCCACGGGCTTCCCACGTCCGAAAAGGCGATTCATTTTATGTTTTTTTAAGAGTATGGGATAAAAACCTTAAAAATATGCGTCGAATTTGGTTTGATGACTAATTTTCTGCTTCTTGTTTTATTTGCTAACAGCTGAGAGCTGATTCCGATACTCAGAGACTCATCGCAAGTGGTCGATACTTTTTGACAGCCCTGAAATGTGAAGGCAAAAACGGGTTATCTATGTTTTTAACCATTACAAATATAAATTATATTTGATTTTAAAAGAAGATAACTTGCACAAATCACATATCTACGGAATTAGCAATAAAAACGACAATAATTTTCAAACGAACAGGTTGCTCTGAACTAATATAATGAGCAACAAAGAGAGCTAGTTCGATTGCTTGGTGAGTTCGATGCGATTTCGATACAGCTTCAGTTCGATATTTTGCTATATAAGCAAGCGGATTGTTGCAGCTTCCAACATTTATTTGTAAGCCGAAGTTTGTGTGTGAGCAGCGCATGAAGTGAAAAAATGCTACGTAGAATGCACCGAATGCATTTCCGGATCGATTTATTAGTTTAACTACTTAAAATGAATGCTGTAAAGTGTGCTATAAATATACATATATCAAGCAGCGACACCGTGAACTGTGTTATAAAATAATTGTCTGTGCGACGCATATCAAATCTATTCGCGAAAATTCAATATTGCACGGCTAGTGTTCCTTTGACGTCATAGTCAGCTGTTTTTGTGACGCAGGCCAAACATGCCGTAGTTTCTTTTTGTTTTTGCACAATAGTAAACGAACCAGCAACCATGGATAGCTCCATGTACTACAAAAGTCTGCGCAACAGCGCTGCCGACGATATCGCTGCTATCACAGAGCCCTCTGCTTTGAGCGGCAGCATCAGTAGCAGCGCAGCGACGCCACGCATAGAGGATAGCGTCTCGATGAATAATTTCTACCCGGCTTTAGTGCAGTGTTTTGGCATCATTATATGCGGGTAAGTCATCAGGTCTCAACAATTTCCTTTGTATGCGTGTGCGAGCGAACAATTGCCATATGGAAAATTCCCAACGAGGATGGCGAACAATTGCATGAGTCATACAGCCGGGTTGTATGTATGTTTCTACTAGTTTATTGTACTTATATGTACGTGCATTTTCGGGTATGAAAGTTCAGGGCCTGCAACTTGACATATCTATCTGTGCTTGTGTGGGTGTAGATTTGGCGTTATTTATGATTGTTCGTTGATATCAGGTTTATGAGCTTTTTTGTTTGTTTATGCTAGTTTTCACTGTGTTCTAGTTGTTGTTGTTCTTGTTGTTAATTTTGTTCACGAGCTCTTTCAATGAGCTTTAAGTTCGTTAATTTGTAATTGCTTCATATACATGAGCAAAAAGTTGCAAAAAAGTGGAAACAACTAAATTGGCTCTTATTTAGCATGATTAATGTTTTTTGCCGTTGACGGTAACAATTGTTTATCCAAATATTATTCTTTGTTTTTATTCATATTCATATTTAAATGTGGGTTTTTTTTTTGTAGATGCATTAAATTAACCCTAAACCCATTAGTCAGACCGGTTGTTAACTTAGCTACAATGAGTCAGCAGAAATATATGCATGTGCTACATGTTGCACACAGACAGTTTCCAATTGACACTTGTTACACACAACAAGTTGACAATGGCATTTCTATCGAATAAATATCCTTTATCTTGGCCATAAATCGTTATCAATTTGCTAGCGCCCTCGAGCGTGGCCAACAAACCATTGAAATCCAGTCTAAAGATCGTTGCAACACAACGTGTCAAGATGACAAAATCAAATTATGCAAATGTGCAACAATTAAAAGCACAATTAGCTAGTTCCAATTACTATAAAGGCTGTTGCGAAAAATTGTTACGCTCAATTAGTAATTACAATAAGCGAAAGTAAAAACGTTTAGAGAGTGCGAAACAACAACAACAACAACAACGAAACAAAGCACAAAACACACACCTCCTAAAAACAATTACAAATGACCTTGCAACAAGCAAATTCGATCAACTTCGATTGCCGCAATCGTGTAATGTCGAACGATTATGTAATCGTCAATCAGCGAATAAATGCATAACTTTTTCGCTCAGAAGATACACAGTGAACATAGCCAAGATACACCCGAATTCAAAATAAAACCTAACTGAATATATTAATAAATCTAAATCTGTTTTGTTTTAAACTACAAAATACAAGTGTTTTGTTTTTTAAGCTGTTTTTTCTGCTTAAATTAACTCAATTCCTTCATCTGGTTCTATAAATATATATTTTGTATTTGGAATTTATGAAAACTTTTGCGTCTTAACTTAAATAAGTCGTTGACATCAGATAGTGAGATACTACTTTGTTTGTTTGATAAGGAATTGTTTTGTTATTAGTTCGAATTTAGTTCACGTTTAAACAAGTAAGGCTCTAGTCGAGTAAGCCTGACTAGACTATACCCTGAGCCCTATACTCAGTCACTGCTTGCAAGTATGTGTGTGTGTACGCGTATACTACATACTTGACCCTACTTCAATGATCTATATCTCTGTTGTTTTTCAACCGATTTCAATAAAAAGTTCACAGATTGTCATAATTTCGTCTAATGTTTCAAAGGTCGTCTAAAAGTTTTCCAAATTCATTATTTTGTTGTTATCGATCACATGTGTATATCGAAAACGGGAAGAGTTATCGAACATTTGAAACAAACTTATACTGCCTAGGGATTAGGCGAGCTTATGTTCCAAATTTGGAATCTCTAGCTCTTATAGTTTCTGAGATCGATGCGTTCATACATACGGACATGGAGAATATATCATCAAGAATATATATACTTTATGGGATCGGAGATGCTTCCTTCTGCCTGGTACATACTTGTGCACAAAACCATTATACCCTTTTTACCCATTCTCAATGGGTTCAGGGTATAAAAACGAGTTCAAACAGTGCCTACAAATGTACGTACACATACGAATATTTATGCATGCTCAGCTGTTTTGTTTAGAAATGACTTTTAAACCGTTTTCGACTATAGCCCAACACATACTATTACCAATTCCATCAAGTAATAAAACAACAACCACATTTTTAGTGCCGTTCTATTCGTATCATTGCGGGATCGGAACGTACGTACTTGATGTGTATTCAAATTATATATGTTATGTACTTGCAAGTGCTTCATAACATTTTGTTATAATACAAATGTATGTAATTGTTATTAGCTGTCAATTTGATGGCAGGCTTCTCCAAATAATATTCATTGAACAACAATGGGCGGTAAAACCATTATGAACAATTTTTCAGTTCACTCCATGAAAAGTTCCCAGTGAAATATTTTAAAAGTGGACATGCATAGTATATTGGATGAGAAATTATTTCATCTTTTCAACAGGTGCACAGCACAATTTTATCGGCACAGCTGTTTTAATAAGGGTGCCATAATATTTAAACGGTGTTTATTCTAACTATATATAGAACATGACATTGCGGTTGTGCCTATCTTTTGGGTTCCAGCTGTTATTACACAACGTTTTATTCAAATCAGCGTATTCAGCTCAGGCACGTGACCAATTTCAACAATGAGTTCACATATTTAAGCTCTACAAAAGAGAAGAACTAAGTTAAGTATTAAGATTCAGTTACTTTCCAGCAATCAAAACTTAGTTTACTCATCAATTGGTTTACTTTCGACTATGATTTTATAGTATTATACCAGACAATATGTTATCTGCAGACTGCATTATCAGATTGTTTAAATATTTATTGTTTGAGATAGATAAAAACGGATTTACAAATAAACAGAACTTTAACAACTTTGAAAGTGTCATAAAATCTGGTTTTTTTTATTTTATTTATTTTTTTTTTGGGGAGGGGAAGTACTCCAGTTTTGCTTGCTTGGAAAATCCGCTCGTAAGAATTGAGTGGAATATGTGTTTAAAGCGCTAAACTTGTTTATTTTATAGACATATGTTCTTTATTGATCACGTGACGCTTTATTGTTGCATGTTGTGTGTGACTGCAAATTGTGTTTACATTATAATCGTGTTTGTAACTATATGTTTAAAGTTCCGTATTTGCATACAGAATTATTTTTATGGGCACGCACTTTGAAACCAGATCGATATTGAATGCCTTTTCATTTTGCGTTCTTCCTGTCTGCAGCTATATAGCCGGCCGCTTTAAGATTATTAGCAATGCGGAAACGAAAGGACTTGCCACATTTGTGGGCACCTTTGCCCTGCCCTCGCTCATTTTTCTCTCGTTGGTGGAGTTGAACTGGAACGCGGTCAACTGGACCTTTTTGTTGGCCATACTCATCTCGAAGGCGATTGTGTTCTTTGCTGTGATGATCATTTGTTTGCTGGTGGCACGACCTCTGAACTATGCTCGAGCCGGCCTGATGGCCATCTTTTGTACGCAGAGCAATGATTTTGCCATTGGATATCCCATAGGTGAGTTTAATCCCATGACTTTTATGCTATTCTTAACTAATGTCTTGCTTTGATTTTAGTTATGGCCTTGTATAAGGATGTGCATCCGGAGTATGCCTCGTATCTGTATCTTATGGCGCCCATTTCGCTGGCCATTCTCAATCCCATTGGCTTAGTGCTCATGGAGATCAGCAAGATTATCAAGAACAAGGAGGAGGTCATCAGTAATCCACCACTGTGCCCCGAGACCTGTCCCGCTGAGCAGTTGAGCAAGCAACGTCGTTGCCTTGGTGACAATGCAATTCTCGCGTTGAACACCGTCAAGTCGCTGTTCTTTAATCCACTTTTGCTGATGACACTGCTTGGTGTGGGCGGCGGTTTCTTGTTTCCCAAAGGACTGCCTGAAATGGTGGCCAGTGTCTTGCGTGTGTTTGGCCAGAGCTTCTCGGCCACGGCGCTGTTTCTGTTGGGCCTCAAGATTGTTGGCGGTGGCACGGGCACAGACCGCAAGCCAATGGGCATGGGATTGCTGCTACCCAGTGTGCTGATCTTGGTCAAGATGTAAGTAGTTGAAGCATTAAGATTTTCTTTATAATCATTAACTTTCTGTTTGCAGTTTGGTGCTGCCTTTGGTCTGTCGCCAGACAGTGAATATCATTCAGGCTGGAGCCAATTTTAATGACACAACTGAGCTGAGCACTTTTGGCTTTCTCTATGGCACCTTTCCGGCCGCGCCTGGCGCCTTTGTCATTGCAACGCAGTACAATGTTGAAGTCGAATTGGTAAGCAGCATTTCGAACATAAGTAAGAAATCTAAAAATAGTTCTTAATTCAATTTATCTTTTGTAGATTGCACGCAGCATGGTTTTGTGTACGTTCATCTCGGCGCCACTAATGTTTATCTCGGCCAAGATGATATCGCTGACCAATCTGAAGCCGCTGGACTACTTGCATGAACTGGATGCCTTCTCATTTGATATAAGTGTGGCAGGTGCAGCTGCCTGTTGCTGGATGCTGGCACTATTGATTGTAACCAAACGATTTAAGCGCATGCCACAAAGAATAACAGCTTGCTTGGTGCT
This sequence comes from Scaptomyza reducta, assembly GCA_035044485.1. NCBI lineage: Eukaryota > Metazoa > Arthropoda > Insecta > Diptera > Drosophilidae > Scaptomyza > Scaptomyza reducta. Next base: position 2,732,050 of record JAWNNV010000191.1, on the reverse strand, counting down.
TTCACAGGTAACAAAAACATAAATTTTAGCCAAATCTTTGAACTTTCTAATCAAAGGCATGTGTTTTGCTTTTAGTTAATGTGCTGCATTGGCGTCATACTGTGGTCAAAGCTGGATCATGTGGAACGTTGGCCATTATATTTGCAGTTCTTTCTGTTCAACATCGGCACTTACAGTTCTCGTTTGTGGACTGCATTTTTGGCCATAACGCTGCTCTTTTTGCAGTGTCGCAGCTTGTGTTTTGTGCTAAAACTCTGGCCCTATATGGTAACAAATTTAAAGACTTTCGAGTTGGTTAGCTTTATCAACTCTTTGCTTTCTTATTAGCTTATCTTTGCTTGGGGCGTACCAGCTCTTATCTCCGGCCTGCTCATTGCCTTCGACTCCAAATCCATGCCCAGCGAGAAACAAAATCCCAGCTTTCAATATGGCAACGCACAGGCGGCAATTGCAGTCTTTATGCTTGTCATGTGTTTTATAGGTATGTAGTTGTGGCAATTCATATTGATTGATAACTAAATGATGATAAAATGTAATAATGTTTGACGCGTTATGATAGCTTGCCATGCTGCATAGTGTGGCAAGCTTACAATGATGCACCCTAAAGTTTTCAATCTGAAACTTAAAATAGAAATATCAAATTTATCTCTTTTTATACCAATACTAATCGTGAGTTTTCTCTGCACAGTTACTGTGGGCTGCCTCGTTCTACATCAACGCTACAAGAAACGTTATGAAAAGTACCTGACATATTCGCGTGAGTTGTCCAATCCGGAGTCGGGTATGACCCATAAAGCCAGCACATCTTTATTAATAATAATATTTGTAATTTATAAACTTTACCAGCCGATTTACACACAACGGTATCGACGGCCAATTTGCTGGCGAACACAGAACGTCCTTCCATGCGGCAGAATGTGCGCACCACTTCCTATTCATCGTCATCGGATGATGACGAAATGATAACCACGACTGTCGTGCCGGATACGCGAGCCAGTACCGGCTGCGCTTCAGGCAATGGCAATTGTTGTTCCAGCTCGACGGTGACCACGCCCACAACAACGTCGACGGTGGTCATGGATATTGAGGATCTGTTAAATCGCAATCGACAGCGAAACAACGCTGTGAATACCAAGGATCTCGATCAAATTGATAGTGCACCAGCAACTGAAGCGTAAGCATTGAGTTTTGCTTGAGTTAACGTCATTATTTATATTGATTGTTATTTGTTGCAGCCACATGTGTAGCAGTTCGTATAATTGCGGCCCAAGCACCTCGCGCCAGAGCTGTCAGAATATCATTGAACGCTATGAGGAGCAGACGCGCAGGGGCCTGGAGCCGTTGGAGCATACAAGCGACAGCGATGAGCATCAGACGCTTAAGCACACAATCCTGTTGATCATACTGCTGTGCTCCATGTTTGTCGGTCTTGCAGTTTCCATATGGACATTGGTTATGGAGGGCATGTCGGGCATCTATTTGGAATTGAGTTTTCTCGATGCGTTCCTCAACTTTGGTCAAGGTTTGATTGTTTTAGCCGTTTTCATTGGCGACACTGGAGAGTTGCTAAGGCCGTTGATCAAGTTCTGGCGTAAAATATGGTTAGTCATTGATATGATAATTAACTTTTATGGCTGTGTTATTAAAGTTTGTCTCCTTACAGGTATGGCGCCAATGTTGTCAGCTTGCCACACTGGTCGAATCTGCGTCCCGAAACGAAACAAATTTGCGAACAATTTCGTAATCATCATTTGGAGAACTGTAAAAAGGATATTGCCAAGGATAGGAGGTGAGTTTTAAACACTTTTTAAGTCTTCTTATGATTCCAACCAATTGATTCTTTATTCTGGTCTTTTTTAAACAGATGGCGCATTCGAGTCTATCGCAAAGTGTTCTATGGCAGCGAGTTTGTCAGCTGGCTTATTGAAGTTGGCCTTTCGAAGGATCACATGGAGGCCGTGCATTATGCACGCCATTTAGTTGACGGTCGCGTCCTGCGACATATTAACAACGTTTATCATTTCGAGGATAAACAATTGCTTTATAATTTCTGCAGTCGCATCTAGGCGCGAAGAAACAAAATCAAAAAACTATGTAGAAAATGCAACGACACCAAATTTTAGATCGTTTTGTTATGTTTAAGTGAATCGTGTAATTTGTGTGCTGTGATTGTACTACGCTAGGAAGGTTGAGCACATCAAACACACACACACTTACACACACTCTTACCAACAGCCAAATAACAGTGTGTGTTTGTGGGTGTGCGTGTGTATGTGAGTGAAGACTTGTCCGTAAATGTGTATATGGCTAATTTGTTTATCGTCTATAATTATACGCCTGATCGAATTGCTATGACATTTGTTTATACATTAAGTAGATAGTGAATGCTACAGAGAGAAGCTAATGTTTGAGCTATAGTATAATAATCTAGATATATTAAACAATATATAGTTAACTGTCGCAAACAAACGAAAAAATACTGTGCATAAAAAGTGTGAATGCATCTATGAAACAAAACCAATAACTAAGCTAAACATATATGTTAACTTTACGCTATACACATACATACATCAAATAAATAGCTATATATATACATATACATATACCTCATGCCGTAAGGCGCCAAAAGAAATTATAAATGCATTTGTGTCGTATTTGAAATTCTTCTATTTCAGTTCTGGTATAAGACGCGCATTCCAGTCATTTGCATTTCGCACCATATACATATTGTATACAGTTTGTTTATATATATATATATATATATCTTGTGGACTCTTTGGTCTCATCAATTCTGATTTGTTTTGGTGTGCACACGTTGAAAAATTTTGCCGATGCGTGTTTGTAATACCAACAGGCTTTAATTCCGGCCCGTTTTAATGTTCATTCGGCTTTACTTTTTTTGGACGTTCTATTGATGAGAAGCGCAGACAAAACTGCTTGGCTTATCGAGCCATTAAAATGCCGCTGATGATGTCCTATATATGTGTGTGTTGATAATGTTTTTGTTTTTTAAATTTTGTTTTGGTTACGCGCCTTTATCAGAATAAAGCCACACGGAGCTGGCACTACAATTAACATTCTTGTTCATTTGTTATGCAAAATAGTGTGTTAAGCAATGCGATTCGTTGCAGCGCCTCCGATTGCTGCCACAGCTTCCGCTTGCGTCCATACACATTTCCGTTTAAATGCACCTCACGTCACAGTATGCACTCGTCATAAGAAACCAAACAAAAAAAACCAACTGCAGCTGCATCACAATGAGCCTAACCCACGATGCTTATTCAGCATACATTTCTTCGAATTTCAGCTTCTTTATAAATTTGAAAACATACCACATCAGACATTTGGGTGCCTCATGTTTGCAATTTCTGGGACTATGCCAATCTAACTGTTATCAGTGGTTGGAGTGGAAGTACTATAAGACACTTATGACACATATAAAAGCAGCACTGATAATATAAAAGAAATGACCTAAAGTTTCCTGAACAAAATTCATTATGTTATACTTTCTGAATGTTTGGTTTATATAATGTTAAGCTCTTAAGTTTGTTTCAGGTGGCAAACATTATAAAGCTGTCAATCTGATGCCTCGAGGGTAAATGAAACCAGTTAGTTCTGGTTTCTTGCAAGTTATATCAAGTGCTAAGGGTGTAAAGTGAATGATTCAGCTAATCACACTGAATAACCTTGCCAAACAAAGCAGTTAAGCAAATATTTATGACATTATAAGAAAGTATAAAAACAGGTATTCAATAGCTTTCATGCTGGTTGACTTGCAACGCAATTCCCTTGATAAAACTTGTGTTGCAACCATTAATCAGTCACTTTTTTTTTGGGTCGCTCACAAATAAATGAAAGGGCTTCGCAAATAATATGCTATTATTAATGCTGCGTGGGCGCCGGGTCAAGGGTCATTCAACCGTTAAAGCCACGCAAACAGTCTGAAAAATAGAAACTTATTTTTATGTTCCCCAAAAACATGACGCTGCCACCAATTGTTTATGGCTGCACAATTAACCATAAAGAGAAACTGGCACAGTGACAGGCACAGGACTATAAACAGCAAGTGGATACTAAATCTATTGCGCAAACAATGCGAAAAGGACTCGCAGTCGGAGGCAGCAATGTTTATGTTTGTGTTTTGTATTTTCTTGCCGAACAAATTAGTCTAAAAATAGCTGCCTGCGGTCGGGGGCGCCACATGACGTCCTTGGGGAGAGGACGTCAGCATCCAGCAGGCTCATGATTCAATTAGATGAGTAGACCAAACATAGTCTGGATACAAATTATACAAACATTGCGCATACGTCCTGTTGTTCTCGCCGCCAACAGCGCTGCCAACGTTGACGTCGCCGTCAACTTGCGGCAGCGGCGTCTTTGTGCTCACTTCCGTTGTACGTTTACGGCTAATATAACACTTAGAATGCATTTCGTATGCGCCTCTTTGATCTTAAATCAGCCAAATCTCGAAAACCATTGGTTATATATATGTGGATATGGGATTCTTAAGAATTCAATTGGATTTGTAAAAGTGCAAAAGTTTTCAAATTATTATTGCATTAACGATTTAAGTCGGAAAAATGTACAAAATCCAAATATTTTCATTGTTAATTTTTTAATAGCACGAGTGTAGAATGTTCAAAGAAATCTCAACGAATCAGCAATGCTCTTATACTATTTAAATTTATGAGTGTTGTGTTTGAATATTTAAACTTTGTACTAAACAATAATTCGGCTTAAGGTGATGCTCGTCCTAAGTATAACTGTTGTGTGATTGGAGTTTCTTAAGAATATGTTATACATTTCTAAAGTGTAATACCCCACCGCTAAATTAACACATAATTCTCTGACCACACGCGCTGTCAGTCGCAGTCGCAGTCGCTGTCGGCGTCAACGTCAACGTCGCCGTTAACGTTCGGCACTAGCTGCGCATATTAAATGGACGAATGAGCAGCTCGGCCACCAACAGCGACGGCAAAGCACAAACAACAGTTTATGTGCGCCGAGCCGAGCCGAGCCGAGGTGCCGAAGTCGTGTCGTGTGCCAACTGTTGAGTCGTCTTAAAGGAACTTTGCCCGCCAATCCCACCCACTCCAGCACGAGCAGCACTAGCAGCAGCAGCACTAGCAGCAACGGCGTCGGCTACAGTTGTCGTCGTTTATTAACTGTCGGACTCGTCATTCTAATTCGACGACTTGATGCAGACGGCTGCACGGCACGGATCAAACGATCAGAGCGCTGCAATCGTTAGAATAGCGCTTGCGTAGCTAGTAAAATATTTAGGTGTGTGTGCGTGTGTGTGTGTGAGATCGGATCTCCTTAAAGTGCAAACTAGTTTCCATGTTCAACTCTTTCCAAACATAATTAAGTGTGGCGACATTTTCACTGTAAAGTACGAGTGTAATTTTGTTTTTGGTCTCGACTCTAGAGCAACATGTCAGAGGCAATTAATGGCTATAATGCCACAACACCTGTGGCGCAACTGATGGATCTTGCCACCGAATTGACCACGAACAGATCGGAACTAACGGCAACGCCCGATTTGTATAAAAATCGCAGACGCTTGATATTTGCATTAGTTGTCATGGGTCTCGGTGTTATTGGCAACTTTCTGGCATTGATTATTTTGGCGCGTAAGAAGCATAACAAAAACAGCAAATACACGTTCATGTTGCGGTAAGTTCACAATTAACAAAATGCGCAAATGCATAAACACATATACATAAGTGTGTGTGTGTGTGTGTGGTTAGTAATAGTTGTCAGTTTTTATGTGCTACGAGTTCATGGCAGTTGAGGTTTGTTCAACTTATTGTGCGGGTCTAATTTACATGTTTTGGTTTTGGATCGAACGAAAGCTTTCAATTTCAATAGACGTACTTATCTTATCTACAGATTAGTGTCTGTGTATTAGCTTGCAACTATTTAGGTTGATCTAAAGCTCTATTTAGTTAGGTTTATCGAGTTTTAAGGTATCAGTAAGGTATGCGAAGTAAAATTGTATGTTTATTGCTTTTAGAAACGAAAATATTTTCATTCATAACTTTGCAATAGGGCAACAAATTGAATTTAATTATTTCCACTGCCAAATTGGAACCAAGACATTGACATTGAACATTGCGTATCGATTACAAATCATTTTTAGTTAAAACAAAAATATTTTAGGTATGGAATCTGCATTATTCATGCATACACTATTATTTTTATTAATTATAGTATGGGTAAATCATGTTTTCCAAGACATTTCTTCAACTTAAGGAATTTGTTATTGATTTGCTATTCATGCTAGCGTTGTTTCACTGTATTTAGCTGATTTTATTATTAGAACCAATCAACCCTTGAGTTTAAGTTAAGATATTTCTGGTTACTATTACAGTCATTTATCATCATCATAAGAGAACCAATTACTTGCCAGCTCCCTTTAACCAGCATCAATTTTCGCATTGAATTTAATATCACACCCACACACTCACACACACAATAGCTTTGAAAGCAGCAATCTGAGAAAGCGCACAAATTATCCTTCATAAGTACGCGTGTGTGCACTCAAGTGACATAATTGAGCAAAGCTTTGATCTTAGCTTTAATTTGATTGATGATTTTTGCGCCCAAATTTGACACTTGACAAATTAAAGAACCGCATCACATATGTGTTTAAGCCCTATTAAGTGTAGGGCCTAGATGAGCTTATGCTTGTCAGTTCTATTAATACACATCCGGATTTTGAATGCAACAAAAATCTGAAAAGATTTTGCTTTTTATTTGCAATTCATGTGCACCCTAATCGAAAAATCTTTTGTATACACAACAAGCTTTACAGCCCCTACCATAAATCGCATTTGAAATTACAATTTTGTGACTTTATATATATATATTTATATATATGCATTCCTATACAGACATTCATTATGTGCTTGCCAAGTTAATGTTTAGTTTAACAAATATCGACTGCCAGATTTTTAGTTGTGTCTAAATTCGTTTCATTCCCGTTTTCCCTCCAAATTGTAATCTATTTAGACCAATTTTCAATTTTGTGCGAAGTGCTAAAAACAATTATTCACAGCAGTGACAAATGATTTGCTTATGTGGAATGACATTTTATTTTATTATTTTTCATGCTGCTGGAAAATTAAAATAAAACGTGCTTTTGCCGAGGCAAACAAAGAACTTGTTGTCTGTCTTATAGTACTGCAAGAGAATTGAGATCATTTTAACGAATGTTGTATACTCTTACGCTTAATTAATTCGCAGTTTTGAAAACTTTTACTTTTATTACTTTTCCAAAAACTAAAAAAAGATTTTAATCTCTCACTAAAAGTTTGTTTTGAGTGAAATATTTTTTCTTGAATGCATAAATCAAGTCTGGAAAATGTTTTTCAATATATCTACTGTGTTTTATTTTAAACTATTGCCAACTACTCAGAGCTACAATAGGCTTATCGTTAGTATCTTATCATGGTCAAATACAGAAAGCAAACACAGAAATCCGTTAGTTGTTTATTTCCAAAACCACTCATAAACTTTCGAAAAATATTACTGCAATGTATTGTTGACAGATCTAAAGCAATATTCCCAAAATAAAACATGACTAATAACAATATACAATAAATTTCTTCTATGATTTTTATAATTGCTGTCAATCGATAAGAAACATTAAAGCGACATCATGTAATGCGTTTTATTGAGTGGAAAACTTTAATTGCGTTAAGTCCCAAAAGCCTAAAAGACGAGTTGCGCAACGGAGCACGTCTCAGCATCTGAGCCCATGAAATGGAATCAACAGTGCTAATTTATTGCCCCATTCACCATGGTTGACTAATCCCAAATCCTTTATATCCCATCCTTTCTTACACTCAGCTGCTTGGCGACAAATGATTTGGTGGGTTTGTTGGGCATGCTAACCGCTGCGCTGCTCAAGCTCAATTTACCCGAGGATGCGGATATGCAGTTCTTTGTGAGGGTTGACTGTGTTGGACACGTTTTGTGCCGATTCTTTGGTGTCAGCTCTGGTTGTATTGCCGCTGTGATGGCTGCCGAACGTTGCATGGCTTTGGCACGACCTTTTATCTATCACAAGGTGAGTAGCTAAGTCCTAATAAATAGCACAAATCTTAATCGACTTAAACTGTTTGACATAAAATATAAACACGTTTAATCAACGTACTCTTTTACGTACGTTTTGAAAACATATGTAATGAACAGTTACTGGCGCAAAAAGTTGCTCAGTGCTCAAATATTGCGTCGTGAAGCATTTTGATGAAATGTGATCGATAACTTTTTGCGTCTTACATTATCGATCCAGCTCAAACTACAAAGACACAGTTTTATAAATTCAGAATTTGAACATTTAAATCATTTTTTTTTTTATTTAGCACATCACCTATGAGTTAATCCAGAAGAGCGTAAATTACTTTCTTTTGGTTGCTGTAATCATCACGTTTTTACCATTCTTCGGCTTTGGCGCCTACATTGATGAATCGGATCCCTCAAAAGTTACGTGCATACGCTATCGAGATGCGTCTGGAGCTTGGAACAAGGCGTATGCCATTTTATTTATGGCTTTTGGCAGTTTGCTTGTCGTTGTTATTGTCACCTGCAATTTGTTTGTGGCCCGTGTGCTGTGGAACCTTGGACGCAGCCGCATCAGTAAGCAGAACACGAACTATAATCTCGTCAGTCGGGGGAAGTGCGTGCGCAGCATCGATGCGGAGACCAGCAGTGGCACAACACTCTATCAGACCCAATACAGCACCAGTAGCAGCCATTACAACATTCCCCCACCAAGGCAATTCCATCACAGCAACAGTGTCACAATGCAGTCGGCAACATCGCCCCACGAGATCAAGTTTGCCAAGCTAATGGCATTCCTAAGCATTTCCTTTGTCATCTGCTGGATGCCGCAAATGGTAAGTTGATATAATCGAATTGATTATACCCTATTCGCAATTCTCACACACTCTCTTTTGCACAGATTGCAATACCGTTGGCCATCAAGGAGGATCGTTTGCCAAAGTCTAGTGTATTCTTTATTGTGGCCGACGCACTGATGGCGCTGCACTTTACTTTGGATCCCTGTATTTATGTGTTGAGTCGCACCAAGGGCATCAACTGGTCGTTGGTCAGTTGCATCAAACGTTGCCGTTGTGGGTGGCGTGGAGGTCGCCTGCAGCGTTCCCAGAGCGATCAAAGTCGGATACGCACCACAACAACAGAGCAGAATACGCTGGACTGCTAAAAACTCAATGTTGGAATTTTTCTGGCATCTTATCTCGTACCAGAGTACATACATACATATATACATATATGCAGACGTATCGTAGTTGTTTTGAGCATTTTTGTTAAGACCTCCAATTGGCGTATCTCAGTGATGGGTCACATTCCTTCCGTCAAAGTCAGATGAAGGAGATCTGCCTGTCTCACATTTAGTTTAAGCTATAATTAATAAATCTCCCATTACCATATCAGGGCTATAACATACTCTTTAGCACGTTCACAAAATATCCACACACGAATTGTACAATAAATAATTGCATAAATAAATATTATTATTATAGTACTAGTAGTACTTAATACAATATAATGAAAGACGAAGTAATCAAATAATTTTTGTGTACAATTAAGTTTTTATTTTAAAATTTAATTATTACATTTGAATGCATTATTTCTTTGTTTACATAGATTTTGTATGTTTTTCCATTTTTCTTGGTATTTTGTTGTTTCTGTTTTTTGTTTGGAATTGAAATCGTAGACACACGCACGCAGGGACAATATCGAATCGGTTTTCATGTCTGTGTCAGTTACAAGAAAAACATAATATTTATGCAAAAAATGGCGAAAATGTCACTAAGAGAAAGAGTATAGGATAAGTTTACTTTTGTGTATCAATGCTACCCGCTGTTAAATCTCTGGCACTTGCAGATCGCCACAAAAGTGGGTGGAAAGTTATTATTATAGTAATGGATTATAATATATCTAGATATTTTGTCTTATGCCCAATAAATTACCGTCGTCTAGTATCGGTTATAGCGACCACGCGCACGTTGACGTTGCGGCGTTGCCTTGGGACCAGTGGCAGCCGGAGTACCGGTACCGGTTGCACCAGCCCCAGCAGCTGCAGTTGCAGTTGCCGCTGCACGTGGCTTCTTGAGGGGCGATGGAGCGGCATCGGTTGGGGTAGCAGCTGGAGCCGGAGTGGCAGCGGCTGGGGTAGCTGCAGCGGCTGGTGTGGCTGGGGCAGCAGCCTTGGCTGGCGTTTTTGCTGGCTCTGGTTTGGCTGGGGTCGCTGGCTGAGCAACCGGAGCGGGAGCTGGTGTTGGTACTGGAGTGGGCTCTGCTTCAGGCTCTGGCTCAAGCTCCTCCTCTTCCTCCTGTGCTTCCATCTCGTCACCGTTCTCATCGCCAGGGGCTTCCTCTTCGCCACCCTCCTCCTCGCCTTCGGGATTCTCAGCCATCTCGAAGTCCTCATCATCACCGGTAGCTTCTGATGGATCGTAAAGCTCGCCCTCAGCAGCTTCAGCTGTCTCCTCAGCGTTGCCCTCGGCAGCCGGTGCCTGGGACTCATCCACCTTGCGCTTCTTGCGCTCATTCTCCTCGATGGCAGCGGCGGCGCGCTTTTGTGCAATCTTTGTGTCGCTGGACTTCTCGTTGATGAACTTCAAGAAGTTGCGATGATGGGTGGCGGTGCGAGAGTGAATCTCGGCGGTGGCCTCTGTGTCAAAGAACTTGCTGCACACTGCGCACTCGAAGCACTCCAACTTGGAGATCAGACCATTTCCGACGGGACGCTGCCAGTTGTATTTGGGCAGGCGGGTGTCTACCTCGCTGGGTATCTCATCGCCTTCGGCAAAGTCAAGAATGCAGTCGTCCGCATCAATGGGCAGGGCAACCTCTTCCTCTTCCTGGCTCTCGTTAAGCTCATCACCCTCCTTGGTTTCGTCGGCTGCTTCTTCGCCCTCCTTGGGCTCCTCGCCCTCAACCTCCTCACCCTCGGCTCCCTCTTCGGGCTCCTTCTTGACTTCGGTAGTCTCCTCGCCCTCCTTCTTGATGGGCTTCTTCTTGCGCTTCTGTGGTGGACGCAGATCGCGTGTCTCCTCCTCAGCAGTGCTTATGGGCAGAGTCTGACGCTTGCGTTCGCCCACCTTCGTGTTGCTCTCGGCCGCCTTCTTCAGATGATCGGCCGACAGTAAATGGGTGTCGTAATCGATACGTGTGGCAAACTCCTTGTTGCACTCCACGCACTTGGGATGCAAGAACTTCTTCAGCTGCAAGTGACCTTCGGACTTGCGATGGGTCGAAATGTGACCATGGAAGTTCAGATCGCACATGGTGCAATAATCCAACTGACGCTGCTTGCTCTTGCCCATGCGCTTCAATCGATCAAACTCAATCGACTTCAATTGCTCGGCAATCTTGGCCTCCTGACGGATCATATTAGCCTTGAGGCGATAGCTCTCCTCGATGCCTTCGCGCATCATCAGATGAGTGCGTCCCTTGATGTGGTTCTCAAACGAATTGGCGTCCCACATGTGCTTCTTGCACAGATGACAGTAGAACATATCATTTGGTACGCTAACGTACGGCGAGTCCTTCGAACTGGTTGTGCTAATTATTATATGATTGTGAAGAGTAAAACAAGTTTTATTAGTCAATCAGTAAATCAAATTTGGAGCATGGCTGACAGTAGAGAAGACACGCTGAAAGGATCACATATATATAGATATATATATAAAAACGTACATCAATATTGAAAAATTCTGGCATAAACTAATGAAGTATGAATAAATTTATGGTATGTATGACATTTGAGTAACATTTCCTAAATCATGAATCGTGAAATCAAAAGGAGCAAAGAATTTTCCTGCTCCTTTTGATATCATTATTGTTGGCATACGCACTTGCTTAAATGTTAACTTTACAGGATATAGTTGTCGTCATTACTTTCGGGACATCAGACAAAACAAACAAAAAGTAATTGATTGGCTTAGCAAGAGTATATTGACATTCGGCAAGCCGAAAAACATAGATAAATTTCGATGAAATCCCAAGATTAAAGTTTTAAAATTAAAATTGATGAGTAAATAAAAGATGTAAACTATGCAAAACATAAGCAATATTAATTTATACATGTATATAGAAAATAATACGTAATACATTGTAATCAAAAATCTGAAAATATTTCGCTGAACAACCCCATCCCTTTGCTGGCCAGGCTGCCACCCAGGAAGCTTAAACATCAAACAGTAAGTGAGGATGTGTTGTTGTCTATTCAAAAAGGGGTAAAATATATATATACATATAATATATATATATATATATATATTTATAGGCCCATCCACTTGAGAAAATTATGATTATTTTTGTTTTGGAGAACATATCAAATGCATTCGAAAAATTGGAAATTAAGTACTTAAAAATATTTTCGTATATATATATATATATTAAGTTTTTGGTTGAAAAAAAATAATGCATTGATAATTAAAAATATTTGTAGATTTGTTGTGGAGGGAAAAAATTGCGAAATGAGCAATTCTTGGTAATGTTTGTATTGGAAGTATTATTATTTTTTTTTTGGTTTGTTTTATAGTAGTTTTGTACTCTTACCTCTCAATTTTCTTTTCGCCAGGAGTAATTTCCTTCTTTTTATTTGTGTTGGCATTTTTAGCCAAAAGTTTCTTGGCACGATCAAAAGCATTCTGCTTACGAATGCCGCCGGCGCCCTGCTTTTGAGGGGGCTTGGGACCACTAGTAACGCCACGATTTTGGAAACCTCCTTGGCCACGACGATTATTGAGACGATTGCCGACACCGCCACCGCGATTGACCATCTATATTTGTTGTATGTTTATGTACATATTTTTATACAATACATTTAAGTAGGTTCGTTCATAGTTGGTATATATAGATATAGAGTAGGTTTTTAGTTTTTTTTTTATATAATGTTGTTTGTTGTTGTTCAAAATGTATGGAATACATGGAAAGGATATAGTTTGATCGATCGATAGTTTCGTTTATAATCGATCGTTAGTACAAGATAAATCATTATATAAAACAGCAGATATTACAAAAAATATGGCATAAGAACCATTTACAATATTTTCGTTATTGATCGGAAATTATAGTTTCCATTTTGTTTTTATATATATTTTTTTTTTGATGTGGGGGATTGAATTCAAGATTTACACATAGTATAGATAAGATATATATATATATAGTTATATATTTAAGATGAATTGGTCAATTCGGCGGGACGGTTCGCGCAATCAGTCGACGGGGATGTTTTTGTTGTTGAAGTCGTTGGCGTTTTGGCGGCGTGGCATTTTTTTGGTTTGGTTTGGTGTTTTTTCGGATATTGAGAAACACAAACACGGGCGGGCGGGCATGGAAACCGAATTGGGTTATCGGTTATCGGTTTGAAGTTCGATTTCGATTTCGATTACGAGTGAGTTTCGATCAGAGCAGGAACGTTGAAGAAGAGTGGCGATGTGTTTTTGTATATATATATATAATTATAAGTGATTTTAGGTTTTTGTTTGTTTGTTATTGGTAATTGCAAAGTGTTGCAGTTGCACCATCAATCAGTACCAGTACCAGATCGGATCGGTTATCAGTTTTCAGAGCAGAGCAGATTAGAAGAGTTCAATCAATCAATCAATCAATCAGTGGCGTCGCATTTTTTTTTTTTGAAGTGGCATCGCATCGTTTTTTGTTCACATTGCGTTTAAGGCATTTTGTGTGTGTTGCGGCGTTGTGATGTTTGTTTGTTGGTTCGATTGTTGCAAGTGCCACAAAAATTTTGCCATGTTTATAAATTAATTTATTATTTTTATAATCAAAATGTATTTTTTTTAAATCGAGTTTCATTGTTTTTTGGTTGGTTTATGCACAGTTCAGTTACACATAAATAATAAAACAACAATAAATTATAATTTGCATAAACATTGTCCCAGAAGACAACACACGCAACAGAAGAAGAACAATGGCATAAGACACCAGAGCAACATTGGCAACAACAACAACAAGAACAATATTAATATTGGCAGCAGCAACAACAACAACCACAATCAATGCACGCAGTGACGACAACGTCGGAGACATCGGCATGTGATATATACATATATATATAGTGATGGATGTATATATACATATATATATATATATATATATATATATAGTTGATGCATGGGCACAATTCATAATTGAATGTAGCATTCGAAATGCGTATTCGATTCGGTTTTGAGTTTGTTTTTTTGAAAACAAGCATCGAATTTTTCATGTTTTTTTGGTTTAAGTTTTCGTGTAGAAGAGAATAAAAAAGTAAAATATTTGTAAATTAGCAAGATTTGTGATTTGATAAAAATCCAAAAGATTTTTGATAATCGGTATTTGTTGTAAACTATTAATTAAAAAATGCCTAAATACATCTTATAAGATTACACATTTTAAGAAATGTTCAAAAAAACCTCGCATTATATCATCATCATACTCTTTTCATCTTTAAATGGAACATTTGTTGGCGGTACATCATATTTAAGTGGTACAAATGATTCAAATTCAACAAATCAAAATAATTTGCATTTCAAATGGAATAAATGCTTTTGTCTAAAGAAAACCTTCTCCTCGTTTTGCATTAACACACAATTTCCAGGGTTCTTTTCATTTTTCTTAACTTTGTTTAATTTTCTATTAGCAATATATATAAAACGTATTGCTAAATTGTTGAATTATTTTTAGATTTTACTACAAACTATGCAGGTATTTGTTTTTTATATAGTTTGTGTTTTGCTTTAAAGTTAAATTCTTAGGTAACAGATCTAGTTAAAGCTTATGTTTTAATGAAAATAACAATAAGTAGGGCTTCAATATACTTCTCATTCCTTGGTGAATATGTCGGGCAGATGTGTGTCTAGCATATATATCATATAAATTCACTTGCCTTATGCTTTTTTTCTTCAAATTATATGCGATGGATGTAAGAAATATAGTTTTAGCGTTATCAACAAACAAAAAATATTGAAAAAGAATCTTAAATGAATCAATATCAATTTCAGATGAATAATAATAAACTCCACCAAAGCCCTTAAGACAAGTGAAATTATACCCTTAAATGTCAAAACTCAACTGCCCCGCATATTACCAGAGAAGAGAAAGGGGAATAAAATAATAATAATACTCGGGAAATGTTGATAATATCTAGAACTCTATATAGAACAGAAACTGAAGTGAAATTCATATACATACCGGCCCGCCTCGCTGATTGCGATTGCCCATGCCACCACGCGGCAGATCCAGCAATGAGGGTGGATTCTGGTTCCTGAACAGATTGTTCAGCAGATTGTTGGCCAAGTTAATGGCCTGGGCGTTCATTTGGCCACCGCCGCCTTGACGCATATTGTTGCCAAACTGGCCGCCGCCGGGATTCTGCGATTCCCATGGTGACATGTTCATGCCACCCATGCGATTGGTGCCCATGGGGGCGCCGTATTGGTTGCCGCCACCAAAGTTTCGGTTGCGATTCTGGTTACCACGGAATGCCATGTTTGCCTTTTGATGGTCGCTGCCGTTCGTTGCACGAGACTGTTGTTGTTGCTGATTTCCGTTGACCCTTACGCTGTAACAAATGAAAGATCGATTGTTAAATTGGTTTCTCAACGTAGTGTTGCACACATAGATATATCAAAGATACTCAATACACAGCGGATGAGTGGAAATGAGAATGTATTCAGTGTCTTTGATGTCTGAAACTCTTAGCATACCTGACCATAATTTTCTTGGGATTTGTATGGGATGTTGGAATATGAGGGGTATGTTTCTACTAGTGTATGTGGGTTTGGGTGGTGAAAATCGAAAGCGTGCAGTTATGAAGCGTTTATAAGCTATGCAAATGAAATTACGCTGGAGGCTGAAAATAAAAACGTCACAAACGTAAAAGCATGAAAACGATTACCAACAACAATAGTGCAATTAGTAATTAATTGATATTTTGGTTAGTTAGCTAAGTTCACATAAGAAGCATAATTTCTCTTTGTTTATATTTGCATCTTGTATCTACATGTTGGAATACAAGGGGTGTAAGACCCAAGCGCAGATACATACACAAGCAAAGCGTCGACATAAAAGAGGGTAGCACGTTCATATGAATGTATTGGTTAAGGCGACCTGTTTCAATGCTTTGAAGAGTATATGCACAGAAGAAATGAGAACAAAAGTCTGAAACTGGTTTTGAAGTAGCTCTTTGGGGACTAAAAAATATAACCGGCTGAAATAGCGGCAACAGAAGAGAGCTGGCAAAAGGTGAATGCCTATCTAGAAAAAATAAGATGGCGGCCAAGCGTAATTACATACGTGTGCGTGTGTAGCCGACACTACAGACAATGCGGCTGAGTCAGAGAACCGGCAAAAAAAAAAACTTAAATAATCGAGATTTTATGATACATTCATATGTTATTGCGCATTTTTATTAATATCGACGCTTTTCAGAAATGCAACTATATGTAATGAAAATGCGCTGTGTCTTATATCGACACTAATAATTAGGCCACAAGCTGAAATGCTGTACCGCTTTTTCTTTTTTTTTCAAGGCACTGGTTGCATAAGTATATTAACTGCGAAGAAAGACGATTGATAGAAGTTTGGCACACTATTATAGCCGAACGACGCCAGTAAAATCAATAATTAAATTGCAGTCTCCTTGCGAAAAATAGATACACACACATGCAACCCCACAATATTTTCACTGTGAAAAAAACTAGGATAAATTTATTGTCCAGACTTACGTTGCGGATGCAGTTGATGCTTGGTTGCTCGATGCAAATATATATTTAACTTTTCACAATTGTTTTATACTTTTTATTTATCAAATTTATTTCTATCTTAAAGATGGCTGCCTACTGTGAAAAAATATTTTCCCACACACGAACGAGACAACTTCCTAATGCGAGTTGCAAGTAATGTGCATGGCGTGTTTCGATAGTTTCGGTAATTTTTATTATAGCAGGGTTGATTCTCATTGAAGTGTAGCCAGATTGTGAAGTTTATGGCAACGAATCGATAGTTAAGACAAAAATGCGATGACTTGTTATATCGATATTTATATTCTTTGCCCGCCTAGATTAAAAAAATAATTTTTGATTTCATTACCATCAGAAAATAATGCAAACAAGTATTTGTATAAATTTTTTTTTGTGATTTTATTAATTTGCATAAAACTGACGTATATTTCTGATATGCGTCCTTGCAATGCATAAATTTAAATTTACATACAAAGGGATTAAACATTTATTATAAACGTTTCAATAATAGCATTTATCATAATTATAATAGTTATGCATTTTAACTAGCAAAATTACTGCTGTTGCATTGTTTTTTGTGTTTGTGTGTTTGCTGTTTTAAGTACCACAGCATAAAAATAGATCCAACAACGAAAAAATATATGTTGCCTTTTTGTGTGTCTTTGTTTCTAATAATAATAGAAGCTACTACAGTGTGTGGAGACATCTATACACATTTACATTGTACAATTATTACAGATAGTACGTCTATTAGATGGCCAAGATAAAATAAACAGCCAAACAACGGTGCAGCGGAACAGGGATTACGAAACGATTCCCTTTGCTCCAGCTCTCACTACTTCTGTGACTTTTTGCTGACAAAACTACGCGTATTATGCTAGAGTTAACGGATTTATGGATTAACTTGCGCTATTTAACATATATATAGTAACTACACTGAAACTCTAACCAATAGTAAGTTCGCATTGATTACGCTTTCGGTATTTTTTTTTTTGTGGGATCGAACGAAAGAAGAAGAAAGGACTAACGTCGCCGTTGCTTCATCATCGACTCAACAAACTCTGCTCGCACACTTAAAACGTATTTACATATAATAACCTTGGGCCACCGGCGGCGACGTCGCCCACACCTAGTAGAAGAAGAGCAGACGCTCTTGAGCGGATGCGGAAAGCAGTCGCCAGGATCGCTTAATGCTCACATACTGAATGAACGCGCGTATGGCAATTAGGAAGCCAAAGGCGCAGATTAGCCACCAGAGCCAGGAGTTCTCGTGCGATGCCAGATCTGTTGAGTGCTTCACAATCAGCGTCCATTTGGCCAGCGACAGTCCGAAGCCGGAGAGTGCACCGTAGCGGGCGGCGATCGTGTGACAGAAACAGGTGAGCATCAAAAAGCCGATCCAATTGAACAGAAATGCGACCATAAAAGCCGTTATAAACATGATGTCCGTGCCCAGTAGATTGTCCGTGGTGGACAAACTGTTCTCCGGATCGCTAGCATCGATGGCAATGAACGTTAGGCCCGGCGGACCGGCACGCCCAGCACCGGGACCATCGCGCAACGGATTGGGCGGCAGTGGCAGCAATGGATTCGGCGGCGGCGGCAACTGTTGCGTCGGTGTCAGGGTCAAAAATGCGGGCGGCAATTCTCCATTCAGTGATTTCTCCATTTGCACCTCCTCATAGGTGGGCAACTTGCTGTGCATGTCATGCGGCAGCATCACCTCCCCACCATCCGGCTGTTGACCCTGACCCTCGCGTCCGGCATGCGTTGTCACATCCAGCGCGGACATCTGCTGCGGCAACATCACCTGCTGTCCACCATTGCCATGTGCATCCGGCTCGTACGGCGGTGGTGCACTAAAGTCGGCCTTCGGCGGTCCCAGCGGATCGTCGCCGGATGTGGGCGGCTGATTGTTGTGTGGCATAGCTGCAAAAAGGGCGGAAGGAAGGCGAATTAATATACACAATCGAATTTCAAGCAAGGTTAACAAAAACAGCAAACATTTCATTTTGCCCAAGAGTCATAGAAGAGTGAGCTGTTTGTTTTCGCATTTCTTTATTAACGCAGTTTAGTTAACGTTAACGCGACGTCAATTGTATTAATAAATAATTAATTAAATTAGTTTTCGTTAAATTGAGCGGCTAGCTGCCAAAATTGCATTGCATTAATACAGCATTCAGTTAATAATACTTATTTCCTTAGCTGCTGATCGGAAGCTTAATACTACAGTCGGTTATTAAATAAAACAAAAAAAAAAGGAAAACAGTTAAATTATAAAAAAAACAAAAATCGAAAACAGTTTAGAACAGTTTAAAACAATTGAAACGTTGCTGGTTAGTTGCCATATTCAATGCCTGGCTCGCTCATGGCTTGTAGTTGATTGCAGATAGGCCTGCTCCATGGTTAGAATGCGACTGTGATGCGGCCCAAAGGGACGACGCGCTATGCGCAACGCTTTTAGGCCATCCACCTCGTCGACGGCCTCGTTCTCGAAACCCATGTCGGCCACATCGGTGCCGCCAGCACCGCTGTCGTGCAGCTTCTGCTTGGCCTGTTTCTCGCGCCGCAGATACAGGACCACACAGAACATGGCCATAATGATGACAGCGAGCGTTGCGCCGCTCACAATGCTCGCCTTCTCCAACATGACACGATTGCGCGTGGGCAAATAGGAGCCATCGATCTCCTTGTACTCGCAGCGGGGTCCCATGAAACCTATCGCACACTCGCAATTGTACAGGATCTCGTTGTGTATCTCGACGGTGAAGCAGGTGGCATCATTTAGGCAATACCAGGCGGCATATGTTGGCGGACAGGCAAAGATGGGGAATGTGATGTTTGGCCGTGGTGCTAACGTTGTCAATGCAATGACATTGTCCGGCGGTGGGGCATCTGTTGGTGGCGCCTCTGGACGAGGTTTGGCTATGGCACGCGACGAGCAGGCGTCAGTTAGCGAGATGCAGGCAATTAGCAGCAGCATTAACAATTCTCGTGGCATCTTGCACTAACTATATCATGGCAGGCTGGCAGGCAGGCAGGCAGGCAGGCAGGCAGGCGGGCGGGCGGGCAGGCAGCTGATGAAGCTGATGAGGATTACGTGGACGTGGTTTTGTGTGTTGTGGTTTGAAGCGAGAGAGATAGAGAGAGTTCGATAGTTTGTGTTCTTGTTCTTGTTCTTGTTCTTGTTTTTGTTGCTGCTGCAAACAGAATAAAAGCAAAAGTGCTATTATAAAATCAACTCAAAATTCATAAATAATTCTTTTGCAGTGTGTTGTTGTTGCTGAGAGTGTGTGTGTGTAGGTGTGTGTTGTTGTGCTGTGCTGTGATTGTGTGTGTTAGTTGCCTGCCTAGGCCAGCCTTGCCCTCATTTTTCATTCACTTCTCTTCTGTTCTCTTCTCCCATTCTCATTCTGTCTAAGCTTTCTGCCCCCGCTCTTTAGGGTATTTTGGGTATTTCGACCTGAGTGAAAAATAACAAAAGCAGCTTATTAATTAACAACATAGTACAATGTAATAAGACACAAAAATTACAACATATTATTTACCTGGCCGAAATGAGTGCTGTTTTTTTTGTTTTTGTTTGTTTGCACAGTTGAACTTGTTTTTTTTTTTTTTGGTTTTTTTTTAAATAAATTTTGATATTTGCACTCTTAACTTGTTAAAACGAAAAAACATGTTTAAAGGTGGAATGAGCCGGAATGTTCAGTGGAACTTAACGAAAGATGGAGAAACGGGAACACGACGCCATCTTGTTTTTTGCTAAGCCCTAGAAACACCTTACTAAACTAACTTGACGAAACTGAACTGATTCTATTCTCCAATAACAATAAATTGACTTTTCTTGCGACCACTGTAGTTAAGTTAATTATTAGGTTGTTTCACCTTATGACTTTTATTATTGGTCGACATACTCACCCACCGTTACTTATGCGAATATTCTACATTATATACAAAGTTTGAACGTTCTAGCGAATCGTGTTTTGCCGCGTGTAAAAATATGTAATGTACATATATAATTAGGGTGTTTCCGGCACATATTTTATGGCTACCTGTTTGCCGTTTGAACAAGCCTGTTTTGTGTCCTTGAACTTAACGGTACTACAGTGGCGCGCAAGCACTAACTGTAAATGTTGTGGCATAGAGTTGAACAGAACAAGGCGAACAAATAAACGAGACCAATTAGATTGACCTTTTGGACAATTGAATACATGTGAATACAATTTGAATAGCTCGTACATCTAAGAATAGTCGATAAGAATGCGAAATCGTAAAGCTGTACTCTCAGCAGATACTTTATGGACTGGAACTGGACTCAGCTTTAATTAGCAATAGAAGCTCAAAAATCAAAAAATGCGCAGTTTGTTTAAGTTTCAAGTTCGATTTAAGTTAAGGAGCGTGTGTGTGTGGGCGAGCGTGCTTTGGATATATAAAGGCATGACCATGTTATATACACGTGTATGTATGTGTGTCTGACTACTAATCGTATATACTGTAAGCAGAGTTGTTACTAGGTGAGAGAGACCAGAAACTAACTCTAATTAACACTTATTTAAGCTACTTGAGTAGCACAATTGTTTTCGTAACACAGCCGTTCGGTAGAAGTTGACTAATTAGCAGGCACTGTACACACACACACGCGCATGAATGGAGACTACATACTTACTAATACATACGTCAGATGTGTGCAAGTGGCGAAAATATAATATATAATAACGGCGCTGATTAGGCGATAAAGTCGCTGTATAAACAATATGCCATTATAATGAAATCTACTGATAAAACCCACAGTTGAGTCACAGCTGAATGAGATATATATGCATGTGTGTATGTGTGTGTGTACGTGTGCCTGCATGTGTTTCCACACACGTTAACTCTCATTAAAAAAAAATGCATGAAATTAGCAAACAGGCGAATGTGAAATAGAAAGAGGGTCACAAACGGCTGGCGTGGGTAGAGGAGAAATTTAATAGTTTTGTATATACGAAGTACATATACATATGTACATATATGTAGGCCTGCTTGGCAGGTAGTAGTTGGCCAACAACAATGGCGTAGACAAAAACAATCTTTAGTGTACGAAAGCACCAACAAACAGTTTGAAGGTTTTTCGTTTCGTGCTGGTTGTTGATAAGACATTTGAGAACAACGACAGCTGCAAGGTATTGTTGTTTTGAAGGTGCTGCTGCCACATGCAGCAGGTGCGAATGATGCATGCATACACAGACGGCTGTTGCAGTTGCGCCCTAAAAAACCAGTTAAACAAGACGTGGGCCAAGACGGAAGTTGCTTTTTGTATGGTGGAGACCTTAAGAAGCAGCAGCTTCCGTCTGTGACAGCATCCCAAGCAGTTGCAGGCAGCAACCTGAATGAACATGCACGCACGCACACACACACACGCACAGAGAGCTAGAATCAACCGTTAAGAATACAATATGCACTTACATATAGTATAGTATGAGGGACCAGCATGTTTAAAACAAGTTTTCAAAGGCAAAACTCAAAAGATTAAAATAAACATGCACTACAGTAGTCACTCAATTTGTTGAACAAAGCAAAATAAATATTATTTGTACTTAAATTTGATTATTAATATTCGCTATGACTACAAAAATGTTCATAAACCAAATAACATCTGTAATTAAAGAGTATTCCACTAACCGAGCGAACACTGTAGCGTTGTCCTACAACAACAACAAAGCTGCTCAGCTCTTGTCTGTCTGGGCATATGTGTGTTTGCATGTGTGTATGCGTTTTATTCAAGAATCAAAATGAAAATCTCACTTGTTGTGCAAGGGCAAATGAATTAATTTACTTGCACTTGTGTACGAAAATATGAATTAAATAAGTAAATCATTTGCCCCAGCACTTAGCACGATGATGAATATACTTTTTAGCACCGTAGCAAAATGTCAGCACAACTTTAAGATTATTTGCTAATCAAAACACAAACAAGAACACTCACAATCACACACACACACACACACATGGTTGTAAATAAGACACAAGCACACACACGCTCACACATAGTCACACGCACACGTATGCAGCTCTGCAAGTTGCTCCCCTGGAGCTGTTTTTCCCCCTACCAATGCAATCTTTATTTCATTTGGTTTGTTTCTATTTCTGTGCTACCCCAATAACTAAATGCAGCAGCACGAACTCGGCACACCAAATGCCTAATTTTAGGTTTTACAACAATCGAAATTGAATTTCTTATACCGAATTGGTTTATTTTTCCCCCTATTTATTCACCTTTTTTTATACGCGTTCGTTCGTTGATTGAGTTTTCACTTTTGCGCAGCGCGTTCGCTCCTAACGAATGTATTTATTGATTTGCCAACTAAACTGATGACAAACACGCACAGAATACTGTTGTTTTTTGCATCAGCACTTTAAATTAACTATAATACGCGTCTTTATCGTTAATTTTGTTAAATTTAATTTTAATAATAATTTAACAATTATTTAAATCTTTCGTAACTTAGACGGAACAAAACAAATGCGACTGCCTGAGCCACATTCTTCTTCTTCAATAAATTAAAGTGCGCAGCCAACTTCACGTGACTCTCTACGCGCGAAGAGCAGTGCTGAGAAGACTTGATTAAAAAAGTGCAATTTAATACCAAAAAATACCAAAATAAAGGGCATTTATGGTAATAAGCGATGCAGGCGCATCGATTAAATGAGCAATCGATTTATAAATGATTTTAAGAAAATTGTAAACAACGACGTGGTAGATAAATTTTATTTTGATATTAAATATGAATAAATTCGAGTTATTACTATGTTCACTATTGGCCTTAAGTAGCGTAAGTAGCACTAATTAGACTGAAGCTATAATTTAACTATTTTTCCCGTGCAGTGCCTAAAATATGTTCAAGCCGAATTCACGGCAGCTGATTGCCGGGAGCTTGGCTTCATTAAAACTCAACTAATGTGCTCCAATTGTGACAAATTAGATGATTTTGGACTAGAAGCCATAAAGTAAATAGTATATTGATATCAATTAGAGTAATTAACCATTTATTGTTCCATTAGACCTCACTGCAAGGAGTGCTGTACGCCTGATCAGCAGCCTGCTGCACAGAGAACCTACGCCAAGGCGATTCTGGAGGTGTGCACGTGTAAGTTCCGTGCATATCCGCAAATACAGGCATTCATACAGAGTGGAAGGCCAGCAAAGTTTCCCAATTTACAAATCAAGTATGTGAGGGGCTTGGATCCGCTGGTCAAGCTATTGGACTCAAGTGGCAAGGTACAAGAAACGTTATCGATAACCAAATGGAATACGGACACCGTGGAGGAGTTCTTCGAGACGCATCTGTCCAAAGAAGGTGGCGGCAAGAGTTCTTACAGCGTGGTAGAAGATGCGGACGGCGAAGACGAGGATTATTTGCGCACCAATAGAATATAAAATTTTGCAAATTATGCCTTCTTCCCCGTAATAGTTAATGTAATAAAGTTAGCCTATCATTTAGGAGTCGGTACCAAAGCGAGCTTTTTTCACAGTTTGAGAGCCACAACGGCTTATACAGTTTAAGATGCCCTACCGTTGACAGTGCCTTATCAGTTACAGTTTGAAATGCAAAGATACCATTCCTACCTCTGCCGCAATGCGTTCAAAAAATGTATTGATTCACCTATATGAATTAGTATGTATTTCGCTTTATTTGTTATCTGGTTATCAATTTGCGACTGCGACGGGGCCGGCAAAAAACTAATAACAGTATCTGACTATTGTTATAACACGGCTGACCCATTCTTGTTCGCCCCATCGGCCATCTCTAAGGGTAATTTACCTCATGTTCGTTCACCGTTTGACGTATGACGTATTAATCCCATGCCCCGAGATGTCAATATTTGCTCAGACTGTTAAATAGTCATTCACTAAATTGGCATGGTAAATAATAAAATGTTTTTGTATGTTTAATTTTGTAGCGTGACAACTTTTGCTTATCTACCGCAAGCTACCTTTCTTGCTCTCTCTCTCCACCCTGTTCGATTATTTTACCTGGCACGGCGCATGTGCACGCGGCTCCGTGGCCATTCACAATAGAGAGCGCTAAAGAAAGATTAAGGTTATGTGCAGCGATGAGAGCGTTCTTGTTTGCAATAATAATACTGATTAGCTCATTACTGATTCCTTATACTATATTTATACGTTTTGTGCAATATCGCCTGTTTTTGTTTCGTTACAGTGCATAAGTGTGTTTGATTTGCTCTCGTTGTATTCATTGCGGTTGTTGATCATGTCGTTGTTGTTGTTGTTTTAATCATAGCCTGACCCCACACAGTGAAACTAAAATTAGACGACACTGATTAAATATCAATGTGCTGCAAATTGCATAAATATATGTATCTATGTGTGTATGTATATTATCCTGGTACATACATATGTACATATGTACATGCATATATAGCAATCCATTGTCACGCCCTATTATCAATCCACTGTTCGTCTTGCGTTCAATACTTAATTACTTCCATAATGGCTTTTCTATGCATATTGCATTATTATTATGCACGGCAGCTGCTGCGCACCAAAGAGAGCGAACGAGAGAGAGAGAGAGAGAGAGATGAAGGGATCTTATCATTGTGTGCTATAAAAGCGCATTCAACTGTTTGGCAAAACTAAATGCAATACATTCATATTAATATTTATATGTACATTTATGTATTGAAGAGCCCCCCTGGCTAGCAGCATGGAATGTCGTTGTTAATGTGACTTTGTTTCGCTCGTGTTTGCTGATAACATTTGCGCCTTTAGTGCTTTAGAACCGGTCGCTATAGCGAATCGGAGATGCGGCCGCGATAGAGGGAGCGGCAGAAACGATAACAATTATAATGATGCCATAGCCAAAGCGTCATCGTTTCCATTAGCAAGAAAATGTTATTTGATTTTAACGCCTCATAACAAAGCAAAACCAACAAAAAGGAACCACTAATACCGAATCACAACAAGAAGCTAGTTCATTAGTTCAGAAATCTCACACTCTCTCTCTCTTTTATGCGACTTTGCCTTTTTACCGTTAACAGTATCAGCAAAATCAAATGCGCGGCATTCAGTTATAAAAAGCAAAAGCTTGAATTGTTAATTGCGATTTGCGTCTCCAACACGCTTGCTAAAAGGGTATTCCACTTTTATGTGACAACAATAATTTTGTTACTCTGTCGTGCCAAGGGTATTTTATCATCGGCGCGCCGTATATTGCATTTGCGGAGTTATTTATAAACTAAGCTTGTCCTAACATTCAACTGTGAGCACAAACACATGCTCCAACATGTGTTTTTTATTTGTGTATGTGCGCGTACTGTCTGTCTTGTTGTCGCTCTCTCTGTGTCGCGTGCGCGTTCGCTCTCTCTCTCTCTCTCTGTCTCTCTCGCGCGCTCTCTGAAAGGTAAAAGGTATTTGTCAAATAGGACCAAGTGTCATCCACATTGAACTTTGCCTACTAAATTTAGACGCAGCCACAAACTGCGTCGCGCTTATAAGCTAAAACAGCAACAACAATGGCAGCAGTTGCAGCCAATTGCAATCTGCAAATACTAAAAAATGTGGTTATGTATCAATTTTGTTTATGTACAACGGTACATAAATTTACGTGCAATTATTTGAATATTCAATTATTTGTATCCAATTTTGCTGCACGCGCACGTATAACGGGAAAAGAAAAATGTGTTTTTGCAAATTGAACCAGCAACAGGTGTTTTAAAATTAAATGTAAGATTTATTTGAAACAAATAACTGTGTTATTACATTGAATATACTCTTATTCCTGTTGTTTTTGGATTTTCTTTCCGTAAATTTAGAAACGTAATCATATATTACATACACAATTACTTAAGTTGTATTTTGTAATAGTAGTATATATATATATATATATATTTGTTTTTTTTTTATGTATAATCTACATATACATATTTTCGCATTTATTTCGAACATACGCATTTCAAAAACAACAGCAAATAAATTTAAAGTTTTTGCTGCTATTTTTATTTAAATTTAAAGTTTTTTTTTAATGCGCCTGTTCTCTTAACATCGTTTACAAACATTATTAATTATATTTATTATTACATTTTTTTTCTCGCATATTTTTGTTTTTTCAAGGATTTAAAGTTTACTTATGTAGTTTATAACTAGAGTTTTACATTGACATTAAAAAAAGGAAAATGTATATTTTTATGCAAAAATCTTTGTTACTAGAATAATTAACAATATTATGTATATGTATATAAGTTCTGGTACTCAATTAATAAAACATTTTGCACTTTTTAAAGCCTGTTACTTGCTCGATTTTTGTTGTTGTTGTTGTTTTTTTTTTCTTACAAAAATTTGTATTAGTCGAATTTGCTTAATAAAATTTTAGACTCATTATTTTTTCTTAATTCATTTATTTATTTTTTTCTGACTTGGAATCAAAATAAAATATTGTAGGTAAATTTTGGTACGAAGAATTTTATGCGTGTGGTTGACAATATAGTATATAATTTATTATTATTATTATTATTAAAGACTTTTCGACGATTTTTGTGTTTCCTTGTTTTTTATTTTGCTCCTAACTATGTTTATGTAAATTTAGCTTTACGTTTTGTAAAAAATTTTGAGTAGTTCGTTTATTTTTTATTTCATTTGTTTTTGATTTACTTATGGTTTCGTTAAGTTTGTCGTAAGCAAGGCGAAACTTTCCTGTTACAGGATTCCCAAGTTTTCCAAGGATCTCAAATTAACGAACCTGTCAACAGTTTTGGATCGCCTCTGAGAGCTGGCCAAATACATACATAAATATAATATGCATATAGACTATATATATATATATATATATTTAGCTAGATTTGGGAAACTGCGAGTTATTTATAAAGGGGAGGGAGTTTCGAATGAAGTACACCTCAAAAGTTTATCGATTTAAGTTTGTTGTATTCGAAAAGTGCGAAGAAACACTTTGAATTTAAACAGCAGCGGAAGGATTGGTATCGAGATATCGGTTAACTATAGAACGGTCTGCGGATCTTAATTGCTAGTAATTGCTTCGACGGCACGTAAGGGTATATGTAAGTGTATGTGTGTGGTATTTTTTGTTTTGATAGCATTATTATCTGTTATAAATAATTGGTAAATTGTAGATTTATTTTACAGGAATTTTTATTTTGTATTTATCGAACGTGTACAATAATTTGGTCGTAGGTCTAAGACACTTTTTGGTTTTAATCCATTTCCATAATATAAATAAATACATATACATGTGCATGTACATATTTGTTATATACAGAAGGTAACGTTACATATATATTTTATTTTTTTTATATATATATATATATATAGTAAAGTAGTAGTAGGTATTTTCGTGACTTATGTGCGTAGTTAAGTAAAATCTGAGACTCGCTGTAAAATATACATATATATATATATATATATTGTATGTTAACGGTTTCTCTGCCTGGAGGGCATTTGTGTGTGTGTGTGTGTGTGTGGAGGAGAGTTGGAAGGGTCAGGTTAGGCAGACAAAATGACTCTCAAAGTACACTTAAAAACTAAGTTTTTATTTCTTTCTATATGTTGTTTTACAAGCTATCAACACAAAGCACATATGGATACGGATAAAGACGGAACGAGGAGAAGGCAGGGGAGAGCGGGCTTTGAGGATACTTAAGGGGGGAAGTAAGGACGGGCATGAGGACAAGACTTTGTCGTGTCATCATCGTTAGCTTGGCATTGACTTAGAAGAAAAACTTGCGCACTTCCTCATCCAAATCGGCGGAGTCGATCAGATCATCAATTACACCCGGCACAAGCAGCTCAATTACCTCCAAATCCTTTTTATCCCTTTCTGCTGCCGCTATGGCTGCTGCTTGTGCTGCTGCTGCTGCTGCTGTTGCTGCTGCTGTTGCCGTCGCTGTTGCCGTCGTCGCTGAGTCATCCACAGTGGAGACGGCAATGCCGGCACCCATCAGCGCCTCATAGGTATCCTCGAGCAGGACACCGCTCTCAATGGCCGCAACAGCCTCCTCATAGTATCAGTTGAGGTCGCGACGAAAACTATCCTCAATGTTGGGATCGGCAATCATAATGGGATTCTGGTCCGATAACATTTGCAGACCGGCGACATCCATTGGACCCAAATCGAGATCTAGCGAATCAAAGATCTCCCTGCTGAAATCCGCATTCGAGGAGTAATCGCTAAATATTATCGACGGTATATTGGCTGTGGTTGGCGTATGGCTTTGCGACTGAGCCTGATGATGGTGGTGTTGTTGGTGATGTTGTTGCTGCTGCTGCTGCTGTTGTTGTTGTTGCTGTTGAGGCTGATGATGGTGGTGCGTTTGTTGTTGTTGTTGCTGCTGCTGCTGGTGATGATTCATTACCATGTTGCTCACCGGTGAGCTGCTGGACAGCGGCGAGTTGGAGTGGAGCGGCGAATGCAGCGGTGAGTGGTGCGGCGAATGATGCAGCGACAGCGACAATTGCTGTTGATGATGTGGCTGTTGCTGTTGCTGATGCTGTGGTGATGCATGCGCCGACATTGGTATGGGCAGCGGTGAGCTGGGACCACCCATGGGCGAGGTCACCGGTGAGGCGACCAGCGTCTCTCCGGCACCATTGCTGCTATTGTTGTTGTGATGCTGCTGCTCGACGCCCCGCGAGACAACTGGTCCATTCAGACTTGGTCCGCCATTGTGTGTTGCCGCATTCCCTGCGCCATTGCTGTTGTTGTTGAGGAGTTGTTGTTGCTGCTGCTGTCGCTGTTGTTGCTGCTGTTGTTGCTGCTGCTGTTGTTGGTTGTTGATACGCTGAAGATTATTGTTGTTCGCGCTCGTCTCGGGACTGCCGCTCAGTTCGTTAAAGTCCAATAGTTTATTTTGTGCATCCTGATTGTGATAGGGTCCATTTCGATCGCCATTCGCCGCTCCACCCAAATCATCAAAGCCGAGGGCAACAAAATTATTGGCAAAACTCTGTTGCTCCGGCGATGAATTGCTGTCACCCAGCGAGAAGTTCTCAAAGTGATTGTGAAACGAGGGATTCAGACTGTTATACGCCGCATCGAAAGCACTCGAAAGTTGCTGATGCTGCTGGATACGGATCGGACTGGCCGGAGCGCTAGTGTGCAGCTCACTGCCGGACACACTGCTGAGGAGGCCGGGCGAGGAGCGCGGACTAGATGGATGTGCTGGCTGGCGATAGTCGGTCAGGTTGCCGCTCGCCACCGCTGTTGTTGTTGTTGCGTTGGTGCCGTTATTGCTGCTGTTGGCGCCCAACGTGGGCAGTGGACTGAACGACAAGTGGGGCGAACTGCTCGGCGCCAGTGCCGGCGATGGACTGCTATTGCTGGCGGCGGTTGGTGAGTGCTGCTGCTGATGGTACGGCGATGGCGGACCCGCTGCACTAAACGGACTAGGTGATTGATCGCGATCGCGTCGTTGATTGTGCGGTGACATGACTGGCGAAAGCGTTTGATGTTGTTGCTGTTGTTGTTGCAACTGTTGTTGTTGCTGCTGCTGCTGCTGTTGCTGCTGTTGTTGTTGGGGTGTTGCATAGTGTTGCAGCGCGGTGAGATTGGGCAGGGAGCCGGTATTGGCGTAGCTGCCCTGTTCCTGCAGCGGTCTGAACAAAGAGTGTGCAAATTTGGCGTTGTATGGCGTTGGTTGTTGTTGTTGTTGTTGCTGCTGCTGCTGCTGCTGTTGTTGTTGGTGCTGTTGCTGCAGATGTTGTTGCTGATGGTGCTGTTGTTGCTGCTGATGGAGCTGTTGCTGTTGCTGCTGTTGTGCTTGCAGCTGTTGCTGCATATGGTGCTGATGCTGCTGCAACTGTTGCAGCTGCAATTGATGCGGCAACAATGGGGATTTTCTTCTCTGCGCCTGCGGACTAAAACTTCGTCCTATCTGATGCGGCGAATGAGATCGTTGACTGTGCGATTGTTGCTGTTGCTGCTGCTGCTGTTGTTGTTGTTGTGTGTAGTTGGCATGCAGCGAGTTCATGTCGTTGCCAAAGCCTGCTTCGGCTGCCACCGCTATATTCAGGCTCTGATGAAGCGCTGAATCCGAATTGGAGCGTCGCCAATTCGACTCCATGGGTGGACTCAAATAGAGGTTCTGTTGTTGTTGTTGTGTGCCATTGTTGTTGTTATTGTTGCTGCTGTTGCTACTGCTGTTGATGTTGTTGCTGCTGAGGTTGTTGCTATTTGGCAGTCCCATCGCATTCACCAGTGCCCCAGGTCCCGTACTACTGCCATAGGGCGAACGATCCTGTTTCCGTTCCGAAGGTCTTCGCATGGGACCAACTCCAACACTTCGTACTCGGGACTCCCGATAGGCCGTGGGCGAACCACCGCCACCACCACCACCCGCAATGCCATCGGGTGAGGCGCCACCACTGGCACCACTGCCATTCCCACTGCCCCCTCCCCCGGAGCCATTGCCCGCTCCTGTTCCTGCACCCGATCCTCCTCCACCTCCACCTGCTCCTCCTCCTGGTGATGCATTTGAGGCATTGCTCTCGGGACCACTTAAACAGCATTCGAGTATCTTTTGATTCGCTTGCGTCTCATCCATTTTTGTGGCATACACCTCCTTCATGATCCTCTCAAATTCGGCAGTTCCCTCCGCCTGCTTCTGCTTCTGCAGCGCAATCTTCTCGCTAAATTTGCGTGGATTTGCCATTTCAAAAGTTTTTTTTTTGTGCCTGTTCCTTACTGCGTTATCCTTGCTGCGTTCAGTCTGTGAATATAGTTAGTTTAACATAATAATTAAATAACAGAGGGTCGGTCAGGGGCTTTAACTCTTAACGCTTTGTTCGCTTTGTTTTGCTCGCTTCGTTACACCATTTTATCAGGCGCATTGATTCAAGTTTCTCTCGCTCAGCCATGAAACGAAATAAATGTTTAATGAAGTCGCAAATTCAATACACTTTATCCTTTTGATTCTAGGAATGTAATGGAAAGGCCTTAAAAGCTTTTACAATCTTGGGAAACTTTCAAAAGATCACATTGAAAGAAAATCTCTTTTGAAAATTATTAAATTTAATAAATCCCATTAGGGTACTGCAACTAGCAAAGCCATTAAAAGAAAAGTTAATTTTTGGTTATCAAAGAAAAAGGATAAGAAAATGAAAAACCTTTCTTTACATAAACGAAACTCCTTTAAAATGTAAAAGGAAATATATGACTCAATAACTTGAAACTGCAAAATAATATTTCCGGTTCTGTCGTTGGAAAAAAGCGATATGCTCCTGGCTGTTGTTAGGGTAACGCTAATGCTTTTGGCTTTATCAATGTGTCAGCTGATAAGGTAGATAGTTGGGCCAACAAATCAGACATAGCCCATAGCCGCAACCTTGTACTATCTCACTCACACTCTGCATTCTCTCGCACTTCCTACATTTTTGGTTTGCAATTCGCTGTTGCATAATGAACGAACCATAAAAGGGCGGGAAACGCCGCATTGCAAAGGTAAAGGCAAACGTAAACAAAGTTAGTTTATAGTTCTTTGGAACTGTCTCAAAAATAATGCATGAAAGGGGTACGTCAATGCGGCAGACAGGGGCTGTGGAATATGCAAATGCAACTAAGTCTCGATTTGCGTAGCAAGTAAAAATAATTTTGCATTCGTTTATTGCGTGCGGTTCAATGTTTGAACAACACCAAAAATACACACATGAAGGGCATTTGGAGTAGCGTATAAGATATACACTTTCCAGTTTCAAGTTTCGTCTCATTTTGCGAATGAACAAATAGCGACTAACTGTCGATTAGGTGGTTCCCACTAAAACAAAGTCGTATAACCTGGTTCCACAGCTTCAACTTGATGTGTTGGTAACAGAAGACTGGCGGCAACAAGTTGAAAGCAAAAGAAGACTAAACACACCCATTTACCCATACACACAAACACATCTAGCTTTATCTATGACAAAAAAAAAAACACATGTGCATATTATGAGTGATAGAGCAATCGAGCCATATAAAAAGAGTCATGCACGGTCGGATGAATGCTTATCTTCCGGATTGGACATAGATCTTAAATCGCACTCGTGACACTAAACAAACAAAACAGAAAATATAGTAGCAGGTGCTTACTGATAAATCGGAGTAAATACACAATATATATATATGTGCAATTTAGTTCAGTTCAAAGATTGAGAAATATCTTCAAGTAGCTGCTACGTGCATTCCTCCAAGAGTTAAGTACTTATTCCAAGTTCATTTGAAATTGTTTTGTCAACAACAAAGTTTCCCATTCAATGCGTTAATTTCCAATCATTTTTCCCTGCACAAAAAAAAAACCCCTATGAATAATTTATGAGCCACAGAGTTGCGTTGCATTGAGTTGTGGAATTTATCGAAAAAGTTAAACAAATAACCGCAAAATCAATTTTCCAATATAAGCACGCAAAAAAATCAACGCAATGTTCGAAGTTTCGAGTCTCGTTTCGATCGCCAATTCCAGCTAATTGTCAACAATGCGGATGAATGACTCAGAATTTGGGAAGCGTGAGTGTGAAAACTAATTTTGGCTTTAACTGATTGGCGATTCCGATCAGATGCAAAGAGCAACTCGTGCCCATAACTGGTGTGTGTGTCCTCCCCCTTATTATACAAATAAGTGCCCAGCTGTGTGGGGGTGATAAAAAAACAACAACAAAAAAATACATTCCCACGAATCGATAATGACATTTAATAATGATTTAATAACCGAAACGATAAAATGTTACTTAAACGCACATAGCTCAGGGTCGGCCAACAGTTGCCGAGGGGTCCAAGTAGGAAACAGGAAGAGCTCCGTGTTCGGACCGTTTTTGGCCCTATCCCTCTCTGTGCGGCACCGTTTGGGTTTTTGTACATATATATATATATTTGTTGTTGTTTTTTTTTGTTTTGTTTGTGCCTTATCAGCTGCTTTATCGGCGCGCGCGCCATGGAATTTTTGAATAATTTTGCACTGTTTGTTTACTAGGGAGCGAGCTTTGCGGGTGGTGGAGGGGGTGAGAAAAACGTGGGGAAAACAAAAACAACATTATAAAAAAGGTTGACTAGACAATACCCTGTAAATGGTTTTGAGTTGTTGTAGTTAACATTTGTGTGATTTTTTTTGCTAATATCAACGCTTTAATAGATTGGAAATATTTTAAAAAAAATTTGATTTACCAAAGGGTATTTATAGGTCGATGTAGGAGAGAGAAACACCCGCATGTCCGAAAGTTCAATACA
Source organism: Scaptomyza reducta (assembly GCA_035044485.1). Taxonomy (NCBI): domain Eukaryota; kingdom Metazoa; phylum Arthropoda; class Insecta; order Diptera; family Drosophilidae; genus Scaptomyza; species Scaptomyza reducta. Next base: position 2,698,065 of record JAWNNV010000191.1, on the reverse strand, counting down.
CACACACACACGCGCACACACAGCAAACAAATGGAGCGGCCGGCGGTTGCAAAACAAAACGAACGCCTGCATTTAGGATACTGGCTAGTGACCAATTGATAGGTGGGGGGTGTGTGGGGGGGGGGTCGGATAGGGCTTGTAGTCAAGAGGGCTTTTTGCTTTACCTACTTGTCAAGTTGCGCGCTATGACAACAGAATCACTTGCTCTTCTATCTCCCTCTCTCTCTCTTACTCGTTCGCTTAGTTCGCTCACGTTCGTCGCTCTCTGTGTTGCTCTCTTGGTGTGTGGTCGTCTGTCTGCCAAACTCCAATTGGACGAATGGCTGTGTGCTAAAATTTCGTTGGGTTTGGTTGTTTGTTGTTGTTACTTAATTAAAATATGTGTGTGTATTATATATTATATATTATGATGGCTCTCTTATGGCAGAATATTTAATTTTGGCGCTTTTTGCTTCTGGTTATGTGTGTGTGTTGGTAAGCGCCCAGCTGCTGTCGAAGCTTTTTGTTGTTTTGATTGTTCTAAGCTCTACCTACGTAGCTTTTTTTTCCGCTACTGCGTCTTCTTCTTAACACGCGCTAAAAAACTTGTCAGCCGTTAATTTATTTTTTTGTATATAAGCGACTGATAAAACCAGATTTTTATTTATTTTTTTTTGCGTTTTGCTTGTTGTTGCTTTGTATTTTATTGTTAAATATTAAAATTGATTTCTAATTTCAGTTTTGAGCGCTATTCGCTGCTGTTAATGTGGTTGTTGTTGTTGCTGCTTTTGTTGTTTTTATTATTCGCGCCAGTTGGGAATTTGTTAATGGCCGCGCGCAAAGATTTTTGTGCTGCTTCTTCTTCCACTTGCTGTTGTTGTTTGCTCACTCGCAAACACACTTACACACACACACATGCACATACAGTAACACGGTCCGCTCGCGTTTATTGTTTTAACGCACAACTACGACGTTTTTTATTATTTATTTTTGCGCTCAGCTGCTTGCCACTTTTATAATTTCTACTTTTTCCTTCTTTTTTTTTTCGGTACCAACGAAAATGAAAAACTTTTGTTGCGCCTTTGACCTCTTTTCACACGGCGACGTCGACGGCGACAGAGACAGAGACATCGGCAGCGACACTTTAAAAACTATATTTTTTGTTGTTCCAACTGGTCCACTGGCTATTCCAATTGGCCTGTGGGGTTACAGCACAGAGCTGGGGCCCGTTCCCTTTGACGATTTGTGACCAACGTTGTTGTATTGCATTTCCTAGTTAATATATGTATAGATTTGCTTATATGTATGTAAATTCTGCTATTGTTCCGATTTGGTTATTTTTTGTTTTTCACCAACAACAGGCCAAACCACACACTCTCACACACCTCTACAGACGTACACACATACACACGGCGGCAGAGGCAGGCAGGCAGGCTTTTCATGTATATATGTATGTATTATGTACACACACGTATTATGTATGTTATTTTCGTTGCACCGCACTCGCACAAACTTATCATCACGATTATTCGACTGCTGCTGCTGTCGTCGTTTCTTCTTCTTCGTTCATCTTCGTCGTCTTTTTATTTTTTTTGTGGTTCGCTATTTGATTGGCACTTGAACGATTTATGGGCACGTTTTCATTTGTTGTTAACGCGCCATTCATTTGCGCATCGTTATCGTTGCGTTTTTTTACAAAATTTATCGCATTTGTTTTGTTATTTTCACTTTTCTTATTAGATTTCTGGTTTAGCAGCAGTGACTAAGAATACACTAAAATTGGTCAAGCGCGTGGAACTGAACTGGTTTGCCACGGAGCTGCCAGCGTGCGCTATAAAAAGAACCCGCCAGGTGGCGTTTGACTCATTTGTGCGTCGCTGCGCATAACAGTGGCGCAACAGTGGTGACCACTAAACTGTTGAGTACTCTGTTGTTTATGTGTTATGTTTATTTTTCGAACCTTAATGCATGTTCATTTGTAGTTTATAAATTAAAAATACAATAAAAATAGTTAAATTTACTATTATACGACTTATTTGTGTTAGCTTATGCGCATAACTGAATTCTATTTAAGTTAAATTGAATCCCAGATTAAATAGTACGCGTCAATACACACAGAAATTGAAAAGGCTGCGTATGTGTGCGTGTGTGTGTGTGTGTACGCCTGTTTCCTTTTCCGTTAACATTTTGTGTCTGGTTTCCGGCATTTTTGTGCGCCGTTTAAAATTGTTTCCTTAGATACAAATCTGCAGCAGGGCAACAAATTTCCTTTTGCAGACACTTGAATGCCAATTGCCAGTAAATTGGCGCCTTCGGGCTAACAACATTTAAACTTCTTCATCGTCGGCTTCTGCTTTGACTTTGCTGCCGCCGAGAAGCAACAACAAATTCTAGTTGTGGAAATGAATAACGAAATTGAAAATGCAACCACGTATTTCAATGATTCGAAGTCCAATAAGACCCAGATTGGTATATAGCAAAGGAAAGAGAGAGAAAAGAGACAGTGGGAGTGAGATAGTTGCTAAAAGTAATTTAGTTCTGCATGTGCTGCATTCGATTAGTTTAATCAAATGACATCAAAATGAAGATGAATCAGACGAAAGAAAGAATAACGAGAAGATAATTGACATATTAGCTTTTTGTACCCTGAACCTATTAAAAATGGGTAAAAAGGGTATAATGGTTTTGTGCAAACGTATGTAACAGGCAGAGGGAAGCATCTCCGACCCCATAAAGTATATATATTCTTGATCAGCATCAACAGCCGATATAGCCGTGTCCGTCCGTATGTATGAATGCCTCGATCTCGGAGCTTATAAGAGCTAGAGACTCCAGATTTGGAACATAAGCTCGCCTAATCCCTGGGCAGTACAAGTTCAAATTTTCGATAACTCTTCCCGTTTCCGATATACACATGTGATCGATAACAACAAAATCTTGAATTTTGAAAACTTTGTGATGCTGTTTGAAACATTGGACATAATGACAATCTGTGAAATTTTTATTCAAATCGGTTGAGAAACCCCGGAGATATGGAGAATTGAAGTAGGTTCAAGTATGTAGTATACGCGTACACATACTTGCAAGCACTGACTGTACGCGTAAAGTATATATTAGTCGGGTTTTCGCAACTACAGCCGTCTTACTTGTTTTATTCTACTTCAATAATTTTCTGCTAGTTAACTCCCTTAACCTCTCGTTCCACGTAACATTAAACGCATATTATTATATCATATATATACCTTATCATTTTCTCGTTCTGCCAGACCAATTGTTGTCTATCTGCCATCAACAGTGTTTAAGGTACTTCAAGTTTGTTATCAGTGTCGCTTATCATTTGATATCATCATTCGAAAAAAAAGCAATTGATATTATTTTTTGTTTTGTTTTTTTCGTTCACAGCAATTACCCCTTGCATTGATTTCTTAAATTTCAATCAAAGTTCATATGACCATGACATCGATGCCATTTTTATATGTATTTTTATCTGAATAACGTTTACATTGTTGTTGTTGTTGTTTTTGTTGTGTTTTTTTCCCGTTGTTCTCTTGGTTATGAGCTTTGTTATATTCGCTGTTGCGTTCAGTCAAGCGTCGGCATTTTTGGCACTAACAATTAAAACTAACGACAGTTGACGCTACATTTAACGGTATGTACACATACCATTTAAACAGTTAAGTCTGTGTGTATGTGTGTGGGTGTGTGTTTGTGTTTGTGTGTGATGAACTCTTAATAAAGAGATAGCAAGCTGTAAAATTAAATTTTATGTTGCACAACAAAAAAAAAAGAGAAGAAGTAAATGTTACACCTGTCCTTAAGCTTTTAGTTCATTACCAGGCAGGATTGCATGCATGCAACAACGATAAAAAACAACTGCAAAAAAAGCACTTGAAAAAATGTAAAGGAAGTTAAAGCAAAAGCGTAAGCTGAAAAGTTTTTTTTGCGCTAGTTAATCGTTCCTTTTTAACAGTTGGTAAACTGCAAAAAAATAAAAATACAAAAAGAAAATACTTATAAATATGTTTAAGAAAAGTTGGCATACAATTTGTAAAAATTTGAATTAAAAAGTTTATAAAAAATGTTAATCTAATAATATATAATAATTATTTGCAAGCATTGCTAGGTTTTTCTGGAATTTAGCTATTTTTTCAATATAGCAACAGATCTTGAAACATAATTTTCCCATTTATTGGCAACGATTTATGGCGAATTGGAAGCGAAAACGTTTCCAGGAATTACTTATTCAATCGCTGCTTGAAATAGTGCTGAACAGTAACATTGCGCTTTTGTCTTTCGGCCCCGAAAATCTCATTCATGCTTTCAGCTCGTTATCGTCTTGGCTGCCAAAATACAACAACGACAACTTCTTGTTGCTTGTTTGTTTGCCCGGCCGCAGAGACAGGCAAACAACAGATGAGGCAGCGAGACAATTGGCGGAGTGTGGAGTGGGTGGAGTGGAGAGGTGGGTGGTTGTTAAGGGAGTAGTGGGTTGGATGGGTGGATACACTGGAACTGTTACTTTCTGCATTCGTTGTCAACAAGCACTTTACTTTTGTGTTACAATCCCCTCTCCCTTTCGCAAACCCCTCATACCCAACATTTTCTATTTGTATGCTGTTTCCTCTGTTCTTCATTCATTAAATTACAAAACAGATGTGATAGGGAAACATAGCGAGAATCAGAGCAATGCGAAAGTGAACAATGCAATTTACAGCATCTTCCCCCTACTGTGTTGCCACCCGCTGATTACTTCTCATACCCGCACATCCTTCAAACAAAGCAGACACACATCATGTTTGACAGTCGCGCTGGTAAAGTGCAATTGAAGTTTTCATACTTGAGCCGCTTAGTGGCACCTTCTACTGCCATTTTCACGGCTGCCTCATAAATCTTCAAAATGTGCCAGGTGCCAGCTGGCAAATATGTGTATTGCCTGCTGCCGATCAAGGCGTTAATAAGCTTACCCCCCCGCCATTCACAGACATGTTGTTGTTTTGTGTTTGTTATGCAAATCGTTGTAATGAGAAGCTTTTTAGAGAATGTATTGTTTTTGAGAAATAAAATTGCCTGCAAAATGAAATCGAACAAAGTTTAGAAAGAGGAACTGCAAAGGTTTGGAGAGTTTAAAAATATTTTTCGCGTGTGTAAAGTTTTTAATACTTTTGCCAGACTTTAATCTTAATTTTCCACTGCAAGGTTATATATATGCGCATAAAGGACTTAGGGCACAAAGAGCCAAGTTGCATTGCGTCGTTGTTGTTTATGCGTTAGCCAATTGAATGAAGCCACGTTGGCCCCCCTCCCCGGCCAACAATGAAAAGCGCCATTCATTGTTCTGTAATAAAAACTTAAGATTCACGCCATTGCAAATCTTGTGTAAGTTTCCTTTTACTTCATTGCGGCAGCATTGAAGACCATGGAGAATACGAGTTCACTTTTGCTGATGCTCGCTGCTCTGGGCCATTTGGGTGCCTCATTAGCAGGAAGTGGAGAAGGAGTGATGCCAGCGGAACGTGTTTTGAGGATGGTTTCGCCGTCAGGTAAGCAAACGTTGCTGCTGTGCACTAGTGGGCTGCAATTAAGCTTGTTCATCACGCATACGCACTGTGGTTGAGTGTGTCAACAAGACAGATGAGCAGCGGAAAGGGGGGAGGGGGTGGGGGGGATTGTCAACGAATTCGTAATTGGTATTTCGCATTCTGCATTTTGTTGCACCAGTTTAGCTTTTTGTAGACACAACGGAGAGCAAAAAAAAAACAAAACCAAAAATAACTCAAGTGTCACTCGCGCCTTCCATGAGAGCAGCAGCAGACGAAGCGCTAAAGATGGCACAGTGGGCACTGCGTAAAAGTGTTCAGCATACAATATACCCATCGATATCATACATATGTTCTTCTTGGTAGTTTAGAGAAGTAAATATATATTTTCGAGTTAATCTTTAACTTCAAAGAAGAATTCACGTTTTCTGCATTTTATCTTTTCTTCTTCTCACTTAGTCAGTTATGCCTGTGCTTTCTTTTGGATCGCCACTTGGATTGTGCAACGTTTTCTTTCATTCTTCCGTTTCTTCTTCTCTCTTTTGTGTTTTTTTTTTCTTATCTTTGTTGCACGCCATTCGTCTCCAGCGTTGCAAGCACCACTTGACAATTGCTATATCCGCTTGCCGCTGACAAGAGCCGCTTTCCGTTTTCCGCTTTCCATTTTCCACTCTTCACTTTTCACTTCCCCCCCGCCCCCCTGCTGCTGCTGGCTTCCGTTGCAGCATTTTGATGTCTCTGGTGTCATTTGTCACGCATCACATTTGTTGTTTTTAGTGTTGCTGTTGTTGTTGTCAGTTTGTTTACAGTTTTTGTTGCTCGCGTTGCTGTTGCTCAAGTGTGCGCCTGGTTTATTCTTGGCATCATTAAGCGTCGCTGATAACACTTAACATACATTTACACACACACACAGACACTCACATATGTTGCAGGACTAAATGCCTGGCAGTTGCCATTAAAATGCAAATTTCTAGTGGCCACACGATGCTGTTGCTGCAACATGTCAACAAACAACAACAACAAAAAAACCAACACAAACTTAACAACTTTCGCTTTTGGGGGAAAATCGAAAAAAAAAATATAAAAGCAAAGGACAAAAAAATTAGTTGTTGTTAAGGTTTTTTGTTTTTTGTTTTCGCTTTTCGCAGCTGGCTGACATTTTGGGTCAGTTGTCTCATTTATTTGGCGGTTCTCAACTTTAAATGTGATTTATTGCCGAAACACCAAAAGAGACAGAGAGAAAAAGTGTGAGAAGAGCTGGCAAAAAGTTGCTTTTGGTTTAACATGGCGCATGATGAACGTACAACGAGTCGTATGCATAATGAGCGTAAGAAGGCAAAAGTTGAAAGCAATGAAAAAGTAAAAGAAACGAAATGTGCTGAAGAGTTAAGACACATGCTGACAACAATTGAGTTCCAATTATGAATTAAATGCAGTGGAAAAGTATTCAGCATGAATCGCAAATGAAATCAACTTGAAAACTACTTAGCGAGAAAGAGAGAGAGAGACAGAGAGTACTTAAACTGTGCTTCACTTTAAATGCCAATTTCGCCTGATTACCGTTTTATAGTTCCTTAAGTACACTCAAAAAACGGAATCCCTTTGGCAATTGCAACGAATTTGCCATTTACCTTTTCCTTTCTTTTGATTATCAAACAAGTTGATTTCCGCTTTTCCCCCTTTTTATTCGTTTGATTTCTTTCGCAGTCAGTTTCTGTGTGAGTGTCCTCGTTGATTGCCAGGCATCCATTGCCTTTTGTTTGTTGTCTAATGACTGCCATTCGATACGCTTATCAATGATTCATGTGCGCATTGTGCCAATCATCCAAGCACCTCCCATCCTTAGGTTACACATTTCAATTTTTTGTATTTAGTAATTGCTACTCAGCTGACAGCAAGTATTCTAGTTTGAGCTCAAACACCGAATGCTTGACGCTCAATCTGTGTTAAATCCGTGCCAAGTGGACAACAACAACAACAAATATAAAAGAAAAACAATCTACGTCTGAAGTGGAAGTCTGAAGAGCACGACTTTGGTTTGGGTTTTAGTGTATTCCTTTCTTTTTTTTTGTTCTTTTGTGAAATTAAATTTCTTGTTTGGCAGATATTTAAAAGCCAAGTTCATTGTTTTTTTTTCTTTGGTAGCACGCGGCAGCTTTCTACTCTACCAATTAGCAACGGCCATAAATTCTGGAGACTACCCCTGGCTAGAACAGGAGCAGGAGCATGAGTTGCTTGTGGAACAGGATATGGACTCCAGCTGGCTGGCCGCAATGGCTAATGAATTTCAGGTATGAACCACTTAAATCCATATCGAGCACAGATAAAACTCCAATCTTCCTTTACGTCTCCGAACCAAAAAAGAACGAAGCAAACATAAATCACGCGCAGTTTTTTCCAACTTTTTGGTTTCTTGTTTTTTTCGCCTCAGCTGTTCCGTCAGTGCAACGGGTTCATGAGCACGTGACCACGTTGCTGGACAGGCTTCAATGCGTTGGTATTCCATTCGGAACATAGCACTCTGTAGTCTATATAGATTTGAACAGTTCGAGTTGGTTTTAGTTACTGATTTTGTGTTTTACTATATATTGATTGTGTTGTATTTTATTGGCTGTTGGAAATGTAAGCGAAAAAGTTCAGTAAAACCTCTTTTGGTTTATAGCAAAGTGAAATTCCTTTCAACAGTTCATTTTTAAAAGTCTTTTCGTTCCTTGGCTTGCCTTTATACCAACATTGCGTATACGTTACGTATACGCACATAGATGTTTTAAGCTTAAGCACTTAAATTAAATGGCAAACAATTAAATTTTCTGCTCAAAATCAAAGCACAAATCAAAACTCTCTATCTGGGCCATGGCCAGCAAGCCCATCGATATCAGTTACTGTAATCGCAGTTATTGAATATTTATTGCCTGACAGGCTTCTAGCACAAACTACATTGTCCAATCTCCAAGTCCAATCAGCTCAACAGTTTGGAAAGCTGTTTTCGGGCCGCTTTTGGGGCTTGTGGCGCCTAGAAACTTTCTAATTATTGCTACAGCATAAACGGATGCGACTATGGGTTTTGTGGCCTCCGGGCCGTAACAGCAAATTCAAATATTTCGTAGCCACTGGGGAACCTAAAGCAGATTGTTTGCTTTTGTTTTTGTTGTTGTTGTTGTTGTTGCTGCCATTGCATTTGGCTAAAGCTTAGATTGTTTTTGTTGTTGTCGGTGTTGTTGTTGTTCTTGTTTGTTGCCATGTGCTCTGCTCAGCTTCGGTCATGTCCTCGGGACAGCTGCTTTGAATTTTTTGATTGTCCAAATCATGCAAATATTTTTGCATAACAATAACAACAACAACAATGTTGTTTGTCCATATGCTCTCTCTCTCTTCCTCTCTCCCTCCCTCCCTCTCCATCTCTCTCTGTGACTCCGTCTTGGCTTGTTACTTTTTATTTGCAATGCTTTATCCTTGCTGTTAAGTGTTCTCCATATTGATAAGGCAATGCCTTTAAAACCATTTTATACTCTCTCCATGGCGTCATCTTCAACACACACACACACACAGACACACGCACGCACTCGAATATTTACTTTTAATTTTCATATTTGACACTTCACACAGTTTGTGTTCTGCTTATATATTTGGCTTAAACTAGAGCTGAGAACACATTGTGATTTATATCATAATGCAAATAGATAAGGTTAAGGCTTGTTCTCATTTTTATCCTTTAAATATATATTTTTGTCAATATTGAATGACATTGTGTATGTTAGAAGATCGCATTCGATATAAAAATGACTTCAGTAAGAAAATATTTATTTACTTATTAGCAGATATGCTCAATTCAAACTGTGATTAATATATTTTCGAGCATAAAAAATTCATTAAAATAGCACAACAACAAGCTCCCAGCTCTCTCGTTGTTGTACTCGTAAGACGTCAAGAGCTTTTGGCTTGAATTCTTTAATGTGGCTCGACGCTTGCCAAATTGCCAAGTTGCTAGTTTGCAGACGTCCAAATTGTTGACTCGGAAAAAAAAATGTACACGAGGGATTACTTTGCTTAATTCAACTGCAAATGAAAAGTGTTTGTTCGGTAAATTCAATCTGCAGCGCGCGTTCGTCTTGTTGACGTTGTCATTACGCCCTGGCCCAGACAACCGACTCCTGTCGCTGCTCTTCTTCAGTTTATGTTTGGCTCTCGAGTTCATCAAAGCGTAATCTGCACAAAATGGCGGCATTTCCTTAGCTTCGCCGAAGAGAAAACGAATGACTTTAAGCTAACTATACCGTTCTTCTTACCAACCCCTCCCGCCTTGCTGTAAGCCGCCCCCTCACAAAAAAAAAACGCCTCTAAAGCACCTCGTCTAATGGAGTCATAATTCTTCAGCTCGTTAGCAGCAAATACATGCAACGTAAATATGCTTGGCCCCCCAAAAAATAGAATGCCAGACATTTTTCCCGTACGCCTTACATTTTTCCATACCCAGCATTTTTTGTGTACTTCCGACTGAGGTATACTCGAAGGCATAGAAGAAATGGTTGCGAATAGGTTCCTTACCTGTTTCATCATCATCTTTATTACCAAACAGGGTAACTTGTTGTTGACCTACTAAACATTTTCATTGTGCTCATTTGTTTTGGATTCGGTTGACTGTTGTGGCAGTGTATTAAGCCTTTCAGGGGCAGCGCCTTTGGCTGCCGCCCAACAAACTGACAACCTGACAAGTTGCTTAATTGAAAAGTATTTTGTTGCCACCCAAGCTTTGTACCTGCCTCCCAGCTGCTGATTTTGCAACTTTTGCGCTTGCATTCAATAATTTGCCTTTATTTATGCGCGTGCTTAGCAAAAATACAAAAAAGAAAGAGAGAGAGAGAGATGAAGCGGATGAAGTGAAAGGACATCAACGAAAGTCGACAATTTTTCAAGGGCCTTCCGTTTTGGCGTTTGGCCTTCGTCTTCTTGGTTGGTTGCTTGGTGCCACTTTTCATTGCATATCGGAGTTGCCTCCGCTTGTGCTTGTCTGCCATAAATAATTATGTTATTTTAGATAGCTTCTGCTTTATGTTCGCCTCGCCTTGTTGCCTTGAAAATTGTTGCAATAATAATCACATTTTTAACACCGCCATTTTTCATGCACTCGCAAAAGTCTCTGGTGACAGTTTCTTTTACCCATAATTAAGCAGACATGAGCAACACACACACACACACACACAAGCTGTCTTCGCATTTGATGACAGACATTAGAGCGATAAGCATTTTTTATGTGGTTTTAATTAACTTTTGCGTTGTGCCACATACACATAAGCTCCGTTCTCTTGCCACAACAACAAATTGCCTGAAATCAAAAGCTGCACTTGCAACGCCTAATCGGGCTCTGCCTTTGTTCGGCTGCCCAAAACTGTCACAAGTCTCAAGTGTTTGTTTGCTTAATTGCCAAATTTTAATTAGCCACTGAGCTTGACGTTATACAAAGTGTCGCCAGCGTTGAGTTTGTCAACATTTTCGAGCGCTTATAATGGGATTCTGTGTTTAAACTAAATTTATAGACTCCGCCGTGTTGCACCCGCATCGAAAGCTTCAGCAAACACTGCAACTGCGTTTACCTTCCTCTGATTGTGATGACAACGCAAGTGCAACACTCGCAGGACACCTTCACAGGGTGGCTCCAGCAGTTCTAGACGTGCAGCTAACAACTGTAAGCAAGTCGTGTTAAAGTCCATACTGTATGTGTAAAAGACATGGCTAAAATGCGTTGACGCTGTTTGCTACAGCTTTCAATTAAGTTGCTGTCGCTTTGCTCGCTTTCCTTTTTAATTAGGATCCAAACTTGCACATTTTTATTGCTGTTGCTGTTGATTCTCACTTTTCACGTTCTGCTATTTACTTACCTGTTCGCTGTGTTCCGTTATTCATTTTATGTTGCACTTGTAACTGCAGCTAAAAATATCATATTACTCATTCGCACCGTGGCAACGGAAATTAGTGCTTAGCGCTTAAATTTACGCGCATTTAACATTTCCCTTTAACGATTGACAATTTAATTGCAGGACATACCCGTACCGGAAACTTTTCCAATGGATTTTCAGTCCTGGCTAATGGAAAGCTATGGTGTTAGTGCCCTGGATGTCTATCAGAACTGGCCCCGGACACGATCAACTCGGCCAGCTCAACAGATCTGCAATGCTTATAGCGAGTGCTTCGAGTTGGCTCAAATTGTAGCCGCATGTTGTCCCTTTTGAGCCATGCTTATCAACTGTATCTGTATGCCATGCATTTAAAATTATTAACTGAATATCGAAAAACAAAAAAAAAAAAAAGCTGAAAAATAAATAAGAAGTTTGTTGTGCACAGTCACGCAGCGAATGGCCGGCAATTATTGATAGCCAGATTGGGAGTACTGTGTCCGCAATGTGACCATTAAATGTTGTTGCTGTGGTTTTCCTCGTCGCGCTTTCGCGCATTGACAAATAATCGAGCTGCCGAATCGCTCAGCTGTACAGCGGCAGCTGCCACCAACTGCAGCGACACTTGTGGCAAGCGATGTGCTGCCCATTGTAAGCCCTCTACACGAAGTGTGCAACCAAAGCATATCAGTTTGCACAGGATCAAAGGAGTTGTTGTTGTGAGTAATTTTTAAAAGATTTTTCTTCTTAGGGTTTCATTAAGAGCATTCCTTTATAGTTTGTGTATAAAGTAAAGCTTAGTTTACATTCTTTTGGTACAGGGTATCATTCAAGTCGAGTTAGAGTTAGAGTGTGTGTCTGTTTGTGCTTTGAGCTTTTTATGCGTGGCGGCAATCAGTGGCATGAATGTTCAAATGCGTTAAAAAAAATGAAAGCAAACCGGAGACAATAGTATAGCTGCAACAGCAGGAAAAATCAACATGCAACAGCCAAAAAGCAACAACAGGGACAAACAACTACAAATGATGGTTGTTTTCAGTTTTATCCATACCCTCGGGCCATCAATGCCAAAAAGGGGTATACATTGGTTAACGGGTGAGTAGGCAAAGTTTGTTGACAAAAGGGACTTCGAAAGAAAATAATGATATATATATATATAAGTTGATCAAACTTATACAGGGTACCTTTATAGTTGTTCACATTTGATTGATGAACCTCGTATTGCCTTGCGGATATTTGCCGTTCGCTCATACACAGAGATTGGTCTTTTTTTTGGCTTCTTCCTGCACGGAATGTGATTTTCAGCGTGAAATTTTATTCAATCTCTATGGGCATAAGCAAATACGCTACGTTCTCCTCCTATTTCGGACAGTTCCATAGTTCCAATGGACCATTGATAAGCCATTTGGGAGGTTGGCAAGAAAATATATCGACTGTTTTTATTTGGGCTGTCTTTTTTTCAATGAAAAATATTTCATGTTGTTTGCCGTAGTATTTGGTTTTATTTAACCAATTTGCTTTTAATTGATCAAATTGTTTCAAAAAACTGCATACATATGCCTTATGTACATGCATTTAAAGCGTTTCTTATAATGTAATAGTGTTTTAAGAACATATTTATCATACACATTACTTAAGTTTTATGTTTAGACTTTGAGTTGATTAAAGAAAGTTGAATGTATATATATCAGCAATGAACAATGAACATAGAAAACAAGACAGATTCTTCCTATAGGTATAGAAGAAAGATAAGTGAAGTCAGCTTGGAGTTTATCAACATTTAAATCTTTTAATTTTTATCTTTTAATTTGCACAAATTTGTAAATTTTCTTGTCGTTTGTGTTCAATTAAGTGTGATAAAAGTTTATTTAAGTTTTTTGTTTCGATAAATACACATAAAACTGTCAAATTCAAATGGGAAACTGATAAAACACAAATACATTGCCAAGTCAATAAAAATAATTGCTTTATACCTTTTGCAGTTAACGCAGTTATCAATTTTTTTCGCGCGAGTTCATTGAAAAAGAAAGAGGAAATCAAAATGTTATTTTTGCAGACGCAAAGGAATGTTTTAAAAATAACACTGCATAGCCTATATAGTTTAATATATAGTACAATTAATCGAACGTTCAAATTGGTTCTGGCTCAGAAAAACATTTGTCTTATTTATGCAAATCGAAATCGATTCACAATTGTAGTTAAACATTTTTTCTTTGCAAATGCAGCACAGGCATTTTTATTGCTGAGTCCTTGAAATATAATTAAAGACCTCCGGCAACGACGAATATAAATAAACAACAGATATGTTTATAGTATATATGAAGCATGAAATGTTTGTTTTTTTTCAAATGGAATGGTCGAAAATGTTGTTGAAGAGAAGCTTAAGTTCAACGTGTGACTAATGGCAATTTGTGTGAGTGCCAGTTGCAGCCACAACTAGAAGCTTCCATTCCCCCCAGATGCCAGTGATATAATGCATGTAAACGATATTGCTTCACTCAACTGTCGGGCGGCATTAAATAATATTTTGCACTCAAAACGTTGAGAGGTGGAGTGCAGAGGGCAAAACCTATATGCCAGAATGGTCATGGACTGTGACATTTTTGACTGCATGCCAGGAGCAAAAGGCCGCACCATCCTGACTGTCGGGCAGTTAGATAGACAAGCGGATGTCATGTGCTGTATTATGCAACATATGGCATTATTAACATACGGCGTATTTAATTTTTTAAGCCAAAAGCAGTTTTAGCATTGACTGGAAGTATTGCATAAGATGCTTTTCATGATAAGTTTGCTTTTGAATTTTTTTGGCCGTGACCTCAGTACGGTGACTAAGTGAATTAAAAGAACTTTGAGAACTGCACTGAGAGAAAAGGTTGAGGTTTAAAAGCATGTTTTTCCTTTTTGCAAGTTTGTTCTTTTATAATACTATTTTCTTTGCAGATTTCGATCTTATTCATATTTTTCATTATGTTTATGAACTAGAACTCTTTAACTGACTGACTGCTATCCACGCACAGCACATGAAATGATGGCAAATGTATCATAGTTAAGCACTAAGATGGAGTTTTCACATATTTACTAGTATTTTCCAACTTATAATGTAAACCAAGTGCATTATATATGCATCACTGCCTAATAGTTTTAATATAGTCAAGTTTAGCTGATTTGATTGCTGCTCTGGCTTCGCCTTTAGACCATTAGAGTAAACAAAGCCATTTAGAGTCGTCCCTTTGGCCATTGAGGCGCTTTACCTGGCTGCTGACGTCGACGTGCCCCGAAATGCGGGCATCAATAATTTTTAGCTTTGTTTATTATGCAGATAAACAAAATGGCGCAAAAGACACACACACACACACGTAGAGGTCTCAAAATCGTCTTGAGTAAACTACGCTGACACAGCATAAAGTTTTTCCAATCGCATTCCCAAGTTTTTGTTCCGGCTTCGGCAACAGTTGCCAGCAATCATCTAGGTTGTTACCTTATTACAACAACAACAATAACAACAACAGCAACAACAACAACAACAGCAATGTACAAGTCGGAGAAAACTTTGCTATTACGACAATGGAAGTTATCTGGTCGTAAATACATAATCTGCTAGCCGCTGCAATTCGTTTGGCCGATGTCGGGCCATTGGTGGCCTGCCTTTACTGGACTTTAACCTCCACGTTCCATCTGCTCCCCAAAGGTTTTCTCCTGAATAGGGATTTATTTTTATTGCCACAGCGTTTTGCCGTGTCGGGGTTGCGTATTTAGGGTTAAGCAGGTGCTTTATAAAACACGCAGCATCTTCGGCCCGAAACTGTAACTAAACCCAAATGGTTGTAGTGCGTAAAACGGGTTCAACTTTCGGCTTTTGTTTAGTTACACTAGCTGTAAAATTTACACCTCGAAATGTGTCCCCAAAGTGCAATCATGAGATATTTGACAGACATTTTGAATTGCTGTCTGCCAAAAAAGTTGAACTGCGTCGCAGGCACCTTTTGTTTTTCTTATAATTAGTTAAGTGACGCCCTAAATTAAGTGTGAACATTTTTAGTGCCATCACATTATTTATTAGGCCAGCAGATGATAAAGGTATAAGGAGAAATTATTGTATAATTAATGGGTTCCCGAAAGGTGAGTTAAAGTTTTGACATAAATTGTAGGCTTAAAAGCTGAATACATCTTCAAGTTTTCTGCAACACTTATCTAACTCATCGCTTTGATATTTTTATTATTTGTTTGCTTCAATTCATAACCACAATTGATTTATAGAATGTTCAATTTAAGTTTCAAATGTCAACAGCTTATAATTTAATCGCTTTCATACACTCCATCCAAACCGCGGCCCAACTGGGTAATCCGTTTGTAATTGCTGCAAATCAACAAGACAATAAGACAACAATTCAATATGAAGCCGTTTACTCAGATTCAAACAATAAAGTTTACTCACAGACACAATGATTGGGTTAAGAGCCTGGCTGGCATATTGAAATTCATAACTACACACAGCAAAACCAATTACAATATCAATTTAAAAGGGATTAAAAAGCATGTCCACGGCTTGCCGAGAACCTGCCACAGTTGCCACATCACTCCTTTTGCTCCTTGTGAACTAGTATGCTACAAAAGTGAAGAGTATTGTGCGGTTGACCAAACAGGCAGAGATTGCTCCTCGTTGTAACTCGTAGTACTTATTTATAAGATTTTGCCTTGCCACACACACTAATGCTACATAAATGTACATTGTAAATTGCAAATTGTGTGTGTTTTCGGGTTTCCTATCTCATCAGACCTGAACCTGAAAAAAATGTGTAAACCTGGGCAAAAGTTTGAAATGAAATTCTAAGCTAGCAGATTTTCATAATAAATAATACGCATAATAAACCATAATGCTATTGTGCAATAACAAAATATTTACCATTCAGTCAACAAGTGGCTATGTATGCGTGTTTATGTGTGTGTGTGTGTTTGTTTATCTTTGCATAATTTATTTTGTTTGCCAACATGCAGATAACCACAAGTTTTGTATGCAAGAGACCGCAAAGTATGTATTTGAATATGGCCAATGAATACATATCCGACTTGACTCGCTTTTGTCTGTTTCTGTTCCGTTGACCCAATGTAATTTGGTTAAGTAAAGTTGTCTGATAAGTGCAGTGTTGCACAAATACAAACAAACAAACATATGTATCTGTGTGTTGCCTGCAACGCTTCGTTATGCCTCAATGAATTTAATTTATCATCATTTGCATTTTAAGTTGTAAAACAGTTGTTGAAAATATTTTCATTAATAAATAAATGTATAATTTTACACTTATATAGAGACTGAAGAATTTAAATTATTCTAGTTTATTTAAGAAATTTGTTATAACCTGAAGACATTAAAAATGGGTAAAAACAACAGCCGAGTCGATATAGCCATGTCCGTCTGTCTGTATGTCTGAACCCGTCGATGTCAGAGACTAAATGAGATAGAGACCAGATTTGGAACATAAGCTCGCCTAATCCTCAGGCAGTGCAAGTTTGTTTCAAAATTTCGATAACTCTTTCCGTTTCCGATATACACATGTGATCGATAACAATAAAATATTGAATTTGGAAAACTCTTAGATGGTGTTTTAAACATTAGATGAAATAATGACAATCTGTGAAATTTGTATTGAAATCGGTTGAAAAACACCGTAGATATGGAGCATTGAAGTAGGGTCAAGTATGTACACACACACATACTTGCAAGTAGTGACTTTACTCGTGCAGTATATGTTTCAGGGTATAGTGTAGTCGGGATTTCTCCACTAGGGCCTTGTTTAAATATTCCTACGACTTCAATATAAGTTTGGAGCACATTTTGAAGTCAACTTTGCTGTAATAAAACAAAAAGCAGCTGGGAATAAGATCTACTCGCTGAGCATGTCAAATTAACATTAACTGGCGATTACAATAGCTTTACCTGTACATCTACCCGACACATATATATGTATATATACATACGATAAGACATCGAAGAGGGAAAGGAAGAAGTAAAGGAGGAAGTAGCCTAGCAGGAGACGCAACAAGCCAATGACAATTGAAGGGATAACGATATACACTTTGAGCAACAGCAACAAAACTCACTTGCCTGCCTGTTGATAAGGGAAATTAAACAAAAAAAGAACAAAAATAAATACAAGTTAAGCCCTCCAGACAATTGATGCTGACTGGCGGAGGGTGTTGCTGGTCAGGAATATATAGAGGAGAGTGTTGGTGTGGTAGAAACGGGGCGTAAAGGGGGCGTTGTGCGGCATTTGTCTGATTGTCTCGTTGACATGACGTTGCGCGATTTGTAAAAAGGCTTTTGTTTTTGTTGTGTGTGTGTTCAATTGTCTGTCCGGCAGTCTGGTCGTCTGTCTGCCTACAAGTGAGCAACACGCGCCAATGATTATGTTGCCGCTGACGATAACAGCAACAGCAACAGCAACACCAACAACAATGATAGCAACAGACAACTCCGAAAATTACCAACTGGCAGCATGCAACGCTTCTTCTTGCTGTGTGTGTTTTCGGTATTAAGTTGGCTTGAAATGCTTGCCACGAAGCTTTTCATTGAGTAAAAGCGACGCATGCGCCGCTGCCATTTGTTGGCCAAGTTAGTTAGACGAACCGAAATGTGGCAGAAGCGCTGTGTTTCGCCTTTCAGTTCGTTGTTGACACTCGTGCATGCTGGACGGCCTTCTCTTGCTGCAGCGAACACGCGGCGTATGTGCAATATTCGCAGTCTTTGAATCTTGTTGAATTGTCGTCGTCAGTTGGCGCTTATTGGATTTTGGCGCAAGTAGCGACAAAAAAAGCCGGTTAAAGTGTTCAGAGCATGTGATTGTGTGTGTGTTTGTGTGAGAAATACTTAACTACAGCATTCTTTGCTGGCCCTTAACAAAAAACACAACAGAAAATACCTAGCAAATTAACTTGGCTCATTCTTTTGAGAACCTTTTTTTCTGCGATTGTTGTCGCTGCTCGGCAACAACTAGGCTAATTGATGTGTGTGTTTTGAGCATCCATACGAAATATAACAAACCAAATACAATAACATAGCCAAAGCACACAAGTGGCACTAGCCCTAATGAACGGGCAACAATAGTGAAACAGAGAAATAGAGTGATTGGGGGCATAACGAGAACGTGGCACGCGATGAATGCAACAAGGACGCCGACTGCAATTCTTTGAATCGAGCGCAAAACCTAAGGTAAATTCATGCCCAAAATGTTGATTTGATTCCGCAAATTGAACAGCACTTTAACATGTTTTCTTTAAAGCCACTAGAAATAATTATTTTTAAACTGGGTTTAATTACTTGATTTCGTTAAAATTTTAACATATTTATTTTCAGCATAAAAGTGTCAATGTTTTTTTTTTTAATTCCATCAAAGAAAATACTGAATAAATTACCCGATTACATTACAACGCCACATTATAAATAATTAATAAAAAAAAGCCACCGCTTTTTACATATATGCTTGTGATTAATTTATTTAAATATCGCGTGTGTAAAGATATAATAAAATATATTTAAAAATTTATTATTCCGTGCGGCGTGTATTAAAAAATATTTAATTAAATCAGATCTACAACAAATGTCGCTGCAGAGTCGTGCGGTATAATTGACTTTATGCCCGTTTGTTGTACGTTGCTTTAAAATCATTTATTAATTATTATTTTTTGTTTGAGCAAGAGTATTCCTTGTCGGCATTCCTTATTTTTTTGGCTACTGCTTGTCGGTTGCCTGTCGCATGTTTTGTTTTATTATTTTGCGGAAGCCGCGCAGCAGCTTTTATAAAAAGGTTTTTCTTGCTCGTCGGGTTACGTGAATACCCAACCAACACACACAGACACACACACACACGAGGGCATTACCGTTCTTTTTATGACGGAAGTACATTTAAGCAGATTTTTGTTTCCTTGCCATGTTGAGGCACGGAGCGCAATGCGATCAACAAAATTTAAATATTTTTCTTTGCTTTGCTTTTCATTTTGCTGTCTTGCCAAAAAATAATTTATTGCCAACAAAATTGCAATATGTAGCAAAAAAGAAAAACACAATAAAAAATAGTAATAAAACAGCAACAAAGTTTCAAAGGCAATGAAAAGGGTTTTATGTAAAAGTTGTTTGACGCCTTCGCATGGCAGAACAGTCCAAACAGCATATTATAATTGCTAAGCGCGAAACGTTTGGCGTTCTTGCGTTTCATAATGTTTGACGCACACGTTTATTGAAATTTAATACAATTATCAAACACCTAACGGCAAGGCAAGGTAGGGTGTGTGTGTGTGTGTGCTTGCTTGCGTGTGTTTGTGTGGCAAAGTGCGTAAATAAGGCAAGTGAAAGCTAAGTGAAAGTCATAAGCTAGCAAATATGGTGCATAAATAGAGAGCGAGAGGGAGACGGGAAATGGTGGGAGAGCAGGGACGACAAGGACTCCTTCAGCTGCCAGTGCGAGTCAATAAATAAATTTACTTGTGCCTTGCCTAAAGTCTTTACGGGTTGTTAATAGAACAAACGCTTACTCATGAGCTGTTTAAGCTAAGCAAAAGAGTATGCAAATAATTTATATTTCTGTTTGTTTTTATTTGGGAATATAGTTCGCAAAATGTTTAACTAATTAATATTTTGAACAGTGTATTCGATTGTTCGACTATGCTTTGTTCTGCTTGCTGCTCGCTTTTCTTTGTGACCTAACTTATTGTATGGCATGCGTAATGATGTAATCTGCCAGCGTGAGATAAAACGAAAGAAAGTTTTCAGGCTTATTTGTGAGTTGGACAACTTTAAGGCCATCATTTAGAGGGCAATTTAAATTTGCATAGCATTACGACTCGAAAGAGCAGCTGACATTTATTAAGTGTTAGTAAGTGAGCTATTCAAAATCAAAGCAGCAGAAGAAGAGTAAACCTTTTCAGATGCAACAGTAAGGGGGCAAAGACTCTTAGACAGACAGCCACTCACCAAATCCCGCGGCCGTATTGTCGTCATGCCATTGCAAGAGTAGTTGTTCTCTCTCTCTCTCGCACTCTTTCGTCTTTTGGCCGCTGCAACAATGCATAGACATTTATGGCACGAAATGCCGCCGGCAGCTGGCTGACAAATGCCTTGAGAGTGCCATACCATGGCAGCTTTGGGGCATGCAACGTTCTAAGGCTCTGTCACCTGCCGACATTTCCAATGTCTGCTCCCACATTAGCTGCCGCCATCTTCCTCCTTCATTTTTCATAGCATACTTTCTTGCGTCTAACTTATAGCGAAGAACTTTTTGTGTGCCGCTGACGATGCGCAAACAAAATGCGAAATATTTTCTTCTTTAAAGATTTTGTACGTGCTCACGCTCAGCGAAAAGATTAAGAGACGTGCTCGACTATGGAACTATGGAATGATGTTGCATAGAAATGTTTTTTAAATATTTATAGCAAACATAATGAAAAAGTGCTTATATAATTTAAATTGTGTCTGAATCAGATATGATGTTAACAATTAATTAATAAAGTTTACCCAAAGCTTAAAAGAATTTAATGTAATTACTTAAAAGTAATTGCCGTTTTCAATTATGATGATTTAAGAACAGATTAAAATCCGATTTCTGCTGGTGCGTTAATGAAATTCTCTGGAAATACTTATGCCATCCATGTCTAGCAAACATTGCAGGCAATATTCGCGTACACATACACAGTTTTTAATATGCAATCAGGGAAATGGCTTTGATGTTGATGCCTGACAAGGCACACGGCATATTTGCTTATCGCAGTGCCACTGACAAGCAGCCGGAGAGCCATTTAACCATCAACCACCGCCTTAACTGCAAACAAAGCGTATGATTGTTGGTTAAACTTAAGGCTTTATCCATTGCGCTTTTGCAATATAAATTAAAGTGCCTTGTGTTTAAGTTATTTAACCCGATATTGTGCAGCCTATATGCTACACTATACGTAGTACAAGCTCACATGCCACGCTTCTTGTTTCGCACGCATGTGCGACAAAATATCGTGCATAAAAAGTGTGAACAATTTTATTGTGCGGAAAATTTGCTTGTTCATATTGTTGGTTAGTATGTGTGTGTGTGTGTGTGTGTGTGTTAGCCATTCACATTCAGGCAAAAAAAGGAATTCTTTTGCATAATTTAAAGAAAAGGAAGCAAGCACAGAAATAAAATTGTGAATTCAGCGGCCAAGGTAGCAACGAAAGGTCACCTCATTGTTGTCGCGATTAGCAGTTTTTAGCGCGCTCTCTCTCTTTTTTTTCTGGGTGCATTGTTTGTGTTAAAGAAGTTTTGTGTTGTTCATGAATTGTGTATTTTATGCTTGCTTAGTCACATGATGAACGTTGAAAATGTAGCATTTGACTTAATCTGTTGATTTAAATGCTGACAGTCATGGCATAACAAAGGAACTTTTAAAGGGGTTGCCATTCATAAATTTACAATTTGACGGGTGCCTAAAGAATTTTGAAGTAAACATGACTTTGGAGTTATATTTTAAGCTCCTGGCAAACTTCTTGAAGTTCTGTTGAGTTTTAACAAAACTTTGGCAGAAGAACGGTTTGAGTTTATAATCTCAACAGCAGATAGCATAGCAGATCTTATTAAAAAGACATTGTTTTAAAAAATCGCATTATTTTTAAAAAAGTTATAGCATTTTGAAGTCTTACAAAGATTTTTGATATGAACATATTTTCCAATTTCATGTACATTATGACATTAATTCACTGTGGATGTTGTCTTCACCCTTCAAACGTTTTCATCTTCAAGTGCTTTAAATTTAAAATTCCTTCTTAAAAGACAAACATGTTAAGCCGTTGTCAGACTTTTAGCATTAAAAAGTTAAACATTAAATATTAAGCCAAGTTAAACACTTCAGTCAACTCTATTTCTCTCTCTTTTCATATTTATGTTGCGGCAGCTAATGCCATGAAATTCCTTAATTTGTCCATTCGTTGGCATTCAAAGCGCTTTTCAATTGAGAACAATTTCCATAAGCTTCAACCCTCTCTCCGCTCAACGATGTTTGCTCGAACAATTAAAGCCCCCAAAATAAACTCTCTGAAATGCAGCTAACCGTGCACAGCATTGCAGCCATAATATGCATGTGTGGAATATGCTGCCACTGTGCAAACAACGTGTTTCTGTGTTTTATTTTTAAACAAAAAAAGTGAAAATGAATCTTAAATGTTCAGACATGTGTTCAGCTAAAAAAAAAGGACTTGTTTGCCAAATAAATCCGCACAAATACAATTTACGAACGCAGAACTTTTGCGACTGCAGTCAAAGCAGGAAAATGTATACCAAACAAACAATTTCAGTACTAGGTCGGGAGCGTGTGCAATAGAGGGGGTGGCGGGGTTCCGATTAAGGGAGCTGTTGTGTTTTAGCTTTGGCATTGTTTAGCGTTGCTTAGCTTCAGCCGTCGCAAATTACTTGTCAAGTGAAATGGCAATTGACGTCGCACGCTCGACAATTTGTGGTAAATAGGAATAGTTTCATTCTTTGTGCTTCAAACCACCTGCGCCGAATAGTAGGCAATGCTTTTTTTCTTTATATTCAATAATCATTTCTGCGCACGTGTGTGTGTAAATATTTTATGCAAATTGTTTGGCTAAACATGAAATGAGGAAAAACAGTTTAACATATATTAAATGATAACATGAATGTGGTTAAGCATATTTTGAAAAGTGTGGATGAGATTAGTAGATATATATATGATATAAATTACATATAACAAGTAAGAATTTGGTTTGCTAAAGGATAACATTGAAGTCATACAACTGTTTTGAAAGAGATTTTATGCTACGATCTGAAGGTTTTCCATAAGCTTAAAAATATGTTTAAATATGCGGTCTTCGAATTTCATTCACATTTTTTTTTTTGTCTGCGTAAGCAGATCCGATATATTACACGACTTTGCGTCAAATTTCGATATACAATACGACTTTGTGTCTTTGACTTCTAACTCAAACTCCTTGATCTATGCATATCGCAATAAATTTACATTGCAAAAGCCAAAGTCAAAAAATGCGCAGATACTTTTTATGCGTAAAATAAATTGAACTTGAGGTAAAGCGAAGTGGAGACGGAGTAGGGAGTGGAGCAATGCAGAGCAAGCAGCAAATCACTTGGAGTAGACGAAAGGCGACGAAGCGCATAAATTGTGACTCGTCTAAGACATGCCTCATACACACAAAACACACCCAACACACACACATACTCTAACATGCCTTTTTGGAGCTGGCCCAAGTGCTTGTGTTGTTGTTACGCTTTGAGGGATTAGGTACATATATACTATACCTGCTGGAAAACCAAAAAGAAAAAGAAGACAGGAAGTAAGTAAAGCAAAGCCCGCAACCGTCCGAGAGCTCATCTCTGGAGATTTGCCTAAATTATGATTTATACTTAAATTTATTTGCCGTTGCAAAGGCAATTTTAGGTTTTTTCTTTCTTTCCATTTTCTTTTGTGCTTGTCTACGCTGTAGTTACTGACACCGCAATTTGTGTGCCCCAACCACAGATATTGAAAATATATATATGTATATATATGTAAGCTAATGCCGTCCAGTACTTGCACGCTTTTTAATCGACAAACGGTAAATGAGTCCCGCTTGTGTGCTTGATGTCTCCATAATGCGACAGACGCTGCTCTGCGACGCTCCAATGAGCACATTTATTTTCGCCATATGCCGACGAGCCGTGAACTGTGCCAAAATATTTGCAAATCGATAATACTTACACATGAAAGTATTTGTAATACGTAAATCTAAGTGCCAAAGCGTAGAATCGACCCCTCTAGAATCAAATCTTACAAGTTTTTTATACCATGAACCCATTGAAAATGGATAAGAAGGGTTTGTAATGGTTTTGTGCAAAAGAATGTAACAGGCAGAAGGAAGCAATTTCGACCCCATAAAGTATATATATTCTTGATTAGCATCAACAGCCGAGTCGATAATAGTCATGTCCGTCCGTCCGTACGTCCGTCTGTTCGGCTGTCCGTATGTATGAACGCGTAGATCTCAGAGACTGTAAGAGCTAGAGCCTCCAGATTTGGAACATGAGCTCGCCTAACCCCTAGGCAGTATACGTTTTTCGATAACTCTCCCCGTTTCCGATATACACATGCGATCGATAACAATAAAATCTTGAATTTGGAAAACTTTTAGACGGTGTTTGAAACATTAGATGAAATAATGACAATCTGTGAAATTTGTAT
This sequence comes from Scaptomyza reducta, assembly GCA_035044485.1. NCBI lineage: Eukaryota > Metazoa > Arthropoda > Insecta > Diptera > Drosophilidae > Scaptomyza > Scaptomyza reducta. The sequence goes on along the minus strand of JAWNNV010000191.1, from coordinate 2,673,446 downwards.
TGAAATCGGTTGAAAAACACCGTAGATATGGATTATTGAAGTAGGGTCAAGTATGTAGTATACGGGTACACACACACATACTTGCAAGCATATCGGGATATCTCGACGAGAGCCTTTTTACTTGTTTTACTTCATGATTTTGCCAGTTGCTCTTAGTGTCAGTCGAGACCTTGCCACACATTCAGGAATTTGCCCTTTTTTTTATACGTTTGAGGAAATTGCCTTTTTGTTGTGCGTATGAAAATCGATGCTTGATTTCCGGGTAATTGTGGCACGGATAACGACACCAGATAAGGTAGCCAAGCACTGCTCTCAATTCCATGTGGCACTCGCTGCTTCATTTGCATTCGGCACAGATAGACTAAGAGCTTACGGCAATTCCATTCGTATTCGTATTCGTTTTCGTTATCTGCATGAGACTTGACTATTTCCTGTAGTCAGTCCTTGTACTAAATACTATATTTAAGGGTAAAAAATCCTTTGAAATAGCATATAAACTTGTGCATTTAACTGGCGCTCACAGAAAACCTTCTTAATTATGCATAACACAAACAGTTAATTAAATTTATATGCAATCAAGCTTCAGTTGCTTACTGATTATGGTTGTTAATTAGCTGCACCTGGCTTTCTTTGTGCAGTGTTGAATTTTGAGTTTAATTGAAGCGAGGCAAATTGCCCAAAAACAACAAATACTAATACACATGCTTGCGCAGTTTCGTAGGTTCCGTGTGTGTGTGTGTACACTTTCATTTTGTTTGTAATGCGTCCAATAATGGCGGCATTACGCTTATTTAACATGCTCACACAAACACAACCGCACACAACTATACACACACACACACACGTGCATAACTAACGCATATGTCCGAGCAAAGCACATGCGTGAGAAGTTTATGAGTCTGTGTGTGTGTGTGTGCATAAAACTGTCCTTAACCCACAAAACACTGACAAGGGATAATATTAGCATAATATGAGTGCGCCATTGTGGATTTGGGTATGTCTCAGTAGGCGTTTCTGTGTGTGTGTCTGTGTGTTGACCAACAAAGCCTCAGTCACATTGGGCCAGACGTTTGGGATAAGCGCAACCAAGCGTCGCAGCTTACATTAGCCACTATGGAACAGGTTTGGGACATTTTGGGACATTCAGTCTTGGGATTAAAAATGAAAAAGTTTGTAGGTTGGCTTTGAAAAAGTTTTGAAAGCTGTTTTTTGTAGTTTGTTTGTTTTTTGACACGAAACTCACACACTTGATCCACTGTGCAGAGCCATAAGTGAAGCCACATAAGCCGTAAAGCTGTTATTATTTTCTAAAAGGAGTATGACACTAGGATTTCTTTTGGTCTGCTCAGCCCGAAAGTCGTACAATCAAATATTGACAAATCGATAGATTTAAAAATATATGAAACCTGTTTTCATATATGTTGATATAATGCTAGCAACATTGGATATGTGCGCCGAGCAATGGATTCTTTTTGATCTTTTAAATCTTTGCTATTGGGGTTATCCTTGTGGCTTCTAAATAAAATAAAATCTAGCCTAAGATACACATACATATATACTTTTTATGCATATATGCTTATACTTAAAGCCGCATGTGAATGCCATAAAAACGTTTTAAGGTTAAACGTTGTGGCAATCGCTTGTGTTTTCCGTTGCCGTTCGCCGCTTTATCAATATAATTGACAATGTGGTGGTTGGTTTACACTGGCGCCATCATGTTTTTAAGGCCTGGCCAGTTAAGGATTAGCCATATCGTGCGAACAGTTTCTTTATACGCATTGTTTCTTAATAACATTTCATGGCAAAAGAAATTTGAGAGCGTGCATTAAATGAGCCGTTAAACGCTTTAAGTTAGCCAAAGGCCAGAAGCGTGCAAATGTGTGTAAATTTACTGATATACATATGTGTGTGTGAGTGTGTGTGTGTATGTGTTGGTGCGAGGCGTTTTATTGCCTCTTTATTGTGGTGGTCTGGCGGCTTGGCCAAGCCTTAGCCAAGTTAAGCGTCATAAACGGGTTAATGACTTGGAAGTTGCTTTTAATGCGCACAGAGAATCGCTAGACATTTGTTGTATGATGTTGTCGTTGTGTGTGTGTGTGTGTGTGTGGGGCATGCCACTCAAGTGTTGGCGCTTAAGCCGCATGCCACATATGCGCATTCCTATAAACATTTTCGTTGTTGTCTCATGTCTTTTATCAATTTTACGTCGCTTTGCTGTTCTTCTTGACTCAGGCCACAATATGATTATTTTTTTATGACCAACTTTTAATTTGTTTGCACACATGTGTTCAGTATGTACTTTTGTGTAAGGACCCACAGTTGGAGTTGTGAGTGTGTTTTCTTTTTTTGGGATAAGGCAAAACTAAGTCTTCACCATTTTTATATCGGCACTTGGCAGCGCACACGCACTCATATATATATTTATATATATTTCCCTCATCAGTTTCATTTTTCTTTTTGGTTTGGGTTACCCACAAACACAACAGCAACAACAAATTGCCAACCAGTTGCGTGGTTTTTCGCCCCTTTTTGCGTTTCCGCTCTTTGCCACTTTCAGTGTTAGACATTTCCGTTTTCCGCCGAATACAAATGTTAGGTCATTTTTATTTAACAATATGCGTTATTAGTTGCCATTGTTGTTGTTGTTGCTGCTGGTATTGTGGCCAGCCACTCGAGCTTGTGGCATGTGCGGCAGCATGTGAAAGCGCTTAGGCATAAATATTTTATGTAGCCATATTTTGATTTATACCATTAGTGTGTGTCTGTGTGGGTGTAACGCGTTTAGCGTGTTAATAGTTCAGCATGTATTTTTATATTTAATGCATGTCAGTGCTTAACATGTCATTGGAATTAGGGAAAAAAGTTTTGGCTCAATACATAATTAATGCAGTTCAGAAGAGAAATTATTGATCATACCAAATAGTAAGTTTGGGATGCGTAAATATAGATTTGGATGTTGGATAGTGGACATGGAATAAACCGGAACTTGAATAATAATATAAAAACAAGTAAAAAGGCTCTAGTCGAGAAATCCCGACTAGACTATACCCTGAACACTATACTTTACGCGTACAGTCACTGCTTGCAAGCATATGTGTGTGTACGCGTATACTACATACTTAACCCTACTTTAATGCTCCATATCTCCGGTGTTCCTCAACCCATTTTAATAAAAAGTTCACAGATTGTCATAATTTCGTCTAATGTTTCAAACGTCATCTCAATGTTTTCCCAATTCAAGATTTTGTTGTTATCGATAACATGTGTATATTGGAAACGGGGAGAGTTATCGAAAAACTTGTACTGCCTAAGGGTTAGGCGAGCTTTTGTTTCAAATCTGGAGACTGTAGCTCGTATAGTCTCTGAGATTGACATACGAACAGACGGACATGGCTATATCGACTCGGCTATTGATGTTAATCAAGAATATATATACTTTATACTTTATGGGGTCGGAGATGCTTCCTTCTGCCTGTTTGCAGAAAACCATTATACCCTTTTTACCCATTTTCAATGAGTTCAGTATATAAATATTCTAAAGTGTTTGAATCTGATCCCAAGGTATGTATCCTTTACCACCAAAAATCCTTTCAGTTTTAGCATAAAAAGAAACAATTGTGAAAATTTCAGCTTGGTTTGCTTATTAGTCAAGCTACATGGCTTACGCAACAGACCTCAAGCTATAACACAACATGCAACCTTTTTAAAAATTATAAAAACAAACCCTTTGAATGTTTAACGTGACTTTTACGACTGACTTTCATATTGAGGCAGAGCTCATTCGCTGGATTTTGTAATTATGGAGCGCAGAAATGTTCAAAATTTGTCGAGTTAATGACGTAATGCTACAACATAAAAGACACGTAGCCGCCATCTTGCTTCTAAATTGACTCAAGTTGCGCGCTCATACGGCGTACAACTTTTCTGGTTGGTTTTGTGTAACACGTAACAGCGTTTTTGGGCTCCATCCAAAAACGTATGCAGCAGTTAATTTGAATTCGATGTCTGACTTAAACTACTTAACTGACTGACTGGCGCTGGTTGCATGGCTGGCTGCCAGGGCAGGGCTGCCTGCGGTGCTGCCAACTCAGGCGAAAAATCAAAATTTCCGCACATTGCCTATTTTTATTTTTTTCTTGGTTCAAAGCGTGTGTGTTCCCGATTGAGTGCGTGTGTGTGTGTAGTTGATTTGGAGGCTTCACATTTTTTTTTCACCCTGTCTATCGTTTTAGTTGAATTGCAGCTGCTTCTGCTGTATATTGCCTGGCGGTGTCTGTTACCACAGTTGTGCGTGTATATGTGTGTGTGTGCCAGCTCGTTTCAATCACGTGCTGCAAGTAAGTAAAAGCAGCAGCAGCCAGGTAAACGATAACAGGCATATAAAGAAATAAATAAAACGGCATAAAAAAAATGCAAATAAAATTAACAAAACGAAAAAAAAAATATTCCAAAAGGTAGTTGCCTAACATATGAGCACATTCCAACGTCTGCCCCAAAAAACCCCAGATTAAGGGCTCCATTACATTCACACATGTGTATGTGCGTGTTCTCAAAAGGGATTTCGTCTTTAAACAAAATAATTTTCATCGATTTTGTTTAAAGCTCTACGAACTTTATTTGTTATCTTGCGGTTTCGAGCAGCTTTCGTAGTCCGGAATTGTCATCAATATTTTGCTTTTCTTTTTATTAGCTTATTAAGCTTCTCGTTGCTTGGTTAATAATACTTGTAATTTGCGCTGCCAATGATGCGAAAATCACTTGAATTGACAATGCAGAAACGAAAGAAGATATAGAAAAGATAAAAAAGTGAGGAAAACAGCTGAAAAATCAATTAAGGCAGCCGCGAATTTATTTCCTGCAAAATGAATTTACAGAAAATGAATTGAATTATGTCATAAAATGCGACAGTCGAGCAGACTGTTGCCCTCGAATGTCACTAACGGTCAATAATGTCATTTATACCAATAAAAATGAGAATTATTATTGATTTATTATTTTTGATAATGCAATTTGCTGGTAACGTTCAAGCGAATCGTGACTCGTTGCTAAATTTTGGTCAAAGCTGAAACGTGTCAACGAAATAGGGATTTTTTTTGTATATTTTTGCGTTAAAATGCTGTCTGACTGATTTGATGCTTCAACAACTTGTTAACATTAAGTTAAACCAAAATAGCACGACTAAAGAGAAATGAAATTGTGCAGAAAACTGACTCAAAACTCAGCCAACCTGAACTGAAGTGTAAAAACCACAGAAAACATGTTAAGTATCCCAAAACTGAAACCCAAAACAAATGACAGCAGCTCTTCACCATAATCATCATCATCAACGCTGATGAACTTCGTCGCCCTTGTTGAAAATTGTCATTAAAGGTGTAAGCAGTTGGGTATAGTTGGGGTATTCTAGTTATGCTGACATTACAGACATGCCTGAGAAATGATCTGACAGCAAAGCTGACTAGTTTAATGATGTGTGTCTATGTGTGTGAGAGAATCCTTTTAATATGCTTTACACACTTTTCCTATTATATATGGCGTGTGTATGATGTGTGTAGGATGTGTGTGTGGCAGCCTCCGGCCTCGGTGCACCTGTGACGCATGTCCCAGTTTGGGGACAAAAAAATAAAAACAAAAGCCACAACACAAACACAACAAAAATACTTGCGAACTACTCTCTCGACACAAGGTCGTATATATTCGTCCAAGCTCGAAATAGCTTAGCGCAGTTGTTACTTTAGTCGTTGTTGTTGTTGTTGTTGTTTGCCTTTGCATGCTAATTAAAAATTAAAATATACACTAAAACAAAAAACGGAAACTTGTGATTCATTAGGCTGGCTGGCAGGCGGTGCTAGTGAATAATAAATGGACTCACTGGCTAATTAAGTGAGGAAACGTTATGCCGCTCACTCTCTATCTCATTTTTACACTAGCTCTTCGTCTCTCTCTCTCTCTCTCTGTGTGTGTGTTTTTCTGCACTGACAGGATATAATACGCTTGTAATTCACATGGCACACGTGGGCCGTGAATCCTGTGAGTGTGTTTTGGGGGGCAGCCAGCTGGAAGTATGCAATCGATATAAAGCCTCATCCGGCACAACCAACTGAATTAACTATGCTAGAGAGACAGCCGAGCATAGAGTGAAGGGCTTAGTTGGACTTGCTGAACATTCACACATTACCTGCCAAATAAGCTGTTTACTTTGCTTGCTCAAAAATTAATGCTAATCCATTAATTAGTTAACGTAATGCATTTATGAGTACATTACACGATTCTATACTTTTTTTTGATCATCAATCAAATCAATCAAAAGTTCTAGTTCATGGCAAACAAACTGTCGAATTACACGTAAAGTTAATACAATAGCTGCCACAAACAGCAGCAACGAAGCATATTAAAGTGTGGCCAAAGTTTGACGTTAAGCATCTTGCCACATACAGTTAGTGGTTAGTTGGTTTGTGGTTTCACAATAACAATTATTTTTCGTAGTTTTTCGCTGAAGGAGTTTTGCAGAGTCTACGACGCATAAAAATCGCAGCTGTCAGTTCAGAAAGTCAAAAACTTCACAAGCAGCATCAATTTTCCACACTACAGCGGAATTTTCCTGGCCACGTGCAAACTTTGTGGCTAACAAACAACTAAAACTACACAGCCAATAAGACAGATGAAAAATTGCTGTTAAAACAAAGATAAAATGATCTCTTTGTTATTATTTTATATATGACTATATGAAGTGAAATAAAATAGAAGTAAATATTTGGTAGGCTTGGCTTTATCTTTACAATTCAAAATGCGTTCCCTTTTGTCACCTTAACAAGCTGTATGGTGTGCTGGTTAAGCTTTTGCCTTCCTGTCTGTCTGCATAGAGCATCGTAAAACAAGTGTAGCGACGTGGTGTGGCATAAGTTGCCGCAAATAAAGTAAAGTGTGTTGCACAGTTTTATTTTGTGCGTTGCCAAAAGCACAGCGTCTGTCTGGCAGCGAACAAGTGAAGGTCTGAGCGGGGTCGAGGCGTTTCGTGCTGCAAGCTAATCTCAACAAACAAAGCGTGAAACTAACAATTCTGCAAATACAGACTAACCGCACTCGCACCCACACACACACACGAACACACACACAGAGAAAGAAGAATGAGCCAAAATATGGGAAGCAGCGGTTGGGCAACGACACCAAAAACTTTGTCTGGCAAGAGACAGAGACATTGTGAGAGACCAAGTGAGAATGAGGGGAAGTTAGAGAGCGAGAATGAAACTTTATTTTCAAGTCAGACATCGAATTTATTTTCATGTCGTCAGCGCGTTAAGTACAAAAAACGAAGCAGAAGAAGCATAGAAACTTACATTTATGTATCTTCTATATCTAGTCGCACAGTTGGCGTTAAATTGGCAGAACTTGCTAATTTGCTTTTGTTTTTGGCACATTCGTTATGCTCACGCGGCGTATGTGGCGCATGAGTAATGCGCGAATGTTTCTAGGCGAGTTAAGTATGCGCCGTGTTGAACTTCAAGCAAACATAAAGCCGAAAAAGTGCCACAGGCCAAGCCGGAAAGCAACAAGCGGCTCAGCGATATACGCACCAGAAGTCGACCCAACAAGCTAAGCTCTAATTTTCTCACGTACTTGTAAATTTTGCGGAAAACCGCAACAAATTCACTTATAAAAGTAATCTAGAAAATGCGTGCAAAACAGGAAGCACGCAGAAAGCACGACACAACATAAACAAAAGCAACAAAAATGCGAGAAAAAAATGTAAAGAAAAAAATGGCTCAAAAGAAACGGCTAAAAACTCCGAGTGTAAAAGAATTGCGTTTGCGACACGGCGACAACTTTGCGTTTTATGTCGCCCCACAAAGTGAAGTCCTCGTGCAGCGGGGAGGATTAAGCGTTGGGTTATGGGCTGCGTGCCACAGTCGTGGCGAAGAGAAACAGAAAGAGAGAGAGAGAGTGAGAACTTAAAGCAGCCGGCACTTTATCAGAGATTTAAAATTAAATGAATGTAAGCACATTAAATGCCCGCGACGCTGTTGCTTTAAGTGGAGAGTTTAGAGCGCTGAAAAATGTTCGCCAAGCATGGCAAAAGTTTTACAACTCAAAGTTTAGTTGATGCTTAGCCAACAACAACAACGACAACAAAGAGTTAATTAATCAGCAATTTGTAAGACTCAGAAAATATAATCGCATGCTTCGCGGTGCTTTACATTCCACGAAATTGAATTGAAATTTTATCCGTTTGGGCTAAGAACATACGGAAGAGTTTAAAGGGGAATTTCTTAACCTTTTATAGGGCTAATAAATATATAAAACTACTTTGAAGCTTGTCATAAACTTACAATCAAACACATTGCTATACTTTAAAACCAATACTTAAAAGTTAGGCACGATACTTTGCAGTTTTTTTACCATCACAGCTTTTATTCATTCTGCCTATTAATAATGAAAGTTAGAGTTTTCGATAAGTTGATCCGTTCACACTTTTCTTTACACATTCTCTTTATTTTCTGACATTTATGTGCCCTATTTAACCTTAGGCCATTCTATTAACTTCAAAAACATTTTCGATAAATACCACACTTTAATGTAACAAGAAAAGTTTTTAATTCAGGTCACACAAAGCAGCTGGAAGTTCAAGTTTAGTTCAAATGATCAAAATTGAAGCATAACAAAACAAATGAGCCAAATTTAACTTGTCCGAAAGTTTAATGTAGACACAATAGCCAACCGAACAATACGGCTGCCTGGAGCTATGTGTCAGATTAAAGCAGGATCTTCATCATTTTGAGTGATGGCGAGGCCATGTTTATGATTGTTATTAGCGGGCGCTAAAGTTACGACAAAGCTTTTAATAAACTTTTTCTTTTTTTTTTTGCGATAAGTTTATGCAAATTGTATACAAATAAACAAGTATTGGATGCCTAGAGCGGCGACATGGTTCGAACAGCGGTAACAACAAATTTCAATTATGCCATAAAATCTATTTAGGTGCATAAATATTTGGAAAATTTGTGAAAGCGCCCCAACCCCGCCACACAATTATGCCCGTTGAAAAGTTTGCCGTTGTCGCAGTGGCGTGTAATTTACAGATTTTCTCGTTAAGATTATGCCAAAAGTTTTTGGCACCACTGTAGATGAGTTTTCGACATCGACACATAATTGGCAGCAACATGAAAAGTCAATAAACGAATGAAAACAACAAGCGGCTGCCCCAGTTAATCCACTACATGCCACTCTTAGCCCAACGCCTTTGCCCATTGTGAATTGTTGTAAAATACATTTGTGAGCTGAGTGAAAAAGCTCATAAAATTTTGTTTTGTATTGTTGGGCGTAATTAGAATTGTGGTTATGCATATTTCACTAAATTTGATTTCAATTAGAAAACATAAATGGCCGCTTGTTGCCAAAGTTTGGCATGAGGTCAAAAACAGGATGCCACCCCGAAAGACTTGGCCAAGAAAATGCGCCCAAGTTCATTAACCAAATTAAGCGTGCTCGTGTGTCTAGGCTTAGCAAAAAGTTTGTTGCTTCAACCATGCAAAAACACTTGACGCAGCTTATGTTCTAGATCCCAGGATTCTTGTTCATTTTCTGAAAGTTTATTTAATGTTGCCTACTTTGTGGCGCACAGAGAAACCACTGCATATAATCAAGTATACGCATATTATGCAACGAGTGTTATTCCCAAGCGCTCTTTTCGTTCTCCCTCTCTCTCTCTTACTCTTTTGTTGTGCTCGCTCCATTTACTTAATTAATAAAAATGCCTAAATGAATGAGTCCACACAAATAACAAGTGAATTGTGCGATAACTTCTCAGCTGACTTAAACGAGCTGAGTTCGCATTAAATGTGAGTTTTGTGTGAATAAGATGGATTAGATTGAGTGTAACAGAACACATATTGTACAGAAAAATAACTTTTACTAGAGAAAGAATTTCGGGTAGACCAAGCTAAGAGCTTCAAGTATGATGCTAAAAAAAATATTTTTCATAAACATGCGTTTAAGTATTTTACGCCCTAGTTCACTTCGTTTAATCGTCCTTTTGGTTATTCGACACTCTTCCGTAATCTCCTGGAACTTGTCGCGTTATATACACTACACTCCATATATATATGTAGACTTAAGCGCATCAAAAGCACGTTTGCTCATGTTCCACACACAGACATGTGAGGATATCTGTAAGGGCCTTGGCCATTTACTTTATTGATTACGGCTTTTTGCTTTGGCACTGATTGAAGCTCAAGTGTGCGAAACGAAACAACTTTCATTCAGTCCAATTTCCACTCTCGTCCCTCTCCCAAATTTCCACCCAAAAAAAATAGTCGAAGCAAGCAAAACAAAGGAATGACGAAACAATCAAGCAGAGCTGAAGGCAACTCTATAGAAATTCTGCCACAATAGCCAAGTTGTCTAACCAAAAAAGTTGCTTTAGGCCAAAAACTCATGTTGATTAAAGTTGCTGTTGTTATTGTTAGTGCGCACTCAATATTAAATAGCAACAAATTGTACACACACTCATAAATTTTCAATTCCCGCATATGTGTATGATATATGTAAGCATATCTCGAAAGTTATGAGAGTGTAAGGTGTGCGTATGTGTGTGTGTGTGTGCTTGGAAAACTGTCATAATTTATGGAGTTTATCACTTTGGGTTTTTTGTTGTGGTTGAAATCCGATGCCAGGCACATTTGTGTCAATTTAAATTTATGTAAACATAAAATGGCCAACCAAATGTCCTGCAGGAGATGCCTTTCTGGGTATCGCATATTTCATATATATATATATATATATATATATGTATATATGCGTTCTTGCTGCTGCTCCTTTTTTATGATTTAATGCGCGCGGCACGCCATGACGTTCACTTAGGCATGGACACAATAAAAATGTTGCGACAACAAAAACAACATCAACGGCTGCAGGACACACTTTGCCTCTTGCTTCGCACTTTTGACATTTCATTATCCTGTTAAGTATTCAAAAGTCAACCAAGCAGCCAGCCTGGCTGCGCCCCAACTCCCACAGACGCACAAATTGTGGGCGCTCTTTTTTTTTGTGCTTGCCGTGTCTGGCCCTTGGCCACGCCCACTGCTCGCCCACACCTCTGGTTTTGGCATCCAGCTGCGTGGCCGTAGCTTATCATTTATGCCAAACGCGTACTTTTTGGCTTTTACCGTGTCCGCTTTCCCTTACATTTCATTGTTGTTGTGCCGTTTGTTTTGTCTGTCCGTAATGTCATGCGGAATTGCCTTTGTGTCCTTGGCGTTTATGACATTATATTTGTGTTTCTGTTTTTTTTTTTGCATGTATATGGGTGTGAGTGTGTGTGTTTGTGTATAAATTACATTACACAACAAGCAATATAACAAACGATAGCAAGCACCTTGCCAGGGAGACAAAAAAAATTACGTACACAAAAACAATTTAATAAAAATGTTGTTTTCGTTTTTTCTGTTTGCTGTTCGTACTTCGATTATGGCTGCTTTATGGTATGTAATTTGCCTACGACACTGCTAATGACAATCATTGCCACAGCACACAAGGACCTCTTTTGGCTGGCAGTTCGAGTAGTTGACATTGCATTTTGTACTGCAGTTGGCCTGACAAAAAAATGTCCTTACATTTTCGAATGTCAATTTTCGATTTGATTTCATGCCATTTTGTTCGTTCACCAGAGCACGTGCTATCTCTCTCTCTCTGTGAATGTCGAAGTTCATTGGCAAGTTGTTGCTGTGTATTTGGCCCAACAATTGATTAAAATGCGAAATGCACAACGCTAAAAGTGTTGGTACAACAAAAGTTTCGCACTCACAATTGCTATGTTCACAGTGACCTTATTTTTGGCAATATACTTAATGGTATGTAAATGCCATTGTGGTCACAATCTGGGCAGAAAGGGTGAGGTTTTTGACAGTTTGTTTAACACGGAAACTTTATTGGGGTTTATTTGTTGAAAGCAAATACTTGTTACTATTAGGTATTATAATAAATAATTTAAAATGCAACATGTGTAATGAAACTTTGCTGCTTTCGTTTTCACTAACATCATGTCATCGTTACCTTCTATATGTTTCAATTTAGACGAAAATTGCTTCTTATTGATTTAGTTCCATCTCAAGGATCTGTAACACCATATCTGTTTAAGTATCTTAAAAGCAATCACTGTCACACTGCGCTCTCAATGGAGTACATAAAAGTAAACTTTTATTTAACATTTTTTATTACTTTCTGTTACAGATAGTATAGCTGGCAGCGAAGTAGTCAGCTAGTAGTCGGCGGAGTCGCCGTGTCAGCAGCCTTGGAGCAGCCAATGCAACCTGCACAGACACCAACATCGTCATCGTTACAAGCGAGTACCAACAACACGTGAGTCTGACTATAAAAATGACAAAAAATAAAAAACAGTTTGCCCCAAAGGCACCGTGCATGCCACATCACACGTGTGCAGACATACTATATATATACATATATATGTAGTATATATCGGCAGTATATATCTTGGACATGTGTTGACCATCAACTTATGCAATCAACCATTTGGCTTTGACCAGACAAACGGACTGCCGTTGGGTGCTATGTAAACTACACACAGAGACGACGACGACTAGGACGAAAAGGACGGCTAGGACCACGACGACAAATGTTTATTTAAGCATAAAGCCACGTACGCTGCAATCATACAAACTTAGACACTCACACACACACACACACACACATACATATATGTTTATGTACTTAGGCGCAGCTGTACTTGGAGACTACGCCTGGTAATTACATACATGGCATATGTGTGTGTGTCTGTGTGTGTGAGAGATATTCTTTTCTGTGCTTCTGCTGCATAAATATTTGTTTTAACCTTTTTCCTTTTTCTGGCAAATGGTTGGGGTTGGGCTGGTTTTGTATTTGCTTTTGGTTTTATGGCTGCGTCTGTGTCACTATTTCATTTCGATTCAGACAAACTTTGCAAAACGCTTGCTGCTGATTTGTATCCTTAATTTATTTATTTGCGATCCTGCTGATATTTAGTAATTGAGTTTTTCTTCTTTATTTTCTCATTCGAGCTCAAAACTGATGTGGGTTTTGTGTTAAGGTGATGCTCTCAAAGCACTCAAGGCATTCTCCCGTTCGTTGTTGGTTTGGGCACGTTTTTGCAGGCCAACAAATGTGACTCAGTTGCCCCGCTTAAGGATATTTATGTGGACGTGTGCGACAGGCAGCCAGAATGCTGAGAAAAGGATGCTCTCCTCCCAGGGAGTATCACATAAAGTTTGAATAAAAGTGTCTCCCTGGGGGCAAACTGAATGTCAGGGGCTGTGTCGCAGCCATGTCGTCGTCTGTTTAGACTTTTTGTCTTAATTTATCGTTATGAATGAATCACTTCGTGCCATTTGCCGGATGCTGTTCCTCAGGACGTTTAAGTGTGTTTGCCCGCACGTAGAATGGCCGGGATGTGCGTACTTTTTGACTTAATTTGATTTGCTCAAATGAATTTCAATTAGCCAGAAATGAGATTTATACGCTCGCGTTGATTTAACTCTAAACTGTGTAAAGTGCCACACAATGAAATAAAGATGTAATGAAGACGAATTGCTCTCTTAAATACCCAAGAGAAACTCTTAAGCAATTGTCTGTATATATTTTCTGTTTGTGTTCATGCTACACTATTGATTTCATATCATATCTACTTTCTTTTTGTTTTTATTCGTCGCTGATTGTTTGACTGTTCATCATTCATAAGCAATGATGTCATGTTGTGCGTGTGTTTGTGACTAGATGATAATGCAGCGTCGACGCTTATTATGCCAAGCACACGCAGAGCGAATATGAAGCGGCCCGTTGTTGTCAACAATGACAGTTACACTACACACACACACACACGCTGAGGTTGATAACAGTCAGCAGCTACGACTCAAAGAGCAATAGAACGTCGATGACAATGCTGACACATCGAAAGATTGTCATGCCATCAATTATTCAAGAACAGCAGCACGCAAATCAACAACAAAGCTCAGACGACAATCCGCAGTGTCATCGTCACAGCAAACAGCTTCAACAGCAGCCAGACAAACATTGCAGCAGTAATAGAAAACTATATGAGTGAGGGTGGGAGGAGCAGTAAGAGGGGAAAAATACAAATATTAAGTGATACAATTTGTGTATTTGGAACGCTTGCCGCAGGCAACCAAATGAATAACAAGGGGGGCCAGTCAGAAAAAAAGGAAGAAAAAAAAAATGTTCGACATGAATATTCGAGTGCTTTTATTTATGAGTGTGCGTCAACATAGCCGGATTGCGATTTTTGGGCTCTCGCATTGCTCTCTATGACACAACTACAGAAACAGAAATCAATCAATTCATCGCCTCCAGCTCCAAGCCGTATAAACGAAGAGCCGATCAGGGCTTAGAGGAAGTGCTGAGTAACAAGCGTAACGCTCGAGTATCAGTGGGGAGCAATAAATCGATGGTTGACATGGTTAAGTGCCATGTGCTTAACAATGGTTTAGGCCAAGTGTGGACTTAGCAATTGCTAGGCTCTTGCCAGATAGCTCGTGAACATCCCATGTCCATCATCAATTTGTTTCACATAACGCATAAATTTGCAGTAAACTTAATTTTTGTTTCCGTTTCGATAAACCTTTCACGTAGACTTTGCAAAATCCTAAACAAACCATTGTCATAATAAGATGCCCATTAACATCTGAATTCCAGAAAGGCCTAAACCATCATCCGTCTTAATGCAGGCTTAAATCTTAATAGGAATTATTAGTATCTAATGCTTTGCCATTAGGACGCACCCATAGAGAACATCAAGAAGATTAATTGTTTGTTCATTCAAAATGCTTCGAATCATTAATTTTCCTTTAAGCAGCACAAAGAAAAACATATTCACAGATGCCATCTTTCAAAATGAAAACCGCTTTAAAACTCAGCCAGATTGTCAGGATCTTTGCTGTCTGCCGACATTAATCACTTTATGGTCTTTAAAAACAGGCCATAAAATGTGAATGTTCAACTTTTCAACTTTTTCATCGTATTAAGCCATAATCATGCTTGTATTATGCATGTTCTACATTGCCATTGTGAAAGGCATCTCCTTATCTCTCTCTCTCTCTCTGTCTCACTTTCTCTCGCTCTGCATATATTAACACTTTGATCTGTTCGCAGCCTCAGCGTTTCTTCATTAGTTTCAATGAACTTGCTGTAGTTGTAGTCGTTGTGGTAGTAGTTGTATAGCTTCCTGAATTATCATTCTTTGCGCATCCTTTTGAGTCGACAGTTTTTTGAAAGCATTCAGTTTTCATTTCCTAAATGACACGCAACTTTTGTGCCATGTTCATTTGCCTCAGGCTCACCGGATAGTATGAGACATGTTGTGCTCTGGTTCACAGTGTTATGATGAATTTTGACCTGTTCATCATAATTATAAGCAACACGTCAGACAGGATAAACAAGCAGCTAATAGTTTTGTTTTTGTATACAATACAAAGATATTTTTGTTTAAAGTCCCAGACGATATGTAAGGTTCTTAGCTGAAAGCTTATTAATCGATTAGTTCAAAGTATATGATTAGTTTTCGCATTGATAATGATTGAGAAGCAGTGTATCTAACAGTCGTTATATACCAACTTCTGCTTGCTTGCTTATAACAATTTTGTGTGTGTGCAGAACATGTGGCATAATACGTTGGCCCACTTTGAGTTGAGCATGAAAAGTTGCTCCTCTTTGTTCTTAGGTGCAATTAAAAGTGTCAATGACAATGTTGCAGCCACTGTTGCACTTCTGCTCCGCTTGATGTTGTTGTTGTTTTTGTTTTCGCTTTTACTTGATGTTCGGCTCGTTAGCTTTTATTATTGTTGGCAGTGCCATCGTTATAACCCATTTCTGTCCTCATCGCTCATTGTAATTACAATAATTACGACAAGGACTGGCAAAATGCAGCTCCTTGGGCTCCTCCACCTTAATGAAGCAGCATGCAATGGCAGCGTTCGGTCAGCGTGTGATTTCCTCCCCTTTCCTCGCCACTCCCCCCTCTGTTATAACTGCCACAGCATTCTGTTTATCCACTTAGCGGCACACGACATTGCGTCGTTAATTGAAAAGCCAAGTTACTTACCATTGCTTTTCTTCACCCTCCCTCCATCCCCCCCTCCCTGCACACTTATGGCTTTTTTTTATGCTTTCCTGCTCTTTCATTTTTCACATTGTAATGCGCCGCGAGTTGGCAGATTAATTTATTAAAGTTTAATTAAATACCTTTTCTGTAAAATTCTTGCGCATGATTGCCAAATATTTTTAATGAGTTTTTCCTCCTTTGTGTTAAATATGTCAACACAGTACATGTGCAACATGTCGCTACGCTTGTGGCATGCTGTGAAAACCGCTTAAAAAATCATTAAGCATATTACTCGCCTCTGTCTACATATACTTGTTTTAATTAAACTTTTTGAGAGTTTAAGGAAATTAAAGTATGAATTAAATTTGTGTGTTTTTAATTCAAGGTTATTGTCTACACCTTTTCTTTGTTTATAGAACATTTTCAAAAACTTTCAACTTTCTTTTGTTGATGGTCTCAATTATAGCCTAAACAAAGGCAAGTTCTTCTTGTTGGCGCGAAACAAAAGATAACTTTTTCAATGCACAATAATAATAAATAATAAAGGCGGCGTCGACTGTGTTTTTTTTTTGGAGGCGTGAAACGAACTCAAACGGAAATGCAAAATACAAACTTGTATACAGCACGCTTTGGCATAGGACCTGGTTATACGTAACCATTAGCCGTAACCAACAAAAAAGAAAATTGAAGCCAGACATTGAGTTGACCTTAATAAACTCGACGACTGCGACTACGACTGCGGCTCTGGTACTGGTACTGGTACTGGTTGTGGTTGCCTGTTGTCTGTTGTCTGTTCTCGACCTTTTTGAGGGCAAACATTTTTCATTCAGTCGGCCCACGTCCTGCTTCTCGCAACCGTTACTAACCACGCCCCTCTCAATCTATCTATCTTGTTCTTTTTACAGAAAATGCTGATACTGCTGCCGTTGCTGAGTATATTTGGTAATAGTCTCATTGCTGAAGTTGGGGCAAATCTGAGCTTAGGATTTAAGGTCATCAGAGTGAGTTCCGTTTCAAACTGTTTTTATTTATGAATTTCATTGCTAAACTTATTTCTCTTCTCTCTCTCTCTTTCTCTTTAATTATGCAACCCAAAAGCTGCCAAGGCATATAAATCCCGGTAAGTCGATTTATAAATTTTTATTTACTTTTTTGTTGTTTTGGTTTTGGTTGCTTTTTTGTTTGCCTTAAAGTTTAGCAAATCATCGGTCGAGTACTGCAATCAATTTAAAACGAAAATTCTAAAATTACATTACCTTTGCGCTTCATTAATCAAAGGCACTGCCGCCACTTCAGATGTGCGTCTTAAGAATCAACCCAAAAACAAAATATTCCGCAAAAAATTCAAAGAACCAAAGTGCAACAACAAAACAAGAAAGAAGCCTCGAGTCGAGTATGCTCGACTAGGAGATATCCTGAAACCTAGACCTTACACCAATGCTTGATGACTAAACTTGAATCATCCATAACTCCTGTGTTGCTCAACCTATATCAATAAAAATTTTCATTACATAGTTTATAGTTTCAAAAGCAAAAAGCAAAAAAAAAACATTTTATTGTTTCATACTTTTGCACAAAATCATTCTACCCTTTTTTACCCATTTTCAATGCCTTCAGGGTAAAATAAATACAACACAAAAAGTAAATGAAGAGGCAGGCACGCCGAAATTTTTTCCCATTTAGGCTGCCATCAATTTTAAAAATTTGTTTGTGTTGTTAGCCAAATAAATATTCATTTTAAGGCGCGCAAACACAACACTTAGTAACCAAATAGTACAGAGAGAAAGAAAATCGACTGGCAGAAGCAAAGTAGGAGAAAAGTTTCAAAAAAGTTGTAAAATATGCGGCTCTTAAAACGAAAAATTTTTAACAAGAAATCCAGATTAGTAATGAGAATATAAGACTTAAGTTCTGCTTGATTAAATACTTCTAGAGAATGTAGTCCGAGTCTTTGGTGAGAGAATTTTTACACCCTTTTGGATCTAATTAAGCATACAAAAAGAATTCCATTAAAACCGACCGAATGCATTTATTTCCTTATCTGACAAAAAGTTTTAGTCAATCTTGTCGTTGTAATTCTTTACTTTGTCTCTGACTGAAGCAACTAACTAACGAGTAAAGTGATTTTAATCGATTTCTCTTTATTATTTTTCGAGTTTTGCTCGCAAATTCAATCAACATGTTTGCCTGCTCCCCTTTGCTCATGTTGTCGTACAAAAGCTTTTCGGAATTAAACAGCAGCACGAACTGTGCCAAAAAGTTTGCGATTTTCGGGGTGCTACAACAAATACAAGCCAATTTCGCTTCAGGCCATATCGCTGCATATGTTTTATGTGTTGTTCAAGTCCCGCAGCTTCAACTCTACCCCCTTCCTCAAAACCATTCTCCCTGCAGCTAAAAGCCAAAAGTTTTGAGTCAAATGCCAATACAGTTTGTGTTCGTTTCTGAGTTCGAAGCCGTTTGTAGATGCTGCTGCTGCTCCCTGCTCCCCTCCCTCTCTTATAGTGTGTGTGTGTTTGTTTGTGCCTTGGGCGCATATCAATGCTCCACACGTTCTGCTGCTTGCGGCGCACCCAGCTGCGCTGATGCATTGTCCAGGCGAAGCGGAACAAGTTTATTTAAACTGTAAAACTTGTTCTCTCTTTTTTTTTTTTGGTTTGTGAATCTGGGTGCAGGGGCGGCAGAAGGGGCAAGGGGGCGTGTAAGTTCTGCAAAAGTTATCGAAACACGAAAAATGTGGAGCATGCTTCTGATATTAGTGTGTGTGTGTGTGAAATTGCTGACGGGAAAACTCACATGAAATATATTGTATAACAAACGTGAGGTATTCGCTTTTTTAACAAAAAACCAAAAAAACATTTTCTAGAATTCTTCATACACGCCACACAAATTAATTATTCATGTACGTAGTCGGGAATTTACATTTAAACAAAATTGCAAACTAAATTTTTAAAAATATGGCTGTCAATTAAATTTTTCAGTTGACTTAGTTTTATTTATTATATTAAAAATTCATGGCTTAAACAATTTTTATTTCAAAACAATTTAAAAATGGAACATAAAAAGTGACAATTTTTTGTTTGCTAAGAACATGTCCCAAGCAAACAATATTGAACAGAGAATTTGTAATAAAATTGCGCATACGCAGCGTTGCCCAAAGTGCCTTTTTAGCCCTATTGAACTGACCCTCAACTGTGTGTGTGTGTGGGCTGTATGGAAAAGGTTGTGGCAAACTGGACACCCGGGCACTCAAAACTTGTCGCACACGCTCAAGTGTTGTAAATCTTTGCACCAAATAAAACTTTATTTGGTCATGGTCATCAACGACTTAAGTAAATCTAAAAACTCTAAGTAAGACAAACACTACAGCCCGGCATATAAAACAAATAAACTGTGAACACGTGACCCCAAACCAGGGCAAGTGATGATGATGGTGACCCAACCAACTAACCAGCCGACCAGCCGACAGCCAACCAACCAACATACTGTGGGCGCACAAAGATATGCTACAGTTTTTTACATTCTTGCTCTCACTCAGAGTAAAGGGGTTTTGTTGTTAGGTAAACAATAACAAAGAGTACGAGTACATTAGAAAAATAAAACAACAACAACAACAAGTATATTGCATAACATGAAGTTATAGCATGGATAAGGCGGCCCACACTCACTAAGTAAGCGAGGGGAAAAGCGGAGGTAAGCATACACATAACTGCTTAAGTACACTCCAGAAAAGCGTAGACAGTCTTAAACGTTGACAGCAAACGCAGATAAAAGTGCTCACATTGCAATTTCTGTTTGCTACATCCGCCTTAAAAGCAAGCATCGTTATACCCTATAAACAAGCTAAAGAGCCAAATGTAACTTTTAAACTGCGCTTCAGAAGCAAAGAAAAGAAGAGAATGTGACTTATTGATATACAAGGATACTTTACAACATGTTTTTATTGAACAACTTTCTCTACGGTATCAACGTTTTCTCGTTTTTTCCTTCTTTATTTTGCTGTTCTGGCCGATTCGTTAAGGGTAAGCAGCGATTGCCTGTAGAGAGCAATGACACAAACACACACAGAAGTTCACTTCCTGATATGTAAAGCTATTTGCGCTTGTGTATGTGTATGTCTGTGTGTGTCTTATGGCAAAGTACATTAAGAAGATTGCACTTTCAAAAGTGACACAATTCACCACAAACTAAAAAGGTGTACGCCTTTGAAGGGGTCGAGCGGATTGCACGTGTATTTTACAACAGACGAGTGGGCCAAGGACAAATGACGCTGGCACGTAGGTAGCTTGGGGTGTTGCAACACACTCTCTCACACAGTTGAGAGTGACAGTTGTGACACTTCCGGCATTGTGGTATGCACCTGTTATAGTTGTATTTCAATACATCGCATCTAATTGTCCATGACATAAATACCACGACCACGTGCTTATATATTCATTACAAAGCAACAACGTGTAATGCCAAGATTCGCATTAACCATTGATGCCCGTCCCAAAATGAATGAAAGAAATGTTGTTTTTTGGGTGCTGGCATCTCCTTTTACAGAGTCACGTCCTTCTCTCGACGAAATCAATTCAAGAACATGCCCAAGAAAAGTGGAAAATTGCCAACGAGCACGTACCTCTAACTACAAGCATGTATACATATGTGTGTGTCTGTGTCTGTGTGTGTGGGTTAACTTGATGTAACT
The DNA here is from genome assembly GCA_035044485.1 of Scaptomyza reducta. NCBI lineage: Eukaryota > Metazoa > Arthropoda > Insecta > Diptera > Drosophilidae > Scaptomyza > Scaptomyza reducta. The sequence goes on along the minus strand of JAWNNV010000191.1, from coordinate 2,652,657 downwards.
GCGAAATTGGAAATATCCAATGGTACAACCAAACAACTGGGTAATTGTGATTGGCGGCTACACATATTACACACACACACACACACACACACACACCCACACATACACGCACAAAGCAAACTTTTGTGCCCTAATGGCGGCCCATAAAGCACAACATTTGTCAGTATCAATTTTGATGGGACACGACACATACATAAAGTCTATTGTTTGTTGCCTAAATAAATAGTATTGTATACATACATCTTGCTTCCGCCAGATATTAATTGGTTTTTTTTGTTGGTTTGCCTTTGACATATGATGAGACGAGAGTCTAAGGGAAATGACAGTCAAAGGCAATTGGTAATAAACAAGTCATGACAGTGTAATTATGGGAATAACAACATAAAACAACTTAACTGCTAAACATATTGAAAGCAGAGCACATACAAAATAAACTAAGATTCGAGCAGGAAATTGGATATTTAATTAAACGAAAGACAATTTTACTTTCATCGGGAATAAAAGAATTTCTTTGACAAATGATTTCTTCAATAGATGAAATGAAGTTAGTTAGTTATAGTATTTTCAGAGTAAAAAATATTTACAGCAACACAATACTGCACACAACCAAAACCAAAGAAATCTAAAAAGTTCAATCGTTAAAGTCGAGTTTTTATGGTCTCAGCTATTAGCTGTATAGCCACAAAACTCTAACGGAGGCGTTCAATTCAATTTCTTTTACCTATTTCGAATTTGGCATATCTCTAACCATGTCCGTTTTCCTATCCTGATTTGATTTCTCTTTCTTTTTTTCACATCTTTTTTTTTTTTTTTTTTGCTGCTGGGCTCTTCATTTGGTTCTTTGATGCTGGCATGTACAACAATGGAACTCTGCCACATATGCATGAACTGTCGTCCTATGGCCATCGGCCTGCAGCCAATTGCAGCGTTGGCAACACAACATTCGCACATGGAGCCACATTTAAATTGGATTGCAAAACCCAATGCGTTTGCGAGGTAAGTAAAGGCGGAAAGGGGCGGGTAACTGGGCAACTGGGCAACGGGGATACGGCGTTTAGTCAGCATACAGATTTGGTCAAAGTCAAATGCAGTTAAACTAAGCGGCTCTTTGCTTTTGTGGTTGTTGTTGGTTTTGCTGCCGTTGTTTAACTAGTGATTGCTCTTCTCCTTTTGTTTTTTGTATTCAAATAAGGGTTAACGTTAACACTTGTGTAATTTATTTGCTGACAAAATACACAGTACAATCGCATTGCAGTTTTTTAATTAGAATTTTATGCAGTGTGCGATACAAAGAAAAATGTATACTAGTTACGATATTGGTAGTTTACGATACGCTTATAATGTACGATATTGGTAGTTTACGATACGCTTATAATGTACGATATTGGTAGTTTACGATACGCTTATAATGTACGATATTGGTAGTTTACGATACGCTTATAATGTACGATATTGGTAGTTTACGATACGCTCATAATATACCATATTGGTAGTTTACGATACTCTTATAATGTACGATATTGGTAGTTTACGATACGCTTATAATGTACGATATTGGTAGTTTACGATACGCTTATAATGTACGATATTCGGCTGTATGCTATGATTGTGGAGCTCAAAGAGTAAGTGTGATCGATAAATAGATGGCAACGATGAGGTGGGTGGTCGATGAACACGAAATCGAAGCTCGCATGTAATGTTAAAGAAACAACTTGCACACGGCACTATAACACTTGCAAATATCTTTTTAAACGGTCTACGTTTGCTTAAATTATATATTATATGAGAATTGAATCTAAAAAGCTTCAACGAGAAGAAAGATTTACGCGCAATTATATGAAACGAATGGGAAGGATTGCCAAATCTGAGCGTGAAGTAGACGTGGATTTTGGCCTCTACCAAACGCTTGACATTGCTTAATGGCCACACATTTGTCGGGAATTCGTGTGTGTGTGTGTTTTTGGAATTCACACCTCTAGCCAGCGAAGGCCGTTTATCATGACACCCTGGCAGATTCTTGGCAGACCTCGGAATATTCACACACTCACACACACACACATGCAAATACTCGAAATGCCAGCTCGGAAATTTATGCAATGCCAAAAAAAAAAGAACGAACCAAAACTAAACGAAGCCCTAAATAAAATAGTGTAATGGGAAATATGTTAATTTTGGGCGCTGAGCTTAAGGTATTTGACAGTCGGTTATTGAGACCATTTGCAAGTAGATTTCGTACAAGGCTCATATCTTACTTACCTTATGACTTTATATCTGGCTAAAATAAACAACAATAGTAACAGCATCAAGTTTGGGATTCCCCCCCAACATTTAATGTATTTTAATGCTACGGGTCTCTTTTGCAGAATGGTCGACACGCCTGCTCCACACTGTGCCCCAATGAGCAGCTGCCGGCGCCGGAGGATACCATTTCGTGTAGATCACCACGTCTCGTCGAGGTGCCCGGCCACTGTTGCAAAATGTGGCTCTGTGAGAATCCAACAGCTGATGGTAAGTTGTGTTTGTATTTCAGTCGCAGTCGCCGTCGCCGTCGCAGTCGCCGCATCGCTTCTGGTCCATGGCCTTGTTATTGTTTTATAAGTGTGTTTATGGTCGTTGTGTCCTCGTCGGACATCCCATTGCCGGCTCTGAGTTAATGGCGCCCAGGGGCATGCCGTCAACGACGCAGTCGTCCAGCGCACAACTTAATGCTTTTTAAGCGCCCCTCAACCAAAAGCGCAGCGCATATTTATGAAGATGAATTATTCCATGGCCAGGCAACAGTCTGTATGCTAGCTGAATGTTGTGTTGCTGTTATTGTTGTTGCTGCTCGAGGCATTGGACAGCAGCAGCATAATTACTTACACAAGGATTAAGTGTTAATTAAACGCGCAAAATGCAATAAATAAACAAGATTATTAAGCGCTCTTAAGAGTCTCTGCGTTACACGAAACGAGACTTTACGCCTTTGTAAACTGTTTTTGCGTAATGAGTTTTGTTATTAATATATTTATTAAATCGTTGTGATCGTTAGTTGATCAGTCGTGCATTCACCATGGTATATGAATATTATTGTAAGTACAACAGCGTTCCAGATAGTTGTAGTCACAGCTGCTGGAGTGTTTCTCTTAACAATTAAATGCCACAAGTATAAGCCAAATACGCTTACTGTGTAACTGTGAAGTTTATTTACCACTCGTACAACTTAGTAGAGCAACAATCATAATCGTTTGCAACTCTTTTGTATTAACGATTCTCTCGTTTGCAGTGTATGCCACATGCCACAACAGCAGCACGAGCGGCAACTGGACGAGTTGCAGTCGCGCCTGTGGCCTGGGCATAGCCACAAGATACACAAGCACCCATGCCGGCTGCCATCAATTGAGCAATTTACGGCTATGTGAAAATCGCAGATGCGGCCAAGACAATAAGAACAGCAAAAGCCAGAGCAGCAGCCACAATAGACTACTGTCGGCCAATGAGCACAGGCAGCACAAGTTGGCCAGAAGCCAGCTTCATCAGCTCCATCATCATAAGCGAGAAAGGGAACGGCAGCGTCAGCCAAAGTATGATGTGCAACAGGAGGAGCCAGCGCATAGAATAAGAGTGAGTTGAGTAAAAAAATTCGTAATGGCAGCGTGCCTGAAGTGAGTTTTCTTTTTGGATAACGCAGAAAGGTCATGAGTGCCGGAGTTTACAGCGCCTGGGGCCGGCTAGGATTCGACTTGGCGAATGCGTCTCGCGCAAACTATATCGACCCAAACTGTGTGGCAGCTGCCATCGTGGCACAAAGTGCTGTATTCCCGCTGCGTCAACAACAATACAAGTGAGTATTCGTGCGATGAGATTGTTCTAGCATTAAGCAGCTTTGCAAAGGCAGCTTTCTCCGGCTGACTTTTAATCTGCACTCCGACACCTGCATTTTGAGTGGAAAAGAAAAAAAAAACGCGAAGTTTGCTTTTTTCGCCAATTTCCTATTTGCAACTTTGTCACGTTTGCCATCTTTTATTTGTTAATTGCATTATTCAATTAAGTTCAGCGTCAATTTGAATGCCAGTCATCCAATGGCAATGAAAACGCGCTGCATTCTTAATGCCCAAGGACATGCCGGCGCAGGCACGAAAGCTGATAATACTCTGTTCATTTGTTAACGCATTACTGCAGCTTAGAGAATGCAATAAACAATCGAATTAGTACTAAGCAGTATTTGCAACTTAAGCAAATTGTGAGATAAGTAATGAGATGAAATATTTACTTAACATGATTAACTTAAATACCCACCTTTAGTATTATGTTGTTGTTTATTAAGCAATCTTCACCTCTTTGCCTTTGAGTATTAATTAAGGGACAGGAAATTCCATTAAAATGTCAATTGGCAATGAAAGGAAACTCAAACGCTTCGACTGGCTGTCAAAATCAATTTAGCACCTGCTGTTGGTGCAACGTTGCACTTTTCCAATTTATTAAACGTTAGCTCAATCACCGGTGTCGGCAAAGAATGTAATGCTGTGACAGTGATTTCCTAGTTGTTACATTCTCAAGTTTTTTCCTTCTCTTTTGTGCACAGGTCGAGCTGCTATGTCCTTTAAATGCCGTTGATCCAATTAACTTCGTTCAAAAGCGAACACAACACTACAAGCAACAGGACGAATCCGCTGAAGCGGGAGTGATTGAGAGCAGACATCGGCAGTCGGAAGGACAGTTATGGGATACCATTGCCTTGGAACCCATCGATCAGGAATTTCTGCAATCACATCAAATACAAATTGAGAATAAATTCATAGCCATCGAATGGATACTGAAATGTGAATGCAGCAAGAATGTAAGTACCAACTGGGGCAGATGAGGGCTGTTATGCACTAACGGGAAAATAATATCTGTACTTGCCATTGAGGAAGTACACTTCGTTGGCTATGTATCCTATGAGCGTAGTCATATTTCGGACCGTCCATATTGCCACATTCTATGCCAAACAGCATTAATTCAATGGCAGACTATATCGCCTGCAAGTACTTCAAACAACATAAGCTCCAACCCCTTAATTCCCCAGCATCCCTCAATCAGGAAACCCCATCCGTTTCAACCGATTCAACCACTTACCCACCCACTGCCCCATTATCCACAGCAGCTGCACGAAAATTGCTTTCACTTGTCATTTTAATCGTATTTTTCTTGTTGTTCTTGTTTATAAGCATTTTCTTTTGTTTTTCTTTGTTGCTCCAGGGTATCGGAGTATTCCAAGAAGTTGCATATATATATTTGTGTACACATGAAAAATACCTCGAAAATAGGTTAGAGATTGGGAATCAGTTCTATGTATCTTATTAGAACGTTGAAAAACAAAAATGGTTAAGCAAAGTTTATATTTTGAATGCATTTTCTTATTATTGTACATTATGCTGTTAGATTTTGATTCAATCCGCAAGGGTATTTAATAGTCATCATTCTAGGATAATACATTATCCTGATTTTTTCCTCTGTGTTTCTTTTTCTTTTGTATTTTACGTTCTATGCACAAATGTTTTGTTTTGCAAAAAAAAAAAAATATATATAACTGCAATTTTTTTTTTTGACTGCTTTGTGGGGCTATGGCTTAAAGACGAGTGTGGGTGAGGGTGGTGGTAACAAAATGGGCCAGCATTCAGAGTCAGTCGACTCGTTGCTTCTTTTTGTTGGAGTTCGCGCCCAGCTGTCTGTTGTGTTTTCCCATTATTTTGGCGTATTCATCTTGAATGCCTTTCCCCTTGTTATTATTGTACTGTTGTAGTAGTTGTTTTTTTTCCTGCTGTGTATTCTGTAGTTTTTGTATATCTATTTGGCGAGTGTGCTCTGCAATTGCAATGATTGGATTTTTATGAATACATTCATCAAAGCGTTTTTGCCACTGCGCCACTGGCAACCACCAGATATTCAGTCACATTCGTATTCACAATTTAATCAACTTGAAAAAAATGTATTTGTCTGATGTTTATTAGTGGATTACATTTAGGGTAGGAAAACTTGAACAAGTGCGAATTTTAAACTGAAGAGAAATAGTTTAAATACCTTTTATTTGATATAAATGTACTTCAATAGTCTGTTATCTGAACTAACACAATGAATTTGATTCATTTTTTAGTTTGCGATGAGATTTCAGTCTAAGATTATCTAATTGCTATAATGTTTACAAAACCAAGGTTTCTTATCAAGTTACATCAAACCAGTATAAGAGAGAAATAGATAGAGAGAGAGAGAGGGAGAGAGAGGGAGAGAGAGTGAGAGCGAGCGTACATAATTTGCCAACGTCAGCGATTAGCAAGGCAAATGTGTTCCACTAGCTCATTCATTACTCACGCGCTTAGCTCATTAGAGAGCACGTTTGACAGCTGAGCGAAAGTGACAACAGCCAGAAAGACACATTTTACATTTCAGTCGCTGGCCGAAGTCGCAGTGGGACAGACCTGTGTGTGTGCGTGCGTGCGTGTGGAAAGCATAATGAGTGTTGCGTCACTTCGCTCTCTGAGCAAAACAAAACAAACCGCTCGCATTGTGATCATTGGTGCCGGTACAGCGGGAATTTCGGCAGCAACACGCCTGCTAAAGCAGGGCTTCAAGAATGTGTTGTTGCTGGAGGCGGAAGATCGGATAGGTGGACGTGTTCACACTATTCCATTTGCGGACAATGTTGTGGATCTGGGTGCACAGTGGTGCCATGGTGAGAAGGGCAATGTTGTGTACCAGCGGGTCAAGGATCTGGATTTGCTCGAGACCACTGAGCCTCACTACGAGACCTTTAGGTGTGTGCGTTCCAACAAGGAGGTGCTGACCGACGAGATTGCCAACAATCTGAAAAACATTGCCTTCGAATCCATACCAGAGCGACAAACTGAACTTATTGACTACAAGGGCTCCCTAGGGGACTACATTACCCAAAAGTACTGGCAGGAGGTAACCAAACTACCACCAATAGATCGGGCCATTGCCGATGAGTTCCTGGATAACTTTCACAAGTTCGAGAGCTCCGTGGAGGCCTCCGATCATCTGTATGAGGTTTCTGGTCAAGGGCACTTGGAATACTGGCTCTGCGATGGCGAATTGCTGCTTAACTGGCGCGACAAGGGATACAAGAGCTTTCTGAGATTGCTAATTAATGCCCGGAAGGATGATCCCGAAGATCTTGGTGTGCTGAAGGGACATGTGCTGTTGAATAAACGCATAGCTCAGATTGACTACCAAGGAGCCGATGAGGTATTAATCCGTTGCTGGAACGGTGAAGTCCTAACTGCAGACCATGTCATCTGCACTGTTTCCTTGGGAGTTTTGAAGGAGCAGCATGCCAGCATGTTTGTGCCCGCGCTGCCAGAGGCCAAGCTGCGAGCTATCAAGGGACTCAAACTGGGCACAGTGGATAAGCTGTTCCTGGAGTATCCAACGCCTCCCTTGCCCAACGACTGGCCAGGCTTCTGTTGCCTGTGGCTAGAAGAAGATCTCAAGGAGTTGCGCGCCAGCGAACGTTTCTGGCTGGAGAGTGTCTTTGGGTTCTATCCCGTGTCCTATCAGCCACGTCTGCTGCAAGGCTGGATCATTGGCGAACATGCTCGCCATATGGAGACACTTACCGAGGAGGAGGTCCTCGATGGTTTGCAGTGGCTTTTCCACAAATTTCTGCCCTTCGATGTGCCGCAACCACAGCGCTTCCAGCGCACCCAATGGCATGCAAATCCCAACTTCAGAGGTAGCTACACCTTCCGCACCACCTTCGCCGATGAGCTGCGCACTGGTGCCTGGGATCTGGAAGCACCTATACTGGACGTGGGTGGCAGGCCAAGGCTACAGTTTGCCGGCGAAGCTTCTCATAAACATTTCTACTCCACGGTTCACGGTGCTGCGGAGACGGGCTTGCGGGAGGCGGAACGCTTGAATACATATTATCGCTCTCGAACGGCCCAGTTATAAGAGGGCGATAAGCAGTTCGAGTCGAAGGCGCGTGCCAAGAAAAGACTTTAACGAATTCCATTGCCAATTACTTTATGCCCATAATAAGATAATAATTCGAAATAAAAATTGTTAACAACACTTTCACTTAGAGAGAGATAATTTAAGAATCTTTCATTAAAATATTTCCTATATAAAGATTACTTAACCCCAAAGTAAAAGTTAGGAATGATTTTCGAAAAAAATCCTGGTTTTCAGAATAGGTTAAAGTTTTTTAGGCAATGTTTTTTGGCTATCTTTAAAGAGATTCTGCTTTTCACCAAAACTAAGTTAATTGAGAACGTCCATATTTGCGCGTAGAATGCGTATTCATTTGAACGTGGTAACATGCCGGGTTAACCCCATTTTAGCGTTTGGCCAAAAACATGTTGACCAACTCGTTTGCAACGAGCAGCCACAGACAACAATGTAATTGCACTGTTATTATGGGGCACATACATGCATGCATATGACTACTTTGGTACTTGCTACCGCCCACTTGGCTTGCTTTTCAGGGCGTGGCTGCAGCACTTAACACATGCAAAGCCAAATAACGACAAAAATCCAGTTGCTGAAATCAGTTTGGCACATCCACACACACACACAGATAGCGAAAGAGGCCAGGCAGACCAACAATGCCACAACAGCAGCCGCAGCAGTAGGACTAGGAGTAGCAGGAGCCTCGGCCTCATTGGTGTGGGTTGTGCATTGAAATGTTTTTAGCCAGCATTCCCACCCGACCCGACCATGTTTGAAAATTCAAATTTATGCCACGCAGAGGCCAAAGGCATTTAGAGTCCGGTTTCATGTGCTTGCTTGCCATACACCTCCCGGTCAAATCTGTTCGCAGATTACCCCAGCACAATACGCTTGCGACTTTGTCGCCGTATCCAGCTGAAAGAAAACATTCCACTAACACCCATACACCCCTTCTTCAAGTTGGCCACATCTGCTGTGGCTTTGACAACAGTTGTTGCTTTTTATATCATGTTTGTGTTTGCCCAGGCAGTTGGATACGTGGCAGCAATCAGAGGCTGGTCTTTGTTTTTACCCCCTTTGTTTAAACATTTGACATGGTTGGAATTCAGTTTAATAAGGGTTATGTTACGCCACAGGTAATTGTTAGCTGTTGCTTGGCATAAATCAAAAGCTGTAAAGAGACATTCTAACTAATAACAGGCAACATAATTGAAAGAATATTTTCTGCCGTAAAATTCCAATTTTCAATTTATTTTTCTTTCAACACATACAATTTGAATAAATTGTATTACAAATTAGTTGGTCTTTACTTTTCATTCGAAATTTAAGCCAACATTAACATCAAATATCTGAGCTACGTCTGGAATAGAACTCGTTCAGGCGATCAGCCTCACGCCACCCTGTTTCGGTAGCACCATGCACTGTTGAGTGGTGGGTCTTACTTGACGCCTCCCCAGCAAACTGTAGTCTTGGCATGCCACACCCATCCGTTAGAGGTGCTTCTAAGTCCCAGGGTCCAGTGCGCAGCTCATCGGTGTAAGTGGTGCGAAAACTGTAGGTGCCACGGAAATTGGGATTCGAATGCCATTGGGTGCGCAGGAAGCGTTTGGGATGCGGCACATCAATGGGCAGAAATTTTCGGAATAACCACAGCAATCCATCGAGTACCTTGTTCTCGGGAAGAGTTTCCATATAGCGAGCATGCTCACCAATAATCCAACCCTGCAACAGGCGAGGTTGCTCTTTAACAGGATAAAACCCAAAGACGCTCTCCAGCCAGAAAAGTTCCGTGCCGCGTAACTCCTGCAGGTCCTTTTCCAACCATAGGAAATTTATGGCAGACCAATCCTGAGGAAGTGGCTCTGCTGCATACTCAAAGAAGAACTTGTTTACTGTGCCTAGCTTTAGGCCTTTGATAGCTCGCTGTTTGGCTTCTGGAAGAGCGGGTACAAACATGCGGGCATGCTGCTCCTTCAATACTCCCAAGGAAACCGTACAGATGACATGATCTGCGGTAAGAATTTCACCATTCCAGCAACGCAATGTCAACTCATCTACGCCCTCCCAGTTGATCTGTCTGATGCGCTTGTTGAGCTGCACTTTTCCATTGAGCTTGCCAAGATCGTCTGGCTCATTCTCCTTGGCATTCATTAGCAATTGGAGAAAGGTCTTGTATCCGTTGGTGCGCCAATGGATTGCCTGGTTACCCTCGCACTCTTCGTACTCCAAATGACCGCGACCTGAAACTTCATACAAGTGATCCGACCCTTCCAAGCTACACTCCGCTTTTTTAAAGCAGTCTAACATCTCGGAGGCTATTGTGCGATCCAAATTCGGTTGTTTTGCTATCTCCAGCCAGTACTTATTGGTCAGATAATCGCCCAGTGATCCTTCATAAGCCTCGGGACCATTTAGCACAGAGCTCTCGGCGAGTGTCCTCATAGCATTCGCTGTTTCAAAAGGTACAGTCTCCTTGTTAGACCGCAGGTACCGAGTGCTGTTCGGCGGAACGATTGTTCTTGACACAATATCCAAATCCTTGACTCGCTGGTAGACAACGTTGTCCTTCTCGCCGTGACACCACTGCGCCCCTAAATCAATGACGCTATCCGCAAACGGAATGGTCTTGATGCGTCCACCAACTCGATCCTCTGCCTCAATAATGTTAACATTCTTAAAGCCCTGCTCAACTAGGCGTGTGGCAGCCGCAATGCCGGCAGGACCCGACCCGATTATAATAATACGAGCAGTGTCCTTAGACTTGCTCACTAAGCGAGTGGAAGAGGATACTGGACAAGAGTTCATTGTAAAGTAGTTTCAGCGTTAAACTAACAACTGTATTGAAAGTGTAAACGAAACTTGTATTTATATGGGCCACTCGGTTTGCTTGTGTTATTGTGTTGTGGCTTGTGGTGTTATCAGCAACTGTGCATTGCGTTTTCTAAAAAGCTTGCAAAAATAATTTGAATATTATCATATTTAATATGTCATATATGTATTTTATTTATCGACTATTCAAAGCCAATATGATAAAAAAAAAAAATACTTAAACATAAACCAGAAATTGCTGTAAACATTCTAAGAAAAGAAATAGATTTTACATTGATCATTGTATGTCATTGACACAATGTTGAAAGCCCATTTCGGCTGTTGTAGTAATGATTGAGACGATCCGCCTCACGCCAACCGGTTTCTGTGGCACCATGCACACTTCCGAAGTGCGTCTTGCTGGAAGCTTCGCCAGCAAATTGCACTCGTGGCCTTGCGTCAGCGTCCAGTAGAGGTGTCTCCAGATCCCAAGGACCAGTGCGTAGCTCATCGGTATAGTTGGTACGAGAGCTGTAACTGCCACGGAAATTGGGATTCGAGTTCCACTGAGAGCGCGTGAAGCGCAACGGTTTAGCCATATCGAAGGACAAGAATTTGCGAAAGAGCCACATAAGACCATCAACAACTTCCTGCTCCGTGGGGGTTTCCATGTAGCGAGCGTTTTCGCCAATGATCCAGCCTTCCAGAAGGCGAGGCTGAAACAGAACGCGATGGAATTTAAAGACGCCCTCGAGCCAGAAACGTTCGGTGCAACGTAGCTCTTTGAGATCTTCCTCTAGCCAAAGGAAATTAATGCTAGCGAAATCCTTAGGCAAGGGCGGAGAAGAGTACTCGAAGAATAGCTTGTTCACGGTGCCCAGCTTGAGTCCGTTAATGGCCCGGACTTTAGACGCAGGCAGCGCAGGAACAAATAGTTTCTCATGCTGATCCTTGACACAGTGCAGATGACATGATCTGCAGTCAGGACTTCACCATCCCAGCAGCGCAGAAGTATCTCCTTGGAGGAGCCCCAGTTGATCTCGGCCAAACGCTTGTTAAGTTGTATGCGCCCATTGAGCATGCCCAGATACTCTTGCTGCCCCGCCTTGGAATTCATCAGCAGTTTTAGAAAGATCGTGTAGCCTTTGTCGAGCCAGTTTACCATAAGGTCACCATCGCTTTTTTCAAGCTCCAGATGGGCACGTCTGGACACTTCAAACAGATGATCCGATGCTGTGGAAGAGCATCTTATTCTCTTGAGTGTATCCAACATCTCCTCAGCAATGGTGCGATCAATTATCGCATTGGCCAGTCCCTTCCAGTAGTTATCCGTTAGATGATCGCCAAGTGAGCCTCTGGTCTCGTTGGGCCTATTTGGAAGCGCATCCTCCGCAGCTTTACCCAGCAACGAAACCGTTGCTTCCGGCAAGATCTCCTTGTTGGAGCGCACAAACATCATGGCCTTCAAAGCATCTCCCATTGGGTCCAGCAGTTTCAAATCCTTGACTAGTTGATAGACAACATTGCCACTCTCGCCATGACACCACTGTGCGCCCTTATCAATCACACTGTCACCAAATGACACCGTATTAATGCGTCCACCAATGCGACTCTCTGCCTCCAATAGCTTCACATTCCTAAAGCCCAAATCCAGCAGACGTGTTGCTGCAGCAATTCCGGAGACGCCTGCTCCAATGATAACAATGCGAGCTGTTTGCTTCGCCTTCAAATGTGATATAACTTACGACTTTATCATTTTTTCAGAGGAATAGTATATTCCGGGTTGAGCTTCTATTTGTTCAACGCCAAGCTTACGACTTAGCTGAACAGCAAAAAATCAACGGGCTTATATTCAATTCACAGCTTCGTTCTCAATTGAATATAATTAATTCTAGTTTCTCTCAACAATACTGCTACAATTTCGATGAGTCACCATTGAGATGCATCTCAAGCTTAAGAAGCGTGGGAGAAACAAATATTTCATATCGAGTAAATTTTTATACCCTGAAACCATCGAAGTTGTCCGTCCGTATGTCGATCTCAGAGACTATAAGAGCTAGAGACTCCAGATTTGGTACACAAGCTCGCCTAATCCCTAGGCAGTACAAGATTGTTTTAAATTTTTGATAACTCATCTCTTTTCCGATATATATTGTAATCGATAACAACAAAATCTTAAATTTGGAAAATATTTTGATGCAGTTTGAAAGATTAGACTAAATAATGTGAAAATTTTATTGAAATCGGTTGAGAAACAATGGAGATATGGAATATTGAAATTAAGAAGGTATGCACTATACGCGTATACATAAACACACTCACACATACTTGCAAACACTGACTGTATGCGTAAATTATAGGGTTAAGGGTATAGTCTAGTCGGGATTTCTCGACTAGAGCCTTCTTACTTGTTTTTATCAAACAAATACTAAGTATATACAAGTATATATAATACATACAGGAAATGTATTTATATATGCAGTGAAGTTTTTCGTTTAGATTGTTTACTAAAGCAAGCTGCTTCAATACAATCAAGCTGGTATCTAAATTGATTTAGCTGCTTATGTTAAACAGTTATCAGATAACGATTTTTATTTAGTTTACTGCCTATCGCTTATCAGCTCTAAATTCGCAGCCAAAATAGCCCATTAAGACAAATGGCAACAAAAAGTTTTGTGATAACACTTAAAAATCATATTTTGTTGTTTAGTTTGTTGTTATCTCTGTTATTATATTTACTATTTGTGTGGTTTAAGCCTTATCACTTCGCCTTCCGCTCCCCATTTGTTTCTATCATAAAAGCGCTGTTTTTATTTGTGTGCATTTAGCAAATGCAATTTTCTAAACGCATTTAACCACAAAGACTTGGAGCTTATCTCTTATATTTTCTTATCATATTGTGACGTAGAAATCGTACTTGGGGCTTATGGCCAAAATAAACTGATATATTTCAGTGCTCTTACAATAATTATAAAATTAACACAATTTAATTAAATGAAAGAAAATGCTTTTATTTATTATGCATGACATTTTATTAAATTTTTAAATAAAATATTTTGTTTTCTTTGTTCGTGTTTAATCGCAGTTTTGCAGTGCTGACAGCGCTGAGAGCAACCACCATAATACCAGCAAATATGGTCACAACAATCACAACAAACATAACTTGCAACATGTACAACAACAAAGGCAGTCAAAACAACAACGGCAACATTTCCATGAAACTAATGGCGTACAAAATGAGCAAACCCCAAAACACGATGCACCCGACGATAGTTTGCCAAGGGTTGAAGCTGACGTGGAGGGGGAGACTGGAAATGGGTATGGGAATGAGGATGTCGCTTACAACGTTTACAGTAGCAAGGACGAGAACTCGGCGTCGTCGTCGTCGTCCTCGGAACAACAGCCCGATATAATACCCTATCCGTTGGGTGTGGGCGAGACAAGTTGGCAAAGCGAAAAACTACAAAGACAGCAACGAAATCAGCAACAACAGCGATGGAAACGCACATAGCGTAAAATGAGACTACAACTTATTTTTCGCAAGCGATAAAATTGATCAGTGGGACAGAACGTAGGACTTAAGATTTGTACAGCCTAGCGATATATAAATGTATTTTGAATTTTTGGAAATGAAAACAAATTTTCGAATCGATGAAAACGCGAGTTAATTAGATAAGCTTGTAAAAATGAAAGAAAAAGAAAAGCAAAAATAGTTGCAAGAGAAATGGTATTGGATTTGAGCTAAATGAGCATTAAGTGTAAGTATGTGGATAGAAAAAAGATTAAACATGAACTCAAGATACGAAATAACGAAAAAGAACAGCTGGCAAATATTCATTCTGTATTTTGTAATCTTTCACTCAAAAAAAAAAAAAAAAAAATTATGCTATTTATATGTATTTTTGCGAGCACATATACAGAAAAAACTGCTTACAATAAAGTTCTATCAATATTTCAATTATCTAAATGTTGGAAAAAAGCAGAAAAATAAGAATATACTGTAGATGTACAATAATAGATTTGCTTGCTTTTATGGGGGTTATCAAAGCGTAATTTGATCTAAAAAAAAAAGAAAACCAAATTGAATTGTATGTTCAAGATATAATTGTGCTATATACTCGCTTATATTCAGAATATGCATATGTAAGTGTATTAAAGACTCTGCTTCAAAGAAAAAAGAAAATAACACATCAAGTATTTAGCAGTTGACATAACGAATAATCCCAATGCAAACTGTGAATAACATAGAATTGCTTAAATGCTCTCCCCAAAACATATCCCAACAAATATATCTCCAACTTGTGCTCTATTATTTAAAAAAGAATATCGGTAATTTTAAAACAAAACACCAAACAAGCTTGTGCATACTCATTACCCATATCAATTGTATTGATGTAAGTGACTTACTAATGAACACAAAAAAAAAGAAGAAAAAAACAAAACAAAAAATCTTAGCTGAGGGAATTACAAGCAGTAATAATATACTTAAAAATTAAAGATAATTACAAAAATGAAAATAAAATGCATTACGAATTTTTGGCGATAGTTTCAATCCATTTATCCCATTGCTTTTGCCATTTCTCCATGGCCTTTGACTTTTCCACATCAGTCATGCCACTGTACATAATCGAACTGATGGCAAAATGTTTCAGTAACTTCAGATCAGCTTGGAATGGTGCTATGCCCAAGAAAGCAAAGTAAAAATCGTGTGTTAAGGGAGTTGAACGCCAGAACGAAGGATCATCGGATGAAATAACCATTGGAACATTATGTGCTATCAACATGGCTGCAGGATGATTGCGATAGTCCTGTCCCAGTTGCAACACCTGATTCGACACCGGACACACCTCAAGAGCAATGTCCAGTTTCTTGACCAGCTCGAATGCTACTGGATGCTTTACCAATGCATAGCCATGTCCAATACGCTTTGTGCCTAGAAGTATGGCATCTATAAGGTTGTCATCGATAGAGGTCCCAAACCAGTTCGTCTCCCCGCAATGAAAGTAGAAGTTAATATCCTCGGGCATCTTAAGCAAAGGTTCCACAAAATCAATCAACGGTCGACCTAGCTCTTCTTGACCCACCAAATCAAAGCCGGTCAGAAATGTGGGAAGTTTTTTCTGCAAAACATAATATTTAAATTATAAATATGAGATGCCTTTTTTCGTATGATCAATACCTACTTTCAGTGCAATGCATTTCTCAACATAATCTTCGACAACATTTGTTTCGACATCTCGCAGCGGTGCATAAATCAGTTTGGCGCCAATGAAATCTGGAGTGTTGGCCACGAAACGTTCCGTTTCCGTTTGGTATATCTGCGCGGTGTCAGCCATTGTCAGCTGCTTGCCATCCAGGCAGTAGAGTTCAGGCAGTAAAGATCTGAGTTCCAGATACTGCACCCCATCCTCATGCATCTCCTGCAAGGCATTATAGTAATAATCAGCCCAGATGGGCGCATAGCACAGCAAGCCGTCAAGTAGTATAAAAATGTTCATGAATTTATGCCATGCCTGATTGTTGGACAGAAAACTGGAGAATGGATACATGCTGAAGCGACTTCGAAGATACTTTTTAACATTCTTCTCACCGAGACGCTCCCGGAAGTGGCACATGGGCTCCCAGTAACATGGCTCCATGGCCGGCAGCTCAGGTTTCGTCTCAGAGAAGCGAAAGGCGATCGCTCGCGTTCCCTCATCGGCGGTACAGATCCACAGATTCTCGTGATAGGTGAGGCTGATGAGGTACTCTGTGCTGCAGAGCGCTGTATCATGCGCATGCAATAGGCCTCCCTTGGGCATGGTCTTAAGCAGGGCAAAGAGCGGTGATCTTTCAACATGCTTTAGAACCTTAAATATGTGCTGCCCGGGCGTAAACTTGCGTGGATCAATGAAGCCTATCTCCAACTCTTGGGTCTTAACCCTCTTGATCACCTTGTTAGCTGCCACTTCCTGGTCATTCAGTTGAACTTGGTGACCCAAGCTGGAGCTACGTTCCAGTTGCACCATTATATTACGCAGTGTGATATAAGCATCCGGCGTAATGTCCCTTAGACTGCGACTCATCGAAAGGGATTCATACTTTATCTTATTGACTGTCTGTTTCGACATATAACGACAGACTTGTACACTTAAATAACTCATTATCACTGTATACTTTCAGAAATTATGATTACTTTTCCAAAAACATATAAAATTGAATTTTAAACATTGAATTCAGGCCTAACACTTGTTCATGTGTCAATTTGTGGGCGTTGCAAACAATTTCGCTTTAACGCACACCTCGGCAACTACTAAACGCGAAACTTTATTAGTTATTTATGTGAATGGCTGTCGGAATTTTTTATGCGCCCGCGCTTCCTCAACACCACATTAAATGTGGCCCCGACATCAAATTGATGAGCCTGCAACACCGGCTGTGCCATCAGTTTGACCTCCTTCACCCACACACACATTGGCCATACATGGCCATCAATTTTATGGGCCTCATACATATCCATCCAGGCGTAAGGCTGCCACAAGCAGAATGCATTGCCATAAAACTCAGCTCATTACGCGCCCCAAATCAAAATCGAACGGTGGCCTAACAGATCCACAGATCCAGCACTAAGCCGCAACACGTAAAATTGATACATTTGGAGGAGCAATGCTCTAAGCAGTCATTGAGTTTGCAGTTCGCAGTTCGCCGTAAAGAGCCCATTCACTCCACATATTCCACATTCATTAAACATCGACCACTTTGCTGTGCACTCAGCGACAAACAGACGGGCGGATAGATAGACAGCGATTTATGCTCAGGTCGTATGTCAGCCTGCCAAATCCAATCCATGCCATTTTCCCTTAGAGATGCAACTAATCTTAGCGAGAAAATTACCCTCTTTAAATATCGGGGGAACACTACAACACGACACATGTCGAAGCCTTACCCTTTTTATCCTTACTGCTCATTATTGATTCTACAATTTTCACGTTTCCATCTCTAAATGCATGTACGGGCCTATAATGCTTGAATGCATTACTCATTACAGTTATCAAGAGATTCCTTTTAGCGGGCAATCTGAATTACGGCCCGAGCTCTTTATTGAAATGTTTTTTTTTTTTTTAGTACAAAATACAGCTTATAAACAGATGGATTAGATTGCAAAATCTCTTATGTACTAAGCGTTCGTATTTCTGGAAGTCAAGTGAGAGAACTTAACTTTATACTTAAACACTAATCAATGTTAATTAGCTTATAACGAAATAGCGTGCGCCTATGGGATGTGTGTTAGAACTGAGTATAAGCGCGGTTAGGTCCCAGTTTAGGGAAATGATTACCGACTAGCGCCAAAGGTGAGCGTTCAGGAGGGAGAACGCAACCAGAAGTGCCGCCACCACCCGTGCTAGTCAATCGAGCTGTTGACTGGGCATCGCTCCTGATGTCGTAACATTGTTCACAAAGTCCAAAAATTGATCCCACTTAACCTGCCACTTGGACAGAGCTTCGGCCTTCTGATCGACACTGAGAGAGCTGTATTGAATGGAGTTGACGGCCAACTTCTTGAGCAGTCGCAGATCCGCATGTTGTGAAGCAATGCCCAAGAAGGCAATGTAGTAGTCGTGTGATAGAGGACTGGCCTTCCAGAAAGATGGATCGTCGGATGATATAACAACTGGATAGCCATCGGCAAAGAATTGCGAGCAGGGATGATTACGGAAATCGCTGACCAGCTTCAAAACCTGATTCGAAACAGGATTCACTTCGATGGCCACATTTAATTTCTTGACCATGTCCAGAACGACAGGATGTTTGACTAGACCAAAACCGTGACCAATGCGCTTAGTGCCCAGCAACAGGGCATCAATCAGATTCTCATCGACAGTGGAACCATACCAATTTGTTTCGCCCGCATGGAAATAGAAGTCAACATCCTCTGGTACTTGCAAAAGCTCATCAACAAAGTCCCGAAGTGGACGGCCCAGATCCTCCTGGCCGACTAAATCGAAACCAGCTAAGAAATCGGGATACTTTTCCTAAAATGCAAATGGAAGGATGTGGCAAATTGATTCTTAATAAGTTTCAAGATGTGTGTGAACTTACCTTAACCTGTTTAAGAATATCAATATACACCAAAACACCCTCAGCATTAGTGTTGCGCAGGGGCGCATATATCATACGGGAACCAATGAAACCTTTATTCTCTGGCTGGCTCTTGAATTTCTCCAACGTCTCCACATAGATGCGTACAGTGTCCAGGGACTTATAAGTATTTCCATCCATATCATACAGCTGCGAAGAAACCGAAACATTATATGGAATTCAAAAGTGGAGAATAAAATCGTTTACTATTGGCAGTGTGCTGCGGAATTCCAAATACTGCACTCCATCGGCGTAAAACTCCTGCAGCGCCTTATAGTAGTAATCAGCCCAGACGGGAGCATACATAAGCAGTCCATCGAGTAGTCTGAAAATCTCCATAAATCTCGACCAAGCCGCATTGATATCTTGGAAGTTCGTGGTGGGATACAGGGTCAGACGTTCAGCCAAAAAGGCATCGACCTTCTCAGCGCCATACTTTATGCGAACATCCGACAACAGACTCCAATCACAGTTCGAATCATACAAGGCTTCAGGTTTTTGCCTGGAGAAGCGTAGAGCTTCGGCACTCATGTCACCGACTTCCTGGCAAACCCACAGGTTATCGTAGTAGGTCAGCTCTATGATGGCTTCCGTGCTGCACAGAGCAGTGTCATGAGCATGCAACACGGCACCCTTCGGCATATGCTTAATAAGTCTGAAGAGCTCTGTCTTATTAATGGCAGCGAGAACATCAAAGATATGTTGCGATGGCTTGAACAGATGCGGTGTGATTAAACCCTCCGAGAACTCATTGAGCTTGGCCTTCATAATGGTAGCATTGGCCTCCAATTCGCGTGAGTTCAGCTCCAGATCATATCCCAGCGATCTGGATTCCTCGTAGTGAAAGAAAGCATTGCGTACCGTCTTATACGTATCCGCACTGGGTCGACTATTGCCCAGCAGAGACTCCACATGGGAGGAGGCACCGGTGTAAAGCGATACAAAGTTCGTTATCGTTACATCTTTGGGCCGCCTGCGTGACTCAGACAAGCCAAAGAACAGGCAAAGACACAGCACAGCGATTAAATTAAAACGTGGCAACATTTTTTGCACAGATTTCCGTATGCTTCAATGAGCGTGGTACAACTGAGACCCACTAGCTTAGTGCTGTCAAATTTTGTTGTCCAGTTTCGTGGGCCGCGTGCTCTTATCTGAAAGATTGAAATCGACTTTGAGTGCTTGGTATTATCTTTGATTCAACGCGAGTATCTATATGTTAGGCGATAAAAGATCTGATTGAATAAAAAATAGCTAAATAAATAAACATATTTCCTTGGCAGCTCAGATCCAAGACATTGGGCAACTGGCAACGGTCTCTCTAACCGTGTCTTGATTTATGAATGGCTAAGATAAGATAACACACTAGCCATCAAGACCCTAGTAGTAGTACAGTAGTTTACCAATGGGACAATAGTGCTAATTATGGAGCACCAATGACTTATCATCTTGATAAACTGGGCAAATATACGATATTATAGGAAATAAGTTATAAATCAGCTAATAACAAGAAGGAACAGTAAATGACAGAATTCAATTCTTGATTTCGGTAATGTATTATAAGAATTATGTTACAGTGGCATGATAATTGAACAACAATTCCAAAAGGCAATAAACTAAAAATTTGTTTTAACTCCTTCCCACTAAGCGTACAATCCATCGATCAAATTTTTTATAATACGTGTTCAATGCTGCAAATCGCTCTTCCTCATTTAAGGTACTATAAGTAAATGAATTGATAGCCAACTGTTTGAGCAGACGCAGATTTGCCTGCCCATTGGCAATGCCCACAAAAGTTGCATAGATATCATCGGTGAGTGGTGCAGCATTCCAGAAGTACGGATAGTCCGAGCCGACAACGATGGGATAACCGGCTGCAATTAGATAGGCCACCGGATGCTGACTGAAATCGTTCACATATTGCAGATAATGATTGGACAGCGGACACACTTCAGCTGCAATCTTCAGCAGCTTCATGGCCCTCAGCATTTCGGGATGCAGTGGCAAATTGATTGGATTGCCGAGCCGCTTACTGCCCATCAGCATTGCATCAACGAGATTTGCATCGGGCACATTGCCAGTGGTATTCAGACAGCGCGACTCACCCGCATGGAAATAAAAATCGATTTCCTTACTTAAGTGCAAAAGTTCAGTGAAATTTCCTAATGGCGGCAGCTGACATTCATCGCCAAAGCTGATCAAATCGAAGCCAATGACAAACGTGGGAAACTTGGCCTAATAAGGAATTAATACGTTAGTAGATGTATCCATAAGATCGGATATAAACAACCTTTAAATAACGCGCGTTTTCTATGTATTTTCTCATGCTACCACCAAAGTTATCCCGCACAGGCGCATAAATCAACTTGACCCCAATAAAATCCATTTGACGGGAACGAAACGTATCTGTGATACATATAAGCGTTTCAACCGTATTCACGATTGTAAAGTTTGTGCCCTCCAAATCGTACAGCTAAGGGAGCAGCAGGTAGATTAAGCAAAATATTG
Organism: Scaptomyza reducta; assembly: GCA_035044485.1. NCBI lineage: Eukaryota > Metazoa > Arthropoda > Insecta > Diptera > Drosophilidae > Scaptomyza > Scaptomyza reducta. The sequence continues at coordinate 2,631,297 of JAWNNV010000191.1, read as the reverse complement.
AACAAGCCGTTGCGAAAGCTACTCACAATGGGGAGCGAAGAACGAAGTTCAATATAATTAATGCCATCGTCATGAAAATCTCTTAGCATGGAAAACAAGTAGTTCTCCCAAACTGGGCGATAGGAGACTAAACCATAGATTAAGCGTTGCGCCCGTTTCATGTGTTTGGCCAAGTCTGTGGCATTCTGAAAGCTTTGCGAATCCACAGACAGACTACCACGCAGTTTATTCTTGAACAAACCTAAATCCGGGAAATGCAATTTACTCATCAGCATCCATTGGCATTTGTAATCACCGTAAAGCATAATTTTTGGAATACTTCTGGAGAAGCGGAAGTTTTCGAAGGCCCCATCGGTGCCAATACACGTCCACAAGTCGGAGTATGTTGTCAACTCCATAAGCCGGTCCGTCTTGAACATGCCCACATCGTGCACATGCAGCAAAGCACCCTTGGGCATGGTGCGCAGGGCCTGGTATAGGTCCGTTTTATCCAGTTGTCGTTGGGCTAAGAAGTGGGAACTTGGCCGATAGTCGGTCCATATGTGATGCAGTTTCTCGTCCAACTGCTTAAGGGACAGCAATCGCCCATTGGCCACCTCCTCAATGGGGTGTAGACCTAAACTGCCACCCACTCGCCGTCGTCGCTCCCTGGTCACAAAATCGAGACGCTGATGGGCAAAGCGCTGTTCCGGCGTACAGGAGTAGTATTCAACGCCTAAGTAAATTGTCCAAACCAACGCCAGCATCATCGTGCAAATCAATACAATCAGACTGATATGCCAGCAGATAGTATCATATTTGGAAGGGCGATTAGGGCGATTATGTTCTCTAGCTGGATCCTGTTCCCTTTGCTGGTCCTCATTTTCGCTTACCGCTCTTTGTTCCGACGGATTTATAGCCGTCTGGCTTGAGTTGTGACGGTTTTTGTATATGTACAGCGGCCATTTATTGCTTATAATTGACATCATTCGAATTGAATATAAATATCAAAAATATAAATTTCCAAAATTCACCAAAAATAAAATTTTGTACAAATTTTTCTTACACTCTGAAAAATTTAATCTGACTCAGCTGAGAGAAAAAACAAAGTACAATACTCAATCCGGTTGCATTGGAATTTAATCGACTTATGATCGGAAAAGCAAATCTCTGTTTTTGATCGAACTTCAAACTTTAAATTTCTGCTTCTTTGCCTTTGCCTTGAACGCATTTTTCTCAAAGTCATGGTTGCCATATGTTCGCTATTATCATGTTGGAACTTCTGCTCTATGCTGCCTGCTTTCTAAAAATAGCCCACACACACAGCGATAAAACCCAATCTATGTCTGATAGCTGGGCATGAAATACTCCAACTACAAAACACTCAATGACGAACGCTCAGCGAGAGCGGTCTTAGGGCAGGCGTGTGCCCGCCAGGGGTTGCATTTATTTTCGTAACACCACAACGGGCCCACCACCAACAGCGTTACAGTGGTGTGCGCCATTGAGGGCTATTGCATGAATATTTATGTTTTCCAAACATTTTTTTAACCATACTTAATATATAAATAGTTATTAGTAAAAGTCTAGTATATCTATTTTTTGTCACTTTCGATGTTATGATTAGTTAGTTCTCATGCGAAAACACACTTGCGTGTCGAGGATTGAAAATATATATTTTACATCTGTCACACATATGTTTTCAAGTCAACTTAATCTTGTGCATTATTTTCTTTTTGACATATGTCTTAAAAAAATAAAACACAGCACACTGTGCAAACAACTTACAACAAATACTACTAGCAGAAGTGTGTGTGTGTGTGTGTTGGTGGTGTAAATGTTGATGGGCTTCACAAGCAGCTGACTGCATGAACAGTGATTCAAAAAGAAACAAGGGTGGCACGCTTTGCATGCAACTCAGCTAACTCGAACGCAAGCCTATCAGTTGACAATGCGAACTAAGCGAGGCAACACAGAAATGCATTTAAGGCGCCTCGGTAACAAAAACATAAACATCCGTTGCCCCGAAAACATCATTAACACTCTTATCCCTTTACACCCCATGCAGAAGCAGCATCCACTTCGCTGACATTGCTCAACGATGATTGCCTGCTGTTGATCTGTGCTTATCTGACGATTGGGGAGCAATTCGCGCTGCTGCAGTTGGGCGGTCGACTGGAAGAGCTGGTGCTGCGGATTTGGCAATGCAAATACGTTAGGGTATTCGACTGGCGGCAGCAGGAGTCGCAATTAAAATTGCTAAGCGCCGGTGAGCAGAGTCGGCTGCTGGAGTACATGGCGAGAATAACGCGGTCGCTACTTAATCTCAGCGACAGCGATATCCTGTTGGCCTGCCTGACTCGCAAGTCGAAACGGAAACGGAAATGGCAGGCCGGCTGGATGGCCAACATGCAACGGCTTAGTCTAACGCAATGTAATGTGATGTTGCTACGACAACTAACTCAAATTGGCAACAACTTGGCTCAGTTACAGTTGGGCAACTGTGTGAATGTCACGCCAGGGGATCTATCCACTCTTTTCGCGCAGCTGCCAGTGCTGAATGGGTTTGAGCTGCTGCCAGGCAGCATCTGTGACGCTAAGACAGTCGACTTGGCCAACATTGAATATGGCCAAATGGTGCACAGGCTCAAAATGCCAGCGTGCGCATTGCGAGCAGCGAGCAGGCAAATTGCACGGCTGCCACAGTTGCAGCAATTGACAGGCTTTCTCTGCTGCTGCAACGAGGGCGACGTTGACGATGACAAAGAGATGGCAAATTGGGTTGGTGGTGGGGTCGCCACAGCGACCATATCCGCTTGTCTCAAGGCGCTGAGCGCCTCTTGTCAAATTGTGGCACTGAGTCTGCAATGTCAACTGGATGCCAGCCTGCCGAGTCTGCTGCACGAACATTTGGGGCAGCTGGTGTGGCTGCAACGCTTCGCGTGGCACTCGCTGCTGATGGTGCACTATGATGCGAAAGATGGCAGCATCAAGTGGCTGCCGCAAGCGCCGCAATTGGCGCGTGCAATGCTTCGTTTCATTGTCAGTCAGTCGAAGCAGCCGTCGGCTGGTTTGCGTGAATTGGATTTTATGCGTAATGTGCATGCCACGCCCACATTTCTCGCCCAGCTTGAAGAGCAATTGTTGCAGCCACCTCGTGAGTTAGTCGTGTGGCATGACGGATGCCCCAGGGTCCGGATGCCAATCGAGGAAACGGATATGCAGAGCAACCGAAACGATTTGGCCTTTGTGCAGTTGCAATGGAAACAGTTGGCTAATGAAAAAACGAACTCTGTATAAACCGGCAAAGTCAAGAATATTTATCTATATCGTTTTAAACAAAACTTAAGTTGATTTAAGCAAGGTTAAGGTACTTTTTGTGTAAGTTATATATATATTACAGACATATGGCAGAGAATATGAAAGGCAACATGACTTAGCTTGATAAAAAACGAAGGAATATCTTCTTTTGTTATGCAAAATAGATAAGACAGCTGCCGGGAAGTTTGGAGGACAAAGAAGATCTATGTTTACATGAATATACGGCAACTTTTAGAAACAAAAATCAGAATAAGAATTTTCCTTTATCAATTCTGCTTAAATACTTAAAGTGTGCATTGATTCTTGTGCTTAATAAAATTTATAGAAACATTTACTTCATAAACAGTATTACTTTTTGACAAAATGATATTTTAATTCGATTCGTTTTTTTTAATGTTTGGCAAGCAAAATTGTGCGTTTAAGCTTAGAGCGTAGAAACTTTTAATCCATTCAAATGAAACAAAATTGTGCAAAGTGCATGTAAGTATTTGAGAAGAACTCTCGTGTATATCAAAGAACAACTTGCGATTAATTTAATAGTCATTCACTAACGCTGCCCGATGAACTCTTAACGGTATTCAATCGGTATCTGACTAGCAACCATCACAACGCACAAGTCGGCCTGGATGACTGTCAGGATGCCTGTCCGGATGCCTGCCAGGATTCCTGCCCAAGAAGAAAATTGGATGAAGTTGCTGATAAAGAGCCTTTAGAGGCCCCCACTGTAAGAAACTATCAACAACGCATAGAAATGAACGTAAGGAGCCCTAAATCTTTTCCCATCTTCATTTAACAAATCGATTGTGCTTTTGCAGCTAAATTATGACCCTGATGGAATTGAAATGATATATCCGCGGCATCAAATGGTAAAAGCCTGTTAAAAATTAATTTAACATTATTTTTATATCTTCAGCGAACTTAAATTTCCAGCCCGTTTCGAACCCGCAACAGTACTGGTACGAGCAACCGCCATCTTCCAATATTCGTCGTGAACCACGTTCCCAAAGTGCACCGCCTCGAAACGCGCATCGTGGATTTTACGAACGAAACGCCATTCTATTTGTGAATATTTATTATCTTTTCATTAAGCAAATGTAATTATAAATGTTCTTCCATTATAGAGTACAGCAGAATATAATCCGCATTGTTATCTGGGCACACAACCATATCAACAAAATGTAAGTAAAACCTTTAATTATCAAGCCTGGGATTATATATTAACTTAATACAGATAACACCGCCAGGGCGACAGCAGCAAACGCGAGACGAACCAGAAAGAACAGTGGCATTGAAGGATTGTTCCGTAAGTAGAAAATATTGATAAAGAAACTATCGAAAATTACTAAAAATTTATATTTTATTTTGTGTCGAAACTTAGTGCCCCGATAGAACAGCTGGCAATGCCCATCAAACTTCCAATATCCCAATACCAAGGCATCTCACATGTCCCTCAGCGGAGAGCACCAACATTAACAACAACTATAGCAAATGGTTGCAACAGCAACAGCAACAGCAACAACAACAATGGGCACGCCAAGGGCAGCTTGAACAGAGGGCACGCTATGAACGTCGGCAAGAACGCTCTATGGACAATTTTGTGAGTAGAACTCGACAATAGTTGGGCGGCCACAAACAAAAGCATTTATTACTTTGGGTGCATCTTTCGTTTAGGAACCTTGTCTGAATAGCACAATGATTGGCACTGGAGCTGCAACACAGGGACAGCTGAGTCCGCAACAGCAGCAGCTTCAGCTTCAACTTCAGCAGCAGCATGCACAACATCGGTCGATGCAACAGTCACTTCAGCAGCATCAACAGCAACAACAATTGAAACAACAACAGCAACAACAACAAAATTCGATGCCTGTCGATTGTACTGGGGGTCCATATGAACAGACTCAAAGTGAACCGTATGATGCACGTTTCATGCCACAAAGAGTAAGCAATGCCAACATGTCCTTTGATAAGACCAAAAACTCATTTAACTTTCGCAAGCAGTCGACACAACCTCCTCCTTACCAAGGCCAATACCAAAGCCTGCAAAGAGATCCACAAGTTCAGTGTCCAACACAGGTAAGCAGAATGTCTTTGTTTTAAGTTCCTTAGTTCCTTAAAGTTCCTGGCAACAGAATGGCATGTACCAATCTTCCTACAATGAAACGGATTACATGCAACTACCTACGGCAGTGAACCCGAAAGCCCTGATATTGCCCCCGCAGCAACAGCAACAACAGCCTCTACAAGTGACTTTTCAAAGTACCCATAGAAGATCCTCATCCCTTGACACAAGATGTGATAAATATCCATCGAACAATACTCAAAATACTTGCTGTCAGCGTGTAAACGTACATCAGGAAAAACCCTGCATAGCTGCACCAGCAGCTCGCTGCTGTGGCAACAACGCCACTGACATTAATCCCAATCCTGCAAACCGGAAAATTCCATTTATTGATAATACAACGCGTAAGTACCTAACATATCAATAAGATCTCTACTAACTAGCTCAATATTCAGCTGAGGAACGCTATATACAGCGTACAAATACCCTCTTCATGGAGACGTTGGTCCTGGATCAAAGTTGTCCGGGTTTTATGCAGGAAACGTTGGATGGTCGCAAGGACTTTAACGATTATGCCATTGAGATTGCATTTGGAAATAATATACCGGACAAACCGTATCCTGTAGATCCCATCAGCCTGGTGGAGGCCTTACAATTACGTATCGACTATGAGCGCGAGGAAATAGCCAAAAGGTGTCCTGTACGGACACCTGAAGATGACGATGATATGGACAGTTCGGATAGTCAAGCTAGTAAACCTCGTTCTAAGAAATCGAAGCGTAAGAGCAAGGCATATTACTACGACAAACCTTCTAGGATGAATAAAGAAACACGACGAATTTCTGAACTGGTAAACAGCATTGATCAACATTTTAGTTCCAAGAACAATACGGATGTTAACGATGGGGTTCTGGCCTTTTTAAAAGCCGAAACATACTTCAGGGAAAAACCACCAAGTTTGGTAAGTTTTAAAGAGTAAAAGTATTCATTAGACTTAATTATGTTTTTAACTGATCAAAACAGAACTTTATGACCGATATTCAATCAAATGAATCCAACTTTTTTGGACTACCCATCAAAATGAAGATCTTTAATGCAACAACATGGCCCACTCAATAGCTGATCATCATATATTATCATATATAAATATTATACTACTGTAATATCGTTTCGGTGATTTCATTTGAATAAAAACAACAATTGTAATGTGCATTTTATGCATTTTCAAAGCAAGCAATCAATCAATGTGATTATGTAGTCATGCAAATTGTTTATTTAAAGAGCTTGCATTATGCATTTTATATTGTGCTTATCATTTTATTGCGCTCAACTACAACAGTTCCTTTCGTTGTTCAAGAATTACTTTACTTTCATATATATTTATGCATTTTTGTACGTTCATATACTCCACAATGAGTAAGTTATTCGAGTTCAGAGCTACTTCAAGTGACTAATGGATATAACTGTTCCACTTTCTTAAAACTTAATCGCTTTATTACAAAAATAAATGATGACAAGACTTATCGAATTATAACAAATATTCTTTGCAACATAATTACTTGTATGATGATTTAGTTCTGATTTTTTTTTACTTATTTATTTATATTTGAGTCTTTTTGTTTTTAAAATTGCATACAAATTTGTTTAAATTTTTTTTGCTGTTAACAAACGGCTTTTAATGTTTTTATGAATCAAAAATCAGTTATTCATATTATGAATTTATATTTGTTCGTTAATAAATGGCAAAAGAATAGAACAATTAAAGTCCTTATCGAATTCCATTTAGCCGACACAAATTGCTTGTTATAGTATATAAATATGTAATTATATGATGTACGTCCAACAAAATACATACCTACATGAACTCAACACTGGCTTTGTAATAAAAAACCGTTCTAAAAATGCGCAATAATTAAAATTGCTTTTTAAGGGAATTTGCGGATTATTCTAAATTAATTCCCAGACCACTTTTTTCCTAATAATAAGTAATAGAAATTAATCACGGATATACGATATTACGTATTTCTATACTATTCCAATCAGTTTCTAAATATAACAGAGAACGTGTGATAAGAAAACACAGTCAAAGATGATAGGAAAAGCCCAAAGACACAACACACACCAAACGCATGTCCAGCGGCAAGAAACGAAGAAAATAATGCCAACTCATATAGCATAAGCATGTATGTCTATGTCGTGAGTATAAGAGCACTTTAGGCATAAAAATGAGCATCAGTTTTTGATGTGGACTACAAAGCTTCTCCCATCTCTCTGGTCTAATGAACTCTGCAGAGCGTGTCGGTGTGGTCGACATGACAACTAATCAAATTGAAAGCAAAGCCGAAAGCGCAAAGCAAATATAAATATAAATACAAATCAGCTGGTCGGGATTGGGTCGCCTCTCACATTTTCCACGCTGTGTCAATAGAGTAAGACCAATTCAGTTGCTGCCCGCGGCGCTAAATTAAAACCTTTTTTGTATCAATTGACACCCAAAAAAAAAAAAAAACACAAACAAAAGCGTATTAAACTATTACTAAAAGCTGCTGACTTTCATATTCAATGCGCAGTTCACGTTATTATTATATTTTTTTTGTGAAATTTAAGTAGTTTTAATCGTTTTAGCTGTGTAGGCAAATTGCTTGTTTGTATTAAATAATCGGGCAACAAAAACTGCATTAATTATGTATTTTATATTTTTTCATGTTAATTTTATGCACATCAAAAAACTTGTTTCATTTAATGAGTTCGTGTTGTGTTATTATTTAATAATCCAGTTAATAGCACTAATATTTGTCAGGGCACAAATTGATTTAATTTGTTTCGTAAAATATGTTAATTATGTTTTTGTTTTACCACAACACAAATGCCGGTGCGAAAGTTAAATATTTCGTTGCGAAGTTCTCGATCGCGATCTGCACACCAAACACGCGTCCCAAACACTAATCAGTCACTGTGCCGACAGTTCAGCGAGCGACCTAAAAATTGAAGCCGATTCCGATTCCCATTCTGAATCCGATTTCGATTCCTCGTGCACTGTTTGATTGTAAAGAGAGGGAGAGAGAGAGAGAGAGGAAGACAGGGAGACGGGGAGACGATGAGCAATGTGAACAAAGTAAACAAAGTAGATGTGTGAATGTTTGTTAGGCTTTTATCTGAAATGATATAACGAAAGTGCTTTAAACTCTACCTCTAATGCTCTTCATACACAAGTCACGTCGCATGACGTCTGAGCGTCAAATGCATCGGCCTCATTCTAAAAAGAGAGAGAGATAAAGAGAGAGCTAGTGCGTGAGTGTAGAAGAGTGTCACAGCAAAAGAGAGGAAGACTGTGCGAGAGCATTGTGTCACGTCACTTTCCCTTTTCATAAACCAAATCTTAACTCTTTTAGTCATAATGACGCTCAGTGCCTGTTGCCCAATTCAGTGGTTCATCAGATCATTCAGTTGTCAACATGATCATCTATCTACATATAGTATGTTTAAACGATAAGTAAAATGTACGTTTCCTTTAATATTCAGTTATTTAAATGATTATAAATATGCCCAGCAATTATTATTGTAAATGATCTTGCACTTGAAATGATTTTGGGCTTGTTTTGTTTTTGGCTTGTTCTGTTTGCGTTGGAAATTCGCTAAGCGATTTTTGCATTTGTCTTCGTTTATTTAAGCTTAATGCTCGAAATAGCAATTATTTAATACGTTAATTATTGCATCACGAAAATTTATCTGTTTGCTGTTATGTAAACACAAACTGAATGGCGGATTTAGCAGTTTGCGAATTTCGAAATTCAATGTTGCTGAAAGTGTCTTAAATATGAAAGTGCGTCAGTCCAATGGGCCATGCACGAAGCAACAACAGCTGGCCAATAAAATTTTAATCGTTATTTGAGGGGATTTTCATATTCATTTATTAAGTAAATAAAATAACACCAGAGCTAAAATTGGAAATCAAAATGTGTTTTCATTGAGAAAGATTGTTTTGTGCAGCGAAAATCTAAAAGTCCTTGCTAACACGACGATGATAAATGCATAATATGAAAGTAAAATTGCCATAAGACAAAGCAAACACTTTGAATATTCAGTGAGAAGATAGAGACTGCAAAAACAGAGTCATAAATATAGATGTACAACAGCATTGCATGCGAAATTTCAATGCAAATACACGTTTGCCTCTCCATGCCTGCAACAGTCAAGGTACCCCTTCTGCCACGTAACAAGTAACGGGTCGTAAGCAATGCTCAAACTAATGTTTGAGTGTCCGTTTGATCGTGTGTGTGTGTGTGAGTGTGTGCTGTGTGCTGTGTGAGCCAGGATTAGACAGACTTAAATGAATTTATGGCATGTGCTAATCTAAAGGGGATTTCACAGGAATGACAAAAGTTTCCAAAGTATGGGCATCGCACACAAACGAATGTAAGTAGAACCAGGCGAAGATTAAAAACAAAAAAACGGTGCCGACATAAAAGAGATAATAACTTTTTGTCTCATAATTGTTGTAGTCAAATGATATATTAATTGAAATATTATTGCGTAATGAAAAAACTATTATTATTGCATTCGCCTTACTTTTAAAGTGTTCACAGCAGAGATGTGATGAGATCATCTTCAATATATGTAGTATTCAGAATATACTTATCAAATCTTGTAGTACCAGGCATAATTTATCATTTTAGTGAAGAGCAAAGACGGAAAATGAAAATATTTCTTAATTGTTTAATTATTTTGTAGCTATTTGCAATTTGTTTGATGGCAACATTTTAATTGCTTATTCCAACGATAATCCGTTGATATAAATACTATCAACAGGAGAGGAGTGGGTGGGAGGGGGTACTTTCTTAGCAATGTTTATTTATATTAAAATATTTTTCACAGCTTACTTTTTCTTTGCCAAATGTGTATGCATGCATGCAGATAGATTGCGATTATTTCAGCGCACACATTTTGTTTATACAACTTTCGACCTGTTGTTCACAGTTTATTCAGAAAATATATCTTATACCCACACACACACCCACACAGCAGCATTAGCAGTGTGCAACCACCTGAGAAGAGCATGTCCAAATGTCTGGCAAGAGCATTAACCATCGGCATAGTATCGACACGTTTCTAAGCTGCATGGCCTTAGGCATCCAAATCTATTATTTCTCTCCATCGAGCGGATATGAGATGCAAATGCAGTTGAGAGATTCAATCTATCGAGAATTTGGCCAAAATGTTTACGTAATTAATTTCAGTCAGATACAAAGTTCGATGAGTCGTATAAACAAGCGTTGCAAATACCCAAATTGTTGCACATACAATGAGTGCACGCAGCGTGAAAACCTTTGGGTGGTGGGGGTGTTGGGGGATGTGTATCTATTGATGAAAAGCAACTAAAATTTTCCAATTTGTAAACTTAGTGGGCGCTATTCTCTGCCAGATAGCGTTCACCCCCTTTTATCGCTATGCCTATTTAGTCATAATGTCGGAACGGGTGCTGGTGGAGGTTGGTTAGGATTAGATGCCACGCCCACACGCAGTGTACCGTGTCAAAAGCAGAGGGCACTACGCAAGTTGGTTATGCGTTGTTTTGCCACTTAATGTAATGAAATATGCATAATGCCATTAGGCCGACGACCAGCATGAGTAGGCAAACATGATTACAATACGCATACGCCATGTGTGTGTGTGCAACTAACAACAATAACAACAGTATGTCGCGTCAAAAGCTCTTGAATTACATCGCTTAAAGTTGTATTAGTCTGTGAAATAAGTACTCGAAACTATTAAACCAATTTGTATTGCATTTTCACCACATTTTCTCCAGCTTTTCACTTTATTTGCATTCTGTTTGGCTCAAAAGTAAAGAATCGATAGAAAAAGTTTTAGTTTTGGACAAGTTGTAGCTCTTTGTTGGGCTTGACAAAGTTTGACTGACTAATAAAAACAAGTTAAGGAATCTTGCATTAAGTTAGAAGCAACTAAGTTTTGGAGTTTTCAATTCTAGTCACTTTTGCACATGAAAAGCTTAACTTTTATTTCATTAAATGCCATTTATTAGTTGCTCAATTTCACATTTGTTTATGTGGAGCGTGTTGCATGCAACACATAATAAAATTGAACACGTTACACTGTTTAACAAATAAATGCATATTTTCAAAGCTAATGAACTGTATGCGACAAATTGAAGCCAGACACGCCCCCAACACTTACGATTGGGCGGCTTGGTTTGGTTATTTGAAAAGCCAATTAGCATGCAAAACAAGTTGCAGCATTGCATTTATTTATGCATATATGTATGTATGTGTGAGGGGCAAATGCATAAATATTGTCACACACATGAGCACTTTTGCATATTTGCTTTTCTTATTTAGAGGCAACAACAAATGCACTCGCAACGCTCGCGGCAGCTGCAATATTCGCGCTCGAGGCACCAAAAATGTATGCAACATTATGCGGCATGTGTGCTAAACAGTCATGAATTTCAAGCAGAAGCCGCAAACAAACCCAACGCAAACCATTAGCTCTTCCCTCTCTCTCTCTCTCTCTCACTCTCGCACTGATACATCTCACTCGCTTGCACATTCTTTGCATGCGTAATAGATGCATTGGGTATGAAATTGCAGTTGCCTCAGAGACTTTTGCATGTTTGACTTTTGGCCGCGCACATTGGGCAAAGAGGCAGCCAACTGTGTTCAATTCCCCCGTATTTCCGCGTGCACTTCCTGCATTTGCCCCTTCATTTGCATACAAACACACAATATGCACACACACACATACATCTACATATAGATCATGGCCTGACAATTTGCATGGCATTCGTAAATGTAAATTGTGTGCAGCAACTCCTGACACCCAAAATGTGCCAATAAGCATGCTAAACAATTGCACCTGACCCTTAGTATTTTCCCACTTTCTCCCCCTGAAAGCCAAACATTCATCAACTTCTCATTGATTTGTCATTGGCACCAAAAGGTATTCAGTGCCATTTGCCGGTTACTTTGATGGCAGGTGGGAATGTAAATTCCAAATGATTGCATCTCTATTCACATAATGATATCACTCTCTCTCCCTCTCTCGACTTGCTGCTGCGTATTTATTACCTATTACATGTCTTTTCGACGCAGTGACAACCCTGCATCATCAATAGCTGCCAATTATTTCAATAATTGTTACATTCACGGGTTTGGCAATTTATTTTGTGTAAGCTGATATTGCAATTGAAAGCTTTTCACTTAGTATGAATCGGTTCAGTTTTGAGGGAGTTATGAAAGGTATGTTCTCACCTATCTTACAGTTGATTTTTAAAGGAAGGAATTGTTGAATGAATTCTGTTTTAAAGTGGAAATGCAGTATTAATCTAGATGCCAAGCCATGATTTTAGAGGTATTGCATTTGACAATCGGTTAAGTTTCGAGGGAGTTATGACTTCGGAAAGTTCTGACCTATCTTACAGTTCATTTTTAAAGGAAGGAATTTTTGTATGAATTCCGAGTTCAAATCATGTTCTAAAGTGAAAATGCAGTATTAATCTAGATGCCAAGGCATGACTTAAAACACATTGCATTTGCTAATCGGTTGAGTTTCGAGGGAGTTATGACTTCGGAAAGTTCTGACCCATCTTCAAGGTAATTTTTATGGGAAGGAATTTTTGAATGAATTCCGAGTTCAAATCATGTTCTAAAGTGGAAATGCAGTATTAATCTAGATGCCAAGCCATGATTTTAGAGGTATTGCATTTGATAATCGGTTCACTTTTGAGGGAGTTATGACTTTTAAAATTTCTGACCTATCTTAAAGTTGATTTTTATAGGAAGAATTTTTGAATGAATTTCGAGTTCAAATTATGTAATAAACTGAAAATGCAGTATTAATCTAGATGCAGAGCCATCCTTAAAGTTGATTTTTGTAGGAAGAATTTTTGAATGAATTTCGAGTTCACATTATTTTATAAACTGGAAATGCAGTATTAATCTAGATGCCAAGCCATGATTTTAGAGGTATTGCATTTGATAATCGGTTCAGTTTTGAGTGAGTTATGACTTCAGAAAGTTCTCACCTATCTTCAAGTTGATTTTTAAAGGAAGAATTTATTTAAACCTTATACTAAAGGCACTTTGTTTTTGGGTGAAACTTTTTAAGTGTATTTTATTATTATAAATTTTAAGCTGTGCACTTATCATAGATCCAAGTTATGACTTAAAATGATCCACTTTTTGCAACCGTTTTAGTTTTGTGGCAAAGTTATGACAGCGCTTATTTTCTAACAGATGCATGCCACTCGGCAGAAAACTATATGACAGTCACTTAAAAATATATCACACAATTGTTGGAGCCACAGATAGCATGTATTGCATACAATTTGTTATTATATGGAAAAATAATTAAACACTTTGCGGATGAACCACAAAATAATGAACAAGGTTCTAATTGCGTGTCACGTTTTGCCACGCCCATATGCATGATAGGTGCGGTTTATATGTTTATAATTTACTATGAATAAGTCAGGCAAGCGTGAGTGAGGGAAGCACTCTTCTGCTTGGCTACGTTTACCAACACTTACACAGGATGCACACCAACACACACGCACACAGATGAACTGAAAGCGTGTTGCAACATTCTCGCGTATGAGTTCATGCAGAAGCCCAGACATGGTGTATTTAGTTTAACAGCTTGCCAGCGACGACATGCGACACTGACACGACAAGTGTTAATGCGCCACGCCCTACCCGCTTTACTGCTTTCCCCTCGCTCCAACTGGCAAATGTGCAAAATGGCAAAGCGATTCTCTGCCCTTTTTTTTGCAAATGAAATAAATGTTGCAACATTTGTGCAGCCAAACTAACTAAAAACTTTGCTGCACCCTACCACACTTCACACACACACACCCTCTCTTTCTCTCCCTCTCTCGTGTTCTCTTTCTAGCGTTCTGTGCACTTGAAAATCTCATTTCTTGCCTCCCAACTGCATAAAAAGTTTTTAATCAAATTTTTCAATTTTGTTCTCTGGGCTGTTAATTAAAAATGGCGAATTTTCAACTATGTATGTGTGTTTATGAGTGTGTGCGTGTGTGTGTGTAAGTTGATTAGATTAGTTTGTTTGTTTGACGTTTTAAAGCCGTCTGGCGATTCGCTCAAAGCGATTTATTTAATTTGTTTTCCTTTTGTGTGTTTTCAGTAAACATATTAAGCATACGCCGCTTGAACCAAAACAAAACTACTCTGCTAGAAACTTGATCTGCTAAAGTTGACTCTGGAGCCGCTTTCTAATTAGCTGTTAATTTCTTGATGGCCTGTAATAAAAACTCCAGGGACTGGAGCATGTGCTTGTGATTTGTGATAAGGCGCGATAATTCATTTAATTAACAGAATGCTCGCTGTGGTTCTTCTAGTCAGCGACAGCATGCAGAGTGTAGTACACTCAGAGAAAAACGTTGAGCAACTAAATAAATGTTAAAGTTGGCCACAACTAAACTTTATGCTTTCTAAAAGTGAGGTTTGTATTTGTTTTTGCCATTCCCTTTAGGTTATTAAGTTCGAAGTGTAGTCTGTCTCTTGTGTGCTCTGTGTCTGTGTGGCGATCGTTCCACTAATTATAAGCCCCAAACTCCTGCAACAGGACTAGCTATGAACGGGGCAATGACTTGCCTTCAAAAAAAAAACTAGGTGCAGCTGGCTGGTCATTGGCTTGTAAATAAATGTAATTTAATGCTAATTAAAAGCTCGTTGTAAGCCAACATTTGCTAACACACAGCGACAGACAGCAACAGCATTGGGAAATGGCTTTTCCTCCCTTACTATATATGTGTGTGTGTGTGTTTGTGTTTACTCTTTTCCACTAATACCTTTTAATTGGTCTACGTGGCTCTCGTTAGTTTATTTATAATAATCGCTGTAATATGCCCAAATTAATACAGTGTGCTGCGACTTTACTTCAATATATTCAACAACACAGCAATTAAGTAACTTGAAAGCAGAAAGAACAACCGCAGCAATAATAATACTAACAGCAACAGCAACAACAACAACCATAACAACACTAACAATAGCTATATAGAGAAGTCAAGCAAGCCACACCTAAGAGCATTCTACAATTTCTCGACACAAACTGCAAATTAAGTTGTAAAAACACTCGACGGCCATTGTTTCGTTACTTTCCTTTCATTTGTCATTGGAAATGCGGAGTGGGAGGAGAGAGTCGGCGTCTGGAGCAATAAAAGTGTTGCGGGTAAAAGTCATAAAAGCCCGTCCAGTTGCGAACAAAAAAACACAGAGAAATGAAGACAATTGACAATGAAGCAAATGACAGCCCCAATGGGCAATCAAAAAACAAGTAAAAGCGGCAGAGAATGAAAGAAGAAATAAGAATACCATGCAGCTGCAAAAGATTCGGAATGAAGACTTTGAAGGCTTGTTCTTTATCAATATGCAAATCAGCTTGCAGCATCAACTTTTGTGTGCATACATATTTTTAACTAATTATTATTAAAATAATACAAAATGGCCGGCAGGCGAAAGATATTCATCTCTGGCTAACAGATACTTCTCAACTACTAACATTTTGAGGGAATTTAAAGTAGCAAAACGTTGTTAAAGTTATTTAATTCTTGGCTTTGCTCTTACCTAAAGGCTTTCTGGGCCAATATAACCACTTCATACCCTTTCAACGCAATGCAAAATGACGGAGCGTAAAGAACACAAGATGACAACGCAAAACTAGTTCTTGTGTTTTCCCAAAAACTTTCTTATCACAATGTGCTGCTAGACAAACAACAGGGTCTTGAGGCGCGAAGAGCTGGTGGGTGGTGGGGCGGTGGGGTGGTGAGTGTTAAAATATGTAAAGCACAAGGCCCAGGGAGCATTTACAATGCATATATACTATTTAATGAAAGTACTCGTTCGTACATAGAACAAAGAACCCCGAAACCGAAACAACAAACCCAAAATAAAAGAGTTGAGTTGGTGAAGGGAAAGTGTTGCCAGGGGGTGTTGCGGGCGTGGGGGTGTTGCAGGGTTGGTGCAGCTAGAAACTTGTACAGACTGAAGCAGTTGCGCTGTTTATTTAAGCTGCTTCGGAAGCTTGTACAACTTTTGAGCTGTAGTTGTTCTACTATTTTCTTTATGCTACCACGATTGGCCAAAAAACATGCCGGCCAACTACAAACAATATCAACAAAAAACTACAAGAACTAAAACAGCAAGTACAACAACAACAAGCATACCAAAGTTTTTTGATAAAGTTGTTCATCGCCGTTCTTTTTTATATGGGCTTTGGTGGCTTGTTGCCGGGTGTTAAGTTGCATTTCAAGCAAATGAATTTAGAAGTCTTATTTAACAAGTTTCTTCATCGTTGCATCGACAGCTGGCCGAAAACAAAGTCTTCTATTATGTTGTTGTTGTTGCTATCGCTGTTGTTGTAGTTGTGGTGTGGTTTGCCGTTTTATCGGTAAACTTGAGCGAAGCACTTGAAAATTTGCGAACATAATAATAAGTTTACTTTCCGTCTAGCAAAAAAGCCAACTTAAATCTTGTATTATTCATAAGTGAATACCTAACGGAGTAAAAACTTAAATGTTTAATCGTTTTATCCATTCTAAACGAAAAATGTCTAAACGATTTAGCATTTTTATTTCAAATATTATTAGATAATAATTTAATAAACTAAAAATGACTTTTTTAAGGAGTGCCTTACACATTTATTCGGCATTAAAGCTGACTTCATTTCGCATACGAAAAAACAACAAACTGTGAAGCATGCAACATTTACATGGCAGTTCATAGACCACACACAGCGTAAAAGTACAAAAATTTCCATAAATTCCTTCTTTTTTTTTCTGCTTCTAATTAAAACAAGTCACGTAAATTTTAAATTAAAAGCAGCCTGGGCACAAAGCTGCCAACATTTCACTGACCACAAAAACTACGATGCCAAAAAGTAACTTTAGCAACCACTCCCAGCACCCAGCACCCAACACCCTCCACCACACCACCCCATTAGCGGGTGGAAAGGCAACAGGCACGCAGCTAGAAGTCAGGGCGGGCCCACAAATCGACAGTAGTCGTTGTGGTAACAATGTCACACGCAACTTTAATTATAAATTTCACAATAATAGAACTGTAAAACGTGGCCAAGGCCAAGCTACGCCAGCCAGACATGGCCAATCCAAAAGCGTTTCTAATCCGACCTGTTGGCCCATTTCTAAGCTCACAAATATGTTGAGCTGTATAAGTAACCAAGGATTTGGCGTCGACAACACATACATACATAACTAAATCCAAAGCATTAAATTTAAATTGGGTTTCGTCTTTCAAATAATGAGTTGTCTTTGCGGTTGGCCATCGTTTCCATTCGCCCATGGTGACTGTGCGTGTGTGTGTGTTTGCCAGCCACAAACAGCAAGTTTACAAACTTAGCCACACATCTATTTCCAAGCTTAATGTGTGTGGCAGCCACAAAACCTCTGGATGCTGTGCGTCGTGCGTGTTTCCTGTGATAAGCATACTAGTTGCAGTCCAGTCCTGCCAATGGTCATTGCTGGGCAGGGATCTTTAAGTGTGAGAATTCGACCTGTATTCAAATATTTATTTACCTTCGAATGCAAAATTGAACAGGTTATTATCAGGTGCAGCTTAAGCGCTTTGTTCTATTGATTGACTGACTGCTATCTGTAGATGCATCTTAAGGTCAAAGGTTGGGAGAGAAAGTAACAAAAAAAAACCAAACTTAATTTCATAATTTCACGTATTTAAAGAAGTTTACAAGCTTATTTACCTAACATAGTTATGCACTTATTAAGTCATTTATGCTGCCGCAAGCTGGACTAAGTTTAGAATACTTTTAGTCATATTCATATTGGTGCAAAAGTTTAAATCAATTAGAAAATTTCCTTTTCCGCTGTGGTGAACTTTTGCCTTTTGAAGAAGGAAATCGAAAAGTTTTAGCTCTCATTGTGCAACTATCTCCTTGTTTATTCATTGAATTTTCTGCTTCAATTAAAAAGTCATTAGAAGTGGCACACTCACTGGCACACACCCGCATATACACACACAGAGTAAAGTCTAAACAAAGGGCACATTTCAATGCCGTTGTCCTGGCAACTTGACCGACAAGCAAACAAACCAAACTGTAAACAGAAACTCACCTACTACGACGACTACATCTATATGCCGCAATCAATATTATTATCCTTTTGCCTGTCAAAAGCACAACAAAGGCCATTTGCATGCAAGGCTTTTGTTCTCTTCTTGTTCTTACTTGACTTTGGTTGTTGCTTGCTGTTGTTGTGCTTGTCTTTGACCTTTCTGCTGTCTTGCCCTAATTTATTTTTAATGCCCGCTTACTCAAGCAGCTGCCGAATGTTGGCTTTTCAAGGTGCCACACCAGTGGGGGTCAAGAACATGTTGTTGCTGCTTATTTATATTTAATTCCTTTGGGCTAATTGCCCAATGCGGAGCAGGCACAAATCAAGGCTATAAATTTAATATTATACACACGAAAATATTATAATGCTATTATCCAGCATATTTAGTTACAACATTATGCCATTATATAGCTTACGGTCACTCATACTCTTGGTTTATTTCTATCTCGCTTCACTTCAACTAATAAATAATAACAAACAACAATTAAAATGCTATGGATTTTATGTACAGCTGCTTGTAATTTTCATAATAAGCTGATTTAATGCAAATGTGCACAAAACTTGATGCAATGATGCGGACAACCGCAGCAAAAAGGACAAAAAACAACAACATCTAGCCTTGCTGCATCCGGTTTCCATTTTATCCGACTCGAATCTACAACACAAAATCATTTCTTTCCCTTCCTCTCTATCTGCCTCTCTCTGTCTGCTTATAGGTTTTCTGGTTTTCTGGTTGCAGCTGCCTCATTAATATGCACATTTAATGCAATGTGAATTTTGCAAAATATTATTTGCAGCCATCAATCGGTCATCGGACAGGAAGCAGCAACAACAAGTGGCAAATACAATTTTCCAGCATGACGGACTTTAACGTTAGTTTTGGATCCGGAATTATGTACGTGTTATATTGAAAAGCCACAAAACGTTGCCAGCAGCTGTTGTGCGAAACCATGTGACAATCTTTTCCTATCACATATTTCAAAGATGAACTTTAAATAAACATGAAAACTGAAAAAGTGAAAAAGAGGATGGCCACAAATAATCCCATCTAATTTATAAATTGAACGTCAACTAAACTTTATCAGCATTCAGATTTATAAACGAAACAAAATATTAAATAAAAACATATGGAAAAGTTAGCACCAGCAAACTTTATTGCTCAACCAGGCAAGTCAACAAGTTTTCTTTTATTAATTAAGCAAATTGGCTCAAAGGAGAATATAACAAAATAGTCGTAGCATATTCTTCACAAGGCGGACAGAAAACAAATGGCAATTGTGCGGACGGTCAATGGAATAAAAAAAGAAACTTTAACGAGAATTGCTAGAAAACTCGCTGAGGGCCATGTGCGCCTAAAAGTCGACTCCACAAAAGTTGTGTGTGTGTGTGCGTGAGCCCCGTGTTTATGCGCATTCATTATGCAAAAAGCTAAAACACAAGAAAAGCAGCAGCAACGAGGCGCATAGTAAAGTACACATAACTTTATTTTTGTCACTTCTACAAGTAGTACAGCTAGTACTTTCCACAATTCGGTGAATACATTTTTCGTGCTTACTTCTAGTATTACTCGAGTCGAGTTCTGGGGTCCGGGTCCGAAGGCGGTGTCGGAGGGTTGTGGCTGCTTCATTACCCTAATGAACTTGAAAAAGTATCGGGTGTACGAAGACATAGTGAGTCCAAACAGCCGCCTTGCCTCACCCACTACCACGCCACACATACAAAACTGAAGACAATCACCAGGTGCCGCGCTCTTGTTAGCCAACCTTTAACGTATTCCTGACACCCTGTTTGGGTAACTTAAGAGCTAGTAGCCTGCCAGCAGATTTGCGTGTAATGAGGTCATAGTAACAAGTGTTGACTTTAATTAGTGCGACGCTCCTTCTAACCTACTTTTCTTTCAGTCTTTCTCTTGTTATATTTTGCTCCCTTTCAGTTTTCCATCCATCTATTCTGCATACCAACCAAATGAGGCCATCGAGCCATGTTAGCTACAAGTTATGCGATAATTACAGACGTCAAAATGCGAAAAGATACATTTAAGTTGTTTTCACTTTTCATGTAATGATGATTATTAAGAAAAGCCATGCAAAATTTGTTAATAGAACGCATTAGGTTACAACATTTTGGTCTTAATAATCATTTTCATCAACATTAACAAAATTTTCATCAAATTACATAAGTGAAATCGGATTATACTAGATTACATTGTTAGAAGTTTTGATTCGGTTCCAAAAGACTGAAATCGAATGGACAACAAAGTTAGTTGGTAAATAACTGTAATATATAGGCGTTGCCAAGGTATTAAGCGTATTATTTCATTGCGTACTCATGGCGTATGATTAATAAGCAAACTTTCACAATGCTAAACAAGTTGGCCAATATTGCGTATGGAAAAGTCATGCCACGAAGTTGGTTATATGAAAGCAACCGCGTGTTCGAGCTGACACGCACATGCATATGGTAATGTCTCTGACATGCTTATTTACATACGCTGGAACTTGGAGGGAAGAAATGGCACCAGAAGAAGGCAAGTGGCTTGCGGAGTACCAGCGGCGTTTGTTGATTTTATTGACATGTAACTGTGTGTGTGTTGGGATCCTTTCAGTTCGTATTTTTCTAGTCCCCTCTGGACGTTAGTTTCCTTTTTCGCATGTCCTTTTTGGGTTTGTTGCAGGAACGTCTGGAGCACCAGTGTATCTATGTGCGCGGTCTTAAAATGCGCCATAAAATTGATAAAATCAGTTGATTGTAAAAATTGATAAATTGAAATTGATTGAGGCAGCGACTTGAATTGGCAACCGAATTGTCTTTGATGCCACTCACACTTTGCACATTCCATATGTGGCATCGAGAGACCACAATTGAGAAAGAAAGTGACTTTGAATGGCGCCCACAAGTGACATTGAAGAAATAAGAAACAGCAGCCAATAATTGAACTTCTATGTTTCGATATCTAAATCGGGGGGCTATAAATTAATTGACAATCGATGGAAGTGCTTTCTTTTTACCCATTTGTGTGCATATGTTCAAGCACTTAAGACAAATCAATTTCACTTTGATATATATTTCACATGCAAATCGAATTTTTAAAATGTCTTTTTGATAAATATTAAAGCAATCTACACATACACATACACATACATACGCGTACTACTTTAGCTTCACACATGCAACAATCAAATTGATATTCTTAAAAAGCTACGTTTGACTTTGTTGTGAGTGCACCGGAGGTGAGCTTACCACAGGTATTTCCGGCGCGAAATGCCATTGAGCGTTTGTGTAAATGATGCTCGAACATATTTGATTGTCAAGCGCTTTCGATCCAATGCACAATTTGCAGCAATCATTTTGACAATTGACAGTTTGCATTTATTAAACTTGTACAAAATGCAAAACAGCTAAACTGTCGAAATGTCCCAACTAAAATAATCGCGACCAATTTACACAGCTGGCCCCATTTGGCTGTTGGGTTTTTAATGAAATTGGATTTTGGCCTGATTGACAGGCACTTAAAGCGGCTCACAGCCACGCCCTCATATGGCTGAATATGCTTAAATGAGGATAACAATTCACATCGACTGTGTTCTGACAAACAGCTTTAACACCATTTCGCTTAATTCAATAAAATTCCAATTGAATTTTACGATTCATAACTATGAGAAAATAAATCAAATATATTTGCTGATACTTATAAAAAGGGTATAATGGTTTTGTGCAAAAGTATGTAAAGGCAGAAGGAAGCATCTCCGACCTCATAAAGTATATATAATCTTGATCAGCATCAACAGCCGAGTCGATATAGCCATGAAAGCGACGAGACAATGAGAGCTAGAGACTTGAGATTTGGAACATAATGTTTGCCTAATCCCTAGGCAGTACAAGTTTGTTTTAAAATTTCGATAACTCTCACCGTTTCCGATATACACATGTGATCGATAACAACAAAATCTTGAATTTGGAAAACTTTGAGATAATGTTTGAAACATTAGACGAAATAATGACAATTTGTGAAATTTTTATTGAAATCGATTGAGAAACATCGGAGATATGGAGCATTGAAATTAGGAAAGTATGCACTATACATGTACACACACACATACTTGCAAGAAGTAACTGTACGCGTAAAATATATGGTTCAGGGTATAGCCTAGTCGAGATTTCTCGACTAGAGCCTCCTTACTTGTTTTCCTACTTTTTATGCAAATTGTGCAAAACGATTGCCAAAATGTCAATCCACATGTAAATGAAATCAGTTTTCATACAGTGACAAATTCCACTCGAAATACATTTTTGTGGAATGCAAATGAATATAAAACTACGCTGATATACTTTTCTCTATATATATATTGTTGTCAAAGAGTTTGCCAGCTGGATAATCGCTGTCAGTTAACAAATTAAGCGCGATATACACTCGAATGTATTTACTGTATACACGTTTATTAGTATTCTGCAACTTTATGTTTCGTGCTCATTAAAAGGTCACTTAATTGCAACAATCGGCGGCAGTCATTTGCAGCAGTTGCACTTACAGTTGGCCCTAACAAAAGTTTTTTAATTACGAAAGTTTTTCGGTCGCTTGCAGCAACAGCAACAACTACAACATCTGCAAATTAAATGTATTTACTTAATATTGTTTGCAATTTGCTGTTAAATTTCGAATGTCGCGCTCAGACAGCATCTACTGGCAAGTCGCAAATGAGACGCGTTTACTGCCACTTGTCAAGTTGACTTATAACCGTGTTGAAACTTCCTATGCACCTGTATCCAGTGCGTCCTTGTCTGTGTCTGTGTCTGTCTCTGTGCATTTAGGACGCTTATGCACAAATGAGCAAAAGTTAACAAGCGGCAAAAGAGATGCGGGAATGGCTGTATGGCAAGCTTGCAAACGAGCTGTCTTATTATAGTTGTTGCTGCTGCTGCTGCTGCTCCTTCTAAGTGTGTTTCAGGCTGCGGTTTTTAGCGTCACGCCTTTTGCCTTAAGCAAAGTCTCAGCAGCTGCCGATGCTTTGATCCTTAAGCGCTTCTCTTAAGTGCCTGCTTCAAGCCGCACATACCAGACATGTGTGTGTGTGTGTGTGTGTGTGTGTGTCGGAGCGGGAGTGTGCGTGCGCGAAACCTCAAGCGCAATTATTACTTTAAACAGAACTTTTGGTCGAACAAAGTTTTGAAGAAAGGGATGCAAAGTATTAACCAAAACACTTCAGCTAGTTTCGTGCTAGAGCTTTGATTATACTTTATACTTTGAATAAACAAAGGCAAGTTGGCGGAAATGAAAATTCAGACCTTTTAAACAAATGCGTCGTGATGCAATTTAGTTTACCCATCTTTTTTAAAGGAACATTTTGCAGCAGAACGCGAAAATGTCGTGTGACAAAGTTTCTTTAAGCCTTAACAAGCTGTCAAAATGGTTTTCCGCTCTGTTTTAACTTTATTTGCAAGCAAGCGCATGCAAACGAATGCAAAGTTCCCCAAAATACGCCAAAACATTCCAATAAAAATCAAAGTTTATGCGCAAAGCGCTTGACTTTCCAGACCCGTCAAATGCATTTAGCTGTACCTTCTCATGCAGCCAGCAAGAACAAACAGAGACAAAGACAAACGCACACAGAGAAACAACACGCATATAATTTACACATAACTTTTGGTTTCGGTTTGACATTTTGTGGCTAAATTGTAATATGTTGCAAAAGTGGGCAAAAGTGGGCAAAAGTGGGCAAAAGTTACGACGCGATGGCTGAGCAATGAGAAGGGGGAGAGCGGGGGAGGGTGAAAAGCAAACAAAAGTGATGGGAAATGCATTTGGCAAGCAGAGACTTTACAGTCGGTCTGTAGTTGTTATTGTTATTATAGTTTGCTATTGCACAACGCCAAACTTTGTGGCCAGCATTCGAGTAATCAGAAGCAACTGCACTGTGTGTGTGTGATTGGGTGTGTGTGCGTGTGTATCTGACAAATTAGCATTCTTGCCAGTGGAAAGTTGGAATCATTGGCTTCTAGTTTTGCTGCTCCGATTGTTTGCTGTTTGCCTTTTGTGGTCTGCGATGCGAGAGCGTCAGCGAGTTGAGCTTAAAGCCTTAAAAGGCAGCGACACACGTGGCGTACTCTTACCGAACATGTGAGAACGCATAATTCACTTTGTGACTGTCTTTGTGTCGCTTAAATTACGTGCAGCATTCGCTGCGTTCAGCACTTGCGCCCACATTCCAAGCCCTCAAGGCACAACCATGAGCTATGAAACTTTGTCTTGGTTTCAAACTGCAGCAGCCAGGAGCAAAGCATCCAACGTTGCGGCAACAACCAAATGCATCGCAACTTTATTAAAAAGTCGTAAAAGTTATAAAAACTACTAAAAGCAATGGTAATAACTTGTGTTGTTTTTTATTGTGCAAAAGGTAGAATAAAACTTTGCCGCTCGCTGCGCTGTTGACAAAAAGGCAACCAAAAACAAACAGCACAATAAGCTGCAATATGGCAAAGGCAGGGAAACAAATGCGAAGAGCTGGAGTGGGAGATACCCTATACACAAGTTTGCATGTGATCTGCAACATGTTGTTAAAGCTGATCACAAAAATGAATACTTTTTAGGGTATTCCATACGTTAAACAGTAAATACTCAATACATACCTATAGGGTACATAAAAATCGACGACAAAATGAAGAACCTACAAAAGCTTTAACCCCATAATTTGATAAGTGCAAGACGCCAGAACCTCAAAAATCAAATAAGAAAACCAACCAACTTTATTGCACAATTTTCTTCTCATTGCAAATGTCATTTGCTCAAAAGTATGCAATGAATTGTTGGCGTTGGCATCGTTGTCGATAACAACACAGCAGCGTTACCAGATCGCTTCAAAAGCGCATTATACGGCTTTGATGTCGTAATTTTGTGACTTTCGAACTGTGGTTGTCGTCGTCTTTTGTTGCTTGTTGTTCAACCTGCTGTTGACGAAGTTGTTATTATTGTTTATCGATGAAATCGTTGACACATTTGTGGTTTCTTAAGTGGCTTATTGTAAGAGTTGTTGTGTGTTTTGTATGTTCCATTTCACATGACATATTCATGGCGTTTGAGCTAATTATAACTGTGCAACTGAGTAATTACTCAACGATTTATTAAACTAATCCTGATCCAAAACTAATTATGTTTGTCCCACGTCCCAGAAACCAATTATGAATGTTTAGAAATTATTGAAATTCTAGTGCACTCAATTAACAATAATGCCGCTGCTTGGCTTGGACGCAAACCAATTGCACACTCGCATAATTTATACCAATTTTGTTTGCATAAATAAACATGCGCCCAAATATTGAGCTACCAATTATCAGCCCAAAACCGGCAGCCAATATAAAACCTATTTCCCATTTAATGTAGTGCACGCAAAATGAAACCTTGATAAAAATGTTGCATACAAATAAATTCAAATACGCATTATGCTATTTTAATTGCCGAATGTGCTTCATTGCTGCTGCTGCTTTTTGTTGTTGTTGCTGCAGTTGCACAATATTAATTGCGCTTATTGTGCGCATGTTAGAGAGTAATTAGCAGGGAATTAATGCTCAAAGAGCAAAACAATTAGGCGCACACCTCACAACTACCTCTCAGCCCAAGCACCTCAAAACTAACCATAATCATCATCATCATCATCATCATCATCAAAATTGCCTTGGGGGTCTGGCAGCATAATTCAATTTTGATTTTGAATGTGATCTGCTCAATCGTCCAATCAAACACTTTACATGCAGCGCGTAATTACGCTACTTGTGCCGCAACAAGAAAATTGAATTAATCACAGATATTCCTGTAATTTCAGCAAACAGAAATTTCACGAACTTAGTTAGGTGTGAGTTTTCTAGAATGTATTGAAGGGGGCATACTTTGAATATCCAAACATCTTCAAATTGTTTTGGTTAGCTGAAATCAAGCGAAAGCGAGAATAACGCATATTGTGGGGAACACACTTAGTGCTTTACATAACTCTTTTCCATGTGTGTTTGCGATAAGGAGCAGAGATTTACGAGCGAATGGTTGCGTGGTCACTGGCCCTGTTCAGCAGTTTTAGCTGCTTTCCACGGCATTGCATTAGAAAAGGGCATTTAAAAACTACTGCAAATAGTGCAAACGCAGCGCCGCAGGCAAAGCATTTTTCATGTACACACGCGGGACTCACACTTACAGTCAAACTGACACACAGACACGCACAGTGACGCATTGGGAAAGACAATGCTCGCTTGCATTCCAAATTTGCCGAACAACATATATCAGAGGAGCGTGCGAACCAAAGAGGACGACGTTGCAAAAGTTGCAAGGATGCTGCAGCAGACGTTGACTTTGAAACTTGTGAGTGTGTGTGTGTGTTGCCAAATCAGCTTAAGCATGCACACAAGAAAACGGATAAAGAAGTTTGGAAAATAAGTTGCACGAACTCATGCCGAATTTCATAAATTTGATGTACGGAAAACCCCATACAAATAAAAATAAATAAATGCAAACTGTGAAAGGGCAATAGCAGTTCTCTTAAGCTTCATTTTGTTTGTAAATCGATAAGGTTAAATTTATAAATAAAAATGATTGTACAGCACCTTTTAAAGTGCTTCAGGCGACTTTTCGAAGCTTTCTATAACTAATCTCGTATTTTCAAAGGATAACAGACAATTTTCAATATCGAAACAGAATAAACGAAACAAAGGTATTTTGTTTAACTTATCTAACTTTATTTACTACAAGTTAGTGCAAGTTTTGTGTACTCTGGCAACTTTGACAACTTCTGGCAGTGTTGCAAAGCAGTTTAAGCTTTTGGAATTTAAATGAAATGTGATTCACAGAGTCAATAGGAATCTCTCCTCCTTTTATAACATTTCTCAGTCCATCATACTTACAGACACACATTTAAGTTTCGCTTATTACCAATAATATGCGCGAAATACAAGCAATTAAAATGGATTTCTTCCAATTAAGGTCAAGAGGACGCGAGAGACAAGAGAATCCTTCGCAAATGAGCTAAATATTTTTATAACTTAATTAAACACTGATTTTCCTTTCACCATTTTCATTTTACGGACATTTTTATGGCAAAAACGACGTCGCCGACTTGCCACAGCAAAATGAAGTTCTCTACGATCTGTTTTATTGTCCAACGGGTGGGGTGGACACTTGGGTTTGCTTTGTGGCTTGCTGGTGGTTCGCTTGTGGCTTGGTCAGCTGCCAACTGAGAGTATTACTTATACATATATGCTGTGTCGGCTATTTGGGACCACAGGCAACGTAAAACTTATTTTGTGTAACTGCCAATTGTTGGATTTACTTTTTGCTAGCATGCTTGCTTCAAGCCAAGTCTCCAACTGCCAATGTGTCAGTTTCTCGATACTTTGAACACGCAACCTCACACACACACACTCACAAGCTCACGAAGCTATTTCTAACGTTTTATTTTGATTTTCTTTTGTGCTTTGGAGCCCCAAGGTGTCAATGTTTGTGTGTCTAATCAGTTTAATGGCTTTCTGTGTTGTGTAAAATATTCGACATAATAAAGTCATTAAAATGCAATTAATATTTCTGTGGCAAAACTCTTCTCTTGTTTTTACCACGCTGTTTTTCATACATTTTCTTGGCTTAATTTAATTCATTACGCAAGTTCTAAAATCGTTACCAAGAGCAATAACTTGTCTTACAGTAAAGAGGGTTGTGCTGACAAGTTTCTTGCTTCAATTCGAGGCAACCCAAAGATTAGTTATTGCCAAGGGGCTGACAGATTGCCAATTTGTTAGCTAGAGGGTGTAAAAATAAATGAAAAGTAGTTGAGATCATGTAGTTAGCCAATTAACAAATCAGATTATCTCGAAAAAGAGAAAAATAGTACTCGGAGTAGAAATATATTTTTCAATTGGGAACTTCATACAATGCTGAGCTGGTAGCTTAAATAAGTAATAACTCAAATGACTCCAACAAATGAAGACGCCAACTCAATGCAATAGCAGCAAACGGAATGCAATAAGGATACGAAATACGGAACACCTGGTGCCTGTTGCCTGTTCGCTGCTGGTTGGTGCCTGGTTGCATCCATGCCCAAGCTAACCGAACCGAAGCCAAGACAAATGTGTTGTAAATAACGCGTATCAAAGTATTGTGACAACGCCAACAGCATCCAAAGCTGCGTAAATGGAATATACCAGTCGAAAACAGAGAGAGAGAGAGAGATGTAAGAGGATACAATTTACTCGAAGAGACAACTCAACAAACGGGAAACACAAATAAAATATGTTGCACACTTTGCCACGCACAGTTGCACCCAAGAAAAGTACAAGGAGCTAGCAAACGAAAACGTAGAAAACAAAAAATTACTCAAATAAGTAGATTGGACTCCCAACAATAACAACAACGAGAGTTAAGTCGATGGCAAAACAGCTCATGTTATGCAATTTATGTGTGCATCCAAGAGTAGCAAAAGCAATACCAAGAACAACAACAATAACACTGATACATCTACAACAATAGTAAGTAATAATAAATCCTTTGAGACAGTTTTCAGAAATGCTTTCTTAATACAGCGTCAAGCACTTTGTCACTGTTTTCAGCTCAAGCTTGAGCAGGAAACGACCAAGAAACTGCTCGATACGAAGGCAAAGTGCAATGTTAAAAGTGGATGGCCATCGACCATCATCATCATCATCGATAGCCAAGCCACTGACCCGACCTACGAGACTCTGCACACAAAGCACAACAAACGAACAAACAAACAGAATAAAAAACCGCAAACAATATGGAGAAGTCAT
This sequence comes from Scaptomyza reducta, assembly GCA_035044485.1. NCBI lineage: Eukaryota > Metazoa > Arthropoda > Insecta > Diptera > Drosophilidae > Scaptomyza > Scaptomyza reducta. Next base: position 2,602,042 of record JAWNNV010000191.1, on the reverse strand, counting down.
TAAAAAAGGACAACAACAAGGATGCAAACAACTTGCTTTATGACATTTTCACTGACATCGATTGCTAACCACATTCAATACGACCAATGTCCTTTGGTTTCTGGGGATTGTGAATAAATAGTAATTTTCGAATTTTCGAAACACGATTAAAAAGTAATAGTGTTAAATATATGTATATTGTGAAAACATAAAATATTAAATTCTCAATAATTCTCACAATATTTTAAATAAGAATTCGCATAAATACTAATATATATTGCTTAATATTTCATAAAAAGGAAAAGTTTTGGTTCGATATTGTTATTAACATATTTAATATATGAAGATGTTCCATAGAACTATTCATGGACTGAAACACATAGCACATAAATAGTAGTAATCGCTATGGGAAACACACTGAAACTAAATTTCATGAATCGTTCATGCATGACGTCATGTTGGCTATTCTGTCAGAGCAGTGTTCGTTTGTCTGTGTGTTTGTGAATTAGTAGGTCTCTGTACTTGTGATTCTGCAACTGAAGGACATGTTCGGTGACACATTGTGCATATACAAAGCTACCCTGAACACAAAACAGTAATCTATTTAATAACTCACGTGGAGTACACGTTGGGGCGACAATGTCGGCGCGATAAACTCAAACTGACTGGCCCGTGTCCTGCTGTACAGGTCCTTGTCAGAGCCCCTTCCCCTTGTTGACCACAACGGTCAGTGGCAATGGTAACGTTGCAGAACGGACTCGACAAATGGAGGTGTGAGCAAAATGCCATCATCGAGCACATCGAGGAAATCTATCAAAAAATGTATTCAAAATGTCCCACAGGAATGAGGCAACTTGTGCAGGGATGCAGAATGCTATATAAATTTACATGTCAACTACAATATACTATATATATATTTAGTTTTGGGGTTGACAAACTCTGAGTTGCCAGCCCTGATTTTCGTGGGGCTGGGTTTGATTATAACAATAACACTAACTTAATTACACGCATACATAAGCACAACAGCCACACACACACACATGCAGACAGGGTCGCTGCCGCAGGACATAATGGCAAGCTTCTCAACCCAAAAGTTGAAGCAAAGCCGAGCGGTTAACCGCAGCACAGTGAGCGTAAGCAGTATACCCACCCAAACATATTATGCAAAAATTGCCATTTTGCGGCCAGCTGACAACTGTGACGTTATTTTAAAGAATATTGACTTTTCCTACGAGTCACCACTATCTGTAGTTTTGATAAACTAGTCCGAACTGCTCCTGGTACTGCAGTTGTACCGCGTTTTATGGGTGCTTGAAGTGAAATACAAATAACATATATGTATGTATTTTTAACCCTTTGGGTAAAATTTTTTTGGACGCAGCTGCTCGCGTGGTCGTCCCAATGTGTAGACAGTTTATTCCTGTTGCAGCATCAGAACCTGAATGGTTAAGAGGGGGGTGGAATGGGGTTGGGTTCTGCTGGGCTGGGTAACACAAAGTGCCCTGAGATGCAGACACGTACAGTAATACAAATAAAGAAAACAATAATAGAAAATAGAGCCAAAGTCAGAAGTGAAATAAAAGGCCAAAGGACCTGTAAAAGTACAACAGCTGGCCGAGTTGGGCATAAGGATATGGTCTGAGCATCGAATGCAAGCAATGTTTGTAGACACTACTTATTATTGTTGTTTTCGTTGTTGCTCCATTGTCTGCTGGGTGGATACGTAAACACATCGAATACTTGAGCATGTCTTAAGGTTGAACAGCAATAAATGTTGTCTAGCATTGTATAGAGCATTTGGCAAATTGAAATACCCGGTTAAGCGTAGCGCATTTTGGCAATGCAACTCGCATTCAGTGTGTTGCTGGGAAAAATGTTTATTTAACATTTTAGCTTTTCAATTTCCCACTCACGTATGTGCTTTTTCACCTGTTTATTCATCTGTTCCGCCGACTGCACTTCTGAATGGCTGGGGCAGGGGCGAACCACAATAAATGATACAATGAACATATATTTAATATGTATTAAACGTTTGCACTTCCTAAATGAAAGGGTCAAAGTTATATTCAACTTGCACTCAACGAAATGAAAACTTGAAGATTGTAAGTGAGAAGTTTGATATATACTTATTAAAAAATAAATAAAAACCTTTAGGTTTATATCCAACTATTGCAACAAAGTTCTTCATCTGTTTTAAACAAATTTCAAAACTCGTATTTAACACTTAACTATTACTTATTCACATCATATTCGAAGTGACCCTAAAGTTGTTTTCGCTTGACTCGTTCGAGGGGTCAAATAAAAGCTTGCAAGGTTTTTTAATTAAAGAAATCACAAAAAACCAAATGCAAGAGATACAAACGAATGTATATACATATAGACATGGGTTTTTCAACGAACAATCGGCATTTAAACGCATCAATGGTTAGGAAAACATAATAAAAAGCCAGCGCTCAATTGGTACTAGCTGGCATTCCTATAATATACGACGACAGCTCATGTCTGCTATGGATGGTTATCCGTTTGCCGCGCTGGCCGATGAGCGAACAGCATCTTGGCCCATGGTGGCATCACCTTGGAATGCTGCCACTGTGCTGGCCTCGTACTTGCTACTGGTGCATATTGCGCCCAAATGGATGGCCAGGTGGGTGTGGAATACAAATAGTAGGGGACAGGGACAGGAACAGGGAGAGGGGCAGGATGTCAAACACCATCATATTTTCCGTTTTCAGTCGCAAACCATTTCAGCTTCGGTTGCCATTGTTCTGCTACAATTTGCTCATGGCCATGCTCAATGCCCACATTTGCCGGGAGCTCTTTACGGCATCGCGCGCTTTGAACTACAGCACCCAATGTCAGCCTTGTACGCTGAGCTATGATCCAAATGAAATTCGTGTAAGTTTATTAACACTCTGCCTTCAAATATATATATACAACTTAAAGCAAATGTTTCCCTTTCACTTAGATTGCTCGGGCGTTTTGGTGGTTCTACATAACAAAAATTCTCGAATTTGCGGATACCATATTTTTTATACTGCGCAAGAAGTGGTCGCAATTAACATTTTTGCATGTTTACCATCACAGCAGCATGTTTGTCATATGTTGGATAGTAGTTAAATGGATACCCACCGGATCCAGTAAGTTAACTTGATCACAGAAAAAAAAGAAGAAGTTTTTTCCTAACTTGCTTCCGTTTGGTAGCTTTTGTGCCAGCACTGATGAATTCGTTTGTGCACATCATTATGTATGGATATTATTCACTGAGTGCTCTGGGCCCTCGGGTATACCCGTATCTATGGTGGAAACGCTACTTAACCGCTCTACAGCTGCTGCAGTTCGCATTGGGTCTGGCTTGGGGCGCTCAGGCCATTATATATCGATGCGAATATCAGCCTTGGCTAAGTTATACTGGAGTAGCTTACATGCTAACTTTTCTTGTTCTTTTTGGTCGCTTTTATGCACAAAAATATACAAAAAAGTGCATTAAATATTAATAAAATAGAAAACCGTTTAATATTGACCCAGCTTGTTTTTTGAATTAAGCGCTCGCTTTGCTTTATATCGATAACAAATGTGGCAGCTATCGCACTCAGCACTATTAATCAGCTGTTTGAGTTTGTGTTGATGTTTATAAATTTTAAAAATTGTGTACACACTGCCAACAGTACCAGTTGACATAACAACAACGGCTGAGGCCCACGGAATCAAAATAATGCAAATTATTAAAGTTACTCGCCATTTAGTTGAGCACAAACGCTTATGTCAGCCAAAATTGCGATACATAACAAACGCACTATACTACAGCACTTCTAAAGGTTAGTTTGTGTGTTGTTTTCATTTATAAAATATGTTTGCCGGCTAAAAAAAAATAAATTGTAGATGCGCCATTGCGTTTGGCGCCCGGCTACCAGCCTAAGCAAGTGGAAGAAGCATATTGGGCACGTGAACGGAGACAAATCAATAAAGAGTCAAGTAGCAGTTGCAAACGTGGCACTTATCGCATGTTGTTGCCACCGCCAAATGTAACAGGAAACTTGCATTTGGGACACGCTCTAAACGCCACGGTGCAGGATGTTATTGCGCGGCAGCATCGTCAGTTGGGCTACAATGTGGAATGGGTACCGGGCACCGATCACGCTGGTATTGCCACCCAAGTTGTTGTAGAGCGCACATTGGCCGCAACTAAGGGAATAACTCGTCAGGAAATCGGACGTAAAGAATTTTGGAATGAAGTGTGGAAATGGAAGTCGGATAAGGGTGCTGGCATTGTGAACGATCTGAAGAAACTGGGCTGTTCCCTTGACTGGGATCGCGAATACTTCACAATGGACAAGCAGCAGGCTCATGCAGTAAACGTTGCATTCGAGCGACTCTTTGACGAGGGATTGATAAAGCGACGCAACTCTCTGGTCAACTGGTCCTGTGCTTTGAACTCGGCCATCTCTGACATTGAAGTGGAGACACGGGAGATCAAGGAGCCCACAGAGATGTCTGTGCCTGGCTACGAGAACAAAGTGCTTTTCGGCCGCATCTTCGACTTTGCCTATCGCGTTGTAGATGGGGAAACTCAACCGGATGGTACACCCGAAGAGATCGTCGTGTCCACAACACGGCCAGAGACGATCTTGGGCGATGTGGCAGTGGCTGTACATCCCGAAGATCCACGCTACAGCAAGTACCGTAATCGAGATGAGGTCAAACTAAAGCATCCTTTTCGCGACGATACAATTCCCTTGGTCTTTGACATTTCAGTGGACAGGGAGTTTGGAACAGGTGCCGTTAAGATAACGCCGGCCCACGACAAGTTTGACTTTGAGCTGGCCATGCGCCACAAGCTGGAAGGACGCCAGGTGTTTAGCGAGTGTGGACACATCCTTGCTGCCTATCCAGAGTTCCAGGGCAAGCCACGTTTTGAGGCACGTGATCGCATTGTGGAACGACTAGAGGTGCTTGAGCTGTTGCGCGAGGTGCGTGGACATAGCATGCAGTTGCCATTGTGTTCACGCTCCAAGGACATCATAGAATACATGATGGTGCCACAATGGTTCCTCGAAACCAAATCCATGGCAGAGGCAGCTCTCTCACAACTGAAAAGTGGACGACTGCAAATTCTGCCCGCCAACTTTGAGCTAGAATGGGAACGCTGGCTGCAGGACTCACGCGACTGGTGCATCTCCCGCCAACTGTGGTGGGGTCACCAGGTTCCCGCTTACGAAGCCTTTGACTCAAAGGGCAAAAGTTGCTGGGTGGCTGCTCTTGACTTGGAGAGTGCGCACGAGAAGGCGTCTCGCATTCTGGGCACCAAGGATCTTCAACTTAGACGTGATGAAGATGTACTGGATACCTGGTTCTCCTCATCGCTGCTGCCCTTCTCAGTCGCTGGCTGGCCCAATGATAGCTACAAAGAGAAGTATCCCCTAAATCTCATACAAACGGGCCACGACATAATCTTTTTCTGGGTGGCGCGCATGATGATGATGGGCTTGAAGCTAATCGGTGGTCCACCATTTAAGCAGGTCCTCCTGAATGGCATTGTGTGCGATGCTCATGGGCGCAAGATGTCCAAAAGTCTTGGCAATACTATTGCACCACATCAGGTTGTTGAGGGTTCCAGCTTGGACAGCTTGAAGGAAGTGCTACAGCAATCCTTTGATGCTGGCATCCTAAATGCCACGGACCTCAAAACATCCACGGAGGGATTAACCAAAATGTTTCCCAATGGCATTGAGGAGTGTGGCACGGATGCTCTTCGCTTCACGCTACTCAGCCACAACATTAAGAACCACTTCATCAACTTTGATGTGCAGGCTTGTTACACAAACAAACTGTTCCTCAACAAGATTTGGCAGGCAATGCGCTTTACTCTCGGCTCTGCCAAAACTTTGGGCGTCAGTCTGCATCAGTTCGAGACCATGGACTGTGTAAAGCTTGGCATGTGGGATCGCTGGATTGTTGGACGTCTGGCTGAGACACTTAAAATATGCTCCGAGTGCTCCACAAACTACAATTTCCATTTGGCCATCGCGGCCCTTAAGGTGTTTTTCTATCAGAATTTGTGTGATGTTTATCTGGTAAGTGTCTAACTTACATGATCCTATTTGTAGCTTGTACCTAACCGTGTTTGCTTGTTCTAGGAAACCACGAAAGCGGCTATAAACAGTCGCAGCACAGAGGCCTACATCCACGTGGCCACACTTACTGTCTGCCTCAGCTGGGGATTGCAGGCACTGATGCCATTTACTCCATTCGTTGCCTCCGAGCTGTTGCAGCATGTGCCACTAAAAGTAGAACTGAATCTGTTGCAGTACCAGGATCCCAAACTGCAAACTGAGGTCGCTGATATCGTCAGCATTTGCACAAGTATACGCCAAGTGAAGAGCCGCAATCAGATAAGCAAACGCCATGCGCCCAAATTGTGTTTGTTTGCACAGAACGAGGATGCGGAACAGATACTGCGACGGCATTTGAAGCAGATTGCGGTGCTCACACGTTGCGCCGATGTGGAACTGGAGCTGCTTAATGAGGATTCAAAGTTCTCTAAGAAATTAAACTTCTTCTCAACAGCGGGAGCGCTGTGCTCCTTTGGCATATCGATGAACGAAGAGTTCGCTGTGCCTCATGCTAAACGCGAGCAAATGATGAATGAGAACAAGAAGAAGCTGAAGAAGTTGGTCAACGAGCTGCAAAAGTATCGACTTCGAGTGGACAACGAGGCTTTCCAGCTGATGGCTGACACTGCAACCAAATCTCATTTTAATACTCGGGTGAGTTTGTGCATAGTTTTTGATCTATTTCAGTTTGCAAATCTCATCTCATTTGCAGATCAAGGAGTTGCAGGCGGAGATTGATAGTCTAATCAGCATGGAAGCGTAATTGTTATCTTCAACTGTATCCGCAAAGTTGTTGACTTGACTAAGGTTGTTATAAATTGTTAAAATAATGATAGTAAATATATGTAGTATTAAATAATATATTTCTAATTTGAATATTTGTAAGTCTTGTATCAGTATAAAAATAATTAATTAATCTATAACACTGGACACGCATTCTGCGAGTACGATATGTAGAAGCCACGATTTGATATATCCATCTCCTCATTGCCATCTGTAATGGAGTAAACCACAAATGGTTTCGCCGAAGACGTCGTTGTGACTAGACCCAAGCCACAGAACCTATCGCTGGGCATACTAACGCCACCTTGCACGGGAGCTGGTATTATAATGTAATCGGTGGTGCATTCCTGACTCTGCACCGCTGATGTTGCAAGCAGCACTGGATCCACAGCGCCCACATCATTCGTTACTGTGAAGGAGTACGCATCAGAGCTGACCTGGTCGTATGTGATGGAGCATATGCCGGTTGCCTTACGTATGCAGATCCCATAGCGCATGTTCGCCAATTGTCGTGTGCCCTGCACACCAATGGAGTTCAGTGCCGAGGAGGCAGCCGATACATAGTTGAAACTCGCAATATTCCCACTGGAACCCATGTGGTACTGCAGGCAGCCGGCGGGCGCCAAGGTCGCCGATGTGCAGCCCATCATTCTTAGCTGGAACTGCCACTGGCGATTGAAAGTGTAGGCTCCGGAGGTGGCTACCGATATGGTGATCGGATTAACGCCATTGAAATCCACATAGACATGCTGACCGGAGTTCTCACCACATATCGTTGGCACCTGGGAGGCACCACCTGTTATGGTCATCGCATCCGTGCTGCAGAAACCATCACCGTTTGGAGGAGCCAGTGACAGGGCCAGAAAATCGATGCGCAACTGACAAATGCTTGAATCCGGCGGTGTTATGACAATCGAGCAACGTCCTCCACCGGAATAAGGTGCCGGATAATTACTGTTATAGAAATATGTATTATTATAGCTGGTGCTGGCTCCACAAGTTCGCTGATCTGGAAAACAGCATATGATTAACATTTGCAGGTAAAGAAAAATACGAATATGTCTGCTTACAGATGCAGCAAATGGCTTGATTTGTGATGCTGGAGCAACTTCCAGCGGCGACTCCATTATTGTCGGAACACTCGCCATTAATGACGCATGTGCCCATCAACAGATTGTTGCCCCGACAAATGTCATTGGAGAACCGGCCGATTGTGTAGAAGGGGAACCCTAAAAAATGCAAAAAGAAAATAAATTATTTATGGATTATTAAAAGAATAAAGATCCTTAAATCGCATTAGATACAAGTACTATAAGCTATTATGAATACTTGAATTATGTTCCTTTATTTTTAGTCCGGTTATATAAAAGCCGTTTCATAATACAATTACATGATTCCCACACAAAATGAATCTTTAAGTTTAAGTGTAATTCTTGTAATTGCTAGCTAGGTTGATAAATGTTTTCCATATGCGAATGTACGACAGCTATAGAGGTCATTACAAGTGATAGTAAGTAAAAAGAATAAACACCTCATAACTGCTGTAAATTCTTTTTCTTGGCACTCTTACTGCGTAAATGAGATCTCGAGTAACTCGAGTCCAAGTACCAGAAGCTGGCAAGCGGTGACACAGAGTGTGCCTAAGACTAAAGAGTCCAGCACGGAACATCCACATTGGGTGATAATTGAAATGTGACCCACATACATAAATCATTTTTAAAAACGGCACGACACAACAGAAAACAACAACAAACGGCTAGCACTCAAACACAAGGTCTCAAAAAAAAAAAAACGCAACTAAACGTTTTACTTACAGCGAGGATTTCTGGAGCCATTGCGCGCCTCCGTCGCCAGTTGATCGTCCAGATTGTCCAATGTGTCGTTGAGAGTGTGACTGTTGTTGTGGGTTGTTGTTGCATCCAAGTGGTAGCCCAGTTGACTGGAAGCGCGTGCCGCACCATAAATGCCCAGAAAGTAACAGCTGAAGAATATGACCACAATGGTCAAAATATGCGTGGAATGTGTGCGCTGCGACATGGCTTGACTTTTACAATTCCGATTCCGATTCACTTCACTTTCGGTTTTCACTTGGGCAACTCTCGCAGTTCTCCGGGAGAAGAAACGTCTTGTACGCGTCTGTGTTCCGATTGAGACTGAGCACGGTGTTGAACGAAGCTCTCAAGATTACTGTGTCGCAGTGAGACGCAGGTGCTAATTAATAGACAGCGACCTGCCTCCGCTTATCACTCCACCTCAAGCCCGCTTCCTCATTTCTTCCAGGCATTGAACAGCGATCAGTGAGCAAATGCAGCGCCTAAGAGTCGTGTGGAGTTTATTTCGTTGGGCGGCAAATATTTGGAGCATTCACGCCTAGACAGTTAGTTGATGGTTCAGCGGATTCGTTGAAAACATTTTTATAAATCAATGGGACCGATGAAAGTGATACAATTCGATTATCTTTGGGTGCACACGCACAAACATAATTTGGGAACACGCGTGGATAATCGTCTGAGCGTAGAAAGTGCGCGCTATTTACTCTTCATATGAATACAGTATTAATGAGTAAACAGTGTTTGTCCACGTTTGAATTTATCGCTCAATTTGATTTTATTTATAGTTTACACAATAAGATTTAAAATTGTACACATGATACATGATTTAACGGCATAATTTTCATTGAAACATTCCCATTTCCACCTTCACCACGGCTGGCATGGTGTGTATGGCATTGTGGGAGGGGGGATTTACGCACGACATTAATTAACAGTGCTGCACTAATTAAAACTTGTGCCGTTACCAATTAATGTTTAGGCTTATTTTAGAAAAGGTAAAAGTGTTCTCCAATTGTTTTTAGACCATAGAAAGTTGTAACAATATTTCCCAGAATTAAAGTTCCTAATTGAGAGACACGTGATTTTCGTTTTTCATATTTTTTTTACCGTTAAACTCACAGAAAAGTGCTATGAATGATTTATTATGACAAGTTTAAAGTATAAAAAAAAGGCCTAGCTTATTCAATTTCAATGACAGCGCCAGCCTTGGTCAGCGCCTCTTTTAGCTTATCGGCTTCCTCTTTGGGTATGTCCTCCTTGACAATTGTGGGCGCGCTCTCCACAAACTTCTTGGCTTGGACCAGATTCATGCCCTCGAGCAGATTCTTAACCTCCTTGATGAGCGCCACCTTTTGCTTCTCATCGAACTTGACCATTTTCACCTTAAACGAGGTCTGAACCTTCTTGGGCGCCGCCTCCTCCTCATCCTCGGCAGCGGCTGCACGAGGTGCCATCGCAACTTGTTGTGCAAAGGCTGTCTCGGGCAGATTAAGCTTCTGTTTCAGCAGCGTGCTCAGTTCGGACACCTCAAGCAGATTGAGCATGGCTATGTTGTTAACAATACTGTCCAGTTTAGGATTTGGTGGCTTGGCAGCTCCCTCCGGCACAGGGGGCACGAGTTTCTCAGCTGAGGCAGCCGCAGCGGGAGCGGCAGCACTATAAGGACGCTGCACGTTGATTTGACGTCTAAGCTGACGCAGCACGAGACGCGTGATTTGCATTTTGTCTTTAGCTGTAAGTGTGAGACGTGCTTTAAGTTATAAAGTCGCTTAAATGTGTATGTTATTTAATTTACTTGTGTTTTCCAATGGCTAAATGCCGCAGAGGGTTATGTGAGCACTAGAGATGAGAGTTTACAGCAAAGACAGCGGGTAAACAGCTGTTGGTCAAAACTATCGATAAGAGCAGTGTGGCCGTATAATCATATAAGCTATCGAACTAAAAAATATCGCAGTTTGAACATATTTATATAATTTTGAAGAAAAACGATAAAGCATTAAGGTTTTATTTTTCGACGTCATGAAAAAGCTAAAATTAATTTTATTGATATTTTTATTGAAATGATTTTTGCTTAAAATTGCAATGCTTAAACTTTAAACGGCAAAAATCTTGACATAATCAATTTCCATGTGTGCATGGTCCAACCACTGATCCTTGTGTGGTTTGATAGCCCTCCAGAAAGAGTTCATGGCACGGGGATCCTGTTCATGCCAAGGCTTATCCTCATCATAAAAGAACTCATTGAATCCGGCAACTCCCAGACCAAAGGTCAAATAAAATTCCTGATCAAACGGAGCAATCCCTGTGCCCTTCTCCAGTTCGTCCGCATTGGGAAGTCGCTTATTGGCCACTGACGTCTCACTGAAGGCACCCGTATCGCTACCCTGTGTGCAATATTTCCTTCCATCGACGTACCAATCGAGCTGTCGTGGCGTCCACTCCAACGTATAATTGTGGAAACTATCGCTCCAATCGTCGTTACTGTCGCTGGAGCCCAGCTTGTGGCACAGTTTCGTGGATCGCAAGGGTTCCTTGGCATTTAACAAGGCACCGGCATACAGATCGAGCTGTCCTCCAGTGGTTCGGCGCGAATAGGCAATCCTTATCTGACCGGACTGATAGTCATCCTTGCCATACGCATTCTCCTTGGGCTGCAGCCACAGCTGGGGCAACACATACTTTGCCCGTGGCATCTTGGCGCGCACCTCGACGCGTCCGAACTTAAAGCTCAACTTGCTGGAGAATTGAGCGGTGACTACAGGAGGCAACCTGTCGGGTCTTTTTGCGTTCCTGGCATCACGCACACAGTCCGCCGTTTCCTTTATTCCAGTACATTCACTGCCCAGATCCAGCTTCGAGTCCAAGTTCTTTTTGAACAAAACTTTTGTTGCCTGTGCTTGAAGATCAACATGGCCATTGCTCAGACTCAACGTTTGGTCTGCATTATTCACATAGATGTTGAACTCGTAGTCGGGCGAGCCGGAGAAACGATGCTCCACAGTCCACTTAGACGCATCCAGCTTGCCGCCATTGAATTCGTCGACAAAGAGAAGTTGGCCAACGCAACGAGTAGGAATGCCGTTGACCTGAGTCTTGGTTGGCATACAGCTGCCGACCCTAATGTCTATATCTGGATCACCCGTTGCAGGAGTTGGCATGCGATCCGGAACTCTCACTGTGCTAGTTGCAATAGGGGTGCTTGGGGTGCTGCCACTAAATGCATTGACAGCAAAAACACCATCGTCGTAGCGATAACCCAGGCCATTATAGATAGCATAGGTCCAGTAGTAAAGTATGTCGCCTGGCTTTAGCACTGCCTGACGGTCGCGGAAGGTCCAACGTCCATTTTTCATTTTTACAATGTCGCGTGCCCAAGTGCCCGCCTCCAGGCCTTCCATCTCCTCATTGAGCTTACCATGGAATGCGAATAGGGTGATTCCCTCCTCATGCGGTATCGATACTTCAAATCCTTTTGGATAGAAAACTTCAATTGTGGGCTCTGGCGCCTCATATCCCATTGCAAGGGCCAGCAAAAAGCCATAGCAAATAATGCTTAAAACGTGCGGCATCTCGAAGCTGAGAATCACCAATGCGCATTTAACAGCGATTTAGAATCTTGAAATAGACTTGCTTATCAAGAAACCGGTCTTCTTTGTTAGTATACATTTTATGAGCACGACAAACCGATTTTGTGTGTGTATACTACTAGGAAATAAGCAACCTGAATGACTGCACTCTCAAGCTACATCACAATGACTATAATAAACGCATGCATAATAATTAGTTTGTACTTTTGTCAATATACTTGTGTTTGTAAATAAATATCGATGTTTTGAATATTTAAGTTCGCGGGCTGACTATCGCAACAGCGTTGCCAGACCTTCAAAAAATGTCTCAGTATGCGACGAAACAGCTGTTAAAAGCTTGCTGTGAATATGTTTAGTTGCAGATCGACTGCTTGTGTGAGTAGCATTCGTAGTTGTCTAGGAAAATTTACATTTACATAAAAGTCAACACAAAACCAATCAAAAAAATGTACATAGTATAGTGTAAAATAAGAAAACCAATCTTTTTTTTTTATAGCGGGGTGACAACAAACGGGCGCACATACATACAAACAAATACTTTGTACATATATATAACACATAAAACAACTACAACTAACAATTCCGCGCGCGTGAGTGTTTCATAAACGCCATAAGCATAAAACAGCGCAGCTGATGTTTGCCAAATTACTGTATGCCTAGAAGAGTGGAGGAACTGGAGCGACGTTTGCGTTGTTATTGTAAGTAGCGCTGTTTTATGTAATTTGCTTTTATTCTCATACTCTGCTTGCATCGATGCTAACCGCTCGAGGTTGCCAGATAGTCTGAAAATTAAAGATTATTTCTTATAGTTCAGTTTATATGTGTTGCAGTAGGAAACTGCAATTTATAATTGTTGTAATCAAATGTTGTTACTCAATTTACAATTTACAAATATCGATATATCGGCATAAAATTGTTGTTATGCACAACGGCAACGCTGCGAAGCCGAGCAGCTGTCGTTTCTGTTGTTGTTGGGCTGTCAGAATGGCACGAAACACCGTATGAAAGCAAAACAACCGAAAATGATTGATTTTTCGGTCGGAAAAGTAGGCGACGTCGACTACAAAACAAGCTTGGTGGAAACCTAGCAGCAGTCGAAATTTTAAGTTCTCAGTCTCGCAATCGTCGCGCTAGTGAGCGGACGTCGAAAATCCGAAAAAAAATTTCTTTTTAAATTCTAGTGTAAACATTTAATGTTTTTTTTTCTTTTAACCAAAATTTCTAGTGAAAAAATTTTAAAATTTTTTGTGTAACAAATTGTCTACCGTCGTGTGTGTGTGTGCGTGCGCGTGTTAACTAATATTTCACATAATGTGTGCAGTAATATGAAGCAAATAAAAACAAATGATAAAAAAAAATATGAACAATTCATAATCATTTGGTAAAAAGAAAATAATGGAAAATCTGTTTAAAACTGTCGCATCGTTTACATAAAGAAAGAGAGAGAAAAATTCGCTGCCGCAGCAAAGGAATTTTCGCTGCTGCTGCTGTTGCAGAAAACAAAATTGCAAAAAAAAAAAAAAAAAAGCCAAGAAGAAAATATACACAGTGCTATATACGTCACAGAATTGCGCGAGAGAGTGTGAGTGAGACGGCCTGCTTGCCTGCACCCCCGGAAATGTAACGCACTCACCACACACACAAACGCAAACACACACACACACTAGAAAGAAAAACTTGCACCTGAAAGTTTTGTGTCGTGTTGCGTCGTCGTGAATTCGTGGCCTCACTTCGGCCGCTCGCTCGTGCGTCGTTGCAACAAATATTCTGCCGAGAGGCCAGAGCGAAATTCTAAGTACAAAAGGTTAGTGTTATTAGCGCTATTTGTGTAATAAATATACAAAGAGGACAGAGGAAAATAAGAATTTTTTTTTGTTTTTCGGTTCGCCTTGTTTGCACCTGTCAAAATGTCACTTAATTTTAAATATCTGTGTGCGCAGCGTGTTGGCCTAATTTCCCATATAGATATAGATGGCAAGCAACCCCGAAGTAGGGTTGCCTTTTCCGTTCGCTGTTTTTTTTTGTCGTGTGTTATTCGTTTTTGCTGTTGTGCGTAACCAATTGAAATTGGGGCAACGACGACAACGACGACGACGACGAACAGCAACGAATCAGTTGAGCAAAGCAAAGACCGTAATAACCCCTAAATCTGCGGGCCCAGCAAAGAGCAAAGAGAAAAACGCTCGCCAATTTGGCCCACTTACTAAATTCTAATTGCTGGGACGTGTTCTGTGATAATGCTAAACACCAAAAGTTCTTCTTCATTTGAAGTGAAGAAAACAAAAGCAAAGCAAATTTAATTTCAAAGTACATGCACTTACCTTCAAGCAAAATACTTTTGTTTGCACAAACACACCACACACACACACACACACATACGTCATACATATGTTTTTGTGTATGTGTAGTTGTATTTGTTACGTGCATTGTCAGCGCATCGTTCGCTCTCCCAGAAAACATATCGCGCAACTTTTGCGCTCTCTCTTGGGTATGTTGTGGGAGATGGAGACTGGGACTGGGACTGGGACTGAGACTGAGCCTGAGCCAAGCTGTCTATGCTTTTGGCGGTACAATATACTTGTTTATTTTATTCAAGTGTGTGTGTCTGTGTGCTGTGTGCAGTGTGTGGGGGGCGTTACTGTTATTGCTTTGGCCTCAGTCTCAGTCGCAGCTGCGCTGCGTCGTTGCTGCTGTAATTCAAGTTACTTATTTTTGTTTTGGGGGTCGCTCTTCGCTCGTTTGTAGGGCAAATTTGTGTATTGATTATGCTCGCATACCCTTTCCCCCCCATGCACAATCGCGAAAGGGATGTGTGCGAGGATAACAGGCTCTTAGATAAGCAAGGAATAAATGTATGAAATAATAATTCGGAAGTCCTTCTTCATGAATTTATGTCGGGAAACCATATATGGAAGGGTTCAAGATTCCACAAGATAGTAAGAGTATCTACATTTGTGCAACATTTGAAACTATTTTGTTCTAAGAACGATAACATTCTTCTTCTGAATACGAGAGCATGTCGTTTAGCATTGCATTGTTTCGGGAGAAGAGACAACTGGTGGAGAGGGGTTTGCGGTCAGGTCTCTCTATGCCTCAGCGCACATTTTCATTGGCGTAACAATTTTTTGTTGTCGTTTGCCTCTCCATGCATTTAACTAATTAAACGACCCACTGCAAGACCCCCTCCCCCTCTTGCTCCCCCTGAACGTACTATAACTATAAACAATAGACGCTTTCCGGTGACAACAGTTCCAATTTCAGAATGAAGTGCGTGCCTCGCGTTCTGTAAAAGCATGTAAATGGGGGCAATATGAGCATCTGTTAAGGCCTTGGGGCGTGTTAAGGCCTTATGATGGATAACTGCGCCAAATATACGCATAGATATATATATATATATATTTTCATTTTTTATCTTTATTACTCATCATGATCAAATGCGTTCGCTACTTTATTTTTATCAGCTAGATTGATTGTTGTTCTACCTATTATTATTATTATTATTATCATTAACGAACGACGCATTTAATGGCCACATTTATCGAACTCTATTTGCTTTCGGTTCTGATAAAAAGAACGTGCACTGATAGTCAATTTGTACACGGAACATTAAAAAGTCGGTAAACGTTGAAATGCAATTAGCGAGGGCATTAAGATGGTCAGCTTATGGGTTGGAGTCGACAGGAAGGCTTCGTACCTATAAGGGGAGAATGTCAATTAAGTTAAATAATCGATTACAGTAGTCGCGATAACAGCAAATCAATTACTCTAATGATATCGAAAAGCTCTCACGATGAGTATGTACAGAAGCGAAAGATATGCTCAGCAAGAAGAAACCCCCGCAAGTAGTTTCCCAGGAAAGTGAGTCCCCTTTTCAATTTTTGTTGCACAATATGAGCTCATTATATGAAAGTGACCAACATCAAAGGGGCACAAGCATTATAGTTTATAAATATCAAATAGTTGTGGCCGTTGTTATACTCTTTGCTGTTGCTACTGCTGCCGCGTGTGCTTCATTTGTATTTTTAGTTTTAAACGCAATTACGTGCGTAACAACATTTGACAACGTTGACAGTTTCAAATATATGTATATATATATATAGAGTGTGTGGTGTGCATAGAGTGAAAATATGATTAACTCGTCTAACTATCTGCCTATCTTTTTCGCTCTCGCTCTCTCCCTCTTCGTTTTACTTTCATGTGCCGTCGTTGTCTCTCGCTTGATTGATGTGTGCTTGGTGCTGGTGCTCTGGCCCACATTTAAATGTATCTAGGCTAAGGCAACGCCGCTCATCAAGTGCAGCCGTATAAGTATATCCATATTCTTCGGTGCGGGCACCATGGACTCGCTTAAGTTACCAAAAGGTAAGCATTAACATAAGGGGGTGGAATACAATTCTGGTTAAACTAACATTCCGCTTTCTCGTATCCGCCAACAGGCAGCAGCGCTACGAGCAGCGCCAGCGGCAGTAACAGCAATCTTTCCGGTTCGGCGTCCACGTCGCCCACATCGACGGTGCCGCCAAGCATCCCACAAGCCATTAAAACGCCGCCCGGCCTGAGCAGCAGTACGCCCATTTCGGTGCGTTTCAATGCCAACGAGGAGTCACTGGACGACATCCTGCAATCGTTCCATCACAATACACATCAGCACAGTCACAGTCCAAGTGGTGCTGGCAATGGTGGTGGTGGCGGCGGCGGCGGCGGCGGCGGAGATGTTTCACCCACCATGCTGGGCATGCAGAACAATGGCAGTGTGGGTGCCGCTTTAGGCATGCTGGTCAATCCCTGTGACACCCACTCGCTATCCAGCAGTCCCTCACAGCAACAGCAACAGCAACATCATCAACAACAACAACAACAACAGCAGCAGCAGCAACAGCAACACCTCCAGCAACAGCAGCAGCAACAAATACTTCATCAACAGCAGGCGTCACTTTTTGGTGTAAGTATTTCATATTTTAGCCATCAGTTGGTTCAGTTATCTATACTATATAACCTTTGCAAGTTCTTTACTTTGAAATCTTTTAAAATTAACCAAACAATTAGAAAAACTATATAATAAGTAAGAAACGCAATTTCAACCCTATGACCAAAGCGTATGCGTTCTTCGGCATTCCTTAGTCTTTGATATTCATTGTTATCAGCTTGAGCATTCAGCTTGTAGCACAGAGAGTGATTCATTTTGATTTGTCACAAGTTGTGCTAATCGCACTTATAAGCATTTATGAGCAATTAGCGTTTAGTGGCACATTTATTTAATCTGTTGTAGTTTGATGTTTTCACTTTTTGGCGTTATTTATTTTTGTGCTTTTAGTTTCGTGTGTTATCTCACAGTAAGTCGGCAATCAGCTGATTGTTGCGTTATTCGTGTGTGGCAACGTGTCTCTGTATTACATATTTGAGCATCTATTTTTATGTGAGACGTTTGCCAAAAACAAATTTGCGACAGATGTGCTTTTTTTTCAGATATTTGATTGCAAAATCAGTTGGCACTATATTACTCATTGTTATAACATGTTCTTTCTTCCATCTCGTTTTCTATCCATCTCTGTCTCGCTTACTATGTATTGATGCAACACACAGAACGAGGAGGTGACTCTGCGCAATAACTTCCTGCAAGGCGGAGGTGGAGGCGGCAGCGGTGGCTTCTTCAATCGCAAAAGGTGAGTAAATTGTTTTGAATCTTTACATACACACGGAACTCGTCCCCTTTTTATACACATGTTGTTGTCGTTGTTGTTGTGGTTGCTACATGCAAAATTTTGCATATTTGCCAAATTGAACAAACAGACACACACACACACACACATACAACATTCATTGTGCCAACTTAAAATTTCTTCTGTTTACGTTGTGTGTGAAGAATTAAGCAGCTGTTGATTTCGATTATTTTTGTGATGCCCCATTCAATTTCCCTATGGGAAGTTGTCTTTTTAAATCACTGACAGCATTAAGTTGGCAGCATTTAGTTTCTGATTGAACAACATTAAGTTGGCTGCATCTCATAATTTTGCAAGCATTGCTGACGCAGCCAACTTCACGTTTTCTATGGCGCCAATATTTGAAGGCGTCTGCGACTGCCTGTTGCTTGTTTTATTTCGCAAAGCGAGTTCGTTGACCGAAACTCCAAATAAATTACTGACTTTGATTTTTTATTTGCCGTACTTGTGCATTTTTAATGCCATAAAAAGCTAGCTTAAAGCGCCTCTCTCTGTCTCTCTCTCTATGACTTGCACTGTACAAAAGTGCACTACAGCAGCAACTGCGCTTTGTTTATGTCGCATGTGTGCAACAAAAAAGCCTCTCTACCTTGTGTATACGTACACATTCAGAATGCACTCAAAATGTACACTGTTGTAAAGTACGTCTAGAACTTTATGTTTAAGTACTGTGGGCGGTCTCTCCGCCGTCTGGGTCTTGGTCGTTTTATGTGTGCACACACCCGCACACACACTAAAGGAACGACGTCTCGTTACATTTAAATTATTAAAGTGCATGTCTAAGCGTTCGTTTTTCTATTATTGATTTTTTGTGTACTTGCTGCACACAGCCACGTTTAAGCCTAAATGCTGTCAGCTTTTCGATTTGCCTGCCAATCAAATATTCTTTCCGATTCAAATCTTTGTGACCTGCTGCTCCTTCTATTTCCGTTTGTATTTTCTGCTAATTGCATTTGCTTTTAATTGCATTTTTCAACACTGCCTGCGTTCTGCTTATCAGACAGACGCACGCTACCCAAAAGTATAACTACCAACCACCTAAACCCACCCTTACCTTGCCATGCCATGCCATACCATGCCTTTCGTTTCTTTTTTATCTATTTACACTTGTACACGTTTCTACATGCCATATACATTTCATCATTATCTTCATCATCGTCAAGCAGCAGACAACATCAACATCAACATCAGCAGCATATCCTCATTAACCACACCAGCAGCAGCAGCAGCATTAGAAGCAGAAACAGCCCCCATAAGCCCTTGGCAACCGACGTTGAATATTTAAATTACAAAATTTTTCCATGCAATTTGGTTTGGTCTGGCCTTACAGTTTGACAGTCGCTGTGCGTTGTCAATCAATTAGCGTAGCTATGCGAGCGTGTAGCAGCACCAATGACAACAACAACCCAAAAAAAAAACTACGAAAAAAACACAATGATACAAAGTTTGAACTAGTTTCAATATCCATTAGCATTAGCCCTAACACCACAACCATTACTGCTCTCTTAACCCATTGCCGCCCCACGTTGTGTGGGTGTTTCTCTTGTTCCTTTTGTGTTAAATATATATGTATATTTCTTTTCTCGATATAACAAATATTCTTTGTTATTCTGGGCCGTTGCTATCTTTACAGCACAGAAAAGCTTTAAAACCTAAGAAAAAAAATAAAAAACGATTAAAGGTTAAAACCATTTGCTGTTGTACATGTATGTATGTATCGTTTATCGTTATCGCAGTCTAAAGTTAAATAATGTAACGGAACATAAATCAAAATAAATAACAGTGCAGTGTCAAGTGCCTTGAAATTTCGTTGTTCTTCTTCACCATAGTGTGCACAGTGCATTCTAAACTAACCCGTTACAATGCTGTTAAAACTGTCAACAGAAATCCAGCCAGCGCATCTTTAACCGTATTCATATTTTGTTTGATTGGATGTCGAAACCAACCACTAGCACCACCTAAATAAAAAACATCCACCCACACCATTCACCACAGCAGCAAAAAAAACCAACAACAACATTATTTACCACCACAACCACAACAAAGAATCCTACACCATAAAACCACCAACAACAACCAAACCACCAACAAAACAACAACAACAACAACAACATCGATAAATGCAGCAACAACAGCAACAAACAAAATCGTCAATCAATGCAACGTTATAAAACAAAATCAGTTAAGAGAAAGGAGCAATGTATTGAGAATTGTTTTTTTATTTGCTTCAAAGTTTGTTTTATTCTTGCAGGGATTTGCGTTAGTTGGAAAAGTTTTGAAACTGTGAAAGAGACAGCTCAGCGCCCAGTGTAACAAATATTAATTGTTATTTATTATATATATATCAATATATGTAGATTCCATTTATTTTCATTTATTGAACGCTGGGCGGCAATGTTATCCAAAAGAGATTACCTTAAAGCATACACAAAAAAAAAAAAAAACTAATTTCATTAACTTATATTATTATTCCCTCAAATATCCAAAAAAACAATCTGAAGCAAATCTTTGAACAAATTGCTCCTCCTCTTATATAAAAGTATACAAAAGTAATGCCAAATCAAATTCCAAACTTGTAAAAAAAGCCTCTTCATCATCTCTCTCGTTACTCCTCTCCCTATGCAGCTGCAGCGGTCTGCCACCGAATCTCAATCTCAGCAAGCCGCCGCCACAAATCCAACAACAGCAACTTCTCCAGCAACAGCAACACCAGCAGCAGCAGCAGCAGCAGCAACACCAGCAACAGTTGTCGCCAAATTTGAGCGCACTGCATCATCATCAGCAGCAGCAACTGCTACAACAGCAGCGGGATGGAGGAGCACACAGTCCCTCCTCGCCAGGTGGCAACAACGGTGGTGGTGGTGGCTCTCCATATAATGGCTCACAGGCGGGTTGCAGCAGCGGCGGCATCTCGCCCATACCACAAATGTCCATGTCGGGTGTATCGCCCAAATACAGGCGCAGCATATCCTTTCCCATCAAGGGCGGCAGCTCGCCAACGGCACTCTATGGTGGCGGTCACATGGATGGCATGGGTGGTGGCTCACAAATGGGAACCAATCACATGAACATACCAACGCTATCCATTGGCAACGGCGGAGGTGGCATGGGCACGGCGGGTGCCAGTGGAGGTGGCGACGCTCCTTATCTAGGTAATAACTATGGCAACCTGATGTCTGCCAATGGTCAGATGCATCATGGCGGTGGCATGGAGAACACACTCAGCGACTACATGCGTGGCATGTCGCTGGGCAACGTCGGAGGCGGAGCCGGAGGCGACAACATGGGCAACATGATGAATGAGCGCATGCGCATGATGGGCGGCGTTGGGCCGAAGCATCTGAGTGAGGCCGATGCCATGGCCATAGCTGCGGGCAATGATCCGACTGTCTATATGAATGCTCTCAAGATGAATTCGCCGTCGCGCCTCTCGCCCCACTCTCCGCACTCACCCATCATGCAGGGCGGCATCGGTGGTAACGGTGGCAACCCAGGCGACAGCACAGCTCGCTTCTCCCGGAAAGTATTCGTTGGTGGCTTGCCTCCAGACATTGATGAGGACGAGATAACAACGTCGTTCCGTCGCTTCGGACCGCTGGTTGTCGACTGGCCCCACAAGGCCGAATCGAAGTCATATTTTCCGCCCAAGGGCTATGCGTTTCTGTTGTTCCAGGACGAGAGCAGTGTGCAGCAGCTAATCGACTCTTGCATCTCCGATGAGGATAAGTTGTATCTGTGCGTCTCCTCGCCCACCATCAAGGACAAGGCAGTACAAATACGACCCTGGCGTCTGGCCGATGCCGACTATGTGCTCGATGCTACCATGACCCTAGATCCACGTAAAACCGTCTTTGTGGGTGGTGTACCACGGCCACTGAAAGCCTTCGAGCTGGCCATGATCATGGATCGGCTGTATGGTGGCGTCTGTTATGCTGGCATCGACACGGATCCCGAGCTCAAGTATCCCAAGGGTGCCGGTCGCGTTGCCTTCTCCAATCAACAAAGCTACATTGCCGCGATCTCGGCGAGGTTCGTTCAACTGCAGCATGGCGACATCGATAAGCGGGTGGAGGTGAAACCCTATGTCCTCGACGATCAGATGTGCGACGAGTGCGAGGGAGTCCGATGCGGCGGCAAATTCGCGCCCTTCTTCTGCGCCAATGTGACCTGTCTGCAATACTATTGCGAACACTGCTGGGCGGTAATCCATTCCCGCACCGGCCGGGAGTACCACAAGCCACTCGTCAAGGAGGGTGCCGACCGACCACGTGCGGTGCCCTTTCGCTGGTGTTAACGGCGGCGCTGGTAGGCCGCGCTGCACGATGAGAGACGCCAACAGCGAGATGAGCGACATCGTTTGTTGGACGCAGCGCTGGCAGTGCCTAAAATCAATACGACTACGTTAACACAGCCGCCGGAGCAAGAGTATGAACTTAGTAGTGAACAACATGACCGACTGGGGCAACAGCTGCAACTGGATCAACAGCTGCGACAACTAGACGAACTGTTGCCACTCGAACAACGCCTGAGAGATGAAGCATTTTGAATGTGTATGTGAGCAACTTGAACTGGAGAAAGTTGTAATAAGTATTGTAGGAGTACGCACGGATACACTCGCTCACTAACAACAGATACAGATTCACAAACACACACACACACAAACACACAGACGGACACAAGAGAATAGTGTTATCCGTACAACAAAGGTGCAATATGCCGAGGGGTTTGAAAAAACTCCTGGGCGCGAACAGCTTATAGAGTCTATAAGGAAGTCGATAACGATTCCTTGTGTAACACTCGCCCAAAACAAACAGCAAATGTAGCCCTAAGTTGTAATTTATATTTTTTCGTAAGAATCTGAGTAGTTTTCCTTGAGGGTAAACGCGCATGCACAGTATTTTTTTTGTACTTTTTTTTGTTTGTTATTTTAATAATTTTGATATGAAAACGAATTAGGGAGGATATTTGCATAGGTCTAACAATAACAAATATTGCCATCTAACGTGTCAGTAGTATAAATCATTTTTAGTCAGCCAAAACAAGAAAATCCTCGCAAGTCAACCCAGTAGTATTTACCAGGGTATACCATATCTTAATTTGACTAAGCCAACCAAATAAACGTCTAGTCTTAAACTACAAAATGAGCTCGAAATGATTTCGAGAGTTATAGGATGTGTGTCAGAAACGTAACCAAATCGCAACCATTAAGTTCCTACCACCTATTAAGAATCTTTGAAGATATGATAGAAATCAAATCTAATTTTAAATTCACGTGAATCGGATATTTTAATTTACGAGAATGCAAGCCCAGTCGCTAATAGCTAATAACCAATTGAATTCGAGATCGAGATCGAAATCAAAGCAGATCAAAGCAGATTTTTCTGTTTTCTGTTTTGCCAATTTTAATTTATAAACAACATTATAGAAAAACAAATTAAAAGAAAAAACGCGACCTACAAGCCAGAGTATCGAAAGGAATAATTGTTAATTAAATACTTATTCCTTTAATGAATAATTAAATAACTATAATTTAACCAATACACAGATTATAACCATAACGTCTCATTGACCAATACACTTTGAATTAGAGATCAAAAATAGTAAACACAACACTCTTTCCCCAAAAGGAAATACACCTTTTTTTTTTGCTTTGCAATCTTAGTTTTAAGTCTGACACACTTTTTGCTTGAAAGTTTAGAAGAATTTTTATTTGCACGTTGTTATAATAACAACACGTGTGCCATTCAAATCAGAGTTATTTGTTCGCCACCTTTTTTTTTTGGTGCTAAGTAATTTTCGCAAACTAAGCTAAGAAAAATCGTATATGTCTCTTTTTTTGCTTTCTACTTAATATACGATTTTGATTAGTAGTTGGTTGTATGCTATATGATACATTTATGGTTATCCGCCATATTAACGTTGCATGTGAAAATCGTACGAGTAAACAATTAATATATAATATATATATCTATAATCTATAATACAGCCAAAAACATAGAATAAACAAATCAGCTAAATATTATTTGCAGAAGGTACACAAACTAAGAGAAACTTATTGCATTTGTATAATGTCGTTTGATAGGTAAAACTCTCATACACATACACATACACACCACACACTACGACACACCGACACACCGACACAATATGTACACTACGATTTTGACATGCTTCGTAGTTTCACATGCCCGCGATAACAACAATCGTTGAGGATGTGAAACCAAAGGTTTAATTCAAAAACAAACGATGAACAAATTATAAAATGATTAATTGATATCAAATAGACACGTTCATATCGACAGCTGCTATCATACACCATTAATTTTGTTAACACACATATAATAGAAAGGAGAAATAAAATATTTGCCGACCATGCAAAGCTAAATTGTGTTCAGTATTACGTTTAATTTGTTGTTGTTAAACATTATTATTATTATTATTATTATTTTTTTTTGTAATTTTTATGTCACGCTGTTTGCCTTAGTTATATTTATTTAGTTGTGGCAAATTTCAATTTGCTGGGCGTGTTGCAAACTATAAAACACAACATCTTTAACACTTTTTATACATATTATATATACGAGTATATATGCATGGAAAGATATATAAATTAAAACACTTACTTACATAATTATATTAGACAACTTTTTATATAGCAATTTTTGTATAAACTGTTTTTTTAGTCAAGTAAAATGATAAAGCAAATTAATAGAAACCACAAATCTAAATGAATAAATAATTTTGTGCAATACTAATTCGTAAACAATTTAAAAAATATATAAATATGAAATAAATAAATAAGCATATAAATATATGTTAATTGCGTTACTTATAAATATATACATATGTAATATTACTAAAATTGCAAACGCATAACCAAAAACTAGCTTAAAAAATATCAAAATAATAATACAAACCAAAACTACAAAAGACCGTAATAAAAATATTTGTCTAAGTGCGAAATATCGGCAATATATCTGTTCACTGTAAAAATAAAAAATATTGAGTGTTTCGTTCCAACTA
The DNA here is from genome assembly GCA_035044485.1 of Scaptomyza reducta. Classification (NCBI taxonomy): domain Eukaryota; kingdom Metazoa; phylum Arthropoda; class Insecta; order Diptera; family Drosophilidae; genus Scaptomyza; species Scaptomyza reducta. The sequence goes on along the minus strand of JAWNNV010000191.1, from coordinate 2,577,008 downwards.
TATTGCTATAGATTTAAAACTTTACATTATATAATATATGTATGAAAAAAATCGATTCTCAGCATAATGAACATAGCTAAAGAAAAAAAAAGAAAAACATTTTAAAACTATCTATGTAGAGTTTAAAGCAAAACTTACAAAACAAATTGTAACTTTTATTTTCCAATTTATATACGAAAATTTTGCTACATAAAAGATGCATGTTTAAAGGCACTTGAGCGGAAACAAAATACGATATTTTTTCTATACTAAAAAAAATACTACAAATTATTATATTAAAACAAATATATAAGTACAAGTCGCTTTGGACTTTTAAATGTATATGTATATTATACGATAGTCAAATCTATTAGCAAATTTTTGCTCGCGCTTTGTTTACATAAATGACGAAAATGACAAAAAACTAAAGAAACTTGTAAGAAAGAAAATTAAAAGTCACAACTTGTAACTAAAGTCGATCGGGTGGCACTCTTCATAAAGAAACAAAAACACAGATAACAATTAATAGAATTTTTCTAGAATTTTTATATTATTATTATACGAAAATACTGCATATACGATGGCATATGTGTACGTCTACATATATTCAAAACAAAAATCATACATATGTCCTATATATATATATATATATATTTTTGAAACTGCATAAGCAAATTAGAGAACTCAGCGTTCGTTTGTTTTAAAAATTGTTAGCAAAATATTATTGATTATTGATTGAAACCAAAAATGAATCTACTTAAACAAACGATTTATATATATATATAAATTACAGCCTACTCTATGTAGTGTAAATGTTTTATGCAAATATTTTAATCAAATTGTGCATACAGGCGTTGATAATTTTGTGCTAAAAAACATATGAATGTAATGAAATGCTAGTCCTTAAAAACAAACAAGAGGCATCCAAATGTATGTAAAAAGCGGCTCGTAAATATCCGACGTGTATTGATGATGTTTTTTAAATGTAGTGAAATTCAATATTTTATAGATTTTTATACTTTTATATAAACATATACTTTATACTTTAACTGTTAACAAAAAAAATCTACAAAAACCACAAAAAAAAAACAAACAATTATATACTAAAACCGTAAAAACAATATTTAAATATGATTCAAGTTGTATGACAAAACTATTAAACGGAAATATTTTACATATACTACCTAAACAAAAAAAAAAGAAAAACAAAATTTAAATGTAAACTATTAAACAATGTAAGCAAAGGCTCAATGTATTTGCAAAAACTGGAATTCTGTGTAGTAGCGTGCTATAATTATTTTAAGCATCACTTGTTTGTTATTTAAATATTCCAAACACAAAAGCAAAGGCAAAGGAAAAGGAAAGAAGCAAAAGCAAAAGAAGATGTAATGAAAAGATTGAGTCAAAGACATGTGCGTTTATAAAAAACAGAAACAAATTTTTTTATAAGCCCTTTCAAAAGCAGCCACTAAGACTATCTATTGTTTTTAGTTTTATACACAAAAATTTTGTTATACACATTGTAAGTACGTATGGACCACACACACATACATATGTCAGTGTTTATTTGTTATATTGATTTCGGAAAACATTTTATACGAATCTAGTGCTATAAAATATTATATATTTTTATATGTTTTGTAGTTTGTAGTTTGCTTGTAGCTTTAACCGATTGCGTTGATAAACTTTTATACCTTGTTTTTATTATTTTTCTATATGAATAAAATACATATTACAATAAAAGAAACCAAAAATATTTGATATATGCAATTTATACAAGACCTTTTGCTATAACATAATAAATGGACATCAAGTAAATTGTGTTTTATTATTTTTGTATATGACCGTAATGGACATTTTATTATGTATCTATATAAAAAACAAAACAAAAAAAAAATAAGTATTGTAAATACATTGCAATAACTCTTAGTTACAAAATACATTACTTAAAATACTTAAATGATACAAAAGACTCTACAGAAAAGTATTGGAACTCGAACTTATTATTAAATAATTAATATGTTTACTAAAAATTGGTCAATATGTGTTTTTGATACCAAATTAAAAAAAAAAAAACTAAAAAAAAAACAAATATATGAAATTTACACGTAGTACAATTGATGAAATTTATAAAACGTAATATGTATGTATTTTTGAAGACAAACAACTTGAATATTTGCTTCAAGTAATCGCTAAAAATCATAATAAACAATTAAATATATCAATTTAACTATTAAAACTGCAATTCTGCTTAGTGCACTATGCATTCCTGAGCCGCATTCTGTTATCGTTTTGTATTTCTACGTGCAAAATGTAAAAAATAAACAAAAAAAAACAGTTTCCCCAAATTGGAGTTAGAAGTAAATAAATACAAAAGCATAGGCAAAGTTGTGAAAGAAACCCCGGTTAACTATTATGATTTGTTATTAAATGAATGATATTATTTTTTGAGTATTTTCGTAGCACAATTTATGTACAGTTTTTCGTTTGTAGCTAGTCAAAACTTAAAAGAAAACGATGCATGCAAAAGACAAAATCAGACGCGATCTTTTAAATAGAAAATTTTTTAGCTGAACCTATCAATTTATTGCTAATTGGGAAAAAGCTTCAAAGGATGGCAAGCAAAAAAACAAAACGAAACGAAAAAAAATGAGAAAAAAATACAAGGTTATAACAATTTGGTACCTTTTTAAACTTATTAAAAGAATTTTATAATATATTTAATAAATCTGATTGAGAATATGTAGCCTGTAAAGCGAGTGTTAAGCACCTGCTCTTCCATTTTAATTTTGTGCATGTGTACACTTAATGTATGTACTTGCATATAAGATTTAGTCCTTGAATGATACTAAAGTTGAGCGCCCTTACTAATGAATTCCTTTTAGCTAAATATTCAGACAAACAAAAACAAAAACAAGCAAATGCATATAATTTTTTAGCATTATACAAATGAAAAGGAAACCCAAAAGTATAAATATAAATAGTAAAACCTAACCCAAGTTGGCGTATATATGCAACCAATATAGTAAACCAAAATAGTTATATACATACATCCATACATACAGATATATATGTAACGATAAACAATTATATGTATACATATATTAAACGTATGCAAATTTAGTGAAATATTCCATATTTTATAGTCATTTTCAATAAACGTACTTTTTTAATTTTTACAAAATTAAAGTTGAAAAAAAAATGAAAAAAAAAATATTTGTAGATTTTTAAATCCGAAAACCAAAGAAATGTACACTCTCGTTTTCCAATCATGTTTTTCCTCCAAACGTTGAAATGCGTTCTTCGTTCTACGTTCTTCGATTCAAATGACAGATAAAGTTAAATGTTCAAACCAGAAATAAAAGAAATATATTTAAATAGAGAGATGGTATTTACAATACTACCAATATAATATAAACAGAGAGCCCATGGTGAATAAAACCAAAATACATATATAGTACATAAATACCTACTAGAAACATATGCAACAGACCCTCAATTAATGATGGAATCTCCCCAAACCTAAATCGAAAACGAAACTAAAATATCAGCTGTACTACATGCAATATTTAAATAATACAAACAAATGAAAACCGAACAAATCCAACATGAATAATGAATACTCGAAATATGTAAAACCGTAACGAATGAAATATACATGTACGATCATATATATATATATATATACAAATATACATATATTCCAAAAACTTTTCTAAGGCACCCCCAACAAAAAAAAGGGCGCCCCAAACAAATCAAATGAAAATCAATGACAAACAAAAAAGTAAATCAAAGGCGAACGTTAAGAGCAGGTTATATAGAACAAATGAAAAATAAAACGTATATCTTCATTCAAATAAATAAAAATACCTTTTCTGGAATAATTAAAAAAACAACTTCTTTTCATACTGTTAAATATTTGTTTAAATGGGAACATTTGGAATACTTGACACACAATATTTTTACTAAAGTTATCGTTCTGTACGGAAACTTTCAATTATCTTTGGGAACGATGAGTGTAATTTGATGAAGGGATAATTTATGCACACAATAATGTCATAGCTTTGCTAATACAATCTGTTTTTAAATAACTGACATGGCTATGTCTAAATTGTTTTCATTTTTTTTTAGATCGGGCAGCATTGAAGGGGTTTCCCCGACCTCCAGTGGTCCCAATTTGATAACAGCACTAACGGCCGGAGGCGGTGCACCAGACAGCACTAATGCACCTGTGGGCACCTGGAAACTAATCAAGGGCAAGGTGTCGCAGACCATCGAAGAGATCAAATCATCCAAGCATCATTCGCAGCAATCGTCAGCCATACCCATTATTGTGGCAAACGAGCCGCCAACGATCTCCACAGTGGGCTGGACGAACGAACCGGATTCGGACACCGAGTGCATTACGATCAATACGATAATACCAAGCGAGGAGCAGCAGCAGCAGCAGCACAACTCTGACTCGGATCCGGATATAGAGCTGTTTGACTCTATAAGTCTAGGTAGCGCTGAGGTTGGACCTGCAGCTGCAATCTCAACAGAGGGTTCCCGACTGCGTCGCGGTCTTGCACACATCAAGTCCAAGGTTAAGGTCAAGCAGCAAGCGGCCGCCATGACCAAGAAAGAGGTGAGCGGCAGTCCAAGCAGCAATGCATCGTCCTCGCTGCGTAGCCGTTTTCGACGTCGCACCAATGCCACCGAGTTGAACACCGAACCCTCCACCAGTGCGCAGGCAGAGGCGAATCTGATGCGCGAAGCTGAAGCCCCTCCAGAGATACCCATCGCCAGTAGCAAGTCCAAGCGCGGCATTCTACTTGCACGGAAGGATGTGGAGATTGAATCCGGTGTCGAAGTGCTGGAGGATATGATACCCGAGTCGGTTACACAGAGTACTGCAGAAGGAGATACAGATCAGCGGGGAGGGGTTCGTTTCAATGATATCAACTCGTTTAGGAAGCGTAGCACCCTGGAGCTGGAACTGGATAGTAACTCCACGGCAGATTTGCACGGCCAACAACCATCAGATGGCATACCACTGCCTACCACTCTCACTGGATCGCTCGTCTCCCTTTGTAGCAGCTTAAGTATAACTAGTTCTGTTAATTGGCGATCCATTGATTGGCGATCAGCCTCAGTAGCCCAACCCTTGCTCCTTGGAGCAAGCACAATTGCACTGGGCGTGCTGCCGATGCCTGAATTTGTGCGTGGAGTCTTCGCGACCATCCTTTTCATCATGACCATGAACTACTGTAGTGGGTACATCGGCCATTTGTTTGAGACCTATGTGTTGAGAACATATCCGGAGCATCAAGGGTTCCAGATACCAAACTATAGCAGCATGGCCATCTGTGAGATACCCTCCGCATTAGAGCACAAGACCATTAAGACCTATTCGGGCTGGCTAATGGAGATTGACAGCTATGATCCCAATACGTTCTCGTTCAACATGACAAAGGCCATCTATGCACGTCTGGATGGAACCATCCTAAAGCTATCAGGCACCAGTGCTCGCATACCCAAACGACGCATGTGGAACGAGAAGGCCATCGATCGTGCCAAAATTCTGTTCACCGATCATCGTTCGTATGATCTACGCGATTCTCGCATTGAGCTTCTGCCCGTCGGATTAGCCAGAAAGCGGTACGTATCTAAAACTCAAAGTGAAGTATTCCTTGTCTTATTCGATTGTGCTTTTTCTTTTGCAGCTTTTTCAACCGAAAGTATCCCATTCAGCTGATCATTAAGAAAGGTTACAGTGGCTACTCCACACCTGGTGAACTGCAGGATGGCCAGTCTGCCGGAGATGCTGTTACACCAGCTACAACCGACGAGAGTGAGAAAGCCGCTGACTTTAGCACGACTGTTCTCAATGCAGATGTGGGTTAAAATTCGAAACACCTTGAACAAAATCTAACTGTGATATACTAATTATAGCTAAGCAAGCTGCGTAACACTACAACGCCTGATCGGGAGCTCAAGGAAATTACCATACCGTGTGGGGATGAGGTGCGTCTGCTAATCTTTGCACGTTGCGATCGCGAAAAGGAAGACTGGTATCGTCGCTTCAATGCGGCCAGCCAAGGTCGCGTTCATGAATCCGATTTGCAAGTGCCAAAAGCACAATTTATAGAGGACACCGATCTACAAGCCGCTGCCGCCCAGCAAGCTATTAACCTTACAATGGGACCCAATAAGGTACTTAGTTATTTTCATATGCATTTTTGGACATTTATCTAACTGTATTCTGTATCAGATGCGCCAAAAGGATGGCGAGGAAGTGTCCCAACACTCGATTCAAGCCGAAGAAACCGGCCAAAATACGCCTGAAACGTTTGACGACATACTGGACGAGGACACAACGGCCGATCCAAAGGAGGGCTACGAGGGCTTAATCATGAGCGCAGACGTTGCACGAAATCCAGCGGACTATGTAAAATTTATGACAGTCTATCAGGTAAATGCAAATAGAGTAGCAGCAGCCACAAAATCCCTGCAACATTTTTCAGTTGTAGTTTGGTTTTTTTGATTTTTATTATTTTATTTTTGTTATTATTTCATTAACTTAGAAAGCTTGTAAACAATGCAATATTCCCGTCTGTCGCAGAACAGGCAAGGATGACCAGAGTCCTGGCCCGCGTCGCAGAAAAGTATGTTTCTAGTTTTTTATGTTTTGAATTTTACTACCAGAAACCTTGATGATGAGTTTGAGTTCATATTAAATGCCTATGATGAACTTTGCAGAATCGCCGTGCCAGACGTCAGGAGAATGAGTTGTGGAAGGGCATTGATCAGTCGCTGTTTCTTGGACCCTCTGGTAGTGTTGTGTGGGCAAACGTGCTAATGGGTCGCTGCCTGTTCAGCTGGCTACATGACCCAGAGCTGCATCTCAAGATTCAGGACTTTATGCAAAAGAAACTAAACTCAATAAAGGTTGGTTTCTGCTTAACTTCCTTTCAACATATCACTTATTGGGAAATGGTTTCAATTTCTTTTAGCTGCCCAGCTTTATGGAAGAGGTAGTTATAACAAACATCTATTTGGGCGAGTCGCCCATGCTATTTCATCGCATATCGCAGCCGATGCTGGATGAACGTGGCATCTGGCTGGATGCAGATGTGACCTATGAAGGACTCGCACACATTACAGTTACAACCAAGTTGAATTTGTTGCGGGTGCGGAGCAAACCGAAAGCATCGCCTGTTGGCGTGGATACGGAACCAATGCCGCCGCAAGCACCACTGGATACACGCAGTGCTACCGATGATGTCCCTCAGGAAACCAATCCGGCGATCTATGACAGCGATGCTGAGAGCTCGGGTGGCTCATCAACGGAATCAGAAAATCCACCAACTGGTGTTACTGCGGAAAATCCAAATAGCACCGAGTAAGATTTTTACTCAAGTCATATTCTTTCGAAAACAGTTAAAGTGGTTCTCCATTCCAGGTTCTTCCAAAACTCGCCGGGCAACGCTCGTCGCATCTTTAAGATAGTCGATCGCATAGCCACCTCGAATTTGTTTCAATATGCCAGCGAGCTGCCGTATGTGCAACGTGCCATGGAGAACATGAATGCCAACATCACATTGCGAGTGGATTTGAAGGGTCTGGTGGCACGTGGCACTTTGAATATACCACCGCCGCCATCGGATCGTGTCTGGTTATGCTTTCGCGGACCACCACGTCTGTGGATCTCAACAAAGCCACAAGTGGGCGATAAGTCGGTTGATTGGTCCATTGTCACGAATGTGATTGAAAGTAAGCTGTGCGAGGCGGTAAATAAGTTTCTGGTCTTTCCAAATATGGTTGATCTTTCGGTACCATTTTTGGCCAAGCCAAATTATGATGAAGAGTCGTCAAGTTAAAAAACGATTTTATTGGACAAGAACACAATTGATTGAACAAATTTATGTTATCTGAATTTAACACAAAGTGTGCAAGGATTTTAAAAAGTGATTATCCCAAGGCTTAGCTTTTCTTTGCGATCTCGCTCCAAGTACTTATATCAATTAGACAAGCAGCAACATAAAATTCCATGTGACAAGTTTAAAACGCTTTAAATCCCAATCTTCAATCTCTACTCTAATATATATTTTGTATTTATATACTTTATAAAAATACCCACACAGTTGCAAAAATCTTTTTATGTTAGTCGCTTTTTCAAATCTTTACAGATAGTATTCCATTAAGCTGAATGCATTCTATGCATAGCAACTAATTTTTTGTATTCCAATACATGTATCTAAGTACATATATATATATATCGCAACAACTACGTATACTAGTATATAAGTCTATTCCAATTTGTACAACATAAGCATGCATGTGAATTTAATATGTTTATCGTAAGTCTAAGACATAAATGTATTTATATTTGGTATGGTGTTTAACTTATCCGTAGAATACGTATTTAAACTATAATCAAATTGTAATTAATAATGGAACTTGAACATTCGCCAAAAGCTAACTATGCCCTATATATATGTTTATGTGTAGGTTCCAGCTTTCCAACATGAACAAATCTTATATCATTTACAAAATGGTCGAAGTGCTGAGACCTACTTTTCCAATAAAAATAAACAAATTAAAGTTGAACTATACTACGAGTTTAATTTTGGGTATGAAACTAAAAATGAAAAGCCATTTAGGCTCTTCGTCTAACTTGTATTTGAATCAAGGTGAAGTGAAACTGGAATAGAGAGGATAGACTTGATTCTAGTGATCCCAAATTAGCTAAACATTCAAGTAGAGTTTCTGTATTAAAAATGCTTGAATATTACCTTTATTTAATTTATTTCGTTTATTTATTATTAATTACTTTCAGAAATGTACATTTTAAAGTTTGTCGTAATTTGGGAATTCTTGATTTATGTTTTTTTTTTTGTTTTCAGTTAGTGTTTTGCTTCAAAGTACAATAAGTAAACTACAGACATACATGTGAGTACGTGTTTATAATATGCATTAATAATATATATATTTATATATAATGTATGTATTGTAAATATGTATACATATATAGAATTCAAAAATGTACAACATTCATTTTTAACAAAAAGGATTAACACTCTGCTTTTTTGTCGCTTTCGCGTTCTCTCAATACGTAGTTAAAAACTTGAATATAGCAATAGCAAACAACTAAAATTAGAACTTAACCATATAAGGACTTACGATCTAATACACATAGTACAATTTCAATGTTGAAAGTCGTATTTATTTTATTTTATGTTTTATGCTGATTTATCTTACGATTTCGTTTAAAATTTTCCGAATATTTTCATTTATTCTTTTATATTTTTTTATTATGTGTGTGTATTTTGTTTTTTATTATTTCAAAATGTGATGTATTTGAGTGGTTTTTTTTTTTCATTTTTCGTATTCATGTTTTGCAATGAGTCAGTTTTGCAAATATTTAAAAATGAAATAGGACTAAAAAATCTAATACTAATACACATATATGCTTGTATGTATGTATGTATGTATATAGTAGAATACTACTTAAGAACTAAAGCTGCTATCAAAACAGGTTTTCTTCCTTCACAAATAAATATGCGTAGCATTTTTCATAAAAACTTTCTCACTGTCTGTCATATCTGGCGGCAAAGGTTTTGAGCAACATTTTCCTTTGCAAGTGATTAAATATTCTGTATATCTTTCATTAGTTTGTTTTTTCCATTATTTTGTTATGTGATTAGAGAGAGTAGAACTGTTATAATGTGTGTTGTAAGTGTGGCAAAATGCATTTGGAAATTTGAGCACATCTCAATGTTCGGTAGGGTTGTTGTTGTTCTTCTTGTTATGTGGATTCCTTTCACTGTTTAACTTGTTGTATATTTGTTGTTTTGCCTATTACAAATTAGCGTGTCCTGTGTTGGGCTACTTTAAAAAAAAATATCGTATCCGTTGACACAATTTACAGACGCATATCGTCATATTTGGCAAAAGCTTTGCACAGCGCAAAAGCAAGAATGACAAGGATCAGATGCACAAGGCCGGCAACAATGACGCTAATGATGAGTTCGCGCTGCCGAATCAACCACTCGGTGAAGACGCCATAGCAGCCCTGAAAACAATGAAGTATTAAATGATTTTTGCCCATGAGGTACACCAGCTGGTATGACTTACGTTCTTGTAGAAACTATTGCTGTCGCTGGGATTGGTTGTGCAGTCCTCGTCGCGTGGCACTAGTTTGTCGACATCCTTGAGCATGCAGCAGGCTTCTGGTATGGTGCGATTGCCCTTTGTATCCTTCCAGGACTGCGAATCATCAAAGTCATGATAATCGTTGACGCCACAGCAGCCAAAGTTGCTCATCAGCCGGTTCCACATCAATGACTGGGCATCCTGATTCTCGCCCAGCGTGTAGCTTGTTATGGTTGTCTGCAGGAATTTTTTGCTTTCGGTGCGAACCCTTTCCTTGTAGAAGACGGCCAAACCACCGGCAACAATCTCAGCCACGAGCAGCAGTATAAGAAAAGTGCCATACTGCAAAATATAGAGAGAGATAAGAAGAAAGAGAGAGAGAGAGAGAGAGAGATGAGAATATGTACAAAATTACGCATACGCCCCAGTTACCGTTTGACCCAATTCACATTTAGATATGTAACCGCCTCGTGACGATTACATAAAATTCTATGCGTTTGACCCTGAGCCAAATGTGCAGCATGCGTTTGACGACACCGACGTCGGCAGAGTGGTGAATTTTAAGCACACGCACACACACACACACATATATATATACATATATAAGAGTATATATAAGAGCGCACTGCAGCCGCCGTTAGCCGTGGTGTCAATCTCAAATGCTGAAGGTCATTTTGAAATGCTGCTTGCATTATTTATAAAAGCTTTTCGTGTTACGTCGTGGTTGGTTTTGTTGTCGCTATGCTTTGCCATCGTACAATGAGAGCAGTGTTGCTTTATGTTGACCAGTGTTGCCAACATTGCAGGCAGCAGGAACTTAAGCAAAACATTCTAAGAAGTTTAAACTAAACAAAGTATAAAGAAATATGTATATAACATGTAGGAGAAAATAAAACAAAAACTTGAACAAATCTCAGTTTAAATTATTCAAAAATCCGCTAAAACAAGCTAGTTTTTTAACTCGTTTGTTGGCCGTTCCACCTGACAGCATTTCATTAGCTTCTCTAGGTTTGCCCGCCCATGTTAACTGCCTGGTAGCAAAAGTATCTATCAGATACATGCGTAAGAGCCGAAGTGGAAAACGAATTGCCTTCCGATTAGAATGGTCAAAACAAATTAGCAATCAAGCAATGGTTTTAGGTTAAAATCATCGTTGGTATTGGCTCTAAGTGCTGCAGCGCATCATTGAGCATTTGTCAATTTGAAAGCATTTATTTGTTGGTCTCAAATAAGTTCAGAGCATTTAAGAGCCAGTGGATTTGCCAATTGGTAAATTACTGACGCACTCTAAATATATTTTTAGAGCCACTTTGGCCATGCTAGCTGTTTTGGCCTTGAAGCACAAGTATGTTACCAAAAATTGTGTGTATGCCCTTGCTTTATTTACTGCAAATTGTGCATACAGATTTTGTTTAAGATTTTTTTGCGAGGTGTACTTTATACGCCTCGGAGGGCAAATCGTATACCATGGCGAATTATTACGCAAAAGACAAATGTAATAAAAGTAGTTGGTTGCACCTATTTGACATTGCAATTAAATTGGCCAAGCCCACAAAGTCTTAGTCTGGTGGATATTAATAGCATGCTAAATGCTAAGAAATGTGATAAGCTGTTTATTAATTGCCAACTGACAACAGCTGGAAGCAGAAATAGAAATTTCTTTTTAGGGTTGGGCTCCCTGACCAACCGATAAATACTTATATCTGCGAGTTGTAGCTGGTGAAATTATAATTCCAAGCACACCAGATCAAGTACACAAAAGAGAAGGGCTTGTCACGAGCACCTCACGACACTTGATAATGTGTTGAAGCACGTCTCAATGTACAACAAAGCTCGTGGAAATGCCAGACAGACATTTGATCGGCTGAAAAAGCCTACAACTTGTTGCAACTTTCTCTTTGGCTCATCGAAGGTTTTCAACACTTTTCAACAGTTTTTCCAACGCCAAAGTCAAAGTCAAACCTCAAAAAAAAAAGTGTGTTTGTGAAGATGAAATCGTAAATATGCAAACAAACGACAATGACAACAACTCGACTCGATTCGACTCGACTCGATAAGCGTGCATTGAATATTGTTTGTCTCCCGCGACTTCACATTTTTTTCGTTCGTGTCGATGATGCAATGGCATCTTGAATGCGATTGAGCAACAGCATTTACATACATCTTTGTATCTGTTGATTGTAGTTATTTTAGTATCTTGAGCACTTACCGTCGATAGCAGGCAGCGAGACTCACGCATTGCGCCCAAGTAGCCCAAGAGACTCATGAAGAACATGACGGCTCCGATGACGATCAGAGCGTAGGCCAGTTGCTCTATGACCTGAGGCTGTGTAAAGTGCTGCAAAACGAGAAGATAAAGAGGAAGAACTGTAAATTGATGGACTGTAAATTGTTGTGTGTGCTCAAATGTAAATGCATAAGAATTCGATGTCGATATATCTACGTCTACGTTGCGTATACGTAATTTGTGTACAGTAATTAACCTTTTGACTGCCGCAAACTTTCGCAACATTTGTAATTAAGTAAAGTATGAGACAAAGATGTCTCTTAATTGACACAGACACATTTGACAGCCTCTCAAATAGTAAGTACTCTCAAAGCTGACAATTGCGTGTGGGCTTAATAAAAATACAACTATGAATAAAGTTGTAGAGAAGTGAAATTAAATTTTCTGGCAACTGAAAGTTTGTGTTTGCATGTTGAAGTTCAATGACCAAAAAAACACACGAAACGATAAATATGCGCCCCCACGCCAAAACAAATATGTAAGTTCACTCAATTAGCTTTTTGCCTGTGTACTACATATGATATATATACTGTGATATGATATATATGCTTTGACGTTCCTGCAATTACTCATTAGCTGCACTCTGCTTGCACTCTTGCTCGTTGTTGTACAACATTTGCTTTCTAAAACGATATTTACCAGTATGTCAATGCGATGGAAAATGCAATTAATAGTTCAGACAGATATAGTGTGGAATTTGTAGTTGCCACAGAACATGCAACATGAATATATCTTGGATTAAACAAAATATCAAAGTACGCAGTTGATTACAAATTTTGATAATACTATGAAAGTAAATACCATTTGTATATGCTATGAGATCAGACCTCATTTGCTAAGCTAATCACTCTCTAGTTGTGGCTATTCAATTATTATTGCTATCATCATAGTTGTGTAATGAAAACACAAATTGAAAGTCACAACATTCTAATTGAAGGTTGTTTTTAATAACACAGTTATTTCGATTCTGTTATTACGGTTACACATGAACTTTACAAACGATTCGCAGATTACAGTGATCAAGTTATAAAGAATCTCTAACAAAATGAAAAAATCTGCTCTAGTTTTTCTACAAGTTTATTTGGTTTAGCGGAAAATAAAAATCGATCTGATCAAATATTAATATTCAACCTATTTATAATGACATATTATGTTCAAGTTCGCCCATTTCATAATGTCAACAATTACATATAGTACTTGGCACGTAATGTTGTTCGGGGAATAAATGTATTGAAGGCAATTCTGGTATGTTTCAATTTTAGGGTTGATTTTGAATGGGGAATCAAAAGAAATTGTAGTAAATTGCTTTACAATAATATGATTGGACTTATTAGGTGGCCTCTTACCAGTTCTAGGGTTATTGGGGTGGTTTTTCCTTTGACTTTCACCTCAAATTCGACATGCACACATCGTAAATAATACACTTACCTCGATGCGCTCGCTCTCGACAAGCTTGAGCAGAGCAATCAGCGAGTGCTTGTCCACAGCTAGCCATAGTCCAACTCCGAATATAATTGTGCCTAGCACCTGCGGAAAAAAAGGTGTTCAGTTAAGGCAAAAGTAACCCTCAGTTTAGCTTTGGCATGCAAATCATAAGCATTAAACAACATGATGTTGCGCTTATGTTTATGTTGCTCGGTCAGGTTGATTGCATTTGATGTTGATGATTATGATGATAAACACACCAACAACAGCAATTGCAATAGCAACAATTACAGTAACACCAACACCAACAAGAAACACTGCGAAGTCAATGAACCGTTATAAAAACTGCGCATGCGCAGAGATTTGCTTGATTGACTGCAAGCCGCAAATAGTTGTTGTTGAAGTTGCTGCTGTTGTTGGTGTTGCTGTTGCTGTTGCTGCCGCGCCTACAATTTACAATGCAATTTAACCCAACCAAAAAGATAAAAATAAAAATAATATAAAAACATTATTGAGTTTTTCCTGGGAAGTTTTCAACAAGTTTTTATATTAACGCCTCTCCATTTAAGTGATTTATTGTTTATAGCAATTATTTATTATTTATTATTTATGTACTTACAAAAAATATGAAATTTAGTATGCAAAGCAAATACTTTGCACACCAAACACCACAATCAAAAACCATTTTCGATGTTTTCGAAATCTTGGAGCTGTTTTTTCCAACTGGCGCTGCAAGAAGATAGAGGAAACGAAATTTTCATTAGTTAAGAATAAGTTGCATTTAATTCAATTAAAATGGTTGTTCATTAGTTCAAGTGTTCCACAAAAGAAAGTGCCAGGAAATACTTCAAATGCTAGCTGGAAGAACGAACAAACACGTGAAACATGTTTTCACTTCTTCTTCTTTTCCTTTTGTGTATGCGTTTGACAACTTCATTTGTTATTAACTTTTGTGGTACGTGCCTAATGAATTAACATGTGAGGCAAGCGTAAAAAATTAGTAGACAAGTAAAACAGGAAATTAAATATAATGTTCACACGGCGACTTACTAATACTCTAGTAAAAATGAATTAAAATTGTTTATTCAGCTCTTCAAACTAAACTTCTCATAAATTTGTCAATTAATACCATTTGGTTTCACTTTTAGAAGCATAAGCATGACTATTGTCTTTCCGGCTTGTGCTTGAGCAATTGTTCTGTGAAATTTTATCAAATTTAATTACATTAATTAAATCTTCATTTACTCAATCTCAGTTGAAAACTCTTGCCCTGACATTCTCATAAAACTAATGAACTTTCTCATTAAAAGTAGCAACTAAATGAGGTTCTGGTTTTCACTACATCTCTCTCTCTCTCTCTTTCCTTCATCTATCTTCTCTACCTCTCTCTCTGTCTATTTGTTAGTCGCATTCGACACGCCTTGATGCTCGGAGGCACTTTTCATTTCAGCTGGCACCAACGGAAGCAAGCTTGATATACCCTGCGATAGGGGAATGTTCTGATTGATTTTTTAAGTTGTATGAGAGGAATATGAATTGGTGTTAGGAGAGTTGAGTTGATTTTAAGATTAAAGCCTTTGAAAACCAGTTTATGTAAGTAATTATTATTTTAATGTTTAAACAGGGTATCGGCTAGCTTAATGCACACGTCTTAAGCGTATATTACACTGTCATAAACATGTTTTAGTTCTTTGCCTAGTTTCATGTGTGTGTGCTACCAGGTTTATGTTGTTATGAGTTTCACGAATTAACGTTATCATGAAATGCGCTGCTTCAAATTATTTCATTGATGCATTAAGCTGTCTGCGACAAACTTAACGAAATTCAAGTTAGGCCGTAAATATTACTGCACAGATTTGTTGACCCATTTTTCATAAAATGCTCGTAGTATAAACGAGTAGTTTACGTTATTGTTGTATGTGTGTGTGTGTGCACGATGCAAAGCGCACACAAACAATGTCACGAGCCATTGATGCTTGGCAAAAGTAGAACAGTTGGCGGCTTTTAGGTTGCTGCTGCTGTTGCTGGTGATGTTGTTGCTTGTGTTGATGCTGCTTCTATTTCTGTTGTTGCCAACTGGCAAACATTTTGGCCTGGCCAACTTTGGCTGCTTAAAAGCTTGTTGCCTTTTACTCTTCCTTCTTCTCGACGACTTCATAATGAAGTTTTTTGGCCAAAATCTATGCTGTAATGCTTTTCAATGGGGCTTGGAGAGTGCAGGTACTTTAATGGTTAAAGGTTTAAGCTGCCTTCTATATATATATACGAACATAAATATACTATGCATTGGACCTGATTTCTGGGCAACAACCCCGACTCGCACACAGTTTATGTCAGTTTTGTGCCTGTCGGAAAATCGCGAAAATGTTTAGAGGCAGCAGAAAAGTTTTAATTGCTTTTCCATTGTTGTTTTCGCCCAGTTGCGTTCAGTGATAAGCCTAAAACTTGCCTCCATTTCAAAAGATATTCAAACACAAATTACACAATTCATGCGGAAAAGTAGCGTAATTGATTTTACTTAATAACTATCAAATATACAAACATAACTGCTCGAAGCTTTCAATGTTGGTATCTATGAGATAACAGTTTTAATTACAGCATCGCATCAGTTTTAAGCCCTCTCAAAGGGACACCGCCCTGGCATATGCCATGGCAAATTGCAGAGCTTATTATTAGACAGCTAACACACACAAACACACACAGAGACACATCTGTCAGATATATGTGTATTCTAATTAGTCTTCAAGTGGCACATAGAACATATTAGCACACTTTTCCCAAGCCGAACATAATCATGAATACCAGACAGTCAGCAGCAGCATCCCATCCACAACTCAAACATTAACTTTATACATATATATATATACATATATATCCTATATACGAGTTCGCTTGGCAACTCAAATATCAAATGGCACAGAGCTTTAATTGGCTGAAAAGGCTAATTAAGGCAAATTTTGTACATTTTTCAGCCCAGTTAGTTGATAACTGTGAACACAAACTATCTGCCAAACTAACTACGTATATGTATGTATAATTTATAACTGGATTATCAACAATTCGATAAAGCCAACCATGCAATTAGTGAGAGAGGAAAGAAAACTGAATTGCAAATTTATGATATGTGGGGAACAACAAACTATTGTTAAGGCATTTGTTTATACGCGCAATTAAGCGCTTGCATGTAATTTTTGAACAATTTCATTCATGTATTTTGTGTCTGCTGCCATAGAAAGTTGTCAGTTGTTGTTGGTACAATGCACATTTTGGCGGTTCCGAGAGTGATTAAAATTTCTAATACAATGATGCGGCAAAAGGAAATGCGAGCGAAATGTTTGTTTGAGATAGCAGTACTATATGCAGAGATTGAATGCTGAAACTAAAGACCTGAGACTTCGAGACTTCGAGATTGTTGGTAATTAAGTTGTATGTTAAGCTGCGGCGGCTTCTGTTGTTGGCATTTTGTTTCTTCTGTGCAGGCCAAAAAATGGGTTAAAGAAAGTCGTAACTTGTATTAATTAAGAGGCAAAAGTTGAAAAAGGCAAAAAGGTTTGCGCTGCAACTTGTTCGACAAAACTTCTTCGTCTGCAAGTCTTAGTAGTTGGTTGTGATGGGTAAAAACGTGTGCAAGTCTTTTCTTTTTGGCCCTCTGACAATTGCCATAAATGATTTCTTTTAGTTCGTTTCGTTACGTACACATACACGTACTCGTTCTTATGCTCGTTCTTTATTGTAGGTTCCCAAAAGCCACAATGTGCCACAGACAACTCACAGCAAATCCATACACAGTGGGTTTGAGAGCGAGAGGGCGAGAGCAAGAGCAAGTCGCACTTGTCACGTTTGCTTGCCAAGAATGTAGAAATTGTATTTATTGCCAATGCTTTCTATTTTTCGAAAACTTCAATTTGGCTTGTGGCTGTGGCGGGCCAAAAAGAAGCGGCACCACACAAAAAGCCAATAATAGTAAAAACTCAAGCTTTTGAAACCAAAAGTGCTGTGCTTGTGCGCCTGCAGCTGCTTCTTAGACATATGCACTCCCCTTTCTCACGCTGTGAGATGATACTCTTCTTTTATGTGTATCTTTTTCTTTATTCTCTTTCTCTTTTTGTGTGGCTCTAAGTAGCATTTTGGTGCCAATTAAACGCCTTACTTTTAACGAGACTTAATTGGGTCAGCATTGGGCTCTTATGCATTCCCACACACACACACACACACACACAGATAGAAGAAGTTTTAATGCAGGTGGGTGGCTCATAATTTGCATATATGATACCAGCAGCTTTATGTGGGAACTGGAAACTTTGTAATTGAGTTAAAGAAAGACAAAGTTAAGGGAAGCTGTCATCAGATGTCGAAAAAGAATCTGGCAGCTTTACATTTCAGTTTATCTATATGCCAAAACTTGAAATTCTGCACAAAAAACTCATTATGAAAAATTCCATTCAATTATCTTCTTTTTTTATCATTATAATTGAATCAACATTTTTTGCCAGTCAAGTAAATTGTCTATAAAGTTGGCTAAATATTTGTTTAAATATGCCAAACGTTCAAGCAAAACCTTAAATTTATAGCCCTATAATATGTTTATCTCACTGTTTGTGCTTTGCTGTTGCAAGAATCGGCAATTAAAGACCCGGCTTTAGACCTAACAAACTGGTATTAAACTCACTTAATTCTGGTGACACCTTTGTTGTTGCTTTTGCAATTTGCTTAACCGCACGAGCCGCACAATCAATTTATTTATACATTTTTGCTTAATTAATGCAAATGCAAAACACACAAAAAAATGTTGAATGTTGAATAACGAAGTTTGTTTATATTGCGTCTCGTTAACTGATTTGCATAAAAGGAATATTTTGTGTTGCACAAATGTATTATACCCTGAACCCATTAAAAATGGATAAAAAGGGTATAATGGTTTTGTGCACAAGTATGTGACAGCCCGAAGGAAGCATATCCGACCCCATAAAGTATATATATTCTAGATCAGCATTAACAGCGGAGTCGATATAGCCATGTCCGACTGCCTGTATGTACGTACGCGTCTATCTCAGACTACAAGTTTGTTTCGAATTTTCGATAACTCTTCCCGTTTCCGATAACAAATAAATCTTGAATTTGGAAAACTTGTAGATGGCGTTTGAAACATAAGTCGAAATAATGACAATCTGTGAAATATTTAATGAAATCGGTTGAGAAAAACCGGAGATATGAAACATTGAAGTTAGGTCAAGTATGCAGTATGCTCGTGGGCTTCAGGGTATCGTCTAGTCGGGATTTCTCGACCAGATCCTTCTTATTTGTTTTAATTATGCTATTTGCATATTTTTGAAGCATCCTCGCCATCCGCAAAAAGGAAAAACAGGACGAGACTCAACATCTGTTCATTAAATAAACATTTTTGTTTTTGTTTTATTATTTTGCATGTCATTCAACTTTTGTGCCGTGGCCAAATAGTTGTTAGCTGTTTGTTGTTGTATAACACTTGGTTGTTGAAGCCAAGTTAATTGACATAATTGGCGCTGCTCTGGCACGAGCCAGCATCTAAAGGTCTGCGCACCTCAAGGCGCCTCTTTTGTTTGTCTGTCTAACTTAATGTTGTTTTTAGGTCAATGGTCGAGGCTTCGCACAATGTTGGCTTGCTCTCTTTGCCATTCGTTTGTCACACACCAAAATGCCATTAGTTTGAGTTGAAGGCAGTCAAATTTAACACCTGACACTCGCACACTCTCCGTCTGTCTGTTTGTCGGTCTGTCTGTGCTCTGGACCGTGGACCGTGGCAGCGCAGACGACAACGCCCCAGCCATGTTACGAGATCAGGCGCACAATTTGGCAGGCGAACCGACGGACGAACGGAACGGAACGGACTGACTGAACCGGTAGCCAACTAGTCGGGTTGCCAATCAGCTAAGACCGTACAAGACACACACAATTTAGGCTATTTAGCAACGCTCTGGCAAGATATTTATTTTGTGAGTGTGTGTATTTTTGTATGATTTTATGTGTGCGAAGCATTTTGGTTGAACGAATTCTTGATTGCAAATAATTGTTAGCAGTCTTGCATATGATTTAAATTGACGTAGACGTAATCTTATCAAATAGTTTTACTATTTTTAGTTTGCTTTGCATTTGCATTTCTGTGCAGCTCACAAATTAAATTGCTTGCTCATCGGAAATATTTATATCATTATTATATTTCATACTCCTACATTGCAAGCATTGACCCAATATTTATAAAAAGAAAAACTATCAAAAGTATTTTTTCTCATTTCATAATATTTTAATGCCCCTGTTTTTAATCATACAAAGTCTTTGTCTTTTTATTGGCTTGCTTGAAAAGTGAAACTCTCAGAACTTGACCAATTTATGAGTTGTGGGTTTATTATTTCTCATTGCTCTAGTTTAGTTCGACATTTCTGGTTATTGTTGCTGTTTAACGAGTTTTGTTCGCTGTCTGTCATAAGCTCAGAAATGAGAAACAACACCGTTGACATACTTACATACACATTATATTACTTATGACAATATGTAAATAATGCTTAGTAATGTTATTGTGCTTTTGAGTACTTTTTTCTGCCACAATTTTCACTTTTGTTTAATGCAAATGAGCCTCATTATATATTGCTGGTTGTTTGCGCCGCATAAGAAGGTAAGATAAGTGCCCAAAAGAGTTGTTCTAGTAGTTAAATCTCGTTGAACAGCAAAACACACAATTTAATTTAGTATATTAAAGTATAGTGGGAAGTAGTTGTAAAAGCCCAAAGAGTGTTCTGGCTGCCAATTAAGACCCACAACCAATTGTGTCCGAGCAGCATATAAATTACTCATACGCCATAGAAACACACACCAAAAAAACAACTACAGCAACAACGCCCGCTGTCACTTCAATTCATAACAGATGCAAATAAATTTCCATTAAACTCGCTGCAAGCTAACCCCGCCCCCGCTGCCAACTTGATTGGAGAGCTGCACAGAGAGAGAGAGAGAAAGAGAGAGAGAGAGAGAGTGAGAGCCCAGAGAGCTAGGTTGTCTCAAAGCCTATGGGCGCAAAAGGTGCCCACACGGCGAACATTTCAGATAATTTACATATTGAGTCATGGCACTAGGAATAAAAAGCAAAGCTGCGGGATATATATATATATATGGAAATACGAAAAAATATTCACACATTAATTTCTATATATCTGACATATAGTTTCATATCTCTCGCTCTCTTGTCTCTCATATGACTAAATGACTATCTGTGACACTCAGTTTGTGTCTGTCTGGTTGCACTTTGCAATTGGATAGGCCTGTGGCTAGGTGCTACTGTTGCTGGATTTTGTAATGTTTTCGTATTATTTAACTTTCTTTTACAGTTTTTTTTTAGTTTTTTGAGAGTTTTGATCGTTGCCCAGGGGCGGAGTTCAATGCGCTTAACTTAAGCGACTTTTCCTTTTCGGGCATCAACTTTCACATTTGGCGTGAGTGTAAGAAAAACAGCAACCTTTGGCACTTCCTTTTTTTTTTTGTTGTTGCCACATATGCGTATCTATCGCCATTAAAAATAAAGAAGCATTCGATTATGTTTATTGGCCAATTGAGTTGGGCAAGTCTGCAGGCCCCATCATATTGCAAATATCCATCTATCTATTCCGCCTGGGAAATGCAATTTGAAAAGCAGCTGAGAAAAAAAAAAGTACGAAGTAGACGTAACAGCTAAAGCGTACTGCAAGTTATGTATATGTATATCTGTGGACGCACCAAATCAAAGCGTAGTTGCAACAACAACAAAAAAGTGTATGAATGAAGTTGCTGCAACAAACATGAAATATTGCCGGGCGTTAGCACACACACACACACAGAGTTTGTGGTGAGTGTAAATTTAAATCTGTGTGTAAATTTATGTGGGAGATTTTTTTGGTTGGAGGAAGAAAAGTAACAACCCCAGCTTTGCCACCAGCTGCGTGCAGTAAAAACTTATCTAATAACGAAGAGCTAGCATTTCCTGCAAAAATCTTCACCCTGGGAATGAGAATGAGAATGCCTTAAAGTGCTTAGATTCGTTCCCTGCAGATAACTTTTTTACTGACACCAAGTTCTTGTATGTGCATTAGAGTTTTGTCAGAGAATTGTACGAGAGTTGAATAAACTCCTTAAAAATACATGCGGCAAGCGTCGAGAGATTCAACTGACGCGCTGCGCACCTGTGAGACAACAACTTTTTGCTGGCACTGTTGTAGTTGTCGCTCATTGCATCAGCGTGCAAATATGCAGCTGGCGGCAAAGAGGCATAAAAAATACAGAAACAGAAAGAAAAAAATCCAAAAACAAAATAAAAAATAAAACAGCATGCAAACGAAACCAACTTAAAATGCAATTCGAAAACTTGCTCTTGGGCCACACACATGCGCAGTAGCTGTAGATATAGCTTAAAGCAAATTAGGCTTCAAATGTTAGGCAATGTTGTCCAGCCTTTATATTTTGTAGTCTTTGGCATTTGGGTGTTAATCGCTTCGTTTGGCTATGAAAAGTTTCAAAAGACAAAAAGTCCAAAAAACAAATTAATATGCATTGTTGCAGCGCTGTTATTGCCATGATGTATATTTGGACTTTCACTTTTTGTTTTCGTTTTTCAAGCAAAGAAAATACAAATACTTAAAACTTATGCCCCATGCTAACAAGTATTTCACGTGATCCAATCCGTTGTGGCTATTTGACGTTGATTTCAATTACAAACTGATGTGTTTATTGTACGACAAATTGATACATTTTCAGTTAACGCTTCCGAATTTAGTAAGGTGGGTGCGTGTGTGTGTCTGTGTGTGACTGTGAAATCTCGCTTAATGGCTGTCTCGCTTGCTTTGACTTGTTGCTTTAAGCGCTCAATTAAGCCCTCGAATGGAGATAGAGGAGCAACAAAAATCATAGTTACGCATTTTCGATTGCACAATCATACCACAAAAGTTTTTTTTAGGCCATTTTTCTTTCTTTGTCGCAGCAGCGTGTGGAGTTTTTCATGTTATGCAAAAGTAAATAGTTTACGACTTCCTGTTTAAGGCCTTTTTAGCTATAAATAGTTTGATTCATTAATCAAGTGTGTGTCGGAGGTGGAAAAACGAGGGCACTAAACGATGTTATGCACACATATATAGCATGTCTATGCACCTGCTGATCGTATGAAATGACCCAAAGAAAGTGTACAAATTGTGGTTAAAGCAATGCATTATGTGGTTAACTTTATAGATTATGATCTTAAGCTTAAGCTAATTATAAATTTAGTTTTGCGCAGTGTAAGCTTATCGAACAATTTTCGAAATAAACAAAAGTGAAACTCATAGTTTTATGTTGATTAAGAACTTGAGCATTTTTTTCTGACAGTGTAACACGTTTACAACGCTTAATTAAGTTAAGTTAAAACAAAGGAAAATGCTCCGTTTAAAAACTGGTCAGTTCGGGATATACTAGCATGGTTGCAACGACAAACTAAAGCATATCGAATTGAATCGAATGCCAAGTTAAGCTACCCCAAGCCACAACAATGACAAAGAGACATTGGCTTTGAGTTGACAGACTTGAAACGGGCGATTAGAGTAGATCTGAAGCCCAAGGGGCAGATTGGAGCGAACGGTCGGGTCGGCCAATGGTTGGCAGCTCAAACAATTGCAGCAAATCAAGAGTCAGAGACACGAACCAACTGCAAACGTATTCGATTTCCGCTAGAGATAGACGCAAATAGTAAGAGAAATAGTGAGAAATTGTGTGGAGATCTAATGGATTCGCATTGTAGGTAGTTCCAATGAAATGTTGCCAATGATTTGCGCAATTAAGAAGTAAAGGGAAGTTAGGTAACTGTGAGAACGCCAAACGCACACACACACACACGCACACACACTGTATGTGGCTTGATTTTAATTACTTGACCAGTGCAGTGAACTTGGGGCACATTTCAATTGGCAAGCCGCAATTGAAGCGAACACAAAACTAACATGAAACTTAAGCTGGCCTGTGAGAAATTGCACATGGGATGGGATGGGATGGGATGACTTGTGTGAAAGTCTGGGCCCTGTTGAAAGTGTTGGCCAAGTTCGAATTACCATAAGATATGCAACAATGCAACACACGCAGGTTGCGTTCGTAAATTTCAATTCAAGATTTCAATTTATAGATATGCCTCGAGTTCAGCCCATCGCGAGACTCGTTCACCTTGAAGTCGCAATATTTATGTTTTATTTAAGTTTTATTAATGTGGCTCAGTGGCCATTGTTTAAAAAGCCATTCCAACTGCGACTTGATCTTGGTCAAGTTTAGCATTTTTTTACGTTACGTTACTTTCGGGCCACCTCAAAGAAGTTTATCAAATTACGTTAAAACATTTATAACTTTTTGTTAAGTGGGTCAACAGTGTGTCGCCAACTTGGCTGCCCTCTCGAATGACTTTGTCTGTTGGCTAACATTTTGCGTTTTGTTTAAACTTGCTTTTCAGCCACACAATTTCACGCTTGCAGGAGCCCTTTGGCGTCCGTTTATGACTTCCTTTCGATTCGATCTAACCTCTTTACGTTGGCTTTTATGTCTTTTCGGACTAATTGAATTATGTTGCACATATTTTTGGCTTTAAGTAAGTTTCATGCTTGATGAATTCTTTGTCCGCTTGCAACATTCCTTTGCTGTGCGGATATTTAGTAACTGAATTATTGCCACAACTTTGCTACAGTTTTCAAATTTTGATTGCTTACATTTTGCTAAAGCAATTAAAAATACATGTGTGTATTGGCTTTAAGTACTTGGCCACGTTCAACGTTTTCAAACATTCATTTTTATTATCACTCCGACCAAAGCTTAGCTTGTTTACCGTTCTTTCTTACGTTAAGCTCATACTAAAACTAGATTGAGTTAAAACGTAATTATCTACTAAGTAACAGCAAGTGGAGCAAAAGACTGGGACTTGCAAAAAACTCATCACAAATGCCCCCATTCAGTCAATACGAAAAGAATCTGTCGATTCTCGCTTTTTTTTCCTTCAATAAACAATTTGAATTCGCTTTAATGACTTTTCCTGTTTGATAAACTTGTTCGGCAGCAGCAGCAAATAGCAAAACTGTTGGTCACGAGTGCAAGGGAGACAGAGAGAGGGAGAGAGAAACAGACCCAAAGCCATGTTTTCAAGATCAAAAAGCGAATGGCAGAAATGCGAAAAACGAACGATAAGAAATTGCAGGGAAAAAAACACACAGAACACTAAAAAATACAGAACTGCAAATGGGCTGCGGAAGTATTTTGCGAACCTTTCACTGCAAAAACGCGATACAAAAAAGAAAGAAAAAAAAAAGAGTTACACTCACCGAAACAGAGAGTTGAGAGAAATATGAAAAGGTGAAACATGCGATGACCGCAAAGAAATGATGCGCAAATGACAATTGAAAAGTAGCACAAGATGCAACGGTAAAAAAGGCGAAAGGAAAGAGCAGGAGGAGAGCCAAAGCTTTGTGTGCGGAGTATGAGTAGTAGAAGAAGAAGCAGCAGCAGAAGCAGAAGCATCAGCAATCAGAAGAGAGGGCAACGACGCAAAAAGCGTGTGCGTATATCCACCACTAAATAATGGGGTTGGGCCTTTTTGGAGGGGGCGGCTGCTTGGTGGCTGTCTGTTCGGCCAAAGGGCGTGGGCGGAAACTCAATGTGGTGTTGGGTGGTTGCTTGGATGGGAGTCTGGGTGGCTGCTGGAGCATAACAGTGGCAGTAGCTACATACAAGCTGGCATAAACAGGAGCAGACTCTCTTCTGCTCTTTTGATTTATGCATGCGCGCACACACACAAACACATACGTACGTACACATAAATAATATAAAACTAAAAGTCAAGCTTACCTGTAAAGTATTTGGCACGCGTTTGGCGAGCGAGCTTATTGAATATTTATAAAGGATGCGAAAAGCGTTGAGGCCTTGTTGATGTTTAAGCTGCAATGATTTTTAGGGAAATATATTTTTAGAGCATTTTTTATTGTGCTGCCTTTGCCTTTGCAGCTAATCTGATTGTGTAGACAGCTGAATGTCCCACTCAACAAATAACTGTTTCGTGTCTGGTTATTAACAATCAATCAAATATTTGTTTAAGATAACAATTAAGTTTAATTGAAGATTCGTTGTGGTTTTTTTGGGTGTTATTGTGTTTTTTTTTGGGCCCTGGGCTTAGCTTAGTGCATAGGCTCTGTTTTGATTGAGCGCGCGCAAAAAATTATACACAAAAATTCGAAACACACACACACATACACGCACACAAACACACATATAGGCACCCAGAAGAGACGCACCGAAAGCTTGGGCGAAGCAAATGCTAGAGGCTGCGTGAAGAGAGAGGAGAAGAGAAGCCTCTGTAGCAGCAGCCAACTCCCGCTTGAGCGATTCCAGGCACACACACACGCACACGCACACAAACCAACACACCGATACCGACCACGACAACAACAATTCCGACCACGACAACAACGAACGGCGGCTGCAAACTGCGATGCTTGCTTTCAGTATTAATACTCCGACTTAGATCTCAAATTCAACAGAGAGCGCAACAAACTGTGTCGACTGTTTAGCCCGTGCACACGAACTGAAACTGATGTGCCCAACTTCAGCGCTGGATAGCTCGAGCTCAAAAGCACAAGCTCACAGAGCTGACAACAGAGGCGTAGTCGTTGATATCCAGGAGGGGTTACTTGCGAAAAGTAAAACAATGGTAAAACATAATACATTATTAATTCATAGCAATAAATAATTAATATCTTATTATATTCATGAAAATTATTATATATATTTAAGTTAGCCCATTGTGATTCCATACCGCCTACGCCACTGACTGTTATACGTGCACAAAAATAGCAGGTTAGGCCAGCTGAGAGCTTTCAGCCAACGAACAACAACAAGCGCAACGGCCGCTAAAGCTTTCATGGTGAGCTGGCGGCTCTGGGTCAAGAGCTTTAAAGTGCAGTTTGTGGGTTGTGGCTGTGGTGAACTTCGCACAGTGCTGCCAGACTGATAAAAAGAGTTCAAGTTTTAATTTGAAACGTTAAGCAACTCAACAACTCCTTGTTGTTCACTCAGAAAAATAACTAATAATACCTATCAAATTTGTATAATGAACCACATGGACGATTGTTTTGCGGGTGCACCTCAGGATTTCCTTGTCTGCGTAACGGTGCATAAAGCAGCTCAAACTGGAATACCAAATGGTGAACTCTATGTAAAAGTCACACTGGATAAAATGATAAAAAATACCAAAACACAAGCGAATTCAGAGAACCCGTTCTTTAATGAAGTGAGCAAGTATATATCGTCTTCATATTATCTTTAATTCTCATTTTGCTGTTTCTTAGTACTTTGTTTTTGAATTCCGCTGTACGCTCAGCGAGCTTTTGCGACTGACTGTACTCATTGAGTTAAAGAAGTATATGATTTACAAAAGGAACGTAGTGCTGGGTGATGTGCTGATCGATTTGCACAGCGTTTGGGATCAGCCGGGTCACAATTACTTTAAGAGGTGGGGCCGCTTAGAGCCACCTATAAGTGAGCAACGTCCGACACATGAGGCCCCTAGGGATTCATGCGGATACCTTCAAATCGATTTGGCCATTGTATCTCAGCACAGCGCATTGAATGTTGGTCTTACGCAGGACAATAATGAAACGGAAAACATGCTAAAGTATCCAGTCCATCACGATTTTGATGATATTAAAAGGTAGAAAGCCTTGAATTTGTGATTTTGTTCATCAACTGACTTTCAACAGCAACCTATTGGAGGATGTGGATGGTGATACGTTGAGCAACATTCGGTATTTTATCAGTTTCTATCGTGGAGTGTTTGCGAAGAAGAGCAGTTACATGATACAAGTATCGTTTACTGGTTTCAAAGTATCTGCCTTAATGCATTGAATTGACTCTTCGTTTTTTTAAAGTACAGATTCCATCCTTTCAAGGGCAAAACGTATGTGGCCAAGAATACAACAACACCGGTGTGGAACCAAGAAATCAGCTTTGCCTGGGTCTATCCGTCGATCGCACAACGATTTCTCATACTGATCATGCAGGAAGGTGTAACGTGGAAATGCATTGCCGAATACGAGTTGTCCTTTGAGGACATTGCATTCAAAGGTTGGTTTTCAAAAGTTAGTTTCGTCCAGTCTAGTCAGTGTTATGGTTTTTGTAGATAAGCCTGCGTTCGGGCCTACTTATCTCCACTTGTACGATCCCATAAGTCCACTGAACTATGTGGGTCGCATTTTGATGGAACTCCGCTCTGAGACGCTCGGTGAAGGCCAACCAACTCATGTGTTGATTACCCAATCGGCATTGCCACCCGAGCACTGGGTGGATGAAACTTTTGTAGTGGAATTTTTGCCCATTCTTGGTGATTACATACCTACCAGTGCTACGCAGTATAAGTTTGTGGTTCAACTGGCTGAGAACACATCCAACGCACTAGAAGGTCATTTGAAGTTCCCGACAGGCAAAAGTCGTTCGCTGGGCCATACAAAATGCTTTCGTCAAGATTTGCCCTTCCATTCCTGCCTATTCCGTGTCTCCCTACCTGACAATCGTATTAAGTTCGAGGGTGATTTTCACATGATGGATATATCAAACTTTATGGTGAGAGTCTGTTGGAGTTTCCGTATTTCAACCAGCTCTAATTTAATGTTAATTCTAGCTGTCTGAGCTGGCCACTTTTAAGTTTTATCAGCTCAAGTTTCATACTCAGCATAAGGAACAAGCCAAGTGTTTGATGTATATTATTTCGGGTATATTAAACAAAGTCCATGAGAGCATAACAATGCATCAATTTGATTACGACATGGGTCCCGGATGTACTACCTGGGACGTGAATAGGCAGCAAGATCTGTTGGAATACTTTACCAAGCTATCTAATAACCTACGCACTTTACGAAAAAACCTAAAGTCCTGCCTCCCAGAGCATTTGGATACCACCATCGTAGATATTGTGAATGAACTACACCGCATCATTGGAGACATAAGTTCAATATCCAATCTACAGCATGCTCAAGACGATTGGCCGGAACTGTTGATACTTTTCAGTGTGGGAGGCAAACAGTTGGGGATCTGTCGTCTTAATGCCAAGCACTTCCTTAACCTCCCACAGCGAAAGTCGAATCAGGCAAACAACCATTGCTGGAAGGTCAGGAGTTTCCTCTTCAAGAGCAACACTTGCTCTCACAGCTGTGTCAATTGTGGCTGCAATGTGGGAATTGTACTCGGCTGCATATCTATTGTACCAGAGCGGGAGCGTCATGAGTTCTTCTCTCAAATTTCCGAGGACTGGATCACTTCTGACCCACTCTCCTGGTCGCCAATTGTTGAGCAATCCTTCTTCCGTTGCAACTTGTATGTGCATCAGGCGAAAATACGTCCAGGTGCGCATAATCGTAGCATCTGTAATGGACACGTTCGTGTCTTATTCGCAATGCAATCAGCGGAAACTCATTCAGCTCTTTCAACCTGCTCGCCCATATGGAATGCGGTAATAAGCATTAATGGTTTCACTTTGCCGGGCAGCATAAATTGGTATTTAAACAACCCACCCATGATCTCCCTGGAGCTGTTCACTGCCTCAACTGATGCAGTGGGAATTGGACAAACAACAGTGAGTGTTATAAGCGCTAAAGATGATTTTGAACACAATCGAAATGAAGTGGAACACCGAGAACTCAAGAATCCAGTGTTGAATATGCAAAAACTGAAAAACATCTCTCCACCACCACTTAAGTGGATTGCCATGTCAAAAAATGGCATTGTCCAGGCCGAAGTCCTGATGTCCGTGGAATTCAAAGAGCTAGAGGACAGCTCGCAGATCTTTGATAATAACGAAGCAGATCATACAATAGGTATTCCACTAGATATACGACCCAATATGCTTAACTACGTGTGAGTCTAAAACTTAAAATACGAATAATATTAGTAGTAAAGTTATCTACTTAGTCTCGAGGTAAATTTTGTGGGTTTGCGTAACTATACAAAGAGTGGAATGAACTCAGCGGGCAAACGTCGAATTAAAGTTATGATGGCTGACCTTTTGCTCTCTAGCGGACTGTCCACATCGCGAGTTCGAAACAGCATCAACTTTTTGGTTTCCTATGCCTCAGGAGTGGTGGTAGGTAAAAACTTGAAGGATATCGATTATGCTGATTAACTCTGCCAACAATAATCCCTTTTTCAGAGCCTACCCGATCAGCAGGAGTATTGGCCCGCCATTATAGCCACGGATGTTATGATCAGTAGCTTTCGGCGAGAGTCGATTCTAGGCGCTGCTATGATAGCAGCGAACCCAAACTTCTTGAATAAAGATCGAAACAGAATAATCGTGAGAAAGACGCGTCACAGCTCAGAGGCAACCTCAATGGTAGTTGTCGATCCATATGACGAAATGGAGGAGACGGAAAATGAAAAGGATCAGGAAATTGGCCAGGCGGCGAGCTGGTGGAAGCGTATACTGATGGCTTGTGGCATTCGAACTACATCCTATGCCAATAAGACGGCCCTCAAGCATGACATGCACATAGAATCCAGTGCTTTTCAAGGGGAAAGTCGTTTTACTTGGTGGACCAAGTTCTACCATACAATGCATGTGAATGCGGACGACAACTTGGAACTGTGGAAGCATCGACTTGTCATCTATCCCAATGAATTAGAACAGCAGGCTCAGTTTGGGTATCTGCAGGATTGGGCTGTGGCCGTTCCTCTTGTGCATGGTGTCAAGTTCAAAAAGCAAGGACCACCCAAGGAGGACATTTATGCTACGCTGAAGCTACATATTAAATTGACTCCGTGTGTGGGCGAGGCGTTTGATTATGGAGGTGGAGGTGGAGGTGATATGACGCGCCCATTTCGTAACTACATGAATCCACGCCAGCAAGCATTGATTAAATCCCTGACGCAGCTTGTGAGTTTAACTGTGAGGGTCTACATAGTTCAGGGCCTTCAAATAAGACCCAGGGATTTGACGTCTGTTTCGGATTCGTATGTGAGACTAACGTTGGGTGGAAAAATGGTCTCAGATCGGGCCAACTATATTCCCAATCAAAGTAATCCCGTGTTCGGTAGTTACTTTGAGCTGAGCACAACACTGCCGGCTGATCCAACGCTCGAGGTGTCCATTTATGATCATGATAAGCGCAAGGATCAAGTCATTGGCACCACACGCATCGATCTGGAGGACAGATGGCACAGCAGACATCGTGCAACAGTTGGCATTTCACAGGAGTTCAATAGCATTGGTTATAATCAATGGCGCGACACACTTCCACCATCTCAGCTGCTAGCAAAACTCTGCCAGGATCGTGGCATCCGGACACCATTTTTCTACGGCAATGTCATCCAGGTGGATGGCGTGCTTATTGGGGATGAGACAGTGATTTCCAAAAGTGAGTTATTTTACCCATATATTCAAGTTTAGACAGAGTTACTTACCTTCTGCTTTAGCTGAGGATGTGCAGGAGCGTCTGAGTTTGACAGCTCTCAGGAATCTGGATAGGCTGCCCTCATTTGGCTACAAATTGGTTCCCGAGCATGTGGAGACGCGCTCGCTCTTTCGCGATGATATTCCTGGAGTAGAACAGGTAAGATTTAGATACAGATTATGCCAAAGATACGTTTGCCACGAGCTCTTTCTAGGGCAAACTACAAATGTGGATTGAGCTCTTTGATCAGAGTATGTCTATGCCGCCGCCCATTGATATCACGCCTGTGCCGCCCATCGGCTACGAGATACGTGTTGTAGTTAAAAATCTACGCAACATACAGTTTGGCGATAAAAACGTATTTGGCGTACTAATGAGCGACATCTTTGTGATTGGGTAAGTATGGCGGAAAGGGAGGGCGTACCAGCGCACTCCCCGCTTTTCATGTAAACTATATGCAATTATGGGAATTTTGTGCAGCTGGTGCCAGGATGCGAACAAGTTCCAATCGACCGATATACATTACCGTTCATTTAATGGCTCGGCGGCTTTTAATTGGCGCATGCTATTTGCCTTAAAGTATTCATCCAATGAGGACATGGTAAGCTAGTGGCAATAGGGGCAAGGTGGCAGGATTTGCTCGTCTAATTGGCGAGTGTAAAATAATACTAGAATCTCATAATTAATGAGCTGCTCATTAAAATTACAAAATAGATGGTCGTCCGGCGCAAGGGTGGATTGCACGAGGAGATCGAAATCAAGCGGCCACCAATTATCTACCTACAGGTCTGGGATAAGGATGTCGTAACGCGTAACGAGTTTCTCGCTGCGATTGAGCTTAATCTTTCCCATCTGCCGATGCCGTATACCACAGAACATCGTTGTCAGACATTTTCCAGCACACGCCAGCGTCTCAATTTGTTTAATCGGAAAAGTGTCACCGGTTGGTTTCCACTGCAAGTATTTTCCGAGAAATTTTCTCAATTGCCAAAAGTACTAGGCGTACGTAAATTGTACTTAACATTATTGACGTCGACTTAAAATATAGCTGTCTGTACCATAGGGCAAAATCGAATTACAAATTGATGTCTACACAGAGACAGAGGCATGCAATACCCCAGCTGGCATTGGTCATCAGCCCCCAATGGAACTGGAGGCGCCCAAGTATATTTGCTAAAGTTCATTTCAAATAGAGTTTGTACATTTTTCTTGAGCATTTCTTTTCCATTTTCGTTTTACAGCCGACCGGAAACTTCTTTCAATCCCATGACGAATCCCTTTAAGTCAGCCCGGTTGATCCTTTGGCCTGTCATACGAAAATACGTTTACATTGGTTTGCTTCTTATATTCATTGGATTGGGTTTAACTTTGTTCTTTGCGAATTTGCCATACAAATTGATGTCCATTCCACTTGAGTGATTTGGCTTTTTCCTATTAACAATTTTGTAATTAACTATATTCCTTTTTATTCTTTGGTATTGCCTTGTTAAGTGTTATTAAATAGTTATCTATGCGAATGACGTGCTACTTTCTGATTAATTAAATGCAACTGCTAATTGCGGCGAATAAGTACTTGCTCAATCCAAAAGGCATTCAAGCGTCAGCGATAAGGCTGTATTCAATTGGACAATAGCCTTTGCGGGTTTTCATTAGAAATGGATGTGTTTTAATTACTCATGAGGAATTTCTATATATATTGCATATATATATAATCGCTGAAGTTTTATATTAATCATTTATTTTTACATAAGTAGATTAGTTATCGACTTTTACAAATGAACTGATAAAACCATAGAGAAAATATTATTCATAATAGAAAATGCTGACAGTTCTTCCTCTTAGCTTAATCAAATGTCATTTGGCCTTATCCAAAGGGAAGCTCTCTTCTCTATCTTTTCCAATGCGAACGTCCTTATCCCATTGATAAAACTATTGCGAATTGCATAAAATAACATCGAAACAAATACATATACAAGTTGATTTTTATTTCGTGACAAGCTTTATAAGTGCGTATGTGAACGCCGACAGTTTAATTACCAGAGCAAATGTGTGTGTTTAGTCGGTTAACGAGTCGGGTGCGTTCGCGTTGAGCTGGGTGACAAAGTGACGAAAGGCTGCCAACGACATTGCTTATCAGACCCAGTCCTAGACCCCCTCAGAACCGAATAGAGCAGAGCAATAGCTCAACTACAGGCGGTATACAAGGGCTGGAACGTTCAGTTGGAGCTCAGCTAGCGAAGCTGTCGGTACGATAAAACTCAAAGGCGAAAAAGTAACTGCTGTCAAACGTTGTAATTAAGTTTTATAATTAAAGTGTTGTTGTGCAAAAGAAATACTCACTACCTGGCCCCAGAGCTGCTGTCAATTTTGTTGCATCAACAAGCAGCGTATTTTTTGGGCTTCGGTGTGTGGATTATCAAATTAATTCTTTTCGATAACCATTCAACCATATGGCAAAAATTTTGAGCTCTTTCAAAATTACAACGAACACTATATATCATTTATGTTACAAGGAATTTTTTGAAGCTCCTGTTCTTACAAATTGTATTATTAGTTATTCAAAAATCTTGTGAATTCAAAGCGTGTGTTAAATTTGGTTTAAGCCATCAAAAAAATAAACAAATCTTTTTTTCAATATGACGTAGTTTTAGTGATTACAGATTGAAAATAAAAATTCATGGAAAAGTAAACATTTTGTTAATTCGCAGGTCAAAGTAAAATGTAAATTATTCGACAAGGAAAAATCGATAAAAAGTTGCAACTATTTGATCGCTTCACAAACCACAAAGAAGAAAAGAAATACAAAAGTGTTTTCATTGGATAAAAGGTAAATATGTTCTAACATTTTATCAATTTAAGAAGTTTACTCAAACCTTTTCTGAACCTTGGGATAATTTTTTTTTGATATATAACAATTTTCAATTACGAACTGTTTCCATTTGACAACTTGGACACTCAGCTTAATCAAATCAGGATGCCTAAAATATTGGCGACTCATCAGCCATACTCTGACCCTTTCGATTAACCGGCAGGATAATCAAAGTAGACACGAACTCCTTCCATTGTCTCAAACGCTGTCATATTCTTATTAAGTAAATTAATGTGTCACAATGCATGCAATGCGAATTAGGATTGGGAATTTCGGTTTATCGTGATTTTGATAGAAATCATTGTAATTTAATTAATAAAAAGTATTACTTCCGGTAATCACAGGTATTGCGATCTATCAGCCACGTATTAGCAGACAGTTCTCATCGAGTTATTGAAGAAGTTGGTTCACTTGTTCGCTTCAAATATGGTAATAGTTGATGAAAGGTAAAGAGTGTTTAAATTTTGTTTGTAGCTAACGTAACTCGCTTCGTGAGGGAGTGTCTGGTATGACGCAAATGCCATTTACAGTGTTTTGCCAAAAACAGATCGTCTCTTTAATTAGCCCATGTCACTTAATGGGGTTTCGGTCCCGTCTCCCTCGAGAGCAACTCAATATAAAATAGTGACTAAATGGCCATTAACCCCACAAAAACCACAAACCTAAAACGAGAAAATGAACTCACTAGGGATTTGAATTTTACCATAATATTAAAATCTTTGAAACAAGTAGCATTTTATGACTTTCTTTTTTCTCCAGAAAAATATAATAAGTCACCTTTGATATCAAACGTTACGGTACAGTTGCCAAATACAAACATTGACTTTATCACAACAATGAACGTTGTGCGAGAGTAGTGTTATCTAAAAGCTCCATGCAGACATTTATTAAACGCTTAGACCAATCAATAACTAATTAGCCAATTGATTGTGCGGCTGATAATAGTGGCTGGGATTATTGTGAAATAGCCATCGCAACAAGCCCAATAAGTAAATTCGTGAAATGACTAACTAATAGACGCCAATTGTGGCACAGTCGCGATTTGCGACCATTTACCATCACAGCAGCTGGCACAGATCGGAGTCATACCGGCAGCGATACAAATATGCCCAAGCTCTGGAATGCTGTCCAATGTTCGGCCGTTACGCCCGATCTGATGGAGGCACAACCCAAAATACTGCCCAAAACGCGTTCCAACAGCAGCGGCAGTAATCGCAACCACAAGGTGAGTTCCGTCCAACTCCAGATCCAAGGAATAGTTTCATTTGCATTGCTCTTCCTTACAGTATTGGATATTCTCGATGATAATCGAGCGCAGCGGTGGACCCAAGCGCGTGGATATGATTGGTGACGAACTTGATACTCCATTGGAGGCCATTTTGCCAGTGGAACAAGCTGAGCAGGTTTGCCTGTTGCGTGACAGCCCCTTTAGGATATTACGGGTGAGTAGTTATAGCTTATCGCCTGATTGCCAATTCACTTAAGTGTTAAAACGCTGCTCCCCAAACGACAAAAACAAACCCCGTTTATTGATTGTACTTAAACAAACCATATGCAAAAATAGCAACAAGTCATTTCTAGTGATTTCTATGGCTTCCTTGGTATGGTACTAATAGCATGAATCAGTTGTGATAACAATGAAGCTCAAAGCTAAGCATAAAACACAGTTTAATGGACACGCGGCGCAACAAGTTTCGCTCACATCAGCAACAATGAAAGGGCAACAAAATGAAAATTGAAATGAAAATTGTCTGACAAATTGAATGAAACTCACCACGCAGCGCGCTCGGCGTAAATCTTCGCCGTTGGCAATGCGTTCGTGGCTATAAAAGCAAACGATGCTCGCGCCGAGTTTTTAGTCGAACAGGACTCGTTGGCTGCCAAAGGGCACAAACGAAAAATGGCAGCGCAAAGTCGCATTAAATTCAAGTGAAGTGAAAATTCAGTTTTTTTTTAAAAGTTTCAAAGTGATTTTAAAAGTTCAAAATAAATTAAATCAAGAATAATCCGGAACATTTATTCTTTAAGCTGTATATGTTTTATCAATGTTAGATTTGTTGTTATTAGAACAAATATTTAAGTAGGCAAATTTGAAGTGTTAATCGCTATTATAGATTTATTAAAGTCTCTAAAATTATCATCGTCGTATTTTCTTAAATGTTTTAACGTTAAAAGCTTCGAAATTTGTATGTGTACCTTAAAAGTAGCAGAAATTGTGAAGAACAAAAAATAATTCGGAACCCTTTATGCTCAAACAATTAACCCAAGCAAAAGTTGAATTAAACTTGACACCAAAACTATAAATCTGCATATATATTAACTCGTTAAACTGCTAAGAGGTTAATTGAAATGGAGTGACAAAAATGGCGGAGCCAACAATGAATGGCGAAAAAGAGGCCCCCAAACGGGATGTCGTCTTCAGTCCATTGCGTTATTTGATTAGCGGCTGTACAGCCGGAAACGAACTAACGACCATGGCTCCTTTAAATCTGTCCAACAAATGGGCGAGACTGCTGCGAATATCGTCTGCGCCAAAAATTCAAGCTGATGTGTTTCTGCAGGTAAAACCAAAACGAAAGAAAAAAGGCAAGACCATGAAATTAGCTAAGTGCCTTAAGGAAGTTAGGTTTTAAGTGCCACGGGATTAGCAATCAACGTTCACAGGACGCTGCACAATGGCCAAGGGAAGTTGCCTAGAAGTGAATTGTATTTTCCAGCTAAAGATAATTAAATCAAATGCAAGCGAAACTTGAAACCAAAAATGATGCAGCTACGTAAACAGCGTTTAGATCTCAACAACACTTTTCTATATATAGCTGCCCCTTAGCAGTTTTATTGTCTGCACGCGCAAATTCAAAGGCCATGGAAAAGACAATAGAATGTTATAGAGACATCAAAGCAGAGCAGAAAAAAGGACACACAATTGCTGATCTGATTAAAAATCTGTTGACATTGTGTTTGAGTTATGTCCGAGTCTGAGTCCGAGTCCGGGTCGAGTTAATGTTGGCAACGCAACGGAACATTTTGATTAAGCTGTCAATGCTTACCGTAATAAGAAGCGTAACAACCAAGTGCTGCGGCTGGATTAAAGTTGGATAAAGTTGTGTAGCACAGACATTTGTCTTGTTAGTTTTGAATGCACAATTTGCTTAGCATTTAACAACTCTGCATAGTTGACAAAGTAAGCAGCTGGCATGATTATCTTAAACTTTTTCTATAACAGGCAGCAGAGTCTGGCAACTTGGATGATTTTAAGCGTCTGTTCATCGCGGATAACACGCGCATTGCACTCCAGGATGGCAAAGGGCGAACGGCTGCTCATCAGGCGGCGGCCAGGAATCGTGTCAACATCTTGCGCTACATACGCGATCAGAATGGAGGTGAGTAGTGGGAGGAGTTATTCCAGCCGCCTTACACCAGCTCATAAATCATATTGCAGACTTCAATGCCAAGGACAATGCAGGAAATACGCCACTACACATTGCCGTCGAATGCGATGCCTACGAAGCGTTGGACTTTTTGCTCTCCGTGTAAGTAAGAAGAGTCTAGCTCAATGCTCTGTGCTTGTATTCATTTGATTAACCCTACTATCTGTGCAATGTTCACAGTCCGGTAGATACGGGCATATTGAATGAGAAGAAACAGGCGCCGGTGCACTTGGCCACAGAGCTGAATAAAGTTAAATCGTTGCGAGTGATGGGTCAGTATCGGAATGTGATTGACATACAGCAGGGTGGCGAGCATGGTAGGACTGCCCTGCACTTGGCCGCCATCTATGATCATGAGGAGTGCGCCCGTATCCTGGTAGGTGGTGTGAGTCTTTGCAACACATGTACATATTGATGTTATTACTCTAGCATACTTATATTTTTATTTTTGTTACAGTTTTTGAGTTACTCAAGCGTTTTATTGTTTTGTAAAATGCTCAGTTGACCATTAATCAAATCGCACACACATATTTACACAGTCACCCTCACACACAAATATTTTAAAATGTATTCAATGGCAATTTATCATGAGATGAAGGTTTGTACCCATAATTTGATTTGTCTGCGCTAAAAAGTATGCAACATTATCTTGTAATGCGCATCAACTGTCATGTCTCCTAGTGTATGTGCATGTTTGTATGTTTATATACATATAGTATGTGTACTTACAGTAAAAATAATAATGTTATGTTATGCATTGTGTGTGTGATATCTTGCAGATTACTGAGTTCGATGCATGCCCCCGTAGACCCTGCAACAATGGTTATTATCCCATACATGAGGCGGCTAAAAACGCCAGCTCTAAGACAATGGAGGTCTTCTTTCAGGCAAGTAGTAGAACTTACAAGAAATACATTGCACTGTGCACCCGGCAACGTGCCACACGCTCACGCACACAAACTCTCTCTCCCACACTCTATATCTCTGCACAATGGAAACTCTGCGTACATTTCTCTGATCTGATGTCAAAGCCTTAAGTGGTGAACCATTAATGTCCCCGAGCGCTTATCCACTTTATTTGATTCGAATTGCAGTCATGCTACGACCTGCATTTGGCTGGCTTCAGCCATCCAGTTGACCTTTTATACTCTTTAGCATTGGTTTTATTCTTTTTGTGCTTCTTTGACATTGCGTATACGCTGTGTTGTTCAGCGTCTACAATGAACTCAATTATAAACGTATCAAATTCAATCCGTTTATGGTCCAATCATCGATTTCTTTCAACTTCAGCTTGTCGTCAAACTGCTTTACAACATAATGATAGGGGAAAAAGTTTGCAGAAAGACCCACAAAATGTTGAAAGTATCAAATGCTCGGACGGTCAACGACTTTTCTAAGAATCCTTTGGATGCAGGTGCTTAAGTTGTATTGGTTATTCTTTATTTTGGTATGAATAAAAGTTGAATGCGCAATATACAATAAATCCTTTCTTAATATACTTCTTTTTGGACTTTTTATACAGTTCATTTAATTCTTTTCTCTCTCTCTCAGCATTTCACAGCTTCTTAATGCACAAACTTTAAATAACATTTATATTTCTTTTATCCTTATAGTGGGGCGAACAACGTGGCTGCACACGAGAGGAAATGATATCCTTCTACGATTCCGAAGGCAATGTACCGCTTCATTCAGCTGTCCATGGTGGCGACATAAAAGCCGTCGAGCTGTGCCTCAAATCTGGCGCTAAGATATCAACACAGCAACATGATCTCTCGACACCAGTTCACTTAGCGTGTGCCCAGGTGAGTGGTTGGGTGGTGCATGGCCTTACAGTTGCGCCCTGCGCTAGATGGTAAACTTGACACTTGACTCATATTTCCATGGCCTAATGTATATACGCGAATTTGCTGCTTGTTGCTTCTTGGTTGGCTAGAAATAGATAGCTGAACATTATGTGACCAAATGGCAACCCAGTTCGGTTTGGTCTTGAACATTGTTGCTTCCTTGTGCCATGTGCGTAAATATTTTAGGTGACTTTAATTTGACAGATTCTTATGCAAATGGTGTTAAGACGGACGTGACTTTGTGGCCGAAAGCATTGAGAACGGCAAGACGCACAAGCAAAGAAGGGGATGCTTTGAACACGCGGTGAGAGTATTTGTTTTTTTTTTTGAGGATATACAAATATTACAAATATTTCTGAAAATGCGATGAGATTTCACAAAATTATGGACGTGAAAAGTTTTGTCTAGTTCTATTAAAGTTAGTAAAGTTTAAGTTTTGTAGGGTATTAGGCTTCCTGTTCGCTTTTCTAATGCCTTTACTATGATACGCAGGGCGCCATTGAAATTGTCAAGTTGATGTTCGATATGCAGCCGTCGGAGAAACGTATTTGTCTGAGTTGCACGGATGTACAAAAGATGACTCCGCTGCACTGTGCATCAATGTTCGATCATCCCGACATCGTCTCGTACTTGGTCAATGAGGGTGCAGAAATCAATGCGCTGGACAAGGAGCATCGTTCACCTCTGCTTCTCGCCGCCTCGCGCAGTGGCTGGAAAACTGGTTGGTTAAATGAAAGTTTTTTTTTTATCAGATTGGATTAGACATTTGTTAACTTGCAGTGCATTTGTTAATACGTCTCGGTGCGAGCATTAATATGAAGGATGCCGCTGCGCGTAATGTCCTGCACTTTGTCATCATGAACGGGGGACGTTTAACAGATTTTGCGGAGCAGGTGGCCAATTGCCAGACGCAGGCGCAGCTGCAATTGCTGTTAAATGAGAAGGATAATATGGGCTGCTCTCCCCTGCACTACGCCAGTCGGGATGGCCATATACGTTCGCTGGAGAATCTCATACGCCTGGGAGCCTGCATTAATCTCAAGAACAACAACAATGAGAGTCCTTTGCACTTTGCCGCCCGCTATGGCAGATACAATACAGTGCGACAGCTGCTCGACTCGGAGAAGGGCTCGTTCATCATCAATGAGAGCGACGGCGCTGGAATGACTCCATTGCATATCTCCTCACAGCAGGGACATACGCGTGTGGTGCAGCTGTTGTTGAATCGGGGTGCTTTACTGCATCGCGACCACTCTGGACGTAATCCACTGCAGCTGGCTGCCATGTCCGGATATACAGAGACCATAGAGCTGTTGCACTCGGTGCACTCGCATCTGCTGGATCAGGTCGACAAGGATGGGGTGAGTTTTATTTACAGAAAAATGCAATTCAGTTATTTGAAACTTTTCCTTCTACAGAACACAGCTCTCCATTTGGCCACCATGGAGAATAAGCCGCATGCCATCTCTGTGCTAATGTCAATGGGCTGCAAGCTGGTGTACAATGTGCTGGATATGAGTGCCATTGATTATGCCATCTACTACAAGTATCCGGAGGCTGCACTAGCAATGGTCACGCACGAGGAACGGGCCAATGATGTGATGGCGCTGCGCTCCGATAAACATCCTTGCGTGACCTTGGCGCTGATTGCCTCGATGCCGAAGGTGTTCGAGGCGGTGCAGGATAAGTGCATTACCAAAGCGAATTGTAAGAAGGATTCGAAGAGCTTTTACGTAAGTCTATCGTTGACCAACATGGAAAGGGAAATCATTTCATGAACTCATTTGCTTCATATTGGCCTGCTGAGAACTTGCTGTTAATCGTAACTCTTTTCTTTGACTTTGAATACTAAACATTTAGATTAGGTACTCATTTGCATTCTTGCAATGCCCCTATATGTTTGCCAAGATCGATGAGAAAACCGGAGAGTCAATCATGACATCAAATCCCATTCCATTGCCGGCCTTAAATGTAAGCAGCCAAGAAGAAGCCGTTGCATGCAAATAATATTGAATGTGTTTATTTGTTCTGTTGCCTTTTGACTTGAGACCATTTTTTGTATACCCTGGGCAAAAACAGCTTAAAGTTTAGATCTCAATCCTTACTTTCTCTCTCCTTCTGGAGTCCGATACATCCGTTTTCTCATTAACTCATGCACTCACCTTCAACAAAAATGCACCCATTGAATTGTTTGATTTTTTTTTCAACTCAAAATACATTATTTAGATTAAATATTCATTTTGGCCATACCAAAAAACGGCCAAGCAAATCGAGGAAAAGCGTATAGAATTCAATGATGCAAAATGGCGTCCGTCGCCATTGGCTGTAGTGAATGTGAGTCCAAAACAAAATCAAAATTCGAACCGCTTTCCGCTAATCTTTATATTTCTAAAGGCAACTGTGTTAAATCGTCCTAAATATATTATTTTGTAACTGCTGCTTTCTTGTAACTATATTGTGTGTGTTTGTATTCTATGTGTTTTTATTAATTCAATGTATTTAGTTTAATCACTTAGCCTGTTACTAATATATTACATAACTCATTCGACTAGACAATGGTCACACATGGACGCGTGGAGCTGCTTGCACATCCGTTGAGTCAAAAGTATTTGCAAATGAAATGGAACTCTTATGGCAAATACTTTCATCTGGCTAATCTCTTGATCTACTCGATTTTTTTGGTCTTTGTCACAATATATTC
This sequence comes from Scaptomyza reducta, assembly GCA_035044485.1. Taxonomy (NCBI): domain Eukaryota; kingdom Metazoa; phylum Arthropoda; class Insecta; order Diptera; family Drosophilidae; genus Scaptomyza; species Scaptomyza reducta. The sequence continues at coordinate 2,534,903 of JAWNNV010000191.1, read as the reverse complement.
CTCGCTGATGATGAACAATATTGAGCTACGTTTCCTTGGCAACACATCAATAACCCATAGTTGCAAGGGGTAAGTTTTGAAACCGTTTACAATCCCACTTACTGACAACATTACTTTACGTTCAGTTGGGATCCCCTCACATCAAATAGCTCGCATACTGTCGCGGATGTGGCTCAGATACGTCGTGAGTCTTGTGTCGAGAGCATTAATCGGACCCCGGCAATACTATTCTGTGCTATGGTCATTGTCGCTTACATCTTGCTCAATTCAATGCGGGAAATCATACAGATCTATCAGCAGCGTTTGCATTATTTGGTGGAGACGGTTAATCTCATCTCCTGGGTGCTTTACATATCGGCATTGATAATGATAGCGCCCGCTTTTAGGCACGATGGCGCCATTAATACCATACATTATTCAGCTGCATCGATTGCAGTGTTTTTATCCTGGTTCCGTTTGCTACTCTTTTTGCAACGTTTCGATCAGGTCGGCATTTATGTGGTGATGTTTTTGGAGATTCTGCAGACGTTGATCAAAGTGCTTATGGTCTTCTCCATACTGATTATCGCTTTCGGATTAGCATTTTATATATTGCTCTCCAAGGTAATATACTTTTAATACTTGATGGCAGATCTGTCTTAAAGTTTCTTTGACATTTTTTAGATTATTGATCCGCAGCCGAATCCCAATCATATGTCATTTTCAAACATTCCGATGTCCCTATTGCGAACCTTTTCAATGATGCTCGGAGAGCTGGACTTTGTGGGCACCTATGTGAATCCCTACTATCGCGATCAATTGAAGGTTCCCATGACATCCTTCTTGATACTGAGTAAGTGTACTTGGTGTAGCCTTTAAGTGCTTCGGTCTAATCACAGTCGTTTTTTCTAAGGCGTCTTTATGATCCTGATGCCCATTCTGCTGATGAACTTGCTTATCGGTTTGGCTGTTGGCGACATTGAATCAGTGCGTCGCAATGCACAGCTCAAGAGATTGGCCATGCAAGTGGTGCTCCATACGGAGCTGGAGCGGAAGTTACCCCATGTCTGGCTACAGCGGGTAGATAAGATGGAGCTAATTGAGTACCCAAATGATACAAAATGTAAAATTGGTTTCCTTGATTTTGTCTTACGCAAATGGTTCTCGAATCCATTCACTGAGGATTGTAAGTGTCTCAGACAGCTAAAATGTCCGACTTGTACTCAAACATCTTACACTGTTCACAGCTTCAATGGATGTGATTGGCTTCGACAACAATGATGACATAATCAACGCCGAAATGGATCGACAACGTCGCAAGATGCGCGACATAAGCCGAATGTTGGAACAGCAGCATCACATGATGCGTCTTATTGTCCAGAAGATGGAGATCAAAACGGAGGCCGACGATGTCGATGAGGGCATCTCACCAACTGAACTTCGTTCCGTGGCGGCTCTCAGTTCGTCGGGTGTAAATCGTTGGAACTCCCCTCGTATACGCAATAAGTTGCGAGCTGCTTTGAGCTTCAACAAGAGCATGTAGCTGCTTTAATTATAATCAGCGCATATTTATAGAGAAACTATATATTTATTGTCATGCATAATCTTATATATTGTATGTTTATATCTCGATATCAATGTCTGTTTAGCTGTTCAACTATTTTCTTGTGAGCTCTCCTTAAAGGATTTACGAACGAATTTAAAAACAAAGAAAAAGAACGAGGCATAACCCGAGCTCTGCAAGTGAAAACGGTTTAGTTCACATTTCTTAAATACTAAATATTATACTACATACATATGTGTATGTATATATGTGTGTGTCTACTTGTCTTTATCTGTTTTTAAATGTCTTTGAAAAGTCTATACGAAAATAAAGTCAATTTATGCATGAAAATAGAGAAGAATTAATGCACTTTATTAATAAATGGCAATGTTGAAACTTGAAAAATGTATTGAATGAGTTGTGTGCTTATAAACTAGTGTAGAATTAGATAAAATCAAATCCCCGAATGGGTAAGTAGAGGTCTACATGAACGTAATCTTTGTGCGCCCCATGTTGACCTGCCACACATTGAGCTCCTCGTAGTCGTCGATGCATTTGTCCACCTGATCCGGTTTGAAGCCCTTTGTCGTACAGCGGTCCATAATGTCAGCTATCTTGACACCCTTTCCAGAGCCAGCCAACTCACGTACAATGGCAAAGATGCGATCTGAACTATTGGGAACGCTGCGAAAAGTATGGAAAAATGAAAACCAAATCGATATAGACGAATTCTCAATACTTACTGTCCCTTCTGGTGTTCGTGTATTTGGTTAAGCGAATCCTTGGACATTTCCAGCAGACGCAGTGCCTCTGCCACATCATCCTTCTCCACGCGGTCCGAGAGACGCAGACGCGCCAATGCCGTAGAGAGACGCAGAATGCCCAGAAGATTACGTGCCGAGGTGAATGTCATGTCTTTTTGGTTGCGAGCCTCGCGCCTCAACTCCACATAGGCGCCCACAATGTAGTCGGTGAGCTCGTCAGGAATGGTAGGATGTTTGCGCTTGCAAAGATTGATATAACGACGCATCAGATTCATGTCCAGGGACTTGACCCTCGATGGCGGCTGCTTGCTGTGACAGTGCACATAGGTGATGTGCTTGGCCAGACGCAGATCGTTGTCCCTATCGGGTTTGTCCTGGATGAGCCACAGCAGATCGAAACGTGAGAGCAAAGCAGCAGGCAACTGGATATTCTGTTCCACAGTGCGACGTGGATTGTAGCGACCAAAGGCGGGATTTGCAGCAGCCAAAATGGAAACGCGTGCATTCAATGTTGTCATAATGCCCGCCTTGGCTATCGATATGGTCTGCTGCTCCATGACCTCGTGTATTGCTGTACGATCAGTGTCTGCCATCTTGTCAAACTCATCAATGCAACAGACGCCCTGATCGGCCAGCACCAAAGCGCCGCCTTCCAGCGTCATCTCACCGGTGAGAGGATCCTTCATCACAGCAGCAGTTAGACCCACTCCCGAGGAGCCACGACCCGTGGTATACTGTGAGCGTATCGCCAGTCTACTAATGTAGCCCAGCAGCTGAGATTTGGCCACACCGGGATCACCCATCAGGCAGATGTTGATGTTGCCACGAATCTTCATGCCATCTGGCCGTTTATCGACACCTCCGACAAGTAGCAGCAGCAGCGCCTTCTTCACGTCCAAGTGTCCGTAGATTTCGGGTGCCAAGCTGGTGGCAAGACGCTCATAGAAATCATCCTGTGCCAACTCCTCCAACTCCGCGGGAGTCAGCTCGGCATCCTTGTCCGAAATGTCATCGTTCTTATTGATGCACAAAATGCGCTGGATGGGAAAATACGTTAGCGTCAAAGATTAGCTGCTGCTACATCCTAACAACTTACGTGTGCCTGTAGGAAAGTCTCAGAGAGCAGACCCTGAATCATTTGTGCAAAGCCTGAACGCACCATGGGCAAAAAGACACCAGAGACGAGCACATGATCACCTGGCTGTGCCATGCGAGTGACCTCGCCACGACAGAGCACCGTCATGCTGCGTGGAATGTGACCCACGGGCACCTGATCACTATGCTCCTGCATCTTAATCTCCTGGAACTTGACGAACTTGGACCCACGCGTCTGCAGATACAAACGACCACCAGCCTTGTTCACACGACAATCATCTGAGGGACACTCGTGAACGGGTATGAAGGACAACGAGTTCACAGGCTGGTATGTCTCGGAGCCACAACGATCGCAAGTGTATGTGGCCACCACCATCATTGGCTTCACTTCGGTGCAGCGCGTCACAATGCCACGCACCGTAACCAATTTACCAATCTGCTGAGCCTTGACTTCACGTATAGAGTGCGCCTTCTCTGTTGACAGCGGCTTGAAGCCAACCTCACTGGAAATGAATGTGCTGCTTAGATACACTCTACCACTAACTAAAGCGTCTACTTACAATCGCTTCATCAGCTCTGTGGGGAATGCATTACGTTCATCACGCTGATTCATCGGATTGTGAGTGCGAGCATCCATCATTAGACGGTGCTCAATGTACACATCGAGGGCATCTTTGGCGTGCACCTCCTGCTGCTTGTAGCTGGGCAGCAGCTCGGCAATCACATCACTAAAGATTGCTGCATAGCGTCGACAGTTTGCTATTACAGCCTCAGAGAGACTTTCATTGAACTCGGCCAGATCGTCCAGATCGATGGTAATAAGCACTTGCTCGCGGTGTGCCAGCTTCACCAGTTGTGAACCATACACAAACTCCTTTTTGCCATCGTCGTCGGTCTTGCAGAATTCGGCCAGAAAGGTTTTGATCGATTCTGCGTGCATACATTTTTGTTTCAATTCAATTGAAACTGTTGTTTGTGTTTTCATTGTGCTTACCTCGATCCTGTGCATAGTCACGGCGCGCCATTTGTGTTGTGCGTCTTTATAGTTTTGTTTTTTTACTGACTGGGTCAACTATACTCAGTGCTTGTTTGCAGCCAAATGCAATCAAAATACAACAAAATGCTGCTAGACGCCAGCTGCTGTGTGCGCGGTTTGCTGGATTCGCGCCTTTTTCATTTATGCTATGCGATGTATCGCAATGTCATCAATAGTTGCAGTGCTGCCACATCGCTGCAAAAGTGTACACTTGCGGTCAGAGCGACAGATCATATTGTAGCAAGTTGGCAGGTCTATTTTAAATTTTTTGTGAACCAGTTCCACAAATTAGTGTTGGCGCGTAACTTTTGATTTTCAAATGTAGACGTTTATTGGCTTCTCAAATAAATCATATTTCCAAAGTTTTACACATTTCAAATTGCTACTGTTTAATTAGCGTTTTCAATAAATAGTTTGGACTCGCGTTGATTTTTTTGTTACATAATTATTTATTGGTTTTAGGCGTCTAAAAAGTGGTACATTGAATTTTTTTGTGCACATTTGTTTTTGCAATGGTTATCTTCGAATAGAATTACAAAGATGATTTATCTTCTTTTTTTTCGCACATTGTGTTCGTTTTGTTTGTTTGTTGTTGTTGCGGTATACATAAGTTACGGTATAATATGTTTTTCGTTTATGTTTAACTTAAATATTATTAATCACATGCAATAGTTAAATAATAAAAATAATAATTATACATAGTTTAACATACGCACATACACAAATGTATTCATGTGACCGCTATTCTCAGATTTGATGATGTTGTTTTCAATTGCGATCTTCAGTTAATTGCAATCAATAGTATGCATATATATATATTTATATTTATATTTATAGTAAGTAGATCAATTTGTTGTGTTATTATCAATTGTTAATTGGCTACTAACTAAATTTCATGTTTTCATTTCTCATTTTAACCATTTCTTTTTACACATTACACACTAAATTCTTAGACTTTACGCTCTAATATTCTACATAGATTTAGGTTTTGTAATATTTTCTTTTTATTGCTTAATAATATATTTTTTTCTTTTTCATTGAACTTAGTGCTAGCACATTTTGCCATAATATTTATGTTTATTTCTATTTATGCAAAACACACAACGAATTTTTGAATTGTGTGAATTTGAATTAGTTTAGTTGCTAACGGTAAACATCTACAGCATTTGCGATTAAAAAGTTTTCAAGAGGCATTTTTGGCTTGGTCAAAAGCTGAAATTCAGTTCTCATCTCTTGACCAAAATGTTAAATATATATTTTCCAGTGCTGTTGTTGTTGTGTTATTGTTTTTTCTCCAATAATTATTTAATTCATTTTATGACATTACTTTTCAAATTGTTTTGTTCCGTTTATATGTATATTTTATATAATTAATTTAAATAATGCTACATATTAGATATACATATAAAGTACACATATCTATATAGATATACATAGGTATAGATTTTCATCGTTTCATGCGTATAAAGCTGTAAGTCTTCTAGTGTTTTTTATTTTCCCAAAAGTACGTTTTACTCAACTAAATTCCATTTATTTGTATGCATTCAAATTCTTTGAGCCCTCAAAGTGGTTGACAACAATAATTTGTATTTGCTGCTAATTAGTTGCTAACAGTTTAAAATATTTAAATTCTTGCTTTTTATACGTATCGATCAAAGAGCTTTCTCTCTCTCTCTCTCCATAACAGCAACTATTTGTATTGTTTACTTTAATCTTTTGTTTTTTTTGTACACCAAAAAGGAACAATTTGCTTTGAACATTGAGCTTTATATATGTATTTTACGTATTGTATGCTAAATATGTAGTTATGTATATATATATGTTTATATGAGTTTGAATAACTGCACTTGTTAAAGATCGATTTGAGCCTATTTTATTTACTGTATTTATTTATTTTTCTTGTCATTCTTAATGCAAACCTCTCAAGACATTTCTTTATATATGGCACAAAAGTCTAGTTGGATTTTTCAGCATTTTCAATGTGCAACGAGGAGCTTAGGAGTTGAGGGAAAGCTACTAGAAGATAAAAGGGTGGCAACGCCAAATAGAGAGACGTACCGCATCTCAGTTTGGGTTTATGTTTTGTTTGACGATTGTTTTGTTGCATTTCAAACGCGCTTGTTGATTGCAAAGTTGGTGCGCTTAAAGGCTATTAAACTAATGATAACAACTTAAGAATTATCCAAATAATAATGATAATAATAATAATAATCATAACTAATGTTTTAATTGTTGCGTCGAACATTATGCGCGCTCAATTGGCGTTCTGTTCTGCCTGCATTTTACTTTTCGATATATATATTTGCGTTCACATATATATATATATGTGTTTTATTTATGTTGTTTTTGGGATTTGGGTACTGCTGCCTTAACTACAGCTACTGTAGAGCGTTGTGACTAGTGTGAGGAGCAGCAGGCTCGTCGCTGAGAATGCCAACGCAGAAGCGGATCCTGCCTTTGGATTCTCACGCGATTCAAGATCGATGTCAGTGATGGGCGTGGTGCCAGCGTGTTCCTTGATATGAGTGGGATCTGCGTATAAAAGATATCGATTAGGTATGCTGTTACGTAGGCAAATAAACACGAGCTTACCATCGCCAGATCCATCACCGGAGCCGTGTATGCTGCCGTACTCCTCATCGTCGTCGCTAATGTGACCAACTCCGCCGCCACCGCCGCCGGAACCCTCGCGACCCATATCACTCTGTATATCGTGATTGTTGATAACGGGCGCCTGCAGAGTTCGAAGAGAATGTGAGATGAGCAACATTTGGATACACATGATCGTGTGCTTCTAACTCACCGATACACCAATGCTCTTGCGAATCTTGATGAGCTTGTCGACCAGCTCATTGAGCTTGCTGATCTGCGATTGGTTCTCCCATGGCACCTCCGGATTGTAGCGCTGCGTATCTGTGCCCGGTGTCATCAGCAGCTGTGTGTAGTCCCCAACGCGGTCTCCGGTCCAGCAGAGATGATCATCACGTTGAGTATAATCGTCGTCACAGTAGCTGCAAACACAGAAAAACTCAGTTAGCTTTTATTCCAAGCTCACACTTTGTCATCGCTTCCGAAACAAATCCATTTGGCAAACACAAACGTAAAACAAAAGCAGCTTCAATTTATTCAAAAATTTCTCCAAATACATATCTACATATATCAAAAATAATAGACTGAAAATGTTCAAGGAGCTAATACTGTTTGTGCACAATCAAACACGCAACTTTTGTCTGTCGCAGCCTCCAGCCTTGCCCCGCGGCGTAAGCTCTAATCTATCTTTAGTTATAATCTTAAGATTCCCTATTTTGTTTTTAGTGTGCCGCTCGCCCCATGGTTAAGAATTGCTGGTGGTCCAACTTGATTTTCTTTCTGGCTGTCTTCACGCCGCTCTATGTGTGCCTGCTGAAGGATGTGGTTGGACTGCTGCGCGACTTTAACTCGAAGATATCCGGCGGCAAGTAGGTCATAACAATGCAGCCAGCCACACCACCCCCACCCCCACCCACACCACCCACAGGTCACAGATGTTAACTTTTGTTGATCAGAGTTGAATAAATAAATACAGGCTCGTTTTGTGCCATCCGCACTTACTTGTAGACAATGTTGGTGAAGAAATCCTTAGACTTCTCAATGGTGGACAGAAAGTGGACAATGCCCGCATCTGGTGGCGTTGCCCACTTGATGCTGCCATGCTGTGGCACCGGATGCGCCTCCGCGGCAGTCAGCGAGGGCAGCAGATTGGGTGTGCCGCATGTTTTCTTCACCTGCAGGAACAAGAGGAGGGGGGCAAAAATGGGTTTAGAAATGTGCATGTAAAAGTCAAGTTTCCGTTTGTGTGTGTGTGACACAAGCTAATCGCTGCCACGCATGCACATGGGGACACAGCTGCCCCAGCTCGTGGCACGCAGCACGTTGCGTTGCATGTAAATTGCAACTTCTGTGCACTGAATAAATGTCATCTAATTGAACATTTAAATCCATTTAGACACTCCACTTAAATGTAAGCCCGAACGATCAAACTGGTTGGCTGCTCGCCTCGCCTCGCCTCGCCTGCTGGCTGCTCATTAAGTTAATTTAAAATGTTCATAAATTAAGACGCAATTAAAGTCTTAACGTCCTTGTGCAATGCAAGCGGAGCTTGACTTCTTCAGACCTACCTTCTTCTCCAGCTCTGGTCCATTTTCCATGGCTCGCATTATGGCCTCAGATAGCTTGGTGTCCAGCTGCTTGATGGTGCTCATAATGCCGCTGTCGGAGCGTATGTGTGTGGCCACCAGATTGTCCAAGGCCTCCACAACGTTGGACCAGGGACTGTCCAACAATCCCGAATATTGAGCCGAGCAGCCGCTATAAACGAAAGACCAAAACTCATTGCAATCATATCTTTGCGAGAGAATTATGTTCAAACTCACCGCATCACGTTCATGCAGTAGCTGTAGCAAACCTTGGGTCTGCTCTGCTCCTGGTGTCCATTGCAATTGGGACAGTAGTGCATCTTGAGCAGATGCAATTTGCACGTTTCCGTCATCTGTGTGCCGTACAGCGAATCCGTTTCGCTGAGCACCTCGGCACTCTGGAGCAGCGCGTTCATAAAGATGTTGGACATGTGAATGCTTTGCAGCAGATTGGTCTGAATCTCTTTGGGTATCTGACCGAAGGGCTGCAGGTCGTCATAGTTGTGCCTCAGACAGTTTGTGTAATCGTCGTGCAGCTCGCCATAGTTGTCCTTGGTCAAGTGCACCGCCTGATGGTAGGCGACGGGAAATAGATGCTCAAAGAACTTGTGCAGTGCATCCTCCAGACTGCTCTGACTATTCAGGATGCTGTTGCCCTGCCCATTGTTGCTGCTGTAGTTCGACGTGTACTTCAAATGACTGCAAACACAACACAGAAACGAATAGGATGATTATAATGTTATAGTTTTGTTGCTTCCTGCTGGGATTAAGTACATACTTGATGATTTCCGTATAGAGCTGATGTATCAACATTCGCGCCAGTGGCACCATTCGCCTATACACCTGCGAGAAGACATTTAACGTTTTGTTCTCCGATTGCTCCGCCAGCTCCAGGACGTGACCTGACAACCGCATAAAAGAGAAGTGCAAAAGAGAAATAAGTATGTTTGTTTGGTTTTGTTCGACATCGTAGTAAAACTTAATCACTCTGTTCTGCTTGTTCTCCCTGTCGCTCTCTGGCTTTTCTTACTCTTTTTTGGACTGCTGCTGGTGGGATTTCAGTTTCAGTCGTCCTCATCGTGGCTTAATGGCCTTTCAGGGATTTGCTATCAAAAGTTTTGCTCCCATTGTTTTTGCTGCTTTTAGTTAATTAAATCAAATTTATTTGGCAACTTGCGCCTCTAAGTTGCTGTTTATTAATTATTCATAAAAATCAATAGCGCAGCTGTCAGATAAAATTAAATCCAATTTAACAGCATTTTGCAAACTGAAATTTACTTTGTTCGATTTATTTGTTGCCAGTCTTTTGCATAATTTGTTCGATCAATCAATCAACAATCAAATCTTTTGCCACACTTTCAAAAGCCGCATCTAAATCAGGACAGAGACTGCGAATGCTAATCACAACGCTTGCACAAAATAATCTGTCAATCTGTCTGACTGGATGTGTTGGCATTATACTATTGATTGGGTATCTGTTTATATATATATATACACACCTGACAGGCAGATAGACAGCAATTGCAACTCTCGGCTTGTGGCACGTTATTATCGCAGCTAATGCGCCGATTACAAATGCCCCCAAAATCATTTGTCAATCTCGAATCTCACAATCTACATACACACACACACACACACACACATACTTCTCTGTCAGTCAGTCAGTCTGTCAATTTGGTTGCCTCATTCTCATTCCCTGTCTCTCTCTCGCTTTCTTTCCAACCAACTGTTAAAGCGTGGCAAGGTTCTAAATTGCAATCTGTTGTTTTCTATGGCCTGCGTCTCCGTTTTTTAAATAAAAGTGTCAATCTTTTTGTTAATTGGCAAATGGCAACAAGAACCAAAAAATAAAAAAAAAAAAAAGCTGCGAGAATAACACATTTTGGTTGCGGCAAAGTGTTTTTTGTACTCATCACATCACGCTTATGTTGTCGTTGTTGTGAAGCATTTCCGTTCTCAACCTTGGTTTTATTTTTGGGCTTGGCTTGTTAGTTTGTCTGTTTGTCTGTCTGTGTTGCTGTCAGCCTGCCTGACTCTTTATCGGCTAATGGCCTTTGATGCGTCAGAGTTGAACCCCTTTAATTAGCTTTCTGGCGATTGGTTCGTTTTGCTTCGTCCAACAAGATGCCAACTAACAACAACAACTTATCAATTGAGTTTGTTAATTGCACAGGATATATAAACAGAGATGGATATAGATAGAGTTCGGCAGCAAATCGATTCACATATAACAATAACATTGTTATTGTTCAATTAATTATGATGCACATCCCCCACTTGCCCCCAACTTGCCACTTCCTCGTGGCAAACAACACATCCTGCCGCTAATCTCATTGAGTAGTTGGCCACATTGTTCAAATGCAGCAGTCAACTGGCGGATATAGAGTATTTAATAATTAACACACTGTTTTCCAGCTCCAAATGCGTTGATGACGTCGCAAATATTCGCACATTAATCGCAATTGAGCACAGTAGTAATTATAATTGAAAGCGTAATCGTGGTTTCAATTGCAACTGCAATTGAATTGTTTATATGTACTACGCATAACAAAAGAGGGTTGACTCAGGTCAAGAGAGGTCGAGCAACCCAGAGAGAGAGAGAGAGTGTTGACAAGCTGTCAGACCTTTGGCCAGAAACATTTTCAGACACGAAAGTTGCATTTCGAAACCGCAAACAAGGTTAAAGCTGTCATCTGCAGACTGGCAATAACTGTAGCATAAAAAGCACAAATATATTTTTATTTCTTGCTTGAAATATTTTCATCTTTTAACCTCATGTGGCCAAGAATTTTAAATCTAACGTAGAGAGGATTGTGTTTGTGTGCTTGTTGTTCCGCTTGAAATTCTATTTGAACAATAAATAAAGTTGAAAAATGAAATTATTTCAATTGAAGTCTCAAAAGGCAAACGATTTTCATCATTTATAACTTTAAGAATGAAGTCAACCGATTTCCTCCGCTTAACTAACTAAATACATTCGAATCTACAGCATTCAAAACTTTATGTTAGTAAATGCATAACTTTTCATTGACTGTATTAAAATGATAGTGAACTTGCGAAGACGAACATTTGTCTTTCAAATTGCCAATTGCCAGTTGCCAGTTGCCAGCACAATGTCTGCGTATACTTAATGTTATTGCAGCTGCTTTGTCGGCCTAATGTGAGCAATTAAGTTGAGGTTTTCACACAGCCCACACGCACGCAGACCTCAGGCATTAGTATGTAGCAGAACATGCTATGCTGACATAGCCTAAGCTTGTAGCTGTATATCAAAAGTCTGAATATGTATGTGTGCTAACTGATAGTTTTCACCTAAGGGCAGAGAACAACATGAACGAAGCTTGAATTTTGCTGGTGCACAACTAATTGCAATTTGTGCGCCTCTCTCTGTGTCTCTGTGTGGGAATTAATAGAACCCTTGATTATTGTCTGTGGCCGGAACTGAATCTAACGCAATACATATACAGCTAAATGGGAGTTTTCGGTACGAAATGTGACATGAAAATTTCATTAGTCGTAAGGTTTTTCAAACTGGAAGTTTCGGAGCACACTAATGGCCAAAACGGACATACAGATTGAATTAGACAACGCTCCAACAAAGTGTGCCTAATATGTTGAGTGCAAAAGGGCTTCAGAGAATGCAGAGTTGTTGTAGTTGGAGCCAAGCCCCAAAAGCATCAGGTAGAGCCACACTAAATATCCATTCAAAGGTTCTTCACGTATTCATAGAACAAATATCAGAGCGAGGGAGAGTGGTTCGCTAGGCTTCATTGCTTCATTAGAAGGAGGTGCAGGCAAAACGAGGATTAGCATGGCCGTCCAAGAGGTCCGAGCAGCGACCGGTTTCGAGCCAAGAATGGACAAGAAGGAGAAGCAGGGCAGGGCAGGGCAGGCGGGGCAGAAAGGGGAAGGGAACGTAGCAGATGCGACCGCGTTTCGCAGTTGGCGGCGTTCTCTGTTTTTGTTTCCCACGCCATGGCAAATAAATGTATGCAGGGATAGCCCACAGGTTTGGTTTTTATTTAGCCCGCTTTATATTTTTCTCTCTTTTTCTGTGTAGTTTTAGCTTTTTTTTAGTATTTTATTTTCCTTTTTATGGTTGTTGCTGTTGTTGTTGTTGCTGGCTGCGTTCCTGTGTGTTGCGGATATTACAATTTTAGTATCTGCCGCTTTTTTATTTGCATTTTATCTGCATGTATTTCTTGATTTTGCTCCACCTCTTGAGCTTTGGCTTTTTTTTATGTCCTATCGCTTTATGTTCGCTACACACAGTCTCTGGCCTTAGTCGCGTTTAGTTTCAGTTGCACAGTGGGCTATATGTTGCTGTTGTTGCTGTTGTTGTTACAAGTGTCTTTCTCATCTTCCACTGATTGGGTTGACTTTAAGGTGGAGTAAAACATAATTATAGCAAAGTTTCTCATTCTCTCACTCTACTTATCTCCCTCTCTCTCTCTCTATCGCTGTGCTATCTAGTGCAATGATAATTGCTGTTATCTGCATCGATAGGATGGCAACATCACACTGTGCACACCAACATCTAGCATCCAGCATCCAGTGCTTAAGTGCTTGTATTGTAACTAGCTATTCTGGTGGGGCAAGGCGTGCCAACTCGGGCACGCCCCAAACCAGCAACGACTTGACTTGGCTCGTCCACTCCAACAGCTGTGCCAGCTCTCACAGCTTACTCTTCTTCTTCTACATAGATCCTTGCACAATGTCAAAGTAATTGGATGACTTTTACAGCAGCAGCAGCAGCAGCCTCTCAACTTTCCCAGTCGTGACTGAACTTCATATTTCATCTCTTCTCGTTCAACGTCAAATTGAAGTGCTTGATAGCATACGCATTAATTGTCTCTTTTTGGCTTGCTCCCCACTCTTCCCCAGCCTAATCTCTTTTCAGCTTTACGCTCTTAATATTCCACTTTTCCGATTTTTTTCTGTGCATCTTGTGCCTCGCTCTCTAATTAAAAGTGTGCGCTCGAAGCTACATTCCACATTGGTTGGAAACTAATTATAATGATTATAAATAACATTTGAACGAACAGACAGAGGAAGCCAGGGCAGACAAAATGGCGCCGTTTGTTGCTGCCTTTGGCGAAATTAGTTAATGGAACCTGTTGCGCAGTTTTTAAAGAAGACTTTATTAATATTTTTTTGTTATAAAATCCATAAACAATTATAAGCTGGTTTAAGCTTCGTATATATTTTCGGTTTGGCTTATTTATGATCGTCGCAGCAAATTCATTCAGTAACTGTAGCTGCAGTCCCAAGGTCAGCCCAATAAATATTTAAATGAAAGTATTTTGCAATAAAAGAATTAATTGGCAGCAGCTTTATGGCACGAAAGTGAAACGAGTTTCTGATCAACGTCTAAACAAATAATACACATAATCCGATCGCACAGAACACTCCAAAAAGAAAGATATATAACTTCAAGTTGCAAGTAAAAAGTAAAATGTAATAATGACAAGAGCAAGAACTGCTGCAACCACTGTGTGGCAGGCACTTGAAGCTCGTGCTCTCTGGCCGGGCAAGTAACCAACTATCTAACAGCTTCACTTTGTGACAGGGCAAACAAAAGCAGTTAACAAACGATGACGGCCAAAAACCACTTTGCTCCGTTGCTAAACAACAAAAGCAACTACAGCAACAGCAACAGCAACAGCAACAGCAACAGCAACTGCAACTGCAACAGCAACAGCAGCTAAGCAGAAGCAGAAGCAAAGCACAAGATATGGCCAAAAACAGACTTGGGCCAAGTTAAGAGTGGAGACTGCAACAGCAACAACAATGGAATGTGCCACGAAAGTTGCGACTTATGAAAGTGCACGCACTGCCAACTGTTGTTGTTGTTGCTGTTGTGTTGTTGTTGCTTTTGCATTGTAAAAATGCGAAAATATAAAAAGCAAACGAATTTTTTGCCACTCTTTTTCTGTCGTTGAACAAAGGGTCACAAAAAATAAGTTTTTTTTGTTGTGCATTTGTGTGTGAATATGTGTGTGTGCCAAACTGGCTGATCGGTAAGTCAGCATTTGAAACTTTTATGCAGGCGCACGCCCATTTTCAACGGCAAGCGCATTAAGAAAGAGGAATAGTGTGGAAGAAGTAAGATGTGTGGTAAGTGCAATGGAGACATATGGCGTCTGCTGTCTTTGCCACTTGGCTGGGGGGCACAAGCTGCTGCTGCTGCTGTTGCTGGAGGCGAGGTGTGCTGTGGGGGGTGTCACCGGGAGGCTGTGGCATAATTCGTAAGCTGCGAAACGTGTTTACACACGCAAATACTTGCTTAAAATAATACGGAACATGCATTCGCACAAAAGCAGCAGAACGAGAAACAACAACAACAATGTAAACCAGCACACACAACACACACACACGCAGGCAACAAAGCAAACGGAACAACACAGAACACAAACAACAATCAGCCAGGAAACGGAAAGAAGCAGCAACAGCGGCGACAAGGGAGCCAAAGGAAAGGAAAGCGCCAGTAAAGCTGCATATGCACATTGTTGTTGCTGTTGTTGTTGCCCAAGCTGTGGCACTAAATAGAAATGTGCATTTCTGTTCTTTTTTGTATATTTACAACACACAAGAAATAATATAAATATTATGCATAAGCCAAAGTAAAAAGAAGTCATAAACATAAATAAATACACAAGCATAAAATTTTATAGTTGAGCATTTGGAGAGTTTGTTGCGTTGCACACGTTTACGAATATTACGCATACGCACGGTCCAACCAAATGTGAAACGTGGTAAATCAATTTTTATGAGGAGACAGAGAGAGAGAAAGAATCGGTACAACATTTTAAGACTTTAAAGACAAGCGCATTATGCGACGCTAAATGGTTTAAAAGCTTTACAAATTTTGTATTGCAGTTAAGCAAATTGTTTGACATGCATTAATTGATGTACATACAAATATGTTTAATATTTAGGTAAAAAAAAACTTTGCAGGTCACATGCATTATTAAAAACCCACTCGCCTACAATTTCATATATATATATATACTTTTTTGTTACTTTGTTGCTCATCAAATGCAATTTTAAATGCATGTATAATGCTATAGCAAAGGCTGTGCAAACATTAAGCTAAATGATTTTGCTGATTGCATATTAATTTTTTGTTTCGTTTGCATTTGAATTTATCACGTGGGAGAGTACTTTAATGCGCTGCGTTTGTTCGCTGTGACATCATGCAAAAGTCGACGAATGCAACCAGAATATTAAATATGTATAAAGTAAGGGTTACGCCAAGGGGGAATTTGGATTGAGATTAACATTAAAGAAGAGTTGGTTCATATATATTTTCTCTTATTACAAGTTGTTGTTTGATTTTTATAGCCGACATAAAATTAAAAAAAAATAACTTTAAAAACACAAATAATCAAACGAATCAATAAAAATCATTGTTTAACTGACGTGGGACAATCATCAAATGCAAACGAAAGATATTTATTTATACAAATTGTACTCGGATACGCGGGCAGCTATAAAAAAAAAGAACTGATTTTAAAGCCGGGTGCAGCGAACAACAGCAAACTTTTTAAATATTTAATGCGCGCCCATTTCCAAGAACTGCAGCCGACAGTCAACCACAACAACAACAAGAACAACAACAGCAACTGAAGTATATATATTGTATATTGAGAACAGAGAGCTGGAGGCACGCCTTTAAAGCGAGATTTACAACTTGTACGACAACAATTTGCAAGGCATTGAAAAGTTCTGCTGCTGTCCCAAAACGTGACCCGAACAAAGTTTGCAAATTGACTAAAGGGCGATGAGCAACAATACAACAATACGAGAACAACAATATTTAATGCGTTTTTAATTAGATGCAGACACTTTGTTGCATTCCAAACAGCCAGCAACGGATATGGCTCGGTGCTGAAACCGGGCTTTGAATTTGGCCAGAAGAAACATATGCTACACACAGTATATATTTCGTTAATTTATTTCGATCTGCATACAAATGCAAATAACAAATCAATTTCGCGTTTCAAGTTTAATTTTGTTAAAGTCACAACAAAAAAATATCAAAGTTATCATCATAATTTTAACGCGACCCACGCTCATATTTGCATATTATAAATAATTTATTGCCACGAAATAGTATATGTGTATGTGTGTTTCTTTTTTTCGAAACTTTTCAGACTTCGCAACTGACTCTGACTGTGACTTTGGGCCTGACTAAGCGACTGGGCTCTCGGACTGATTTGCATAAAAGCGTTTGCCAGTTGAATTGCGATTCATAGATTCATATACTCACTCTGAAATTGGCTGGCTGTGGTCTCCAGGATGCCGCGCAGGCTGCTCGTATGATGATGCAGCAGTTGCTCAAACTTGCCAGCTGCCTTGTGGCGCAGTTCCAATTCGGTGGCATTGCTGCAGCAGCTGCCGCCGCATGTGGCGCCTGAAAAACAAACAAACAAACACACACAAATAAATTAAGTTCAACATTAGTATTTCAGCATATTCGTTTTCGAACACATCTAAATTACATTATACGCGGCCAGTGTTTACAAGTCTCTTAAGTCTTTATAGACCACACATTGGTTGTGGCTTACGTTTAAAATCTCATGTCTTCCGTCATGCTGTGCCTCCAATCATCTTCGAATTATCGTTTATTGGTTTCTCTCTCTCTCTCTGTGTGTTTGTGTGGGTGTGGTGGCTCACTCGCTTAATTGTTAATGGCTCAAAGCCTTTGTGGTTCAATGTGGTTGGCTGGCGCCACCCATCACGTCAGCATACGCGTGGGTTTCTCTCAACGAATATCAATACAAACATTTTTATCGTCTTTCGTTTCGGTTAAGCTACTTTAATGTCTGTGTATCGTTTGTTAATAACTTTTAAATTGTTTGTAATTGCAAATATGTTGCTCACAGCTTGGCTTTATATTGAACACAGAGACATCTCTAACCAGCTGCGCTTCCCTTTAGAAATTCAACTGGGTGGACCATAAAACTCACAGCATGTGACAAAATGTTTTCAATTTTCTCTAAACGCGCACAATTTCTTATTGAAAATTTACTTTATTCCCAACTTTCTAATTTTCGTAGTGAAACGTTTTAGTGGATACTAAGATTGTGGGTGTTTGACATACTCCTAGCGACAATGCATTTTTATGTGCATTTTTTTTGGGTTTTTAAATAACTTAAAGTAAGCTTTTAGTTAGTTTTGATCTTTACTAACATCTACAAGCTTGATTTCATTTTACTCTCTCTCAAAATACCCCATTGAAAATGGGTAAAAAGGGTATAATGGTTTTGTGCAAAAGTATGTAACATGCAGAAGGAAGCATCTCCGATCCCTAAAGTATATATATTCTTAATGAGCATCAACAGCAGTCATATAGCCATGTCCGTCTGTCCGTTTATATACTAGACTATACGAGCTAGAGACTCTAGATTTGGCACATAAGCTCCCATAATCCCAGGCAGTACAAGCTTGTTTAAAATTTTAGATAACTTTTCCCGTTTCCAATATACACATGTGATCGATAACAACAAAATCTTTAATTTAGAAAACTTGTGATGCAGTTTGAAACATTAGAGAAAATAATGATAATCTGTGAAATGTTTATTGAAATTGGTTAAGAAACACCGGATATATGGAACATTAAAATTAAGAAAGTTTGAAATATATGCTTACACACACACACTCACACATACTTGCAAGCACTGACTGTATGCTTAAAGTATGAGGTTCAGTGTGAAGTCTAGTCGGGATTTCTCGACTAGAGCCTTCTTACTTGATTTTATTTTTATTTTATTGTTTCTATCACTTAAATGCATGCTTTTAAATGAATTTCCCAGTAGTCTATTGGACATCAACAGGTTGTTGCAGCTAGTATTTTTAACCCCTTTACAAATTGTCTCACTTGTAGCTCGATTACAGCAATAAATTTATGGCCTACATACACACACACACATGCATATATTAACACGTATAGTAAATGTGTTAATAGTTTTTGCTGCTCGTGTGGCGCATGTGACAATTGAGTCGGGATAGATAGCTAAGTGGTAAAAGGGGGCAGGGAGACTGGTGTGGGTGCTCGTGGCGTGGGCTGATGACACGCATTTCATGACAACTGCAATGACAACAACAGCAACAACAACAAACCATAAAATGACAAAACGGGAAGCTTTGAGCAATCGACTTATATGGCATAGATTCATCTTCTCTCTGTGTGTGTGTGCGTGTGTTGCCCATTTTGGTCTTTATAGTTTATAATTTAAATTAATGGCTTTTACATGAGGTTTATGTGTTTGCGCTGCACCTACATACTACTATATACATCTGTGCATAAATATTAGCCCCGATTAACTGGCCATATGTTGCGGCCATAAAATTAGCAAATGAAACGAATTAAGTTTGACATACAGACGCGGCAGCTCTACATCAGCAGGCTATATTTAAAGTCAGGAGAAAGACAAACAGTAGCTGTTTGGTGTCATGATGCGGCATGGGGCGTGTGGCAGGCGGTTAGCTGGAGAAAATCTGCCGATGCTGTTGCTTTTTGTTGCTTTGCGTCGTTGGCCGCAAAGCCATGACACATATTTTCCATGTCATGCATCGTGCATTGCGAATTGAACAAGCTGGCATTAAAGCAAAATGAAATGTAAAAATTGAAAATGGCGTTGCACAAACAAGTGTGTGGCAGCACAGCAAAACTGTGACACGCGCAAGGCCAAAATTCGACAGACAAATACCGAGATGCAATAAAGCTAACACTTTTGGCATCTGGCAAACGTTTTCACACATCTTAAAAGCTTGAGCAACTATCAAACTCTTGACACATGGCCATTTAAGCGGTGCAACATAATTGTGATGACTCACACAAAAGTGCTATCAATCACTTGCGCTTCAGAAATGTGAAAAATAGAGACAACTAAAAAGTTTGGCAGCTGCTGCATTTGGAAACGAATTCAGAGTTGGATTTGCGTCAATGTTGTGACTTTAAGGCCATATTGCAATGGCCTGTTTATGCGTTTTGTGAATTGCTTTCTGCTGGTCATAAATCAGCCACTGTGCGTGTGTGTGTGTGAACAACAAGCAGCCAAAGCAATAGCAAGCCACATGGCAACAGGCCAACAGACGTTGTCAGACTCCTTGGCGTCAGTCAGTCTAGCACCAAAACACAGATAAAACATATATGTATGTATGTGTGGCTGTTTCCTTCTGCAGGGCTTCCTACTGCAACGGCAGCTGACGCTTTTGGCGCCTCTGAGACTGGCTGTAACTTAAACCTAGCCCAGGGAGCAGCACAGTGCGAACAAGCTGAATATTTATAGAGCTTTGACTATCACAGCCATAACGCTAAGACCCGCCGATCTAATAGGTTTGCGAATTGATGGCATATCGTAGATGCCTTATAAAGGAATTGACGTCATTTGATGTAGGTTTGGCCTAAAATTATATTTTTATAAGGACTTTTGCTCAGTTGTCCCACTGTGCGTACGATTTAACTTTACTGCTGCTGGGTCTGCCGCTATTCGCTCCATTGCTTTGTAGCTCAAGAGCTCGCAGCTCGAGCAACAGAAATTCAATTGAATTGTCGTAACGTGACACACACAAACACGCACACACACATAGGGACAGAGAGAAACATGCATGCATCATGACATGGCCCAGAAAAGTATGCTAGGACAAAGTAATTCAGGCAAAAGCAGGCAGCAGGCCAAATAGCAGTCTTGAGGGGCATAAAGAGAGAGAGAGAGAGAAAGAGAGAGAGAGAGAGAGAGGGAGGGAGGGACGTGACGCGGTGTGAAAAATTCAAATCTCATGCATGGCCAGAATACTTTGCCTGCCAAAAAAATATACGAGTTATATGCCTTAGCATGGCCATGACCGCAGGGCATGTGGGCGTGGCACAAAAACGCCCCCTCAACACACAGTCAACTGCTTTTCCTTCACTTATAGCTGCTGCTGCTGTTGCTGTTGCAACTCCTGATGTTGCTGCTGCTGCTGCTGTCTATTTTCGTCTCTTGTTTTGCAGCCTGTCACCGCAGCAGCAGCAGCAGCAGGCAACGTGAGCGAATTTGTTTACTGTAATTGTCTACGGGCATTTGTGAATGCATGAGGCAGTTAGGCAGGCAGGTGGTGGAGCTGGGTTGCAGTGGCTTTTGGGGCCATTTTGTGCCATTGTGTTGGCTTCCACACACACACACACACAAACACACTCACACACAGCCTATGCCGAAAATGCGCTGTCGTCTGTCGACTGTGGCATTATCAGACTTGGCTTAGAGCCAAGAAAACGTTTAGCCTGCAAAGCACTTGGCTCAGAGGCGGGCCAAGGGGTACCTTGACATAATTCGGCTGTCCTTCAACCCACCACACTCCACACACACACACACAAACACACAGATATAGGTTGAATATGCGTTTTCAATTTGCTGTAAACGTGTTGAAAATCATGCATTTGTTCGTCGACAGCCTCAAATGTAGAATGCAAACTGCAAAGCCTCTAAGATAAATGTGTTTGTATGGAAAAGTTTTACTGCTTCGTTCTAATTAAAGAAAATGCTAAGAAAAGTGCAAGCTGTTAACTTTTGACTGGTGGTTAAGAGCGCAACTTATTGTCTGTTTGTTTCTTACATCTGCACTAGCAGCAAAACAAGGTTGCTACACAGTTACTTTCTCACAAGCTTAAGACTTGAAACGAAAGGTTATGCTACAACTAAATTCTTAGTACAACATAGCGTGTAGCTTGTCATAGAAACAAACAAACCTTTGGTGTAAAGTGCATACAGTGTGAGGATATCATAAATATTTCAAAAATAATAACATTTTTCTTGTGAAATTTATGGCCTTGATAGAAAATCAATTTGTGTACAAACACAACAACAACAACAAGAAAGAACCACAGAACAGACATGCACTCTGTCAGCGAAACCCTATCGTCAGCTCGCAGGCCGGGCCAAGAAGTCAACTATTGGCTAGGGCCATAAATTCTAACACAAAATTTATAATCAACAGCACCAAGACGAAGAAGAAGTAGAAGAACAAGAACAAACAGATACTTCGATACTTTACAGTTCTCGGAGCTAAAGGCAACCAAGAAATAAAAACATCCGGCTTGGGTTGCTTGTCTGTGCCCCCTTTTGTGGCGTGTCAAGGGGCGTTTAATAATTGTTATCAAAAATTTGTTGACTACTTGTCAAACACCAACAATTTGTGCAGCGGCCAGCGCGATAACGATTAAGTCAACAAATGCGGCGCAAAAAGGTAATGGAAATAGAATGGGTATGAGAATGAGAAAGGGAATGGGTTTTGAGTATGGGTATGAAAGAAATGAGAATGTTATATGGCCAACAACTTGTGGTAGATTCTATCGATATGCTTGAACTGTTATACATTTTTATGGTTCGTTGAGCGCTAGTTACTATTATGACAAGTTTGTTCTTGTTGCCGTTGTTGTTGTTGTGTAGATCAACATCAGCAGTTTTGTGGCAGATCTTTCTGTGGTTCGTTGAACTCAGTTGTTCTAGTCTAGTTAAACACAATAACTACCAAAAAACACACCGGTTACAGCCTTCTTTTAAATGCCTTGCATGCAATGTTATAATGGTTTGTTATGTTATCGCAAATGCTTTTGAATATCTTACCACTCTATCAGCAGTTGGTTCTGAGATAGCACAAAAGGCCTTTTCAAGGTGATAACTGCACGCATTCTTTGCCACAATCACACTAGCGTAGCATTCAAATTAATGGTTGTATAGCATTCAATTTGCTCGCTTTGTACGTTCAATTAAAGATACATTGAAACGGGAAACAAAATGCGGATTTGTGTAACGAATTTCGTATTGCTTCACGGATACTTGCATCGCATGTATTTATTTATTGTATTTTCAATTATTTGTTTTCTTTTGCATACGAGAATATTTACACACATCTTGTTTCCGTTTATTTATACTTTTTCGTTGGCTCTCATTTGCCACACATGGGAGTGGAAACGAGAGAGAGAGAGAGTTGTATATCCCAACAATTCAGCTGATAAATTGTTAATGCGCGCATAAGTTTTCAATTTGTGTGGCAAATTCCGCGTGGCAAACACACACTCGCACACACACAGTTACAGTTACTGTTACAGATGCAGCTTGCAACACGCAACGGCGCTGACATCGAAGCTGGCACATTTTGGCGCCACGTCTGCGTTGCATGTTAAATTTATTGCGGCGGCTGCAACAGCGACAATCTCCTTGCCATTTATTTGCATTTGCCCATTTGAATATAACTTCATATATATATATGTATCTATAAGTTGCACTCGCTTTCGCATATATGCATGTGTGTGTGTGTGTGTGTGTGTGTAAACGCATGCACTTTGTGCTAATTTTTCCATGAAAATGTCAACGGCGATTATGCGGCTGGCTTGGAAAATCCGCCAAGAGTTCAGCATAAGTCGTCGACATGTTGCCAAGTTGTATGCCTCTTTTTGGACATATGTTGTTGCAACAACCACACTTGCAACACTTTCTGCTGATTGGCTTACATTTCGGTTAGGCGCCAGGCAGACGCGTCGCCTAAAACCAACAACAAAACTGTCTACACCACAACAAAAAAAAAGAGATATTAAAAATGTAATTGAAAAAACTTTTTTGCGGCATATTTGCACTATGTGGGCTGGCTGCTGTTTAGATGTGGTTGCATGATTGTGGCCTGTGCTGGTAAATATATTAATTATTAAGATTTATGGTGCTGCTGCCTGCAAAGCTAGAGCCTATCTATATGCAAATTCATTGGACATATCTGGGCGAGATCTCGCAAGGCAAAAGAAATTGGCGTGAATGCAGCGAGATCAAAAGCAACAACATGCACTTTATGATGTGCGGCGGCTGCATAGTATTAGCAAATTTTCCATAAGAATTGCGCTGCTGAATTCCTTGTTGCCTGGCACATTTCGTGAGTGGCTGGCGAATTGCAAAGTGACAGGCGGCTAATTGAATCAGCGCTGCACGAAATGCAACAAAAGACTTTAAATACCCAAACAGTTCATTGGCTGGGCCGGATTTTGGAAGGGATTTCGGCGACGTTTGCCAAGTTTTGTCGGGTTGCACATGCACATGCAACAACAATAAATCTGGCCAGTCTTATGCACAAGAATGCCAAAGAAATGAAATTGTAAAATCTATAAATAAAAACAAGCAGAAACCAGAAACGAACAAACAAACAAAGAACAAGAACATCTCTAAGGCAATCTGCAGTGTTGCATGATTCACACACGCGATAAGTGCGGCAACTAACTAAACTCGCCAGCTGACGCTGAAGACAACAAAGAAATGGCAACGGCAATAATAATAATAATAATAAAAGCAAACAACAACTAAATCAACAGCATTAAAATAGCAGCAGCAGCAGCAGCAGGCATAACAAAGGCAAATGTTAAACAAATGTACAACATATATATACATATATATAAAAAAATAAACAAAAAGTCAGCAACAACAACAGCAGAAAATGGGAAAATCTTTCTGCTGCTCTGCTGTAACATAAGAATAACTGAGGTTCATGCAACAACAACAAACATTTGCGGAAATCGCTGACAACGTTGAAAAAAGCATCAACACCAAAGCGAAAACCAACAACAACACTAACAGTAAACACAGCAGCAGAATTTAAATAATTAAGAATTGAAGCAGCTACAGCTACAACAACAGCAGCTGCAGCAATCGCTGATGAGCAACAACACTTTGCTCAGCAATAACAACAAACAAGTGCAAATTATACAACTGGGCGCACAGCAAACGGTACAAACTGTTCAACCGTCGATCTGTCTATGTGTCCCTCTGACCATTTGACCATTTGACCAATTGCCCAGCCATTGGCAACATTGCAGATGTGCAAAACCAAACAAACAAACAAACAAGCAAGTAAACCAATAACCAAATGAATTCTTGCCCCCCCCCCCCCCCCACGCCCCACCCGATAACCAACCAGACAACAAATAGCAGCAGCAACAATATTCTGTGCGCCCAGTAGGCGAATGGGGCATGGCCAGCTGTTGTCCCGTGACGGCAGCAACAGCTGCAGTTGCTCCCTATCTGCTGCTGCTGCAAATTGCTGCGGGTAATCATAATGCATGTTGGATGCAAATTAACGCATCAACAAGCGGACGGCAGCAACAACAACGACGCTGATGACGACGACAATGGCAAACGAGAGATTGCAACTGGCAACTGGCAAAAACCTGGAGCAGCAACACACAGTTCCCGCATAAATGGCAAGCATTTTTATGAGATTATGCCAATGGCAAAATATGCATCAACAACATCAACAACAATAACAACAAAAAGGGGGGCCATAATGGGGCAAAAAAGGGCAGGTTTATCCCATAGACTGCGCGATATAATTACCAAGCGTTTGCAATGGTCACACAGGGGGACAGACGAAGGCACAAACGAACGGCTAATGTGCACAAAGAATTTCTCGCTCTCTCTCACTCTCACTCTCTCGCTCTCTCTTCATGTGTGGTGGCAGCAATAAGCTGCTTAATTGTCATCATAATCTATTCGAAATGGCAGTGGAGAAATCGAAACTATCTAATTGTTGGGTGCAACATGTGTACTGGATGTTGCTGCGGGAGTACAATAAGAGCAACATGTTGCTGCTGCTGCTGCTGCTAGGAACTGTTAAACATGCCATCAAATGCGATAGTTTATTACACACAAACATATTTTCAAAACATAAATTGTGTGTAATTTAATTAATTTCGGCTTGCTGATAACAACAGGCTAAATGTAAGTGGGGCATGTCATTGACGCATTATCTGTTGCACTACAATTACGCAGGCCAAGCATAAATTTGATTATTCGAGTGATCGAGTTGCTGACGCAACTGGAATCGTATAACAAGCTTACAAGAAATAAATAACTAGCAAAAAGCATTAAAAAAGATAATTGCAAAACTTGCATTTAAATTTCAGCCGTACAAAACTATTTCAAAGCAAACTAAAGAGAAAAAAAAAACTTTAAATAAATACAAAATTGGGTCACGTTGTTCGGACAGTGAAAATGCGTCTAGTAGGTTGCTTTGGGTACTTGAAAAACAAAAAAAAACTGTATGTACTCGACAGAATAATTGCATTGCATTGTGCTTGGCCGAAAGACGCACAATTTGGCCCATAAAAATGGTGTCAGTTGCCTCAGCATAAAAAAAAAACACAAGAATATTAAACAAACAAAAATTGCTTGTGGTTTTGGTTTTTTTTTTGCGCGTTGTTGTTTCTGCAGGCGTTAAATAGAATTTTGGGTCACTCTGGTGTGCCACGCCCTAAAGCAGTGTGGTGAGGATGGCAGCAGCAGCAAGAGAGAAGAAAAACCAAATTGCTGCTTCAAACACAATCACGAACAACCTTGAACGACTTGTTTGCATTGTGAGACTACACGACACTTTGCGACTAATTTGTTGCATGTTAGTAGCTTTTAATTATATGCTGATTATGTTTCTGGGCACAATCAACAACAGAAAAATACACACAAACTACAACAACAAGGCACACCCTAAACAGCCAAAGAAGACTGTGACAAGCCGAAATTGTGGCACGTACCACAATAGCAATAGCAATAGCAGCAACACAAACAGACAATGGGAGGCTTCTCCCTTCGTGCTGACTTGCAAAAAAACGCCAAGAGCTGGTCACATTAAAAGAGAGACAGAGTTAGAGATAGAGCAAAGAGCTACACGAAAAATTCAATTAGTTTTGTGTTTGCGCATTGCATGACAAAAATTACAAAACTATCCCCAACTACCACCCACCTCTGTAAAGTCTCCCTCAACCCACTCCATATGGTAACATGGGCTCGTAAATGTTTATTAAATAAAAGCCAAGCTGCATGGTGGAACGAGAGGTGTCAGAAGTAGCTTGGCTCAACTGCCGATTAGATGGCTAACATGCAAATAGCCGATAGGGATTTACTACATGCAATTTACACACTGTAAACTTGCTGACTAACAGTTTGATTTAGTTAGCTAGCCATTGTAACTGTGATATTGCCAACTCATCGAGCACATCACATTAGATATGTGCTTGTTGGTACTTGTTGGCAGTTCAAAAGATTTTTAATATGGTGACACCACCGGCACCCCGCCCCTCGCCCTGCCTGGCTGTCGATATACCTTGAGGGCGACTTGAATTCCAATCAATAAACTCAAACAAGCGATGTGCATGCAAATGAATTTGCCAACCTTTGAATGCAACCGAAAAGGGAGGCGAATGGAAATTGAACAGACTTGCTGAAAAGGGAATTGAAGCAGTTCGACGGGACAGGTGGGGAAAACGGCAAATGGAAAATGGACACAATGACATTTTAGGCAAAAACACGTACTCTACGTACGTAAAAGTGTTAAACAAGAACTTAAATCGAACGAGAAGTCTATCTATAGGGAATTTTCCACGAGTCACGTTTAAAGGGAAAATTAAATATTTATTTAATCAATAACTATCTCAATATTCATGTGACTTAAAGACGATAATCTTTACGAAGAAATTGTTTCAATTGTTTAAGATATCAAGCTGCGGGTTTATCTAACTGCCATTAGTTGGCGATCTGTATCTATATCGCATTAAATATACAGAGTGAACACCCACAAACATTGCAGAAGGCGGCAATAAAAATGCAATTTGGCTGAAACGTGTTTGTTGCTTCAATATTTGCCTAACACTGGCCACTGCTTTCAGCATACACACACAAACACACTCGCACAGATAAAGCTATTGAAATCGCATGAAGCTTAACAATTCCGAAGTATTTGGCGAATGCCCACAAGCCTTCGTTTCGACATTTTTATTGCGGACATTGCACGATGGTTGCCGGCAGGAATCAGTGGAATACCCCCTCGTCCTCGCCCCCTCTTCCTTCACCATCAATTTGCACCGATTGCGCATACGCCGCATGGGCACATCGAAGGAATGGTTGTAGATGGATGCGATTTATTGGGACGGTTGCTGCCTTTGATTTTGGCCACTAAATAGTTGGCTTACAAATTTGTTATGCCCATTGTGTGGGTTCGCTCTTCGCCGCTTTCAATTACGCCCACGAAAATTGCCAGAACCAAGTCGAAAGCGGATCAAAGCCAAAAGCGTAAAATGCTTCAGCCATAAAAATCAGACTTAATGCCAAAGGATTCACGCTCGCTGCGGTTGCGGTCTAGCTAGATTGCTGGATAGGTAGAGACAGGGCAACAGGAAAATAGTACAAAAGAATAAATATTGAGTGTTTACGTTAAAGCCGCAAAGCAAACAAAATGGCAAACAAAAGATGCTGCCAAAAAGAGATAGTGAGGAGAGCAAGATTCGGTTGGAAATAAGTGTGGAAAAGCGCGAAAGCAAACAATGAACACAGAAAATTTTTTTGTTCATTTTGTTTTTCTTTTCTCTGCACTTGGCTTTTGTTTCAATACTGCCTGCTGCCTGTCTTGTGCATAGGTATTGCATCACTCACTCTCACGTTCATTTACTAACCCACTCACTCACTCACTCACTCAGTCACTCAGTCATTCATTCATTCATTGCGGCTGAGGCTGCTGCTGGTGCTGCTGTTGGCTCTTTTGTTTTTGGCCATGCGGCTCACGTACTTCGCTGTCGGGCGTAAGAATTTGCAGCGTTTTTCGTTCTGATTTCACAATTTCCCATGCGTGCCCAGTTTTGTTCCTTTCGAACTCCCCAGCATCAACAGCATCCATGGAGGTGTGCTGGGATTTTTATTTTGATTTTGCATTCGAGATAATCTGTGCGCTTGTGAGTTTATCAGATGGTCTACAAAATTTGTTCACGTCATCGTTGTGAATAATATTTCGTATCTTATCCATTGTACATATAATATTTATATGCATGACTGTTGTTTGCCTGTGTTTGCCTTTTGAAAAGATTTTCAAATACATATTTTTAGCTCATGTCGCTTTCCCGGAAGCAATTAGATAAGAATGTACAAAGATTTTTGCTAGAAATTCTTTGAAATAAATAAGCTGCGTCTCTTTACAGATAATTTAATTTTAAACCGCAAAATACGTTGAATAATTCTTGGTAATCTTCTAAACTATTCATACTATATACAAGATTCATCACCAAATGGGATTTATTGAGGTGAATAAGTCAGCAGAAAGCAAAATGTTGTGGGTAGGTTAAACAATACATATACATATACACATCTTGCAGTAACAAACTTCATTAAAATGTTGAAATAACTTTGAAACATACTCTTTTAAATGTATGTTGTGTTTTTAATGTAATTTTTATGTTATTTGCATCAACAAAAAAAACAAGACATGGAACCAAAACATAACTTCAATCCAACGTTAATTTCAATAGACTTGGCCAATTAACAAATACTGCCACATAATTTTCAATTTAATGGCTTCATCAGTCGTCGTCGTTGTAGTCGTCGCTGCCAGGAGCAGGTTTTCGACCCACTTGCGAGTCCCACCTTTGGATAGCAAAAAGTAGTCAAAGTAAGTGCAAAATGTTGTAAGCAAAAGCTGGCTGACATTTGTGCTGGCTGCCACAAAAAGGCGTTCCGTCACGCCTCTCTTTTTGCGCCTCATTAGATACGACGCCTTGGATTAGAGTTGCAATTGCGAAATCCAAGAAAAACCCAATCATAGTGCCCAGATCTCTGCTTGGCCAGAGACGTGGGTCCGCTGCGCCGCTTGCCACAATTTGTAGCGTGTGCGCGCTTATTGATTTTCCTGCCTAGCCTGAGGGTACTTGCGTGTGGCAAACGCCCAAGTAACGATGCGCCGACGCAGCAGCAGCAGCAATGAACAGCAGTCAAAGCTGTCAATGGGCAAACCGGCGCCGACTCCAACTCCAACTCCGATTCCTGTGGCAAGTGTCGCCGGCGGCTGCTGCTGTTGCAGTTGCAGTTGCTCGTATACATTATGCATTCGTGCCAAGTCTGTTAGTTGGCGTTTTTTCTTCTTTGTTGTTGTTGTTTCGAACATATCAAGTGACGTTCACATAAATTTGTAATTACGTATACGCCATGTAGGTCGCTTTTTTGTTGTCGCTGCTGCGTTGTATTCAATTCGCATTTTCAAGCGTGCCACACTCGACTTCCTTATATAGTTTTTGTATCTTACTGACTGACTTCACCAATTTTGGGCTGTAATTTATGCGTTGGCCTTTTTTTGTTTCACTTTTTATTATCACTCGCCGCTTGTAATTGCATCTCGTAAAAGCGAGTATTCTCCAGGGGGCACCAGATTTCTTTCGAGTGAAAGTTCGTTTTTTGCCTCGCACGCCCCTCTCTTATGTTTTTTGTTTTGTTTTTTATAGCGCTTCGCACTTAAAAATGTATTAAACTTAAATGGTTATTCAGTTCGTCGAGAGTTTCGACATTTCCCACGCATCAAAACGCAGGATATGAAAAGTTTTTGCAGCTAATGAGCCCAGCCTCGAAGCCTGGCTAACACAAGTGGACAAACTATCAAAGTTGCTGCGTGACTCAGAAACAAATCATCTGCTTAGCACAACTAATCACATACGCAATCAATCAAACTTGCCATGAACTGTCTGTGACAGCATTAGAGCGAACATATGAGAATTTGTGACATGCTAAATATAGAGCAAACATGAAAATGTCTTTGAGGTATTGACAGGAACAAGAGCAATGCTTGTTGTTATTTTTATTGTTGTTGTTGCTGCTGCTGCCTGTCTCAGGGGTTTGATTAGTGCGTGTGCGTGCATTGTTGTATGCTCATTTGAATGACAAGAATTTTCTTCATAATCGAGTCGTAAACTTATGTAAAAACACAAATTGTTTGCCCTACAGCAACAGCAGCAGCAGCATGCAGCAGTCACAACAACAACAATTGTTGTCATTTAACAAGCAAACAACATTTAATAAACAGCACGAACAAATAAATGAATGCTGTGAATATCTATTCGTGTGAATGCGTGACAATCAATGAATGACTGGCATATTGAATAGCTGACTAGGAAAACTTAAGGGAATGACAAATTGACTAAAGAGTTGATTTTAAGATCGAGACAAAAGCACATCCATTAAGATGAAACCACTTATTTTGGCAAGTTACATGGATTTAAAGCGTGTAACGAATTTGTACAAACAAAATACTTCTTTCTGCCCTCGAGGCGTGCCTTTGAGTTATGACCCAAGACTCAAAGACTGCACTCAGTCTACAGTCTACAGTCTACCAACTGCAGTCTACAGACTTTTGCCTGTTTTTGTCTGTTTGTTGGCCAACATATGCGTTGTGCATGCCAACTAATTGCAAGTCGCGCTTTATGCAAATCACTTTTTCTGTCTGCGCATAAGTAAAATGAACGCTAATAAAGTTAACAACTTGTTTTGGCTTTTATTTAAATGCGTTTGGTTTCTGTTTCTTAACACTTTTTATTTTTTTTTTGTGAGACAGCTTGCGCTAATTTCTTATACGCCGAATGCGTGAGGGCGTAGTTGCAGTTGCAGTGCTGGGGTAGGGTGGCAAGGAGGGGGCTGCTGCGCGTGCGCACAAGTGAGTTGGTTGTTGTTGTTTAATTTTTGCATATACTGTACATATATGTGCATATTTGTATACTCAACAGTTTTGTCTGTCGACATAAATTTCATATTTGACACTTTTCAGGCGACGCCGACAAAATGCCACATGCAACATACATTTTAAAGTCACGATGAGAGCGGAGTGGGGAGCATAGCAGTCACTCTCGCGCGCGGCGACATGCGTCGTTTGTTGTAAATTTATGCGCCAAGGTGTTGGTCTCTCTGTGCTCGCAATTGTCGCTGCTGCTGCTGCTGTTGAAGTACTATGTGTGTGGGGTTGTGTGTGTTGGGTGGTGTATGCTGTGTGTGTGTGTGTGGGTTGCCGCTTGACATGTAATTAGTGCGATCTCAACACTTCTGTTACAGTTGTTTTCCAACAAGCGTATGTAATTTGCTTATGAATATGTTAAAATTCAATTGCCACACTCTGAAAGCTGTCATTGAGCATTGCTCGGTTAAGTGGGTGGCCATAAATAAATTGAATTGCATGGAATGTATTTAACTGCAAAAATGAGTTATTATATTAATTAAATTCAATATGTTTCCCACTCTCACTCTGCTGCTGTCTCCCTTCTTCTAGAAACATCATCAATTTGTATATATGACAAGCATTCTGTGCGAGTAGTAATATAGAAATTGCTGCTGTTGTGATTAACAGAAAGCAAAGTACATTTATAACAACTGACAAGTATGCACATTGAGCACATTAATCAACTAGCTTAAATCTGCATCTGGCCTAAAGCCGAAGTCCAAGTCCAAGTGTATCTCTGGGGCCAAACGAGTCTTATACACATTGTAAGCGAAGAGGAATGCTCGTTTGTATGTACATATATCTGGTTATAGTAGTTTGGCACAATTATGATATATGACGCCTGGCCCCATTATGGAAAACATGTGAAAAACTGCACGCGATCATTAGACAAACAGCAACAACAACAACAAAGCGTTGCCATTGAAAATACTCGGCAACAATTTTCACTGTTGTCGGGAGCTGATTCAAAGGAGCACCGAATGAGCAGGAGAAGGAGGGGAGGGGCAGTAAAAGCCGATGCACAGATGAGCTGTCGAAAGATTAATCACAGGCAGCACACAAACATCGGGTGAACACATGGACATGGATATACCCGAGTATGTTACTGTAGATAGATGGATAGATGGATTAGATAGACACCAGGCTGGATAGGCCAAGGCTTGTGTACAAATGATGCAAAGGCCTTGGCGCTGCTTCAATTTAATGATACACTTGCATTTTAATTAAATTACAACCGAACGCTAGAAGCTGAGATGAAGAGAGAACGAGAATAGAGATAGGGAGCCAGCGAAATTCTTCATGTGGCAGCCGTAATGAGAGACAAACTCTGAAAAAAAAATAAATCACTTTTCAAGATGAATTGCATTGCAAAACGAAGCGTGACGATACTCAGATGCTCTTTACATAACCAGATAATTACTTGTTGGGGTTTTAAATTGTGAATGAGTTTGTGATGAGTAGAGAAATATTTTGCATACAAGATAAAACTATGAATTGCAAGCAAAACCTCTCTACTTATCGTATTTTACCTGTACATAACAGATAGACCACAAAAATAAAGCATAACTGAAGTGTGCGCTTCAAGTTTAGCTATTCGGTTCGTATTTATTTTTAATGAGTCCACAAGTCAGCAAAATTTGTTGGCATCCTGCTAGATGAGGGAAGCACTCATGGATTTTGAATGACGAACGGATGGCAGGCGGCAGGGCATGGAGTTGATTCCAGTTGATTGCATTTGCATTTGTATTCGTTAGCTGGATGCTGGCCAGAAACCTGTTCCCAAACAAACTCACACACACACAAATACGTTGTTGAATACACACCTGCAAATGAGAGAAGAGAGAGAGAGAAATTAAATTAATAAGTTATGTGTTGCGGCAAATTAAGATGAATGTCATAATTTCAATATGAATGAAATCTATTTTCGAAAAAACAAAACGCTACAAAAGGCGACAAAAGCGCAAACGACCCATCCATCCAACCAACCAGTTATCTGAATATTTCAGATTGTCTCACCATCAAAAATTCCCCGTTTTGAGTCGTTGTTGCCGCTTTAATCGCAACTCTCACACGCGCCCACACAAGGCTGACCCGTTTCAGCCCCTCCTCTCACTGCTTGGGTCCGCACAGGCGTCACAGACCATTTTCAGATGGCTTATCGCGCGAGTCTTGCATAAATTTTGCCGCTTTTTGACAATTTCTATTGTTGTTTTGTCTCGATTTTTAATTTGTTGCCGTCGGTTGCTCTGCTTTTGCTTTTGCTTTTGCTTTTGGCTTTTCTCGTCTCTTGTTTCTTGTTTTCGTGTTTTGTGCATTTCAAATTGTTCTACTTGCACCCAAAACACAAGACCTAAAAAAATACTAAAATATTCCAAAATTCGAACCAGAACCGGCATCAAGTTTGTGTTACGAACAAAACTTAAGTTTTTTATTTTTTCGTTTTTCATTCATTTTTGTTGTTGGTTGCTTGCCAAAATGCCAAAAACTAACAAAGTGGAAGACCGCGTAGGACGTTGCAGCAGCATCAGCAGCCAAGGGGAAGGGGGCGTGGCTATATGTACGTATGTATGCCTGTGTGTGTGTGTTTGCTTATATCTTTTGTGCTGGCTGTCGGCTTGCTTTGATATTAAATGGAGGCGAAAAGCAGAAAACACAACAACAAACGAATCAGAAACAAACTTCAAAGATACCCAAAAACATCTTGTTACACAGCGTGCAAAGAACGAATTCATTTAATTATATTATAAATAAAAGCACTAAAAACAAAATCAGTTTACTATTTTATTTGTTAGTCTCAATTCGATTAAAAACTTGAACGCATTCAAATAAGTAAATTTTAATGCGATTTTGTCTTCCAAAAGTTATATTTACCACATATTTATGATTTACGAGCGTACACAATTTAATGGCTTTGATATTCATAAAAAAAATTTTTTATTTGAATATTCTCTGTGTTTTGCAACACGTTTTCCTATATATATATATACTAACATATTCATCATACTTTTGTTTTGTTTTTTTTTAAGAAAATTGATGACTGTTTTCCAAAAAGTATATCTAATGAATTTTCTTTTGTTTGTTCTCAAATTCTTCTTGAAAAGAAAAACAAATAATATGTTATGCCACAAAAAAACAACAACAGCGACGGAAGCTGTTTATTTCTTAATTATATATTTAATTGGCGAACGCGACTATAATGACAATAGCAAGACATAAAAATACGCATACGTTGATGTACACTAAAATGTATTAATATATGCATGGATTTAGCTAAGCCTATAAATACTTTTATTGCAGCTTAAGTAAGATATATATATTCAACAATTTGGCAGAGAGACAAAAAAAAAAGAAACATGAAATACTGTTGAATATGCATTAGTTTGACTCTTAAGTTTGTTTTTGGAGCATAAGCAAATGTCGTGATATATCATGAGCAAAAAAAAGAAACAAAAACAAGAAAAAACTGACTGAGCTTGGGGCCGTGACCTGTTGTGTCGTGTGGTTTGTATCGTGTATCGTGTGTTATAATGGACAGCGGCTCATTTGCATGTTACAAGTGTTTACAATTAAACATTCGGCGAACCAAACTGACAACTGTCAATAGTCGAATGCCTGATTAATAATCGCCCAACGCCCAAACGCCAGAGGCAGGGTAAGTGGGAAGTGGGCGGTGGGCGGAGGCTATGTTTCT
The DNA here is from genome assembly GCA_035044485.1 of Scaptomyza reducta. Taxonomy (NCBI): domain Eukaryota; kingdom Metazoa; phylum Arthropoda; class Insecta; order Diptera; family Drosophilidae; genus Scaptomyza; species Scaptomyza reducta. The sequence goes on along the minus strand of JAWNNV010000191.1, from coordinate 2,500,081 downwards.
CTCGAACAATTAATGACAATTAGTTCATAACGAGTGTCAAATGTTTGCAACATTGAAAAGTCATTCCGTAGAAACATGATGAAAACACGTAACACATTCCGGACTTGTAGGCCTGAAGCCAAGTTGCGTCAAGTCAACTCCCAAACAAACATTTGTATCTATTGCATGTTTGTATCTTTGGCACACACACACACAACAACAACAAGTCAAGAAGGAAAAGGCGCGCACACCTCTGCGGCGGCTAATTTGTATTCATTAGCTTGTCCCGTTCACAGTCTGTAATTTAAAATCGTTAAAAGTTTAATGAGGCGTTAATAATATGGTTTTGTTTTACTTTTCACTCGCCTTCACCTTCGTCTCGACCACTCGCTCTCTCTCTCTCTCTCTGACTCTCTCTCTATCTCGCTCTTTAATTTTCTTGCCATCGTTGTCGCCGAAGTTGTCGTTGTCGTTGTCATTGCTTTTTACTGCAAATAAAGCGCCAGGGCATTACGATAACGACAACAACGACAATGGCGAGTCCCGCTGTCGCGCCATATCTGCGTGGTCGTGTCCTCCTCCATACGCATTCCGAAACCTGGCCACAGGTATCCAGCACCTCTCCCTTCTCGCCACCCATACGTGTCTGGGTTAGGGATCGTTGGGAGGCGTTTGGATCTCCCCGGCGTCTGTTGTGGTTAGCGCTTGGGAGCTTAATTGACTTGCAAGTGACTAATTGTGCATGGGTTCGACACGGCCATGATGAACACTACACAGGGGTGGGGTGGGGAAGGAGTGACAGTGAGGTGCGTGTAATATGAGCAACGTCAAGAGCATCTCTCGCTATCTGCGTCACTCGCAAATGAAGCTGTTCAGTCGTTCTTGATTAGCTCTTGTAGTTGCTGGCGTCCGCCTTATGGTTATTGTTATTGTCACTGCTGCTGGCTGGCTTTTGTCATTTGTGGCATTGTAAGAAGCTTTTGAAGGATGACAACGATGACAGGCGAACCTTTGCCGCAGTACTTAAAACATAGTTTAAAGCAATCACCAAAGAGCTTAAAACAATAATTGACTGCTTAAACTTAATTGTCTATCATTGCATAATTCGTATAGATTTAAGTATTCAAGCATTTGACATTTTGTCTTATGACCAATTTTGGTCAGTTCACACAAAAGCCGAAATGGTCGTTGTCGGCTTTATGGTTGGACAATTTTAGAATTAGCCAACAGCAACAACAACAACACGTATCTCTTTAAAACATGGCACATGCTGTTTATGTTAGAGATTTGGATACGGATTGGGATTCGGATTTGCAGTTATTGTCGAAATGTCTGCGCCAAAAACAAAAAATCGTTTTTTTTTTTTGTTTGGTTTGCCAATACATTTTTGCGGCAATTGCATTTGGCCTTTTTTGTCATTGATATGTCCAATAAATTGTCACAAAATTGTCAGCATGTCCCCCACAACAACAACAACAGCAACAACAAAATTGCCTTGTGTCATGTGTCAGATATCAAGTTTCCATACATTTTTCATTACATATCATTTTTATTATAAATACTTAACGGGCAGCTTTTTCGAGGGGTTTTTTTTCCAGATGGCATAAAGTGAGGTTAAAAGGCAATTAAATTTAATTAACATAAATCAACTAATTGCCATTGGGAACATCGAGCACTCCAGCATTTAATTAATAAAATTTCACTTGATTAAAATCAAATATTCGACACAAATAAGCTGCATTAAAAAGCTCCACTTTACAGACTTCAACTGGGATTCGTACTTCTGAGTAATTGTTATTAATTTATCTGTGGACTAAAAATAACTCAACATCTACGAGTCTGAGACTCATTATTATTAATTTATCTGTGGACTAAAAATAACTCAACATCTACGAGTCTGAGACTCATTAACGTTAGACTTGCAAATGGCAAGTATTAAGCTATAAACAATGCGAAGAAGGTACGCAACAGGATGAGCGTGGCACGTTGCACGTTGTTAAAGGTTTGAGTGCGGCTTATGAAGGACTTTTCTTTTGCGTAATTAACTAGAGAGAGAACAGTAACAATAAATTAGCAAATTTATGGCATTTCAGCAAATGTTGCTAAGGAAACGAAACACCCCAAAGCCAAGAAGGCAAAGACGCTGATAAGGCAGAAAACGTGCAACGAAAAGAATGTAAAATGAAAACGAAAACGAAAAGACGACGAAGCAAACAAATAATAATTATAATAAAGTGATAATGGTATTCAGTTTACAACGCTTTGACTTAAATGCAAAATGACAGGCAATGTCAGTACAAAGTGTCAAAGGGGCCGCTCTCTTGGCTCGAAGTCTCTTGGCCATTTGGCAGTTAGGCAAATGAGTTAACTTAATGTTGAGTTTGAGTTTGAGTTCGAGTTCGAGTTTGCGTGTTTTTGTCTGCTGTCGAACCGTTTAAAAAAGGCGCCGGCTTTGTTAAAGCTCCTCTAGAAATTTCCCAATCGACGCCCGACTGTCGGTCGGTCGCCGTCTCTTGGCTTGCAATTAGCTTACTCAAATTGCCCGCTGGTTAAATAGGCATTAATTAAGTGCTAAACGCATAAGTGTCCAGAGGGGTGTAGGAGAAAGTTTGTGCAGCTGCTGCAAGCCAGCGGCACTTATAATAAAAGTAATAAATAAATCAGCTAATGACTTGAACTTTGCTACTTGCAATTTTCCATTGCAGTCTTGCAGTTTAGCTGGCTATATAAAAACAATTACGTGCACGTTTCTTTTTTTAAGCACCCACGCGAATGTCATAAACGGGCATCAATCACATCCTCAACAATGACAGCAGCAGCAGCAGCAACAACACTAAAAACCACAAATGTTAAGTCATTTTTGGGTCATTTGCAATGCTGAGGCAATGAGTTGGCAATATGTTGTTGGAAAATCGCATCCAACAAATCTGGCAAATGCATTTGTTTTAATTGCTTGCCGGGGGATGTGATGTCACTGGCCCACAGCAGCAAAGGAGCAACACACACAGCACAAACGCAAGAGTTGGTTAGCCTTGTCACACGACACAATGGCAATAAACTGGCTTTGCCAGCAGTTGTTGCCAATGCTGCTGCTGCTGCTGTTGCTGCTGCTGACATAGTTGGCGTTGGTGGCTGTTGTCGTCGAATTGTCTGCTGCGACTGCATCGCTAAACGGTTTTGGCTTCGCTTTACGACAGCAGCAACAAAAAAGTCGCCAAATGCGATTACAGTGGTACTCCACTAAGAGGTTTGTGGTACATTTCTTATGCGAAAGTCGTATCTAATCAAAATTAACTGGAATCAAAATGCGCAACAAACAAATAAACTTGAAAAAAGACAATCTATATATTTGATAATGGTTTGAGACTTTCCCAGAATTATATTATTCCATTTAAGATTATTACTATTAACCTTGTCAGTTCTATTGACTGGCCTTAATTGCACTTATAAGATACAATTAATAACTCGATATTTATGCATACACAATCACCTTGACTTTTCATTACTGTTGCCGCACAAACGTTGACAAACGCAAGTCTATATTATTTATTTGAGGCAATCTTTTTGTTGGCCGTTTTACTATTTACTAATAAACATTTTTACCATATTGTTATTTGTCTTTGCCTCTTTGTTTGTTGCGTGCTTTGTTTAACAATTAGCACTCTTTCCATTTGCCAATTGTCGGCTCTTGAAAAGCTTTGTGTGGTTCGGGATGGGTAGATTTCCAATATATTTATCGCACGTGTGCGCAAACAAACAAAAGACTTGAAACGAAATGATTTTCTATTTTCATTCAAAAGATTTTTGCATTTATCTTAAATGAATTCAAAACAAATAGAGAAAAGCACGTTGAGGAAAGGCAATTTTAACAGCCAAATGCGCACATGATTAATCTACAAAATGCAACAATTGCACATTTTTGCATTGTGAGCGGCTGTAACTGTGTGACTCATCGCTAGTTGGCAGCCAGTTCGACGACAGTGTATGCCGAAAGTCTGCATCCGTGCTAATTTGGCAACTAAACGCATCAACTGTTCGTCTGTCTGACTGCAAGTCTCGCCCTCTGTCTAACTTTTTGTGACTATTCTCATTAGGCTTTGTGTTTGTTATGTTTTGTTTGAACTTTTTTTATTCAATGAAACTCTTTCAGCTTTCATACCCTGCAGTTATTTATACCCTGTAGAGAAAGAAGGGTCTCAAAATGTCTCCAGCGTTTTGTTCAATCTTAGTGTTCAACTTTGAAGCATATTATATCGCGAAAAGTTAGATCGCTCTTTCTTATCGTCATTAATTAACTTAATACTTTTTACTCGTAGTTTGATATACTCTATCATATGATTGAAGGAAACGCTGCTCTTATTTAATACTCATTCAATGACTGTTGACGCAATGAGGCAGAGTGCGACAATTTTAGCAGCGAACAGTTGCCAAGTTGACAGTTGCGCTTTTTTATACGATTTCTCATCATGGGGTGGGCAAAATGTGTGATGTTTGTTGGTGACATTTTTGTAGTTCCTCGAATGTGATGCGAATGTGATGTGATGTGATTGCTCTCGAGGCTCTCCCGGTCTCTGGTACACTCGGTCACGGGGTCTTTGACACTTTGTGCGGTTGCCATACAAACTATACTATACTACACAGTATGCACGTGGTGTGGGCAATTAAATTTGTCGGCCCAAAATATATGTGTGTGTAGTATTTGTATATGATTCCCGGATGCATTGCATAAGTTGTGCATCAAATTGTCGGCTTGCTTGGGGCGCAAAATATTTGCCTGCTAAATTTAGCGTCGCGTCAAAATGCATAAAAAGAGGCGGTTCGAGCCATTTGAATATTTTTCGTCTTGTTTTCTAAACATTTAAATATATATATAATTTTTTTTTTCAGCTTTTTTGTGGCCTGGCTTCTTGGTGTAAAGTGAGGCTGCCAAAATTTTGTAGATGCGCATAAATTAAGCATTTTAAATGATATACGCGTGACTTGTTTTTAGTTATCTATTTGAAACGCTCGAAATCAAATATTAATATAGAGCTTGGTACGATTTTTTTTTATTTACTTATTTTTTATTTGGCTCGTAATTCGCTTTTATTTAGATTTCCGTTTCTGCTTGCTGGCCAAATGTTTTCATCAATTATACTATTGGCCAAATATTTGCTTAATAAATCAGATACATACAAAAAAAGATGCCGAAATATGTTTATAATAAATAACTGTGGAAAGAAATCAAATTCGGGGCATTTTGGGTGCATCTGTTCTGAGATTTATGTGCAACTGCGTGGATTGCGTGGCTTTCATGGCTTTAATTAATATTTATTTATAGTCTCCATATCTTTGCCAATGTCTGGCTGTCGACAGACACAGACGTCTGGCCTCCTGCTCTCTCTCTCTCGCTCTATCTCTCTTGTTGTGACTATTGTAATCGATATTTTATGAGATGATTATTTGTGCAATGCCCCCCATAGATTCCCTCACTTTGCATACGTGTCTTTCCACAACTTAAAGTCACACAAGTTTATTTGATGGGCAGTTGTTGAAATGTTGTGGAGGGGAAATGCTGACTGCCTGTCACAGGGGATTTATGTTATGCCGCAACTTGATGTATTTTATGTGGAAAAAATGTGTGCGTGATATTCAGCTAACAATTTATGCATTGTGTACAGATATTAAGTTGCAATATAGCATAAATACGACCAACTTTTGTGGGCAAATGGATTTTTTGTGATTATTTTAGTTTATTTTCGGGCAAAGTTCATTCAAATTACTTTGGGAAAATTCCGCCAGATTTAGTTTGATTTGCCTGCGATAAATCCAAACTAAAAGAAATGGGAAATTTAGCCAAAACGAAGACAAAAGAGAATGAAACTTAATTAATTAGTGTCAAAATGGCGCGAGCTACAGCCTGGCAGCTGGCAGCAGGCAGCAGGCATCAGGCAGCTTCCACTCCAAAGAGTCCATTTCCTTCGCTCTTCAATGCGCTCACACTTTTAGCTAGCGTCGCTATCTGAGAGCCGCGACTGCTTCCTGCTTGGCTGTCATTTGGCAAATTAATGGAATCAGCGCAGCTATTAGCCAACTGCGGGCCGGCTACAAGAACAAGCCAATGATATTATCAAGCAGGGCACACCAAAAAAAAATATAATAAAAATGGTTAAAGTCACCGGCGCGACTGCCAGGCATAACGGTAATTTATCTTTTAGCACGAATTATCGATCGATGTTGTGGCATTTCTTTCTCAGTTCTTCGTGCCGCAGTCCCAAAGAATTTTGCTTAACTTTGGCCCAAAACTTAATGCTTTATCTGTGTATGTTTGCCATTAGGTAACTGTCAGTTCCGCAACAGTCAAAGCAGTAGTCAGAGAAGAGTGTGGCGTGTGGTGTGTGGTGTGCAGGGGGATTATTATGCGCGACTCAATAGACTGTTAACTTGGCTTATTGAGTTGTACAGCCTGCCGTCGTTGTTGTTGTCGACCTTTTTATCGCCTGCCAAGTATCTATAAAGTCGCCAAAGACGACGTCGAAGTCGAAGTTGAAGTCATTGCTGCCGGCTCAAGTAATTTTCGTTGTGGCAGCTCTGGTAATGAATGAGGGGTGCGCCAGCCACGATTACCAAAACGGCAACAACATTTTTGGCACGCGAAAACTTACGCTTATTCAATTTTCAGCACCGCCGTCGCTGTTGCCGCCGGCCAACATGGCGTATGAGCGCTTCCGCTTTCGTTTGCTTCCGCTGCGGGCGGCAAACAAACACACACACACACACACATTGAGAGAGAAGTGGACGGGAGTTTATGTATTCGCTCCCTGTCTGGCTTGCCAGTTCCTCCTACATTTGCCAAAATTTCAAATGGACATGAACAATGCGCGCCGCGGCAATCATTCATAGTGCCGTCGTCATTGTTGTGTGTGTTTGTGTCCTGCACCAGACCAAATTGTTTGCCGTCGACGACACACGAATCCTTTTTTGCATGGCGAAACTTTTTGGGCTGTCTGCCTCATCCCAAGCTCCCCGTCTCTACACTGGGCCGTGGCTAGACACAACTTTCAGTACTGGGAGGCGAAAAAACAACACCTGCCAGGACCTGTTTCTGGTTAGCTAATTAAGATGAATGCGTTGAGCGTTTAGCAGCTTAAATGATTCGGAAATTTGGCTGATGAGCAGGTTTAATGGTGGATATGAAACACATTCCGCACTGCGAAAGTTTCTTTCTCTCTTTTTTTCGCAGTGTACGCATATCAGTCTCTTGAATATTGTTTACTTTTACATAGCCAAAATAAACAACGATATGTAAGTAAGCGACAAAGAAGCCTGCCTCGCTTGCTGACAACTCACAAAAGTGTTGGACGCCCCACTGGCATGCCTGCTTTTCTTATGTTGATGTTGCTTATATATGCACATATAATCTTTAATATTCAAATAAGCCAAATGTGAAAATGCGAGCGTAAGCCCAATGGCGAATTGGCCAAAGCCAAAAGGGTTGGCAAAGCGAGCATCGAGTTTGATGCCATTTATGTATTTTTATAAGCACAAAGTTAAACAAACTTTTCGTTCTTGTTGTGGAAGAGATATGGCATCTTGGCTTATAAATCATTTGGCAAGTTTAATTTAATAAAAGTTGAAAGAATTTAAAGATACATTTTGCGAGTCGCTTTTATTTCCTTTTCTCAACAAAATTCCTTTATGAAACTCAATTAGTCTTCAATTAATAAAATATAAATAAAATATTTTCTGGATTTCTTCAACGAATTTAAGTTAAAGTTTTCTTGTTCACCCTAGCATTTATCAACCACTTTATGCAGGGCGTTTATTCGCTTACATATATAGTAAATCAATAGGGCATACAAACGGCATTTACCCTCCTTATCTGTATATATATATTTTGTGTTACTTATGTAGTTCTTGTAACTTGTTTTTTTTTTTGCGTGTCAGATTTATGCAACACGCAACTGAAGTGACTTTGTCATGTTGCGTGTTCGCATTTAATGCGACTATAATTTAATATTTCTGTCGCTATTTTTCTTCTTCTTTTTGGCAAACAGTTACAACTGCCAGAACAAGAAAGTTCATCCCTTGTTCAAAAAGGATAGGGTGGTCTTTTTTGGTTATTTTTGGGGTGGCGATAGCTTGTGGCCGCAACTGAAATTGTGTTGCAATTGTCTCGTGTCAGTTGCTTGCTGGCTGCCTTGACTGATGGGTTTCAGCACCACACGCTGTGGCAGCAACAACAACAACAAGAACAACAACATCAACGGCAACGGCAATCAGCAACCCTCTTCAAAAATTAAGTCGTGTCGAAATCGATGCCAGTTGTGGGAGGCAGCGCAGCCGTTGCCGTTGACGTCGACGTCGACATCGACCGCATGTCAATCATAATTAAAAGTTTCAGTCTGTTGGATTCGGGTGTTCTGGGGGGCATTTTCAGCTTTTTGCAAAACAGGGTTCTCGCTTATCTTATAGTGCGCTTGATTGCTTTTCAAACACATCGCACACCCAGACCGACAGTCAGCTGCTCGTTTAGTCAATCAGTCAGTCAGTTAGTGGAGAGAGCCTCAGTCATTCATGCAACTTCAGCCATTCATTCATATTGCCTGCCATTCGAGCTCTTTATCAAACATCGCTGCTGCCCAATAAGGCACTGCCCATTCAGTCGTCGCACGAGGCCATAACTAAAGCCTCTCTCTGCCTCTGCCACTGCCTCTGCCTCTGCCTCTCCCTCTTTGTTCTCTTTTTGCGGCTCATTATCAATTTCCAATGTAACGCAGAGGAAAATGTGCGTGCAATCGTGTGCAGCACTCGAAGCAGTGGCATCTGTCTGTGCACCATCTTCTTCTCAGCCCACCCCATCTGCCCCATCTCTCGGCTGCTGTTCCGTTGTCAGTGTCTGTGTCGTCGTCGTCAATGTGTCTGCAACAATTGTTGCTCTCTATGCGCTGTCAGGCGAGCGTTGCATGCTGCCTGCTACCAGTTGTTGCCAGTAGTTGCCTTCTTCTCCTCTATGCCTATCTATCTATTGTCTGTCTGACTTCCAGTTGTTACTTAAAGACGTCGCTTGCAATTGCTGTGATTCTGGTTTTCGTTGCTGCTGCTGCTGCTGCAGTTGGGGCATTGGGACAGTTGCAGCAGGAACACATTCACATTCACATCCACATCCACATCCACAAGCCCATTTATAGAAACAGCACTTGCACTTATTTGCCGCCATGGCACGCTGCGTGCCTGGCAAGCAAACTAGGCATGTAGCTATCAATGGCTCATCAACTGTACGAGTACTTACTACTTATGTTACTACTTGCCAATGCGTGTCAAACTGTACAATATGCATTACCTGCAATGAAAAGAGTAAGAGAGGGGAGAAGTTAATAAAATGAGCTTAAGAATGAGTTAGAAAATCATTTTGTGTAACTTAACGCAAATGTTTAAAATGTTCAGTATATAAATAGTTGCTTCAACTGCTGTGGCCGTTTATTTTGTTGTCTAGTGTATCCATCAGATGGCCATAAAATAGTTTGAAATGTTTAAATTGAGATTTAATTATGTGGCAACAACCGGATCAACATAAAATGGGGCGAAAAGGCGGCTATTCTCAAAAGTCTTCACGGGTTTTTTGCTGCTTGTTTTTCGTTTTTTTTTTTTTATATTTTGCCTCCGTGCTCTGATGCCTTGACTGACATGCCCGGTGCAACCCCTTCTCCATCGCTCGTGTCTGATTTAAATGGATTTGTTTAGAGAAAAAGTTGTGTGTCTGTTTTTCCGACACGTGTGTGTGTGCGTGTGTTATTGTTATAACATTGAAAATGTTTTGGGGAAAGTGCAACGGGTTCATGTAATTTGTTTGTTTGGTTTGCGTGTCATAGTTCAACACCGCCGGCGTCTATTTTCGGAGAGTTTATTGACTGCAAATGTCGTACGGCGGGGTCAGTGACGAATAAACGTCATTTAACAGCTGGGCTTTAAGCAATAAGCGAGCTTTGCACAAATCCATTTGCCATGCAAATACAAAAAGTGGACAATTTAGTATCAACACGAGTCTCTTCAGCAAGAGAGAGAGACAGGGAGCGAGAGCGAGAGGGAGAGAGTCAAAGTTCAAGCAGCTCAGCCTGGCCCCAAGTGGACGACTGAGTGCCGTCGCTGCCGTGGCGTTGGAGTTCATGTGCAGATGCCACTTGCCTTGAATAAAATATGATGATGACAGCCAGGACCTGACTGCGAGCCTGCTTGCCCGCATGCCCCATGCCCCATGCCCCCGTTCACCCACACACAAGTGTTGACGATGATGATGCACCGTGTTGAAAGACAAATAACGCACCGCATCACGGTGACTGTGGCAAGTGGTTAAGCGAGAAAGAGCGAGAGCTGCTGCGCGTCGAGTTGAATTCATATGGATGCATGCAGCAGTTTTATGAGGCAACATTCGGGCTGACACAATTCGTTGGCCAGCGAACTGAGGCGCGTTGACACACAGCAACACCGGGAGAAAAATAAATGATCTAAAACATATATTAAATCAGCAAACTTTTCTACTCTTGAAAACTTTTAAGAAACATTTCATTTTTTATTTTTTTTTTAAATATATAAAAATTCCTCTTATATTCTTACGTGCTTTAAATACCCAAGGTAGCTTTGCAAACTGCATGCCACTTAAGAGTAGCGTTGACCCACGGTGTGGCAAGCTGACTTTGCATTGTATACAATTTCCAGCATTAATATGTCTGGAATATGAAGGCCTACAACAAACCAAATTGATTAAGTAACCTCTTCGTATTTGCTTGAATTACATTAAAACGTTTCTTGTACAGATATGATTTACATTGATGTAAATGCATGTTGAACAAGTGGAGTTGACAGATAAGAGAATATGTCTCTGTCTGTCCAACTGTGCATAAGATTTATAATGTGGTGTACCGAGGGTGTTCAGAGTGTCGGTTTAATATCTGGTGGCAAGTACAGAAAGACAGACCGATGGCAAGCACATTGAGTGGCGCACTTTAGACGCATAATATGTGATGATGATGATGTTGCACATAGCCTGTTCCGCCGGGGCATGCCAGGCAGTTGTATGCGTTTAATCTGCGCAGTGCCTTGGCAAATTTGTTCAACGTTTCTGTTTCGGGGCAAACATGACTTTTCCTTTTTTTTCTTTCTTTTTTTTTAAATCAGAGCAATTTGTATGCAATAAATTCACAGAGATATTTTCCACAGCGTCAAGATTTACGTAATGCCACCCACTGACAGGCTTGTGTATCTCTCTGTATCTCTCTTTCCCCCCAACATGGTCTCTCTGATTCAGATGCGGATACACATTCAGAATCACCCTTGACAAACCGACTAACAGTCTGACTGGCTGGCTGGGTAGCTGGCGGGCGAGGTCGTTTCTATGGTTCCAGGGCTGCTGTACAGTTGACGCTTTTTACTTGACATTTGTCAAGCGCTTTTATGCCCACAAGGGTGCACGGCTAAAGTGGGGGGTGGTCTGTGGGACAGTCTGTCAGTCTGCGCCCACAGATTGTCACAGCGCCATCTACAGAACGTGCTGAACTGAACGGATGCTTTAATCGAGTAGCATCTAGCCCCCTCTCGCTCACCCGCCCTCACCTTTTGCAAAGGTCAAAGTCAAGAGCAGCCGATTGTTCAGTTGTGCGGCCCAATTATTAATCCGACTATATAGTGTAACAGTACTGAACAAATCGGAGGAAATAACTACTTGAGACTCGGCAAGTCGCCAATTTCGCTCGCTTAAAACAACAACTATAAATTTGTGCTGGCAATGACAAAAAAAAAAACACCAAAAAATCAAAAAAAAATCTCGGGGTCGAACATAACAACCAACAGTAACAACAACAACAACAACAAGGAAGCATTGTTAAATTTTTGTTTTATTGCAAACATTCAACGTTTGCGTTTTTGCCATTTAAATGTTGAGAATGTTTGCTGTTGTTGTTGTTGCTTGGACGGCGATAAAAATCACTGAAATAACAGGGCAGAACGGCTAAAAGGAGCACGTCGATTACAATATACTCTAACTGAATAAATAAATAAAAAAGAAAGCATACTAAAATTCATAAAGCTAAAATCAATTTCGAAACCTTTCCACATCAATTTATGTCAAAGAACATTTTAATTAAACTTGCATTAACCCAAAAATTCAAATATTGAAAGAGATAGATACAAACGCCGGCTTAAGGGTAACGACATGCCACACAAATTAATCTTTCGCACATTTATCAACTCGTATTTTGAGTTTTCTCACTTTTGTTTTTCGGTCTCCCTGCTGCAGCACAAAGTTGACATAGCCCCATTTTAATAAATTAAACAAGAGAGAATCGGGCGCAGTTTGTACAACATGCTGAAGTCAGCACAATTCCGTAATGCTCCAGCCCAGTACAACAATTTGTGTGTGTGGGAAGGGGAGGGGAGGGTAGGGGAACAACAGGGGCGAAAGACCCCAATGGTCTCGTTTACAAATTAAGCACTTCCAAATGGGCAGCAAATTAATTTTTATTGCTTACAGAGTTATGTAAAATAGTAGTACAAACAAATTGCTGGAGTTTTATATTTTGGTTCGGTTCGGGTTTGCCTTATAGAGAGGGACTTGCCAGCTAGAGATTTGGTAGCTAGCTTGCGAAATGCAAAAACTTTTTGCAACTTGTCGACTCCTCCATAAGTTCAGAGAGAAATTGACAAAGTTTTGGTTTTCCAGACTTGCCAAAAGAATGGGAGAAGACAGACGCTGGCTGCCTGGCTGCCAGCTTGACAGTTATTTAGTGCAGGGATTAACAAGATAGGCACCGGAAGCGGAAGTGGCCAAACACTTTCCGACGCAGCTGTGTGTGTGTGTGTGTTGGTGAGTTTGCTTGTCTATTCGAGTATATTATGTTGCCAGCTTAACGTGGCTAAGATAAGTACATACTATATTCTCTGTTATTAGCCTGAAAGTAATGTCTATTTAATTGAGCTGCAACAAATCAATAACTTAACAGGGAAAACTTTAAAAGGCAAGGATATCAAATGCACACACACAAAACAGAAAGGAATAATAAAACGAAATTTAAAATGTTGCATTTAACAATTCCCTGTGTCATTTTGCGAGTGCAGTTGCATAACTAAAAACAATTATTAAAATTCTGAACGTAGAAAGTATTTATTAAACGACAATTTTATGCAATGCTCACGTTTTCTGAAGTGAACAGAAAAAATGAATAAAAATACTGCTTATGGTTTTATGATGAGTGTTTTTAATGGTCACGTTGATAGTTGATTGCAGTGGCAGTTTGACAATTTCATTTGGACAGACACAGAATTCAGGATGTGCTCGCATCGTGTTTGGGGATGTCATTGTACATGTTGCGAGTGGCTTATCATTTATTAATATGCTTTATTATTGTTGTTATTTTTTTGTGTCGTTGTTGTTTGTTTGTTTGCAAAGGAAGGGAAACGGTAAGAGGCGGAAGTCTGACGCAGAGAGTGAAGTGCCTTCAAGTGAAGTGGAAACCTGACTGTAGGCCAAGGGTTGTGGCAACAAACACCAACAACAAAAGTTGTTGCCTGACAGACTGCTTGCTGGCTGGCGGCTGCTTAAAGTGTCATTGTTGCCATCGAGCATGTTCTTTGTTTAATAAATAATTTATTGGCCCGGCAGTCGTTGAGTCGTGTGTGTGTCTGACACAAAAATGATGGCGCGTGTGGCAGGATAGAAGCTGAGAAGGGTAGCAACCAAGATGGCAAACGGACATTAAACATTACTACGCAAACGTTGAGATCCCTGAGTGAGTGCTTCCTGAGGATTATTGACAGAACGGTAAGCTTAAACATACCAGCTTAAAGTAAAGTTGTGCAAATCTCTTCCATACACATTCGTGTTGGCTTAAAATTAGCTTCCATATTATATTTGGCATTTAAAGCGAAAAATTCAATGTGCTTTTTATTGAATGCACTATGGCTTACGTTCATTGTCCCTAGCTACTCCTTTGTCTATCATATTCGTGTATACTTTTACTACATGCTCATCCTTGCTAGGGTTTCGCTTCACTGCTGACTTGCCTTTTACCCAATTGTGCAGCAAACAAAAAGTTGATTGCATTTCACACGGCTGCAACCGGAACAAGCTAACGGCAGCAGCACGTGAATGCAGGAGCCTCTTCTCTCGACCCAGTTAAGTAGTTCACACTCAAGTGCTTTCATATGGAGCACACACACACATTCAGTACATTCTTTATATATTTCGAGACCAAAAAAAAAAAGAAACGCAACGGCACAACTTTTGCATAATGCACTTGGCCACTCAGCAACGAACCGCTCCTTCCTCATCAAGCCACCTCCTTCCATTTCATGTATAATAGATTTCAATGTACTCCGGACCAGTCAACATTGCAGCGCAGAACATTGGGCTTATATGTTGACCTTAGCCATACAATATACGAGCTGATGCCTAGGCATATGCGAAAGGTACACTGGCACGCGGCTATTGTTATTGCTGGAGGTGCCGTTCAGTTCGGTTCGGTTCGGTTCAGGTCAGGACGGGTCAGTTAGGATCGAGGAGGCCCCAACGCGTGTGTTTGTGCCCAACTTTTGGCTCATTTCATATTTTCAAGTTTTAATTGAAAAAACACAAAATGGGATTTGTGTGTGTGTGCCTGAAATATATGACTGCGGCAGTTAACCAAGAACACACACACACATACGCAAACTGGAGGACATTAAATCAACAAGTGATTGCAGTTGCGTCAACTTTTACTTTGTGACTTTGCCCTGCCCTCGACTTTGATATAGCCTTTGGTTTTAGTCTTGGTCTTTTTCGTGGTCTCGGACCTGGCCGGGTGTCGTGTCACGTTGCAGAGTCTTCGTCGTCGTCGTTGCTGGCTCTTAATTACCGGAAGTTGCTAGCCTGGTCGCTCCGTTTGCCCAGGTAACAAGCTGCAATTAGTGTCTGGGACACACCCACAACACATACCAACAACAGCAACAACAACAGCAAAATGGCACGAAAGCCGATAGCTGCTCAAGAAAAAGTACTTAGATATGTACTTCAAACTGGCTTACAAGTTGCCACAGTTGTTGTACATACTTTGTTGTGGTATAGCTATGTGCCTTGACTGGCCAGCATTTACAACTTTATTTAGAACCATGCTGCAACGGTATTTTAGGGTTCTTAAACATGTCAGTCAAGTATTTTTTCCAAATAATTCTTAGAATCACTTTATTTCCCACAATCTTAAAGGGTTATCTATGGTCAGTTGGTGTAAGAAAACCAATAAAAACTTGAAAGCAATTAAGCTCGATACCTTATCAAAGACAAATTGTGGCATTGCACCCAGTGCGGAGACCAAAAGTCTCTGTTTCTCTCTGTCTGTGTCTCTGCCTGTGCACATGTGTCGCAGCATTATATTTATGGGCAATTTCAATTATCTCCTTGCAAGCCATTTAATTGCATTAATTAAACCAACACGAAATGTTTAACATTCATTAACTCTTTCTGTGTGCATTTTATGACATTTATCCGCTGCTGTTCGCCATCCACATCCCGAGTTTCGCACCAGCCAGCTGTATCCTTATCAGCGGTAACTCTTTTCCTCCTTTCTGCACTTGTGCCGCATTTCCGGCGTTAATTGAGTACAGTGTGGGGTCCACGTGGAGCCGGGTTGCAAAGAGAACCAAGCAACTCCACGGTGTCTGTCTGTCTGTGTGTGAGTGTGTGTGTTCAATAGCAATTAGCTGTGGCAACCACTCACATTTTGCTGGTTTGGCATAAAGTCTGGCCCAGGCACTTTATCAATTAAATTTTATTAATTGATGGTTTGTGCTCTCTCTCCATGCCATATTTTTTTCATATATATATATTTTTTTTGGCGGAGCTAGTGAACATATTTTTTGATTGATATTTCAATTGAAAGCTCTGCATTCGTCAAATTCAGCAATTAATCAAAGCCAAATCATTAGGTCAAGCAAATATTACGCATACGCCGCATTGCCAGGGCAACACACAACATTATAATTAAAAGGCACTTAGTTCTGAGCTGTAAATATAACAGAGAGAGAGAGAGAGAGAGAGAGAGAGAGAGGGAGAGAGAGGGAGGGAGAGCGAGTTCAACTGAGCTCAAAATCAGGCAAACAAAGCGCCAGTACAAACAATAAAATACTAAAACAGAGCGCATTATCAAAACAATAAACAATTGATGGCATTTTACTTACGCCAGCAAATAGCAACAATCAAAAACAAACAGAAACAAGCCGCAAGCATAAAAAATCAATATAAAAAGAACCAAACACAAAGCGAGCTAACACCAAAGAAGAAACAAAACGCTGCAAATAAATAAAAATTGATTTATTTATTAAGCATTAAACAATAAATGGGATTTTCTTTTATCATCAAACCAAAGAAATATCATAAACACACAAACACAGAAAGAAACCGAAGAAACCGAAGAAGAAGGAGCAGAAGCAGAAGAAGGCAGAGGAAGTAAGTAGTAAACTAAAGTTGTCAATCTTCAGGCAATGCGCCGACGACAATAACAATTGCCAACAAGCAGGACTAGATGAAACAAATGTACACAAACAAATAAATGCAAATCATTTTGCTCAGCTCGCTTCACGCTATTGGAGAGTGTTGAGCTTCTGATGGTTACCATTATGACGATTGGGATCGTGGTCTGGGGAAATGATATTAAGACTTCCACAACGGAATGCGTCTTGTTTGGTGAACGTAAACGAGTCCGAGTCCGTGTCCGAGTCCTGAACAAGGCCTAATAAGTAGCTGATGTAGAGTGGTTCTCAGCACTTGGTCCACCCCAAAACTCATTTGAATTTCCTTTTGTTTCTTTTGCTATTTTTTTTTTGATTTGTTTTTGTTGGTCTTCCATTTTATTTCAGCAAATTTGTAACTGTCACTTGCCTGAAGTTCTGTTATTTTTTTTTGTCTCTTCTTTTTATTTTTAGTAGGCATAGAAATCTGTTTGTTCCGGCTTTTTGTGTAACCGGTTTGCTTACGGCGAACTTTGTGCGTGCCCCAACAACAGATTCGTTTTTGTGCTGCATTGTGACAAAAAAAGTTAGTGGATGGCAATAGGAAAGGTAGCAAAAGGTAGCACAAGTTTTGCAAGTGACAAATAGATTTAAATTCGAAAATGCTTTTTGCTTGTCGCTATTTTTTATTCGGCCAGCAGTTCAATTGGCCTTTGTGAGTGTGTGTGGTGTCTAAAGTGGAGCAGGGCGGAGTGGAAAGGACTTTGGAGCATGTCATGCAAAGCACTATTGACGGCGGTCGTAAATCTTTTGTAAAAGTGTTGCTACAACCCTTGTCACTGTTCGGCAGAGTGAAAGGGCAACGAGGCGGTCGACGCAGGGCAGTATTCAAACGAGTGGGGCGGACTTTTGTGTACGAATTTGAGCCGGAAAATCAGTTAAAAGCGATTTAAAAGCGCTGTCAAGCACTTGTAAAATTTGCGAACGAAGCGAGGGTGGACACGGAACTATTTATTTATGTAGTTCTAGGAAGATACAAATAGTTGTGTATGGGAAAGTCAAGAGTTAAGTAACTATTAAGTTATACACGCAAGCAAACGGAACTGAGGTCAAAAAATAATTCTAGCTCGCAGCTATTAATAATAACATTAGGAATTTTCAGCGAACGAAATTAGCTTGAACTTAATTTTGGTAGAAACAGAACCAAACAAATAATTTATTCAAAATAATTTCTAATTATAGCTTCTGACCTTCTGGCCTTGATGATTTTGAGATCTGTTTTAGCAGACAAAAAACCACTATGATAATGATTCTGCGTATCTATATAGAGACATTAGCAAACGGAGCGTATACATATTTGTGAATTGTTTTTCCACACATTTCCATGGAAGCATGGAAAGTTCGTTTGAAGCAATTAAACGAGGCATAAATGTTCACAGCTCTTTTTTTTGGCCCTCTGCACGCCATCATCATCATCATTATCAGCATTATGATGATCAACAGCACACATCCATCGACTAGCATATACAAATTAGCATTCTAATGAGCAACTGAAGCGAGTTGCGGCTGTGGCTGCGACTGCGACTGCGGCATGTGGCACGGCATGACAATTATGGCGCCGCCTTTTGTCTATTCCCACTCCGCCCCTTTTAGATCAGTAGCATGGACATGGTCAGGCATTGTCTTGTTTACTTAGACATTGCGTGTTGGCCAACTCAAATGAGTCTCATTTCGTTCCACTTAGTGCTATGTAATTTTAATGTTGCACTTGCCGTTCAAGTTCCTGCGAATTGTTTGCGTACATATGAACAAAAGTATATAGCATCATGTACTTATGAATGAAAACTGCAGCGACAGATAGGCTGTTCTACATCTACTTGCCACTTGCCACTCACTCTCTGTCTTATGCCACAGCTGGTGTTGGCTTCAACATGGGAGCTGTTAGAATCGAGGTGGCTGCTGTGGCTGCAACGAAACTGAAAACCGGTTACAACAACGCCTGGCGGACACCAAAAAAAAAAGAAATAAATAAAAAAATACAAAAATTCTTGACTTTTGTTTCACATACACAAAAAAAAAAAAAAAAAACTCAAGTTTATCTTTAGCTGCTGCTTCTTCTTTCCACTACTCTTGTTGTTTATAAAAATTCTTTGAAATGCACACAAACAATCATACACTGACTCTCCTCCTCTCTCTTTCTCTTTCTTTCTGTTTCTCACACACAAAAATTAAATTTTTTCTCTCTCACTCTCCGTTTCTTGGTCTTTTTTTGTTTTATTTTTTATATGGCTCTTTTGGTTTGTGCTCTGGCATTTTTTTCCATCTTCCTGCACGCTTCGCTCCGCTGCACCCAGTTTATAAGGAGCGTTCCCTTTGCCCCTCCGCTGCTGTTTGGCTAGTTGTTCGGTTTGTTTAGAGTTTTTCGGTCGGTGCTTTTAAACGCAGCTCCATCCGCACAGAGCAGCGAGTTTCAAGTGGCATGCATGTAAAAATGCAACGTAAGCCGGCCCCTAGCATATAGAGTGGGAGCAAGTTCAAAGAGAGCGGGCCACGAGCAGGGGGCACACAGAGAGTTAGCTGGTTAAGGGCAAACCCAATGCGGTTGATGACTTGCATTTGGCTCTCGCTTTCGGGCCCGCAACACACACAGAGAGACTGACTGACTCTGGCTCTGACTCTGAGTCTGAGTCTGCCCCAACTCAAACTCCAACTGCAACTCAGAGGCTGACTTTGACTTTGGCACTGGTTAGACTGGCTGGCTGACTAAACTGGGTCTGGATTAGGGGCAGCACCCCTCTGCCTCTGGCTCCTCTGACCAAACCAAACCGACTCCTGCTTCAGCTTTGACTCTTGAAGTTGTCGGTCGGTTTTCTCTGATGTTGTTTTTGTTGCTTTTGTTGATTAGTATTGAGTGCGCTTGCTTTGGCTGCATATTTCATTTCTTAGCTGCAGTTAAGAGTGTGACCAGACTGCTGTAATAATCTATTATTTAAATTGCTTTTTGGTTAACGTAACAGGAAGCTCGAAAGACAACGGACAGAAAATGCAATTTTGAAACATTCTTTAAAGGATCTAGAATTAACCATTAGTGATTCTTAAAGCCCATTCATGATTCAACGAGATTTAAGATGAAGATTCGAGGCGGGTCTCATAACACATAGTTTAAAAAGTTTTGCTGTTAAAGACATTCAAAATTTCGAATTTTACTAATAATATGACAAATTCCTAAATACATGTTATCTTTACGTTCAAAAACCGTAGTCAGACATTCTGTATAAACTGTCTTTGCTTCACTTGAGATTTTTGATGAGTGCCTTGGTGAACTCCGAGCACTTGGCCTTGCCACCCAGATCCGTAGTACGAACATTGTCATCCCTTATGGTCGTGGTAACAGCACGTTCAATCTTGTCGGCATAGCTGCCCATATCGATATAGCGCAACATCATTGCCGCAGAGAGTAGCAGTGCCGTGGGATTGGCCAGATCCTGACCAGCTATGGTCGGCGCTGTGCCATGGACAGCTTCAAAAATGGCGCCGTGTAGGCCAATGTTGCCTGAGGGCGTTAGACCCAAACCGCCAATAAGACCAGCGCACGTGTCGGACATAATGTCGCCATAGAGATTGGGCATGACGAGCACATCGTATCTGGTGGGATCGGCCACAATCTTGAGGCAGACGGCGCTAATTGCTTGCTCCTCGTACTCAATGCCCTGCTTGTCAAGCTCATCCTTGTACTTGGCGTACACCTCGCGCACACAGTTGATGAACAAGCCATCCGACATCCGCATGCTGGAACGCTTGTGTACCGCCGTAATCTTTTTCCGCTTCATGGCCAAGGCATACTTGAAACAATATTCGGCGACACGCAGCGAGGCAGGTCGTGTGATCAGCTTGATGCTCTGCACCACACCATTGACTAGCTGATGCTCTATGCCAGAGTATTCGCCTTCGGTATTCTCACGGATGGTAATGATGTCCACCTTGCCGTAGACGGTCTCAACGCCATCCAGGGAGCGACAGGGTCGCACATTCGCATACAGGTTGAAGAGCACACGCAATGTAAGATTTAGCGAACGGAAACCTTTTCCCACGGGCGTGGTCAGAGGACCCTTCAGACCCAGCTTGGTGCGCTGCATGCTGTCTATCACATTCTGGGGTATTGATGCTTTGCCCGATGCATCTGTCACCGGCGTCACATCCACTGGCTCGAATACGAGTGGTGCACCCACTGCCTTGAGCACCTCCAACACGGACAGCGAGATCTCTGGACCAATTCCATCGCCAGGCATCAGAGTTATGACGCGTTCCTTTTGCTTGCCCTTCGGAGTGTCACCGCCTTTTTTGGATGCACCACCACCACCCTTAGCAGTTGATTTTTCTCGCACTGAAGACACCTTGCATGGATCCTTTGGTGGTTCCGGCGGTCCTGGTGGCTCATTCATTGCTCCAGCCGCTTCCACCACCTCCACTTGTGTGGATGTGTTCATTTCTCGGCGAGGTGGTGCAGTGGTAACTGTTTGCAGCACCGTCCTTGGCTTGCGACCACGTCGTACACTAAATGGCTGCCGACGTACCCGTATTTCTCTATCTTCCGGTGCACGTTGGCGTGTGTGACGATGCGCGAAGGGATCATTGTGATCCTTCCGTGCAATCATCGTTAGCCATCTTTGATTGTCCCATCGAGCAACAGAATCCCTAGTTGGGCAGACCAAAAGGGCTGTGCGTAGCGAACGAATGGTTAGTGTGGAATGGCGACACAGTGTGCCAATGCCGAAGAATTTGTTAAACATGTCCATAGGAATTTAAAATCAAAAGCTTTAGTCGATAAATAGTTGCCACTAAATCAATATTTTTACGGTAAGAGCTGTTGTTAAGTGCAACGCCTACTTAGTATTGACCAAGTTTGGATTATTTATTTATGCATAGAGCAATAAGAGTTGCAACAGCTTCAAGTATTTTTCTCTTAAATAACATCTTGACTTAAGCACTTTGTATATTTTTGTATTCAACTTAACTTCTGATCGGGTTTTCCATTCTTCAAACCACTTAGTCAAAGTCACTCTTAAACATAAATTATTTGTAGCTGTGTAAAAAATACATTTTGTTGCAACAAAATGGTGGAACTGAACACTTGTTCAAGGTCCAACTCATTGACTTCCTCACAATTTGCATAGCTTTTAGTCCAACGGCGTCTTTTGCAGGGTCCAACTATTATTATTACCATATATATTTTTTTATGGCTAGTTTCGCTTTTGTTGGCGCCTCAAAACTTTGGCGACTGGCACCGCCCCAAAACTTTCTCAACTGCAAGCACGCGACGTAATGTGGGTGAGGGGGCGGAGGTTAAAGGGGTGGACTGGGCATCCAGGTCGAGGCGTCGCCTGGTAACCCTTTCGCTTTGTCGCGGAAATTATTTTCATTTAAGTGAAATTATTTTGGGGACGGGTTTTCTCTTTGACTATTACAGCTGCGGCTGCTGCTGCTGCTGCTGCTACTGCTGCTACTGTGATTTGTTTTTGGGTTAAGAGTTAGCTAATTAAATTACTTTTTCGACTGCAATTCCATTTGCAATTTGCAATTTGCAAAAAAGCTGTTTGTGCTTTGAAGGTCGCCGTATTTGCTCTGCACTTGCGCTTTAATTGAAAAAGTTGCCACTTTGTTGCTGTGAAATGTTTTTATATGGGACACTCACAATATTTAGGGGTATTTAATTATATATATATATATGTGGTATGAAAAACGCAAAGCAAAAGTAGCTGCGAAAGGTAATCAAATTATGCAGAGCTACCGGAGGGGCACACCTGCAGCCAAGCTTAAGCAGACGCGCCACGACATGCCACGCCCTAGCGCCTTCCAGCCAAGTTTTCATTTTTCAAGCTGTTGTCATTTGGCATAATCATATTTCAGCGGATTAGCATAATTTAAGCACACAAAATATTAATAATGAAAAGTGAATGGCTGTCGGAGTCGAGTTCCACAAAAACCATATACAGCAGACACACACACACAGAAACACATGCACACATTAAAGAACCTGGCACGCCTCCATCCTCTTTGACAAAAATATTAAAATTTTCCTACTGTTCTGCATTGCCCCTCGTTTTGTGTGTGCTTGGGGTATAGGGCAAAAATTAAGTGTCCCCAGTGCCCCTTCGTATAAATTTTGTTTTTATACAGTTTTAGAGGGTATGTACATTCGGAAGTTTGAAGTTGCACTGTTTTCAAAAACTAATATCTTATATCTCGACTCTACTTTCAGGAAACTGCCTTTAAATTATGCTAGGAAAGAGCTCTAGTATCTAACATTGTTAGAGTATTTGCTCTTCTTCACTTTGTTTTAAGCTGTGTCTTCTACTTATGCTTGTTTTAAGCATTTATATTCACATTTGGTAATATATACTATATCTAACTCTACCGCGCCTTTGCATAGTATGTTTCTCTGTTGTTTTTTTTTGGAGTATTTGGCGTGGGGTTGGTTTTGTATGTTTTATTGTTCTTGTTGTCGTTTTTTTTTTAGTCGGTGTTGGCGTTGAGCGACTCGCAATTGTAGTTAAATGATTGATGGGCTTTTGGAAAGGTCGCTCCCACGCACACATACACACATGCACACTTAGACAGAATACGCTACCATTATTTACACATTATATTATGCGATATTGTAATTTCAGCTGCGAAAACGCCAAGCTGTCTAGCTGGGCGTTAACTCACCACGATAGTCAGACGGCATAGATAATTATTCTGTATAGTATAATAATACTTTGTTTGTTCTTTGGCGATAATGAAAACACGAGCATGAATACGAATACGAAATTCGATTGGAACACAAAGTACGCACCTGCAACGATAAAGCGAATAGATAGAAATTAGTGTTTGTGTTTGAAAACGAAAATGTTAAAAGAAATTATACATAATTAGAATGTAAAGAAAAGAGAGAGAGAGAGAGAGATAGAGAGAGTAACGGTTGAAAGGAAAACATAATTAAGTTCCTATGTAGATATTATTTTTCACACCCAAAAAAATAAATATTCATAGCAATTTACTTATTTATACATTCATTCCTCTTCAGTGTTTTTTGTTTTCCAATCCCAAGTACTAATTTGTATGTCTTTCATTTGGCACATAAATATTTTCAACAGTTCTTGGTATACTCTGGCAGAGGGTATTCTTATTTAATCGTAAGGTATGTAGCACATTGAAAGGATAGTTATGAAGAGGTATGCAAATAACTTGGCATAACTTTGTCAAAACTTATCCGATTTTGGAAAACAGAAAATTATCACTTATGGATAATTCTTAAGATTTAAATAGTATTTGGAGTTTCAGTTCAAATTGTTTCCACAGACTTAACTTTGTCAAAATTAAACTCTTATTATAAGTCGCTGGCTTTCTAATGATTATGTTAATTCTTTATTTAATCTGCACTGAAAGAAGAAAACGTTTTTTTTTTAGTCAAAATTCTCGATAAAATTGTGGTTGAAGAGTATCGGCATTGTCGGCATGACAAAGTTTGCTGTTGTTGCTTGTTTTTATTTGCACTTACTTCATTTAATGTTTTGATTTGCGCTTAGTGTGCGAAAAAGAAACCAAAGTCAATAAACCAAAAATAACATTAACCAAAACAACAAAACCACAACAACAATAGACGAAACCACAAAATCAGCCAAACAAACACGACATACTCTGTATGTGTATGGTAAAAAAAAACTCAAGTTCTGGCTTCAGGGGTGGAGTTAACGAACATTGAAGAAGGGGGCGTGACACTTTGTTGGGCCAAATGGGAGGTGGATGCCTTTGATTTAAGTTAGACAGGCAAACAAAAACCATAAACAAATACACAAAGACTTAGTAGCGTTAAAATTGAAATTTGTTTGAGCTTCGTGTTGTTGTTGAAAAAATAAATCATTCACATATTTGTTATTGTTTGTCGTGGTCTGTGGTAACAAGACGCCGCCAACGCCATATTAGCCCTGGCTTCTCAGGCCATTTATAAAGCGATACACAATTTGCTCGCCTTTTTGTCGCTCTCTCCTTTGGACTCCATGCGGATCCATTGTGCTGACCAATTGAATGTTGCTGCTGTTGTTGTTCTTCTTGTATCTCGTCATAAGTTGATTTATGAGCAGTAGGTGCAAATAATTGATTTATGCGGCGACGACGTTGTGCAACAATGTGTGTGAGCACAGAAACAGCAACAGAAAAAGAACTGCACTCAGCAAACACCTTTATGGCTGATAACACGCAACAAATGGGGTAACGTATCTGGTGCCAAAGGTAAGAAAACAAATAGTAAGCAAACCACTTAAAAGAACGTACTACGTGCAGAAAAGTAATTAGACAAACATAAGCAAGTAAACTACTGATAACACCAGTGAGAGAATGTTAAGCGTGGTATCTTGAATACCCTACAAAAGAAAGGTACAAGCGTAATGGAAACTCATTTGAATTCAAATCGATTGGTTGAGAGCACCACAAATAATGATAATGCATTGGGTAATCTAACGACAACTTGGAGCGGAAGTGCCAACTAGTATGAAAGAAAATTATGTATTGGTGTGGCGGCAGTATTTTGATTTCATTTTTTTTACTTTTAAGTTTTCTTGATGCTCAATGCACACTTCACTACCCATTAACCTTTTCTTTTTTATATTGTTTCTTTCTTCTGTTTTTTTCCCGTGAACACAAGTATTTTTCATGGCATCCATGAATCAAAAAAACAAACCAAAAACTGTAGAAAGAATGAAAGAATCCGGTGACGCTTGTATCTCATACCCTCTCATACCTGGGTTCATTGGAAAACGACGATTACGCGGCACAAAAGGCATCAAGCAAACAATGAGCCAACCAGCCAGCCAGACAGTAAGTCAGTCAGTGAGTCCAGAAGGTAACACACAAGGGAACTCGAACTGGAACTGAGTAAGTCGACAAAACTTGGCGGTGTTTGTTGTTGCTGCTGCTGTTGCTGCATCATTGTTATAAGAGGCGTTGAGGAGTGGCATTACATAAGCATAAGAGTGGCCCAGAGACCAAAGCGAATCGGTCAAAATGAGTGGAAAATTGTATCACATACACAGAAGAAACACAAAACCCAGAACTCAATAGTCTGAACTCACAACTCAAAACTGAGATGAAGAGTCCGGCTTGCACAAATGCAACTCAATCGCTGTCTGGTTCGTTCGTTCTGGCATTTGTTTGTTTGATAAATTTACTTGTAAAATGTTTAAAAATAACTACAAGATACACACACACAGCGAGTAGCTGGCAGGTACAAGCGTGAGATACAAATGTATCTACTACCTGTGTCTGCAACTTCGACTGGGCTGCTGCCGTTCCTGTTGGCTTGCACAATTCACACGTTTTATGTGTTATGCGTTCTCTCGCCGTCGAGCATCTACAAACACGACAACTATTAAATATTTAATTACGTATACGTTCACTCAGACTATATGTTCGTATATGTTCAGTTTTATGACTTGAACTTTATCATTTCGATTGGATTGGTCGTGTCTGTGTGTTCTGCTCTTATCAATGCAACGCTTATCTTTGGCTATCTATGACCTGCGTCATGTCCAAGCCAACGCCAGGAAGCAACAACAACAAAGCAAACAAGTTGACAACTTCCTCTGGACACACTTGTTGACTTTTAATTGCCACAAGTTTTCGTGCTTATAATGAAAATGTTTAGCCGACCTCCAAGCCCAAAAAACAGGTTCAGAACTTGTCTTACCTTTGGCCTCCGTTAGCGAGACTAATGTCATGTATGAAAATATAACAAATCATTTTTTACACAGAGCCAAAAAGCATGTTGTAGCCAGTGAGCATATTAAGAGACACAAAGACAATTGTGTAGAATTCGTAGAATTCGTTTTGTTAAGTTCATCACTTAAAGTGAGCTAATGAATGAATGAGTTCGTCTACACTTCAGTTGTTCTTTTTGTTAGCTGCGTGCAGGAAATTGAATGAATTTAAATATCGTACACTTAGTTTATGCAGCAAATAAAGCAAGCAATCGGTAATCGCAAGTTGGCACAATCAATGACATCATCTCTCTAAGCTGAAAGCAACCAGAACTCATAGTCCACTTCGAATTGGCTTCGTATTGAGGTCAAAAGTGTAAAAAACAAAGAACAGACATTAAAATTAAAGCAAACATTAAGTAAGCCCATATAGCCCTTAGCCCATGGCCCATGTAGTATATACAGTGTTAAGATTTCCTCATTGTGTGTGGCTGTTGATGTTGTCGTTGTTGTTGCTTTTTAGCAGTCCGATTGTGTCTGAAGCAGTTTTAAAGTGCGTGTGAAATCGATGGCCGAGTACGCACAGGCGTCGTTAATTTTAATTGAAACTAATTAACGCGCAAGCTGTACAATATAAATAGAGAATGTGGGATCTCGATTTGACTCGTGAGAGACACAAACTTTTGGACTCTGACATAACTAGAATAGTAGAGGTTTAATAATAAGTTTCACCCATACAATACAATCAATCAAATTTGTAATCGTGTGTATCTAAATTATTCCACTCTTGTTGCTTTGAACTAGATTCAAGTATTGAACAATTCCCTTACAACTGCGCAAAACTTCTGGAGTAAAAGTAGTTGGAAAGTTTTCATTCAGTTGGGCATTCAACTGCTTAACTCTCTAAATGCACTTGTAATTACTTTACAGCATTCAATCAATTAGGAAAATGTTTGGCTTAGCGCTTAATTGATAAGTCTGTCTAAATGAAAAATTATAAAAGGGTTCGCAATGGAAGCGCAGCCATCAAGCTCAAGTGAAATGCCAAACCCAATTGATGGATTTAGTTCAATGAAAAGCGAATTAATAACAAAAGCTTCAGCAGTCAGATATTGAATCAGATTATATTTAAATTTGTCTTTGTCTCAAAAACCAACAAAAAGACACAAGCTAAACAAGTTTTTTGCATCATTTGAACATTTAACGAAACGCACCATTAAATCCCATCTGGCTACATCTATATCTATACATATGCTATTTTGGCATGCCTGCAGTTGTACGATTTTAATGACTGCCATCTCGTATATATAGAAATACTTAAACACATTTGTGTATCATTTTTCGGACAGATAGATATATAAATTTGAGGGATTCGCATTTATGCAGTAAAGCCATAATTCGAATATAGCTTTTTGCCATATAGCCAAAATAAATGCGCATTTTTTGGCAAGTAATTCACATAAAAAAATTATTCAAATTAATTAAAATGACAAATACGACAAAAATATAGCCGGATCTTAAATCAAATGCGAAAGTATGTATATGTATGCGTTCAATGAAAAATAACTTGTTGAGAAATCTGTACACAAAAGTTTGTTAAGCATCTTACACATTTCGAGTTTATCTTTAAGATATTTTCCTGTTGTTGTTATTAGATACGGATTATGTTGGTTTATCTCGTGCGCTGCAAAACAAACATCCTTAGGTTTATGAAACTGTTGGAAAGTTGCCTCACGTTTTGACTTTTATTTGCACATATCTATTATCTTAGACACACACACAAACAGTAAGGCGTCGAACATAGTTTGGTCTAATTTGAGTTGGTTGCAAGTTGCTTAAATATTTAGTAACATGCTCGACGCTTTACAAGATACAGATACAGATACACAGATACAGATATGATTAGATACGACTTCCTGTTTGCTTTTGGAGCGTTGTTATTAGAGTATGTAACGTGTTAATGTTAATGGGCCGTGTTTACGAGTGGGCCAAAAAGCTTAAGTTATTTCAAGCATATTTGTTTTTTGTTATTCTTTTTTTGTATTTATTCCCCACTTCTATGTGTGTGTGTGTGTTTATTCTGTACGGCTACAACTACACCAACAGCTCAATTAGCAGTCGGATAGTGCGCGCAATTAAAATGGAATTGAATTTGATGTGTTGCGCCCAAGTGCGGAGTAAGGTTTACATACCAAATAGTTGAACACGAGAACAAGATACATCTACAAAGGGATACATATTGTGTGTGCTCGTAAATACCTGAAACACATTTATCGTATGCATGACACAGACATCAGATTAGCATCACAAACAGTACATAAACGTAAAAGTACAAACACACACACACAAACAGATTAAGATACAGATACAGTTTAAGGAGAAGGAGCATTAATAAAAGGCAATGCATGCCAGAAGTTGAACTATGTAAACAGTGAATATACTTATAGACCCAAATGAAGTTCGGCAAATACAGTATAGAGAGATAGTTAAGTAAACCATTAAGAGCAACGACCACAGGAACACAGAGATACACACACACACACAGTTACATACTAGATACATTGTGACAGCTTATAGTTCTCATTTGGCAGAGATACTACAGACTCAAATTAAGATTCCACAGAGAGCCAAGCGCTAATAACAACTAACAAAGTCAAAGTATGTGAAGTCAGCTCCATTGAGCAGGCGCTCATGTGGATAAGTCTTTTGGAAAAGTCGCTCAGCTGCGATGCGGGCGTTTCTTGCCATGTATCTTACAGATACTTCTTTTCAAAGTTGTGTGCTTATTTGTTAACTACCTGCGTGTGAGAAAAACTGCTCAGCACGCTCAGGTAACACAGACTGCAGAACTGCAACATCATGCCACACACACACACACAAAGACACACCAATAAGTGCACACGTATTGTATATAAGTATCTTTGTATCTAGCTGCTTCTGCTGCGTGTAAATACCAAGTCAAGGTCGGTTAATCAATAATAATTATTTTTCACTCAATTACACATCGCGCTGCGTGAGCTGCTTTGGTTTTTCGTTGATTTTTCGTTTCCTTTTTTTGGCTCTTACATTCTTGAGGCATACGCAGATACAAACAGTCAAACGAAACATTATGCTTGTTTATACGAATTGATTTTTAGTGTTTCGCATTCGTTTTTATCGTGTTGTATTCTGTTTTTTTTTCTTTGTTTGGCTTAAAGCCGAGGCGAATGACGTTCATGTGTGAAATATGCATAAACAAAATATGCCAAACAAATTTCGAGTATCCGATGAATGTAAATATACAAATATACAATATTCATATGTATGTGTATGTGTATGTGTGTGGGAATGATTTTCTTGCCCATAGCCTTCACACAGTTAGATGCGTGCCACTTGATATGCCCGAAATCAGAATAACAAATGACAAATGCCGACATCAAGAAACAACAACAAACACACAAATGCAAACAGATGCCTAGATGGATAGATACAGATACATTTAAGAAATGTTTAATGAACCTACAGCGTGGGCTGGCTCTTGGGAAAAGCTTACAGGCCTGGCCGCATTGTACATTGCTCAATACGCTTCTAATTGCGGACTTGCGCCACTTGCTCATACAGTTGTCTTTGCCTCCGGGTCCAACAAACGGATGAGCGCCGTACTCGAGTGACAGACGGGCGGACGGGTGGACAGATGGATGGACAGAGGGATAGATAGGTCTGCCCACTTAAGCAGTCGAAGTCAGCTCAATGAATTTGCATTCATTCCGGAGAACTGGAGAACCGGAGAGAGAGCGCGGGATGAGAGACCTAGAAGTGGCAAAAAGCATTAAACTAAACTTTGACTGCAAGTGATTTACTTAGCCTAAGCTGCAGTTTCAAATTTAGGGGTACATTAGCTAACTGACTCTGTGTGCACTTACTTAAGTATTCAAATAGGCAAACAAGTTTTTAATTGTTTATATACGAAATGTGATTAAATTTTGATGCAGACATCAAATAATTGGTATTTATTTAAGAATATTAAATATGTTCAATATATGCCATGCAGCTTACTTATTTAATGTTTTCATAAGCTTTATTTATTTAAGCATTTATTTATTTTGTGCAAGTATTTTAATTGATTTATTGAAACTTTTCATTCATTCACATATATCATACACAAATAATTAATTATTAATTGCTTGCATTCAAAACGATAAAATAACTTTTTGGTGAAAGCAAATTATTCCTTTATTTCGTTAGTGTATTCAAAGTTTGCTCATTGCATTTAACTATTGCAAGAGTGCGCGTATCTTATGGATGAGCGAACTGCCTTAGACGGTGATGTCTGTGAGTGTCAGGTTTGAACGTACCTTTTTCATTGTAAACTCCACTCGACCTGATGTCGATCGATTCGAAGTAACCCTTGACTGCCTCACATTGTTGCTGCGCCGTATCCTTGGCGCGAGAGTCGCGTTGCAGGCGTCGACGGTGGTGCGTTGTGGCGCTGTGTTGATGCTGATGCTGCTGCTGATGCTGTTGATGGTTCTGCTGATGGTGGTGGTGAACATTTAAGTTGATGTCATTGTCGTTGCCAGCCACAATGTCGCCATCATCATCTGCACCCAAGTGCTTTGCAGTGGCAAGGCCAACGCTGCAGATGAGCGCAAAGAGCAGCATTTTCGTTAGTTGTTTTTGCTGACCGGCCATCTTGTTGTTCCTGCTGTTGTTGTTCTTGTTCTTGTTGTTGTTGTTGTGGGTGTAAATTCTTGCGTTGAGGTATGCAGAACCGGACACCTGAGCGTGTGGCAAGAAATACTTTGTTGGCTAGTGTGTGAGCTGCTTGGCTTGCCTCTCTATGATTTTAGGCAGCAATGCTGCATGTTGCACACTAAACAGCTGTTCAACACCAATACACTCACACCCACGCACACACGCACACAGAGTGAGAGAGAGAGAGAGAGCGAGAGACGAGAGACGAGAGAGAGAGTGCGGCACACACAGACAAAACTTTTTTGTTTATGTTTTTTTTTTTTTGCACTTGCCGGTTGGACGAAAAACACACACACACAAACGAAATGTGTTGCTGTTGCCTCTCACGCGCTAAAAGTCGCTAAAAAAATGGTGTGCAAAAATGCACGCGTGTCTAGCCTCGTTGTTGTTGTTGTTGTTTGAATTGTTGCGTACGTCACACTTTCAAATTAAGATTGCTCTCACAATATCTCACTGCTCTGATTTGTTTCAAAGATCTTTCGAATTGCGCCTACGATTCTGCATGACATAATCGCGCAATAACCCAATCTACACAAATGTGTATATGCATATATTATGAATTATTAATATGCATGTAGATGCGTTATCATTAGCAACAGTTTAAAGTTTCCGACAATGCACAGTTGGGTAATTCATATATAGAATTTGATTCCCTTTTAGTATTATATTCAACTCGCGTTATATGCGCTTCAGTCGCATTTATTCCATTTGTGTGTTTGTATTGGATTTTTATTGCATTTTGCTTTTAACTTCTTTGCAGGCATTGATTTTCAATTAGGGTGTCGATTTTCAATTAATTTGCATTTGCTTTCAGCGATTTAAGCGATATACCGATTTCAAGTGCACTCGCGATTTGTATTTGAAATACGTTAAGACGTGCCTTCGATTTGCGTTCTCAAAAAAACAAAGCGCTGTTACGCAGCGACACGTTTGCACACGCCAACGATTCGTTCACAACTAACTGTATCTTTCACAACTCACAGACACAATTTCAAGCTGTTCGACAGTCAGTGAGCGAGCAAGCGAGCGCTCTCTTTCACTGTTGCTGTTCTCTTTGTGTTCGTGTGTGTGTGTGTGTGTGTTTGGGAGAAGCCGCAATGCAGAGCACCAACATTTGAACCATTTGACGATCCAGATATTTGCTCGTAGATCAGCATGCATTTAGCTTATTAGTATTCATTTAAATATATATTTATACAAATATTTAATAGCAATAAACACGTAAGTGTGTTGCTAATTATTTGTGTAATGTTGTGATTGTCGTTGTTGTTGTTCCTTGTGGGTGGCTGTGTAATTGTTGCTGCCGTCTGCTAAACATTCGTACTGTTTGAATTGATGCGTTTCAGCTGTTATACTCAAAATGGCACTGGTATACTCTCTTAGCAAAAGAGCGTGCGCCCGCTCTCTCTCTTTTTGTCTGCTGTTGGAATGTAAAACACATGACGCTGTTAACAGACAGTGGTGCAAAATAATGTAAACAGTTTATCTTAATATATATTTAAGATTAAGACACTTATTTTTATAGCTTTTAGAGAGCTAATAAAGAATACTTAAGAAAAAACCAACTCTTTGTTATGGTATAAAAATCAATTTAATGCCCATGTTTTGCATATAAATAAAGAACGTAAATTGATCTTTGATATGCTACCAATCTAAAATTAAATACAATGTTCAGTTCTTGTTTTGCGATTTATTATTCTCTTTCATGCGAGCCGCAACAAATTTGCATGCACTTTAATTGATATATTGAATATTCATTTCACTCTTAATGGACTGAAAGGTTAGTTTAATCTTGCGAAATGTGTTGGAATTATATATTTACAGGTAGTTCTGGCACCTATCGAAAGATTTGTCCGATAGGCAACTAAGCAGGATTATCTGATCAATCAGTATGGAGAATTCCCAATTTCGATGGTTTCTCAACCTTTAAAGGCACAGCACGTGTTTGACAAACAATATGTGTGTTTAAAAAGGTTTATATCTTGATTTTGAAACAATGCACGACTTTTTGCCATAGACTTTCACTCATCACCGCAGGCGCTATTGGCCTGGCCCAAAGTAGTTTTGGCTAGTTACTCAGCAGTTTCCGACGACTCACAACTATTTCTCCATTAAGAAGAACCCTGAAGATACTTCACGGTGGTCAGGGACAGACATCAAGCTGAGTCCACACACAAAGAGCAGGAACGCCCTCCTCCTTGGCCTTGTTACTCAGATCTGCGAACCCGAAACCAATTCAATCCGGTGATATGTTCATCTGCGAGATCTATTCAAATTAGCGTGCGATAAATATGTATGAAAAAAAGCAACAAAACGATGAAGCAACATTCCGAAATTAAAACACACAGCGCAAAAGTATTCCTCAAATGAGTCATGCGAAGCGGAAACAGATCGGTTCACAAAAACCAAAACCAAAAAAGCAAAAAAAAATAACAACAAGATTGAAAAGGTGAAGTCGAAAATTAAACACCACCACATCGTTTAGATAAAGTTATAAATTATAATGTACGAACGATC
Source organism: Scaptomyza reducta (assembly GCA_035044485.1). Classification (NCBI taxonomy): domain Eukaryota; kingdom Metazoa; phylum Arthropoda; class Insecta; order Diptera; family Drosophilidae; genus Scaptomyza; species Scaptomyza reducta. The sequence goes on along the minus strand of JAWNNV010000191.1, from coordinate 2,466,665 downwards.
AGCGTGCAACAACAATTTCGATGAGAGAGCGACGAACATCAAGATGAAACCCTTTTTTACGAAGAGCGAAAGAGAGAAAGAGAGAGAGAGAGGTAGAGAAGACCCTGATACGCAACCCACACACAAAAGTAACTTGAACGAACCAACAGGTAAAACGTAAAAACTTATTCCTTTAGAGCACAATGTTTGTGTGTGTGTGTGTGTGTTTGTGTGTGTGTGTGCGTGTGAAGAGATGAAATTAAACGAATTTAGGCAAACGGCATCTATAAATTATGTTGCCTGGCGAAAAGTTTTTGATCTCTCGGCAATATGAGAGCAGTACCAAAAAGTTTTTCATCCTTTTTTCTTGGTCTTCTTGTTCTTGTTTTTTTTTTTAGTTTTTTTTGGTCAACTCAAATTTCGTTTAAACGCTTGATTTAGTGCAGCAAATATGGCCAATGCTGGAGCGCATTCCACAAGCGACAGCGTTTTACACTTGAAATGCTCACTCGATTGAAAGAGCGAGAGAGAGAGGGAGAGGGATAGAGAGAGCGAATGAGAGAGAGCGAGCGGAACGAAGTTTTGCCTCTTTTTATCCTTCGCTGCCCGGCCCAAAAACACGTTGGTGGCATTTTTATACTCTCTGTATGTGTGTGTGTCTGTTAGTGTGTGTGTGTGCGTGTGTGTGTGTGTCGCCTGTGCCACCATCCATCGACTGGTCCAACAGGTTCCAGCAGCCACTGACTGACACTCTGCCATGAAGAGATTCTTCTGCTGTGCGGGCCCATGGCCCTGGCTTGACTTTGACTATGCTCTGCAGTTCTGCAGCACACTGTGGCATGCAGCATTTCTCGTTTCTCTCTCTCTCTCTCTCTCGCTCGCTCGCTCGCTCTCTCTGTCTGTCTTTCTCTCTTGCGCTCGCTTTGCACATTTTTGAATTTTATTTTAATTTCTTTTTATTATAAGTATTTTAGTTTGCTTCGCCCCGTCTCCAGGCCCCCTCGCTCTGGCTGCCCCAAGTTCCTTCGTGTTGGCTTTGTGCAACTTTTTGGTTTTGTTGATTTTTCATTCACCGAAAAACTGGTTCGCCATTTGAGTTCTTTACTTTGGAGCTGTGGCTGGAGCTTAAGACATCGTGTATTTGGTCTCAAGGAAGTTCTTGTTTGCCCGGTGTGTGCCCAGGAATGTGTGAAGTCATCGGGGCACAACACACACACACACACACACTCACACACACACATACACATACAACTATTTTATTTGAATGCCAACTGAGCTGAGCTCTTACATTTTTAAAGACCTGGGCGGCACTTGCAGTCTGACTGAACATAACCAAGTTGAGCTGATTTGTTATTGTCGTTGTTGTTATGTTATGTTTTACTCTCTTTCGTGTGTTTCGTCTTGTTGCCTGAAATTCCTTTTGGGCTGTGCGTACTGGCCCACATGCTGCTTGCCGCACTTTGAGGGCATCTCTATCGCTTTTCCAGCGAAATCAGTCAAACGCCACAGACATCGATAGCTCTACATCGATGGTAACAATCTCTGTTGGCTGGCTACACTGCGAGAAAAACTACATCATATCGGTTATCAATTAGTGTGCCACAAACTCATGCGGCATGTGCACCGTGTAGCTGTAATTCTATTTCGTTACAGGATATTGGATCTTTTCGCTTGATTTGGCACCTGCCACCTGCCACCACCACCCACTGGCTGTCGTTGTGGTTGTTACTTGCCGCATGGCCAAGGGCATATCAAAAGTGGTCCATCGTCTCGCTGCTGCTGCTGCTGCTGTTGTGCAGCACCGGTGCCGTTTCTTCTTTGCTGTCTGACAGCTACTTGTCAATGGCTCCGTGATGAGTGAGCGCCAACGACATCGAGACTCATACTGCTGCTTGCAACACACAGAGGCACATAGCCACATAGACTTATGCCACCTTTACCCCGTCGATACCTCTCTGTCTGTCTGTCTGTTGAAGGGATTCGGCTTGGCTTTGACAACGTGTCATTGACAGATTTCAACAAAAGTGCGTATGAATGAAATCGATTTTTGTCTCGACTTCGAATCGATATTAATTATAAGCGAACTGAAAATGCTGAGAGCTTTTTATCTACAAATGTAGCCCATATCAGCGTCTAGCTCATAATTCTTGAACCACTTTTGATTGCAGCTTTGGGACCGGAACAAGCGCAATGACTAAGCGAGATTTTTTTTGTCGAGTGGCCCTTGGCAACAGAGCGCGAAATGCTGATAAGTTTGCACAACCAAACATACATACACATACGTAAAACAATATATATATATATATATATATATATTGTATAAATATGCTGTACGGACTTTATATGAAGCAACTAGGCAGAGAGAACAACCTCAGGTTGCAGTTTCGTTGCAATCCAGCCCTTTGGCCCAAGGTAGAAATTAAACGTCCAACCGCGAGTTTACACATCATCATCATTATTGTTGCCTTTGTTGTTGTTTGTGTTGTTGTTGCGTTTGCTGTCGTGCTGGACATCCTGCAGCTTGGGCAAGACGTTGCTGCAACGTGTGCGAATGTGTTGCACAATAAATAAAAATATTTATACATGAAACCCTAAATAAAGCATGAGCGACAAAGATGCGAACCAAGTCGTCGTCGTCGTCGCTTGCCACAGTTGCCACAGTTGCCAGGTTGCCAGGTTGCCAGGTTGCTGTCGTGGCCGCCGGCTTCGGCTCCCAGGCCAAGTGGCAAAAATAATGTCGTGGCATCTGCATCTGTGCAGCCAGCAGCTTTTGCCTACATGAATTTCACAATCGAATTTATCCAATGTTTATTTGTTTGCCTTATTTAATGCTCTTTTAGAACCCAAAAACTGATTACGATTTATATTAATACTATTTTCAAGCTGCAAAAAATATGTTTTTATGCTTTTTATTCAAGTTTTTAAAGTAATTTCTTCACTTTAGATATTAGGTAAAGCATTTAGCGAACTAAATGAACAGATAGACAAATAATAATGTTTGTCAAAATTATGTTTCTTGTTTTATTTAATACTCTACCAAATGAATTTCCTAAACATATTTTCTAGTTTTTTTTAGTGATTTCCATCAAAAAAGTGTATTAAAGTTTCGTTCTGATTCTTTATCGCTTTTCATTTCATTTGTTTTTGTTTTGTAGTTTCTTTTTTTTTTTTTTGCATACCTTTTGTATCGGCTGTGGCTGAGGCTCTTCGGCTGTTGTATGCCTCGTCATCATTGTCAGGCGTCGCAGCCCAGCATCAAGAATCAAGATCAAAGCAAAGCCCACTAACTACATCAGCCAGGCCAAGAAGAAGAAGCAGCAGGAGAGGCAGAAGAAGGAGATGCTGAGCTAAGGCTGTGGCTCAGGCTATAGTTGAAGCTCTCAGGCCAGGCTGTGGGTTGTGGCAGGGGCAGCAGCAAGGGCAGAGGCTCGGAAGCTGCCAATGCCGTGACTGCCTCCGTTGTGGTTTCTGCTGCTGCTGCTGCTGTTGTTGTTGTTGCTGTTGCATAGTCAAAGTAAAATAAGAAATAAATCAGTAAATTGGATTGCTTTTTTGCTGCGCTCGTTCTCGCTGATTTTTCGCAATGGCAAACTGCAGTTGGACTTGGACTTGGCTTCGCTTTTGGGTTCGCAGCATGTCGTTGCATGCTGGAATTTCTATGCTTATCATTTTCTCGATCTCACCTGTTCAATTCATTATTTTCTATAAATAAACGACAGGCGGCGGCGGCCCAGCAATTTACATGGATCCTTTTGCTCTTTTGGTGCGGCCTTTTGCCCATTCCCATTGCCGTTGCTGTTGCCTGTAATTAAGTCAGTCGCATAACTGCTGCTGCAGCAACAAAAAAAAATAAGTAGAAGAAGAAGTTGCGCTTTGAATTCGCATTCATTTTAATAACTAAACTCGCACATGCTTTGTTCATGCCAGCAGCTCCCTGCCCCCCCTAAGGGCCACAAAAGGTCAGTGCAACAGCAGCAGAAGCAGCAGAGTTTCTGAAATTCAATATGTGTCCTTTGATTTGGGCTCAAGCCTTTGGCTTCTGTTGTTGTTGTTGCTGTTGCTGTTGCTGCTGCTGCGGTGGCCAATTTCGCGAATTCGTGCAACGCTTAGTTATGCCTGTGCGCATCGTGGCACACCAACATTGTGAAGCAGATCTGTTCTCTGTGTGTGGATCTGTATCTGTATCTGTATCTCTACGCTTCGACGGGCGGCTTCTTTGCCACGGCATGGAATTTGGTTTGGTTTGGTTTTTGTTGTTTGTGCTTTTATTTCTTCATGTTCAGGGTACCTAAATTTTTGCCAGTTCGCGTTCTTTTGCGGCATCTTGCTGTTTATTTGTTTGTTGTGGTTGCTGTTGTTGTTGGTGTTGTAGCTGCCCCTTTTGGGATCTTTCTCTCTCTCTTTTGCGCTTAAGCTTGCTGACATGCCACACAAATGTAGGCCTATGATAACATTGTTTTTCGACTTCGATTTGGCACAGCGCGTGAAAGTTGTCGTGCCAAAGGCCTCCACACACACACACTGTGTTCTTTGTGTATGTGTGTGTTGCTTAATGCACTTCACTTTCGTGAAAGCCCCAAAGCATGTGTATATGTAGGCAGTCTCCCGTAGTGGTCTACACAAAAGTTCAATCTTTTTAACATTGTGATCCATTGTTTTATTTATGTTGAAATTCACAATATGCGCAGTTTGTTATGCGGGTTGCAAGATTGTGGCACAGCGTTTAGCATGGTGTTATATATATATATATCTTCAACATATTCTTGCCTGTAAAACAATCCTTTTTTGCTACCAAAGAAACGATCTCAAAATAAGTAAAAATCTTCCCAGCTTCTTTGGTATATGTTTTGCAGGGTATTTAATATTCGTTTAATACAGAAACATCATTTTATTATAAATTCTTATGTTTCTTATCTTTTATATATATATCTTAAACATATTATTGCCTGTAAAACAATCCTCAATTCTGTATCCTTTTTTGCTGCCAAAGAAACGATCTCAAAATAAGTAAAAAGCTACTCTGGTATATGTTTTGCAGGGTATTTAATATTCGTTAAATACAGAAACTTTCATTTTATTATAAATTCTTATCTTTGCACATTTTTAAGCATTTCCAACATGCTCTCAATATACAAAAAGATTTATTGTCAGCCAACATATATATTCGAAATGAAGCTGCAATTGCCATAGTTGCAAATCTTTGAGCTTTGCCAGCTTGTTGCAACGTGTTGTTGTTGAGATTGTTACGTGTTATATGTATTTAAGTTACAAACACATAAGCGAGTGTGCTAAAGAAAAATGACAAAAATAAAAACGTTTCCCTCTGTCGAAGCTGTCAAAAGTCGCTATAAACTTTAAAGCTAGAAGTTTTGCTGCTTAAAAGTTTTGTGATCCCTTCGAAAAAGACGGTCGGCCATAAATTCTATGAAATGACTTCACAAAAAATATAAGAACAACGGAAACAAGTTTAATAGTTGCCACCAACAGCCAAATAGGACCATCGAGAGATGTGGCAGGGAGTAGTTAGAGAAGAGGTGAGGTTAGGTGAAGTTAGGTGAGGTGCGGTGAGGTAAGGAATGGCAAGTTTGGTAGCTTGACATCGGATGGCAGGCGGCGCACACATTCTGCATTCTGCTCTAGCCTAACAACATTTTGAGTTTTAGCTGCCAGCTGCATCCGATGCCACAAGAAACTCGACTCGACTCGCCTCGACTCGACTCGACTCGAGTTGAGTTAAAGTTTTCAGTTTGTCATAAAATTGGCATGTGTGGTAAAGGCGTATGCGTAGAAACTTGTTAGGCCAACTGGCTGATGACTGTAGTCAACTAATTACGCATACGCCGCGTGGCAGCAGTTCAAACTTGTGGAATGTGCATAAAATCAAACTCGATACACAAAATCCGAAGACGCCAGCCCAAAAGGAACTCCGCATTGCACATTTATGGCGTGGGAAAGAACAGCTAAAAAAAAAATAAAAATTCGCGACATGTTGTTGAATGAAAGAAGTAGAAATTGAAGCAAACACAAAGCAAAAAAAAAAAAGAATACAAAACAGCGAACGAAGCAAAGAAAGCAAAGCGGACGCTGCTTAGTCTGGTAGTTGAAGCTCGAATCTGTTGCATGAATCATCGCGCTTGCATTTGCTTTGCTTTGGCTGTGCCAGAGAGCGAGAAGGAACAAACTGGTTCTGGTCGCAGGAATGCAGAGATAACTTCTTGAGTCCCGGTAGGTATCCAGCTCCAGGTTTGTCTTTTGTTTTGGCTTCGAAGCTCGGCGAGAAGCTCTGCATATTTAATATTACACAAAGGTGATGTCGAGCAGACAGCACCGCACAAGCAATGCCATCGGCATAATCCACACACACACACACATACACATACAGCGGTCTACATTAATTTAGTGAGAACTGCACATACACACACACATGCATACGCATGTTATACTTGTCTGAAGAGACGCACCACAAATTTTAATTAACCGAAACAATGGCGGCATCCTTCACATCAAAGGCAAAACAACATAATCATTGCATTGGCTTCCCATCGCAGCAGCAGAGGCAGAAACCACAGTTCGCACAGATCGCATTTGCAAACGGACTCACCGGGGCTAAATGACCACGAAATTGGCCAAAGGCACAACGACACAGACACGCACTCAAAGGGCAAAGAGAGCAGAGTGTTTTTGGGTCAGCTCGAGGGCAGCCACGTGAGTGAGAAAGTGTATATTATATAGCACACAGTACACAGTTAGTTGATGGAGTGCAAATTGCGGCAATATCCCTATTGCCGCATTGATTAATCGTACAATATTCCCAAAAGCAGTAAAGCCTGCTTACATTATTATATTCATAGAGTGCATCCACACACACAGAGAGAGAGAGTGAAAGATTTCACCTTGCATCCGATTCATTGCGCATTTATTACGTATACGCTTGTTGCCAATCGATAGTTGACACGGTCATTGGGGAAAAGCTGCTGCTGCAACGGCTGATGCTGTAAGGATGCCAAGGTCGCCCGAGTGCCGACAAATGGTCACCAATTTGGCAGACAACAAGCCTTGAGGCTGACACAGGCGCCACATGCAATTGCGTCACCAAAAACAGATAGATGCCACCAATGCATTTTCAAATGGCAGACCAACGGGCGTCAACACACATTCGCCTAAGCACCCCGAAAGTGATAAATGATTGAGTCAAAGTGCACGAGAGTCGTTCCTTTATTTAATGGCGTCACGTTAAGCAAAGCACAAAACAAACATAAATTAAAAAGCAAACGTTGAGCTACAGATAGGTAAGTGAATGTCAAGCTAGATGATCTTAGATAGAATATCAAATGCACTTCAAACGCGTTTTCTTTGCTATAGCTTCTTTGGTATCTTGTTAGTTAAGTAAATTTGTTTTTGTTTCATAATATTTGCAATGTAAGTTACATTTTTTGATATTTTCTTTCGTTTACACTGCAATATAGTTAATTGTGTTTGTTTGTTTGTTTATGATATTGAGGCGCCAGCAACGGCGAATGGCGACAAACTGTCGTTTGAATGAATTGTGTGAATGGAAATTTGATTTGATTTAATATATATATATATTTATATAGACCTTATGTATTTGTTTGCCTGCTGATCGAATCGAGAGTAATTAATGCAAACAATTGTTCACCACAAAAGTTTGCGTATTTCATAAATAAATTTAACTTTGTTGCTGCTGCTGTTGCATGCTTCATGCATGCTTTCTGATGTTTTTAATGCAATTTGCTTTTATTGCAATTAGCGGCAATTTGAGCGCATTTGCATTGCGAACTCGCATATGAAATGTGAAAATGTGAAAAGCTAGTGGAAATGTGCTGCGAATGTTGCACGATAGTATGTGGCATGAATGTGGCGGGGGTGGTGCGACGGGGAACAGTTGACTGGTTGACTGAGTGACCCACTGGGCAAACAATCGCTTCGAAGAGTGCGTCTGAGTGCAACACTCAGTTGCAGTTGCAGTTGCAGTTTGTCGTTTGTCGTTTACTTAATGAAAGTAAGTACTTGCCACAGTTGATGTTGCTGTTGCCTGTGAGCAGCGAAAGTAGCTCACTCTCACAGCAGCACCACTTAATGGCTTTATTTGTCGAGACCAGCGCTTGACCGCAAGGCATGAATGATAACAGATGGGTGGGGAAGGCGAGGGAATGGGGGGAGCAACACTTGGCAGCGCTGCTGCTGTGGCTGCTTTGAGCCCCATGACAGTTGTGCAATAAAAATTATTGCGTTGCCCACATGTTGCAGTCGTCTATTGCCACAAGATTTATCAAAGCTAAACTCACACGCTAATAGAAATAATATATATATATATATATATATCTACGGCGTTGCCAGGATCAACCCACACAAGCACACTCAAAACACACTTATACTTCACAGACAGACACATTCACAGATTTGTTGCACGCCGTCAACCTAATTGATAAGCAAACTTCGATAAGCGCTTGTCAAAATGTTTGGCTTATAATTTACACATGTCAATCAATAATTTTAGCAGCATTTGTTGTTGTTGTTGTTATTGCGAAATGCAATTTACAAAACGATCGCAAAGTCAAATTGCCGAATCATCATTAACAAATTACACTCGCAAGCTAGCTTATTGTTGTTGCTTATTGAAGTTGATGTTCCGCATTACATAAAAGGTTTTGTGCATCATTAAGTGAGCTTTGACTTTGACACTTTGTGACTCCAGCAATAGTTGTTGCCGCATACTTATAAGTGTTGCAGTTTGATCATGACGTAAAGAGATATATCATTTATCTTATGAGTAGGCAAAACCTAAACCTGTTGTTTAAGCTTTTACAGAAAGTAATATTGTTGGGTAGAGTATTACTCAGTTTTTGGAGTGTTCTTTAAAAAAAGTTAAATGATTTTTACATATTATTTTAAAATGTTCTCTGATCAAAATAAATGAAAATCAGAATGATTAAAATGATTGTGTGTGAAAATTAAACCCTCCTTCGTAGCACAATTTGTTCAACTTCAATTCATCACTGTTAAAGCACATAAAGGAGAAAACAGAAAGCTTTAAAGGAACATATTTTAACACCTTGTCAGCACACAGCAGGAGAGGCAAAACAGACAGCAAACAATTTATCTCACTTTTCAGCTGGACGATAATAGCGGGCATTGCTGAAAACTGTGAGAGTGTTGAAAATGAAGCAGAATTATCGAAATGCATTTAATATGCAAATTGCAGCAATTGCTTTATGATATCGAGACATTAAAGCACCATTAACTGTTGCTACTTTAAAACTATGTTTAATTTCAAGCCATCGAATTGAGGTAAAAGTAGGTTAAAAGCAATTATTGATTGTTGAATTTAAGTGAAGCTTGAAACCAACTTATTGCGGCTTATCGCACAAACAGTTCTAAACAATCATTATGAACAATTAAATTGAAATTGACAACGCTGTTCAAGCGCGTTATTTGCATGTGCAAATATAATTGTACTTAACAAAGGTTCGTACTTTATTTTAATCAGCAAATTGCGCAACTGTTCATTTGCAAGCTATGGCCAGTGTGTGTGTTTATTTATAATTGTTTTACTTTTGCTCTTGCTGGTGTATATTTTTAACAAAAGCCAAAGTCCTGTCAAGCTGCCGACAACAGGATGCACTTGCCGCATTATTGACGCCCAGTTCTGGCATTTTCTAGTCAAGGCTTTCGGCACATCAGTTTATCAGTCTGTCATTCACTCAGTCAGTCAGTCATTCAACTGAGCGCTGACAGTTTGCATGTGCCACATTTTCCAAACACACACACACACACACACACACACACACACAGGCAAACACACAGCGCTTCATTATGCGCATTTCCTGTTGACTTCCCTACCACGCTCATCTATCTGTCTCGCTCCCACACCGGGATATTGCAATGCATCTATCCTTCCTTCCTCTCTTCCGATGACACATGCCAGGCATATTCTCTACTCCCGCTTCCACTCCTTCTCCTACTCCTGCTCCTACTACCCGCTCTGCGGTATTTTGTGCCGCATTCTTGTGGGATTGCGCGCGTGTGTGTGTCGGAGGTGGTGGCATGAACTTTGGGCGAGTTAGCATGCCACATCAATGCCACTGTATTGTAGAATAATAATAGTGTATGTGTTCGTTGTTGTTGTTGATATTGTTTTTCAACGTTGACCCCTCCATCACATGGCTATGTCAAAAGTTTTTGACATGCTCGTGACCCGACAAACAAACCAGAACCTGAACCAAAAGCAAAACCGTTCCAACCCACCCCCGATCTAATTGTTGTTGTTTGTGTTAGTGTTGTTGTGTAGGCGTGCTCTAATTTTGACACGTTTATAATTAGTTTTGATCATGCTAAGGGATTAAAAACTTATGAGCAGTGAAGTAATAAAATCTAGACAGATTTATTCATATAAACAATGCCTGAAGCAAACATTTTTCGATAAGCTGGCATAAAATATGGCTAATACGGAGATAAGTAAACACACAACTCCCATCTAATACTACACGGTTGAAGTGATTAACCCAATTGGTGCATAAACAAACCAACAGAGGCAGCTGAGCGGGAATTTGTTTATAAAGTTGGCCCAATGAATAAGACAGGGGCGAAGTAAATTAATTGCAGCCAGCGAAACGACAGTTGCAGAGCAACTAACGCTACCCAGCAGGTGGTCAAAAGCGCAAGAGTGGGTGCTGCTCTGGGTGGTTGTGGTGGGGTTGGGCGTTGCCGCCCAGGCAGGCGCCACTCTCTGTGTGTAGTTTTGTCCAAAATAACAAATGAAAACGCAACCTTAATTAAAGGCAGTCGCAGCAGCTAGGGAGAAACAATATAGGCTCCATGTCTAATAGACAAAATAGTTGCACCGGGAGCGGGGTCCACATCACCCCTATCACTCATATGCAAAGCAGCGGGCTGTCTGCTATTGAAAGAGACTTTCACTCTGACTGCAGTTGCCCTCATTCCACATATAGTATACTATATGTTTGTATATACAACTATGTGTGGCAGATGCTGCTTTAACTGAGGCAGTCGAGATGAGAATATGACAGTTCATAGCCCAAAGGCGCCCTTAGTAGGTTCTTGTTTGTTGTTTTTGTTATGGTTATAGCAGTTGTTGTTGGTGTTGTTGTTGTGGCAAGCTGCTCGCCTGCATTTAATGGCCTTAAAGTACCACGGATCCACTTTTGGCTGCTAAGCTTATGATAACAGGAGTAAAAATAACATCAGAAGCTGCGAGCTTTTGAGCTAAAACAAAGTCAAAACTAAAGTTGACTGGTGAAAGCATTTTGAAGCGAGAGAGTAAGAGAAGACAGAGCTTAGGTGAAAGCAGTTTGTAACTCCACTAGAGTTCCACTCTAGATAGCTTTAAGATGATGCGATGTGGCATTAATCGAATTTGGCAACCAGCTGGAACAAAAGTCAATGCATACAATCTAATTAGTCTGACATACTGCCAACTCCCAAGGACTCCCAAGTCTCAGCCAGTGCGAAAAAAAGTGAAAATTAATTAATGAATTCATCAGCGCTGAGTGCAGTCACTTACATTCGATGCCAACCGAGCAAGGACGATGATGATGATGATGATGACTGTTGCACTAGAACAACATAAAGCACTTTCACAGTTAGGGCCTAGATGGCAATATGGTAGAACAGGCACCGCATAAAGTTGGCTCACAACTAACATGAGCACTTAAAGAGATTATAAGCCGTGCACGAGTTGCTCGAGTGGCCAGCAACGAAATGAGTTTGAGCTGTGCATTTCAACATTTGTGTATTGAAAGCAGGCTTAAAATTTGACTAAATTACTTTTATTATAGATGTAAAATAAATTGAAAAGTATGTGAGAATCAACAAAAAAGTTTAAAGATTAAAGAACATACATTCAAAAATCAATTTGCATATTTTCATAAAACAATTTCTCCGCAACTTTAAATTTCATTTCTAAATTCTTTGAAAGTTTTCATCCCAATTATCTCACATTTTCATTCTCTTAATAGTTTTGGCTTGAACTTTCACACATATTCACGCCGAACTTTTCATTTGCATTCCTTTTAGGGTTTTTTTCTTTCTTATTTTTTGTTTTGTTTTTGCTACTCTCTGTTGAATAAGGGAGTGAATTTCGTTAAGACTCTTCGGCGACAGCTTCTGTGTTATGGAATTTATGACGCATACGCCACGTTGCCAGTTGCCAGTTGCACCTTGAAAATTCTGACTGACCTGGCCCGAACTTGTGGCCCAAAACGAGCGCTCGCGCACCATTATAATATGTGCTCTCGTTTTTATTCTGTATTTGATTCTTTTTTTTTGTTTTTTTGAACCAAAAGTTTTTTGCCACATGCCATAAAAATAGTTTGATGTCAGAGAGTCGGGGCTGGCTCTCCGTTTCTGGCATTGATGTGGGTCAGTTACGTGGCCACAGGGGCCACAAAAGTTTTGGGTTGGGGCCAACGTTCTGGCCCTGGTACAGGCCAGAGAAGTGCAATTCAATCCAAGGCTGGGCCGCAAAAGTTTTCATTGAGTGTTTTCAATTTTAATGGTTTCGATTTCACACGCCTCGAATGCTCCGAGCTCAGCCTGCAGCCAAACACGCATCTACATAGCTACGTGCACACTGTGCAAATTCAATTGATTTGCGGGGTGGGCTGCTGTTGGTGGTGTTGGTTGTGGCATACAGCTTTGCCGCATGTGGCATGTGCTTGTGGTCTGCGCTGGGAACACAAAATATCGAGCTAAAATATTCGCGATGATTTTGTGTATGTTTTTTTTTTCATGCCTGCTGACAACCCACGTATTCATAGTTGACTCTGAGTATAAATACAGATAAATATATATTTGCATATATATATAGACAGACATATATGACAATGTGATAATCTTGTTGCAGGCGTTGCTTTCTGACCACTAAACGGTTTTTTTTTTCTTGTGCGCGTTGATTTATAATATTTAGCACAAATCCGAAATATTAGGCGTGTTAAATCTTTCAAGAATTTAAGAAACACTTGAGCCAAGGCAATATGAATGCAACGCATTATGAATAATGCCTATTAATAAAGTGTAGTGGAAACGAAAAACGTTTTAACGTCGAACTCAATAAAAAAATGAAAATACGTATACGTAATTTTTTAGCATATATAATATTTTATTCACTTGAAAGAACTCTGTGCCCATTATGTGTTAATGAACTCTCCTTTTAGTAGAGTCGAAGATTACGAACTTGCAAGTTTTGCACACGTGAGGTACAAGTGGCTGGAACGGTGGTGTTGCACAGCATGGATGAGGAGTGGAAATACGTTTGACCAGGACAGTAATATAGTGCGCCATACCAGTTAGCACTGTTTACATAGCACCTAATGTACCTAAATTGTAATTGTATTAGAATATCAATTCATTTATTAAGAAACATAACTTACTGTCTGCATGAGCTATTCACGTCGTTGCCATAAGGATAGCGGCCAGCCTTCCTGATAGTGTTGCAATATGTGTTGGGATCAGCATTAGTTGGTGTCGTCACTGTCGTCGATAGCTCGTCATCAACCAGGGGGCACGTTGGCTGAGAGCCCAATGCCACAGAGGTGCAAATTTTGGGATCCTCCCTGTTGCAAAAGTAGTTTGGGGCACAGCTGCCAGTAATGATTGTTGGAGTGTCAGTTCCCATACACAGAGCAAACGTACGAACTCCCATGCAGGCAAACACTCCCGAGCTGCTGCACATTTCACAATCGTTACATGATCTTAGCGCACTATTGGTGTGACAGACTTCCGACTCCGCGGTGCAATAGAGGCCCGTTGGACAAGTGTTGATCGGTAGAGTAGGTAGATTATTTTCACAGAACGTGAACTGTGTGTCCGAGACGCAAGCAACATTTGTGATTGCCGAACACACATTGCATTCGGCATGACCTCCAGGTGACAGGATTCCAATTCCCAGCAGTAGCAGCAATAGTCTCAACATCTTAGAGCACAACTGCAGATTGCATTGCAGGGCAACTGCATTAATGATCTAAATTTATCTTATCAGTTAAACTTGCCAGGCATAAAAAGCCATCGTTAAATCATTTGGCTAATCATTGTTTATTTCTTGATAGTAATTGCAGTGTCCAGCCCGTTCTCTGAACAAAAATTATGGTAACTTAACTTTAACATTATATTTATTTGAAAATAAACTTATAGTTTTTTTAGAAGCGATTTTCATTATTTGCGAAATTGATTACGATACTTAGACACGACACCCCAGACTGCATTACGATATTCAACACTTATTACGATATTTAGCTAAGACACCTCCAACCCGTTACTCATTTTTAGGCCCTTAAGCTTATTTGTTAGTTTTTTTTTGTACATCAAATGTCGACAAGGCAGTGATATATTTATTTCACGATCAGCCTGAAAGTATGCTGCACAATAACTTCAGTGAAGAAATAATGTGCCGCACGAAAATATGCTACGTATTTGTATTCAACTTATTAATGAACACATATTTAAAAAAATGCAAGAAAATTAGTTGCGGTGCGTCTTATCGTAATGAAAGATGAATATCGTATTTAAATTTGTATTACATACAAACGCAGCTTGTATAGACCAAAGAGAACGTAATATATCAAGAACAGAAAACAATCTGTTAGCTCGAGTTGTTTATACTTAGAGATTAGATTAGTTCTTCAAAGACAGCCAGGTTGAGTTGGTTTTGTTGTTCCACAACACAAAGTTCTACCATTGAAATAAGGTTGTTCTGCTGGGCACGTAACTATGCGGCCTATCCACGAACTATTGTAGTAAATGCAATGGATATAACTAAAAAAATACTAGATATTAAAGAAAATATTAGATTAAATAGATTTAACGCTTACGTGTTGCACAAGGTGTCTTTGGGAATGGCATGAACGGGCACGCTCTTGGAAGCAGCGCAACAAAATTCATTGATAGTGGTTGGAGGTCTTTGTGTAATTGTGGTTGTTGGTGCTGTGGTTGTTGGTGGTGTGGTTGTTGGTGATGTGGTTGTTGGTGATGTCGTTGTTGGTGTATCGGGGCACGTGGCCAGTGTTGTTATGGCATCGCCACACATACTCGGTAGATCTTCATTGCACACATGATCCGTAGGACAGGTGCCGAAACTATTCGAAGGAATGTTGCTGCTCGAGCACAGCGTAAAACTTCGAGCACCCGTGCAGACAAAGAATCTTTGATCATCACACTGATTACAAACGCGGCACGCCTTGAGTGCTTCGTTTCTTTGGCAGATGATTGTCTGGCTGGTGCAAAAGCTTCCCGTTGGACAAGAGTTGACAGGTCCGGCGAGTTGATTGTTTACGCAGAACTGAAATTGCGTCTCCGAAGTGCAGGCCACATTTCTGCCAGAGTCACAAGTTCTGCAGTTCGCTTCAGAATGCAGAATGTCACTTCCGAATACTAGAAGTAGTAATAGTAGACGCCGCATCCTAAACTGCAACTGCAATAGTTGATGTCGTGCAGTAGCTTTTAAATAACTATATCTAATCTGGTTGAGAAAACAAAAGTTAGTAGTAAAGGGTGTTTTTTTAGAGGTATAGAACTTGAAGTTGGCAACACTTTTTTAACTGACGGCCATTTTGTCAGCTGTTAAGTGATTTATGTTTAGTTTGGTTTGGCATTTCAACATGAATAGACTGACGCCTGAACAACGCTTCCAAATTGTGCAAATTTATTTTGAAAATCATGGTTGTGGTTAGAGGAAGACCCGAGTCAGTCAATCCGCCATCGTACACAGGCGCGTTATTGCCGATATACGGCCACAAATATTGGATAAAGTCGTCGAAAATTGGACCTCTAGATTGGACTACGTCCGAGCCAGCCGTGGCGGACATATGCCAGAAATCATATTTAAATTATAATGCCAGAAGTTTGTCTTTCGAATTAAGTAAATTTCATATCAATAAAAAAAAATCATCTTTGTTTTATTCCATTTCAAAGTTCTATACCTCTAAAAAAAACACCCTTTATAAGAAAGTGAACAGAGATATTGTCCGGGCCATAAAGCTTCTCTTTCTTTATGACCCTTTTTGAGATAACCAAAACAACTTGCAACAAAGTATGCCCCAAACCAAGGTTGCACATTACCTTATCTAAATTATGACTACTTAGACAAGGTTGAATCCCAAAAATTGCTGCCAAAATAAGCTATTTAAAGTTGAGAACTGTGCTCAGCAGAAATCAGTCTAAAAATTAAGAGACAAAACCAAGAATATGTCCACGAAAGAAACGCAACTGCTTCACTGCTCACTGATAATCGTGATCTGCCTGGTGTGCTCTGTCAGGACAACCTGCAATGTGTGTAATCCCGTCAACAGCATGGCCTGCTATGCGGTCAACCAAATGCAGGCCTGCGATGCGAATCATTTGCCCACACGCATACCCTACAACTGCCCAGCCGGCTATGTATGTGTGAATGGGGCAAGAGGCGTTCAGTGTCAGCCTGCAGGAAGTGGGGTGTGGGGTGCGTGTCAGGACTGCAACAAGTGTGATGCAACGAGAACGTTCGCCTGCACAGGAACCAGCACCTTTGCACTCTGCCTCGGCACAAATTGGCCCCAGAGCTCCTTGGGTCAATGTGCGGCTGGTTATGTGTGCAACAATAATAATTCCCAGATTTGTGGCCTACCCACGCAAGTGAACCCCACCTGCTCCTATGCAGATGATGTAACAACAACAACAACGCCGCAGACACCCACAACAGCGCCAACACCCTCGACTAACAATGCGGCTACCTATTGTGCTGCAGTGCAATCACAGGGTAAATTTCCAGTGGGTGATTATGCGGAGACAACTTGTCGTCAGTACATCGAATGCTTTCTGTTGAACGGCAGCTGGAGAGGCAACAAATACACGTGTCCAGGTCAGACGTACTTCAGCCGCAGCAGCAGACTGTGTGTAGTTGCAATGCCTGCCACTTGCTACACGCCAACGTATACCACAACGACCACAACAGTGGCACCAACGACCAGCAATCCGAATTCGTATTGTCGCAAAATGCAGTCACAGGATTACTATCCCGTTGGCACAAATCCGAGCAGCACGTGTCGTCAGTATGTTTACTGTCATCTGTTGGGCGGCATCTGGTATGGCCAAAAGTACACCTGTCCGGGCAGCACCTACTACGACAGCGCCAGCAAGAGATGTGTTACCCAACTGCCAGCCATCTGCAGCCGGCAAGTGGCCAGCTTGAGTTTGAATGGAATCGACTTAGACTAAGCATATTTCGATTATGATATAATTTTAGCTCTAAGATTATAAATTCTGTATTAACTTAAAGCGAAACTAAACAATTAACTGGCGCCGTGTAACTGCAGCTTTGTGTTTCTGCCTCAAAATACGAGCCGGTAGTGCAACCATATTCAGTAGCTCTCACTTGCCCCTTTCCCAAATAGCAGCTTATGTATCTGTAAGAGCAAAGAACTATAAGACCGAGAGCAAAATGAAATACTTGCAAATGTGTTCTAACCGTTTGCAGTAGGGATCCCGTGGCACAGTTTCATAAAGACCCGTCTTAGCCATTAGTTCACACACTTGCTTAGCTGTCAGCAGAGGACTTTTTGTGGTGTTAGTATCGGGATCCGCTGTGGGCTTAGTGATGGTAGTCGTCTCGGTTGTGGTTGTGGATGTGGATGTGGTGATTGTGTTTACCAGATCATCGTTCAAGTCACAAGTCAAAGGATGGTCGGCTTTTTTTGGCACACACACCTGATCGCTGTTGGCATCGCAAACCGTGTCTGACGGACAGGTGCCCAAAGGACCCGTGGGTCGGGCAGCACCATAGCACATTTGAAACAGATGCTGACTCTGGCAGGCGAACTTATAGTTTCGTTGAGCACTACAGAGTCCACACTTGCTGGTATCCCCACAACTGGGTGGCGTCTGAGCGTTCTTCTGCACACAGATCGCAGCTTTCTCGCTGCACTGAAAGCCATCCAGACAAGTGTAAAGATGATCCGTTTGAGGCGTGCCATCTACATATATGATTTGCTTTCAGTAAGGAATGCAAAATACACAGATTGAAATACTCACATCCAAAGCACAAATAAAAGGATGTGGAATTCATGCAGGCAACTTGATTTGTTTGGCAAACATTGCACGCCGACAGGACACCACTCACTAGCCAAGTTAATCCAAGCTTTGGTTTTAAACGTTACTTTAATATTCAAACACACACCTTTGATGTACTTACCACGGCTAGCACTTGCAGGTAATTTGTAAATTTAGTATTCATTTTGGAGCTGAAATAAGTTCTGGTTAGTTCTTGGGATAACTTGTGTTCACTGTCAAGGTGATGGATATACTAAAGTAGCTTTATCTCTTGACTACTGCGTTTTAAATGTTCTTTTTCTAGTAGTGAAATTGTCTATGTTCATCTTCTCTTCATAAATATATACCACATGCTAATTGTTTTATTTGCCTTGGCTTTCCACTTGATTGCCGTGAGCTGTTTTATGATCCCAGCATAAAAGCTAGCACCCGGAAAAAAAAGCAACCTAACACTGCGATAATGAGCAAAATACTTTAAAAAAAACAATCTCTATCATTATGATTCACTTAAACAGATAGCAGTTTAATTTCTAACCAGTTCTTGTCTGTCAGCTTTGATCTCTAATTATACGATAAGGAAGGAAGACTTTAAAGAAATTGATTAAAGTGTTTGGGTTCTTAGAGCCCCAAACTAACTTCTAAAACGACATTCGTTTATATCGTAAGTCCTGATAACTACTGGGCTAAACTGACCAATAAAAGCAGAGCTCAGTGTAAAATCAACTTAATGCTTTCTGAGATAACCGGCATTCAATGCAATGCGACAGAGTAGCCTCTAACGCACCACATCTCTTTAGAGAAACGGGCGAACTTAAAAATTTTGTTCTAAAAGTATGCATGTGTTAACAGGAAAATACCTATTCCAGAGGTCTAACACTAAGAACTTTCTATCTTCGATATCTTCGTTGTTTCTTAACATACATTCCAAATGTCGTTAGTTCTAAAAGTCGCTGAAATCATATACGAATATTATATTATGATATCATATATTTGCACATCAAGAATATATATAGAATAAACGATGCATATAGTTACATTTGTATAACATTTGTTGATATGAATATGTTTGGACATTTATTTCGAACTGCAATTGCAATATAAATAAACCTGGCGCAAACTGTATGAAATAAAAACATCTAGAAAGCTTTAGCTTATTAAAAAACAGCTCTTTATTATTGGGCTTTTTTATATTATTCGTGCACTACGATAAAGGTTACAATTATAAAGATTAAAGTAATTACAAGCAGCCAGCCCTAGTTGGTTTGACTGTGCCGCATGCGGAAGCTGCATTAAAATACGGTCTGTCTGGCTGACAAGCGACTACGCTAGCCTGCCAGGTACTGGCTTTATAGAAGCAATTGATGAAACTGCAACAAAGAAAGGGACATTGAATATAAAAGTTATTTTTGATTTCCAAAATCTTACCTGGTGCAATCAGTGTCATTTGGGATAGCGTAACGACCTGCTTTTTGCTTAGTTTGACAGAGGGAATTTGGATTAAATGGAACTGGAGTTGTGGTGGTAATAGGAGCCAAAGTTGTGCTTGTAGTGGTACTAGGTTCAGGAGTTGTACTTGTAGTGGTACTAGGTTCAGGAGTTGTACTTGTAGTGGTAATAGGAACAGGAGTTGTAGTTGTAGTGGTAATAGGAACAGGAGTTGTAGTTGTAGTGGTAATAGGAACAGGAGTTGTAGTTGTAGTGGTAATAGGAACAGGAGTTGTAGTTGTAGTGGTAATAGGAACAGGAGTTGTAGTTGTAGTGGTAATAGGAACAGGAGTTGTATTTGTAGTGGAAGTAGGAGCAGACGTTGTAGAATCAGTACCGGGAGTAGTAGTTGGGGTGGGAGTTACAGGCGGATCTATATTTTCGGTAAGTTTATCACATGAATCTTCAGTATCCGGATCGCACCTCGAAACACAGGGGTTACCAGCTGCTGCACCCGACACACTACAGAACCATTCTGGGGGGCAAGGACTTCTCTCGGGCATGAGTTTGCCGCTATCGCATCCGCCGAAGGTGGTTAGCGTGGCGCAAGCGAACTTTTCGCCATTTTCGCACATCCCACACTTAGAGGTATCCCCGCAGGCCGAAGGAGCGGTTGGTCCCGAGCAAATATCGCCAAACTGAGTGCAAACTGGCTTATCCGGAGGACATGTGAAACTGTGTGATGCACTTGCTACGCCTGCAATGCATATTTTATGATATAAAACAACTCTCAAAAACCGATAAGTACTTACGATCAAAGCACAGCTGGAAAGTGCTGTTGGTAGTGCAAGAGTGCGATAGGAAACATTGACCACAGACAGCGTCCACGTCGACTGCTGACTGAGACAACAGGAAAATTGTGAAAATAACTTCAAGTCCCGTGTGTAGAAGCTTCGACATCTTCAGTTTTGTAATTGAAGTTGCTGGATCTAGTTCTCATGCCTTTTAAATGCTGACGGTGATGTACAATCTTTATGACACGTGCCAGCCATAATGATTATCTCTCAATGCTACTGCACTCATAAATATGCGTGCTACTGTTTCAGATAAATATCGCTGGGTAGCGTGTTGGAGCTCTATCCTCTGCCATCATCAATATTTGCATTGGTCTAAGCCCAGCATTAAACAGGGCAGCTTATCTTAATTATCTGCGTGGAACAACTAGACACAGATCTTTACGCTCTGGATGAATGATATAAATGTGCGGCATATGCCACAACATAGCATCAGTTACACGAAGCAACCAAAATGAAGCAGTCTCCTTTCATCACAAGCCTGGTAAGCAAGGCAATATATAACTAGACAAGTTGAATCCTTCAACTCATCCTTAACTTCTTACAGTTCGTCATACTGGCATTCAGCTCAATGCTGGTCACAGTTTCCACTGCTCTATGCGGCGGTTGTATGCCAAACAATGTTGCCTGTGTCAACTCCACACATTACAAAGTTTGCATTAATGGCGCGCCTATACCGAACGGCGGAATTTTATCCTGTGGCACTAACAAAATCTGCACCGAACTACTTGAACCGTGCTTTACAAAGCTCGATGGCGATACAATAGAGCCTGTCTGCGACGAAAATAAAGTTGATTGCAGGCAATGCAGTGTAAATTCTCTTTTTGAATGTACGAGTCGAACCACCTTCCAAATGTGCGATGGCTTAAAATTGAGTCCTCAAATCAACACCTGCCCGGACAACACCGTCTGTGCCATCGATAGCGGCAAAATCTGTGTGAAAAAATGCAATTTGCCCAACGGACAATACGAGTGCAATAAGGATGCACCTTAAGCTATGAAACTAAGATTTTTGTTATATTTAAAATGTTTGTACTTTCAATTTGATGCTTATTAAACAATTTATGAGTAATTAATCAAACAAATTCGTATCACTTTATTCATTTACTTAACAACAATACAGCAATATTGAGATAATATCAATGAATGCGAAACAGTCTAAGAATCACATCATCAATAAAAGTATTTGCTAAGCTTTAAGCAAACGATTAAGAAATTTCTATACCTAAAAGTTGTAGGAATAAAAAAGGAATGGGGTTTTGATATCATACAAAGTGTTCTGGAATAATAATAATATAACACTTAATATTGAGATATTGAGATAATATCAATGAATGCGAAACAGTCTAAGAATCACATCATCAATAAAAGTATTTGCTAAGCTTTAAGCAAACGATTAAGAAATTTCTATACCTAAAAGTTGTAGGAATATCATATGTTTTGATATCATACAATGTGTTCTGGAATTAATATAACACTTGATTGTTGATTATACTATATCCATTTCTTGGTATCTTTATCTCTAACTACATAAACCAAATCTTATCATTCATATTCATTCACAACAATTCTAGTGAAAAAGATTTTGGACACATTCTTTTGGGCCCTGAAATGGAATTTTCTAAATACCATCAACAAAAATCGTGATAAATAACATTCTTATCAAGGTTGTCAGAAGCTTTAATTTTGGCAAGGTGCATAAACTGTCCCAGCCAATAAACTAAACAAGAACTAAGCGGCCGAGCTTATAAAATGCAAATCAAACAAAGTAGCAAAATAAATAAATTAAATTAGTCAAAATAAGCGCTAACATTGACCCACTTTCCGGGCAGTTGTAATCAAATTAGTTATATGCCAGACAATGACGTATGAAATTTACACGCGCTTTGGCTAGATTGTTATTATTACGGTTGTTATTGTTGAAAGTTATTCAAGTGGCATGTGGCATGTTGTAACAAAAGTGAGAGCACTTTCACGCTCGAGTTTCCGTTAGGCCTTGCTCAACATTTAATCGATGTGGAAGGTGTGGAAAAACAAAATTCGCAACAGGAAGCATAACAAAAAACGTTGACGAAACGTGAAATATGTATATTCGTATTATGTAGGGATGTCCCCACCCCCACCACACCCACCTCCTCTTCATCCTCCACACCCGCGCAACAGTGATGCCATTAAATGGATATGTTTGAGCCCCAATAATTGTTACCATTTGCTTGATTGTGGCGCATCTAATTGTTGCAGCTGCTGCGCTTTGTTTTTGCAATTAATATTTAACTAAATTTACAGTTTTTTTTTCTAGTTTTTGCGGCAACAAATTGCGGTCATTAAACTTATTTCCACGCCAAGCCAAATAAATTGTCGCCTCCGCGCGGCTGCCTGCCATAACACTTCCAGGGCGCGAGGCGTGCGCATCTCCGGCTCCACATTGAAATTCAGTTCGGTATTAAATAGTGAAAAGCAAATAGAAATGGGCCACGCACAGTTGCAGCTAAGCGGCATCTCGATATGTTGCCTGTTCGTCCTGGCAGCGGGCAAGGTGCCTGTTAAGACACATGCGAACAGCTGGCGGGACTTGATCTTTGGCAACAAGTGGTTAACGCCGCAGCCGCGTCTACGTGAATCGAAGTGTGGGTGTGGATGTGGTGGTGTTTGTCAATTCAACAGCTGATTTCACCTTTCGCAGTTCTACCCTTTTTCGCCCTGGTGCCCATTGGACCGAGCAGCTGTGCAGCGCCATCTGGCGAGCAGGGCAACTGCATACCCAGCAAGGATTGCATACTCCGGAATGGTATACCCGCTGGACCGTGCGGCAGTGGCTATGGCGTCTGTTGCATATGTAAGTAACACAGCGAGAGAACTTTTGTTGCAACATATGAGTAATAGTTAAAGTTCTGGTACTTAAAAACTATCGAAAAGCAGATCTAAACGTCACAGCTACAAGGTCTAAAGAAAAGTACACTTAAAACACAAGACTTATCAACTTCAGATAAAAGAACGCCTTGAGAAATACAAATATATTTGTCTATGCTAAGTTTTGAAGGCTATGTTTATAATAATCGTAAACACTTTAAGCAATTACTAGAATTAAGTAAGTGATTAACAGAAATAAACTTAATACTTTCATCAAATAATATTTGGCCAGTTCTTCAAACATGCGGCGGTGTTATTCGCGAAAACTCAACCTATTTCGTGAATCCGAATCATCCGGATGTCTATGATGGCACTGGAAGTTGTCAGGTGACCGTACAGAAACTGCATCCGGACATTTGTCAGCTACGCTTGGACTTGGATATGTTTTCGATAGCGCCACCTGAGGCAGCCAATCACTTGTGCAATCAGGATCAGCTCTTGATCTCGGGTGGGAGTCCCGCGCCCACCATATGCGGCAGTTCCACAGGCGATCACAGTGAGTGAGATAACTCAATATAATGAATTGATTGTTCAAATTTACAAACGTATTTAGTGTACATTGATGCTGGTCTGGGTCAAAGCAATCCCATTGTGTTATCTGTAATAACGAGTGCGAGTTTTCCGCGCTTGTGGCGTGTGCGTGTCACCCAAATCCATTGTGGCAGCATCAGTCGAGCGGATCAGGGCTGTTTACAGTACTACACAGCTATAAGTGGACGCGTGCGCAGTTTCAACTATAATACAGTGGGTGGCAGGCAGCTCTCGAATCAGGATTATAGCATTTGCATACGCAGTGAGCGAAACTTTTGTGGCATACAGTATAATGCGTGTCCCGATCTGGAGAACAATCGTTCGCGTGCTTTCACCATATCTGGCAACTCCAACAATCCAGTTCCCACCATAGTCGGTGGTGGCGGCACCGGCGTTGGTGCACCTGCCACTGGTTGCGTTAGTGATTGGCTGCTAATTGGCTGCATTCGCTCCGCAGATCGCATTCCACCGCTGCCCAACTGCGAGGATCGTGTCTGTGGTGGCACCTTCAGCGCCGAGGCCGGCATGTTGGCCAAAACAGTGCAGTGTATGTTTTAATAATATCTATATAATGTTCATCTTCAACTGCTTTCCGTTCACAGCCAGCGTTCGTCCTTTTCGTCTGTACTTTCACACGGATGGCGTGGAGGCGCCCAACGATATAGATAATCGTGGCTTCTGCTTGGACTATGTGCAACAGCCCTGCACAAATGGATATTAGGAACGAGAGATCTTGTGTAATTTAATAAATATGTATGTATTTTATTTATTTTCGTAGTTAATTTAAGGCTAAGTTATAATTAAGTTTTTAAGTTAATTTCGTAAGGTCGCAGATTGGTACAAATTAAAACTGTGGGTTAAATTATTTAAGAAGTTGTTTGAATTTCAAAAGCTCTAATAATATATATGCTATATAATTTGTTTGGCTATTAATACAGTTGATGTGTGTTACAATAAAAATATATATATGTGTTTAATTTTAATACTTAGACGAAGTAAAAACGAAAAAATCAAATAACAGTTAAACAAAAGTTAAGAGAACTTTGAAGGGACTTTGTCGTTATCAGGTTTTTCCGGGAAGGTTTCGTTTAACCAGTTTCTGTTCCTGCTGCTGCACGTGAGATCGCCAATTTCAGTCTGTGCACGCATTGCCCGACTTGTGACGTCACTGGGGGAGTTTTGGGTGTTGGATGTGGGAATTGCATAGGGATATATATATATATATATATATATATATAGCTTAGCTCTAATAGGTTTGTATTAGGGCAGCCACGTGCTGTTTCTCCTCATCGGTGAGACCGTTCTTCAGCGTTCGACGCACTGCAAAATAAACACACGAATCAAATCAATCAACAACTTTCAACATAAGGTATGCCACAAACATATTAAAAGTTTGATATTGTTTTATGTGCGGTTTAGCATGCGGTTTTAGTGGCGGGTTTTCAAAAAAACTTTAGTTAGGTACATGCTAAGAATTGTAAAAGATTTTCAGACAGGTGCAAACAAACTGTGTGAACTTCATTTGCAGAGATCCAATTAAGAAGTTTGCAAATGAAACTCAGGACAAAATACAAAAGTCAACAGAACAAAAATCAAAGAAATGGCATAACAATTCAACACTAACCAAAAAACAGTGTAAACCTAAAAAGAAGTAACGAACAGTTTGGCTGTTCTTCTTTTTTCTGTCTTTCTTTCTTTCTTTTTTGGGTTACGCTTTCTATGGCGATGGTGCTCTTTCAAGTGTGAATCCCTCGCGCGTGCGGCTGCGCTTCACTTCGGTGTTTGATTGATTGGTTGGTTTTATTGTTGGTTGGTGCGTTAATGGTAAGAAAACACAAAATTAAAATCAAAAAACCAATATTTGCAACCGATTTGTAGCAGAACTAAAAACTGCCAAAGCTATACTTTTAGGATGGGAGGGTATAAGTTTAAGTAGGGTGTAAATTTGTTTAGTTAAGTTTATTTTTGTGTCGAATTGGAATTGTAGCCTCAAATTTGCTTGAGTGTGTGTTGATGTGTGGTGTTGTATTTCTTTCCAGCTAATATGGTACTAAACATAGCGCGCTGTGTGTGTATTCCAAAAGATAAAACCAACAGCTTCATTAAAATGTGACTTTGGTCAACATAAGAGAGAAACAAGGCTCATGTCTATGTGTGTGTGTGTCTATGTTGCAACAACAACAACTTACAGGATTTGCGATCCGCATGACGCGTACGTTTGCGCTCCCTGGGCGTTGTCCTTGTTCCGAGCGCCTTGGTGGCGGTCTTGACAAGAGATTCGAGTATTTCATCATCGCCATCGGTGAACTGTTCCTCGCTCTGGCGCGTTATCGGGGAACGCAACTGCTCGGCGCGACGCCTACGCCAGGTGAGTGTGCCATCGGCCTGATCGGCACTTGGAGTGCCCAGCAGTTGTCTGCGAAAGGAAAGCACAAAAGAGAGTTAGCTTATCAAGCGAAGCTAAGTGTTTAACAAACTAAACGCACTTCAGTTCCGCATCGGCAACATCCTCTTTGGTCTTAAACTTGGCCATGTCAATAATCAGCTTGCCACGCGTCTTATTCCTCTCTCGATGATTGGCCTTCTTCTCCAGCTGCTGTTGTACACGCTCTCGTGTCGTGCGATATTCCAACGCAAACTCGGACAGGGTGCGACAAAACTCATTGGGTCGCGACTCTGCCACACTGTGCTGGGGCATGCCCAGCCACAGTAGAAACTTGCGATAACGATTCATCACACGACGATGAACAATTTGCAGACTAATGATGCGCTCGGCACAATCGGCGAGAAAGTCGACCAACTTGGGAGCACACTCATGCTTGGCAATGAGCTTCAAGCGATCCCAGGAAGCCTTGCACTCCGCCTCCAGTTGATTGAGATTGTGGGCAAGATCCGTGAAATCCGCTTTGGAGGCACGCGTAATGGGCCCGATTTCAGAGTATAGATCACTGGTATCGCTGCTCGTCTCCATGACCATGTGGCAGAGATGATGCAGCAGCGAGTGCTTGTGCACCGTATCCTTAACCTCCGGCACCTTGGAGAGATACTCAATCTGGAAGCCCTTGACAGGCGCACCGTTAAGGAAGATGCCCACCGAGAGCAGCGTGGAGAGTATGCAGCGGAAGGTGCGATTCTGACGCAAGATCTCAATGCCTTGCTTGAGATCCATCAGCGGTTCAGCAATCTCTTTCTACAGGAAGAGATTAAAGGAATTAAGGATTACTAAATGAGCCACAAGTTGGTTATGTTCAAGCTTACCTCGCAATTGTCAAAGTCTATGCGGAAAGCCCAGAGCTTCAGGCGTGCTCCAAGCTCTGAGATTGTAGCTAGGGTAAGGAGAAATTGTTCGGCGCTGCCTAAGGGCAGCTCTGGATTTGACATTTGGGCCTCCTGAATCTTGCCACGTTCCTCATCCGTTGGCAGCATGTTTAGCAGCTTGTCAATGCCCTCTCTCGTCACCACTGTGGCATCCATCTTCAAAATGGCCGCCTTAATGGCGCGAGGCGGAGGAAGCTTTGTCATTGCGATGTTGATTGCATTCGAGCGTTTGTGATCCAGAACGATAATCTCTTTGCTCTTATTCAATTCTTGTTGTTTCTGCAAGGCAAAAGAGAGTTAGAAAACAAGAAAAGGGAAGAAAGGGAGAGCAAACAAAGTTCATGTGGGTAATAAGGGGGGGCGTGTACACAATGTATCTAACGTGGTGGCAACAAACAAAAACAAAAACAAAAAACTAAACTAGAAATGATATTTTCTTGGTTCTGGTTACGTGTGTGTAGCAATATAAATGTTTGTGTGTGTTGATAACATAAAAAAGAGTGTAATAAACCGACACCGAATGCAACACAGAGAGTGAGAACTAATCGATCGACAAACATATAAAAAACACAAGGAGTGAGAGAGAGAGAGAGTGAGAGAGATAGACAGATCGATAGAGCAAAAAAGTGTACAGAAAAAAAACAACATATTATTTGGCACTCACCTCCTATAGAACATTTGGAAACATATTTTTTTAATATTTGAGAATTTTATATTTTTGGTTTTGGTTTTAGCACAACATTTATGTATTTTGTAGATATATCCGCAAACAGACCGTTGACATATAGAATATAATTAAACATGTCCAGAAATAAATGGGAAAAGAATACAAATATCATTCGCAAAAAGAATCATTGTAGTATATGTTATGCAACATTTATAAACTACTCTTAAAACAGACTTATTATTGACACATATAAAAATCATTAAATTTCGAACACCTCGCGCCAATTATTAGCGGGAATACCCCATATATATACGATATTACAAAAACAATACGCACCTTGGTCATCAAGTCTTTGGCCCGCGACTCAAAGAGATGCTCGAGCTTCTGTGTATCCACATTGGCATTGGGTAACTCATCCCAAATGGTCTTACCCACCACCTGCGGAATCATGTCCTCACGCACTTCCTTCCAGAAGAGCTTGACCTGCAACATGGTCAGAAAGAAGTCGTCGTCTTCGCTTATGATCAATGATTTATTAATCTGTACTCACCGTCTTCTTGTTCTTTTTAATGGTATTATTGCCATTTGCCAGATCACCATTTACAGAACCGTTAAGCGAGCTATTCACACTGTTTGTCAGGCTTCCCGCTCCGTAGCCCCCGTAGCTGAACATGGGCGGCGGTGCCAGGCAGGGCGGCATCATGGGTGGTGGTAGGACCATGCCACCACCGAGCGGTGGTGGTGGTGGTGGTATACCAGCGCCAAGGCCACGCGGTGCCAGCACATCCTTCTCATCATCCGAATGCAAATCAGTGAAGTCCAGATCACATAAGTTCAAGGGTCGCCTCGTATTGCGCACCAGTTCCTCCCAGTGTAGTTCATTTTCCGATTT
The DNA here is from genome assembly GCA_035044485.1 of Scaptomyza reducta. Lineage (NCBI taxonomy): Eukaryota > Metazoa > Arthropoda > Insecta > Diptera > Drosophilidae > Scaptomyza > Scaptomyza reducta. The sequence continues at coordinate 2,438,035 of JAWNNV010000191.1, read as the reverse complement.
CTTCGGCTCAGCCTTTTTAATTTCCTGATCGACGCTCGATGAGCTGTGCAAACAAAAGACAGAGATAGATAAACCAGGGGGACATTACAAAGTGCAAAAGTATATGTAGAGTATCAGAATTATGGTCAAGTGGGGTACACTATCTTTCCGATTGTTCGATTGTTTGATTGCAGCTGCCCCTTTAACGTGAATGCCCCATAAAGCTTATCACAATTTCGCCTGGTAGCAAGATAACAAGTTATTGCAAAAAATACAAAAACAAAAAACAAAAAAAATGAGCGGAAAGAAATTTTGCTAGTTAGAATCTCTTTTTTTGGGAAATGGTTTTGAAGTTTAACTTATATTACAAAATGATTTGCAGCAATTGCATGAAAATGCATAAAATATCTCTCATAAATTGTAAAGGCCGTCTTTAGTTTATGAGCAACGATTTATTTGATTTGGCAGCGTGTATAAAAATGATAAGATTTAATTATATTGCTCGTGGGGCGGCTATAAAAGGCGTTGAATTGTACGCTACAAATCATAGTCTTTCAATAAATCGCAAACAAAATGGATGTAAGTTAAGCTCTTCATTAAAGAGGGTTACAATCGTTGTTATTGTTTTGCATTCATTATATTCGCAGTTCGAGGCAATTTGTGAAAAGTCCAAGACCTTCAGCAACAAGCCACCAAATTCCGTCTATCTGGAATTCTATGGCCTCTACAAGCAGGTGCACACCGGTGATGTAGACATCGAGAAGCCCGCCGATGCTGAGGGTGCAGCCAAATACGATGCCTGGCTGAGCCGCAAGGGCATGTCCACGGATGCCGCCAAAGCCGCTTACATTGCTCTCTATGAGAAATACGCCCCCATCTATACTTAGGTTGTGACAATATAACAATACTTTGTTTTATATGGCTAATAATAAAACAAGTGGCATAATTATTATGTAATTGTGTTGCTTAGTCAGCTTTCAACGCTGATAAACTAAATTAAAGACCTTCGATACTTTTATTTAATATTAGTAGCAATAAAAGTTTTACTTTTTATAATTTGCCGCCGTGGACATGATAAACTCTTGTTGCAAACATAATCTGAGTGCTTATCATATCGATATCTAAAAATTGGGGTTCTAACCTCATAAATCCCTATCAGCTATCCGTATCAGCTGCTGAATTTGGTATAAAAAGACCCGGTCTCCACACAATTAGCACTCATTAGCAAACAGCATTTGAAGCATTATACCAAAATGGATGTAAGTATTCGGGTATTTGTGCATTCAACGGATATTTAATTCTACGTTTGTTTAGTTTAACACCGCCGCCGAGAAAGCCAAGAGCTTCACCAAGACCCCAACGAACGATGAGTTCTTGGAGTTCTACGGACTCTACAAGCAGGCCACAGCTGGTGATAACAACACTGCTGAGCCCGGTACCCTGGATCTGAAGGGCAAGGCCAAGTGGAGTGCATGGACCAAGAACAAGGGCATGTCTCAGGATGCCGCCAAGGCTGCCTACATTGCCACCTATGAGAAGTACGCACCCAAATACGCTTAAACCTCTTCAGTTGTTACAAATTTGACTTTTAAATAAATGAAATCCAAATGATATGCAAAAAAAAACTCAAAATGATTTTTACAATCTTAGTAAGTTCACGAACAAGATTAACTGATTCAAAATACATCGTATAATCTGCTGTCTTAAAGCACATTTATAAGAGATTAGAAACACTAGTTAATTTGTAGATAACAAAGCAAAGTTTGTCTGGAGCTTTTGGCTAATAGATAAGTATAATCTGTAGCCAGAAAAAAAGCTACAAACGTATTATTCAAGAAAATAATAATATTATTTGTACCTTCATAAGCATTTATAAATTAAATATATAGGAACTGAAATAAATGGCACCTGCCATATATACTCTTATCTCTCCGAAAATAATCGCATGTTGTTGATAAGATTTATGACAGGTGTACTTACCGTGAGATTTCACCTTTGCTCTTGCTTTTGGCAAGCCCCTCTTTGGCTTTTGATATGAGACCGGACATGTCGCCGACTATGGCGCGATTGCCACCTGTCTCCTGTGTGGGGCTGCTGGGCAGGTTGCTCAGTTTTTGTGTTAGATCCTTGACCGTATGATCACGTTTAAGCTGCATTAACATTTCCTTATCCTCCAGATCTGTATGCAAATAATTAAAGTTATTAAACGATCTGACACACTAAACTAATTTCTATGACTCAGAAAAGTATGCAACGTTTGTGGCGGCGCTTAAAAGCATGCAACAGTTTTTCTTGAAAGCCAGAACCTACCTGTTGTATCCATAGCTTGTGGTATTTCTGGGTTAGTACTGGTTAGGGTTCTAGCTGCATTTGGCTGTGTGCTGGTGTTGGCTGGGGGAAAGTGCCACCAGCTTGCTGGTGGTGGTGGTGGTGGAGGAGGTGGCGGTGGCGGTGGTGGTTGCGCCAGAACAGCAGGCTTGCGTATGGGACTCAGTGGTTCCGGCGCCGGCGGCATTTCCAATTTTAAGGGCGTTGAACTTTCAGGTACAAATTCCAAACCATTGCCATTTAGAGTCTTCTTCGGACTCAGCACTTCCTGGGCGGTAGTGGGCAAATGTTTGGGCGACTGGCTGAGCTGGGTGTAATAGTTGTTGAGTCGATTCGCATCGTTCTCATACTTCTTGTAGGCACTGTCCGTTGTCTGTTGCACGATGATGTTCTTCATGATGCCGTTGATCACAGTTGCGTTGCGCTCCCGAAACAGATTCTTTTTGGTAAGAAACTCATTCTGATTGTTGGTGTTGTTGTTGCTGTTGTAGTTATTGTTGTTGGCCTTGTCGAAACTGTTGTTGATGATGGAGATGCTGTTGATGCCACTTAACAGCTGCTTGGTGGGGCTTAGCAGCAAACTGTTGTTGGGCGTGTCAATGTGGTTGTTACTGTTGTTGTTGCTGCTGCTGTTGTTGTGGGTGTATTGGTTGTTGTTACAGCTGTTGTTGCTGTTGTTGTTGTTGATGTTGCAGGCCGTGGTTGTGGGCGTGGTCGTGGGCAAAGGCATTGGCGTTGGCGTTGGCGTAGGCGCTTGCAGCAACTGCGGCGGCGGCGCTGCCGGTAGCTCAATTTGCAATGATTGCGGCGGACTGTCGCCGCTTTGGATAGTTGCAGGAATGGCTGTTACAATTTGGCCTTGATGGGTGACATTTGGGTTAGCATGATCAGCAGGTGACAATGAGACAACATAGAGAGACACACACAGCGTTTAGCATGAAGAGAGAATCAGTTAGTTAGTTTTTGGTTCTTGAAGCAGCCAGCAAAATTAAACTCAAATCCTTAAAAGTAACAATAACTTACCATAACTCTCGCGCAGTTCACGTGCCGCAAAGATGCCATTCGCAGCCGCCTCCTCTTGTTCCTTGAGGAAACTCTTGTGGCGCTCGGCACGCTCGCGACGTCGTCGCAGTCCAGGTGTAACGCCAGCCCCGTCACGTGCTGCATGGATTAAAGGACACTTAGTTCCATTCATTTACAGTTAAATGTTCATTATTACGTTTCTTTTCCTGAAATATGCCGCTGCTAAACTCTGTAGAGTTTGTGGATCCAGAGCTGTCATCCTCATCGAGTGTGGCCTGTGTGGGCGTCATCCTTAGCACAGTTGTAGGCAACACTTTGGGAGCTGGACTATTATCCGTGCTGTGTCGTCTCGATTTGCGTCGCTCTGTGGTGTTGGCTCCAGGACGATAGCGTTGCGTCTTTCTCAATGAATTCTGTGGCGGACGCTGGCCATCCGACTCGCCATCCTCGAATCTGGAAATGGGCATTGATTAGGAAAGAGTTCTTCAAAATTGTTTATTACTTGCAAAACTTACTTAAGTACTGCCTCGTAAAGTTGCAGCTGATCTAGAAGATCGAGATCGGTGCCTGGTTTGGACATGTAGCGTTGAATGACTGTCTCCATGCCCTGTTGTTCCAGAAGATCACTTTCATCATAGAAACTATCCTGATCGGTCAGGCCAGCTAGGGTTTTGTTGATCAACGATGTAGCATAGATAACCAGCTCGGCATCTGCATTGTCGTAGTCCTTAAGCAGTCTAAAAATCAAAAGGAATTGCGATGAGAAACTTTGAACGTCAATTAAGCTGTGATCAGTAATAGTTAACCTCATTATATTTGCCCAGGGCAATGTGCCTTGCGCCTCATCCACCGAATGAATGGCGCTTACGAGCACATAACAGTTGGACTCGGCATACTCAACGAACACGAGCAGCAACTTGAGCGCCGTCTTGACCACCGATCTGTAATTGGAGGCGATCAATGAGTAGAGCCACTCCATGGTGGGCTGATGCTTCATAACGCCATTCATTCCATCCACATAGAGCATGACCTGTCGCGTACAAAGACATGATTAGCAATGACTTGTGAACGAACATTGTGAACAGTGATCAGTGATCAGCGATCAGTGATCAGTTAGTTACCTGTCCGAGGGCGCGCAGTATATAGTTTTGATAGTTTTGATCGGCACAATTGCCCACGCGCACCAGACAATTGAGACCGCCCAGGGCTACAAAGGCATGTACCAGATCTTTGTCCTCCTGGAACACCTGTTTGAGGGAGAACAATGCACGACGCAGGTCGCTGCCCTCCGAGGAGAGAAGTTTCTCTGTAAGGCATAACATAAATGTAATGAGGTCAATGAGGCGTATGCGCAACATCAGATTTGATTAGCTGATCTCATGGATCTCTCTGCACTTACCTATAATGGCATGAACGCGAACACTCAGCTGTGTGCGAACAACCAGCGAGTTTTTGCGACTGAAAAAAAACGAGAACAGGGAAAAAATTGTTATTAATTTTGTATGTAATTTCATTAGCAATGGGCAACTTAACAGAACAAAACAAAACAGAACTGAAGAAAAACAAAAAAGAACAAACCCAAGCCAAGGCGCAACAAAACTAAGAGTAAAACACAATGGGATATCATGGTTCATTGACCAGTTAAGAACATTGATTACCCACTGCTTGCTGTGGCCAACAACAGTTGGCCATAATAAAAGTAATAACAAACGACGCAGATAATTGAAAATGGACTATGAAGCAACTGAGTCTGAGTGCGAACGTAGCCGCCAATAAGTCGAGCCAAGAATTCATAATGAAATGTTTGGTGATCTACACTCAAACTCAAATACATAAAACTCAACTCAAGGTGCACACACTATTTTGTTAGTGTAAGTGTAAGTGTGTGTGTGTGTTTGTGTTTGACTGTTACTCATGTGTCTCTTGGCTCAGTTGCAGATTGACAAGGCATCCGAGAGCCATCAAGCCATCGACCCATGCGAGTGAGCCGCGTGCCTGCCTGCCTGTGGAATTTTGATGCGAAGTGAAGCGAATGATTTGCATGCGAGCGCGCTTCCATGACTAATACGATAAGCATGATTAGTGTGCCATGTTCCCGTCCACAACACCCGGCCAGACCCGACCAGACCAGACCAAGCCCAACCAGACCACATCCAAACACTTTACTCCTTTTTCTAGCCAAGAACAACACTCATTGGCGCCAGTTACGTTAACTGCCAACAATTTGCACAGCCACGGCGACATATACATTATAATTTTATAATGCTTGAGAGGATCGCAGCTCGTGGAGCCAGCTAGTGAAAGTCAGAAATAGACACTGGATCACGTCTTCCTGGGACTGGTTCTATGTGTACAGAACGCTTTTATTTATACACATTAATCCCATTATTTGAGTCAAGTTAACATGCTCCCAGTTACCTGGCCCTGGCCCTTGCCCTGACGCGTTCGTCAGTTTCTTAAGCTCGACATCACGTTTCTTGGTCAATCGCTGATCCAACGAAAAGATACGTTATAGTTTACTCGGCAGGTTCCTTTCTATTTATTCACATAAAACTATTAGCTTTAATAGAAAAAAGACCTCTCATAATATAATAGCATTTAACTTTTCCTAGTCACTCTTCTTTTCTCATATTTTTGCCGATTTTATTTTTAAACTTGCCAACAAGTTTTCCACCAACCACTTCCATTTTCAGTTGACTCTCATTCTAATACTTCTTTTATGACACAATAATAAAAAAAAAAAAAAAAAAAAATTTAGCATGGCTTATAATCAGTTGAGAGTGTCTGTCTCCTGCCCACTTGTTGGCGCAACCAACAGGCTCTTAACGTTCTCCGCATGCCAAAAAGATCAGAGAGCCGAGCATACCAAAGTGACTGCTAGACAAGAATCATGTCTGATGCCAGTTATGAGAAAAGTTAAGCTCAAAAAATGGCATTGCCTACGTTTATATTTAAGCTTTTGTTGCTCGTATTTTTACTTCTTTTTTTTTGTGTGTGTGTGTGGCTTAAAATGCAAATGAAGTGCAAGTTGCAGCCGAAAAAAAAATTGCAACAAGTTGCACGTACAACGTACGAGGCTGCGGAGGCATGCAAAATGCAAATGTCTGGCCAGTGAGTAGCAACTGCCAGGCAGTCAACCAGTCAGCCAGTCAGGTAGTCATGGCAGTCACAGCTACAGCTACAGCTACAGCCACAGCAGCAGCAGCAGCAGTTTCCTGTGCCACAGATAGCGACATTTTTTATGGCCCGGCCGGACTACGACAGCCGCCTGGCCTGGCAAATATCTTTATTAGCAAATGGAAAAGGCATGTGCAGCAGTATTCGTGTACAGTGTGTGTGTGTGTGGTGAAAGGCTAAACAGGCGCAGCCACCCACGAGCAGCTGCCCCAGAAACCCAGAGCTACAGCTACAACAGCATTTCCTGCTGTGCTCAAAAAAAGAAAATGGGTTCAAGGTAAGCAGCAGCACAAAAGTGAAAATCGCTGACAATATTTCGCGATAATAAATCATTTGCAGCTTTTCCAATTAAACACGTGTGTATGTGTGTGTGTGTGGGAGTTGCTGCAGTTAGACCAACACAAGCAAAGTACTTGTCTTTGACTGTGTGTGTGTGCGTGTGTGGGCAGTGAACTAACTAGCTGTCTGTATGTTTGTCTTGGCTCATTAGTTAGTGTGGGTGCTTGCTTACCTGGCTTGTAGGCCCTCGATTTCCTCGGTTTGTTCGGCCAGCGATGACTCCAGATCCAGATAGGCGCCAAAATCGCCATCCTTGTACACCTGAATCGCCGCGTCATCGATCTGCGAAGAAGAGTAGTCAAAAGTTCAGCCAAATTGCGCTTGTAATCATAATTAAAGTCAGTTATAAAGAAAAGTAAGCGTTGAGGCCTCAGACTACCGTACTACGCAGTAAAAGTTGTTTATGCTCGGGAAAAAAAATCAAAAAGAAAAAAGAAAAGAGAAAGAAGCAGATGCCAACGACCATAGAACATTTTTGAAGTGAGTGAGTGACGGTGGCTTGGCTTGCATTGAAAGTCAGCAGACGATTTCGTTTAGGCGAGCAACGAGGACAGCAACCAGCAGCCAGCATCAACAGCAGCCGGTCAACTTGATTGCCCGCCACGACTTGCATTAAATCAACACTTGAAAAAAATACGATGACCAAGAGTTTAGAAAATGCGTATGTGCTCAACTGAGACTGGCTTTAGTTAACATGTAGGAATGATTTTTTGCATACGAAAATAAAGACAAAGTCTTTGTACAGTAAGGAAACTTATTTTGTACAAATTTTGACATTCTTTCCTACACACAATAGTATATTCTTACGCATATTGTTTTTTCTGTGTGTAATGATGATTTAGATGATGACGTCGTTTACTTCTGCTTCTGTTGGTCACCTACTTTTCTCCGGTGTGCTTTCAGTTTTCAAAGCCGCTGATTGCCATGGCCAAGCGCTTGATTGAACAAATCTTTAGCTGCGAACGCAGCTCTGGCTCCTGCTGCGTGCACAAATGCCGCTGATTGACGCACATCCACTTGGACCATTGGCTGTCTTCTATGCAGCGTGTGTGTGTGTGTTTGTTTGTTTTGTTATTGGCGCATTGAAAGTAATTATTGGTGCATTTACAGAACAATTACCGGACAACATGAAATTTTGTGTGTCGACGCTTGCTTAATGTGTGAAAAAAATTGCAATACAGACACAGCAGACAACAGCTTCGGAGATCTTAGCTATCTCATCCGGGTAAAGATTACACATACGCCCATTTGCTTGGTTACGCCCAATAGCAAGCAAAGGGATTTAGCTGCACACAAAAGCTCTCTAACCTAGCCACGTTCTGCTGCAATTTAGACACACCCCCAACAACAACAGCAACAACAACAATAATAAAAACAACCAAACATCGCGTGCCCCAAGGTTCTTGTCTTTCATAACTCTAGACGCTGCACCCAGTGGCCATTTACTAAATTAAATGCTAGTCAGACGATGCCACAGCCAGAATGTGCCAAAAGACTTTTAAGGGCGAGCCCATAAAGAAATATATGAAAATATGTATAAATATTTGTAACATACGAACTCGTAAAAGAAAATCGAGACAGCATAAAGTAAAAGTTAGGATATGAATAGTAAAGCTAGCGAAGTTCTCTTAGAAATTGTAGTAGAGTGAAGTATAGAAAGAGCATTTAATCTAATAAATTAATTCTGCAACATGTTGATAAAGAAATTTCAAAATTGTTCTATCTTAAACTTCCTGTTGACACAGCCACAATAAACAAGCACTTTTATTCTGAATAAATTAGTCACACTTTCTATGAGCTAACTACTTGGCTAGATGATTCGTTGCTGCAGGTAAACAAAATGTTTCAATTCGACCGATCGGCTGGCGCATTTTATAAAGTGGAACCACGCCGTCTGGCCTAAATCACTTCTCCTTATCAGCTGAGTGTAGCTGAGTATTGTTTTTCTCATGTAGCTTAATGAGCAAATATTGTTTCTTATAGCAAAATGACGACAACAATTGTTTGCCGATCAAAACTTCCTGTGTGCTGAATCAGACTTATAAACCTTTCTACCGAAATTTGAGAATGGAATTTAACAAAACTATTTTCGAAGTGTTGTTATTGTTTTTATATTGAAATGATGTGTCAAATGCTTTAAATGTTAATGTGTATGCTTATATAAGCTTGGCGCCAATTAAAACCAAAGCAAGTGTTTGCATACTATAAAAGAAATCGTAAATAACCCCAGGTAGTATATGCTAGTTAAGTTTTGGCCAAAAACTATATCAGCTCTCGTTTGTAATATATATGTACGTTTTGTTTCTTTTACACGCCAGCATTCATTCACAACTCTATGCAAATTTTTATTATATATATTTATGTAGAGCCGGCTTCAGTTGTTGTTTTTTCTCTCTGTCTTTGACATTTGGTTGCTTTGCTGTTGATTTTTTGACTGAAGCATGACAAGATTTTTAAATCAAGTTGAATTTGGCATATGGTTATTGGGTTTTTTATATTATTTATTTATCGAGCGAGTGCCAAACACATAAATGCGGCTATTGACACAGTTAAGGCAACGAGCATAACAATTTGTTGTAGGGGGAGAAAATTTATGCTCAAACATTTGATATGGTAAGTAAATAAAAAATAATAAAACTTTGCCAAAATAAGAAAATGAATACTACAAGAGAGTGAAAACGCATTAAAAACAATATAATTAATCAGATAAATCAAAAAGGTTTGAGAAATACATAAAAACAATTAAGTTGTAGTTAAAATGTTTTGCGTTAGTGGATAAACAATTTATCACGAAGTTGCCAATCAAATTAAATGGATGTAAAAATACGACAAAAATTTGGCTTTAAGACAAATTGATTGCAGGCCCTGCAAAATTCTCCAGCTTGCTGAAACGTGAGGTTGATGAATGACTCTCACACTTTTGCTTTCCAATCAATGCCGCTGCTCTTGGCTGTTGGTTGTTGGCGAGTTAATTGACCCCAAGACTGACCGCAAAATGAGGCGTGCTAATTGAAATGGAAACCTTCCCCAACGCAGCAAAGAGCCAAAAAGCAAACTTCAAAGTTGACTCAACAAAACTATGCAAATTATTTAGGCAAACACAAGAAAAAGATGCGTAAGCCAACCGTGCGTATGCTCAATATATACAAATATACATACTATATGTGTTATGGATTTAATTTCACAACTGCAAGTAATACAAAATCTGTAATCGAGCTAATTGAATTATATATATGTAAATGACGCAATGTTTCTCAATACAAGGGCTTAATTCAATTTTATACCTTTGTATTTGTTTACTGGGCCATAGACAAATGATCATTGCTGTATTTATTTTATGTCCATTTTCGGTTTAAATTTATTTTCGTGTTTATTACGCTTATCTATACACCGCGATTTTATATATTCTGCGCTGACGTGCAAAAAAAAAGAGTTAAAAGCAACAATAGGCAAAAAAAAAAAACAAGAAATAAAAATCAAATCCAAATAAACAAGAGAAAAAAACGGCTGCGTCGATTGACCGAAACCAAAAAATGATTATTTATAGGTACACACATATATAGTATAGTATAGTATTTTGTGTGTTATAGAATTGAGAGCCATGACATCATCGAAGATTAGAAATCAACATTAGAGCCGCAATATTTATGAAACCATTGTAATGCGCTAAATTTAACAAGTTGTGCATGCACAAAACTCGACACTTTGACTCGTTGTTGAGTCGCGCTCTCCCATATCTACTATATATGGCTGGGCTGCCATGACTGCTGCTCCCTGGGCTGACTAATTGGACAAATGGCATTCACAGCTGCAGTGCCTGCCACATAAATCTGCCTACGACAACATCCTGAGCCCAGAGAGACAAGGCAAGTAGAAACACAGATGAAAAAAAAAAAACGAGAACGTTGCATTTCCTTTTGCGATTTGCTCATTAGAATTTATTGCTTGCCGCTTGTCAAGATTTACGTATCCTTGCACCACAACTTCCAGCTTTAGCTATACAGCTCCAGATGACAGATGACAGGCAATGGGGGCCGCCAGTTGCCTAGTTGTTCTTGCTGTTGCATGTGGCATGTGGCAGGGTAGCGCAGCTCTCGATCCGATGCTCGTTGCATGTGTTGTTTTTTTCTTCCTATTTTTGCTTTTTTTGCAAATTAGTCAAAGTCAAGAGATCGGCGGTAAAAAACAATGGCCTGACTTAGATAATTGCTGACCAAGGCTTTCACAATGCCAATGAAAAGTGCTGTAAGATGGTTTCTTTTTTGTTTCTACACTCTGTGCGCTGCCCCAACTTCCTATTAGCTGCAACAGATTGTGCGATAGCAATAACTTAGCTGCAGGCCTACAGACGACTGGCCAACAAAACCAACCTGCCGAAGCCATTGTCTTGACTTTTTGTTTGAGTCTTGCAAATGATGCTTAAAACTTTTGCTCGGCTTTGTAATGCATCATTTGTTAACTATAAACAACAATTAAATATAATAAGCTTGAACTTTTAGTTGATTGAATTAAGATCAAACTTTTGCAACATTTGTTCTAACTAGTTGATTTCCCTGTACAACATTCCTCTATTGTTTGCCATGTGCCACATTAAACATTTGCTCATCTGCCGCCTTATTGTTGTGTCATATTTACCAATTACTACTTTGAAACGTAAGTCATTGTGGTTTTTCCCCCATTTGAATGCTCTGTACAAATAAAACTACAATGTACGCAAATAGGTTTCTGTCTCTGACCTCCAAAGTATATTTGACTCCATGTCATTTCTATATATTAGTTTGTTGCTCAATTTGCTTGACTAAATGTTTATTGCCATATGTTTCAATACTTTGATCTTTTATTTTCGCGTGAAATTTATGGCTTTGAACTTGTATTTTATGCTAAATGCATTTCTAATTTGAGATATATAATATTCACGTATGTCGAATTTAATAAACAAATGTGTTTAAACAAGTTATGTTAATTGCGATCAAATAACAAAAAACAAACCACAACAAATTTTTATATTTATATCCAGCAAGTTAAGCTACACTGAGTATGCTAAGTCTTCGCACTCAAAATGTATGCCAAAAGAGCCTATAGCTTTTGAGTTTCTTTAATTAATTTACAATCAAAAAGAATCTTCTGTTTAAAGGTTACTTAAATTCTCTTTCAAACTGTTCCCAAAACAAAAACACATTCAGTTTTAAAATCAGTTGCTAATATAAAACGATTCTCGCGATCTTCTCATATAAATAAATCAAAGAAAAGACCTTCAACCGAACCACAAACAAACAAGTTGCTATGCAAAAATGTTTAAGATCTTGATAAAGCTTTTAAGCTAAAGATAACCTTTATATTCATGTATGTATATGTCATAATAAGTACCAAATAAACAATAATAAAAAGAAAAAAGTAATTTTACCTCGAAGTTATGTTTACAAAGAAACGAAGGAAAAAGAGTCAAATACCGTTTAAGCTAACGCAAAACAAAAGAGAAACGTGGAAGATTCAGAGCTGATAAGACATCAACAGATAACTCAAGCAAAGTATTTTTTGCAACTTAAGTAAATACTATGTATCTTTAATGGAAAAATGGCTTATTGTTAAAAAAAAGGTATTGTTGTATGCTGAAAGGTAACAAAGTGTAATCCTTACGCTCTGCGGTGCATTGAGCAGCCTCAGGATGGTGCCCAGCTGTGTGGCAAGAGGCATGGTGGTGGTGAAGGCGTAGGTCGGCGCACGCACCGGTATCGGAAAGGCTGTGGTCGCTGAGAGCGGATCGCTGTCCAGCAGATACTGCACACGAAATGTGATTAGTTCGTCGGGTTCCATTTTCACAATCATCTTGAGTCCCGCGAAATTGCTAGCAACACGAACTTTTCGTTAAGGTTATTTTCGCTCGTTTCTTTTCCTCAGTTGTTTTTGCTTTCTGGTTGCTTGTTGGTTTTCAAGTTGATTTGATTTTAAATATGCACTCTTATTCACATTTTCACTGCCGTGTTTATTTATATATACTATTTGTGTGTTTTTTTTCCTGTAATGAACATTTCACATTTTTTTTGCCATATGATTTATTTGTCTTGCAATTTATTTTAATTTGAAGTTTTATGAGTGCGGGCACCAAGCCCCCAAAAAATAATATCCAAAACGTTTGTTGCATAATTGCACAGAGTCTCTTTCGCTGCTTGATTGTCTCACACGCATGTTGCGCAATCTTATGCTAAATATTTGCAAATTGTGGCACTGCCACGCCCACTTCTCACACAAATAATCACAGCACACACATATACATATATATATGTGTACATTTATGTGGATGGTTAATTGCTATGCGAACCGGCTCTCACTTGACTCTGTAAATATTTGCCTTGATTTCTGGTTCGGTCTTCGGTCTACATGGCGGCTAATGGTTGTGTAACTTTCAATTCAATGTCAGTTAACAGGCCAACCAATGCCCCTCCCAGCTTTCCCCCCTCTCCCTTCCTCTCTCTCTCTCTGTCTCGCCCCATTCCTACTCTCTCATCAACATGCATTGCAACGCTTCAAATCAAAAGCAAATCAAGACCAAAAACATAAAAAATGGTAAAATAAGAAGCAGTCCAAAGACTTGAGACTTGAGGTCTCTTCATGTACCGCTAAATGGCTGTCGGAATGTGCGTAAGTTGTTTATGCAAATATACAACTTGTTGGCTATTGCTTTGGTTGTTGTTGCATAGACTGTTATGTTTATGTTGGTTGCTTTGTTTGTGTTTTATGCGCTGCCCGTTTTCGACGTCTTCTGTTTCTGCTCAAACGCGCATAATTGTTTATAACGTGACTCTAATGGGCTCTGGGCTAAGTACTACTAGTCGGCTGCACTTGTGTCTAACTGACATTGAACTCTTGGTCGGAGCTTATAGTTTGGCCAGGCAACGGGTTGTGTAACAGTTAGACAACTTGAAAGTGAAGAGTATTGAATACCGGGGCTGGAAAGCCACTAAAAAAAAACAACAGAAAACAAGTAAGAAGACTCTAGTCGAGAAATCCGGACTAGACGATGCCCTGAACCCCATACTTTATGCGTACAGTCCGTGCTTGCAAGTATGTGTGTGTGCATACTTGACTTAACTTCAATGTTCCATATCTCCGGTGTTTCTCAAACGATTTCAATTAAAATGTCACAGATTGTTATTATTTCGTCTAATGTTTCAAACGCCGTTTAAAAGTTTTCCAAATTCAAGATTTTGTTGTTATCGATCATCTATTTATATCGGAAACGGCAAGACTTATCGAAAAATTGAAACAAACGTGTACTGCATAGGGATTCGGCGAGCTTATGTTCCAAATCTCGAGTCTTTAGCTCTTATAGTCTCTAAGATACAGTTCATACAGACGGACAGACGGACATGGCTATATCGCCTCGCCTGTTGAAGTTGTCATTTAACAAAACCCAACTGGCATTGACTGATGAAGGTTCCAAACCGTTTCACAAATATGTTGTACAATTGTTAATTGCAGCTAATTAAAGCTAAGCAAATACTTAACTACACATTTTACTGGTACGACTAGTGCAAGTAGCAAACAAAAAATAAGTAAAAAAAACCCACACACTCATAAAACTAATTCTATATATCTTGGCATTGCGTATTTCAGCCAATTTGCGTACTTCTGATTCTTGGTTCGCACAACAATTTGTTAATTGCCACTTGCGGCGTGAGGGGAGCGGGGAGCGGGCAAGCCTGAGTGTAAACACTTTTGTTATTTGTGTGTATGCTATGCAAGGGGTGTAATTATTAAATATTTGCTACTAACTCGCCACGCAACAGCTGGCCATTGGTAGGAGCCGCACAAATAAATACGAAGGCGGCTTTTAAAAAAGCCACACAAAAACTGTGCTTAATTGCAATAATTCATTGCGAGGCGAGCGAAGCTGAAGCGCAAAGCATACGAAATAAAAATTAAAACGAAAGCCATAAAAAAGGCTAATAAAGTATTAACAACAACAACGGCTTAATGAAATAAAGCGTTCTGTGTAAACGTAAACAGCTGTTGAGCACTGTTCTCAAGAAATCCGATTCACAAATTGTAAAAACGATGAAGAAAACAAAATCGCATCATTAAGTGTCGAGGTTCAGTGTTTTGTTGCGAAGGAAGTGCCACAACAACAAAAGGCCAAGTTTAAAGTTAAAGGGCTAAAGCATTGGCATTTGCCTTTTTTTCGCTCTGCTTTGCTTTTGGCCAGGCTTCTTTTAATGCTTGGGCAGGTGTGCCAAAAGTGGTTGAAAGCAGGAAACAACTCGTTCTCGTCATGCGAAAGTCAGAAGAGAAAGAAGGCAGCTCGATCTGAGTTTCAGTCAGCAAATGAAATTGAAAATAATGTTGCTTATTTATCTTTTTTGGGTTTTTACTTTCACAGACACGCACACACACACAGAAAGCGGAACTCGTCTTTTGGCCAATTGCAAAGGGTTTTTTTGTCTCGTGTGTCGGCCAAAAGTTAAGTGGCAAACGTTTTTGGCTGCGGCTTCCTTATTGGCAACGTGCACAAATTTAATGAAATTTAATGAAATTAAATATATATTATAGTAAAAAATTGTCAGCTATGTGGCAGCCATGTAAAACAACAACAACAACAACGATAACCGACAGCAATTGGCCGTTTCGTAGTAGTTGTTGTTGTTATAACCAACTCGGCCAACGCCGAATGTCGCATATTTAGTTACAAATTACGACAATAGCGCCAACGACAACGACAATGATGACGATGACGCCAGCCAAATGCTGGCCATATTAAATGGTAAATGCTAAATAATTTATGCAAATGTTGCAGTCAAGCAATTTGGCAGCAGCAGCAACCAGCGGCACCCACAACGACAACAACAACAACAACTGTCAGGTAATGAAACCCGCCCGCTGGCTCAAGGAAACTCTTTGGTCGCCTCTTTTTCTCTTTTTTGTTTTTTTTTTTTGTCTTTACATCGCCTTGACTTGCCAAAATGAACTTTCACTTTTACTGCCTGCCTTGTGGTATCGGAACACGAGTCTTTGGGGTCTTTGAGGCTTGTTGTTCCCGTTGCATGTTGCAATATTACAGCTGCTCAAAATGCGGCAGCTTCTCTTCTCATTATCCTACCCATCATCATCATCATCATCATCTTCGGTTTCGATATGCGCTTTTTCGCTACCGTCAAATTTTTGCCATTAATTATGTAAATTTGTTATTTTTTTGCTAATAACTTTGGCAATTTACAACAAGTCAACTAATTGACAGCTACTGTGCACAGTTTGGCCAACAGGCAAACACGCCCACAAAGACAACGATACGATGCAAATAAACATAACAAAGCATTCACATTGTTGTCATTTTCAATATTTGATCATGATTGGAAATGACAACAGGAAGAGTCATATCAGTAATGTGCTTTGGGTTAAATAACCAATACAAAAGATAAACATTCTAATAGGAAACTTAAGCAAATGTTGATCGATCTAAAGACATTTCTTAATGTAACTAATATTAACTGATGTCTATCAACTCAAGGTACAAGTTCAGTTCAGGAATGTCAAACCTAACACGTGAGACTTTAGCTAAATTTCAAGTTCAATCGATAGGGAAAACTCATTAAAACTTCTTGTAGCTAGGCTTGTCTTATCTGTGCCAATCGAATGTACACAACAAACAATACGACGATATTGTTCTTAAGATATAGCTATAAAAACCAATTCTCAATACTTATCGTCTTTGCTAATAAAGACATAAAACTCAAGAACAAATTCGCAGAATATGCGCAGAAAACGAGCCCCATTTGGACATTTTGACATTGTGACTTTTTTGTTGCGCTTCAGTGCACAGGAAATATTTGGAAAACAGAACCAAAAACAGTTAGAGAAAACTTGAGACAGAACGAAATGAAACAGTTTGCCCAAATGAGCATAGAAACAGTTAGAGGCAAGCACAACACACAGAAATTCCAAGACAATTTGTCACGCTTGGGGCATGAGGCAGTCGGGAAAATAGATGAAAAATGAAACCATACATATGCATTTATATATTTCTTCCAAGGTGCAAACAAAACAAACAAACAAATGAACAAATAATTAGAAGCGAGAAAGAGACGAGTGGTGTGGGGGACAGAGGGTTTTTGGGGTTTTAACAAAAGTTGTTGAACAATCAGAAGTAGAAGAAAAGCCTCGGCTTAAGCCACAAAAGTTGTTTGACCTCTTGACTGAGTGACTGACTGAATGAATGAATGACTCTTGAGTGCAACATACATATAAAATTGTTAAGCGGCTGCATTTAAAAATAATTCCAGCTGCCAATAAAATAGGAACAACAGCAACAGCAAACGATGGCCCATACACTAATAGGGCTCGAAACGAGTTTGTCCCGCACGGATAGCTGGAAAATTGTGTCACGTTGCAGCAACATCAACAGCAACAGCAACAACAACAAAAGCGAACAGCAACAGCGATCGGTTAAACGTTTTTGACACAGGCAAAGATACATAAACTGAGCTATACACCAAAAAAAAAAAGGTTTTCATATTTTATTGGAGATTTTTTCAGTTTCTAAATATTAAATTGGGTAAAAGCTTTATTTTTATGATTTTTAATGCTAGCTTTATTTGTTGAAATATTTGAAAAATTCTTATTCATCGATTTTTCTAAGTGTACATATCCCTAACCCCTTAACTGGGATGCATACCAAGGCATTTTGTGCGTGTGCCCGGCTCGACCATTTGATTTATTGAATTCTTAGCCCAACTGTTGTGAGCAACTGATTTTGTATGCGTCCGATGCGTTGGCCAAGAATGCCAACTCATTATGCGAGCACAGAAACAGAGCTATGCAGAGAGACCAGCGAGCAGGTAACAGAACTGTTCACAGTTAATTATAACAATAGCACAACAAATTGCCAAAGACCAGAACGGAAACGGCAACTGTGACCATTTGGCGACGTGCTCAAATGTCACTTCCTCGGCTTTAGCCAAGAAGTCAGCTAGAAGTGCCAAAAATGTTGATTGCAATAACGGAGTTTCGTTTCAGAAGTGTGGGAAGTCATCTTCGGATTGGGGTCAAGCGAGTGAAGCACAAGAGGAGAGAGTGGTAAAAAAAAAAAGTACGCTACTTGGGTTACTGGAGGTATGCTAATGCTCTATGAGAGATGCTTGAGTGGAGAGTGCATTCAAATGCATATTATTTATGAAAACGGTAGCACTTAAGAGTTTTATGGGAAATGTGCAGCTCCAAAGTGTATAATTTATGCAGCTTATAAGTTGGAGTCCCCCCATAAACAAAGTAGTATGCCTGTGTAGAACTACGAAGATGAAAGTGACACGGTGGACCCAAGAAATTGGGTCAGAAAACAATAAATTGCCCAGCGGGATGTTAATTCAAGATAGTGTAAATAATTCATTCAAAAACATGATTAAAACAGATAAATATTTAGGTATTCAATTAGTTAAAACCAGAAAAAAAAGAGTAAAAGTTCCATAAACATGTTTTAATTGGGGCATGATTTTTGAGTTAGAGTTTCGGAAAGCTGATAGAAAATTAACAAAAAAAAGTATACAAGATATGTGTCATGCTTTCGTAGAAACCTTTTCCTCAATATTGATATCCATATTTCTACCATTAAACACAATCTAGAAACGTAGGCATATCTTAAATATCTTGTGACTTTGATAGATCGCCAGTTGCCGCCCTATATATATACATTTTATTCATGTTTCTACATGTTTATGTCAGCTCGTAACTTAGCCCGGTTCGCACAGGTCGCCTCTCTTCCCTGTCAACTCGTATTGGGCTATCGTGTGGTTATTTTTAATGCAGTTGACATGAATTCTTTCAAAATATCAACACAAAACACAGATACATATTGCACTGCCTCTGCTTGGCACAGATGTATTAAATGTTAGACGTAGATATATATCCATTTGCGCCACTAATTTGCTCTGTATGTGTGTTGGTGTGAGTGCGTGACTAATATTTTTGATTGCAGTGGGCCAAAAAACTTGGCCACGACTCTTGGCGTCGCTTGTGCAATCCGAAATGACAACAGCAAACAGAGCGACAGCCACAACAAGCAAAAGGAAAGATAATCATCGTTATAATAATAAGGCAAAAATCTTTTTTCTTTATTTTTCATTTTTTTTTTGGCAGTCATAGAAACAAAAACTGTTCGAAAACTACCGGGTAAATGACCTACATTTCAATTTTTCCTACCCCATCCCTCAACAACATTGTTGTTCAACATTTTTATGCAACTGTGACAGTTTTCGATTTCAAATTGAATTTTTAAAAAAAATATTTGGTTTTTATTTTTAGCCCATAGCTGTCGGAGGTATTTTATAAAACCATTTTGTATGACGAAATCAACGCGCGTTAATCATACGCAACGTTGACAAGTGTTTGCACAAATGTTCTAAAAACGATATAAATATCATCGAGACATAAAAGAAATGCTTTCAAATATTCAGTTTAGTTACGGTTTGCCTTAACACTTTCAGCTGCACATCAAAATTTGAATAACAACAAAAGTTCAGAGCGCTTTTCCATACAATTTGAGCGACTAATGAGCAGACCTAAGAAAGAAAACAAAAGACTGACACGAGCCAAGCCAAGCCAGCATCACTTAATAGTTATAGTCTAGTAAACAATGGCTCGTCTGCATCTGCTGTTCGTTTGCGAGTGTTTTCACTTTAGCTATGATAAATTGCACATGCTTATTGTTTTTTGTTGATTCGTTCGTTGTTGCTTGGTCTTTCCATTTCGATTGCATCTTCAAAAAACGAGTCAAAAACTTTTTCATCAAACAGCAGCATTGCATTTTCGAACATAAATCAAGCAACTGACGACTCATATTGCATACACAATTTATTTATTGAATTTGATGATAAATATTTTAAAGCCCAGGCTGCAAAATGGTCGGATGGATGGTCAGAGAGGCGCCTGCCTAATCGTGGCGTTAATATTATGCAGATTTCATGCAACCAGCCAGACAGCCTTTTTTTTTTTGATAAATCGCCGGCTGCTTTTGGGGTTTTTTCTTGCGGCTTTTTAGGAGTAGGAGAAGCAGAAGGCGTCGACTCTGTCCGCAAAATGTGTTGCAATTTGTACGGGGTGCAAGATTCATGTTGGCCCGTTTGGCTCCCTGACAGCTGCCACTTGATTATGGCCGTTAAATTATGGCCTAACCTACGTTGGCAAGGTCAAGCTGAAGAGGTTGATTGATTTGAAATGCATTTGAAGTAGTTATAGAAACTTTCAGTGGTTGGTAACTGAAATAAACCGTTTGCTCAGACTTTATTGTACTAATCCAAAGCCCAAACAAAAAGGACCTCGTAGCCAAAAGCTTACATAAACCACAAGCTGAAGTTTATTTGTGGCTTCAAGGTCGCAATAATTTCGTAAAGTTGATCAATAAGCGTAATTTCCATTATATCCACGAATGCTGTCATCTTACTCAATATCCAATACACAATGTAATAATTTTTATTGTTTTTCTTCTTTCGCTTTTTTTTTGCGTGAAACCGCAAATCGTTTTGAAATTACCGACTCGATTGCTGCATCTTTTTGATGTGGCCAAAAGATGAGCAAGGAGTCAAAGTCAAGCCTAACAAACTTATTGAAATCAAGTCAGTTTGCCCTTTTTTTACATGAGACAAGTTCGTTGTACCTAATTGTTTTTACGGTCCATTTTCGTGCCGTAAACTTTTTTATGACCGCACAATCAAACTTTACGTTTTTTATGGACCCTTTTACAGCGATCGGAGGCAGCAGCCGCCACAAGCATATAAAATCAACTATTATTACAACTATTGAAAATCATTGATGCAGCGTTTTTAACTAGCGATAAAAATCACACAAAATTTGTTGAAAACTTACAGATAAGACCAGCAGACGAGAGAGAGAGAGAGATGTTAAAATAATGTTGTCACTTCATTAGTTAGCTTAAAGAAATCTGAGTATAAAAAGCTAAGAAGTTAAGATGTTAACTTAATGAAAAATAATCACCTGTATTAACTAGAAATCTCCATAAAATCTTACATTAATAACTACGTGGTAAGAAACTGATGGAAAAAAAACTCAGATAAAAGAGAAAAATACAAAATTCGTACTAAAAAAATGTTTATAAATCTAAAGAGACAACACAACCTCAAGGCCCCTTGACCCATATTAGAAGTATGCAAAATGAGCTGAGATATAGATATAATTCAATGTTAAATATGAAAAAATCGAGAACTAGAAAACTTTACGATCAATAGCAAGCGAAAGTACAAGAAAAAATCGCGTGTAGATAAACAAAAAAAAATCAATAAACTGTTATTGTTGGGGGGCGCAAAAAACCTTCGTGCTAATTGGTTATTTATTTTGTTTTCAAGCAGACATGGAACTACTTAGATGTAAATATAGTAGATATGTGGCGTGTGTTTTTTTTTTTTGTTGTGGCGTGCAACAAACAACTGACCCCATTAACATTTTTAGCAGGGCGTTCGAGTCATGAAAGAAAGGCAACAACTATTTTAATGTAGTTTCTGCTGGGCGTGTTGTTAACACTAACACTTTCATTGTTCAAATTGTTGTTATTTGTCGGGCAGCGATATGCATATATGTAATACACACATAATGCCCAAAAGGGTACAAAAGAAATGCAAAAAATGGAAATTACTCACTAATGTGCATTGTTGGCTAATGAGTCCAAAAATGTGGCTAAATGTGTTTATTTTTATTATTCGCAAAGATATTATATAATCTTTTCAAGTTTTCCCACGCACTGAAAGCAGCTTAAAAACTAACCACAAAAGCTACAAAGTTCGTCATTCAACATAATTTGACATTAAGTTGGGAGAACTATAATTAGCTGTCAGCTGACAGTTAAAGCGAATTAGAGATCAGAACTCACCTCACGTCACCTCACCTTGACTTTGACAGCAACAACGCACAAACAACAACGAACACAAACACAACTCGAGACAGCAACTATAGCTACAGTTAAGTAACAAACGCAGTAAGAGAGATAAGCGCCACAAAGATAACGTCCAAAACTAACCGCACAGAAATGTGCAAAGAGTGAATGAAGAAACAAAAATTTCAAGAAAATCCCCACTTGATAAATACTTAATAATGCACACTTTGAGAGAGAGAGCTGCAAACTCTTTCGTTGTTTTCCTTCAGCCACAGCTTAAAACTAAATAAGCCAAGTGCTCTACGCTACGTTCCTAGCCAAGTCCCCCCTTCCATCTTCTTAACCTCTTTGCACAATTAAAACAAAAAAGAATTGGATTAGCGCAGACAAGAAAGCAAAAAAAAAAAAAAAAAGAAAGACCAAGTTGAATTGTTGTCGGCTGCTTCTTCCACTCTAGATGCCTTTGCAGAAGCTAAAGTTGAAGCTGAATCTAAATCTGAAGTGTCTCACTGTTGGCACGTCAGCAGCGCAATCGCAGTCACAGTCGCCGTTGCCGTCGCCGTCGCCGTCGCAGCCAGCGTCTGGGCAAAGATTACGCTGACAGATAATTAAAATTGTAACTTCGTTTCGGTTACAGTGCCCAACAGAAGTTTGTGTACAGAAAGCTAACTAATTGGAATATTTACATTCGTCAATTTGGTATTCATAAAAAAACATATTCAAATCATATAAAACCAAAGAAAAAGAAGGTATAAGAAATCATTTTTGATTGCACACTTGTGCACATACAGCTTTGAGCTACTGTAGAATTTCTACTGTATGTCTCTCTCACTCTTAAAGTGTGTTTGTGTTTATAACTAAATAGAAGCGCGTTTTTCTAGTAGCAAGTACTTCGTACTTAGCGCTCTAACCGCGTTGAAATGAGGTTTATACTCTCCCCTTTGCCCCCTTTTCTTAACAACTGAGTTTTTATTTTGCACAGATAGCTTTGGATGTGTTTGTTCGGTTTTGTTTCGCTATTATAAATTCCACAGCATTATTACCATATTAAAGTAAGTAAATGTTGAAGAGTCATGTGCAGCAAACAGCTGGCTGAAGATTCTACACGAATTCTCGCTCAGCTCGAGTCTAATTGGAAAGACAGCAGCGGTATTTGGAGCATTGTTTGCTCTTGTTTCTACTTTTCCAAGACTGCTCTTTGATAATTTACAGGTCGAAATGTTTGTAGGTTACGAGGCGACAACAAATGCACTTTGTAGTTAGCAAATTGCAGATGCAAAAAACTTTCCCAGACAGCAAGAGTGAAAATAAAAAAGAGAGGGAGATGAACTAAAGTGATTTTTCTCCCCCTTGAGGCAAACGGCAATTTTCGTTAATAGGTGAAAATAAATAATAATATTTTCTTGGTGCTCCCAAATCAACAAAAAGATTTGCTTCCTTGTTGCAACAACAACAACTCACAGACGAAGAGGAGAAGAGAGCTGGCTGCAAAACGAAGAGCAGGAAACGAAGAGTCGCAAGTTTTATAGCGAGATTTATTTGCACAATTCCGGTTTCTGGTGATTTTGTTGTTTGGGCCTTTTTTATTTCAATTTTTAGTGCCACTATTTGCTATGTCCACTGTTTCTTCTACTCCTGAAGAACACGAACCTTTTAACAGATCTTCAATAGAGCAAGAAAGAGGGAAACACAGACCTATAAGAGCGAGTGAGATGGCGCACAAGCGAGTGTGCATATGATAACAAGGCGAAACAGTTGACAAAAAGGAAGTTCAGAGACACAGCAACAACAACAACAATAATAACTTAACATCGACGACAGCTGTTTGTTGTTGGTGCTTCTTCTTCTTCTGCCTTCACTTTGACTTTCGCAGTTTTTTTTTTCTTTCGGTGAAGAACTTTTGACACTGAGTTTATTGAGGCAACTTCTTCAAGTGGCGCCCACATAGAGACAGCAATTCAAGCTTTATAAAGTCTTTAAACTTTAAGCACTTGAAAACTATACGTTTTTTTGTTGTTGTTTTTATGTGTCTATTGACACTGACACAGTGACACGCATAAAATCGATATTAAAATAAATTGCAATTAAACAATTTGGCTGCTAATGTTGTTATGACAAAGATATTTATTTCCTTTGTTTGCAAAATTTAATCTTTTTTTTTTTTGCTGCGCATTTTAATTATTATTTGAGCATTCACACGGTTAATTACCAATTTGTGTAGACGTACTAACAACTAACGCAGTTTTTAATAATTATTATGAACGTTGCCAATGACAGCAACAACAAGGAGACACACACAAAACACACTATACAGGCGAGAGCGCGACGCGCGCAGCTGAGCGGCAGCTGCTTTTTCCGTTAGATTCGTTTACACGAGTTACAAGACACACGACAAGACGAATGTACGTCCAAACATGAGCGCGCTTCGGCAGCAACTGAAAGCCACAAATTTTGTCGTAAGGCTTATGGGCCCCTAAAACGACGGCGAAGCACCAAAAGCGTCGAAGCAAGCACACAAACAAAGACGTCTCAGCGCCAAATGTGCAAGAAGAATAAGTGGAGAGAGCGCGAGAAACAAAAAAATAAGTTGGTGTGGTGGCTAACTATAGGTAGTCGGCGAATTTAGCATGCTTACGTGACGTTAGGCTGCTTGAGGCAGGTTGGAACGTTGAGCGGCTAGCTAGACTGTGGTGAATATAACGCTGCGTGTTACTCGGTCTCTCCGGCTCTCTCTGTATATTGCGTGCATAGCAGTCAGGTGAGTATGCGTTCGCTGCACCTACTCCAACATGTTGTTGTTGCTGTTTGCTCGGTTTTAATTGAACGCTGCTGCACTGCGACTGCTGCAGCTGATAGTAAGAGTACCCGCACTGAAATAGACAACCAGCCAGCCAGCCTCTATAAATAGCACAGACCTAGCCTCAGAGGCGCGTGTGCCACAATTTAGTTTTATCGTTGATTGAGCGTTAGCCTATCATTAGCTGGACATTTGGCTCTTGCTTCAGCTATTTTACAGCATGTTCTGCATGTGTCTAACTGAAGCCATTGAATGCCAATTGGGTGTACATTTCCAACACTGGAATGAGGTGGGTGCTTATGCTTATTGCTTCAATTTCTAAAAGGAGGCGTGGTGAGCTTAGTTACTCAAAGGGCGTGGGTGAATATGATATGCCAGTGAATATACATTGAAAAGAGATAAGGTAAATAAATGTATTATGTACAAATTGTTATTTTTAAAACCATTGTCATTTAAATGATATCTGAGGAAATTCCTCATGTCCCAACTTCGTATTAAAAATATTCATCATAAATAAAGTTATGTACTTACTAATAGTAGTATTGCAGTGTGATTAGTAAGTAGTAGCCTTGAGTTTCAGCATCAAAAGAAGTTCATACGTGATGAAAGTGACTCATCAGTAGCAACGACAACAGACAGAGAGGCAGATAGTGAGACAAAGTTTTGTTCGTTGTTGATGTCATTAAAAGACAATTGCGTATTTATACACGAATCATTTGGTTTTACTTTTTGCAATTGGCAGCTGTGTGAAATTAAACAAAATGTCTTTTATAATGTAATTTGGGTTTTGTTTTCACGCATCAATGCCAGCGGCTATTTTCGGGTCTATGATTTCTGTGACTAATTTGGCAAAGGGGGTGAGGCAACAGGTCGAGCTCAGAGCTCATATTCTTTTCGTGAGAGTTGAATGCACTTTCGATTATTTATTTTTTATGTGCGGCGACTGTTTTTATGGTCACATTGGCCGCACAATATCAACAATTGCACAAGAGCGTGAAATAAAATAAATATTTGCAAGCATTCGAAGCTTTTCTTTTGTTGTTGTTGTGTTCGCCGCCAAGGCGAACTTAATGAAGTACTGTCGCCGTCAGCGTCGACCTTTGTCGGCTTTACAGTTAAAGCTCAGCTGTTCTCTCACACGATTTGAGCTTTATGTGCATGCTAATTGCTTTATGACCCATTTCACCTCGAAACTGGAGCGAAGAAAGAACCAAATTATGTGAAAACAAACAAAAATTGTGTATCCGAATTAAAGCCGCTGCCTGTTAACTGCATGTAATTAAGACACTTCGTTGTGTGTATGCATATTCTTAACTCTTCCGCATTTTTATTGCCTTGTTGCATGTGAGTCACAGGGCCACACACTTGAGAGCTGTCATTCAAGACGAAATCTCGTTAAAGATGCTGATGCGCCGATAGCACACAAGGCATTTTGGGTGTGACTTGGCTTGCCCTTTGCCATATCACAATCATAAATACGTTCATCCTATATCCCACATATCCTACATATCGTTTAGGCGCACAGGCACAGCTGCACTTTAGTGATATTTCAAAGAGAGCTTACCTGAAAATGGCGTGCACTGCCAGTTAAAGGGTTTTCCATATAAGATTTACTAGATATTATTATTATTAAATTTAGATTTTCTATTTGACACGAGACTCAAAAGATTACTTGATTCCTCAATACATATATGGATTTTCGAACGTCGT
The DNA here is from genome assembly GCA_035044485.1 of Scaptomyza reducta. Taxonomy (NCBI): domain Eukaryota; kingdom Metazoa; phylum Arthropoda; class Insecta; order Diptera; family Drosophilidae; genus Scaptomyza; species Scaptomyza reducta. Next base: position 2,411,813 of record JAWNNV010000191.1, on the reverse strand, counting down.
AAAGTCTTCATACTAAAATAGTAACAAACCCAATGACTTAGTTAAGTGATCTCCCACGCTAGACAGTGTATGCACACATTGGTAAATAAACACACGCGTGGGCGTCTTTGGCGACGAGCAGTCGATAACGTAACGAGCCGGGCAGGTTGCCAAAATTGTTGCAATATGCCGAGGGTGTGTGAGTGGAACACAGAGAGTGGAAGATACTGTAAGAAACATAAAATTACACTTACCCTGCGCTGCTGCGGCTGCTGTTTCTGTTGCTCATAAAAGTTGCTGCTGCTGCCATTCTCTAGCCATTCCACATCGCTGTAAGATCAATAAAGAGAGAGAGAGAGAGAGAGAGTGAGTTCACAACCACATGTTGAGCAAATTCACCACACAACAAACGAAAGCTCTGGCTCTCTCGCGCTCTATGCGCTCATTGTACTCACCGCTGCATACGCTGTATGACCGGCAACTGAGCGGTGCTATCGTGAATGCGCACCTGATCTGGCGTAATCTCTTCGAGCAAAAACATATTCTTGCTTGCCAATGGCACTGAAGACGCAGACACATCGCTCTCTGGGGCACCGCTATAAAATAGCGGACTCAGAGGTCGGCATGCGCCACCCAAAAGCTCATCGATGTTTTGATGACGTGAAATAAAAAGCTTATCGCCGACGCGGCCACTGGGCGGCGTGTATGAATAGCGCGGGGGTGGCGTGGGCGCAGACGTCGACTGCGGCGTTGACATTTGAACTTTTGACATTGGAATGTTATCGTAGGGCGATGCAAAGAGCTTTCGCTGTTCTGAAGATGGAGGTTCAACAGGTACAGGACTGGCACACTGTCCTAAGGGTGCCGGACGGTATGTGAAATTGAAGGAGCTGTTAAGTTCTGTGGGCAGCGTATCCTGCACCTGGTTATCAACATCGTCTGTGGCAGGTAGAGGAAGCTGCGACTCCTCTTTCCTCGTTTGCTCCTCATCCTGCAACCACCAGGCTCGTTCGCCCGACTCCCAGTGCTTGATAATGCGTGGCGGTGGGGTTGGTGGCTTCACCGGTTGCGGCTCGTTTTCCTTCTCCTGCCACCAGGCGCGCTCGCCACTCTCCACGCGCTGCACATTGAAGAGCTTTTTAGCGGGTCCCGATTGCCACCAGTGCTTGGCACTGTTCTCCGACTGGGATGATGGCTTGGAGCGATCGCTGCTGGGCAACTTGATGGTCACCTCGACATGTGGCTCGTTATTGTTGACTTCCTCGTTATAGCCATTTTGTTTGCATTGCGGCTGCTGCTCCAGTTGTTGTTGTTGTTGTTCCTGCTCCTCTAGCCACCAGGCATCCTGCTCGGGTGAGATGCGACTACGTGGCATAAGTTTCACTTTATCGCTCTGCTCCGAATCCTGACTATATCCATTTCCATTTATCAGATATGATTGATTTTCTTTGCTTTCGATTTCTTTGTCGTCCTTACTGCTGCTCCACCAGCCTGTCCTACTGTGCTCCTCTGTAGCCGCACTCACATCCTGCTCATCATCCAGAGGATTCAGTGTTTCTTCGGCCAGCGTATCGTCCTCATCGGCAGCTGCATCCTGTCGCAACCACCAGGCATGATCATCACCCGAATCAATGTGTCTCAATCTGAAAGGCATTTCGCTGCGATTGTTGTAGTCCAGAGCGGAGGCTGTATTTATTTGCAAGCTCGTGTCCTGCCACCAGCTGGGTTCCTCTGTGTCTCCCTCCTGTTCCCTTGAGGTGATCGCCTCGCTCGATAGACTCTCCGTCGTTGTGGATTCCTTTGTATCGTTGGGACTAGTCGTCTCCTTGGGACAATGCGTGCTGGAACTGAGTGTGGAGCTTGGGGGTAATGTCGTTGGTATCGTTGGTAACGTCGTCGTTAATGTCGTCGTTAGCAAAGGATTTACCTCGCTTGTTTCGTTCGTTTGCGTGTCTAACGCTAGACTGATTGTTGTGGTCTTCGATGGCAGCATTTCTCCCTCGCTGCCGGCGCTCTCAGAGCTTTCGAGGAAGATCGGCTCACTATTTGCGTCCGGCTGACGAGTGGCGAAAAAATTCGATACACCCGAGAGCTTCTGCAGTCGCAACTGTTGCTGCTGCTGACTGACCGACTCGTGGGAACGTGAGTCAGTGGCGGACTTGCGGCTATTTTGGTGTTCCCTATTTAATTGGCTGCCATCCGAATCGCAGTCACCTGTCTGATGAATGACGACCTTCATCTCTGTTGTCGGTTGCTCTTTCTCTTCCTCTTGCTCTTTAGCTATTGCTTTATTGTTTTCCCTCTCTTTTTGCTTCTCTTTTTGCTGGCTCCCGTTTACCGTGGACTTTTTCTTGCTTTGCTTTTTGTTAGTCTTGCCCCTCTGCTCACTGTCGGAGGAGGAGCAAGCGGATGTCGTCGAGCAGCTGCTACCACCGCTTCCACTTGCACCACTGCTGGGCGCACAAGATTTGTGTGCTTTTAGTGGACGATTTGATGACGTTGTTTTACCATTTGTAAGCTTTGTTGCTTTGCGATTAGAGGCATTGCTACCTTCCGAACCAGCGCTAGGTGAGCGTTCCTGTTGCTGTTCCTCGGACTCGGCCCCACTGCTGGGAGTCCGAGATTTCCTTGGCCTGTCGGTGGGTCCCACATTCAGTGAGCTCTTTCTAAAGTCCTTGTTGGGCCATGGCCACTTAGCCAAAGAGCTGTTTGAGTTTGAACTGCTATTGCAAGTCTTTCCGGGAGAATCAGCCTTGCTAGGCGCTGCTGGTGGTTTGTTGACTAGATTCTCGACGGAGGATTGTCGGGAGTTGAGTCGCACAGCTTTGGGTGGTGATAGCTTAGACTTGCTACTGTTGCTTGACTTGGAACTGGCTGGACTAACGGAGACCGTACCGTTGCTTTTGGTTGATGCGACCTCCTTGCTTTCCAGGCTAGGAGCGCTATACCTAGGTGAATTGCTGGGAGATTGGCAGCTGGCTGTAGTTCCATTGCTCTTGGGGGAAGGGACATCCTTAGTCTCTAAGCTTGGAGTTCCCGACTTGGGTGAATTACTGTTCGATTGAGAACTGGCATTGTAACGTAGGGTACTAATTCGATCCCTGTGGCTGTAGTTGGAGCTGATGCTACTGCTGGCGCCAGAACCGGCGCTGTATCTCAAATAGCGGGTGGAGTCATCCAAGCGATCCGACTGCATCTCCTTTTCCATCGTCTGGCGGGGCTTCGTGGAGCGTTGGATAGTCTTCTCAATAGTTTTGGCAATGTCCATGCGACGAGTTCGCTGCACAGTGGTGCTGCCTGGCGGGGTGGGTGAAGTGGCACGTGTGACCACCACAACGGACACAAAAGTTTCCTCCTCCTCCTGCGATGGTTCCTCCAGCTGCTGCTTCTCTTGCTCCTTCGGCTCCTCTTTTGTTACCTCCACCGCTGGTTCATCCAGTTCCTTTTCCCTGCTTGCCTTGGCTCGACTTGCAGTTCTTGCGTGAAAATCACTTGTGGTCAGGTAGGAGATGGACTTGTCCAGCATGCTGCTGCTTCCTCCATTTAATCTGGATCCCGCCGCATAGCGACTGTTGTAGCCATTCCTTGCGGTGCTGCTGCGATAGGTGGCCCCACCAAGTTTACTTCTCGCACTGTCCAGCACTGGACTAGGATCTCTCGACTTGGACTTGCCCCGATTCGTGTGCTCCAACGCCACCGGACTGGGATCCCGTGAACGTCCATATTTACTGCTGACAACTCCCAGTTTGCTACTTGTGCCACCCGTATATCTCTTGATCGGACTACTGCGATCACTTGAACTGTTGGCATCTTTGGTATCCGTTTTGGGAGTGCAGCCATAGCGACTCACGTAGCTGGTGACTGGAGGAGCGGGTGGATCTCTCTTAATGCGATATGTGCCACCAGAGAACGAGGGACGATAGGCGCTGGGCGTGGCCAGTGAAGTATAGCGCGAGCTCGACCCACTGCCCAAATCACCACCAAGTGTGTACTGCCAAAGAAAGGGTTTTAATTTTAAATGAATATCTAAAAGAAAATATGATTAGACTCACAGTCGAGCTGGCTGGCTTGTAGGAACTACTCAAGTTCGATTTCCAGGGTGTCTGTAATGAGAATTTGAATATTCTATTAGATTTGTATATGAAACATCTGTACGAAAACATAATAAGTTTCCATATGTTATTTTTTAAATATTCACTACTTTTGCAGATGACCTTTGGTTTGTTTATAAAATGATAAAATGATGTTTCCTGCAATTCATTTGAATATTTGTTTATGAAACAGATTGAAACAGCTTCAGAAAATGCTTTTCATTTTATAGAGTATTTGGCTAATAGACTAATGCCTGCAATCAATTTCAAACTAAATTCAAGCCAATTAAAACAGTTTTAATTAAGTCCAAAGAACTTAAACTTTAATGGGAGTTCCACATAGAGAAAATCGATGAGCACTGCAAGTTGAGTTTGATTGATTGACGCACTTAGGCGCTCCATTTCGAATGCACTTGTTTCAATCCCGCAGCCCGCCGGGAAATTCTGGTTGTGTTCATTGAGAGACGCATTCGACAATTATTCGCACACATTTTATCATCTTCAGCAGACACACAATGCTCGGAAGAGGAAGAGGTAAGGCCGTTCATATCACAGACACATCAACACCATCGAGCACACAAGAATATGTTCCCTCACCCTTTCGTCAACTGGCGTGGTAGTCAAGGGAGAAGGCCCCCATCAGACATTTGGATCTGCTTTGAACTCGCTTGTAGCATACGATTTCGTTTCGATGTTTTTTCAATTTCAATTAAATGGCGCTGTAGCACGCGTTTTTCAATTAATTTGGACGTGTAAACAGATTCATTTCGATTATTTCAACATCTGCCTTCTAATCTTGGGCCGCATTAGAGATTGGGGCATAAAGCATATATGCGGTTGCCCTTTACCGTAAAAGCAAGCGAAAAGTTCTAAGAGCCAACGAAATAAAAGGTGAACTATATATGAAATATCTTTTCTTTTAATATTAGTTCGCAAAAAGTGTTGGTCAATATAATTAATTTCGATTAATTTCCTTAAAAAGAAGCATTGTTATACCTATAAGTAGAATAGTACTACAATTTTTTAAGGTTAGTATCACCAAAGTTTTAAGATTATTAATAATATAATTAAGTGTTGAAGATATATTTACGAAAATACCAAAGAAATTCACAAGCTAAATAAAGTCACAGTTTGAGGTGCTCAAAGTGCCTATAAAATCAACAAATTACCTAGTAGAATTTTGGAATTCTCAAATGTGAATCATGCAAGAAATTCCGTCGACTCGATGATGATGCTAATGATGATGATGATTGGTGCTGGAGTAGCTGTGTCCCAAGTGTAGCTCAGCGCTGGCGCCAAACGACTGCCACACGCCACAAAACACCGAATGACATGTATCATAAAAACTGCGTACGAGTATATATAACTGCAGCTCCTAAGTACCCGACCGCCCAGATTGTTAGAGTGCAATAGAATGGAATGGGATAAGGAGGGGGAATATGCTGCTGAGTTAATTGTTTTCGCTCAGTGAATTGGAATGCCAAACGCAAATAGCACAACAATTTGCAAGGCAAGCAAAAACGGACAGCCAAAGGAAAGTGTGTACTAAGAGATGAAGCGATGAAGATTTCCATGTGTCTGTACTTAGAGAAGTACTCGAGTACTTTAAATCACTCCAGAATCTGTCTGCCTGCTCCTCTTTTCCTTTGCTCTTTCTCTCGCAAACTTTGACAGCGTTATTATTGTGAACTCAATTAGGCGCTGCACTCTTCGAGACGTGTCTGTCAGTTGGCAAAGTCTATAAAAAAAACAAAATACAAGCCGAACAGAACCGGCAAAATGTTTCAAATGCATTTAGCAAATGCGGCCAGTCAAACAGCCAGCCCAACATGTTGAGATGGCCAACAAAAAATCAAATTACTCGCAAAAATACATTCGCGTGCCGGCAACGCACATAAAAATGATTTATATATACACTATATATATATATATATATATATGTTTTTTTTGCGGTTTAATTATTTTTAGTTTTAAGTGTCGTTGTGTCAAATTTACAAAATATGTTTGCAAAAATGCTGAAAGGAACAGCAAAAGTTACAAAATGCTGTCAAAGAGTTGAAAAAACGCAGTGAAAACGTGAGAACGCAACTAGAAGATACCCTGTAACATTTTTCGATTGATATATTATAATATTCTGAACACAAATGAACCAAAAAATAACCAACAAGAAATGATAAACAATCTCAAAAGTGTAAAGTTCGTAACTGGAGCATACTCTCTCTATTGGAATATACCCTTAATTGTAATAGCAATAATGAAATGAAAAATAATTCGTAATGCACTCAGTTCTGTGGTTGTTTTAGTTTTGTCATTTTGTCAGCTCTTCTGTTTGTAATATTCATTAAATGCAAAAGATTTCATTCTTTCTTTTTTTGCTGGCAGACAATTAACCACAACAAAACAAAAGAAAAACAAAACACAGAACAGCAATTTGAAAGTTTGCCAAAAACGAATACGACATCAACTAGGTAGATCTCCTTGGCACGGGCAGCAGCAAGCCCAGATTCCTAGTCTCCGGCACAAAAGGATCCCAAACGGGCGTCTTATTGGGATGCTTTTCCATCGCTTCCCGCATTCCACGCATGCCCAGCTCAAGAGCTGAGCTGGAGGAGCTGCAACAAGCCGGCTGCTGTGTGAAGGGACCATTGAAATGAATGTAGATATCGCCCTGGCTGGCCAAATCCAGACCATATGTGGTCAGATCCTCACCAATGGCCAGCTGCAGATCGCAGATCTCATCACTCTGATTCACACGCAACTTGGCCGCCAAGTTGGCAATGCCAAAGGAATCCGTTGAACCACAGGCGGATAACTTTGGTTCTTGGCTCCCCTGGCAAATGACATCCGAGTGCTGGCCAAAGATATCCGCATAGGTGGGCAACAGGGGCAACTGATTGTGCAGCTCGGGAAAGAGCCGATAATCCCAGTCACTGGACGTTGGCGTAGGAGATGGCGGAGGCGGAGGTGTAGTAATTTGATTCTCTATAATTGCTTCGTGCTCATCACTTCTACAGTTATCATTTGGGTGCTGTTGATCCTCTTGACTTGCCTCGCTATCGGCGGCATGCAACGGCTTCACCTTGCAACGTAATCGACGTCGTCGTGGCATTGTTGTTGTTTAACTGAGAATCTGACTTTCAAATAGTAGCTTAATAAACAAACACAACTGTTGTTAACTTTAACGCCGCCTGCCCTTCATTTTCATCAAAAATTTCATCTATTCACACTTTGTTAATTAATTAGATGGTGCTTGCAACATCAAATTCCTTGCTTGCAGCAGCCGCCACGCCATCATACAAAGTTACAACATTGTGTGTCTCATAAATATTTACAACTTCCTTCTGGCCATTAAAACTCTACAGTCGGGTACAAACTTACTACAAACGACACAATAGTAAAAAAAATTATATATATTTTGTCCCTTTTTCGTGCATTTTTAGATACTTGTGGTCTAAAAATACAAATTGGAAAACTGACAAACACTTATCCAAAAGTGGAAACTTGTTGAGCACACATAAACTGATCGGTTTTAAGGGGCGCAATCTTTAATTGATTTATTGCTCAGGAGTTTAGTGAGCGTTCAAAGTTCAGTTCAAAGTTAAGAACTTGACACGTTCTAAAAATGTGTATAAAATCATTGTGACATGAGTTTAAATATCAAAAGAATAAAAGAATAATCAAGACTCTGGATGGCTTAAGATCATTATTCATCTTGTTGACTAACGACTGCAGCAATTATTATCATAAATCTCATTTAATACTATACAATTAGCATACATTTGTTTCTGTTTCTTTGAAGCACACATAGAGAAAACACTTTCAAAGCATTCAACATCTTCTTTATTTAGTACAAAAACTAAAACCAAAAATCAATTATCAACAAAAAGCTGAGCCAAAACACTGACAGAAGGCAAAAGTTTTTTCTGAAAATTGTTTATCATGGAATTGGGCCATTAACACAACTGAACTCGAACACCAAAAAAACACTGAAAAACAACTAGTTAAACAATCGAAACAACAACAAAAGTTGGCGAAAACAAAAGTGCCCCAAAGGAAAAGCCAAATTTATAGATACAAAATACATACATTGTTCATTGTATATTTTGCATACGTGTTTGTAATATATCCACTACGTGTGTGTGTGTGTGTGTGGGTGTAGTTTGAAAACTAGATACTAAATACATTGGCCACATCAGCAATTGGTAGGCAACAAACAAAATCGAGAATTGCAAACAAAATAGAAAACAGAGTGAAACAATTAAGATAGATATATATGTATACAGATACAGATACAGATACAATGTGTTGCAGATACTTTTGGCATTCGGTTTACTTACATAACTGCGATAGGATGACATGATGGCCGATTACGTTGTTTTGGCTTAAGCGATTTGCGTTTTATTTTCGTTTCTTTTCACTTCTATTTTGTCTGCTTAATTTCTGTTAATTATAACAATTGATGACATATTCATTAACAAGAATTTGATTCTTGATGTTTTCGCTCTTAATGCACATTTGAACACTTGAAATTCAATACGATTGATGAACACACACAGATACAATTTTAACTACTGATGGCAATTAGGAAAGCGACAGCGTATCTTTTGGTTGCATCCACGGTGGCCGCTCAATTGCAATAGATGCAAAATAAATTAGATACATTTACATTGGAGACAAAACACACAGCACACACATACACACACACTTAGATACAATTGCCAGGCATGAGATACAAGAACAAATTCAATGGATACATTTACATTTACACATTTGCACTGCCTCAGGCACACTTTGATTTCTCAACAAAACGAAGTGAAACAAATAGTTTTCCGTGCGTATTTTTGCATCGCTTTGCTGGGCTTGTGCCACTTTACATAATCCGCCGGCACGCAACTGAAGATGAGCAGCAGCAGCAGCAACGATTGCTTTGGGAATGTTGCCGGCAGATACAAAAGTTGGGAGGCTGCAACACGTCACGGTGCCTTTTATTTATGCGTTGATATTTTCTGCCTGTCGCTCCGATTTTTTTCTGTTTTTTTCTTTTCCTCTTGCAGTGATCTTGTTCTTTATATTTATTTTTTTGTCCGATTTCAGTGAAAAAACGGTTGGTATTTATTTTTAAATTTAGCAAAAGTATTTGTCGCATGCGATCGTCGCCGTCGCGAACCGCGTTTTCTTCTACACGATGCGACTCGTCGCGTTGTCAAAGGAAAACTGCCCCGTTGTTGGAAAATCTTCTGTCTGCGGAGATTTTTCCCAACCGAGCGAGCGCCTTCAAAAACTTATACGTGATTTTTTTCGTGTAGTATATTTTCGGCTGAACCAAAAGATCTCTCTCTCTCTCTGTCTCTTTCTCTGTTTTTCTCACTCTCGCGGAGCAGAATTTGCGCTCTCTTTAGATCGGCTCGTTGCGTTTTGTTAAATTGCAATAATGAAATAAATAATAGAATGTACTTTTCTGTGTATATAGCCACGCGTATATCTGGCGAAAATCATGCGTACGTCGGTCTATATACTATGTACATAAATAACGAGTCAGCAGCACACACTTTATCTCATTTCGACAGCTGTTATAAATTTATAACATTTCTGTAATAAAAGCCATAAAAATGGAAAGTATTTTGCATTCTATTGGGATGCTTTAAAATACGTTTGGCTATTTATAGCTAAATAATTTATAACATTTTGTTTTTATATGCGGACAGGTATAAATATATTTGAATACATGAGTAATCAATGAGTGGGAAATGCTAAGTGGATATAGAATATGTGATCAACTTGTCTGGAATTGGATGAAAGTTGATTAAGTTTAGATATTAGTTTGTTGTTCATTTACCATTATACTTCTAAACCATTTCTTTCAAATAAACTAGCAACTGCAACTGGATTAGAGAACCTATTCTGATCATTTAGCCAAATCCAGCCTATGATAATCACACGTAACTTACTATATAGAATCAGTGAAGTCAAGTAAGCACGCTCTAGTCGAGAAATCCCGACTAGAAGATACCCTCAAGAAGAAGGTATGTGTGTTTACAAGTATACTGCATACTTAACTTTAATGTTCTATATCTCCGGTGTTTCTCGAACGATTTCAATAAAAATTTCACATTATGTCATTATTTCGTGTAATGTTTCAAACACAATCTATAAGTTTTCCAAATTCAAGATTTGGTTGTTATTGATCACATGTGTGTATCGGAAACGGGAAAAGTTATCGAAAATTTGAAACAAATTTGCACTGCCTAGGGATTATGTGAGCTTTCGTTCCAAATCTAGAGTCTCTAGCTCTTATAGTCTTTGAGATCGACGCGTTCATACATACGGACGGACGGACAGACAGAAGGACAGACGGACATGGCTATATCGACTCGGCTGTTGATGCTGATCAAGAATATATATACTTTATGGGGTCGGAGATACTTCCTTCTGCCTGCATTTTATTTATTATTATTTTTGCACAGAATCATATATAGAGTATAACTTATTTTCAATGGGTTCAGGGTATAAAAATTAATAGATGAAACTAACAGTTGACAATTTGACAATAATAGTCTCTCATTGCATGGCATTGCCACAACTAGTTCACATTCCTTTTACATTTCTGATTACTTGTAAACTCTTTCCTGCATTCCTCAGTCATATTTACACAATATAAAGTATACTACGTGTAGAACTCTTTCTCACACTCAAAAGCAAGAAAGTGTCATTAATTTATTACATACAGTATATTTGGTGTGAGTGTATATTGCATATCTTATGAGCCCATACAAACATATATATATAATCGCACTCTGTGCACTGATATTTAGTTCTTTATTTCTTCATTTAAAAATAACGATCTGTGTGCCAGTTTTGCCAGCCAGCGAAGAAAACTATACACAGATCACCGGAAGCGTGCGGCTAGCCGAAAGAGAGAGATGACGTCCATTCAAAAATGTTGAATATGGGAAAAACTAAAGAACAAAGATGCCATTTGCGCTGTGCTTGCACATGTTCGCACCATGAATATGTGGTTTTAGATTTAAATGAACATCTAAACCAAATACTAGATGATATTGTGCGCGAAAAACCCCTGAAAGCAAATGCCCGACTTCCTTCCGCCCTTCTGGGTCGTGCACATAAATCAGAATGCGCGACAACGAAGCCAAATTGCCCGAAAAGCCAAGCGCCCATCGATAGCTAATAGTCGGAACAGGGAAAGGGGAAGTGGCTCGACACTTTGACGAAAGACATGCAGTGGTTGCAATGGATGCCGTTGATGCTGCTGCTTGGGGGCGAGGAAACTTAACCTAATCTGACCGACAGATACAAATAGCTTTCAACGCAGCATTAAAAAATAAAAGAGCTGCAACAGGCGTGTGCATTTCGCATGCTTTCCACAAATATTTTCCCAGTGCGTTCGTGTGACGCCAACAACAACAACAGCAATAGAAAACGCCAACGCAGTCGCCCCAGAAATGAATGCAAACAAATCGAGAAAAACTGAGGAGAAAAAAACAAAACGAGAAATGATTTTGGGCAGGCCATAAAAAATACACCGACAGCCATAAAAGTCAGACCCGGCAATCCCCGGGAGCAGCCAGTGGCTCCATACACCACCCAGCCCCCTCCTCACTCCATCCCGGATAGCAACCGATGGGAATACTGGGAATACGATGCGTTGACTAAACAGGCGCAAGCCTTTCAATCATTTCGACGATTTTGAATTTCAAATTTATGTCCATGCGATGCAGCAACAGATTATGCAATCTAAAGATGCGAACACAAGTTAATAAAATTAATATATGGCTGGCGGGGAAGGGGTTGGAAACCTCAAAGCGATTTGTTTGCGTGCGCGTAAAAATCAATAAAATGATTCCATCAATATTATTAACTATGATTTTAATAAAAAAAAATAAATTTCATTCCAAAAGTAATCGCCAATGGATTGTTTTTTGTAGCTTCTCATATATATTGCTCCGTCGATTGTTCCATATATCCATGTCACTGCTAAAAATAATAAAAAGAATACGTACAACACTGAGCGGAAAATGCAGTTAATAGTTTTTTATTTACACAAAGCTCACGCCTTCGCATCACACACACGAAAAGAAAAACAACATATTTTGGACAAACAATTTCAACTGAGTTTACATTCGAAGCGTTGCAACATATTGGTTTAATTTTTGTGTTGTTTTCCCCTTTTTCATCTATCACGCCACTTTTCGTTTCGTTGAGCGTTGTGTGTGCCAATATTTAATTTAAATATTGTTCTTAACCAACCTCACTCTATGTGGCAATGGACAAGACGCCTTTGTTTAGTTCTTCTGGCGGCGCTATAGATTTACACATTCAAGGTTAGCATTGAGTAGCTGGAGCTGTGTGCCACGTCTCTCAAGTGTACTAAATGAGGGAGTGTGGGTGAAAGTTACGCATACGCATTAAGTATACGCAACGAGTTTTTATGAACGTAATCGCAGGCTGCGCTGAAAGATGTTTGAAGAGGCCAAATTCTATTCTTTCAAGTGGCAGCCTGACACAGTTTCGAGTTCGGAATTTATGTCAAAATGCTGGCAATTAAAAGAGCTTCAACTTCTTCGTCTTCTTGCATGATATATTGTGCACTCTGCCTGCAAACAGGCTATATTTTGTTGATCTATGAACTATTCTGATCGTTTGTTAATGAAAAGGTATTCAAAATGCCGCCAAAAGCTTCAAAATCGAAACTTTTTATTTAATGAAATCCGTACAACTGTAAAAGTTTGGCAAAGTGTTGCCAGCCGTAAATGAAAAGCCACACGAAAAGTGGGACGAAAACAAAACGACAAAGCAAAACGAACAAAGATAGAGAAGAAATATATATAAAATACGCGAAAATTTCATGCAAACAACGTTCGAGAAAAGTGCAAATAGTGCGTGTTTAAAAATCTAAAGCAAATGTTCTACCAATACCAACTTACCATATATCCGACAGTTAATAGCCGGAATGGCTTTGTTGCTGGTGCACCTGCGTCGCCTTATACTTCTGCTGAGCGTTGTGTATCTGAGTGGAACGGTTTTTCGCCGATTGATAACTGAACGACATCATGCTTATGTGCTGCACTCGAACAGGATGAGATGGATCAAGGAATCGCAGCACTTTCAATGGTGGGCCTACATTTACACCTGTTATGCGTATGTGGTTCTGGTCAACTATGTCCATATGCGGCGTTTGACCAACTTAATCGAATTCTTGTTGACTTAAAGGTCTATTTTTGTTTTGTATTATAGTTAATAAAGTTTTTAAGGCATATTTATGTGCAGGTCGGCATTTGTTTTGACTAAATATCGTATTCAGCGCAAAGCGCCATCTATGTTTCGGCCACGGCAGCTCGTTGGGTTGCTGTCTGCGCTGCGTACCTCGCGATCAGTGAACGGGTTTGTGTACTGGCTAAATCCATGAAGAAATATTTGCATACTGTTTTTCTTTTAGCAGAGACACACCGAAGTGCCATTACTAAATGTTTTTATTTATTTTTTGGCAATTTCTTTAAGGCTGTTGATGCTGATCGAGAATATTTATGTATACGTATGGGTTCGGAGATGCTTCCTTCTGACTGTTACATACACAACCATTATGCCTTTTACCCTTCTTCAGATTTCGTTTAGCAAAAGATCAATAAACTAATCTAAGCCATTGCCACTGTAAATGACAAATGACACAGAAACTGTTTTTGTAGACTAATTTTTTATTGGATTAAAATTTGCATGTTGTTGACATTAATTAAATGCCGAACATATCGTTCACAATCACGAATTTTTTTTGATGATTAATCACTTTGTCTCATAAAATTTGTGTCAACACGAAACGAAAAGTGCAAAACATTCAAAAATATTATCGAAATGTGCAACGATCTGCGAGGTATGACAATATACTATATTTACATAACAATCATACTTAATATTAATGATATCTGTTGATTTAGTTGTTTGAAAATCGCATCGAATCTATACCCTATCGAAACATGCTTTCGATTCAATTTTCTATTTTCTGTTGCAATTTATTTATAGGCTTATTTTTTCATGTTATAGTTATAAAATGCTGATGAGTTCGAACGATAAATGTTTATTGCAATTAATGTTCTTTGGCAAGTTCGCCAACAGCACCCACAAACATACACACAGATACTATATCTGAACCAAGCCATAAGGTGACTCACAAGTTTTGTTTCGTCGCACACGCGTCACAGGGTGTTATTTTGTAGATTAGTCAAAAATACAAAACGAGTGTCGAGAGTGAATCATCAAACAATGTATTTTGATGTGAAGTTGTCAACGATGATTTTTCTTCTACAAAAATATTGTTGCTTGAGAGTGCAAAAAATGCATTAAGACTTTACTTTGTGTCTGTTTGTTGTTTTGTGTGCATTAAAAGTTTATTTTTGGTTTTGTATTGGAATTTCTTGCCACCCACAGTGGATGACGCCCACTTGAGCTTATCTGGTCAGCACTTAGCAACAATTACCCCAAACCGGTTCGGAGAAGTGCTTCAAGTGATGTACGGGGCTGAAGCTGCAGCCTCAAGTGAGCCGTGCAAAAAGTGCCCCGAAAGTGTGTAGCACTCGTCAAATGGGCACACACACATGCAGAGAGTTTATAAAACAGGAAAACACCTCATAGTCGACACGTCTATATATAACTGCATGACTGTGAGTGTGTTTGTTTGTGTGATCATAACAATTTTGACCCAATTTTTGGTACACATGAAAAAACACAAAGAAGATCAAGCAAACGAGTGATTTTTGAGAGACAACCGACGTCTCCTGCTTCTGCTTCTGCTTCTTACCACCACCTCCTCCTGCGGCCCATCACTGACCTCAGTGCAATGAGCCGGAAACTCGGGACAGGTGTTTCGGGCCTTTTGTTTCGATTGAGAGTTCTTCTTTGGGGGGATTTGCAAACAGTTTCTTGCCTTAATCGATGGACAATTTCGAGCAACGTTTTTTTGCTGTGTTTTATTTTTAGCTGACTTATTTATCTTTTGTAGCGCTTGCTACATATTCGCCATGTTATTTTTAAATTATTACACATTCCAAAATGTGGCAAGCACACAAAATGTTAAATATTATTCTAACCAATGCCCTCACCCTCAACGCCTCCCCTTAACCACTGTAAATATATACGTTATATACACATGCATAAAATAAATAATATTATGGCCAGCGCCAAGTATCTAGAAAATACGAAATGCCCAGCCAGCCACATACATAAATACATACTTACATACATATATATGTATGTATACTAAAGTCGCCGCCGGTCCATCTATATGGCCTCTGGCTGGGGTGTGTATCTATACACTCAGGTGAAATGTGTGTGGAAAATGAACATGATTATGAGCAGCGAAAAAGTGCGAGCGGGAGTAAAAACAACCATTCAAATATGTATTCAGTTGCTAAAAATAAGTGTAAAATCATTATAAACTATAGCTACACGCCTGTGTGTGCCTGTGTATGTGTGTGTGTGTGTGTGTGTATAGAACACTTTGCACAGGTGGAGAGAGTGCTGCCAAAGATCGAGCGAAAATTGATTTTACACTCAAGAAAGCTCTATGGAACAGATCATGAGCCAAAAATATGACACTCCAAATGTAATGGCAATATATTTTCAAAACATGCGTATACTTAATAAAACTGGCGATGTGTCAAAATGTTTGTTGTAGCCCATTAAATAACAATTGTAAGCTGACAGCATATTGTTTGCCGAGCATTATTGGCAAAAACAAAAGCAGCTAATGAGCTGGCCAAGACTATCGTTAACATTGCCAAGGATTCACTCAAAAAGTGATCTCGAGCATTTTCTTTTTGTGTTTTGTATATTTTCTTCTATGAAATAAAATAATATTTTAATGCCAAGTATTTTAAGTCAGTTTTTATGATTATTTGGTATAAGCTAATGACTTTGAAATGTTTTCAAATATGTTTTCAAGATTAAAAAAAACATTAAACATTTATTTTTATAGTTTATTGAAAAGGATATTGCAGAGAATGGAAAAATATGCACCTTAAAGAAACTCGTTTAATTGATTTCTTAAAAAAAAATATTGTAAAAATTAAAGATTTGATTGAAAATATAATTTTAGAAACTGTAAAGTTTGTTCGATATTTATTTTACCTACTAGGAAGCCATTTCGATACGTATACGCAATGTGAAAGATACACACAAAGTACAAGCACACACACACACACATATATATATAAATATTTGTATATGTATATATGACATCGGCTAATTACAGGTAAGCAACTAAAACAACAAAAACATGGAGTTTATTTTGGGCTTTGGTCCGCAAAACTGGCGTGAAAATGCGTTCACACTCGGGCACGGCAAGAAGCCAAGAAAGAAAAATCAAAATCAAAATCAAAGAATGTTCCACACAACTGAGCAATTAACACGCACGTAGGAAGATGCCCCGAAAGCTGTTTTTGCCACGGTGCGGTGGGGGAGCGTGGGGGTGGGAGAACCAAAGAAAAAACTCACTCAAAATACTCACAGGAATGAAAAAAAGAGGCAGAGGCGAAACGTTGCAAACGTTGAGTTGTTCGGATTCGTTGAAATAGACGAATCCACAAGCGAGCAGCGACCAAATAAACGAAATACTCTTTATTCGAACGACAACGGGATCTCTTGTTCAGTAGATCACCAGCCTTACTCCGACGTTTATTACGAATTATTCGGTGACTCGGTGACAACTACACAAAAACTGCGTGCGGTGCTGTAGAGATTTTCGCTTGATAAAAGGAAAATTCTAAAGAAAATAATTCACACACATATATACGACGCGACTTAAACGCGTAACGAAACGTGAATTATTCTGTAACGAGAAACATAGATATCGTTTGAAAATCTGACATAGAACAAAATGTCGTCATCGCAAGCTGTACGCTCCTCGAAATACTCCTACCGGGCAACATCCACCGGTCCCGGTAGCGGCGATGTTAACATCGAAA
Organism: Scaptomyza reducta; assembly: GCA_035044485.1. Taxonomy (NCBI): domain Eukaryota; kingdom Metazoa; phylum Arthropoda; class Insecta; order Diptera; family Drosophilidae; genus Scaptomyza; species Scaptomyza reducta. The sequence continues at coordinate 2,394,772 of JAWNNV010000191.1, read as the reverse complement.
CATCGTACATCACTGACATGAGCTCGCTCTCCCGCTTGGAGGTAAGGATTCACACACAACTCTGGATACGCTCGAAACGAACAAAAAAGAAAAAGAAAAAAAACTCTACAAGAAAAAAGTGTGACAAAACTATTGCAAAAGTATCTCTAATGAGAAAAAGTCTGAGAAAGACTGAAAAAATATATCTTCAAATTGTACATATACGTATGTATGCATATATACCTGCGTATGTGTATGTGTGTGCTCGCCGCGTTTGTGTGTGGAAATATAAAATTCGTTTGAGCAAAAATATATATACGTAGATACTCATATATATATATACAATGTGTAGATGCGTCGGTGAAAATTATGTAACAAGCACCTACAAGATACACAACGGAAAAATTCGCTATAAATATATATATATATATATGTATGAAAGAAAAGTTAATTAAAAATATGTGCTAAAACTATGTGCGAAAGATTTGACAAAATATAAAATATGAAAATAGAAAATATGAAAAAATACAAATATGAATTTTTTTGCAGGACAAGATCCGTTTGCTCCATGATGATCTTGAAGTTGAACGTGAGCTGCGTCAAAGGGTAAGTTGATGATACTTTAAAGACACTTGCAGACACCACATTACTTCACTACTTAGGTTCTAGCAAATAGACTATATAAATATTCTCACCTGCTTTTGGGCGGCAATAAGTAAAATTCCTTGTAGAGAAAGCGCCATGCAAACGATTTTCACTTTTGTCGCTTGCAAATGTCACCCTAAAAACAGCAAAAAATGTGGAAAAGCAAAAGCGAAAAAACAAAATAGAAATGCGGCGAAAAAACTAGCGGGCAAAACAATAGAAACAATTTGTATTTAGTTTTCTTTTTGCACTTAGAGAGTAGAGCTAAGAATAAATTACCCTTCGAGAGTTGTGCGTCGTCGTCGAACAGAACCGAATGATAATGATGTGCATTGAACTTCAATCGCTCTCGTAGCTCTAAGGCGGAGCCATCACGGCATACCCCAATCCAATAACAAATGATAAATGATTTCTGCATTTGCATTTGCATTTTGCCAAACACAATTTGTGTGTGTTTGAAATCATTTGCGTTTGCAAAAACACAAAAACAAATGCACTTCATTCAGTTGCAGACGGCGTCAACACACTATTAGTTGTTGTTGTTGTTGTTGTTTTTGGGTCCCCGGTCTGTTCCTGTTTGGCATTACAAATTTAGAAAATGCGGCCCAGCCCGGCCCGGCCTGGCCTGCAACGAAGCACAAAAAGAAGTGTATATATATATATATATATATATATTGTGTGGAAATAATTTTAATTACTTTTGCTTTATGGATCAGCAAACTCACACACGCATACAAACACACACGCACACATCGATAATATGGAACAAAATGGCTAAAATTAGCGCACGACATTCAATACACAAGCAATGATTAACTTGAAGCAAACAACAACAACAAAATATGAACAACCAAAAGAAAAAAAAGAAAGAATTGAAAATAAAGTAGCCAAAAAACATGATCATCGTCATCATCAACATTCACATGCTCATGATCATGATCTGCGGAAAAGCGTGAAAAGCTGAAAAACTAAAGAAAATTCGCTGGCATCACAGCTGAACATTTTTCTATGTGGGCTGCTATTCTATCTATGTGTGTGTGTGTGTTTGTGAAAATTAAATAATTTTCTTCTTGAACATTAAAAGTTTTCACAGACAGTTTTCTATATACATACATACCCACATATCTCTATGCATATAGCGTCAGAAAGTATCTACAAGATACATATGGCGCAAATGGATTTACGGTTGTACTTATGTGGCCTTTGGCGTATATATATATACACACAGATTTAATATAAGAAACGAACAACACACACAATGTTTACAGAATGTTGTGAAAATGCCTTAGAATCAGTACGATATATATATGTCTGATTTCAACCTGGAAATAATACTTCAAATACCTCAAAATTCATCGAGCGGAGGCTCAGTTTTTCAACACTCATGCCTATTACCCAAAAAAAAAAACTATGCTTATCTCAGCCCCAGTTCTACCGAATTGAATCTGACAGTTCCCAATTTCGTTTCGCCAGAAAATAAAATTCTTTTTTTTAATTACCAAGAAGAGAAAACTATTCGCTAATTTGCAGCTCTTAAATTGGGTCAGAAAGGAAAACTTTTTGGAAAACTCGTGCATTTTGCCGTTCGCCTGAAATGCGTCCAATAAAAATGCCTTTAATGCCTTTTTGGAAATGCAAGCTGCACTCAAATACAATATGTATGCAGAAACCATAGGTAGCTATAGATATAAAAAAAAATACCTCTAGAAAACTTTTGCTGGCACTATGCCATTGTTATTTTGGGTGTGACATGCGCATAATTATTTTTGACTGATTAATTTGATTTATATATTTTATGGGCCGTTTGAGTTTTGTTGCAATGCATCATGGTTCTCTGCAATGCGTGTGGGATGGCCAAAAAAAAATATTTGCTATAAATAAAATAAAGCAAAAAATAATGAGACTGAGATAAATGTGAAATGTGTGCGTGTCTATAAATTATGTTTAATTAAAAATTACACAATATGCCAATAACTGAACTAAATTTTGTCTCCTGCAGATCGAGCGCGAGAAAGCCGATCTCAGCGTTCAGGTCATCCAGATGTCCGAACGTCTTGAGGAAGCTGAGGGTGGTGCTGAACATCAAGTGAGTTATTAAACAGATTTGTAAAGAGTTTCTTTATACCATATATGTTTATGTGTTTTCTTTGTTTTGACAGTTTGAAGCCAATCGCAAGCGTGATGCTGAGCTGTTGAAGCTGCGCAAGCTGCTTGAGGATGTTCATCTTGAATCTGAGGAGACCACCATGCTTTTGAAGAAAAAGCACAACGAAATTATCACGGATTTCCAGGAACAAGTCGAAATCCTAACGAAAAATAGAGCTAGGTACACACACACATCCTTCAGTCACGTTTTCTATCTTTTTCAATGCTATATCATCCTCGACCTCGTTGCCTCATTTTACATGTTTTGACCTCGAATATCTTGTGCAAACATAAACACGCATATCCATGTTATTGTTTACTGCCCGGATTGGTTTGGTTCGATGATGAAGTGGCGTCAGCTGGCGCTGACTTTTCAATGTCTCCAAACAAAATTGTTGAACAGTAACAAGAACAACAACAATTGGTAACCTTGCTTGGCCCGCTGACACCAAAACAGAAATCAGATCATAAACAATTCATCAAAATGCCATGACAAGCATAAAAGAGCCGCAAAGCTAAAAAGCCGCATCCGAAAATATTGCTTTCATGCAACATGCAACATGCTTTGCTTGCAAGTTCTATTGACACAAATTTTTCAGTTCTGCAAGCAACGAACAAATTCAGTCGAATGAATGTATAAGCACAAATATAAGAAAGAAAAATCAAGCGGGCGGCGACTCTCGTCGTGTGCTACTCATATTTCCAAATCGAATATCCAAAAATAAATGCCAAAGGAATTTTTGTCTGTTCTAAATTTCAAAATCAACGAGCAAAATCATACAACACAGAAAAATTCAAGGCTGTCTCTTTGAATTGGCCACGCGGCGTATGCGTAATGTCAACTCTGATGAACTGATCAAAGCAATCAAGTTAATCCCAGTTTTTTACAGTTAAGTAAATTGTGTGTGTTTCCCACCGATCTGGTCAGGTACACAACAATTCGTTAGCTATTTGCGAGGTGCGCCCGAGTTTGCGCACTTTTGCACCTTTTCCTTTTTTGTTTCGACAAAGTAGTTTTCTCGCTCTTGCCGCGAAGCTTGAAGGAAGCTTTTTACCCAACAACAAAATGAAAAGTTTCAACGTTTTCCGCACGCACGCAACCATATGTTGTTCCACAACAACAACAAAAACAACAACATCAAATACAAATACAACACAAAAACGAGAAGCGCATATTTTGGCATTTATTTTTAGAAAAATTTTTTAATTTTCATCTACATTCTTGAGCGTTAAGTAGAAGAGAGCCCAAATTTGTGTTGTTCTTGTTGTTCTCGTTGTTGTTGTTTTTGCTCTCTCTCTCTCTCTCTCTCATTTGCACCAACGCCCAATCCAAATATGTCTTTGATTGAATCATATTTAAAATGTGATGATTGTTGTTGTTATTGTTGTCTCTTTTCGTCCAATTGAACTTTATGGAAATTCGATACGTTTTCTCGCTTTTGCAACTTGTAGGTGGATAATCAGTACAAATATTTACAGTACTCACTGTAATTAGCCATTGCTAATGATAATGATAATGATTATGCCTCTCGAGCAAAAAGTGAAAAAACGTTTTGGCATTTCTCGATATACTATGAATTGAATTTATATTATGCAAATATAAAATAGCTTGCTTCCAGGCCACATGCACTTAACCTTAAACCTTTTCAAGCTTTTGCATATCGATCGTGTAGAGCTTTCTGCACAGCATGTTGGCAACTCACGAGAAAGCTTTCTCTCCAGCCTGTGCTTTTTGTTTTGGCAACATGCTAATGATCGATAGGCAAAAGCTTTCAAGCTGCAGAGCTTTCTGAAAAGCTTGGATTACTGCGATCTCTACCCAAGCTTTGCTCCTAGCAATATATCACAGCTATCTGACAGCATACACATAGAATTGTCAGCTTGGCCGCCGATCTCACAAAACCATGCTTAAGTATTGAGCTTTCAGCCAACTGAACTGTTATTGAACTCGAAAATTTGCTTGATCGAATGCTTACAGAGCCGAAAAGGACAAGGCTAAATTCCAGGCCGAAGTCTACGAGCTGCTCTCTCAAATCGAAAGCTACACCAAGGAGAAGATCGTCTCGGAGAAACATATCTCCAAATTGGAGGTCTCCATTACCGAGCTGAATGTGAAGATCGAGGAGCTGAACCGCACCGTCATCGATATCTCTTCGCATAGATCTCGCCTCTCGCAGGAGAACATTGAGCTGATCAAGGACGTCCAAGATCTCAAAAGTCAATTGGACACCGTCTCGTTTTCCAAGAGCCAAGTCATCTCCCAGCTGGAGGATGCACGCCGCCGCCTGGAAGACGAAGACCGTCGTCGCTCAATGCTCGAATCTTCGCTGCATCAGGTTGAGATCGAATTGGATTCAACTCGTTCTCAACTCGAGGAAGAGTCCGAGGCGCGCATTGACTTGGAACGTCAGTTGGTCAAGGCCAATGCCGATGCCACTTCATGGCAAAACAAATGGAATGCCGAAGTGGCAGCCCGTGCCGAAGAGGTCGAAGAGATCCGTCGCAAGTATCAAGTGCGCATCACCGAACTGGAGGAGCACATCGAAGTACTCATCGTTAAGGTCAACAATCTGGAGAAGATGAAGACACGCCTCGCCAGCGAGGTCGAGGTTCTCATCATCGATCTGGAGAAGTCTAACAATAGCTGCCGCGAATTGACCAAGACTGTCAACACCCTGGAGAAGCACAATGTCGAACTGAAGAGCCGTCTGGAGGAGACCATCATTCTGTACGAGACCAGCCAGCGTGATCTGAAGAACAAGCATGCCGATCTGCAGCGTACCGTGCACGAACTGGACAAGGTTAAGGATGCCAACGGTCAGCTGGGTCGCGAGAACAAGAAACTGGGCGGTAAGCCAACCTAAAACCAACTTTAAACGATAAGTTTTAACTCATATTCGTATTATCTTCTGTAGATGATCTGCATGAGGCCAAGAGCGTCATTAATGAGCTGAACCGTCGCATGCACGAAATGGAATTGGAGCTGCGTCGTCTGGAGAACGAACGTGATGAGCTGACCGCCGCCTACAAGGAAGCCGAAGCTGTAAGTTCTACAATGCAATACAAACAGCTTGAATGTTACTAATGAGACTTTCCTTACGACAGGGTCGCAAGGCTGAGGAGCAGCGTGGTCAGCGTCTGGCCGCTGACTTCAACCAATATCGCCACGACGCCGAGCGTCGTCTGGCCGAGAAGGATGAGGAAGTTGAGGCTATTCGGTAAGTGACTAGACAAACCCACAGTTTCCGGATCCCCCTTGGAAGTTGCCTCGAATCGATGACGCCTCTGGCAAACCTTGTGGTTTCCGCTGCCAAATCGGAAGCATTCGCGTCAATGCGAAAGTCAATCGATTGATTTGCAATCGTCGCTGTGCAATTGCAATTGCCAACAATAGATATCAAATTGACCCATTTAGTTAATCAGTACGAATTGATTAGTCGCGCCTAAAGCAACAGCATTAGTTTCTCTCACAGCAGCAACTCCTTCAAATCCTGCGCATAGTTGGAAAGTTGCCGTTTAAGAAGTTGGTTTGCATATAACAAAGAGTTAGTCTTAAACGCGACTTTCTTGTTTATTTTCTGTTCAAAATTTTCAACAGAAAATTGCGCAGTTGCTGGGATTACATAATTGGATAAAACTATCAAAGTATCTGAAAGATATCTGCTAAAGAGATATAGGTAGGTTTGAGTTTGAAGTTATTGTTGAACTTGGCAAGTGTTTGGCTGTGAAAGAATAACAATCTATAAATCAATTGTGGAAGTGAAACTTCAATTTGGTTTTATTTCTTTTTCATTGAACTACTTTTGATTTGTTATTCGATTCAAAATTTGGCTATTGCATAAAAATGCGTGACATTTTGTCATAGACTTTAAGGAATAGTGCCAAAATGAATCAATCATAGCACCAAACATTGACTGCCAAAAACAAAGACAATGCTCATCATGATGTTGACAATGATGATGTTATTGTCGTCATTATGTTGATAGCTTTTTGCTATAACAACAGCTGAACAAGAAACTGCAATCTTTTTATAGATTTCGACAAATTTGAAAATTTATTTTGCGAAACAGCAGCAACTGTTGCCAAAACTGAAGCTGAAGACGCAAAAAGCAAAGAGCAGCAGCAACAAGTCGACAAGGCGACAAAGCGACAAACGAGGCGACATAAGCAACATAAGCGACAAGCAGATTTAGCTTTAATTAGAGTATATTCATATTCGAATCACTTGCACTCTCCATTTCTCATTCCATTGCACTCCACCTTTCACTACTCCGTTCCTCAAAATGGCGCTAGCTTTGAAACAGCGTCCATCGCGTTTCCGTCACACAACGACATATGATGATAATTATGGCTATACCATGAATTTCTATCAGCCAATGTTGGACTATTTGGATGCGAAGGCAAAAGGCCTCAAAGTGAAGCAGCCGCATCTGCCATGGGTGAGCGAACGGGGTCTGAAGCAATATCGCTCCTCGAACGCGGTGCGGCAATACAATGCCGATGAGATCGTACGCCTGTCGCGCACCTGCGCCGCTCGGGCCGATGAAATTTTGCTTAGCTTTCGGGCGCAGAAACGCTCGCCGTTCAGTGTGCAGAAGCTCGTTGACGCAACGCGTGTGGCCAAGCACATTGAACCGGACACAGTTGTCGAAAGATCGCGCCAGCGTCGTCGTCGTCGTCAGGAAGAGCTCGAGGATCTAATCAAGCACGATACGTTAAAGATATTGCAGCGCATACGTAAAATCGAATTGGATAACGAAGTCGATCAAATGTCTGACGATTTTAAGCGTTCGATACGCGGCAAGTCCGCTAGCCAAATTGCCCTGGCACTGCTCTCCGAGTCCGAGCGTAATATCAAAACTGCCAAACAGCAGGAGGAGAACTATATGGCGCAAACGTTAGTCCGTTCGAGTCGTGCCGCGTCCCGTGCGCGTTCCACGTCCCCATTCGAGGGTGGCGCCAGCGGTCATTTGCGTACCCATGCCGTTCACATGGAGCTAATGGATGATCGCCTGGTCGATAAGCTCGATCATCGTGTCTCCTCGTCGCTGCACAACGTGAAGCGTCAGTTGTCGACGCTGAATCAGCGCACCGTTGAATTCTATGCGGATAGCAGGTGTGGTATAGAGGATAAGTGTTGGATTTGTCGCAAGGTCTTGCGCACACATCCCAAACTCAAGGACTATACCTATATCTATTGGCAGCACTAATTTTTTGCTGTACATCTCTCATCATTTTTCTTCCCTTGCTTTCATTCATTTCACAGCTCATCATCATCATCAATAATTGAATTTTCAAATTTGTTTCTAGCCCAGACAACAGTTCTGAATAAAGGCGTTCACTTTTGACTTGTAGCTCAATATTTTTGCTTTTGGCCTAAACCACAACATATCCACAATCCCCACAATTTTAATGTCTCTAATATGTATCTTTACCACGAACCCCATTCCTCTTTCTATAGGTCTGTTTTGTGTTTTTTGTCTGGTTGAAAACTTGAACATTTATTTTCGTTTCTAGACACTTCTTTCGCATTTCCCTCGTATAATTGATGCTCTTGGGTTTTGCCATTTTCTTGCTCTGGCATTGTGTATCTTTTGTTTGGTCGTGTGTAAATTATTTATGCTGAAATTTTTAAATTGCTGTGCTATGGCTAATTGCAACAAAATGTTCGCTATTATTTGTCTTGGCCATTTGCAGCTGACCATAATTGCTATATTGTATACTGTATTCGTTTTCGTCATTTAAAGTGGTTGAAATTTTATGTATGGCTGAGTTCTAGCACTTGAAACAAAATTTTGAACGCATATTATTTCATATTTATTTGTTTTGTGAGCAAAAATGGTTTACAAATTTGTATGCCAAACGATACTTTAACCAATTTTGACTTAGCTTCTATTTATGAAACTCAATGCATTTTGGTATTAGTTATAGACCTCATCACGCAATCAATTCTTAGACTTTAGATGACTGAAAGTAAATAAATGTTTTAGTACATTTCAACTTAACGTAATCCCCCAGCATAGATTCATCAAAGTGTATGATCTTATTTCTCACCCACATACAAATATCTTCTAGGCAGGTATTTCCGTTCTGGCAGAGTGTTTCGCCCATTGTTTGACGTGTCCTTCACGTAATAATATCTTAGTTTGTTTTTCTCAAAAAGCAAAATCTGATGCGCATGACAGCAAGCAAAAAAAAAAAAATTCATCACATATTTCTGCGTAGACAATAAGCATTGAAAATGTGGCAAAAAGAAAAAAACAATATAAAATTAAATAAAAAAAAAAAATACTTACGTTCGCAAACAAAACTCAAGCTAAATACCTTGGCAAAGCGACAGCAATGAGAACACACATAGATTAAGTAACTAAGAAATGGGCTAGAACACTGCAAGAAATTCAAATCAGAAAAACACAATCGAGGTATTAGAACTAATTATTGTAGAAAGATGTTAAGATGAAAGTAATATTTAAGCTTGAGGTAAGAATAATGAGCCGATAAGTTAGGCTAATGCAAAGACTCTGGTTGTTAGTTGAAATGGAAAGCTTAAAAGGGAAGTCTTAAAATATTATTCTCATGGTTGATTAAGTATGGTTCTGAGTAGCATCTGTATATAGACATTGATCCCTTCCTTCTCCCTTCGAATGGAACCCTTACTCAGAGAACTTCCACTTTTGCACTGACAAGTTGTCAAATGAATCAACGGCTATAAACAATTAGTCAAATAACAGATTTTGGCAGTACCATGTACTATGTTGAAGAGAACTAGAATTCACCTACGCCTAAAATTAGACGCATGATGCGATTGTTCAGGTTCTAAGGTAGAAAATGCTTGGCATGCGAACGCGCTATTTGTGACAAGTTCGATGTCTTTATCAAGCGTATAAATAAATATTTGTATAAAATGCAGTCAATGCAGCTTGCCAGCGACAAACAATGCACAATTTTTGACAATGCCACAAAAATCAGAACAACTGAATGCTGAGTGTTGAGAAAATTGTATATTTTTGTGGGTCAGACATTGGGGCCCAAAAATAGCGCAGAATGCAGAAAACAGAACTGAACGAAGCGATTTTCGAGGTGACTCAAAACACACAGATTTTGAATGGCAACTTCCAGTAGAGAGAGACTTAAACACGTATATTTGGAATATTTAATGAGCGAATGCTCTTCTTGGATATCCTTAGCAAGCAGACAAGCATTGAGATCGAGCAGCTGAATGCCCGTGTCGTTGAGGCGGAGACCCGCTTGAAGACCGAGGTGATGCGCATCAAGAAGAAGTTGCAGATCCAGATCACCGAGCTGGAGATGTCGCTGGATGTGGCCAACCATACCAACATCGATCTGCAGAAGGTGATCAAGAAGCAATCGCTACAGCTGACCGAACTCCAGGCCCACTACGAGGATGTGCAGCGCCAGCTGCAGGCCACCCTCGATCAGTATGGCATTGCCCAGCGTCGTCTGGCCGGTTTGAATGGTGAGCTGGAGGAGGTACGCTCTCATCTGGATAGCGCCAATCGTGCCAAGCGCACCGTTGAGATCCAGTATGAGGAGGCCACCACACGCATCAATGAGTTGAGCACTGTCAATGTCAGTCTGGTGTCGCTGAAGTCTAAGCTGGAGCAGGAGCTGCAGGTTATTTCCTCTGACTACGAGGAGGTGTCCAAGGAGCTGCGCATCAGCGACGAGCGTTACCAGAAGGTCAGTGTGGAGCTGAAGCATGTCATTGAGGAGGTGCACATTGAACAGGAGCGCATTGTCAAGCTGGAGACCATCAAGAAGTCTTTGGAAGTCGAAGTCAAGGTACGCTTAGAACTTTAACCAACTTAACAATGGATTATTAATGTTCATGGTGTTCCATATACTTCTTTCAGAACTTGTCCATTCGTTTGGAGGAAGTGGAGCTGAACGCTGTTGCTGGTAGCAAGCGCATCATCAGCAAACTGGAGGCACGCATTCGTGATCTGGAGCTGGAGTTGGAGGAGGAGAAGCGTCGCCATGCCGAGACCATCAAGATCTTGCGCAAGAAGGAGCGCACCGTCAAGGAGGTGATCGTACAGTGTGAGGAGGACCAGAAGAATATCATTTTGCTGCAGGACGCGCTGGACAAGACCACTGCCAAGATCAACATCTACAGACGCCAGCTGTCCGAACAGGAGGGCGTCTCCCAGCAGACCACAACCCGTGTCCGCCGTTTCCAGCGTGAGCTGGAAGCTGCCGAGGATCGTGCCGATTGCGCCGAATCGAACTTGAACATAATCCGCGCCAAGCATCGCACATTCGTCACCACCTCCACGGTGCCCGGTTCTCAGGTGTACATTCAGGAGACAACAAGAACGATCACCGAATAGATAGTTGATCACTGATCCGTAAATACACCTCCCACACACACACACAAACACACCCCAACACAAGCACACATACACACGCCCAGCAGCAACATTTTATAATTAAAAAGCAGACAAACAACAACTTCTTAAAACAAAAAAACAAAAAACATTTGCAGAAAATGAGAACTTTTCGATTGAAATGAGAGATTTGCTTGAGTAAAAACACCAAAAAAGAACTTTTATAATTTAAATTTTTTTCAGAGCTTGCGAGAGTTCGTATAGGTTATACATTATATAAATACATATATAACACTACACATCTCCTATTTAATTTATATAATAATAATATTTTGAAGTTCATGTAATTTAATTAAAATAATGAACCTAAAACCATAAAAAACCAAATAAAATTACCAAAAAAAAGTAAAAAATCAAAACAACAAAAAGGTTTTGCAGCGCTAGAGAGAAAGAGAGATTGCTTAAGGAGTTTGGCTGATAAACATTAATAACAACAACAACAACAACAAGAACAACAACATCTGAAATCCAATAAAAGATCAATCCAATCGAACCCCAAAGAACGAGTTACCCGAGTTACAACCGCTTCTACTTGTTTTTAGTTCATTTTATGTTTAGTAGGTAAATATCTGTGTGCTCGTAACGAATTGATTTTACATTAAAAGAAAACAAAACGATTTTAAGAAAAACTGAGCAATTTTCATATTTTTACTTTGTATTTTTGCAATAAAAACTGAATTTACTTATAAATAATAATAACAAACAAACAAAACAAAAAAAAAACTCACAATTGTGATTGTGTACAACTAATTGGGATCAGATATCATCATCTGTAGTTCATTACCAACCCATAAGCTATAAGACTTGCTCCCATCCACTCCCAAAAACATCATTGAAAACACAAAAATTGATTTTTCACTTTATACTATCACTTTTTATTAAGACTTTCAGCTTTTAGCTGGCCACAAAAGGTGAACTTATGCAACAGACACAGCCAGCTTGGAGCCAGTGTTCAAGACGACGGACTTGTCGCCATAGAGACCTCCATAGCTGCTCCTGCTGAAAGCTGCAAGAACAAAGAAGAATGGGTTTTAGTAAATGGGTCGAAAGCTTAAGTGACTGTGAGTAACGAACCTGGATCGATCTCGGCAACGAAAGAGCGTGGTGGCAAAGCAGCAGCGTACAGATTGTCCAGAGGGCCATAGGGTTTCGCCAGCAGAGGACGACCCTGCTCCCAGCCATAACGGATCAATGCATTCCAATCAGCCGAACTCAATTTGGCAGCGGAGGCAGCAGCACTGGCAGCATTGGTCAAGGCAGCAGCCTGAGCCTCTGCGGTGTCCACGGGCTTGACAACTTCGGGATAGCTGCCACCATATTGGCTGCTCACTGGCTTGTAGGCCAGGCACACGGAGATGCAGCAGGCCATCAGGCAGAGCAGATGCATGTAGTTGGCGGACATGTTGGACAAGTTGGTGCGAGGAAGCGACTGTTTTCCAAACTAATTAACAACTGCGCATGGCCAAATTGCTTTTATAGCCATTATATTTGAGCTGTCGAGCGATTTGTGTGTGCGCTTTACGTGACCAAATGGGCCAAGTCATGACGAAACTTACGCCACACTTTGGAACCGGCAAGAAGCAGCCTCTGGCACCTAAAATCCATTGAGGTGTTATATTCTATGCTGATAAGAACTCTCATAAATGCGAGACGCAGTCTTGGGTTTTAAGTTTCTTTGAACAGTTCTTTTTTTTCGTGTCGTCTTACTCTTGACCACGACAATGACAGTCCAAAGAGTAAGTAGCTCCCGCTTTCAATTGATATCGTCTGTTTTTCCCCCTGCTTGCTTGGCACGCTCAGCTCGTATTTGACGTGTGCGGTATCAGGTCTTTGACTTGGCTACCTGCCACCTCCACACACTAATACTTCATCATCTCTCAATGAACCTTGAACTGTCTTTATGACAGCATCACGCTGTATTGCGTCGAATTCATCAGTTCTGGGTCATGGCATATGTCATCGTCTCTAATGTCGTAATGTAGATATCAGTTCGTTTGTGTGCAGCGAAGAGCAATTGCGTAGTAGCTGTTTATCTGACATGATTTGACCAACTACTTTATCATTTTCTTATTGTTTAACTTCCCCTATTATCTGTTAGTATGCAAATTTAGATAGGTTGATCATTGAACTTGGTCTCAGCTTTACAGTTTCATAGGTTAACTCAAAAACTACTTTGTGCATTCATAAGTATTTTAGTTTCTGTTTTTTAAACTTGAAGCGCCATTTACAATAAAAGCTCTAAGCTTGTTTTAATCACAAAAACACAGTGAGAACTGTGCTGTGGTGAATTGCATTTTAACTTAGGTTTAGCTTAATTTTCCCCCGGAACTTTTAGGTCATTTTATGAACAACTTCTATATTAAATGGATTTCTTTGAATAAACTTAGGTATAGTGTATATAATGTATCAATTGTTGTTCGAGAAACCTTACTTCCAATTCATATATATTTTAAGTAAACTTTAAAAAAGCTACAGACATAATTAATGTGTTTTACGTTCAACTAAAGCTCTTCGATTAAGCCAGTTTCATTAGCATCCAATCAAAATCCAATTGAATACTGAATGTTCAAAGGCACGAACATGCATCACATTGCCAACCCCATTGAGTTGCAATCAAAATGGCCAAAACAGCTGCAGCTGCCAACCGTCAAACACACGAAACAACCAATAATACGCTAAGCAACTCATAAAATAATATCAATGCAACATTTTGGGTTATTTGTTATATGTTTTCAATTGTTTATTTTCACATCGAACTCGTTCGTATTATTGTGAGAATTGGAGTCTTTAGTACTTGGGACCCTGGACCTGGTAGGCACCTTGGCTGCCATAGTTGTTCTGGGGCAGGTAGAGCTTGGCAACTGGGGGAGCGACACGCACGGGCAGCTCCACCTGGGAGTACTCAACTGGGGAAGCATAGCGACGGTAGTTGTTCTGGCCGGGGTACAGCAGAGCGGCGCCAGCTGGCTGGACGGAGTAGCGTGGACGGGCGCCATAGTTACGCTGAGGAGCATAGCTGGCAGGAGCAGCAGGTTGGTTGTAAGCACTATCGACGATTTGGCCAACGTTTGCGGGGTTGGGAGCGGCATTGTATCCAGCGCTGCGACCAGCATTGTATCCAGCGTCGAGCATGATTGGGCGCCACTGCTCGCTGTGGCCGTAACGGGGGCCACCAGCAATGATCTCAACGGGCTTGGCACCGTTATAGGCGGGTGGGTTGCCGTAGCAGCTGCCGACAGCCAGGCAGGCAACAAATACTGCAAGAGTCTGCAGAGTAGAGAAAAGTATCGATACTTAGTAACAGGAAACGGAAACGGCAGTTTTAATGGAAGGTTGGCGTCGCCATCGACGGTTACTTACAGCGAATGTTTTCATGGTTGGGCTTTTCAGTTTTTTTGGTGGGGCGCTCGCTGCTCGAAAGAGTTGGCACAATTAACAAACCATATGCGAAACACACTTCTTTTTATAAGCAAAATAATTGTGGCACTCGAAACGTGATATCGCCGCGAATTTATCACGTCGCAGACGCTCAGCTTCTCGTGACACAGTCACAGCCTAGTTTTCTACATCTCGGCTTTGACGGTGAGCATTGTTCCAAACTCCCAGTCCAGCGAGCTCTTCTTCATGTTTTCGCACAACGATATCACCTCAACTCAGCTTTTGAGCAGCTTGTTGTTCGTTCGCTCGTTTTCGGTATCAAATGCTGTAGTTCAACCTTCGGGGGTGTTGATCTCTTTGGTCGTTTTCCAAACATGTGCTTTGAAATTATGCTGCTTCGTTTGCTGGATAAGAAGCAGGTCAGCTTGGGTCCAGTTACTGCAGTATCTCTCGTATTACTATTAAACTCTATGCCGTCTTAGACTAACTTTGAATTCGCTCTTAAATGGTTTACTAACCTTTACTTTAAGCCTTTCTACTTTCTCGGTTTTCAGGCGCTCAAAGAAAATGTATCTTAAACTTATAAACTTTTATTCTAACTTATTTTCCTTACTTCTACAAACATATTATTTAGAATCATTTAGCCTCCCACTTTCCTCACACCTCACAAATCCCTTAACCTTGCCCGCTAATCCCAGCTGAAACCATTTAAGCCCCATGCTTAAAAGTATGTCACATTTTCTTATTCCCTCCCCAAGTCAACGAATGAGAATGTTCTTCTGTTCAACATGCTCTGCGGCAACTTGTATTTATTGAGTCACTGCTTTTTGTTCTTTAGCTGTTGTTCGATTGAACAAAACTGGCAACTGGTTCAATTGGATGCGGATGAGTTAATAGGCACGTCCATAGCTACCATAAACAGGACCAGCATAGCTGGCATCCAGGTCGTAACCGATGACGGCAGCCTGATCGTATCTGCCGGGACGGATGCCGGCGGATGAGGAAGCGGCCGAAGCAGCAGCACTGCTGCCTGAGGGACGAGAGATCAAGGGCTGCGAATAACGGCCGCCATAGGCGTTGTTGACGCCATAGGCGTTGTTGCTGCCGTATCCCTGGTTACCGTATGGAGCGTCAACGATGATGTCCTGAGCGTACGCCACACGACCGATGTTGCCATAGGCCGGTACGTTGAGTTTGCCATAACCCGGGCTACCACCGTAGGGAATAGCATTAATGCAAACGAAGGCGGCGAGAGTAGCGAATGCGAGCTAAACATGAAACAGATGAAATCCAAAGGATTAGTTCACTGCCAAGCGGTGATCAGAAGTTCGAGGATTACTTACCAGGAACTTCATGTCGAACAGGTAGTTTTGTTGGTTGTGTTAATCAATCAAACTATGATTTATTTGCCAGCAACGAACGCTTTTATATGCAAATATTAGACTTACGTGACCCTCCATATATATCATATATTACATATTATATTACCAATATGTATATCTATGTACGTATTTATGTATTTCTATGGCATTTCATAACAAACTAGTACATAAGCAAGCAGTATTGGCAAACTTATTCTTATGTACATTTTCGTTTTGTCGCTGTTGTGTCTCGAGCAATTATAAAATCGTTCGGTTACGCGATGTTTCGTTGTTTTCTGACCTCTGATAATGGCCCAGGCAATAAGCTCGACCGTCTTTCTAGCTTTGACACATGCCTTAAACAAAAAACAAAACTTCGTGTGTCCACGAACATAGAGCGCGCGACTTTTGTTGCCCCGGCTTGTTGTACTGTATTTGAAAATATTTTTTTCACATTCCTAATACGAACGCTTAGTTGAGTAGTCACTGGGAATTGAGCTGTTGTCAAGCGAATGTTTGTGACTTAGAGGAAAAATAATGTATTCGAAAGAATAGTGTAGGTTGTTTAACATGATTTTAATTCATAAACGGTTTAAGAAGTATTCAGTTGCTAAATCTTACTAATATGCTCAAGCTAAGAAGTATAATTCTTGAAAAAGCTCATTGGAATATTCAATAAGCTTGCCCAAGCTACTAAAGGTTTTCCTACAAACATAAAGTAGAAGAACTTTCATGCCACTTATACTACCTATAATAAATGAAGTAACCTAAAGTTACTCAGCTTATTGGAGACCCAAAGAATGATTTTTTGTGTTTTGTTGCATTTTTATTATTTCCTAGTTCTTTATGCGTCTATTTTAAGTCCACAAAGTATTCACTGTTTCCTCGTTTCCACAACTCCCGCTTAATAGCCGGCGTTGCGGTAAGCGTTGTTGTTGCCAGCACCGTAGCCAGCATCGGGGCCTGCAACGGAGCTGGACGCAGCGGCAGCCGAAGCGCCCTGTGCCTCCTCAGCATGTCCGATGCTCGATTGCTGCTTGTAGGCTTGATGGGGATTGGAATAGCGCTCGACAACCGGGATTGGCTCGTTCCAGACCAAAGGAGCACCAGCACTGGGTGCAGCCAAGCTAAGCTTGGCCAAAGCCAAAGCCTGACGATCGACTGGTGCAGGGCCATAGTTGGAGTTGGTGGAGTATACATCGGCGACGGGAACCTCAATGCTGCGGCCGTAGTTCTTGCCGCCGTAGTTCTTGCCACCATAGCCTGCACCATAGCCGCGACCACCATATCCACCAGCTGGGACGATAGCCCTAACGCTCAGAGCAGGCTGCACCTGGTAGGCAAAGGCACCAACAGGCACACTGGGCACGCGTCCGTATCCCGGGTTGCCATAGGCAGCGACCGAAACAGCAGCGCAGACGAAAAAGCACTGCGGAAACAAAAGATGTGGACAAAAGATGTGGTAAGCAACTGGTTGAGGAGTGGTGGTCAGGATTTAGCAGACACTTACCATGAACTTCATCATTGTTGTGGCTTGTTTAGGTTAGTTTGTCTTGTGGTAGGTAACTAATGTCTGACTGGAGTGCCCCGTTTTGTTTATATACTGAAAAATCCAGGCAACGCTTACGTGTCGAATATGATGCAAGTTTTATGTGTTGTTCCAGTTGCAATCTCAAGACGTCTTCGTCGACGTCGTCGTCGTCGCCGACGTGCAGTCGAGCCAACATGTCAAGTCCAAAAGTGTAGCTGCTGAGAATTCAACTTGGGTTTAGATAGCAGGCGTCTGCTCTTACGCCATCGTCTGAGAGTGCTCCCTGACCATTTTAGCGTCATTATGCAAGCTCGATGACTCGTGCCATAGTCGACATTTTGCGACCATGTTTGCCGCTGTTTGTACCACTGTAACGAGCTTGACACAATTTTCAGTGGGGCATTAAACAGCAAAAGGCATTGACTTCAACTTTCTGCTGCGTTGGTAGAATTTATATACAAAAGCAAAAAAAAGTTACGATAAAATTACAATAAAATTATAAAATACAAACAAATTTCGAATTGCAGCGGTCAGCACATTTATAATACTAATAAACGTTGCAAATGATTTGAAATTTTTTAAATGCGCTACATGCAATGAACAAGGCATATTAATTCACAGAAGCAAAGGTATTTTATTGAATTGGTTTTCACTACTATGCACTTTTTATAAGTTTTACATTTAGATATATATATATAAATATAAATATTGTTCACTGGTAAAATATGACATTTTATATACTAAATCATAAACTTAATAAAACATTTCTCTTGCTTTTCTTTTTGGTTCGGCCAATGAGAATAAGAGTTGTACTCTCGAAAACTCGAGCATCGGCAGCTTGTTTAACAATTCATATTTCCCAGAAGCTGGCCAAGTTTGCTCTTTCTAATCTTGATGAGTGACACGTTTGGCGGGGGCCAAGCGACTTTAAAAGAGCTGCGAGCCCGTAAACCCGTACAGAAAACTCAGTTATAAAACACAAAATGCGTAGTTTGTGGTTTAAGGTAAGAGTGAACATTTTGATTGAGTGTGATGTTAAAGCCTGATCCTTTTACAGATCTTGCACGTGGCCATTGTGTTGGCAGTGATGGTGTTCAAGAAACGTATTGCCAGCGTTGCCGATGCCGAGCAGTTGATGAGCGATTGTGGTTGCCAGAGGCGGGGCTAAGCGACAACAACGATAATCGAGAAACGCGAGAGAAGTACAACACATATCAATAAACACAATGCAGGTCGATTGCAAATACTAAGTGTTGTTTACAATATTTGAACTGTGTTTTTAATAAAACTTGTAGACGTCACGTACGAAGTGCAGTAGCTAGTCGTTGGCCAGCTGAGCGCCGCACATGGCTTTCAGCCGGGTTAGCAGCGTGTGCAAATGGTGTGAACGCGATATTGACTCGGTTGTTGTATGCTGTACGCCTATTCCATGTTTCCCAGTCAAGGTTTCCATATACATGCGCTTGTACAATGCCGACAGCTGTTTTGGATCCTTGCCGGTCGTTAGCAGCAATTTGATGAGCGTTTTCAATGCATTCTGCAGTCGACTCTCATAGAGAGTCAAATATGCTTTGAATTCATCGTCATCGTCGAGGCTTACGTTGCTGCTGCTATCGATGACGTGACCAAATATGACTTGGCACTGCAAACAAATCTCCAAAGCCGCTTGCATTTGCTTCACTTTCTGTGCGGAGTGGCTGGAAACTGCAAAGTAAAATAGAATCGTAGTTAAGTTTGGTTTACAATCGAAGAAAACTTCTTTTGCACTTACTCTCCGAGAGAAATTCGTGCAAGGAGATGCGCTCCAATTGCACCACCAGCAAGTCTCGTACCTCCTTCAGGCACTCCAGTATTTGTGTAGCTTTCTCGTAATGATTTTTGCACAACTGAAGTGTTGCCTTTGGCAGCTGCGATATATCCGAAACGCCATAGCCCCGCAATTGTGCATAGTGAAACGAGGCAATGCTGCAAGTAAGAAACTTTTCAGTCTAAGGATTACACGATTCAACAGTGTTACTTACCGTTTGTGTATCAAGCCCGAACGGAAGCTGTAGAGCACTTGGCGTGCACCAGCATGATCTACATTGCATAGCCGCAAAGACTTTTGCAGCAAGTCGTGCACCTCCTTGGAAGCCTCGGCCAGGCTGCTCTTGTCCGCTGCACTGTAGTCCTGCAACTGTTTGGCTAGTGAGAACGTTGCCGTCGATAGCTCCCACTGCACCAAATCCCAGAGCTCAACATTCGCTTTCCTTGTGTCCAAGCAGTCCTTGGCTTTTCCATAAAAATTAAATGCCTCATTGTAAAATGTTTTCTGAGCATCCAAAGCAATCGAGCTGTACATTTAACATTCATTATAAATGGTTGAAAAAGCGATTAGTTAACCCAACAACTACTCACGTTTCATTGGGCATGGTAAGATGTGCGCGCAGTCGCATAAATCTGCCCATGTTGCAGTAGAGAAACGCCAGATTCACATTATCCTCCACGGCTGTGAAGGCTTCAATGCCCCGACACAGGCATTCGTATGAGTTAATAGTCAGTTTGACGTACAGCGGTTCCGCTGCCGCTGCTACAGTCTCAGTTTTGGTGTCAGCCTCTGAAGTTTCTTTATCCGTTTGTGTTGCGTCCTTTTTGCGTTGCCATTGGTTGTACTCCTCTGGAAGGTAAGGTCAAGAGGAGACTAATTACTAATCTTATATGGACTTACCCTGAGCGGAGTACATGTATTTCAGGCCCAGCTCATTGCGCACATTGCCCAAGCGACGAAGCAGCTCATTGCTCTCGACGCTCTTGGCATGATCCAGCGCCTCTTCGTAGCACATGCAGCTGCGCAACATGACCTGCTCCACATTTTGGCTGGGCGCCAGTGTGAGCAGCTCCACGCCATCTAGTTCCTTTGCCAGCTCCAGCGATATCTCTTTGGTCGGCTCATCCAGCTGTTCATACTGCTGCACATACTCCTCGATGGCGCCCGAGTGTTTCGAGATTTGAAAGAAACAATCACCAGCGCGTCCCAGCAGACAGCTCTGCTGTGAGACCGCATTGGCCATGTACTTGTTGAGCACCTGCTGGCAGCGACAGGCCAACTCGATGGCACGCAGCGTGCGGCCATAGATCTGCGCCTCGTAATGATGCTCCGCCAGCGTGGCATAGGTGAGGCAAGCCTTCTCCAGCAGCAGCAGCTTTAGATGCACATTCCACGAGCCAAAGTGCTGAGTATTGAACTTGGCGTTGAGCTGCTGATTGCTAGTAGCTGGCGCTTCGCTGCTGTTGTTGGTGTTGGTAGTAGCCAGCTCCTTGGATTTTCTGCGTTTGCTCTTGGGCTTGACGGCCGGCTTCCTGGTCTGGGAGTGCACAGTCGGTGGCACAATCTTGAGCTGCTCATACGGCAGCGGTATGGCATTGAAGGGTTTGGCCATGTTGGGATTCTGTTCTTCGTGCAAGATGCGTTCCTTTTCCTCCTCCTTAGCGTGCATCTCTGACTCTTTGAGCTTCTCCTCCTGGTTGTCATTGAAGTACTGCAGACAGGAGATGCCGGCACTGATGTGCTGCAGCGATGTATTGCAGCGATCCACTGTGCTGGCTATCAAAGGCGCCGGCTTGGGTTGCTTGGCATGCGACTTGAAATCCCGCAAAGCATCACAAATGTGACGCACTGCAACATTGGCCTTGCCACCACTTTGTTCCGCACTCTGATAGTACTTGTCGTGTCCAAAATCAAGTGGACGCTCATCTTCATAGTTATCCTCCTCGTCCTCATCCTCGTCCTCCTCATCGAACACAGTTTGGCTGTTATTGAACTTTGGTTCTTTTGGATCTATGCCGGCGGGCACATGCAAGTCCGAGAGTATATAATGGGAGGAGCTAACAATTTGTGGATATTCCTCTTTGGGCAGCAGCTTAATGCAGTTGTCCAGCAATGCGCGTATATTGCCAGCCGCCTTGGGCGTTATATGTTCCAGAGTGTTCTTCATGTTGCGTGCCACAGAGTAGAGCAGCATACCCACGGGCACAGTGAATGGATTTATTTCCTGCTGCTGCTGTTGGGGTCGCTCTGACTTTTCGGCCGCTTTATTCTGATTCTGGCAGAGAGTGGTCAGATCGTAGAGCTTGACAACGTCATCGTTGCGACCCTTGAAGAGCCAATAGGTGTGTCCCGCTTTGGTGGCATTCGCCTTGAGAAAGGCCAAAATGTTCTGGGCCACATTGCGAACGACCTGGGGCGAGAATTGTGAATTCTCCAAATAGGGCAAGTCCTCAGTCTTAATGATCTCATATTTTTGGACAATGCCATCCAAATGGTAGCACATAACCACCTCCGGCACATTGCACATCAGGTTGTCCAGCCAATAATCAATGCCAGTCAATACATTAATGGGTTGAGCAGCATCCCGCAGTCGCAGGCTGATGCAGGGTCTGTTCGGACCACCAAAGATGGGCATATCCGTGCCGATGAGCATGCGTATGTCCTCAAAAGTCCACACAACATTGCGATTGAAGGCGTGACTAGACTTCGGATCGGGCACATTCTCCTCGATCTTCGGTTCCGGCAGCAGCGGTCCAGTTATGGGCAAACCAGTGCGTCTGCTGGTCAGCAACTGGGGTGCCTCAATATCCGCTTCGCCCGTTTGCTTAAGGCTGTGGTACAGAAACTTCGAGAGCAAGTTTTTGGTTCGCAGCGCCTCGCGTGTACGCTCCTTGATACAGAAATTGTGCTGCTCATCGCCATACGACAAAATGTGCTCCAATATGAAGGTGCGCAACCAGTTCCAATCATCATCCGATTTGCGCAGCAAATACTTTTGTATATCGAACTCATCGAGCAGAAGTGTGTTGCCCACCTTGTGGACAACCATGCTGATGGCGCTCTTGGCGCTGTAGGGCAGTTTAAGAAGCTGTTTAATGTTTTCTGAATCCGAGACGACATCCACCTCGCCCACACAATCGGGAAACATTTGTCCCAGACGAAAACTGGCGAAACCCGCACTCTGATAGAGCGCCTGGTGCAGGCCATGGCTGCTGTGCGAGGTGGTCAGCCAGTTAAGGGGCGGCAGATTAAGATTGGTGTTGCATTCCAGGCGCTTAAAATGTGCTGGCACCTGAACGGGCGAAAGCTTTATAATTGCTTGACTCTTCACTGCCTCCAGCTCGTGCGGTCCAATGCTGCGACAGGGCTCAATCTAAAATAGGCGTTAGTTAGTTAAATGGCATTCATATTGTTTTTGAACTTACTTCGTCGTTGCTATCTTCCATCGTGCGGTTTTTCAACACATTTCAATACTCAAAACAAATTGTTCGTGAATTTTCTACAAGGCTGACGTTGTTATACCGGCAAACAGCTGTTGCATGGCATATTAGCCATCCCTGGCACGTGTAGGGTTGCCCTTACGTTTCACATACACATCAAAAACACTCACAGTAGCTATCAGCTGTTTAGAACACACAGTTTTCATTCCCCCCACTATAAAAGACACAATAAATAGCATAATTTGTAAAATCTAACACAATGCAATTGTTTATACAAATAACACTTATTTGCCTGATCAACACACTCCTGCCAGACATCATACGGAACTACGTAAGTGTAGAATATATTATAACTTGTTGATGTCAACCTTAACCAACTGCATTTCACTTTCAAGCTCAAAATCTCACGTTTTTGGAAAAGATCTAAAGCAAATACACAGGACTTACAATCAACACTGGATGCAGCACGTGAGGAGCTGGAAAATGTGCTCACGGCTCAGCATGCTGGCGAGTATGCAAAAAAGATCAAAACAATGCGCGCCGAGCGCAAAGTTGCAGAGGCAGAGTCCAATATTAAAATGGCCAAGCAAATGGAGCTTCTCAAGCAGTCATCAATCGACACCGTGGCCTACTACGTGTCGAAGATGTTGTTCTCGTTGATTCTGTTCATTGTTTGTGCCCGCAATCGTCACTTACCAGTGATGATCTTCACCGATAGTTACAGTCTGGAGCCGCTGAGCGGTTTGCTAAGCTTTCCCACGGGCATTTATAATGCCATTTCAGTGCCGGCATGGGCTTTCTCATGTAATTTTACCTTTCGACTGCTCTACGGTTTGGTTAAGAAGTGATGTGTAAGCCTCTGTGTTTGTGTGTGAGTGTGTGTGTGTGTGGCTGTGTAAGGGAATTAAATATTTGTGTATTTAACTGCAATTAAGTTTTAATGTTTAAAGTGCTCGATATATTTCGTTTGCTTAGCTTCATTGAATCTTAAAAACGTACACGTACACATTAAGCTATTATGTTCTTTGCATAATAAAGTAAAAGCAACTGTTAAATTGAATTTTTCTTCTATTGAAGCCCGCGCATGATGTCAATTGTTGAATATCATGATCAAGTATCGATATTTTTGTGCACGATATTTATATCGACAGCCTGAACTTGATGTGGAATTAATATCGATATTATTTTCCCATCCCTAGTTCAAAACTATTTTGGTTTAGTTAGGCGAGCGTTGGAAAATTGTGTTGATTTTTCCAAACGAACAGCGGCAAAATGAATAACTTAAATGAAAATACGCACGACAAGAAGCAAATAAAGCTCGATACAGTTGATGTGACGCCAATCTTGGCAGCACTCATCCTAGGATTCATTGCAGTCGGTATGTAGCTACCACGCCACGTCGATGGTACACAACCACAATTTGTTGTTAATGCGCCTTCAATTCAATATATCCATTTCCAGCACTGTATGTGATATTGCGACGTCGCTCCGCTGGCCGTCGCGACTTTCTGCTAACCGGTTTATGTGAAGCGGGTAAAAGTGCCATATTTATGCAGTTGGTGCATGGCAAAGTGGCGGAAACGTTCACCTCAAGCAAAGAGAATGTTGGCGAATACCGGTCGGGACATGTCAGCGGACGACTAGTGGACATTCCTGGTCATTATCGTGTGCGCGACAAGTACTTTGAGCTGCACAAGCGCAATGCCAAAGGCATTATCTTCGTTGTGGATTCGGTGACCGTGCAGAAGGACATTCGTGACGTGGCCGAGTAAGTGTGAAATGTGGCAGTAACTGAAAATCATTGTTCAACAAACCTGCCACACATTGCAGCGCCTTGTACACCACTCTGTCCGACGCCTACACTCAGGTATGCTCTGTGCTCGTGCTGTGCAACAAGCAGGATCTGACGGCAGCCAAGAGCGCCAAAGTAATCCAGAGCCTGCTGGAGAAGGAACTGTAAGTTCTTTCACTGTTCCTTACCGATCTGATCTAATGGCTTTTCCCCTGTTCCTTTTAGTAACACTGTGCGCGATACGCGTAGCCGGAAACTGCAGTCGGTGGGCGATGATGAGGTGAACAAAAGCATTGTTTTGGGCAAACCTGGACGCGATTTTGAATTCGCGCATATTGTACAGAATGTGCAGTTCTATGAGAGTTCGGTCAAGGATAAACAATTGAGTGATCTTACGGACTGGATTGATCGCATGTTGTAAATGCCATATAATGGACTGAACTGAACAGATAGTAAAACACAATGATATTCATAGGCAGCAGAAGGTTCCGCTTCATTTAAACTCTCAGAGTAAAATCGTAAAAATGTTGAATACTTTCAAATTGCTCCTTCCTTCCTCCTGCTTCCCTATTCTAAATCGACATATAGGTTTATATTCAATTTTTTTAAAATACATTTCAATCTTTATTGAAAGATTTATAAAACGAAATATGTCATTTCTTGGGCAGGAAATAAAACCGGATGCAATCAGCAAAAGTTGCTCAATAAACAGGCTCTTTGGTCAATTGGAAAGTCAGGTTTGTTGAACTTAGCGCTTACTGGGAAAGTGAGCAAAGTGAAGAAGAAAAACTAGAAACCGCGTGGTTTCATCAAAACTGAATGCAAATTAAATTTCAATTATGCGCATTTTTCTTTAGATGATTATTCAAGCAGTTCAAAATACACTGCTTGCTTGCCTTCGATTTTCTTAGTATTTTAAAAATAGAGCCTAAAATTATGCTAGTTCTTGGCTCAATTGGCAGGTCAGTAGCAAAAATCTGCTGGAAATTAATGCGGAAAAGGGGGATAAAGGATATAAGGAGAGGGCCCATTGTTGTAGAACTTTAAAAGTACAAAAACCTAAGAAAGCTGCAAAAAAGCTGTAAAAAATCAGAAAAAAGTGGCTAACGGCAGTTTTTCCAAGAATGCGTTTTTACTAAAATCATTGCATAAGGCATAGGCGGTATATTAAATTCACTTTGTGCATAAATTTGAGTTTTTAAATAATTAAATTCGTTTTAAATATGGAATCTAATTGAATAAACACTAAAACAGCAAAAACTGTATTAAATCCATACTGGTTAAATAAAAAAATATATTAGGATATAAGGAGGGGCCCATTGTTGTAGAACTTTAAAAATACAAAAACCTAAAAGAAAGCTATAAAAAAGAAAAAAGTGGGTACCAGCAGTTTTTCCAAGAATGCTTTTTACTAAAAATCATTGCATAAGGCATAGGCGGTATATTAAATTCGCTTTGTGCATTAATTTGAGTTTTTAAATAATTAAATTCGTTTTAAATATGGAATCTAATTGAATAAACACTAAAACAACAAAAACTGTATTAAATCCTTAATGGTTAAATAAAAAAATATTATATTAGATATCTCTAAGAATATTGTTTCTCTTGTTCGCCCAATAATAACCAACTGGTCCAGAAATTTATTAGCCAAAAAAAAATGTTTGGCACAAGCGCAAGCTTCAAACCTTTTTCGCGATTTGAAACCTTTGAACAGCGGCAGCGGCAGCACCAGCTGTCGATGGCTGAACTAACCCAACTGATCCATCAAATTTGACCGGCCAAAGATCAAACAGCCGCTCAAATAAAAATCAATGAGCTCGATCTGCGCTCGTCTCCGCTGACTAGATAGAGTTTCTAGGCTTTGGCAGAATTTCTAAGAATTGAGAGCTTTTATGATTTGCCGAACGGATCTGCTCGGCGGATGTTTGACAGTCGGCGCTCGTTCTGACGGCAGCTGCCATTCGCTAATGTTCCCAAAATGTTTGAAACGCCAACGTTGGTGGGCATCATCTTTGATGGATACCAAAGCGCAAAACGAAACAAATTTCGAGGAAAAGCGCGAAAGGGCTCGGCTAAACTCACTGGCTGACTGATCAATAAACTGCTACGGCGCTTTGCCTTTTGTCCCATTCAAGAGTTTCGGTTTCCCTAGTGCAAAATCATTCAATATGTGTATAAAATGAATCTAACGAAAAGAAAAAACAACAAGAACTGCTTTCTTTGCACACACACACATAACATTCTTACACTCAATTGGTTTTGTGTTTGCACACACACACATTACATATTTACACGCAATTGGTTTTGTGTTTGCACACACACACATTACATACTTACACGCAATTGGAGAATAGACACAACGAAGGATACGACAAGTGTGCGCAAGAGTGAGAGAGAGCTTAAGAAAGCGCGTAGATATCGTTGGAGAGTTTGGAGATTTTCACTCAGCGCGTCGGCAACGCGATCGGAATCAATTTCGCAAATTTAACAAATTACTTATTAATTAAATGTTGTCTAAAAATAGTTAAAATGAGTGTAATGAGTGTATGCGCAGTATATACGTTATCAAAGAATCGGCGTTTAGTCGTTTTCTACGAATGTGCAAAAATTAGTCAATTTGTTGTTGGTTTTTTGTTTGCTCACACGCACACATTGCATACTTACACTAAATTGGAGAATAGACACAACGAAGGATATGACAACTGTGTGCAAGAGTGAGAGAGAGCTTAAGAAAGCGCGTAGATATCGTTGGAGAGTTTGGAGATTTTCACTCAGCGCGTCGGCATCGCGATCGGAATCAATTTCGCAAATTTAACAAATTACTTATTAAACGTTGTCTAAAAATAGTTAAAATGAGTACAATGAGTGTATGCGCAGTATATACACTATCAAAGAATCGGCGTTTAGTCGTTTTCTACGAATGTGCAAAAATTCGCCAATTTGTTGTTGGTTTTTTGTTTGCTCACACGCACACATTGCATACTTACACTAAATTGGAGAATAGACACAACGAAGGATATGACAAGTGTGCGCAAGAGTGAGAGAGAGCTTAAGAAAGCGCGTAGATATCGTTGGAGAGTTTGGAGATTTTTTTACTCAGCGCGTCGGCAACGCGATCGGAATCAATTTCGCTGTTAATTTAACTAATTACTTATTAAACACCGTCTAAGAATAGTTAAATTGTGTTAATTTCGTGCAATGAGTGTATGCGCAGTATGTACGTTATCAAAGAATCGGCGTGTAGTTGTTTTTAAAGTGTTTTCTATGAATGTGCAAAAAGTAGCCAATTTGTTGTTGGTTTTGCGTTTGCATTTGATGTTGTTGTTGTTGGAGGCTCCCCTGCCTAGGGCTCGCCTGGACACTCTCCAATTGCGTGGCGTTGCTTTAACGAAAATAAAATGATTTGATGCATTTAGATATATTCTAATAAGTTTTTTTTTAACTTTTTTTTTACAGATATAACAGTAATACATTGGATCGGCTATTGGTAAGTGCATTATTTCTTTTCTTACCAATTAGAACCAGTTTAACACTTTAACTACAACTAAGAGTTTGATCTTCTTGACTGCAACATTGACCCCGTCTCCCCGTTTAGTGCCACATGGTGGCAGTCGTGATTCGGTGTCATGTGCATTGGAGCACGTGCTACACTAAAAAAACAGCCCCAAAGTACAGCCAGACATTTCTTACAGCTGCAAACGGCGACAACAGCAATGCGCTCCATATGTTTCAGACACGCTTTAGCCAAGCGGAAGAAGCGCCTTTTAGGGCTGTCTCCCAGTTGGGTCTGGTGCTTGTCCGCTTGGCGCGTACACAGTAGCTGCTAATTATGCACAGCTGATTAGGCAGACAAATGCAACAGGCCTCCCTCCACTTGTGGCGAGGCGGAGGAGGGGGATGAGCGGAGAACAGTTTTGAAAAAATATGATACAGCTGAAAGAGCTCCGATTACCAAATGTGCTGCCAAAAAATTCACTGGAACACCAGACATGCAGATTTGAGGTTAAAAGCTGCGTGTCCTATTGAATTACGGGCGTACCAGACCGTTAGTGGACAAAAGTCTTGGTTAGCATCAGCTTGACTGGGCAATAAATCTGCGTTAATTCTGTTATCCATTTTTGGTTTTTAGAAAGTAATTTATGAACGATTTATGGCAACGGGCGTGCGACTCTATATACATATGCATGAACATATGTACTTGTATGTATGTGTTTATTTTGACTTCCGCCCCCTTTTGATATTTTAATAAGCCTGCATTGCAATTACGTGGCTTGAAGGATGCTGTTGGCAGAGCGGGCACACGTTTAACTTTTTATGTACACAGACCGCAGACGTTTTGTAGGTTTTTTGCCAAAATGTGGCAAGGTGGCAAGGTGGCATGGTGCAGGGCGAGGTTCAGCATTGCTGTCTTCCACATATGCAATTTATTTTAACACATCGTTAAAGCTCAAAAAATAAATCTTGACGCGTCGGACACTGCAATTATCACCTCTGCATAATCAGCATTGTGAACAAGAGCAACAACTACAACCACAATCAAAATTGAGCAACAAGTTGCCGACGAACAACGAGAGCAACGGATGCCCCCCGGCTGCAGCACAGGCCCCGAACTCGGCTCGAACTCGAAGATGCGACAGCTGCCACAAGAGCGTCTCCCTGTTAGCTTTCATTTTTGGCACTACCCCGACCCACGCGGCCCTGAAAGTACATAGAATGCACTCAAAAAAAAATAAAGGCAACTTGTATATTATTTAAGCTGATTCCAGATTGAAGCCACCGTTGGCTTGATTATTCCTGTTGTGGAATACAGTTTCGGTGCAAACTGTTTGTTTCTCTCAGTGCACATACTTTATGTAGGTAGTGGTTTTAATAGCAGCGCATTTAGCACCTTGTTGACGCGCCATCTAATTAAACTGCAGTCGAGTGCTGCCTTTTTGTTGCTGATATTCGTCGCAATTTTGATGTAACGCCAAATTGTAGCGCCCGACTATCAAGATGGGATGCTGCTTCAGTTGGTACAGCAAAGATTGCCAACTTCTGCTTGTCAACACCTGAGCGAAAGAAAGGGAAAAAAGGTGTTTTGGGGTATTTTGATTTGATGTGAAGACTTTCTCAATGGGTGCTTGCTTTTAAGCCAAATTGATGATTATTTTTGATTTCTGTGCATACAACTTCTTGATTAATTATATTGCGGCCTCTGGGACCCACCGGCAGCTGCGAACGTTGTTCGCAAATTGGAGCTTTGTTGGCCATAAACGATGCCCGTTCCCAGCGTACCTCCGCCTAATTATGGGTTAGTCAATGCAGAAGCTGTACCTGAGATGTCTACGGACTTCTCCATCTCCGTTCCCTGCTTCCAGCTCACTCACTATCTCCCTCACTCGCTCTCCCTCTCTCTCTCTCTCTCTCTATGTGTGCGTGCGTGCTCGTGAGATTGTTTGCATTGGCTTGGAATGCAGTGCAACATGGTAGCTGGAAGATTTTCATGTCAATTCCACATCACGAGCTGTTTCATTAACTTTATTTTTATAGGGAATTATATTTAAATGCAATAATTTGGGGCTGCCCATACGAAAGGGTAACTTTCGAGCGTATTGAGAAGACAGTAGCTGTATTAAATTGGCGTCAAGGTTGCGTTTTATCATCGTATTATGCATATATCTTTATATCTTGCGGCCTATTGGCCACAGCTGCAAATCTGTAATAAAAGGTGCAAGCTGCTTTCAGTTTAAATAAAGTAACAAACAAATATTTATTGCCCTTAGAATCAGAAACAAGTTCTTAAACTATGATTCAAGCGGTTTAAGTATTGTTTAATGATGTTAAATCTATCTTAAAAAAGAAACTGTTTAACTCTTTCATACCAAAAACGATGATGATCTGCCCCTATTAAAGTGTCGGCCATAAACAAGTGCGGCCTCCGTCATCCAAATGCAAATGCGCAACAAAATTACTTAAACACGCTCGAAAAGCACCAATACAGCCACGAAGTGGTATGGGGGAAGGGGTTACAGCTAAACGGGTACGATATGGTTATGTTAGAGGTCCAACGTTGCGGCACGCTACTGTCTATTAAAGGCTTTTGACTTTGGCAAATTAATCAACGAGTATTCGAAACGAAGATCAAAGGAGAAGGAGAAGGGAAGCAACGAGTAATTCGTATGTCCAAAGCGCCGGCGCACAGTACACAAATTCAAAGCAACTACAACAGGTACATTGTATGTGTGTGTGTGTGTGTGTGACGGTCACACTTTTGATTTTCTATAATACGAGGCTTGGCTTGGAACGCTGCTTTGCTCTGCCAGCCGAAAACATGCGCGGTCAGTCGTGTGCGGCGTAAAGCAACCAAATGTATCGAAATGCAACCGACCGATATAATTGCGTTTTTTCGTGAATATACACACAAACAAACAAACACATACAGACAGACACACACATAGATTCACTAAGTTAGACTTACTATATTTGTATATAAACATGGTTGGCCGAGCGACACGCGCAACAGGCTGATTTTTTTCGCATATGTAAAGCACATGATTTTCCAATTGGAAAATTAGTCGTCTGTATGTGTGAGTGAGTGACTGAGTGAATGGTTTGTACAGCAGCGGTGGGGTTGGTGGTGGTGTGCGGGAGCGGGAGCGGTTTCAATAGCAGCGCACGCGTGGCCAGCCCGGCATAAAGGAGGCGACAAGCGAGGCGCAACCAAATCCAAAAGCCAAACCATCGAGACGAACGTTTTGCCTCAGCAATTTATGGCCAAACGTTCAAAACGTTCACCAAAATATGAAATATGCCTCTAAAATTTTGCACTGATCACATTTTGGCACACTAAGCTAATGGCCACACACAGCGTTCGACGAGGATCTGCATCCTAGTCGGACTGGTCGACTAATTGGGGATACGGTTTTTAGTTGTTGTTGTTAACTTTTTGTAGCCGTCCTCTCTCTCTCTCTGTCCATGATTAATGCGCCCGCGACAACGTGTGAGTTCCGTATGAAAGGGACGACCACGACGACGACGACGACGACGACAGTCAAACATAAAAATGAAAACGAAACTCATGCCCACCCAGGTGCACAACATCTTTTTGGCATTGACTGACCGACCACGAGGCCAAAGTGGTTGAGTAGAGTTGTGGAGTGGCAGAGACGCGGGGCAGGTAGCACAGTCGCACGCCAGACGCAGACACAACGATTGATGGACTTCACACGTTGCCCCGCTGCCACACAATGATGGCTATCTCTGTGGCACACATCTACAGGCTAGTTTGTTAGTATTTGTGTGCAGCCTGCGGCGTTGTGTGGGTCGGTCATCAGTCAAATTGGCTGTAATCGCAATCACTCTCTGAGGCACAGACACTGAGACATTCAAGACTCGCGCATTGCTTGCTATGTAATGTTGGCCACAAAGAACTCTATTCAACAGGTTGTCGAAGATTAAATACCCTTGCGTATTGTAAATTGAATAATGCTTGTATGAAATGATTCTTAATGAGTTTGCCCGAAAGGCTTAACTTTTTGTTATGAAGCTCGGAATCTCGGAAAAAAGTTGGGAATCCTATATATACATATTTTTGTGATCAGAAAGAGCTAAGTACTATATTATTATTCTGTTCTATAAGTATGCATATGTCTAGTTTTATACCATGCTTTTCAAAACATAAGCCAAAGTTAGACAATTTTTTGCAAGAGTATTTAAGAAACAAACGAATGGTCTTGAGTTCTGAATCTCTGTCCAGGGATGAAAAACCAACATACTTTTGGATATGTAACAATTGTTAAGAGATAATACAGATAATATACTTTTTATTTAGAAGATTAAACTTGAGCATCGTATAATAAAAACTATTCTAAGTGAAATGTGTTATGAAATTCTTAAAGTTTTTTTTTCGTAGCTTGCAGCCCTCGTTCTGCTGTCTGCTGACACTTGCACAAATGATGCCGGTAGTCGTCATCATCGTTCGAAATTGGCGTCCTGCAGTTAGTTGCGCCGATTTCCGTTTGTCTCTCGGCCTGAGTACAACATGACACTAATTAAGTTCTGTGGTTTTGTCCACCCTACCCCTAACCCAACCAGCTCACTCGCTGTGCCTTGTGTCTTGTCTTGTCATGGGCTTGCGTGTGATTTGTGTCGTCTGTTTTGTCCCTCGGGTATGTCGAGCCCTTTGCAACTTTGCCGACATTGAGAGCTGTGGCCTCTGCTCATTTTTTGGGGTTTTATGGGGCATTATTTGTTCTGTTAATATGTAAGAAATCTGTCTTTGACTTGAGTTGTTATGTTTCGTTTTGTTATGCCACAGCATATTCAGTCAATTGCAACTGTGCTGTGTTGTGTTGTGCTTTGCGGCATGAACGCCAAGTCTGGCAGACCTTAATTCCTTTTTACGGTCATTTTAATATCCATCAAATCGCATCGCTGATTCGCAGCGTTCTACGCTCGTTGGCTTCTTCTTCGCCTCTTTCTTTCCCTTCAAATGGCTAACTGCTAAAGTAGCAGCAACATTTTAGCATTTTGCTCTGTCGATGTTTCATTCGGCTGATTTGTATGTTTCAGTTTTAGTATATTTGCTTATAAACGTTAACGTGTGTGTGTGTCTGTGTATGTGTGCAATGCGTGTTTTGTTGCTGTCAGTGGAGCGTTAATAGAAGCACGATGTTGTTGGTAGTTAGTTTGGCCTGTACTTTGGCTTCGCCGACGTTTGAAAGCGAGGTTGCGAACAGGTCTCGAAACTAACACAGGCTAAATTGCATAAGCTGCGCCAGTAGGCGATGCTACCTTAATGATATGAGCAAAAGTCAGAGTCGTGTAGGGTTTTGCAAAAAGGGTTTACGATCTGAATGACTTGGCAGGCCCAAGCGGCATGAAGTTTTAGGCAATCTTATCGCTTTCTCATTATAAAACATTATGTACATAAATTCCTTCAAGCCGAAATGAACAACTGGAAAATTGTTATTCTTTAGTGGGAAAAGGGAAATACGTAAAGATCAAAATTCTGATATTATGAATCTTTTCAAAGTATTTATTGAATAATTATTATCAAGCCTCAATAACCCCAAACATTTTTACATTATCAAAATGCTATTAATATATTTTAATAAAATTTGTGTTAAGATTCACATCTTCTGCCCCAAAAAGTATGCTAAGGTCATTGAAACTTAAGTTTCACAACTAAAATAGTTTGTGGCACAGTTTTCCTTTATTAGTTTTCGTCTCTCAATATATAACAATATATAACTCACTCTATAACTGGTGCATAATATGCTTCGAGCTTAGCTGGACACGCTCAACTGGTTATCACATGGTAGACTTATCAATGCACACGATCAGATTCAGAGCGTAATCGTTGTTGCCACTGACTAGCTGCCTCAATTAAATCTAATTGACAGACTGCCATCTAATATACACAAAATACGTTAATGGTTATAGGCAAAGGCACGTTTATTTACCACACTTAACGCATGCTTAAAATACACAACAGTGTTAAAATGTACACGCATTGGTTTTCGAGCCTCAAGCCAAGCATGACAGACCTACGGCGCTTGCCATTTGCGGTGCTTCAAAACCGTCAAATAGTCACACCAACCCCAAAATTGGGTGGAGCGTGTCATAAGCTGTAAAGGTTGATATCGATCTTTGGAGTGTTGAACTTGAGCAAATTAGGTATTAAACACATTTGATTGATTTTACTTGTAAGTTTTCGTAGAGTTTTCTTCCTCGTTACAAATCTTCTGAATGAGTTCAGCTTGCTAAACGCCTCAATGAATCACAGATATGTACATATAAGCTAAGTTGCCCAACCGTCAAGCCGGCAAGTGAAGCAAACCAATCCGAATTCCAACCAACTCTCATTCCCACACTTTTGAAATATTTCGCATAAATGCAGTTAAGAAAAAAATTCAAATACATTGTTTTGCAAATCTTTGAGTATGTGTGTGGAAACCGACAAACAGCAAAAAATTAGCTACAATATGTGAAAAACGCTACAAATGCACATTGCGGTTTAGCATTTACGAGCTTCAAAGGGTTTCCTGCCTGCCTGCTGCAGCCTCCAGTTGGATGCGCGGATTGCGTTTGGAGCGTGTGTCCAAGCAAAATACGAGTCTAACTAAGTATATGCATATTTCGCTTTCGCGTCTGGTCGCCATGTGCAAAGCCAGCGAATATATGCAAATGAATAAAAAGAAAAATAAAAATAAAATAACCGCGTCAAAGCAAAACCGCCGCCAAAATCTCAGGCGCATGCGGAACAACAACTTTATAAAAGTCTCTGACTCTCTATCTCGATGTCGATGTCGCAGTTTCTGTCTCTGTTTAACTGGCTCCTGTCGTCTTCGTCTGCGGCGTGAGCGTCTTGTTAGCTGATTAGTTGCCGCCTCTAACAAATAAATTCCATATAACGCCGGGATTGCAGATATCCCCAGCAAGTGAGTCGCAGGCTTTGGCTTCATGCATTAATTAATAACATCCGGCGCCCCAAATCAGAGAAAACGGTTAGTTTAATCTAAAATGCAGTTTAGTCGCCGACTAGATACTCTTCTCAGTTACTTTAATGTGATATAACTTGATCTACCCTCTGCTGAACTCACTTTCTTCTATTCCCTAATGTTTTTGTGAAGCATCCAATGTAAGCCCTTTCTGCCACAACTTTAACTTCATCTCAAATATTTGTTATGGTCTGCTCAAACATACTTCAACCGCCTGTTAATGTAACCGATTATGTAGTGTATTTGTAGTTGGCAGCTTTTTGAAGATAAGAGCAACATTTTTGGGGCCTGTTTAATTACCACGGCGCAGAGAGAAAAAGATCGGGGAGTCGACGCCGGCTGCGGTCGGTCACCACACACATGGTGGTCGCTGGCGGATGCCGCAGGAACAAACAGTTTATCGCTGGAAATAACATAATTTCGCTTTTTGAGACGCTGGCTGCAGCCGCAGCAGCAGCAGCAACATCAGCAGCAGCGTTAAAAATGGCCGCAAATCTGCGCCCAAAAATTGAGCAATTTGAAATTCAATCAGTAGCTGGAAGCCAGCGCCCAGACTCTGGGCTGCTGGAACTCTCCTCACAGGCAAATTATAGTAATTGAGTGCGCCGCGGCGATGGCAATGGCTACGCCGGCTGCAAAAAAAAACAGAAATACTGCAAGCGGCACATGAATGAACAAGTTGCTGCTGTTGGTTTGGAGCTGGCTGGCCCAAACCTGCAAGCCCCAGCGTGACTGTTGGCGGTCGCCGCACACGAGGTCGCCACAATGCAGCCGTAGCCGCAGCCGCAGCCGCAGCCAATGGTCCAAATATGGAAATGAGTTGCAGCCCTAAAACGAAAGCTCACACACAAAGGGCCACCAGCGTCGGAAGCTGTCGATGGAGCTGGGGAGGGGCAGCAGTCATTATTACTGTTGTGGTCACGCAATGTGGCTGCTTTCGTTGATCCTGATTGCGATAGCTTTTAGCTGTTTTATAATCGCCAAGGTCGGTGTATCTTTCGTGCGTTCTATAGTGTTCCCAGGGAGGGGAAAATCTGGGTCAAGTTTATTAATTCATTTTATTTTTATTTTTTTTTTGCTTAACCAGATAGCATTTATCTATTAACAGTTATTGGGGTTTCATTGTCAATTTCAGTTTCTATTTGCTGCTTTTCAGGGCTCGTCTTTTGTCGGTTTTATCAGCTTAATGTGCGTTCAGCTTTTGTCTGATACTATATACTTTTGTGACCTTGTTTTGTACACGCCTAATAAATTTGTTGGCGCTTTTGCACACAAATTGTTCTTGATTTTATACGCTCTTCTTCTATCTTTATTTTATTTATTTTTTGGTTTTTTTTTGTGCCAACGCAAATATTTGTAATTTTCCCTCTCGTTTATTGGCTATTTTTGTGTAATTTGGAATTTTTCTGCGTGGAATTTTTCAGTTGTTTAAATATAACTAGACCCAAAATTTAGAAGCATGTATATGTGTGTGTGTGTTGTGTGTTTTTACACAACACAACAGGAAACATATGGGTATTGTAAAAGTTGATTGGACGAAAAAATTGTATTAAATAAATATTATTATTATTATTATGCAAATATTATTTACAAATTTAATGGATTTTCTCAACAAATAATCGATCTTTGGAATTCGTTAGTATTTGGCAATCATTCGAAAACACTTCAGTTTTAATCATGTTATGAAAAATATCTATGAATTTGATTATGATTCAAGGAAGTTCCCGAAGTTGTAAAAATAACCCATTCGCTGGTCAAGGCAATCATAGATTTGTTTATGTTTGTGTGTTTCAAAAAGCAAAAAAAAAAAAGCCAACAACAACAACAAAATATTCATTACAAAAGCAATAACAATTAAACAAACTGTTACCCAGAGCAGTGGAAGCAACCTTCGGACTTATCAACGCCACTTCACACCAAACGGCAAAAAGATGAGGCCCTTTGTATATCTGTCTTTGACTGGGCCTCGCAGTGCCGTTGATGTTTTGGGGCGTGAAAATTGACAACGTAAATTGCTAAAGTCGGCAACGCCAAGAGTCTTGATGCACGAGTGAGGTAGATGCTGGAGGTGTGAAGGGTTTCTTTTTTGTCTGTGTACATTTGGGTAGATCGACGCCTGAGGATCGGATCGGGCGCAAAATGAACGGGAATGGACTTCGACTTCACACTTTCAAAGTAATTTTAACACATTTCAATTAAAAAGGCCAAGACCGTCGAGCGACGAACATGGAACATGTAAAATTTAATTAAAAATAAAAACCTTAAAGGACACCGATGCGGTAAGAGGCAGTAAGGCAACGGGACCTGAGCACGTAGCTGGCAGTTGTTTGGTGTTGCTGCGTTAATTGAAGACCAAGACTCAGTTCCCGGTTGGGGCTCAAAGTGAGTGTTCGGGGTTTTCGTAATGGAAAAGCTATTAACGGCTTGTCATAACAAGCTACTCGTTGGCGAGCGTTGCGCTGTTATTGTTTTCGATTTACGACACATAAATCATTAGCTTAATTGATAACCCGACGCTATTTACGATGACACAAATTAGAATTTGTGCGAACAGTTTATGAGGCCCCGTCAACCGAGGCAGACGGCTTGCGAGAGATCGTTTTTTTTTTGGAGACTGGGTGTTAATGGAATACATATAATCATATAATGACAACAGCAACAAAAAAAAAAGTCAACAACTTTTCAATCAAATGCTGGTTATCTGTAAATTTCCATGCCCAACTGTAAGGTTTTTGGAAGCTTTCCGAAGTCTGCCGTCGAAACGTTTATCACGTTTCCCCAAATTGCTAGAATGGAAGATTTTTTGAGTCGCGCTATCAACAAAGAATAAACTAAAAATATGCGTTGCTGGGCGGATCATTGAATAAAGGCGACAAAATATAATAGTAATCAGCATTCAGTGCCTTTATCAAGCGAGAAACACTTCACACGTTCACACTCCCACCCATAAATACAGTGCACATTGCTCCGTCTCTCAGCTGAAAGTCGGCCGACTTGCGGATCACGCACAGATCGTGTGACAAAGCAGGCAACACGTGAAGCAAACGCAGAAGGTCGCGTGACAATAACATAATTCGTATATGTATATGTATAGTATATACAAGACACCGTCGTCTGTTTGGGGGCTGGTTGATAAGAGCGAACTAGCGCAATATCACCAAAGCTTTTTATAGCCCACCAATCAGGCAGCGGACACACAACCACCAACACACTGGTGACTTACGATCGGCGTGCCGCACTGATAACAAGGTCCACTCAGCTACTCTACCCTAATCAGAAATGCAGTACAGCACCAGTGTCGTCAAGGCTGATCAACTTAGATAGAAAGAGGTCATCAAAGAACTTCGTCTATAAAGTTTCAACTCATAACTCAAATGTAAGGTCAGCTCGACTCAAATCCAATTGTTAGAGCTGTAAGCTACTTAGAGTAGCTGCAGTTCGTTGTGCGACAGATCAGTTCGGCTATCTCTCAATGTTTTCTATATGAACGAACGAACAAACAAACAAATAAAAATTTTCGACGCTATGGAAATTTACCCAAAGCAAAATGCTGGCAGAAATCGCGTCGTCAGAGCAATCAAATCAAGCAAACAAGTGCGATACACTGTTTACAATATTCGTATAGTCGTCAGTCACATGAACATAGTACCCATTTCCCCACCCTCTCCCCCTTCTTAGCTAGCTTGTAGATGCAACAATTCGTGCTGCAAACAATGTCACGGTTTGAAATCCCCCCCAATAAGCTATTATGCCAACAGCAGACATACATGTTTCTTGGCTTAGGTCTGGTCCAGATGAGAACGAACCAGTTTCTAATCAACCATTGTTACAAAACGAAGGGCGTGAAAGGGGAGTGTAGTAAGTATATTTGTTTTTAAAATTCCATTGACGTCAAACAATCGAATCAAATGGTCCATCAAAACAATTAGAAATTTACTACGAGAACTCGCCAGATTCCGGAGTAAACCGGGCAAGCAAACAACTGGCTGACTTTGTCAGCAATTCTATGTTAATTCCCTTAAATATTGATTCGATGCTTAAGAAATTTGTTATTTTATTTGCATGCTTATGATAAATGCTGTATAATATGTATTAGTTGTTGTTCGTTGCGTGAGGGGCGCCAATTTGTCGGGGAATCAATTTGAGATTTATATATATGTATTGGAGTTGTTTTTTTTGGAAATTCACACACACAAAAATTTAAGTGCTTATGAATATTCATGGGCGCTTAAAATACTCGTATTTGTTAGGCAGTTGTAGTTGTTTTTTTTTTTGAAGTCTTACCCGCGATCATATAATGTTATTGTGGTGTTGGTGGCCTACATTCTGGAATTAAACAATATTATATGGGCTTATGATAATCGAATTTAAAGAATTTCGGGAATGTTCGAGTGGATTTGATATAAGAGATATATAGAGTAATAATTAGAAAACAAAGTCAAGGCTGTTTCTTTGCGTTATCAATAACTTTTAGCTGAAATAAATACCACTAGTTTTGACATTCCTCGCATAATTTAAGCTAATTGGGACTTAAACTACAATACGCTCTGAGCTTCCGGCTTGTTAGGTAGCACAGTAGTTCCTGCTCCTCCAAAATGGCCCATTAGTGAATAGGTATTCATGACCTGGCACTGCAATGTATTCACATTAAGACGGATTTTGCATGAAAACAACCAAATATACATACATGCATATTTGAGTAAAATAAATAACACATTGAAATCTGTACCTGTGTGGCGCATATTAAAACAGGCGAAACGACGACGACGACGTCAAGAACCAGTTGAGAAATTAGACAACCACCACTTTTTTATGGGGTATGTCGCGTGCATTCAGAAAAAAATGAGTAAATATAAATATATATTGTGTGTTTGTGTAAAAAAAAATCACAGTAAAGAAATATTTGGCAGGGGCACAAAGGGATTGTTGAAACTGGGCAACTGGGCACAGAAAAACTGAGAAAAAAAAAAAAAATTATTTGAGACTCGTTTTGTGCCGCTGCTTTTATTAATCTTAATGAATGTTAAACACTTTTATCAGAGGAATGGCGACATACGACAGACGAAAGGCGCTATCAGCGGAGGTGCGGTTGGTGCTTTTGGTGGTGCTGTTTGGTGGTGGGGTGCTTTTGGTGGCAGAACAGCACGCGTCATTTGAAATGTGGTTATTGTTGTACCTTATAATATACAGCATGTATTTTGTGAAGGAACCGCAGCATTTACGTCAATCGCCCCATTCCGCTCGAAAGCGTTTCGTTTAAGTTGGATGCGGGGTCAGTGGGGCAGCAGGGGTGCCAGCTTGGCGGGTGAGAAATGTATTAGAAACTTTATTAATTTTGGTAATGGCTGAAAAGGGAATGCCCCACATTTTGATATTGTTTTACCTCAGATATCTGCTGCTTTCTGTCTGAGTTGTCTGCCCCCCCGTCTCCCTTATCACCGTCTTTATCACTCGATCTTGTCAATATTTGCCAGACACTTGCTTGTTTGCCTTATTGCGAAAACATCGGAGTTGCGCACTTGTTTAGGAGTCGTTGACGTTGCCGTTGACACGCAGCTCCAAACGTGAACCGATGCCGAACCCCAGACCTCAAACAATGCATCAATATATCAATATTTGACATGTTGACTATATGTGAAATATTACTCATACGCCATGCTTGACGTGCCTCCTCACATTAGAAGTTGTTGAAGGCTAATTAGTCGACTTCAGTCTTGGTTGCTTCAAATGCAAGTAGTTCACACCTGCCTAATATTATGCCCAGGAGATGGAATTTACGTGGAAATCAAGGCCATTAGCATAAATGGCCACTGGAACAGCCGCCACACAGACGACAGACAACTGCAATTGCGTTGCAGACTCCGACTGAGTTTCAGTTTGGGTCTCTGGAATGGGCTGACAACGATCTCAATCGCATCTTTGCCTGGCCACTGCTGCTGTTGCTGCTGCCTCGTATTGAGTTGTTATGGCCAACGCCTTTGTTTGCCCTGTGCGCTGCCTTGTCGTTGTTGTCGTCGTCGTCGTTGTTGTTGTTGTTGCTGCTGTTGTCGTTGTCAGCGTCGTGTGCGGCTGTTGCTGTTGGTAGTGCTGCTGCCGCTGTGAGGAGCCGGTTGGGCCTAAATAAACAACGAGCCCCAGAGACTGGAACTGAAAGTGGCCGCACAGTGGTACAAACTTAACAAACATTTTGTGCTTAATCGATAAAAAAAAGGTTTCTTATGAAGATTTCACTTTTATTTTTTGTAATTTGTAATTCGTCTAAAGAAACTATCGTATCTTGTGAAAAGCAATCATTCCAAACAGTTTTATAGCTTCACTTTCGACAAAGCTACCGTAAACTGTGATTTGGAAGCACAGTGTTTGAAGACGCCATTGTTGAAACTGATGCTGCTGTTGCTGTAGTTGTTGTTGCAACAGCAGCAGCTGCCTGGGCCCAGCGCAGCAAATTGTTCAATTACACAAAGGCTGACTGGACGGTTGTTGTTGTCGTCGTTGTTGTTGCTGCAATTTGCATTTTATGGCGAATCAAAGTGAGGCCCTGGCCCTGCATCCTGGCACCAGGTCTGGTACTGGCTGCATCCCATAATTGCCAGGGACTTGATGCACGTTAAGCAAGTTAACACCCCACAGCTGCTGTTGCTGCCACTGCCGCTGCTGCCGCTGCAGCAAGTTTAATTATTTTGCAAACTTGAATAATGGCCGCTGCATTAAATTTCATGTACGATTTTTGTCGCTGTTACCTACCAGCAAAATGGCCACCAACCGTCAACCTCAATACAACACGATATGCATATATAATACCTAACAGTGTATATATCATCAACATTATCGATAAGGCTCCCAATGTGCTAGAGATAGTCGCTGCGATAGTTGCTACGTCAATCAATTAACAAACACACAACGATCGCTATTGTTAAATTATATAAAGGGAGGGGGGCACAGATTCGTGGTGGGGGCGAGCTAGGCCAGCCATTTGCCAGACTGTTAGGTAGGTTCTGGTTTACATTAACATGGCAACAGACGATCGTGAGCATAGTGACCGTGCTTTTTGCCCCCCCCACACACACACACACACATACGGGCACGCACATGTGTGTAGTCCGAATGGTCGGCGTACGTGATTGTGTCTGTGTCACACGACCGGCCGACAGCCTGCTTGCCCCCACCCAACCTCCCGCTCCTTTACAGAGTGTGTTTATGTAGGTGCTGATAAGAAAGAAACACTCGAGTCGAAGCGAGCACAACAAAATAATTATTGATAAAAGCAACATGTTGCAAACAGAAACAAAACAACTACGGCGAAAATGTACAACAAATTCATGGAAAATTTTTCAACAACGCACAGTTCATTGCTTCGTTTCGTTGTATGTGTGTGCGTGCGCGTGTGTGTTTAAATAACAGCCACTGTAGCGCATTCGTCATGGCACACGCAAAATGTCATGCACCATAGCTAGATAAAAAGCAAAAAAAAAACACATATACCTCCGTACAGGTAAACCAAACACAATTCCCCACAACAATTGCTGATAAGCATTGTCGCCATATAATCACGAGCACGAGTTTTGAATCTCATGATTAGTGTCGCACTTCCATGTAAGGTAGCGGGAACGAGAATAGTGGGAGTTGTAGTGGGAATGGAAATGGGTCTGGCTAGCTGCTACTTGTATTATTGGTTTCGTTCCATTTTATTGCGGCATGCTCGTGCTTATCGTGCGCTCTTTTGGTCAATTTTCGCAAATGTTATTGACTTGGTGTTAAAGTCGAGTGGGCTCGACTCTGAATGCAGATATATGTAATGTAGATACCCCACTTAACTTGGCAATTAATCAGTCAGGTGTGGAAATATCAAAGAAAATAAAATGTTAAATGGTTGAGATAAAGTAATATTTTTATTTTAAACAAGCAACCTTTTTTTCTGTACATTTTTGAACATATTCATTAAATTTTTCTTCTTTTTAAGAAGCTTTTCAAAACAATAACAGGTAAAACTTTTGTAAAGTTCAAATAAAAATACTTCCAGCTTTATAAAAATACCTTGCAATACTAGATTCACAAATTAATCTGTTATTTAATGACACTTCAAAAAACACTTAATGTTTATTTGCTTCTGTAAAGAACTTGGAACTTAACTCAACCTTCGTTAAGGCGCAGTACAAATGTTGTCATTGTTTGAAACGTAGTAAATGTTATCAGTAAATTCCTATCGAACCCAGTGCTAGTTAACCACCTAGTTAGATAATGAAACCCTCCCGTAAAAGAATCTGTTTTGTTTTTCATCCAAGCTCAAAGTACAATATCCCACTTAAAAAGTATTAAATATTGCCTGTACAATACAACAATACGCGAGCCGTAATAAAAATATTAATAACCCAAATTGGCTAAAAATAAAACCATCAATCATGATACTAAAATGCGACTTAATCTAATCGCATCTGTAGAAACGGCGTCTATGTAAACAAACTACTCAGTCTGATCATTGACCATTGACTCAAAACCCCATAAAGACTCGAGTAGCACACACACACACAAACACACACACAGACTCACACACATTCATGGCGTATACGTAAACATATTATTTAATGACACCCAATA
Source organism: Scaptomyza reducta (assembly GCA_035044485.1). Taxonomy (NCBI): domain Eukaryota; kingdom Metazoa; phylum Arthropoda; class Insecta; order Diptera; family Drosophilidae; genus Scaptomyza; species Scaptomyza reducta. The sequence goes on along the minus strand of JAWNNV010000191.1, from coordinate 2,351,207 downwards.
AGCCACATCTCAAAGCTGCGAAATACACTAAAAGCCTTATCAGCTATGAAATTAACATGTTGACCTTAATACTAACACATGGTATTGGCTTTGGGGGTGCCAAAATGGCAGCCCCTAACCTTGCCAGTGGTTCCGCTATTGTAGACAACATCAACAACATAAAGCCGCACACTGTCAACTGTGAGTGAATATACAAAGTGTGCAAGAATTTGGCATTTCAAATGATTCAATATCTCTTCGAAAAACTCATCCATTATATCATTGACAAGTTACGAAATATAGTAAAGTAAATATTTTATTGTATGAACTCATTATAAATTCATTCGAATCTCATTAATTTCAAGCCACTGTTGCGTTGTTTATGTCAAATACTTCCTCAGTAATAAAAGAAAAACTGATACTGATAACTAAGTAGCAGCTACTCAAGTAGTAGCTATGGGTAAATAGGGAAGTTGACCCTTCAAGCATCTGACAAACCTGATACGAGGTTTATGTTGGCAAAGCTCAAGTGATTTTGGACTGTCCACGGCCATTAGTCGAGATAAGCGAGATAATTGTTTCCGAGAATAGAGCCGGAATACAACAAGTGCAGTATAACTGCAAATTAAATGCTCAACTTGAGTTGGGGTAGCTTAGTCAGAGATAAACACACAGTTAGTAAACATATCGGCTGTAACAACAAAGAGATTCATGCGAATTGTGTGAACGGAAATGCTTTTCTAGTTGAGATAAATCAGCGATCTTCACGATCAACACTAGTTGGCACAGTTCCGTTTCAGCCCCTGGGGGCACCGACGGCGGCGACATTTCAACATCTACTCGTAAAAGACAAAAGTAATAAAAACGAGAAAATAAATAATACAAAAAAAAATTCCATCAAAATGCGCAGACGCTTTGATTTATGGTGTGGTGTGAATGCGAGTTTTATTTTTGGATTTTGATGAGTTTCTATCGATTGCTGCGCTTGACCTTTAGCTAAAATAAGCCGCGTCTGGCCGAACACAAGCATAGACATCTTCATACGTACAGTATATACTCTCAAACAGCTGCACGTAAGCAGCAACTGCTAATGATGATTACTTTAACGAATATGACGGGCGGGCGCTCGACTGATCGAACGACAGACAGTCTGACTGACTGACAGATCGACGAACCTGACTGACCGTCACAATTGGCACGAGCTCGCAGCACGAGCAACATGCTCAATTGCCACTACAGCTCCTCGTGTTGCCCGCTTCTGATTGCTGGCACGCCTCAGTCGTCTCAGTCACTCCACTGCTGCGGCAGTTGTTATTGCTTTGATAATCATCTCGTGCGTCAGCAAAGGCCCAGTACCCGGCACCTTGGACTGAAGCCACCGTGGACACGGGCCCGTCTGTGTGACTGGGTGACTGTAATTGTGTGACTAGATCTGGATCCGTGCCGGGAGTGGCACCGACCTATAAAATGCCATTGTGATGTGTGGTTTGAATGGCCCATCCAATGCCGAGCAGATGTTCAATAAGCAAACTAGACTTTCTAACAAAAGTAAGACATAAAACACGAAAATTTCTCTTAAAATAAAGAAGATTTTCGAAATTAAATAATACAAAGTTATCATAAAGGTATGAAATGAAAAACTACAAATACTTCTGCCTAGCTCAATAAAACCTTATTATACCTAAGAAAATGTAAAGATAACAAGTAAGAAGGCTCTAGTGGAGAAATCACGACTAGACTATACCCTGAACTCTATACTTAACGCCTACAATCAGTGCTAGTAAGAATGTGTGTATGTATAATGAATACTTTCTTAACTTCAATGTTCCATATCTCCGGTGTTTCTGAACCGATTTCAATAAAAATTTCACAGAGACGTCGTCTAGAACTTGCAAATTTAAGATTTTTTTGTTATCGATTACATGTGTATAACAGAAAAAAGTGGAAAAAAAGGCGAGCTTATGTTCCAAATCTGGAGTCTCTAGCTTTTATAGTCTCTGAGGTCGATTCGATCATACATACGGAGCTATATCGACTCGGCTGTTGATGCTCAAGATCAAGAACATATATACTTTATGGGGTCGGAGAATCTTCCTTCTGCTTGTTACATACTTCTGCAAAAACCCATTATACCCTTTTTACCCATTATCAATGGGTTCAGGGTATAAAAAGAAAACAATGGTAATGAACATTCAGAAGAACTTGTAAAGATAAAACTTGATATAAAGATACAAATTCATATTCTTGTTGCCTAGTGCTTTCATGAATATGCTATTTTGGGTTTTTACTGTCAAAATTTCTTGGTATGCGTAAGATTCGATAGACTGGTGGCGCTGCCCGTTGCTGATAATTTGAACAGCGTTCGTTCGTTTTGTGGCTATTTTTCTCGTACATTCTAATTAAGCACGCCATTATGCTCCATTAACCCCTGGGGGCAGACAGTAATCCAAAAACAGCCGCAAACCAACATCGATCCAAAAATCCGTCGATCGATCGTTCGACGAATTGCATTACGCTTTCGCGATCAACTGCACGTCGGCTTGTTTTGCAAATGAGCGTTGTTTGTTATTTCACTTGCTGCTCATTACTATTGGACGGCGACCGCGGCACGTGCCGCTCAATCTTTGAACGATTTCATTGCCGCCTCCGTTGTTCCGTCGATTTGCTGTTTGCTTGGGCAAAAGCTTTTGTTGTTGTTTGTTCCGGCGTTTGTCGTTGTCGTCGTTGTTGACTTTTGCTCTTCGCCTTTTCTGCTTCTTATTCGCCATAGTGTAGTTTGTTGTACAATAATTATTTTCACTATTGCTACACATTTTTTAATTGGACAATCTCCCAAAACATATATAAATATATATTTTCATTTCCAATCAATTCTTAGCGCGTGTTCGTTCAGTTCTCTCTTTTTTTGTTCGGGTTGTTTGTTGTGAAATTTATTTTTCATTCCATTTCTGTTAATCGTCTTTCACACCTTCGTTTTACGTAAGTGAAAATGTTGTTGTATTGAATTATATAAGCGTTGCATTGACTTTGAATTTCAGTGTAAATAAGTTGACAGTTTGCAATTATTTTACCTTTTTGTTATTGTTGTCATCGGATTCCAATTCGAAAAACTTTTGCAGGGTGATAACGAAAACTATTCAAACAGTTCGTAATATTTTTGCACGTTAAGTAATCAAAATTGATATATTTTGAAAAGAAATTCAAGAAAAACGCTTCAAATAGTTTTATAAGAAAGAGTCTTAACAACAGAAAGTTTTTGTTTAATTATTTTATTTTAAAAATAAAAACAATAGCAACAAAATCTGGTATGAGCAGTAATGAATCGTAATGATCAAAACGTGCCATGATTTGCGTCTTCAGCTAATTTTGTTCGTATTATGCTTTTTTTTTAAGTAAGAAATCATCTTAAGGTACTTAACGGTGTTAGTGGGCTTGGCGGCAATCAGCTTAAATGAGCTAATATAAAAACAAGTAAGAAGACTCTAGTCGAGAAATCCCGACTAGACTATACCCTTAACCCTATAATTTACGCATACAATCAGTGCTTGCAAGTATGTGTGTGTGTATACGCGTATAGTGCACACCTTATTAATTTCAATACTCCATATCTCCAGTGTTTCTCAACCGATTTCAATAAAATTTTCACGGATTGTCATTCTTTAGTCTAATCTTTCAAACTGCATCAAAAAGTTTTCCAAATTCAAGATTTTGTTGTTATCGATCACATGTGTATATCGGAAACGGGAAGAGTTATCGAAAATTTAAAACAAACTTGTATTGCCTAGGGATTAGGCGAGCTTATGTACCAAATCTGGAGTCTCTAGCTCTTATAGTCTCTAAGATCGACGCGTTCATACATACGGACGGACAGACGGACGGACGGACAGACGGACGGACGGACAGACGGACGGACGGACAGACGGACTCGGCTGTTGATGATGATCAAGAATATATATACTTTATGGGGTCGGAGATGCTTCCTTCTCCCTGTTACATACTTTTGCACAAATCCATTATACCCTTTTTACCCATTTTCAATGGGTTAAGGGTATAATGAACACACACATGGCACATTCGCATATATCGTGTATATTGTATTCAGTTTGATTTATGAGCCATTTTATCAGAGCTGGTCGCTTATACTACTGGGAAATACCTAAGCGTGTGCAAACAATGTCGCTGCCACCTGTTGCCAGTCGGACATACCGACGGACGGACGGATAAACTGTCGATTGGCGGTAACTTTGACTGTAACATCAATCAGACACCCACACAAGCCACATGCTGCACTAATTGACAGAATGTCAGCGTCAAATTGGTAGGCAACGTGACAGTTTGTGCGATATCTCCACTTCTAGATACAGTGGGGTCTGCCTAAGAAAGAAGTTCATTCACTGTAAGCATTATTGGAGTAAAAAGCCCAAAAAGTTCAAGAAAATATCTTTTCCTTTAAGTCCTTAAATTTCAATGACTATGGATTAAGTAAACCCCCTAAAATATTATAAAAACTCATAAATATTTGTTTAATGCGAAATATTAAAATTTTTATATTAAATGGAAGACTTAGTGACTAATTTCTATATATATCTTTGAATTGTCATATCTTAGAAATGCTCTCAGGCACCCTGTGACAAGTACAACTGTATCTATATCTAACCAAATAACCATATGCTGTATATGAAACTCAGTGGGAATGTCGCCACAAATTCCGCTGAAATGAAAAACACAAAACCACAATGAGTGCTCGTGTGAACTCAGCTGCTGCTGCAGTCGCGTGTATAATGAACAATCTATGACAAAAGTGCCGCCAACAACAACGCTGACGCAAACCGTGCTGCTGTTGGCTCACGCGCTGAAAATTGCTCAGTTGGCGCGTGTGTGGCTTAAAATGCCCCGCCCGCTGCTGCTGTTGCTGCTGCTGCTGCTGCTGAAGTCAGCGCGACGCGTCTCCAACTAACTGGTTTTATTTTCGCTCACTTTGGCTTACATATTTTTTTATTTTTTTGCGCTTGCTGCTTTTCATTATCTTCAACTTTAACTCTTATTGGCTTGATATTTTTGAGCAAACACGCGCGAAGCGTCTGACGCTTAGCTAAATTATTGTATCTTTTGTGGTTATTGTTTTCACTGGTGTGGGGAATTCCAGACAGCGTCTAGCGCACTTAATGTGGTTTCTAAGTTAGTGGCGATCAATTTGAAAGCTAAACACAAAACACTGCCAAATTATAATTAATTCGAGTTTCAAATTCCATTGACAAATGGCGCCAGAGAAGTTAACTCATTACTAAATATTTTGTTTTTTCGTTTCTTTTTCACTCACCAGCTTAATCATCAAGACAAATATTTATAGATTTAGTTAGCTTCGAGACTCATTGGATTAGTGTAAATAGACTTTTTGTATAACTCCTTGTCATTGGACGAGCTAGCTAGCTGGTTTTAACAATTATTCTAGATCAACGTATGCATGAATCATTAAGTGGCCATTAGGCACGATAGAGTACAATTGAACTGCCAGCAGGCTTCAATTAGCTGAATATATATATCTAGAGATCGTAGTTCAACTATATACATTATTTAATCCACTTTCCGCTGTGACGATGCAAAGGTCGCAGATCAATTTGAATGACTCAGCGCTGTTTTGTGTGAAATCACATCTAAACGCAAAATCTTATATTCAGGATTGTCAATTATTGCGTCTTTCACACGAAACGTGCGTAGTTTGGTTAGCTGGGTGATTCACCCACTTAAGCCACTTTAGAGGCTAATAATACTAATCGCAGGAATTTTGTGGTCTTTATTATTGGTCAATACTTGATTTCGTCAGTTTGGAAATGCTGTCAGTACGTCAATTTGTTTTATTCATTTTAATGACGTCGTTGCTGTACTTTGACACCTGACTCTTGATGACGACGACTCTGACTTAGCTGTTGTTGCCTGATAAGACGCCCCTCTCGCAGACAATCAGTCATAACAAGGCAGCCTTGTGGTGGGCTTATCGGCGAAGCTATAGCAAATGTCAGACTCGTGTGGTGAAATACTGCAGTGCACGTAGGACGCCTTCGCCTTAGTCTTTGTGTTTGTCTTTGACTTCACTTTCGTGTCGACGGAATACGTGTTTTGGCTGTCGTCGAGCATGGTTCTTCTTTCTCTTCTTATCAGCTCAACGTTTTTGGGTTTTAGTCAGCCTAACAGCATGCAGCCCCCGACTGCTAAGGGCCATCTACTTAGTACAGCAAATGTTAGCATGTGGGTCAGCGCGACTTTCGATTAGGATAGGACATTGACGTCAGACGGCAACGTTCCGGAACTTGTAAATAGAACATCATACGATGCATGCGACACTCAAGCATATAAATATATACACATATTCATAGTTTAAGTCTTTTGTGTGGCTGTAATGTGTCCCAATTTTGATTGACGCTTCGCCGGCACGAGTTAGATAAGATCTTTTGACCGATAGACGTACATTGTGAAATTTCCAAAGGGGCTCGACTCATTTCCGTCTGCTGTCAGCATATAGTATTATAGGCTTGGATATCAATTGCAATTGTAACGTCGAAAGTTCCAAGTAAATTTTAATCACACTACACTGCAGAGCTGTTGTGAGCTTTTGCTAAGGAATTTCCATTACAATCTGCGCTATACTAATCACATTTAAATATTAATAAAATCAGCTCGTTTCTAGGAAATCGCTTAGTGCTTATGTGATAGATTCACATTAAGTTTAAAACTATGTTAGTTAGCGGATGTCAAAATTATCAATCAAAACCGAATCAAATTAAGATAAAGTGAGATCTGGAGAGACATAACTCTGTCAAAATTGATCGGCTAGAACATTTCGATCAGGACTTTACATTAATTAATATTGCATTCAAACGATTTTTTGATTTTAGATCGATATTAATGTAAAAACTTGACAGTCATTGTTTGACCTCACATTCCTAGTTGGAATTACGATTTTAAGTAATAAACTTGAACTTTTCTCAGAAATTGCTTAGAATATAGAGGTTATCATGTGATCTAAAGCCCGCAAGGGTACACAATCTTCGGCTTTCGTATAATAGCTGTCTTCTGTGTTTTCCCGTTATTGTTGACCAAACCACACTTATTTATGCATACACACTCATGCATATGAGTTTATGTGCATATCTTAAATTGAAAACTTTGATTGATATTTAATTATCAGTCATACAATTGGGCCTGAATAATGTGTGCTTAAGAATGGAGGCACGCATTTGACTGTCAACTGAAATAGAACATCAAATATATATATATATATATATATATATAAATTATAAGCTATTATGATATAAACTATCTAAATATAGACAGACAAAATGCTAAAAATAAACTGCAAATTTCAGCGGTAATTGATAATGAAGAAGAGCTTGGGGCCAAAAGTACGTAAAAGCCAACACCTGATATGGAAATTTTATTCATGTGCTAAATAAGATATCATAATCAAATCTTATCAGGTGTTAAAAACCCAAATGCCACCTTAAATAATGATAATTTATGTGTATATAGTTATGTTGATTCTTTTAGTGATACGTGAGATCCGAAAGGTAACTAATTATAGTTTAGAGCCTAGGTTAGACACTATTTTTGTATTTTTCCATGCGACCACTAAAAGTAGATCAATTTTTAACTGGTGTACCAAAACTTCCACTGTGAAATATTAACGCTGCGACATTCTCACGACATTCTACGGGAATGATATTGAAAGTGTGTGGATCAGTCTTCGTCTGGCATCTTCAGATCTTAAGGTGCTAATTGCGTCATTGGGGGCCGGCGACGATGTCGCCACCACCAGCCCCAGGCGTAAGCTGTCAATTGGATATTATTTTTGGCTCTGGAGCCGAAAAGACAACACAACAGAATACAATGCAATATGGCGACGATTGCTATAAAAATAAACAGTGCCAAAAATATAACAAATAACAAAAAGATTTAAGATTGATGGCATCGTTGCGGTTGCTTCTATATGATTTTTTTCCGTTATGCTTTTTTTGTGCGTGTATATTTTCCTTTATGAAATAAAGCGTGCCCCCAGTCATGTTTTCGTTATTGTTAATTAATATCTTTTATTTTTATATGCTAGCTAAACACTTGTGTGTGTGATCATCAAACACGAATGCCTATATCGAACTTGTCAAAATTTGCATTACAAATTTGCACCCAGAAAGCCGTCCACAACAATAAAAAAAAAGTCACCTTGCATGGAATTTCGCTGTGGCGCGAAAAGAAATAACAAAAAGAAAAAAAAAAAAAGGTTAGCGCGATAACTCAGAAAACAATAAAACTCAAATTTAAATAGTAAAATATACATACAAATGCATAATACATAAATAAATATATAAATAGTAGGTATGTTTGTCTGAAATCTGGATAGATTGGTTCACTGTTTGTCATTGCTGTTAGCTGGCTGGCATTTTTCTGGCAAAACCAATTCGACAAGCAGACTGACGGACGGACTGAACAAACTCGTGCTGACGCACAAAAAATACCCCGTAAATCAGTCGAATATAACTGGAATCTCTTGTTTGTTTGCCTTTGCTTTTGCCAGAGAATTGAACAGTAGCCGTAGTGCCAAATCAAACAAACAGTGGCCACAAAAACAAAACAGAAAGAAAAATACAAAAAAATAACACAACATAATATTATCAGAGAAGAGTAACTCGAGTTGAAACGTTAGAAATTGGATATCCCAAAGACAGCCTGAGAAACTATTTCGCTTGGAATTTTATGTTGAAGTGAAATTGTGTTTACATTTTTAACTTAACTAACTTAGAATCTAACTAAGGCAGAAGGGAAGCAATAAACAAGAGCAAATTATTAAGAAAATGTTTTTGGTTTGTTTTGGTTCAAATTAATTTGTACTTTGATCCGCAAAGTGTTGTAAAACTCACCAAAATCGTAACATTTAATACAATCAGCGATTTATTAGGGCCTATAACAAATATAAGTGAAGGATTATGGATCATAAAAGACTTTCGTTAATGTTTATTAGTAGCTTATTAGACAAAAAACCAAACAAAACGAAAAAAAAACCATAATATCAACAAAATGTTGTTTTTACTAACGACGAACGTTTCAAGGTCTGTCAAGGTCATTCATTTCGCATATATATATATATAATGTATATTAAGTGCAGTGACCCAGTTGATGAATGTGCGGTTTTGGTAATTTTTGGTTACTTGGTCTGGGTGTGCCCCACCAGGTTGTGTAAATGTAACGGCGCACGCGGCGTATGCGCAACACACAAACAATATTGTGTTGTGTTCATTGTGCTACAGCAATAGCAACAGCAACAAATCAACGCCAGCTCAGCCGGAACTTTGAGAGCAACAAAAACAGCTAAGCAGACACTGAGCGCTATCTGGCCGAGTTTGGGCTCACTGTTTGTTTGTTTGTGTGTGTGTGTGTGTGTGTTTGTGTGATGCGGGTGGCGTGCGGGCTGCTTGCAGCAGCTTTGAAAGCGAAACGAAACAGCTTTGCTTTTGTTTTACTCTTGACTGTGTCTGTTTTGTGCATGATGCCGCTGAACTTGAACCGGCCGCGTTCAAGGCCAGTCATGTATGATACATGATGTGAGTACATGTGTACCACAAGCAATTGGGTATTATAACTTATTCAGTCAGCTTGTTAGCCAATGCGGAAAGACAGCTGAAGAAGTCTACAAAGTTGAATTACCTGACAAAAACATATACTGAGGATATTATCTAATATTACTGTAGTTATATTATTTTAACAATAGCGCATATCAGTTTCGACTTAAACTTAACCTCCACTCGCCGGCAATCATCAGTTAACGTAACGCTTTGTACTCGGTATTGTTTAAACTAACTTTTCAACAATGCACAACAATTTTTTGGGAACACATCACAGGTAAAAATGGCTTGAGTAACATGCTACTTGTATTGCCAAATCCTGACGCAATATACGACAGTGCTTTGCACAAAAGCGACTCGACTCAGCCACTAATCTCCCCACTGACGCAATCGATGCGCGTTGATCTGTTGCATCTAACACCTACAGACTGCAAAAACAATATACGCCAAAGTAATCACCAAAGGTGATCAAGACGAGTGTCTGTGTGTGCGTGTGTGTGCTGTGAGTTTGACGAACCGATCGGATCGGCTCGGATCGTCATTGCTAATTGGTCTTAAGCCCCCAGACAGCCATGTCGTTAGCTCTATCTGTCTGCCTGTCTGACGCATCTTTCGGTATTGCAAAATATTGCCGCATCATCATGAGCGGCACGCTATTAAACGTCAAAACGTTTCTTTCTAATCCGTTGCCAGGCAGCAGACAGGCAGCTCACATGGATGGCTTTATCTTTATTCTGCGAAACAGGCATGCATTCAACAAGTGTTCCTTGTCATTGGCAAGTAGGCTTAATTCAATCCTCAGTCCGCCAATCTTTACACATAAGGCAACACCCAGTATTTTGGATTTCTGCACAGGCTTTAGGCATCGAAGCGTTCGTCGCTTTAAATGTGCTAATCGATTTATAGTGCATTTCATTATCATCCCATTTGTAAGTAGTACTATTTTCACATAGTACCCCACTGAAAAATTTCCACTCAATGGCGCGTGTGAAGCTTGTCGTCGATTGGAGATTGCATGAAAATTTATACAATGTTTCGCCTCAAAACAAGTGACGTCACAGAAACAGCAGCAGCAATCGTCGTCAAGTTTTTTCTTTCTGTGTTTTGTTTTATATTTTTATTTCATTTTGGCACACTCTAATTTCTAGTGTTAATCAACCATTTAAAGATGTCGTTAGCGTATTACGTGTCGAACATCAGGCACTGTGTATTTGGCTAGTTGCTATTGCTCTTGGTATTGGTATTGGTATTGGTATTGGTATTTGTCTATTGCCAGGGCTAGTGGGTTAGTGGTATGCGCTCATTTCCGGCTGCTGACCGCCACTTGACTATTTGATTGATTGTCGTACCCAAAAATAAATTTTTGCCACTTACAATTGACTCATGCCATGCGACGTGGCGTCATCAAAAGTTTGTTTGTGTATTTTCATACTACTCCCAACGGATATGCATATATTGATGTCAAGCCAGGTTAATGCCCGGTATTTCCTCACTTACTTATCCAAAGTTAAAGGTCCCAACCCTAAACGAACGCAATTAATCTTTGGAATACGCATTTTAGTTCTAAAAATGTACACAGCAAACGTTGATGTCCCGGTTATCAACTAGTTAAAGTCTTGATTGCCTGCACATAAAGTTTATATTTATTATCACCGACGTCAACTTTTTATGCGCCATGATGGCATATTTTTTTTTAAAACATTATTTTTAAGTTCATGTGCACTTTTTGAATAACAACTGCTGTTTTCAAACATTTTGTTAAGCATATCTTTATAGCTATAACTTTATTTGATGATTGATTGATTTGTTTTGTTATCTTATTATATGCATAAAGGACTGTCTGCTGACCCAGACAGTCTGTATAGTAGACTTTTGTTCAAGAATGTTTTGAAGAGTAAACAAAATATTCCATCCATCAGTCAGATAGATTGAGCCCAACCGCCCTCTTTGCACCCCTTAATATATGAGGAAAAAGAACATAACCAAAACAAACAATTTGTTGAAACTCTGCACCGCAACAAAGGTTGGTAATGAGATATGTCACCTGCTATTAAGCTAACTAATAAGTCAAAAGTAAGCCAACACGTGGCCTGCAGAAAAAAAAGAAGAAGCCAGGTGCTGCCGTTATATAATGTATCGATCGTAGTCGAGTTGACAATTAAATATTATTATTAAATATTTATGCATATATTCGCAAATAACTATCAATGTTGTTATAACTTCGTCAGGTCTATAAGTGTCAACGATTACTAAGAAATGGTAATACGATGTTGACCAGTCACGTTTTGGAGCAACGCTATCCCGATCAAATGCCCAAAAACTAAAGCACAAAAACAAATTTAAATATGAAGCTAAAGACCTTACGAATCGGTCCAGCCTTTCGCACGCTCTAAATAGCAGCGTCAACATCAACAGTTCACGAGAAAAAGACAGAGATACAATGACAAAAGCTGATGGTGCGCCGCACACGGCATGGAACGAGTAATTAGAGCGGCAATCGATCGATCAATGGTGTAATAAACAAGCGGGCTTAGAGATTGCCAAAACAATTTACAGACCTCCCTCAAGCCGCGATACGATAGCAGAAAACTGTTGTTCCATTAACACATTTGAGGCGTGCGCTTCACTGCAGATTCACCTATAGTATCGGGTGTTGGGGTGATGGGGTGTCTCCAGTTGGGTAAACAGTTGGCAGCGTGCGCTGCAGTGGAATATTCCCATAGTTGCGACCGATGCGCACCGTTTGATTTTAAATCACAATATACACAATAATACAAAAAAAAAAAACAGCATAAAAAAAATAACATCGCACATATAAATCGAATGAATAAAAATGCGCCAAGTCAACAATAACAAAGAACGAGTAAAAAGCTTCTTTTTTTTGGCACATTTGTGAAACGCTTTTGAAGAATCTATAAACCGATTTCAAGTTTCAGCTCTGATGGGTGTTAATTTCTGGCGTGGAGTGGGCGTGACAGTCCACGATCTGAGCTGCCCGATCGGCGTCTTCAGCTCTGGGTGCTAATCAATCGTATACATATTTATATATTTCATTGTCAGCGCTTAATTTATTTGGTGTAAAAAATATCATGAAAAATTTTCCACTACCTTCGGTTTGCTGACGTTTTCCTTTGGCACGCTTCAAATGAAAGTTTTGCCTAACCAGTTAGCTGACATCACGTCCAGTGGCCGTGTTAGCCAGCCTAACGACGTTCAAACACATATATGTGATAAGGTGACGCTCAAGTGTTCAGATAGCGTCTTCAATTAAAAGCCTTCACTTGTCTTAAACTGTATCGATTATTAGATAATTAATGCAATTTGTTATACGAAACCAACAATCACTCTAGTTAAGACATGCAGTTTGCTGTTGAAATTAAAGCTGTACGAAAAGCTGATTATGTGCTGTGTGCTAAATGGAATTTTCACGCTTTTGTCTACATACCAACATAACGTTTACGCCAGTCAGCGTGTCGTCTGGTGCTCTGATTCAGATTTAGTTTGAGATTCTTGTCGTTCTGCTGCTGGTTGGCAATTGGTGCCGCCAAAAAATTAGTTCCAGTTGCGCACAAATGAAATTGAAACTTCAAAAAACAACAATTAAAGCACATATTTTTTTACAAATGTAGCTTAAACTTCCCTTTCAAGAGTGTAAAAACAACATACACTGAAAAGAAGTCATTTATAATCAAAATTAACTTTCGCTATCAGAATATAATGTCTCAAAATGATCAAAATATAACCCAGATCGTTAAATGTTATACTTTTCACAAAGTTGTTGTGTATAGAGTAGAATCTACTCAAACATTTCTCTGAGTGCACAGATACATAAACACATACACATGTACATCATACGCTTGTGTGGCGCTCTCAGGGACAAGCCGACCGTCTTGTACATACGTGATACATATTCTTTTGGTTGGGGTTTCAGTTCTGAGGTTCTGTTGATGTTTGGAAATTGCAAGAGAGTCGCGCGCGCGAGCTGACCAATTTGGTATGCCGGCAACGCAGTTGTCACGTTTCGCTCTGGCAAATGACCCCATTGGAGAGTAGTTTGTTTTCATTTTTTGTGTTGTTGTTGATGTGGAACGAACGAACGACTGGCAAGCGAATCGGGTAGCATTCAATGGAATTCTTTGGCAATGTTGTTTGTTATGAACTGTGTGGCATGTGGCATTTCATTCATTCATAGAAACACAACACTGCCGTCACATGACTGACCACAACAGTTTCGTAGAATCCCGCCAACTGATAAGGAAACAATTTTGTTTCAAGTTTGGAGCAAGAAACATGCAAACAACTTCAATGGAGTTGAATGAACCACAAGCAGCTCTAGCATATTTTATTTTTGGGTATTTTTTACTACTGCTAATCAAAATGAAAACGAAAACGAATCAAAAAATGCGTCTGTCTATTCACTTCCCAAGCTTGGCAATGTCAAATGCGAGCCAAGTTTATTGACTTGTTTGTGTGTGTGTGTGTGTCGCGTTGCGTTGCCAAAAATACTGTTGACTGCTCTTGACACCCGCAACGGGCCAACGAATACAGAAAAAGCCGTCAAAACAACAAAACCAATTACTTACTTTATAAACTGCGCTTGGCTTGTTTGCTTTTTGGTTTATTGAACTCGTTTTGTGACTCTTGATTAGAGGTTTTTATTGAGGCTTATGCATACTAAATCTATAGGAAATGCGAGCTGCTAAAAAAGTATAATACTTATATATATGGTATACATGCCAGATATTTCATGATTCCAGACTAAACCGTCTCGTCTGGTTCTAGTCTTAGTTGTGGTTGTTCTAGTTATCAAGCTGTATAAATTATGAGCCAAAAAACTAGGTTCAAACACAGATTAAGCAAAAACCCGAAAATTTAACAGCTGGCCGCCCTCAAGGTCGCCGCATTGTTATTGTTTTTATTACGATTGTATACATAGACGTGATTGGCATAGACATAAGTTGGCTTTGGTTTGCTTCGGGTTGGGCTTGGGTCTATTTGTTGGTTTGTTTTTTTTTTTTACTTTGACATTCAACTTGCTGGCGGCAGTTCAAGTGCCACTTGAAGCTCACTCACCTCAAGGCCACCAAGCTTGATTCTACACAATCGACCGAACACTAACCTAAGTCATTTGTTCACCCAGTTACAGTTTGGACTGCGCCATAAAACATGGTATATTTACACAGCCTATCGCGCGAGCTGATAGTACAAGTTAATATTGTTAGTGGCATGTTTATTCGTTTCTGTATATTTACTTTAAAACCTAACCAACCAGCCACGTATCACCTTGTGTGGCACGTGACCAGCAGCAAAAGAGGTAAACAGCAATGACCAAGCCCAAGAACCACCCCCTTGTAGAGGCAACCTGATGAGTTGGCTATGGCGTCGTTATTTTACGTTTTACTGTCAGTGTAACTCCAACGACACAAACAACGGTAAATTGCTATATAATGTACTATATATATATATATATATATATATTGAATCTTGCATCCGCTGTCACTCGTGTGCCCTGTTCCCGTTATCGTTTGCAATTTGATTTGCGTTGTTTTTCGATTTGGTTCTGCTCTCTTTTTGCTTTTGTTTTGTCGCATCCACTTTCAAGCTGAAAATATGCAGCGCATCGCAAAATAAGCCATAAACATATACGTACATATTTATTAGCCTTTAAACATAGAGATTTATTTTTGGAACTTTAAAAAAATAATAACAATAATAATAAGCAAGCGATGAACAAAAATAACGGACAAATCACGTTTTTTGTCACGCGCAAAAATCGCCAAATTGCGGTTTTCATTGTTTGGCTTTGGAGCCGCATTTGAAGCAGTATGGCGCAGTTATTGGACTTTTGGGAGTGTGTTTTTTTGGCTATAAATGGTTTTGCTCTTGAAGCTGATCCACTTGGTGTTGCTCATTAAAAATATAATTATTCATAAATTCCACGAAAACGTCAATAACAAACAATCATTGGGCAAAATACGTAAATTTGAGTAGTGCTGCAAATCTGCAGGGATTAAAGTGCTACCCATGTGTGAGCTGTTATTTCTTAACGACTTTTGTTTCTGATTAATATTTCTTGCAATATTTATTCTCGATTGACATTTAATCTAGCATAATAAATGATTCACTTTCAATTTCATGCCACACATTGCGGTTTTAGTGTGATTTTGTCATTGTTTGTGAATCTTTTGAAAAACATATTTGAAGTAAGTATAAAGAGATGCGTCACAGGTAGACGCATTGAATAGAGTTTTTGATTTTCGCATGACTAATTATATTAATATATGAACTGACAAGTTAATCATGCATCTGCGAAAGTTATGGCGCGTCTTGAACACACAGTTTTAAGTTGTTATTGTGATTGTAATGCTTATCTTGTTTTTGGAGCTATGTCGCGCGCGTCTCTTTTATGACCGTTCGGCGTTTTTTTCTTTTCATATCTCAGACACGGCGACGCGGTTCCCATCACGATCTAGATAGCTTCAAGTGTAGTTAATAAACATACATGCATGCATATGTGATGTATTTTATTTGGCATGCAGTTGAATCAACTGAAAATCTAGCTTGGACCAGTTGAAAGTGAACAGCTTGTTTATTTGTTTGGTGCATTTGATTCATGAAAAACAAAAGTTTTATTTGCCGTCAACTTATTCTCATATCGTAGTCTCATATTATCAGCATGATTTAGCACGAATGGAAAGGTGTTTTTTTTGTTTTCTTGTTTTCCTAGACTTGCCCTGCATTGCGGCAGACTTCGTGGAAACTTTTTGTACGCCTAATTGCAGGGTATTTTTATTTGCACAGATAAAGACTTTAAAGTCCATTCTGTGGGTGTGACTATCTATATATCCAGTTAGCTGCAAGGTTAACACTAATGGAATATTACAGCGGCTGTCCCTAATTGTTATACAGCGCATAAGACTCGCATATATATAATCGTCATTATCAACATCTGTATCGTATATATGTCGTATTTCTCATGTTAGCTTACATCACGATCTGTAACTGGTTTCTGTGCATCATTGTGCATTTTTGATGTAAGACTGTATAATAATAATAATACTGATGTGATGCGACGTCTGGAACTTAATTGCATCAAATCAGAGCAGTCCTCAAAACAGTCATAGCTCTTAAAATAAACCAGAAATGATATAATAAGAATGTTTATTTTGTGATTTATGCATAAACAAATTCCTAACTCTTCACATGACAAACTGCGAGTACTTTCTGCTGACCTTTTCAAATTCCTTACTCATGTTTCAAAAATATGATACCTCATATGTACATATTTAAAACTTTGACTGATTATATTGCAAAATATTTTGAAATTTTAGAGGCTAGCGATAAGAAAGTTCTGTGCTTCAGAAATGCGAATGAAATCATACAAAAAGAACGCATTTTATCACATAACGCTGTCGTAATTCAACTTATACTGCTTAGAGGAACCCAACCCAAAAGTCTTTATTACATTTTCACACCTGCAACAATCCCTTTTTTTGTGGCTAGGCTTTCACCTTTCCCAATCAATGAAGAAAAAACAGTTTGTGCGTATTTAATTTTTAGTATAATTTTTGATATTTTATTTTCTTTTAGTATTCTTGTTTGTATTTTTTCTTTTCTTTTTTTTTCAAATTCTTTTTTGTTTGTTTTTTTTTTCTTAGACGCTCATTATGTTCACTATATCACGTGGTCTTACAAAATATATGTATGTTTGTTTGTATGTATGTGTATATAAATATACTTTCTTTAAGCTTACAAAACAATAGAAAAACCTTAAGCGGCTTAGCATATATGTGAAAACTATATTTAAATGAAGAGATATTTATATTTATATATATATATATATTAGGTATTCTATAATTATAGTTAAGCGTTAAGTTTTTGTCAGCAACCACAACAATATATACATATATAGTTATATATATATTATTCTGTTTGTCCGACTATTTAACAAAAACAAAACATTTTACGCTTTGTGGAAGACTTTGAAGATTTCATTGCTGTTTTCTGTGCTTGTGTTTAGAGCGTGAAATTCTAAAAACAAAATTCTAATACATGATTCATGAGGCAAATTCAACACCAAGTACTTTTGGACTGAGGTAGTTTGGCGATATGCAGAATACCATTCCAAGCAATGATTACACAATTAATAATAATAATAATAAATAAATTATAACAATTTTTGTCTGTGTGTGTGTGTGTGTGTCTGTGTGTCTGCCAATGATTGCAAACAGCTCGCTAAGTTTTTTCCAATGTTGGAAAGTTGATGGCGAATTGTGTGCAATAAAGGAGTTTCGCATGCTCGGAACATCTCGAAGCAACATTTGCGTTATCCTGGCGAAATGTGATGAAATGTATGTGTGTGTGTGCATGAGTGTGTAAGTGTGCGTGTGTGTGTGCGACGCCCATCAGTCTTTAAAGCGGGGATTGTTGGTGGGGTTGTGGATTGGAGTGGAGTGGTGTAATGTGGAGAGATTCGGAAGTGGAGCACCTGGCTCTTTACCAGGGCCGCCAGGGCTGCTCCTCCTCCTTGATCTGCTTCTTGATGACCAGCGACAGAGGCTGCTGATCCATCGGCTGTGCCGGGGCACGCTGTATAACCGACGGCTTCACATCCATTGGCTCGTATGTGGAGTTGGCGGGACTTGGTGGTGCATAGCAGTTGCTGCTGCTGCTGCTGCTGGGCGCCGACTCGTAACCCGCCGAGGAGTGTGAGCTGGCTGATCCGGTGCTGGCGGTACGCTGGGGCATGGACACAAGCATTGGAGACTGTTGATGGACGGCAGCTGCGGCGGCGGCTGCTGCAGCTGCAGCTGCAAGTTGCTGTTGCTGGTGGTGTTGCAGCAACTGTTGCTGTTGCTGTTGGGGCAAGCTCTGGGGCAGCACGAGCGCAATGCTGCCATTGGGCAACTTGGTGGGTATCACCTGCATGCCATTGGGCAGAAAATAGCCATTGGCATTCTGTTGGATCTGGCCAAAGAGATAGGGCGCCGCTGAGATGTTGCTGCTGGCGGCATTTGTTGCTGGTGGCTCCTGTTCGGGTGAACTGGGTGGCGAGGGCAGCACCACCTGGGCGTGCAGAGATTGGGCCTGGGCAACGGCCTGCTGGCGCTGCTGATGATGCAGTTCCGTCTTGACACCATTGATGCAGTTGCTCAGATGCTGCAGCAAGCGGCGACGCTGGGCTGGCTCCAGACCCGGAAAGCGGTTCACCTCATTGGCACAATCGGCAAAGCCAGCTTTGAATTTGTTAATGATCTTGGGATCGGCAGCCTGTTGCATGGCAGCCTGCTGACGTTGCAGATCCTGCAGATGCTTCACAGTCTTCTCCAGAATGTCGGCCTTTTCCAGTTTGGAATGGCGCGCCGGCTGCAAGATAGGAGAAAATAAAATGTAAAGTTAATTAAATGTCTCACATATAGTTGAAGTTTTCAGGGAGTTTTGGGGAAGCTTTGCGAGAGTTTTAGAATGCTTTTCTTTTCAAATACTTACGTCTTTTTTGGTGGCATCCAAAATCAGAGTTTTCAGCTCGTTCAAGCAATTGTTGATGCGTGCACGTCGACGTTTTTCCATTATAGGCTTATTCGACTGTAAGAACAAAAAAGAACGAAAATTTCAAATTAGTCACAAGTTTCAATTCATCAGTTTTCGGGGGGGCGGGGTGGTTCAGTTCAGTGTGACCTCATGCAGCGCCAAATGACAACAAAAATAATGTAAATTTGCGTGTGGCTTTAATTGGACACGGCACAGAGCATTGTCAACGTCTTCTCGAGCATCTCTGGCTGGGGGCCAAAACGCAGAGACACGGCGCGTGCTCTATTTATAATGCGCTCATGCATTTCGCAGTTGTGGTGCGGTCCAAAAATAGTTTGGCGGTTATAAATTACGATAAGCAACGAGCCGATGCGGCCAAAAATAAATATACTATACCCAATACACAGGTATTTGTGTACAACAACAACAAGGTCGTCGTGGGAAATTCGAAGACGCATAAAAGTGTTTTGCAAATAACAAATTGATATTATTTTTGGTGCTAGCCAAATTTGGCGTAGCGACGACGACGAAGACGACGCCCGCACTGTGTATATGAAGTCAGCAGTGGCGCAAAGGCCAAAAATGGCCAAAACCACACAGCCAAATAAAATGCTGATGATGTGGATGACCGACAATTGCAGGCGACCACGCGCCAAATGGAAGCCACACAGGTGGGCAGCAACCAATTTTGGGTGGCACTCATGAATGGACCGTCAGTCCGACTGTTTGTTTGTCTGTCTGGCCGTATGACGTTAGCTCCATGAATGAAACCGCCAACGCCGCTTTGCTGTGTTGGCGAGCCGACGGCTTAAGATTTGTATATATGGTTATACTACTACTACATGTGGTTACAGTCTGTGGCATGTGGGAGCCGACGACAACAACGACGACGATGAAATGTGGCCAAAAAGGAAATGCATTTGGGCAGCAGAATTGGCAAACTTTGTGTGGGTCTCGAGAGTGTGTGTGTGTGTGTGGACAAAGTGGGAGACAAACAGCTAACTTGAAGTAGAAAAACAACCGCTTGTAATCATGTTCAAATAATTTCTTACGAAATATGCCCAAAATTATGGCATTAAATTCGTTAGCTTACAAGAAATTTAAATGAATATGAACATTTCTAATTTGCAGCGATTGCTTAATCCAAGTTTTGCTGTTTGTCAATACCGAATTTTGTTTGGTTTTTGGTTTCTTTCTAGTTTTTGAACACTTACCCGACGATCGCTTTTGATGGGTGTCTCCTTGAGCTGCGTGGGCACCACAGCGGTGCCCAGAACATTGGGGCTCATGTTTGATGTAACGCCGGTAACCATTTCGATATCGGCTATATACTGTTTATGCAGTTTAAGACACAGTTTGATGGTTTTCTTCACTAGCAGCAAATAAAGTAATTTGCTGCGCACTTTTCTTAGTTTGTTTGTTTTTGGTTTGCTCTGCTTTTAGTTGTAGTTTTTCTTGTAATGCAGTTTATTTAGTTTCAGTTTCAAGATCACTTATTTTCACTTTCGCGCAAAACGACGACGAATGTACGTAAAAATACGTTATAATATTTTAGCTTGTTGAGTTTTCTTTTCTTTCTTTTCTGTTTCTTCCGCTTAAGTGGGAGAAGCAACCGCACGCTACGAGTTACGGCAAGCGAATGGCTGTCAGGTTCTGAATGCAGCACGATTAAACGTTTCCCGAATGTACGAAGCGAGCGACGACGATCGTACGACGAATGCGTGTCTCTCTGTGTTTGTGTGTGTGTGCGTGCTGGCTGTTATTTGTCTGTGTGTGAGTGAGGTTGTTTTTAGCAAGCGACCACCTTATCGCTGGGCTTACGGCAGACGACTGACGATTGATCGACAGGTTCGTTGGCTAAATCGAAATCGCCGCAGCGAGACGCGGGCAGCGCGAGCCACACGACCAGGCGGCGGCATATTTGCACACACACACACACACTCATGCGCAGTGAAATACATAGCACACACAGACACTGCATACATAGAATTGTGCTTGTGTAGGTAGCAAACGACGCGTTCGCCTTTGTTGGATCTACCTGCGATTTTGTTGTTGTTGCTGCTGGTGGCTTACCTAAACCGCGGCCTTTGCCAGCAGAGAGAGAGCGCAGTTACTCATACGCCCCCCGAGCTAGGGCAAAAAGCACTTCAAGTTCCATTGGGCATTTCTTCCTTTTTGGAAACTTCAAAGCCCCCAGAGTTAGCGGGATTCACAGGCACGCTCAAGAGAGCACAACAGTCACAGACCGACGGCTGCAGACAAAGATAGCGTTAGCGATAGTGAGAGCGAGAGCGTTGCGCTGATTCATGCGGCCAACGCGACGACGTCGTCGTTGTTGTCGTTGTCGTCGTCGTCGTCCCATAGAAGGTGAAAATAGCAAAACGGCAGCAGCTCCCCCAGAGACTTAATGTTGATATGACGCCACCCCAGCGCCGACAGGTTCGTGTGTCTCGCAGTGGATACCTGACTGTGCTTGTATGTGTAATGATGTCGTGATCGGTGGGGTCGCTAAACAGTAAACAATATCACAAGGTTGCTGGGGCTGTTGGGGCTGTGCGCACGCCAAGCGGAAGCGGGCGGCAACAGCAACACCTGCGTCACCACAAATAATGCTCCAAATTATTTTGTACACCTTGATACATATATTTCGACTCTGCGCCATGTAACTGTAATTATGCCCCAGAAGGTCAATTACAATTAAACTAAAAAAATTTGATTTTTTTTTTGTGTGTTTGTGTGCTTTTTAATCAATTGAATAGTTTTTGGGCAAGGCTAATGAGCTCGTTTCACGTACGCCCGGCAACGCTTGGATTCGTTTTTATTGTGCCTACGTGCAATGCGAACTTTCGCGATTGAGTTATCAGCTGTTGATCCTCGAAGGTTGGCGCTTTAATCACCCCAAGCAACAAATAACAAGCAATATGGTATTTTTCCAGTCGCTAGTTTAACGAATCTTCGATTTTGTTCGATACAGTGGTCGCTTTTTAGAACCGTGTTCAATTCTTAATAATATTCCAATTACACATTATTGTGAAAACCCCATTGCTATTGATCCTCAAGTTTAAGAAAAACATCGAACACTCATTCATAATTTTGAAATTAGAGGAAGGGGACTTACATAAAAAAGAATTATTCACGATAATAAAATCACACTCGCAACCCAAGCTTTCAATTTCTGAAACCACTGTACTTTGAACATTGAACATTTGTATGTAAATGCTTGTAAAGCGAAACAATGTGAAATATAGAGATAATAGACAAGACGTTCGATTACAACAGACACAAACACACACACACACACACACATGTGAACAACACATGGAGCAAAAGCGAGAGCGAAAGTGAAAAGTAACTGTACACTCTCCATTGCGTGTGCCATTTTTGTAAGCGCAGCATTGCAAAAGCTCATCTTTTGTTGTTGTATTATTGCAATATGTGAGATAACCATATGTGCGAACAAAGCTGTGATCGCACGCCAAGATGAAAAAAGCTCATCAATATGTAAGATATTCTAATCTCTTGCATTACATTAAAATACTTAAGGGGACAACAAATTTGCATTGTTTTTGCATTTGTCGGAGTGGGTCACACTTTCTGTGTTCGCATTTTGGGTTGCACAGTGTCTATAATGCATAAGTCACGAGTTTTATGCGATTTTTGGTTTGTTTAGAAGGTTGCCATGCGGCCAGACCCACGACCAGAGTCGGACATCGGACGGAAAACACCTTCGCGTTCCAATTACAATTTGGCATCCGATCAAAAGGCAGCCGCCCGCGGCTACCAGTCAACGCCGATGCCGATGCTGATGCTGCTGCTAACGCCGACGTTGGCGGCACTTGTGCATGCCAATTTAATTGCATACGGGGCAGCGTTTACATCATGCTGCTTCTGGCCAAAAACAGCAACTGGCAAAGGTGTAGGATGTTTAACAAAAACACAGACAAAACACACATTCATACAGTTGTTCGCCAGGCCTGATCACATGCAGCGTCTAAAATAAACTGTGGCAAAAATTTATAGCCCACCAAAAAAAAAAGAAAGAAGAAAAGCAAAAACAATTCTTAAATACAACGCAAAAATGTGCGCATTGCTAATTGCGTCTAAATTTAAACAGAGAGCCAGCGGCGGAACCAGAGGAGACCCGAGCGCCAGATCAGCGTTACAGCAGCGCCGCCCACGCGCCAGACTCTGCCCTGCTGGCACAGCGCAGCATCCGAACATAAGCAGCAGCAGTCCCATGTAACTAAAAATAACAGCGCGCCGTAAATTTGAGAGAGCGCCAGAGAGAGAGAGAGAGAGAGAGCCGAGCGCGCGTCTTGTGATTAAAATGCCATAAAAACGCCAACGCAATGGGCGCATGCTTGAAACGCGCATGAAATGAGCTAAACGCAATCAACTATTATTGTTTTAGTTGTTGCTTTTATTGTTGTGGTCGTCATGCACTTAATGGCGCTGTACATTTTGGCAGTGCAACAACAAATGAGACGCAGACATAAGTACAAATCTTTAGCCGAATTGTTGCTGGTGGTGTTTGTGCAAAGTATTTTATTACTCATTAACGTAACGACGCATTTTGGGACAACGGGCCGTAGCCGATGCCAACAGCGCCGCTGACGTCGCACACAGTTGAATTCTAAAGGGTGTGTGGGGCAGGGGGATAGGCGGGTGGTAGGTGCGGCAGTAGCGTCAGCACAAAACACAAACAACAACGGTAGACATTCTAAATTTAGTCACAGGTAAGAGCTCAAAACAAACGGTTTCTGTTTTATTTTGTTAAATTCTTATATTTTTGTTTTGGGTGGGGTAGAGACGCTTTATAAGGGCAAAAGTGATCGCGTGATGCGGAAAACGAACGAAGGAGAAGGGAGCAGTGAAAGGAGATAAAAAAGATTCCGTTAATTTAAGCTCAGATAAAAGCACCGTTTTGTCGAGAATAGCTCAATTAAAAAACTAAGGAATGAGGTTAATTTAAGTATAATTAAGGTTTTTTTATCTTTCAACTTAAGGACTGAAAAAATCAAAACAGAATCCTCGTTGGGAAGCAAAGAAAGGAGAAGAGCCTACAAAATTCTTGACTGCCATTGTTATCTCTATCTATCATCCTGCTTGGATACTCTCATTGTGCAGCTTAGTCTTTCATTTTGTTTAAGTTGACTTTTCGACTTTACCAACATTTTGCCAGCAACAAAGTCAGGTCTTATAAAGTCAACACTACCATGGGAGTATTTGGTAAATATTCATGAAATTTCCGAGCAAATAGCAAAGGCAAGTAGCAAATGCAAATCCTTTCGCTGGAAGTCAAATGTAAAACCCTTTCGCAACCCATTCGCTGTGTTCCGCTTATCTCGGCGGAACAGTAGCTCCTGGGCCTTTAGCAGCAAGTACGCCCCTTGCTTCTGGGCGAAAGGATTTAGGCAGTGCTCCTGGTACGGCGACTTAGTTGCGACCGCGTTAATTAAATCACTTTGGACACGCTCTGGACCTGGTGGCGGTGAAAGGGTTTGCGAAAGGATTAAGGCCAACACACAGATAAAGAGAAAACGGTGGCCAGGTACTAGGGTTTTCCATTAACAGGATGATCATGCACATCAAAGGGCTAAAACCACACACCCATAAAACTGGCCGTGCAACAATGGCAAACGCGTGTACGCAGGACTCAGGAGCCCGGACTCAACTCTCTCTATAGTCCACAGCCCGTTCATCTCAGCCATCAACTCTTCTGTTTATTGCACCCTTTACGCGAGCTGCTTTTTACCTAGACCCAAGCTAAAGGATGCAAGCAAAAGGATTCCTTGTCCTGCCCGTGACCATGTTTGTTTATTTGCCATAAAAGGATTATGGGCGTGGGCAGGTAAAGGCTTCTGCTGCCGTAGGGTTAGACGACCGCACGCCCTAGAGAAGTCTGACCAGTTGTTAACCTGTTCATATGCTCGAATAGATCTCTACATTATGCTCCCTCTCACTCTCACAGTCTCTCTCTATCTCCCTTTGACTTTGAGAACTTATTTCGTCACTTTGACTTCCTGGTACTTGCAGTTTATTTTTCTCCTTTGGACCATCTCCTATCATCATTTTCACTAAAAAAGTCAACTCTCTACTCATAAAAAGCAAAATTAAGGAACAAAAACTTCTGGACACTTACGTTGCGTGGAGTTGCGTAAAAAACGAACGCAGTTCCAAGTAAAATCAAACGTGTTGACAGCAAATTGCATAAAAAATGATGTTCACTTACATCATTTATGATTACGAGTTCTCAAAAAAAAGAAAAAATGGGAAATAAAAAAGAAGCAGGAAAAAATATAAGAAACGGGCTGAGGGTGTCGAGGGAAGACTCACGGTAAGGAGATGGGTTTGAGGCACAGACAAAAGCGCAACATGCAGAAGGATTTTACGGTTTTATTTAGGGTTATTTACGGTACACTCGCTTCAATGCCAAATCAATTGGCGTGCAAACGTCAACTCGTCAACGCAAACTCACTAACTCTCTCTCTCTTTCTCTGTCTGTCTGTCTTTCCCTTTCTGTGCGCTCTCTCACTCAACTGTTTACCTGCGGACACGAAGGAGTAAACAGCCAGAGGTGAAAGAGTTTTTACCTAGCACGAAAGACTCGCGCCGAAAGAGGTTTGTTGGCATAGGGTAGAGTTTCCAAGGATTAGCTGACTAGCTGGCTATCGGGGTTTGGTTTTATGAGCGTCACGCTAATGTGCCTTATGTCCTTGATGAGTCTCTCAGCCACCGTCCGATTCGCAAAGAGTTTTTACGACACGCACAACTCTAAGACTGGCTACGAGTCGACTCGACGTTTCGAATCCTTGCCAATTTCCGGGAATATTATTTGCGTGGCTAACACATTATTTGCCTCGGCTGCGATTGCCGCTAGTCAGCGCCAGAGGGCGCTGCGCTGCATAAATTTCATCTAATCGCTGTCGGGTTTGAGCCTCAAAGGCAACCGACTAATTTCGTATTCCCCAAAAACTTAGCCAAGTTAATTTGCAGACTCTAATTTTTGTGGGCGCATGTCTTAAGCACCGTTAGACCAACAGCAGCAGCATCAGCATCAGCAGCAGCAGTATCAGCAGCTGACGACCGTCTGCCGGCCAGCTTGATAATCTACATAAATATTTGCCTAATGACAGGATGTCTTCGCCACAGACACACAGAGTTTCCCACAGCCACCGATCCTCTGAGACAGAGCGAATCAAAGAGTGGGCGTCATGTTTTGGTAGCCAGGCAAAAATGCAAACTGCCATTAAAAAAAAATGGTATAAAAAACAGTAAGAACAACAGAAATGTGCATCATGTACGTATATAGATCGTTGAGGTGCTAAAAATGTTTTACGAGTCTCAACAAATCGTGACCAGACTCCAACTTCAACCGATCCAGTCCCTGAGACCAAGCATCCAAGTCGGCGCATGGTGCCGCAGAGCTTCAGCGTCAGACAGAAGGTGTTGAGCATATAAAATGATGGTAAAAAAAAAACAAAGCTTGAACTTAAATTGAAATCGGCGAAGGAAGTAACGAATCCGAAATGTCCTTACTAAAGGCTTTCCTACAAGGACCCTCAAAAGAATGTCCTATTAACTAACTATATCTCGCTGATACCATTCTTTTAGCATAGTATAGTGAATATTAGTTTATGCATCCATTAGCTGAAGCTACCCATACCGATTTGTAGTGTATCATTAACTACAAGGGAATCGCGTGCAAAGAAGCTACAACGACAATCGCCAACAGTTCAGGCCAACGAAATCGACTGTGGCATCGATCATAAATGCCTCAAGAGGCGGGGGAATGGAAATTGGAATGGGAGACTGAGAATGGGAATAAACAGAGTTGAAGATCTTCTGGCCATAAGCCCGTTGTGGGCATCATCATTGCATGCACTATTGAACTTTTTGAATGAAACCGACAGGCTCCAGCAAACTGCAACAAAAGCAACAACAATACAATCACAACAACAAGGAACAACAGCAACCAGTTGAAGTAACAACATGACCAGTCAGGCGTTTGTGAGCCAACGGCAAGCTGTAATTTACACTCCTCAACGCTGGGGTGGCGTTGCCCCAAGATGTTTGTGGCAGCCAGCACAGCATCATCACAGCGGGCAGCTTGTCACGATAGCAGCAAACTTGGAGTTGGAGTTGCCGATCATGCCTGGCGATTACCTAAACGCACACACACACAAACAGTCTAGAGATCAGCAAAAGGGGTGTGTGTATGTATGTGTGTGTGTGTGTGTTTGTGTAGAGCAGAGATCCTTGAGCTGCGGCTGCATAAATTATAATGTGAGGGGCTGACCGGTTGCTGGCGTCGTCGTCTTCGTTGTTGCCGGTTGCTTCTGCTGCTGCTGCTGCTGCTGCTGGCACACTTATTGCGCAAAAAGCGCGCTTCACGAAGCATGGCAAAAGAGCTGAGTCTCGGATTCAAAAACTGCCACTGGGACACAGAGCGCGACTTTGGTTGTGGGCCCTCGATCTCCCGATCGTCGTCGTCGCGCCGGCGCATTGTTTTCATTTTATGGAGATTAACATTCAGCGTCTGCCGCCGCCGCCGCCTTCAACTGATATCAGCATCTGACAAGCATCCAAGCATCCGTTGCCATCGCTGCAATAACTTGCCTGCAGTTTCTTTCAAGTGCTCTATCGGTGGGGTATAGTGTATGGCTCATGCTGTTTGTATACGCTAAAGATTATTTTTTACTTACTCTCGTTGGACATTTTTAGCTTTTACAGAATACATTTGTAAATTCTGATCATTAAACCTATTTTTACAGGATGCTACAAACAGATATAGTAATTGCAAAACTAGCATAATAACGAAAGATATTAGGTATTATATAAGAGCATTCATACAGCAGTACTTTCTAAGTTATTTCCTTAACATTTTGTGTTATTGCTGTTGTTGTTTTTTGTCTCCCTTTACTGCGTTGACTTGTTTTTCATTTCGGCAAGTCACGACCCGCGTAATGAGCCAACTGAGACTGCAGCCAGCTCCATGGACCGGGTCTGAGGCTTATGATCTTCTCATTGTCTGTTGCAAAAGGAAGTCGCGTTGCCTGACTGGCTAACTGACTGACTGACTGCAAGCACACCAAAAAGAAGAACAGACAAAAAACCAAAATATACAAAAATGTTAATTTTTTTTTCCATTGGGCAATGTGCCGATAATTAACCTCGTTGGTGTTACGCCTGCTGCTGACCGGCATGAAAATTGATCGAGTTGCTGAAAATTGAAATTCAATTTGTAAATACGACGGCGACACGCCTGGGAATTGTATGGAACCAATATTGTTAGACATGGCTCAAGTCTTGTAAAGATTGAGGAATGAACGCAAAAAGGTTAGTCAAGTTATTAATGATCAGCATTACACTATCGAGTGAATCTGTCAAGAAATGAATAAAGAATGAACATCACATATGATCCAAAGACTCCGTCGAAGATGATCGTGTTTAAACGTAGAAGTAACTTTAGACAAATTTTCAGCTAAATTCAGTTTGCCTTGACCAACTCGTTACTTTTCCTTTCACTCGAATTTCTTTTGGTATAAAATTAACTTTATGCCATTCTTGTACGTTTTTTACAATCCCTAAGCCTTTAACTTTTAGCCACAATATTTCCGCTAACAAAGTTTCACGCTTCATCGTCGCAAATTTCTTTGTAGTTTCTCCACATTCCATTTGACTTTTTGGCTTTTCGACTTAAAAATCTTTAAAACAAATATGTCAATTATATTCGGGTTTGCTATTAAACCCAAGGCTGCATTTTTTTAAGCCTTTTTGTTACAAAAAACGAAAAAAAATCGAGTAAAAAACTAGAAAACTGTTTACAAATCGCGATTCTACGAACCTTAGTTGGAAAATTCCGCTTAACCCGTTGCTAAAAAAGCGATTTCCTTAAAAAACCTAGGAAAAGATCGAGCAAAAAATAGCGAATTCTGCGAAAAGCATAAAAAATGCTATTATCCTAGCGATATTTATAACTCTCGACCTAAACTCTGTCAAAAAGAGTTGAGAGCAGAGCAAAAAGGCTTGACCAGAACGAACAACTAGAGGCAAAGGGCAGTCGTCATTAAAAAAAGATGTGCGGGTCGACGACAGCATCACAATGAGGACAATTGCCACAAAAGGCTGCGATTGTACAGTGCAACCCGTAAAAAATGCGACCGCAACAAAAGGCTTGGCAAAAAAGGCTGAAAAAAGGCTTGGCAAGAGGGTGCGGGTTAAAAAAACGAAAGTCAACATCGCACTGAACAAAAGCAGCGTGCGCATTGCACATTATTAGCCAGGACTAAGGACGACGTAGGATGCGATGATTTGGCATGTGGCAAGTATCGTCTCCTCGAATCGAGGGTCATAAAATCGCGAGCGTGCGCTCGAAACATGCTTCCAAGGTTGCGAAAGGATGTGTCGCGCTAATCCTTCTTCGGTATTCGCAGTATGTTTGCCAATATTTTGATTTCGAAACTAAACAATACGCCCACTGAACTGCACCGAACCGGGTTCAGGTCAGCAGCAGGACGCGCAGAAGAAGGGCTTACTTTGCTTGCATTGCTTGCTGGAAGGATTAGTCGCGTTTAACCATGACGATTTCTCACGAATCGTTTCACTCTCCGGGGCGTTCTGTGTTGCTGCATTTAGCAAAGGATTACGGCCCATTTTAACCATAATTAGAGACAACAAGTTGTAAAGCCATTTGTGCTGGCCATGTTCGACTGGTTTCCCAAACTCCTCAAAACTCTTCCGACCACGTCAAGATGCCAAATCAAAAGTTAAATGAGTTGTCACATCGTCTGGTTCCTATACCATCATTATCATCTTACTCCTTCCAGCAAGGTCACTTCTATGTAAATTCGAAAAATACTGCACCAATTTTTTGCTACAGTTTTCCGAGTTCCCGAAAAAAGAGTGACATAAAACTAGAATTCCGAAAGGGTTCCTTAAAACGCTCACAATGTCCCAGCACGTAGTCGCTCTCCTTTTTTAACGATGTCGCTTTGTGCGTTTTTTGTATGACCGATCCAGTGGACTAGTTCGGGTGTAAACACTTTTATTATTCCCGGAAGCACTGGGATTTTTTTCAACTCTTTGTTTTTTTCCTTGTGTCGAGCATTCGTCGTGCCTCACTTTGAGGCAACTTTTTGTCGTCGCGAGTCGCATACGCGGAATTCTTTAGCCCAATTTTCACTTCAAGCAAAACTCAATTTCAAGTGCTGATTTTATGGCACGCATATATGTATGTGTTTACTGTTTAACATTTTAATTGTAGCAGCTCGAAAAGGTTGTCACAAATAGGAAAACTGTTTATGGCAGCAGCTTGGGAATGAGAGCGAAAGGATGAAGGTGAAAGTGTTGACTTAGTTGGTTGAACACGGAATTGGCTTCAGTTAAAATGATTTTAGTGAAATTTCGCCCGTACCCGCTGTCTTTTGGCTTGTCGTTTGTCAAGGCTGCGTTGGTCAGTTGTCATTAGCTAAGGTTAAAACTGCTCATTAGTCGGAGGTAAAAGGCAAATGGCAAAAGACGACTAGAAAGTAAAAGTAAGGGTATAGATTTTCTCATGCTAAAGGATGTGAAAGTATAAAAATAATATAGATCAATAGTAAAAGTAAAGTATGTAATGTTAACAGAACTATTTTGAAAATGTACATTTTTAATCTTACATCTGAGGAACCTTTAAAAAGGGGTTCAAGGATAATAGGTATATCAATATAAAACTTAAATTCGCAAACGAAACTGTACTATTATTTAATTCATTGATGATATTTAAAAGTTGCATAAGCACGCTTCTCTTTTTATGGCTAAGAGCACACTCTACCTAACATTTGCATAAGTCGTACGCAACA
The DNA here is from genome assembly GCA_035044485.1 of Scaptomyza reducta. NCBI lineage: Eukaryota > Metazoa > Arthropoda > Insecta > Diptera > Drosophilidae > Scaptomyza > Scaptomyza reducta. The sequence goes on along the minus strand of JAWNNV010000191.1, from coordinate 2,320,243 downwards.
CAAAAACACACTCTTAGAAAAAAAAACCTGCATCATGTAAACCACAATAACTAGAACAATTATTAGCCTAAAAATTGGGTCGCTGGCGTTTTGTAGTAAACAATGAACAGCCACAAAACAAACAACTGGCCAAAAACCACGAAAAAAGAACAGCAGGCCCGGGAAAAAAGCGAACAAAGTAAAAAATCAACAGGAGAACAAACAGATATGGCTCAGATTCAGGTCAGAGTGTCAATAGATGCATTGAGAAGTAGAACAAGAAATGCGGCTGGCCGCAGAGCAGTGCGACAATTTTTGCACGTGGACTGCACTCATAAAAAATAATTAGACCAAAAAATGCGAACACTTAGGGGAAAAATCGGGGAAAATGTACATAATCTGCGAAAAATGTGCATAAATAGCGAAAAGCGGCGACCTGCGGAATTCAAGCTAAAAATCTGCACGCAGGTCGAACTGATCTTTTTCTTTCTTAATTTTTTGCATTGTTTTGTTTGCCATTTCTTCTATTTATTTTTTGTTTGTCACGTGCTGCGCCCGCCGCTGCCTGTTGTAGTCCTTGGAAGCGGTCGGAAATTATGCGAAATTATGTCATGCCGCGAGGCTGGGCACTGGAACGAGATCAGAACATTGAGAGCGCATTTTCATTCTTGTTTGGGCACGGCGAGCGAGAAAAAAATATATATTTATGAGTCCGCTCATAAAAATGTTTACGCACATATTTATATATTTTTGCCCGCTTACGTAAGAATTTTGCGCGTTGTCCTTTTTATGTGTCGATTACCTTGAGAGTTTACGCAAAAATCGTCTGGCAAAAATAGTTTGAAATAGTTTTAGCTGACTTTTTTTGTTTGCTTTTATTTGGGCTCATTAGATGGGACCTGGATCTTTGTTGCTGCTGCTGCATCCGAGGCTCAAGGACACATCAGCTCGCTGCTGTAATTAAAAGTTTTTATTAATAACAAAACAACAAACCGTGCCTCATTAATTATCGTCAGAGTCGGAGTCGACGCATGGTTCTCTGTCCCCAAAGTTTCCCTCCAGAGTGTCCAGTTGTACATTCTGAATCGTTTTGCACAGACTCGTAAACAACATTATCAAGAGACACAGCGTTCGCAAATGCGATTAAGTTGGCAACATTAACTGGCGACAGCTACTCTCCCTAAAAGAAGACAGCGCCAGGCCAACCAGTTCCCCACGACTTTCAATTGCAATTAATCAAAGCAGCTTCACGCAGCAGTTGGCAGAGCCAGATCAGGTAGAGAGCTTAAGAAGTTGATCATCGATATGATATTACTTAAGATTTCTTATCATCGCATGATCGTCTCTATCTTAAGTCATACATTAAGTTAACGATAATGGCAAAACAAAAGTTATGTTGATATGTATATTAAATTGATTTTTCTTTACATTATAAAAGCTTCCTTATTTGAATTATTTTCTTGCTCTATAAACTCTTCGCAGTCCTGATCCACTTTCGAAATTGCTGGGACACTTACAAGTCGCAAATGAGTTGAGTTCCCAGGCAATGTTTCTTTACCTAATTACCGCAGTGTTTATTTTTTTTGGGGGCGATTCAGTTAACAAGCAGCTGCCTAAAAGATGGTCAACTTTCGACTAAAGCAAACCGAGGCCCAACCAAAACCAACAATTGCCGCCAATTAACATTGAATGTTGCACAGACAACCGACTTTAGCTTCGACTTCAATTTGGAGTCAAAGTCGGTATTCGTAGTCGGTTATTAAAGGGGTTCCTTGTGTTGGTTCCATGCTGACTGTTTGGGTGCATTAATCAAGCGGACAAATCGAGTTGCAGTTGCGTGAAACGAGTAGCTCATTGATTACGCAAAAGTATATATGTAAATTATATTACTGTTGTCAATTCGATGCGATAACGATATGAGGAGGCTCCGATTCCAAGGTTTCCAATGCAAAAAAAAAACGAAGAAAAAAAAACCACAAACATCGAATCATTTATTATTGTTTTTAATGACGTTACAAACACATACAGTTACGAAGCTAATGACATGCGACAAGTCAGCGCTTCACCGCAGGTGGAGTAACCGCTTCTGGAGCTGGGTGGCACTCAGTGACACGCTTCTGACCAATGCCAGTTGCATGCATTGAAACCGAAACGCGACGCTCTCGAGTATGCACTCTGCACTCGCGTCCCACTTCTTATCGCATGTTCGACAAAAAAAAGCTATGAAAATGCACATTACAGCACGTATGAAGCTAGCCGAATAGAACCACCTGATCCACCCGAGCGAACCACCAAGCACACTTCAAGTGCAAAGTGCAATTGAAGCGGGGTTAATGAAGCTCTTAACCAACTAGAGTATAATGATACAGCTGTTAGCTGAATTTAACATATTTTTAAAATCCTTTACCTAAAGTTTTATCCTAATTTAGTGCCAGACTAATAACAGGGCAATTATAGTCTCTATGCCAAAATACATGCGTTTATAAAAACCACTAAAAATGCAGCAATTAAGGTCAAAATTTGTGTCTCGGCCTTGAGACTAGCTGTGTGCTGCAGCGAATTAGATATGCTTAGGGAGCGAATTCAAGCGAAATTGGGAACTGAGATACCGCTCCATTTGCATTGTCAGTAGAGTGCTAAAAAGGCTAAAAGGTTTCACCGACCGATCGGCCGACCGAACAGAAATAACAGCAGCTGTTTGCAGTCCATAATTGAAGCATTCCGTAAGGTAATTGGTAGCGATTTTTTATGCCTGAACGCATAAATTAACACCAGATGAAACTAAAGAAGATCGGCAATTGGAGTCGGAAGATGCTTCAACAGATTTGTGTAATTGCAGAATGCGAAGACTTTCAATGCCGTTTTGTTTTTGGTTTTTTTTTTGGGCTGAGGCAAAGTAATCGCAGTTTTTGAGCTTTTAATACTCAAGTCCTAAGACGAGGCTCAAAAACATCCGAGAATTGAACTGATTATAAGGTTTGGTCAACAGGCAATTTAATTTTGGGTCAGAAGGAGCCTCGTTTATATGTTAATTTTGTGCCGACTTCTTGTGGCAAGCGTTTTGTACCTCATTAGAGCGGCGAAAGCGCGTTTACAAGTGTTAAATTGGCCAAATTATGGGTTGTTAACAGGATATAAAAGTAAAAGTGTCGGCCCGTAAACAGAATGCACCAGATTGCATACTTGTGCAGCAAGGCAGCCACCAGGTGCCACAAGGTGTCTGCCCCTAATAGCGCGCGGCTCAATTCAATTTTAATCCAGCCAAAGTCATAAAGCCAATGGTGTTAGCTTTTGCGATAATGTTATACGAAGTACGATATTGATGTTTAAATTAATGCTTTCAACGGAAAACCGATATAAACATTATGTTAAATCTATTTTAAAATGTGCATGTGTACTTATTTATAGGTTAAAGCTTTTTTATGAAGCATTTGCTATAAATAAATTCGCTAAAGTGCCTATTAATAAATACTTTGCATAATGAATTGCTTGGCGGCTATTAGGAAGTTATTTACTTAAATATCTACAAGTACTTTATCTCAACTGGCCACAGGATACAGAAAAGTAAAAGTGTTCTTGAAGCAGGTGGGCTTAAGCATTCCATCAAGCAATTGAATATGTGACTTGGAGGCACCATCAAATCACAGCACATCACCATCTCAGATGGGTTCGCGTCAAGGCTTCTTGTTTACCCAAGTCGAGTACTGATTTATGCACAAATGCAAATGAGCAAATGCAACTTCAAATGCTAATTGCGGCGACGGTCAAAGACACGATCACGACTCCAAAGACGATGACGACGATGACGACGACGACAAAGACGACACCCCAACAAGCTGGTAGCCAAAGTCAAATCGCAAAAGACAGTTCATCACTGGTGTAGAAGCATGTGTAGAAAATGAAACAGAAACTGCGAGAAGAAGTGAGAGACTAATCCAAGAAATGGACGGCAACGAATGTTGGCTCATTCATATGCAAATCTTGTTGGTGACCACAAATGAAATGCCAACACGCAGAAATGCAAACAGAGCATCGAATTGCAAATTATGGCACGGCCCTCAGACAAGGCAGCCCCCCACACCGCTCTCCTTTTGCTCTCGCGTGCGGCCGTTGACAAAGCTGCGTCTGAATAATTCTCTTGTTAGATAGACTCCAAGCTGAAGTTGTAGCCAGAGGCAAAAGCGCGTGCCCGCGGCTCCAACTTCCGCTGCCACGATGCGTGACTCTATCTACAAAGCGTGGCCATGGCCACAATCCATCCACAAGTTGAGCTTTCATAACTAATGCCAGAGAACAGCGCAAGCAACTTTTGGGTTTCCAGGAATCTCGTCTTGGTGACGAACTCATTGCTCCATTAGCATAACACACCAGGCCGTCCAAAAGAAAACGAAAAACGAGCGACAACGATGCTCAACGGATGTACGCTTGATTATGTTGTTGGACCTGCAGATGAGAATAAAACTGCGATTTGCGACCATATACACGTGGAAAAAATCTTTAGAAATTCAACTTTTCGTTTTAATTTTAGTATTCTTCATTTTCATTCAGGCAATAAATGTGAACTATTATAGTTTTTATATACCCTTAACCCATTGAAAATGGGTAAAAAGGGTATAATGGTTTTGTGCAAAAGTATGTAACTGGGAGAAGGAAGCATCTCCGACCCCATAAAGTATATATATTCTTGATCAGCATCAACAGCCGAGTCGATATAGCCATGTCCGTCTGTCCGTCCGTCCGTCCGTATGTATGAACGCGTCGATCTCAGAGACTATAAGAGCTAGAGACGCCAAATTTGGTACATAAGCTCGCCTAATCCCTAGGCAGTACAAGTTTGTTTTTAATTTTCGATAACTCTTCCCGTTTCCGATATACACATGTAATCGATAACAACAAAATCTTCAATTTGGAAAACTTTTTGATGCAGTTTGAAAGATTAGACTAAATAATGACAATCTGTGAAAATTTTATTGAAATCGGTTGAGAAACACTGGAGATATGGAGTATTGAAATTAAGAAGGTATGCACTATACGCGTATACATACACACACACTCACACTTACTTGCAAGCACTGACTGTATGCGTAAAGTATAGGGTTAAGGGTATAGTCTAGTCGGGATTTCTCGACTAGAGCCTTCTTACTTGTTTCTATATGCTCTAAGTTCTTTTAGACATTTTTTTTCCAAAGTGTACCACTCCGGAGGCTTCTGCTGCTGTTGTTGTTGTTGTTTGTGCCCGTGCATGACATTAATCACTTTTCTGTTTAAGATTTTTAAAGCAAACAAGGCAAACGCGCGGCTGACGCCAGTGAAATTTATGTACGAGCCTGCTCCGGAGGCAACAAGAAACGGTGGCTATGAAAATAGTTTTGTACACGTTCCAGCCCACCCAAATGGACAACAACTGGACAAAACTCGATACTCGTTTCTATTCCAATGTGACTACCGTCTGAACTGTTTGTTTGTGCGATCACGATCACGCGCTCCGATGCCGCTTTTCGTGTGTGCTTGTGTGCCTGTGTGTGCAAATGTTTATTCAAAGACGAGAAGATGCCAACGGCAAGATGACGATCCTAAGTAGCCAAAAAGGATTTGCCTGTCGCCGCCGCCGTCTTCATCTGCGTCATCTGCGTCTTCTTCGTCGTCGTCGTCGTCAGCGTTAATGTGCACGCAAACAAGCGTGATGTGGCAATTGTCTAGGGGGGAAAGAGGTTCGACCCGGCTCGTCTAAGTAGCCCATAAGTCGAGGTGTAGATCCATTAGCTACCAGGCAACAAGTGGTTCCTGTCTGTGTGGCCGTCGCTGCTGTTGCCAGAAGTCGTGTGGGTGTGCCACGAACTCTAAATCTCCCTTCAGTGTTTGTACAGCAATTGCACCTCCGGGAATTGATAAGTCAGTTGATTTTCGATACTCACATAGCACAAACGTATCTTACACTTCAGTGAGATGTACAAATTTACTTACGTTCTTGCTTGAGTAGTTCGTTTGAAATTCTTAAGAAACCAATCGATTGATAATGAGGCAAGGAATGAAGCCAAAAGTATGTTCATAAAAAGTAGCGTACCAAATCTTTGTACCTAATTTATTTCTACGCATAAAAAACAAGTTTGATTTGGTATCAGTTGTTGTTAGCGTTAGGGGGAACTTTAGTTGGTCAATTAAAAAACGGTTTCTTTCAAGGTCGTTTCTTTTTTTTTAGGTTTATGCGAACTCATTTCCGTTATTGCTGCTGTTCCCCATATTTGGTCACGTTTCTTTAACCAATGGCCAACAAACAAATTCCATGTTCCCAGAAGCCAAGAACACTGACGTCAAACCTTGGCATAGTCGTAATCGCATTAACCCGGCTGCTATTTTGGATGCCCATTGATTAACAGAGTGTGCGTTTGTGTGTGTGTGTGTGTGTGTATTGGGGAAAACATTTTGCTCAATGAATGTGAGATGGTACCGAGAACGGGAAACTATTTGTATATATAATAGCAAAGCGAAAATTGAGAGCAAATTGCGGGCGAATGCGTTGAAGAAAACCAAATAGACTCAAATATGTGTGTTTGCGGGATCGTTATGAATGTATCAGTCACATGAGCATTGGGGCGAGCTCATTACGTGGAACGTGGAACGGAAACGTGCGTCAGGTTGACGTCGCCGCGACGCGTGGCCTCAGCTGACGTTGAGCAGCAGCTAGCAGCCAGCAGCCTCCTTCTTCTTCTTCGCCTCCTCGTAGCCCCCAACGTTGAAAAATTGTTATGCGCAAATTGTTGGCACATCGCTCAAAATACTTAACACTAATTGCGCTTACGCACGAAATAGCGTTTAACCTTCACACAGGATTTAGTTTAAAAAACGCATCCGAACGCATCTGAATGCTTGTAATCGCGGCCTGCAGCCCGCAGCGAGAGCTTAACAGTAGTTAAGCGATCGTTTAAAAGCCTCAAGTTTTTGTTTCTGAGCGCGCCAATTGGCAATTTTTCAATGCGTACAGCGCTTAAAATGCGATCAGCACTGAAAGATAATGTCGGCCCCATAATGTCCACGATATTCAACAGAGGAGATCTCTCCATTCGACATGCTAGCCAGCCAGCTGTATGAAGCTGCGGGGGCACCTGTGTCTCTTCAGGCCAGATGAATTGCCGGATAAAAGGAGCGTTCAGCGCGTCAAGGTTGCCAGGCGGCCAGACAGCCAACAACACAAGCCAACAGTCCAACCGGCCAACGGGCCAACGGGCCAACGGGCCAACAAGGCAACAGGCCAACAAGTCGTTGGCTTTGGACACAAAACGCGCACAACACGCGACAATGAATTTCGCATATGTCACAACGCGACAGACAACTCAGGAGGCTGCGACGTTGGAGGTGGAGGCGTCCCCATGTAAACACACACACACACACACACACACACAAACACATTCACATAAGTGATGGAGCAGCCGAAAGCAGCTGAAAAGACGCGTAAATGCTGCATTGCTTTTTATTTTATTTTATTTTACTTTTTTGTATGTGTTTTGTTTTTTTTTTGTGGATCTGACACCGCTGCACAATCACTTTTATTTGGGGATTGTCACGCTACAATCCAGTTGATGAGGCATATTCGAATGATCATGTATATGAATGTGAATGTATATAATTATGAAGAGAAGAAATAATGGAAGAAAATCAAGATATTAGATTGTTAGGAATATCATTTGTACAAGCACATTGAAAGATATCTATGTGAAAAGTTTGGACTCGTTCCTTTTTCTGTCGTTTTTAAAAGGGAAATTACGTTTCAAACCTTTATTGTTTAGAGGGTAAATCATAACTATCTATCTCTTCAAACCCCATTCTTAAAGTTATATGAATCTTTAGCTCACAAGTTTATGTCGATAGTTTGTTTTCACTTAACCCTAAACAAAGAACAATAGGTTTAAAAACGTTATTTGCAGCTCATTAATGCGATCAGAGCAGCCGAATGTAAGTCGAGTGTAGCTTTGTGGCTATCCTTGGCAGCGCGATGCATACTGTAAATGCCCGTATATTCCAGAGTGCGCTTGCAGCGGCAATAAGCGGCGATCACAATAAATGCCAAGCATCGATGGCTTTTACAGAATTACGCACAGATACGCTGAGTATTGGATAATTTTGTATTTTGTCTTATATATATATATTTATTTTTATTTTTATTTTTTGTGGCATGTCTGTGCAATTACCTTTATGTTTATGCGATTTCGTTAACAAAAAGAAAAGGAGGCTTTATAAAGTGTATATGGTATATAGTATAGGCTGGAACAATGGCAACAGGTGGTCACTAACATTGGCTTGTTCTGCCGCCAAAAGCAGATTGAACCAAGAGCTTTTATAACTATATTCGACACCAAAAAACTCCTCTTGGCTAAGAGCAAAGCTTTAAGTGGCAATTGGGCAACTGGCGGCATTTGCCAAATTGGACGCTGATTGCCGACAATTTGGGGATTTGAAGCCGCCTAATGATTCTTAATTTAAAGCAGCAGCAAATGACACCAAAACATCGGATGAGCTAAGGATCTCTCTCTCTTCTCTGTGCTATCTTGTTGGCCAAGGAGGCACGTGCGGCCACGCATGGAAGCCGCACAAATCGTTAATAGCCAATCCGGCCACAAGTCCAAACCAGCCAGAGCGGATATTGCATTGGCCAAGAAATTAAAAATATATATACGTTGTTGTTGCTGCTGCATCTGTTTGTAAGCAATTGGCCATACTTTACTTACATATATCAAAATGCATGCATACGCAAGGGGGAGCGAGAGGTAAGACGCGTGTGCGACCTGCAAAATAGCCAACAATAACAATTACATTGGCTATAACAACGGCATTGCGTTGCCTGTATTATTTTTGGCCAACTTGAGCTCGCATATCGCGAAAAACAAATCAAAGGCAAGTTCACGCGTCATCACCAGCAGGCCACAAACACACACACACACACACACACACGCCCACGTCGGACTTAAAACGTTGTGTCTTGGCGAACAAATTTTCTGGCGATTTTTCCCCCCACGTTTTTCCTGTTGACGGCCCCCATCGCAATTGACGTCATTGACGTGCCTGCAAAAGAATTTGTTTTTCGTGAAAAATATTTGTGTGTGGCGGCTTTTATAATACTTACGCGTCTTATATATATATATATATATATACATATATATATATTGTAGAGCATATAGTGTCATTATAATTTTGTTACGATCTTTGCACAAAAAGTACGTCCACACCCTGAGCACTTCTTGTTTCACTATCTATCTACTCTATCTCTACACAAATGCTTGATATACAAGTTTACTTTCAGATTATAATAGTATGTAATCAGAGTTTTTTTTTTTTGCAAGCTCACGTGAAACCTATTTATTATTAGCTGCGTGAAGGTTCATTATGCAGACAGTTAGAGCGAATTACAAAAGATTGTGATTAGATTTTGACTTGGAAAAACAAATATCAGAATATTATAAAAAATATATTTAAAAAAATCAAAGTTTTCTGGATTTTTAAAGATTTTTTTTAAATTTTTCTATTGATTGTAAGGAAAGGGTCTTCACAAACCGTTTAATATTAATTTATCCAATGTTTTTAGTTTCCAACATTATGTAGTACACATGTTTATATGAACACACACTGAAAGAAATTCATGTGGGCAGCCATAACGACAGATCATACGTCGTTGAAATTGTTTGTTGGTTGTCTGCTGACGCCTGTTTTTTATTTTTCTGTTTCTTTACTGTGTCTGTGTCTGCCCAGATAGTATTTTTGGGCCAGCAATTGTTTAATTTTTTTAGTTATTTTTTGCCGCTGTTTATTGCCATTTTTTAGCTGCGGGGCCCTCGCGTTGATCGTCATCACCTGGTTTTGGTTCTGGTTCTGGTTCTGGTTATGAGTTCTGGATCTCTATCTCACTCTTACTCTTACTCTGGATGAAGTGTTGTTGGCCTGTTTAGAATCACGATCGGCGGCTAAAACGCGTCATTGGGGCGCACGTTGCAAAAGTTTGTTGCTGGCAGGGGCGGGGTGGTGTGGGGTCGTGTGGCTGGCTGGTTAGCTGGCTGGCCAACTATTTTTAGCCATGAGACGAGCCGCTAAAGTATTTTGGTCATCAGTTTTGAAAATATCTACAACAACAACAACAAGCGGTGTGGGACGCTGCTGCTGATCGACGGACAGTTTTATTTTTCCAACCAACAAATTATTTATAAGCCAAAAATCAGATGGAATTATTTATAAATGGCAGCGAGACGACCTTGTTGTTGTTGCTGCTGTTGTTGTTGTTTTTACGGTTTCGGAGCACGCCAGAAAGCGTCCTTCACCCTCAATTATTGTGCGGCCATAAATGCCAGCCAAAATATGCGCATATCAAATAAACCAACCCAAAAATTTGTTGTTGCTGTTACATTTTTTCGGGGGGTTGGGGAGAGGCTGAAGAAATTTATTGCAAATAATTGTCACAGTGGGTGGGAAAAACCACATTAATTAATTTCCTTTGATTGCTGACACAAAAACAGACTAAAACTAAAATAGCCAAAAGTAATATATTGACAAAATTATTCAAAGTAGTTTTGTTTTCAACACATTTTTGATACCGCCCTCGCAATATCACTCAGCACCACAACACACACACACACTCTTTATAATTATATAGTAGTACAGTCATTCGATGTAAATAAAATTTTTAAGCAAAACAACTTTTTTTTTCTATTTTTGTAAAAATAACATTTCATAAATTATATTTCACATTCCAGGTGAACAACAACAAATAAATAAATCATGTGAAAGAGAGACTGACCCTGAAAATGTAGAACCATTTTTATGACCACTCTAGATTAGACATCTAGATCTCTCTCTCTCTCTCTCTCTCTCTCTCTCTCTCTCTCAGGCTTAGCTGATGCCTGCTCATAGATTTTTATGATCCCGAGCAAGCCACCGTCTTCAACTATTGCATAACATTGCGTTCGCGTTCGCGTTTTGGGTTGTTGGTTTTTATAGGTAATCGTCGACGTCTTTGACCTTACGCAAAATTATATCATAAGCGAGAGCAGCAGGAACAATGGCTAGAAACAGGAATTAGGGATGAAGAATGCGTGTGTATGTGTCGTGTACGTGTCGTGTGGATGTGGATGTGTGTGTGTGTTGTTGCTGCGAGGCATTCATTATGTTGACGAACTTAAAGTATTCAACACCTCGTGACAATTTCCTGTACTCAAAACTCATGCATAAATGCAAAAACGTTGTATTCAACAGGCAGGTGAATAAATTCACACTACCATGCTCTAACGGTAGCAACATCCGACAGCTAGCTCATCTCCACACATACACACGCAGTCACATTTTAATTGCTAGGATAACGCATCACAAAAATAGAATTCATTAGCAAATTCAATACAGGTAGCTTGATGCGCATCCCTTGACAATTATTTCCGGCGTTTGTTATTTTCTTTTTGATTTTTTTTTCCACTTATCAAGATTGCCTTTTTTGGGCTTCACGCCCACGAGTGGAAATCTGTGTGTGACCAAACGATCATTTCGTTCGCTGGCATCCTAGTTAGGCGTTTTCCTTCTCTCAGTTGCGGTATGTTTACTGACGAAGGCTCAGACAGCAACCAGCTGTGCAGCACTTTGGGGGGTGCCCAGATTGTAGAGTATATTGGAGGAGAGTGTACACGTGTTTGCTGACCACCGAGAGACCAAGTCTCAACCGGACAGACAGAGGAGAGACTCACGATTCTTGTGCATCGCTTGTCGGCACAAAAGTGACGATTAAAGCGAAGGCACAACAACAAAACGTTAAAACAAAATTAATACCAAAGGCAGAGGCAAACAGTCGTCGTAAAAATACAACAAAAATATAAAAAAAACAAAAAAAAAAACGTGGCCAAAGCCCATGATCCTTTATGGCTTAGCACGAAGACAACAGCAGCAGAAGAAGCAGTTTGCAGGCCGCAGATTGAGTACCAAGATTTCAAAAGGGGCGCGTGATCGCCATCAAAATGCTCGTGGAGGCAATTTAAATTGCTGAAGCTGCAGTTGGGGTTCCAAATCCGAGTCCAGAACCTGCTGCTGAGACAAAGACGGACGCGAATCGAGAGAGACAGAGAGAGAGAGCGAGATAGAGTGTGTGTGAGGGAGAGAGACGGGTAGAGCCTGTCACTCGCGTGCTGGGTGTTGAAAAATTTTGGCATTCGTCTGTTATTTATAACAAGAAGAGCTGCCTTCAGCTCATGGATGCTCTCGACAACAACAATCGCCACCACCGTGTGCCACAGGCGACTAAAAGAAGTCAAGGTTATGTCTAGGCATGCAACTATGTTAGTAAATGTGTTTGTGTGTCTGCAACGTTGTGCGGCGTTAATTTATAGTTTGTTGCGGCAATTTAGTGCAAAATAGCTGCGAGTATTATTGTTGACTGCAATTTGTAGCTGTACTTAAGTTGATGAGAAAAGTGAAAATAATGTCAGTAATTAGTAAAGTTCCTTTAAATAAAATACTTTCAGTACCTTGGCTTCCCAACCTATTGTATTTGATTTACTTTTAACAATCTTGAGATATTTAATTTTTATTGTAATAACTAGCAACTAAAACTAATAACTTATCCATGCAAAATACAAACCAAGAAGTCTGAGGTAAAATTTCAAACACGCGCGCACAGCATTTTCAAGACTTACCCAACACTAAATGCTATGCAGCACAAGCTGATTGCTATGACACGCATGCACTCATGTAAGCTGACGGTCTGGCAGCGCTAATCGCACGCTGTCTAAAGCTGTAATGTATGTGATTTTCGTTAAAGGCGTTAATTTTGTTTGCAAATTAAATTATATTAAAACAAAATTTCTCTGCCAGGTGCAAAACTATTAGCAGAACAAACAGGCCAAACACTTGGCTGCTTATTCGTTTCATTCTGTTTCTCGGTTTCTCCGTAACAAATTATATGAGCGAGCAAATTTCGATTTTTATTAACGCAAACAAGCATTAATATCAACTTTATTTTCACTTGATTCGTTAAATCTTTGACTGCCTTTTGTGTTCATACTGTACATACGTAGGTATATAATTACAGTGGCAGCAGCTGTTGCCTGATCTCTGACTGATGGGTTGGCTGTCCAAAGAAATCAGCGCAAATTGGCATCAAAACAAATATTTGCCCGAGGTGGACAGCCAAAGCTCAGCCCCAATGCCTAATGACAGGATGAGTCCTCGACACCAGCAACAGCAGCAAGAGCAGAAGCAGCTAACAAACAGACAGTTTGGACACGATTGGCTGCGGGCAGACTTTTCACACATCCAGGGTGCGATGTGGCACACACCTTGTTGACTGTGTCAATTCTGGGAATGTCCGTTGTTGCTTTTGCTGTTGCTGTTGTTCATGTTGAAACCAAAAGGCAATAAAACGTTGCTGCAAATTAGCGCTTTATTGCGTGTTTGTTTGGCTTACGAATCCAACCGGATAAGGGTTCCGTCTGCTGATTTTCGCTTAAGCGAATGCCGTTAAGTTCTTGTTAAATCAAAATTATAGCCCACAGTTGTTGTTAAATTAAATACAAATAGTATATACTACTAGTAACAGTTGCGTTCTTCTTTCTTCTTATATAATCTGTAAGCTTTTATTGACATTTAATGCACATGCATAAAGGAGTTTTCATATTTTCTCTTCTTAACGTTTCATCGTTTCTTTAATTTTTTTATTATCACAACCAGGTTTCGTTTCGTTTCGAACGTTGCCTTAGAGGTTTCTATAGCTCAGCTATATTCATATAACGTCCAGGTCTGTACAACCATTTTGTTGGCTATTTTGGTTCCACGTTGCACCTTATCACATTTTTGGTTTCTTGGTTTGAAGTACCAGTTCCAGGTACCAGATTTTGGGGGTCAGTGTTAAGCATCTGTAGCAAACTGAAGCATCTAATCTAGACCAGACACTGCGGCGTGTAGACATTCACCAATGAATCCCAGCCACAGTCGGCCAACTCATGTACCCTCTGCGGATTCCAATCCAGGCCACAAACAAACTCTGTGTGTTGAGCATTTATCTCCTGTGCAGACTCACCGCGCTCCAGATCCCAAATGCTGAAGACACATGGAATATTAATAACTTTGCAACCGAAATTTCTTTCATTGTGCACTTACCGTGTGGTAAAATCATAATTTGCCGAGGCCAACACTGTTGACGAGTGTGGAGAACAAGCTAAACGTCTGACCGCAAACTCTCCCGAGTACAACTCAAAAACGTGTGTCCGCATCTTGCGCAGATCCCAGCCTCGAATCAGTCCATCCGATCCTCCTGTCAGCAAGATATTGCGATCATAGTGGCTCCAGTCACAGGAGAGTGCCTCACTTGCATGCGCCTCGATGCTCATCAGGGGTTTACCTGTAAAATCAAGAGAATTCCATAAGTTCAAGTGTCCATCGGTACTTACGCTCGCAAAGAGATTCGCAATCAGTGGCGAAAACTTTGCACAATATATCAAATCATTGTGTCCCACAAACGTCGTGATGGAGTTCTGCCTGTTGCAATCCCACAGCTTGAGTGTACAGTCCCAACTGGCCGAGAGCAGTGTGTGATAGTTCCACTTCTCGCCCCAATCCAGACTATAAATCTCGTTCTTGTGTTCCTGCAGACAAATCAACGGCTGTTTGGGCGTTTGCTCTGTCACCGCCGACTCAACATCCAAGCCCGACCAGATTTGCAGCGAGCCATCGCCCGAGGCTGTTGCTGCAATATCGGCGGCATATGGGCACCAGGCGACATCAAACAACCCATCCGACCACTCCAAGCGACACAGCTCTGTAAGATTTGATGAATTGACTTTGGTGTTGTTAGCATCATCTGTAGAGTTTTGGGCAAGCAAAAACAGCGAACCACCTCCAGCAAGACCGTATAGTTGGCTAGAGAAATATAAAGTGAAATGTTAATTTATGTCTGGTGTTGGTTTTGTGTTCTAACTTACCTTGTAGCTAGGAGCATATGATTTGCCTCGAAAGGTGAGAAGCGCAGGCTATAGCCATGACGATCAGTTGTGGTGTGGCTCTGTTTTTGCATTCTGTATGTGTTGTTATATCTGAAAAAAAGAGAAAAGGTAAAAATATGTTATATATTTATATATGTGAATATAGTCTTAACATCTGATTTCGTTACTTAATACTTGTATATTATAAAAGAGAAAGCTGCTACCGGCTCTTCGCAAACCAACCCTAATCTCTTTGCATCTTAAAGTCGTTGTTATTAAGCTTCAAACCAAAAACTTACAACTGCCAAGAAATATCGCCTTTAGGTATTAGGCAAATTCAACTGTTGAACAGTTCAAGCGAAAGAAAATCGATATATTGACATATGATTTACTATAAACCGTTGACTGAGTGCACCAGAAACTAATAAGGTTTCCCTGGGAAATACTCAACCAGAAGCAAACTTGCGTATAAAAACTTTGCGTGAACTGGACTGACATTTAATTGGGAGTGACAACAAATGGTACTATATAACATCCATTGCTAATCCTCGAAAGAACTTACGACGCTAGCTAGCTGGCCAGCTAGACATCATGGAACACAACAGAAACGTGAAAAACTGACCTCGCACGAGGTCGCGAACGCTACTTGACATTAGAGCCAATTTGGTCAAACGCAACTGAGAATGTGAAAGGGGGGAGGGGCTGCAAAAGAACTGCGCAAAATACAATGTTGTTTATACAAGCAACTGCATAACGGGCAAATCCATTTAGTGGACGACGCAGTGAAACCCCACGGGCAGGGCCAATGCAAAGGTATATAAGCAGGTTGTCCAGCACGATCCGGTCGCATTTTCCGCTAACAACGACGAATTGCAGAACGTTTCAATCGGAGCTCCGGGCGCGAATAATATATCTATTAGAAACTTAAAAAGCTTGAAGGGAAAAGTTCATCGTCAAAGATGGTTGTTTCCGTGAAGGTATTCAAGAAGGCCACACCCAACGGCAAGGTTACCTTCTATTTGGGCCGTCGTGACTTCATTGATCACTTGGATTACTGTGATCCTGTGGATGGTGTTATCGTTGTAGAGCCGGACTATCTCAAGAATCGCAAAGTATTTGGCCAACTGGCCACAACCTATCGCTATGGCCGTGAGGAGGACGAGGTCATGGGCGTCAAGTTCTCCAAGGAGCTTATCCTGTCGCGAGAACAAATTGTGCCCATGACCAATTCGAACATGGAGATGACCCCAATGCAGGAGAAGCTAGTGCGCAAACTGGGCAACCACGCGCATCCATTCACCTTCCACTTTCCACCCAACTCGCCCAGCTCCGTGACGCTGCAGCAGGAGGGTGATGATCTGGGCAAGCCCCTGGGCGTTGAGTACACCATTCGTGCCTATGTTGCTGACTCCGAGGACGATCGTCAGCACAAGCGGAGCATGGTCAATCTGGTAATCAAGAAACTCCAGTATGCACCACTGAATCGCGGTCAGCGTTTGCCCAGCTCACTGGTCAGCAAGGGTTTCACTTTCTCCAACGGCAAAATCAGTCTGGAGGTAACTCTAGATCGGGAGATCTACTATCACGGCGAGAAGGTTGCAGCCACTGTGCAGGTTTCCAATAACTCTAAGAAGTCTGTGAAGAGCATCAAGTGCTTCATTGTGCAGCACACTGAGATCACCATGGTGAATGCACAGTTCAGCAAGCATGTCGCACAGCTGGAAACCAAAGAGGGTTGCCCCATCACACCAGGTGCTAATCTGACCAAGACTTTCTACTTGATTCCACTGGCAGCTAACAACAAGGATCGTCATGGTGAGCAGTCAGATTCCCTCTTTTGCAATTCGAGTCTTAAAAGGCTTCCTTAGGTATTGCGCTCGATGGTCATTTGAAGGATGAGGACGTCAACTTGGCCTCCTCGACCATGGTACAGGAAGGCAAAAATACGGGCGATGCCTGCGGTATTGTCATCTCGTATTCGGTGCGCATTAAGTTGAACTGCGGCACTCTGGGCGGTGAGATGCAAACGGATGTGCCATTCAAGCTGCTGCAACCGGCACCTGGTAAGGAATACCATAATCCCTTGGCGAGAGTTTCACGTCTTAAAGGTTTCCTTCTTCCGAAAAAGGCACCATTGAGAAGAAACGATCCAATGCGATGAAGAAAATGAAGTCCATTGAGCAGCATCGCAATGTCAAGGGTTATTACCAGGACGATGATGATAATATTGTATTCGAGGACTTTGCCAAGATGCGCATGAACAATGTCAATATGGCTGATTAAAGGGAACTCAAGGATTAAGAAGAACACGTATCGAAAGCACTGAAAACTTTGTTGCAGCAGTCTCATCGAGACCCAAAAAAAAAACCAGAAAACAATCATTGTATTATAACCGTATCTATTAGCGCGCACTCCTTATCCTATATATACAAACTTAAGTGGATCTGGAGTTTTTTGAATGTTGAAATGTTAAAACGAACGCCGTGTCCGTCCTTATTATAATTACATATAAATGTGTTATGACGATATTGCAAAACTTACAGCTTGATTAACCAAGTATGAGTTAACAGTTGCTTTGGGTGTCTTTAAGAATTTCTCAAGGAGTTCTTGTTGCTTAGGCTTTCAACTTCAGAAGTCGAATGAGCTAAGGAATCCGAATGCAACAGCGAGGAAGGCTTTTAAGGGTTGCTGACAGGGGGTTGCAAAGCTGCCAAGTCGTTTAGCATTATAGGTCAGGCCGTGTTGCCAAACAACCCCTAAACTTAAGTCAGCCAATCAGCAATCGTTTGTTGTTTTGGACATGGCTGTTTTCTAACGGCCAAAAAAGGAAGTGCGAAAACAATTTCTGTATGCTAAATAGGTAAGCTTTGAACTTGGTGGCAGTTGTGCAAACAGTTCTTGCTTTCCATGTGCTGCTGACCTTGATAATGCCTGAGGCCAGCTGCCTAATGTCTGTGTCTCATCACATCACAACATGGGTTTGTTTTACATAATGGCAAACAACGTAACGGCCGCAGACTGAAGTTGAAGGCGGGAAAGTGGAAGAGCGGGAGCTGCAGTTTGGATCGTTCGAGCATTGCACAATTGATGGAGGGACTGGAACAGCATTCGATCGATTTCACACACCGCTGAACTTCCGGCTTTTTGGCTTCGGCCATGCCCCGACCAGAAGAGCCAAGCCCCAAAACACAGAGACCTGCCTATAAATGGACAATGTTGTTGTCAAAATCCAGCCACAATTTTGACGAGCTTGCAACGAGATGGAGCTCAAAGTCGCGCTACTGACTCTATTCCAACTATTGCTAGTTGCAGTGCCGCCAGCACAACTCCAGCACTATTATCATCCACACGCGCATTCCCACAGGCAACAGTTGTATTATGATGCAGCTCCCCGTCTCCGACGCTTGGAATTTTCACCTGCTCCCGCTCCTGCGTCCTATTTGAACACCTTTGTACCGACACCTGCTGCACACTATCAGCAGCATACGCCCAACTTTCAGTTAATCAACTATCGGCCCAGTTATCAGCCTCTGGCATTGGAGTATCAACAACAGCAGCCACCTGTACCAGCAACAGCACCACTTGCTGCCATCTATCCGCAGCCCAGTATGCAGTATTTGCAGCGCTCGATATCGCCACATGCGGAACTGGCCAAGTATCGCTATGAAGGCAACTATATGCCAATACAGCATCGTGTGGCAATTGCACCGCAACAACCACCACCATCACTGCAACATCAGCAACAGCAACAGCATCATGAGCAACAACAGCAGCGTCGCATTGTGGATCAGATGTATAATGTGCCGCCGGCTCTTTTCACCAGCGATGTGTTGCATGTGGTGCCCTCGAGGACAGCAGCACTCCAGCAACAGCAACAGCAACAACAACAGCAGCAACAAGCGGAACGTTCGCGACGCTATGCCAACAATGAGGATGTTGATGCAGTTGCAGCAGAATCAAGAACTAATTCAAAGAAACCCAAAGACACAAAAGAGACGAAATATTTTCAGTAAGCAAATGGAATCTTGAAGGAATTAAGCTCCTAACTTTCACACATATTCAACTTAGCGACATATTTCTGAGATTTGATGGACCCAATGGACGCAGTCACGGACATGTTCTCGAGTATCCCAAATCACAGGAGCGTCGCTTTGAAACTCAACGTGGCACCAATCGTTACAAAGGCGAGGTGAACTATAACTCATAAGACAAATTCTGTATTCAATCCTAAAATCTGTTACTAACTTTAAGGTGATTTGGTCGGATCGTCGGGGTGGTCACGGGGAGCATCGTTGGGATTTGGCTCAGGGAAAACTCTGAGCTGCTTATTTACATATCCATCACACACTCTCTCTTCCTCTCTCTCTCTCTATTTCTATCTGTGTTTTTCATTAACTGCATCTGTGCTCATTGTACATTTATAAGTAAAACGTGACTTTTCATAATTTTGGAGTATTATTTATTTAAGAGCAATGATTTGGCGTGAAATTTGAAAAGCCCTGCAAAAGATTTGCATAAGAAAGCAGGCATCTCATTCTTGCCATAGGTCAGTGTCTGGAAATCCTTTGAATATGTTCTCACGGCCCAAAGGACTAGACATGAAAAAGTGGACAGTCCGGTTACACGACTTTCTTGCTGCTGTTAATGTTGTTTTTGTTGTTCAGTGGCTATCACTGGCCCATGGAAAAAGGTCATCTCGTCTACTACTATCTGCTATCCTTTAGCCCGAAACTGGTTTTAAGCAATGACCCGAAATGTCCTGTAGTTACTTAGTTACAACAACAGACAGTCCATCAGCTTACAAATGCGGGTCGTATGCAAATGTGACTCTAAAGGGGTTGCAGATGCAGCCGGGCTGTCTTGTAAGTCGGTGACCTCAAGGGTTGCATCTCATTTGCATAATTCAGAAGGTGCTCGTAAAGTGACACAAATGCCCCGGGCCAAGCAATGTCCAGCAATTAGTTGTAGTTAAGGCAAACAGCTGACCAACTCACATGTCTAAAGAGCACGAATAGAGCACAAGGATCAACACAAGATCAATATTAAGTCTGGCGCATTATTATGCAAGTTTATGATCCTCGTTGTGCAGTCTGAATAATGCGGGTATGTCTCCCTGTCACTCATCGACGACTGTCCAGAACCGGTTCGGTGTTGTTCTGGCCGATAAGGTCATCAGTGTTCTTGATAACCCTTGGCTCGCACTCTTTCTTATGGTTCTCACACTGTCTACTAATTTATGCAAGGACATTGCGAAAGGACACTATTGCCAGCAACTGCGTTTGCGATTGATGTGGCGTGAGTTCCAGTTTCCCAAGGCAGACAATCCAGGCGATCCAACCGGTTTGACCGGCCCAAGCATTGGTTTGCTTTGGGCGAGCATCTTGGGTGACCACGAGATCGTTGTGAGAACTTCCACATTAGATGGCCTTTGTCGTCAGCACCTAAAACACAACTGGCCAAACGGGTTCTATGTGGTCGATTGTTTTGAATCTTCTCTTTCGCCAATTGTACAAAAAGGGTTAGCACATTCAATTATGCGTAAATAACTTTTGAATACTAGCGAACCTATGTGACCCAAATTTAATAGTCAAAGATTATTTAAAAATATACTTACATTGAAAAATCCAAACACATTTTAATAATTTTTTTTAATTAAATATTCTAAGCCAAAAGATCATACAAAAAACTTTCATTGCTTACAGTTTACAAACTATTGAAAGTCAGATTTGTCTCTGAATAATGTTATGCATGTTGCCAGATTGAGTCGGCTTAAATTACAAACTACATGGACTTGCGGAACTTTCAAAGAGGATATGAGTACATAGTTATAATATTTAAGCCTCCTCGTTACTGGTACTGATGATACTGAGGCTGTTGCTGATGCTGTTGCTGTGGCTGATGCTGATATTGCTGCTTGGATTGACCGTAATCCTGTTGTGCCTTATGGCCACCGGCACGAAGCAGCTGCGTTGGTGGTGATGGTGTTGGGATCTTAACCACAATATCAGTGGGCTCACGGATAACCTCCGCCTTGAAGCCCTCCTTGGGATCGGCTGTGTACTTGACCGTACGAATGAAACCATCCGAATCGACGACAGAGTAACTACCCTTGATGACTCCACCGTCGCGGACTTCCTTACGATTCTGATAGTTGGTGAACTCGTCGTCTTTCACATCGAAGCCAAACTGGTACGAGGAGTTTTGCTGCAATCGACAGACAGAAAGACAGATACATGTTTATGTGCACCAGTTGCTGGGCATTTCATTTCGAGCATTTCAAATGCGTAGCGCAGTTTGACCCAGTTTTTAAATGGCCAAGCCAGATGCATTACATCACTACATTATGCCTGCTCCGCATGCGTGTGGGTGTGTTTAGTTTTACTCCCCAAATCTTAAGCTCAGACCCAATACCCCATAACCAATTCCCCCGGCGCTCAACACGCACAAGTGAAAGTAATTGGAGCTGGCTTGCATATATTTAGTTTGTGGTATGGAGTGATCGCATGTCTTATGCAACAGCTAGGTAGCGGTAGAAGCAGTTTAACTATTCCCCAGAAAACTTATTTTCTTGTTTTTATTTTTTGTTTTTTGCACGTAATGCGCATTGAGGCCTGTCCAAGTTTTTGTTACATTGTGTTTTTTTTTTTGCCGACGGACAGTGCATAAATTATGCACAAGGTCTGAGGCTTGTGGCCTGGTGAGGAAGCGACAACCGCAATCGCTTCAATCACTTACAATCCCATCGAGCTCAAACTGGGTTAAGGTAAGCCAAAACGTGGCCTAGGGGCGTGTCCGTAACTGCAGTCCATTCTTTGTTCTTGGCCTGACGTGGCCCAAAAAACGTAAGCAAAAGTTATTGCATTTTGCAGCATACAACTGACAAAATTGGAAAGGCAATTGGCCAAAAAGCTAGTTTTGAGAGCCGGTTCTAATGCGTGCACTGTCCATTCGGAACTGGGTCTAACGGTTATATATGGGTCGCATTTGAAAGTGATTGTAACTTGCAGCATTGCGATCGTGACAAGAAGTGTGACACTTAATGCCACTACTTCAGCAGATCTGTCTGAATTGCTGATAATTGCATGGTAACATAGATAATGATAATGCAATGCAAAGAGTTATTGATTAGACCGTAAATTTAAGCACTTACTTAGTTAAATGTGTTGCTATAAACATAACTTTGGTTATTACTTATTCAACTTCAGGATAAATCTGTGTTTACGACAAGTACGTTTTAGAATCAGCTAGCAGTTGTCGTAAACACACAAAAACTGTTCTCGTAAAGTTATCAAAGACTTCCCCCATCGTATGCAAAACGAGTTGCGTGCCGATTAATGTGAATTTTATAATAGATAATGTATTTTGCAGCTTCCGCATCAGAGAGGCCCATAAATTAATGTTGGCTCGGCGGCACAATGCACCTGGACATACTTATGGTCATGGCTATTGCCAAATGCCAAGTAGTTGCTAGTTGCTTTAAGGGGCGGGGGCTGTTGTGGGTATTATTGTGTTGCTTGTTTGGCCGGTGGTTAATGAACTCCACTTGATGGGAAAAAATCTCTCCCCGCATGCATGAATTGATTGTAATTATGCGCTGGCAGCATTGTTTGTGAAAACGAAAGTGTGCGAAAGCTTTGCTGCCACTATTGCTGTAGTTGGAGTTGGAGTTGGAGTTGTGTATTCGAACCCGTTATAGTCAACTTACGTCATCGTATTGCTCCTCCTCCTCGGCCTGCTTTTGGCGCAGCAGCTGCTGTTTGGATGGTCCTTTGCTATGCAGGGGCGCTGGGGCAGATTGATAGGCAGGTTGAACGCGACGTGGCGGCGCTGGAGCTGGCTGCTGTGGCCGATAGACGCTCTGCTGCTGGGGCTGTGCCTGGTACTGCAAGGGGAGAGAGAGATAAGATTGTAGACCCGTTAGTTACCTGTTGGAGTAAGTGCACCCACCTGTGGCTGCTGCAGATAATCCCTAACTGCGGGCGCCACATAGCCACCCTGCTGCTGTTGGTGCTGCTGGGCACGAATCTGCTCTGAGACCGTATCCTTTATTCTGAGCTGCTGACCAGGACTTACGTATTGCTGCGTCTGCTCCGAGTTCTGCTCGTAGATGGGCGTGCCATCGGAGGGCTGATGTTGTTGCTGCTGCTGGTGCTGTAGCTGCTGATAATACTGACGCAAATAGGCGGGATCGACGCCCTGTTGCGCTTGAGCGACGCCACAAATTGCGACCGTGGCCACCACGAGTAAGAGTTTCATTGTTAGACGAGGTGTTGTTGTTGCTGTTGGTTTGGGGTTGTTGAATACTAGTTCACTTCACTTTTGGTTACCACTGCTCAATATATATTTCAAATGCTGCACACACACGACCCACTCCAAGCCACAAAACTATCTGCGATCGCTGCAAACCCAAATTGCACTTTTATATCGAATTGCGTCTAACGGCGCGACTCAAAGTTGCTTGTGGAGCTGAGCGGCAACTAGTTAGCTTGGCTCTCTGTCTCTCTCTCTCTCGCTCTCGCTCTATTTGTGGGGCACCAGCAGTGGCGACTCTCTAGCGTGGAGCCTCTTTTTTGATTTACAACAGCTGTTTAGTTTCCATCGATGTCATTTCCGTTGCCATTATATCATGCACTGTTGTCATTGTATCCTCGTATACCCCTTTCATCTCTCTGAATATCTAACAGCTGTTTTTTCACTTCGCCTCGACCTGTGTGAAACTGTTGTTGGTGTTGTTGTTTTTAGTGAAAATTGCTGCTCCAGTTACCGCTTTAGTTCATTTATATGCAAAAACATTGCATGTCTGTACAATGCTCAAAACTTAAAGCCTTATACTAAAAACCTTTTGAGTGTTTTGCCTAGTTTGCTGTTAGCTAACATTTGGTACGTCTTTAACAGTTGTACCAAACTGTAAGCCAACTTTAACTAGCTTTTTAATGTAATTATATTATTTAAGAGGTCAAATAATGATTCAAAAGTCTTGCATTTTAAAAGTCAGTGGAAAGCTTTAACCCATTCTTACAAACACTTTTTGAGAGCATAATTTTAACAAGTTTATAAAAGTGAAGTCGAATTGCGATCACTTTAAACAATGTTATCTCTGTGACCCATATTTTAAAATAATAGTTTAAATATTTAAAATTCTAATGGCTTTTGTGTGGTCTTTATTAGCAATAATTGACGTAGGCTTATCTTTTAATCACCAGCTTAATATCTTGGATAGGATTATTAACATTAAACGGGTTCAAAGGGTTTACGGGCTTCGCCCAAAACGAATTTATTGAATTTCATTCGACAAGTGCAAAAGACTATTGTTTATAGAGTTTGACCCAAATCGCTAAATCACTGCAAACTCGAAATCGAAACGTTTCGTTGTTTGAATATATTTGTATCTGCATCTGTATCTGTATCTGTTGCGACCACGTTGCGGTTGAATAGCTTCAAGTATGCCAACGATCTTTGATGTGATTTGTTGGCGCTACGATTGCCAAATCTTTCGCATTTAAGACCTTTACACCACAGATACAAGTACCACAGACTGTTGCCATGTGATCGCACGTACGTACAACAAGCCATTAGACCTCAATAAAGCAACACACCCACGGAAGAAAACTTCGATATTTGTAATCGTTCGTTGATGCGATTACTTAAGCGTATACATATTACTTGTACACCCAAACAAATTGTGTACGCCCTACAATTGCATTCAAAAATTGCCTTTCCATGACTAAATTTAGGTCTTTTCGGATGACACACATGGAGGATTTTGGTTTGGCTCTCAAGGTCTTTGTCGAGCCGCTGACTCTGCGTTTTTTTCGTCAGCCGTTGACCGCTTAATGTGTGCTTTTGATCATGGGCTTACTTAGCCGTGAAGTGAAAGTACTTTATAATGTGTAACAAACAATTGTTATATGGCTGCTGCACTGCACAGATTACATGCCGTACGCGTAAGCGGCAAACACACAAACACAAAAGTATCTCATTTCAATCAAATTATAGTTAAGTTAATGTGCACATGTTTGCATACACACAATTTCAATAAAAATGTGTTTAATTGCTGGCGTGATTGATGGACTTCAAATGATCGTATTTGCAGCGTCATGTTATGCAAAGTTTTTGAGCTACCTTAGCAAAAGGGAACGAAACAATGAAAGACAATGCTAACTTGACAGTCATTAGGCTCTAATTGAAAGCAGTTATTAATGGTTTTTTTTTCTTCTAAAATATGCATAAATTATATATATATTTTTATTGGATTCAAATTGTGTGATTTTTGTGTATACATTTTAATGACTAGAACCACTCGCTGTTGACTTTCATAATTGAAAGTGAACTTCAAATTGAACATAAAATAGAAGTTAGAAATCTTTAACTAAAATTTGTTTCTTTGTTTTTATTGACTATTGCATATGAAGGAGACTGACAAAATGGGTTGAGAACAATTAACTCATCTATGAGCAATTTTTTTTTTTATTTTATATAATAGGTAATATAATTTAGTTCGTCTCCGATCAATTTATGTTTTTCCGATTCGTAATATTTTAAGGTTTTTTTTTCTTCTGGTTAGTTGCATATTTTTTGTCGATCTTTATATTAATTAAGTATTCAATAAGTTAAACTGAATTTTATTAAAAATCCGCTAAATTGGTTAAGTAACTCTTAACTAGCAACTGTTGTTGTTGATCCTGTTGTTGTTTCTTCCTGCTGTTATGGTTGCAGTTGGTGTTGTTGTTGCTGCTGCTTCTTCTAGTGTTGCTTTCGTTGTTGTTCTTGTTCTAATATTCAGTTGCTCCAATAACGCTGTACATAAGACGATTGAAAGAGCCGCTCTGGCGTATATTCTCATCGTGAGTGTTTACCACCTGTTAAGCAAACAGAAACCAATTAACATTTTCATTAACATTAACATTAACATTTTCGTTTACAGAGCTCCTAAGCTTTTACACTTACATTGTACGGCGGCCGGGATACTGGCGCTGAAACTGGTTTCTGTAAAAGTACATTTAAAATGTGAAAAAAATAACACTTGCTTATTAAATATATACTTGTAATATGCAAAAAATTTCATTTGTTGTTATTTAATGTTATGAGCGTGCTTTCCGTTAGTAGCCCATTGTGTTATAATGCCAAAAATAAAAAGCTTATTGTGATTTGGAAAATATACACAGAAATGTGATTAAGGATGCTGTACGACTTGCAGTTGCCATGACAACTTATCAAAAACCAAGTTAGTAGTTTCCTTTGCCAATTAGTAAAATCATTACACTGCCTAACAGTACATTAATAGCGGCGCTTAACATTCTGATAGGCACAGCTTTGACATGGACAGAAAAATGCTTTTGGTTTGACTGTACGTGAGACGGCGATACATTTAGATACAGACAAAGATATATAGTAAGACATAGATAGAGAGAGTATTTATAGAGCGCAATGAACTGGACAATCGAGCGATCTTGTCTGATATTACAAATCTGACATAAAGTTTTGAACGAGAATGTTGAATTATTTATTGATTCGAAAACGTTTTGAGTTGACGATTTGACAGTTGACGCGATCTTACCTTTCCTGGAACCATTCTATTTGGCTGATAGACCTTAGTCTGCACAGGTATGGTTACTTCCTGTGGTGAGGATTGGCCATAGCTGCTGTAACCGCCGTCTTCTTGAATGGCTCTGTAGGTCTCGCTATTCCTTGGATCGTAATTGACAGTTTTCTTATAACTGTGTGTGTGTTTTTTCCGCGCATGTCGATTTTTTTCATGGTTATTGATTTGAGCGTTTTATTGAGATCGTTGAAAGCGCCATTATGTTTTGTTTAATTGTTTGTCAAAATATTTTTTGAAATGTTATGCAATTTTAGAATATTTTAACGTTATTTCATTTCAATTGTTTGTTTGTTTTGGTTTGTTTTATGGTTAAGTTCATACATATACATATGTAAATATATATGTAGATGAATATTTAGAGGTTTTTTTACATCGGTTGAGTAGCGTGAGACAGAGAGTAGTGAGAGAAAGAAAGAAAAAACAGGATGTGCACAAAATACGTTAGAATTATTGTTTTTGATTCTTGTTGTAGTTATGTTCTAATCAAATTGGCATAGTGTCATCATCATGTCTTAAAACTCGACACTTTCTCAAACAACTTTAATTCAATTAAATAATTAACAATTCAACCAAAATTTTCTTACAAACTACATATTAAAAGTAATTTTTAACACAACTGCATAACAAAAGTTTAAGTTTAATAAACAGTATTAATTTAATTATTATATTTTAGTGAGTTTTGTGGGTTTAGTTAGCAAGGTATCGATCTATTAATGTTAATACTTTATGGGTTGCATAAGGAATAGGAACTTTACGTGTGTTTGTCTTTGAACACTTTAAGTTGGTAAGAATTCGGCAAACGTCTTTTTATGTGTTAGTTGTCAGTTGAATAGGAACTCTTGTTGGGAAATGTTTAAGGGTAAGGGTAGCTTATCAATGGGCAAGGGCTGGGCTGGGACAGGTTTTGAAATTTGTTCTAGTAATATTTGTTGGCTAATATTGCATTGTGATAATTTATTATTTTTGTTGATAGAGTTGCTGTAGTTGCTGTTGGCGGTGTTGACGTTGTTGCTCTGCAAGTTGATCTTTTAGCTTTTGTTGCTCCAGTATTTTACGTTTTTGTTCCAGGAAAGATAGATCGATGAAAATTCTAACATTAATCGTGCAGCTAGGTTCTAAACATTAAGTTTAAGATTGTAAAGTATAAACTATTGTCTATAGAGTATTGTGTTCTATATATATTGATAGTTAGGCATCATAACCAAATTATAAATCAATTAGGTATTCTCATTCTTACAAAATAAAATAGTTAAGGTATTCCGGATTCTGTCGGTCCTAACAACACAATTGCACCATTAAATGAACGGGTCTAGGAACACACAACTCTTGTTTTGAAGGGACTCAGACAGCAAGGGCTGTCTCTTCATTTCGCAAAACCAGATCGTCGAAGTTTTGAGATGCGACTAGGAAAGTGTGTATGTAGAGAAGAATAACATATAGACAGCAGAGCACATGCACAGTGTACTGTATATTGTGTCTTGAGGTAGTACGAAAACTGATATCGGATAGGATTTGATTAAGACTTTATACAGATATACAATAATTAGGTTAATGGTTTTTTTTTTGTTTGGCAGGCAGGATAATATACAGGAATACATCAATACTTGTGTGTGTGTGTGTAGAGGTGTACACTTGGGGAATTTTGGGAATAGTACACGTATGTATAGCAAACATTCAAGTTTTCAAGTAAGCCTAAGAGTTGCTAAGAAGAAGACCGAATGCTTCGCTTCTTTTTTACGGTTTCCAAGTGATGCATAAATCAATCAATTCATTAAATTATATTTATATATATAGAGTATTTATATATAGCAGGCTGTGCTCAAAATATGATTACTTTTACCCGTCAAGTTTTGTTGGCATTTGGCGATGCAAAGGACTTTCCTTCAAGCGATAACTATCACTTGTGGCAAAGCTACAACAATATACATAGAATATAGTATATATAGATATATGTATGTATGTGGTGTATATAGTATGTGTATGTAGAGCGTATGTGTATAGAATTTAACATTGAGCTAGTAGGCACATACAACATCTATGGACTTCTTTGTCATATTTGGGTGTGTGTCATTTTGGTTTAGTAAATTTGGTTTTCGATTTTGGTCCTTTAGGATTAATGGATTAAGATTGCAAACTTAAATCTGAAGAAATCCGCATGGAGCTTGGACTACTCAAATTAATATTAGTTCGAAGCTGACTTGGCGCATTTTTGAGCTGCATACAAATATGAAAAATAACTACGCAAATTCAAATAATTTATTCAATATTTTTTTTTTTTTAAATAGTATCTCAATTTGTTTGTTAACAGCGTTTTCCGAAAAATTTCAAAAATATTGTTAGTGTTTTGTTTTGTAACTAAGCTTTTGAAATTGTCAGTTGAGTAGCATAAAAGTTTCCAAGTGAGTGGTAAACTTACGGAACTGTTGTTCTGATGGTGTCCTCAATGTTGTGGTTGGAGTACAGACCAATTGGCGAGTTAAATTGCTTGTGGAAAACCTATCACAGATTGGTTTTAATAACATCAATAATAAGCTGATGCTCTTTTAATATACTTACTCTGCCAGTATCGGCATCCTGGCCAACAACCTTGTGCAACATGGTATCGGCAACGCGTTGCTTCATGATACTGTCATGGTAGTCGTGTCCGGGATGGGCGCGAACAGCTGGATTTGGGTAGTATCTCAAGTATGAGTCTGTTGAGGGCGCATCCTTTTTCACTTTAGCACCGGGCAGAACCAGTGGAGTTGTTCGGTATGGCTATCAAAAAACACACACAAATGGAAAATTGTGGTTAATTCATTGTTTTGTTAACGCCAAACAATGTGTTTGCACATTTGGCTGTCTTACAATCTATCGAGTACAATCTAAATAAATAAAAATTATGTACAAAGTCCGTCGGGGCAATAAGATCATGCGATCATTAGAACAACCGCAGTTTTCAAACATTTTTCGCTATGCCTTATTTAACAGATAGAAAAACATTTCAGTGTATTCGTTATGCGTTTATGTGTCTTAGTATCTTTTATATTTTGTATAAACTTTATTTACCAAAATTCCATTTCATGTATGAGAGTGAACGAACGCGTCTGTTGTCTGTACATACATATATTTTAAAAATATCTCAACGGAACAAGGCGAGATAAATATTTATAGGCGCTTACGTAAGAGCTTCTTGCCTGCGTCCAGCAATATTTTCATTTCATTGTGCTCGTTGTTTTATTTTTGCCAACAAACGCTGGCTAGCTGGTCACACGCAGCCGCACAAGCGCGTAAGTAATTTAATATTCGTGGCGACAATTCAAAATTGTGCGCCCATAGCTCAATCGAATGCAACGCTGTGCAGCGTTGCCAGACAGCTGCAGCTCACACTCAGCTGATCGAGGTACGCAGCTGAGTCGCATTTGGCGCCTTTTGCTCACTTTTTGCTTTGCCACTTAACACGTCGTGCTTTTAACCCAAACTTCAATTTTATCAATTAACTGTATAATAAGTTTAAAGAAAGTGCATTTAACTCACAACGCTTAACAATATGGCTGCCGTACGCCGCTCTACGCGTCTGAGCAGCGTAAACAAATCAGCTACGGTAGCGATCGCAGCGCTGCCTCCGTCGCTGCTTGCCACAACGCCACGACGCTCAGACGTTTGGCGCAGAAGACAAACGAAGCAGGTGCTGGATAGTGACGACGAGGATCAGGATGATGTTGTTAGTATAATTTCAGAAAATAACGAGAACAGCAACCTGTTGAACAAACTAGACAAAGCGGGCAGACGTAAATCAACCGCGGCTACAAAAACAAACACCGAGCCAACAAAGACGCCACGCAGCAGCAAAATAACAACGACAAAAGCAAACATGTCCAAACGCGTTGAGAACAATGTACGTCATGCAAAGGCTGATAAGAGAATAATCAACATCAGCAGCAGCAGCGAAGAGGAGGATGTCGATGTGGAGACACATGTATCGCCGCCAAAGCAACGCAAGTTGCATCCACTACCACAGCATTTAATCAGCCCCTCGCGACTCCTGGACAGACTGAGCATAGATGAACGCGAGGAGCAAGACGACAAACGCTCAAGCAAGACTGAAACTCCGACCAAAGAAGAGCTGCCGCTCGAAAAGGAGCCACCAAAGCCATCGCCACCACGGAACAAATATCAAAATGCGCGACGAGTGCTCAACAGCGCGGAGACACAGCATCTGCCTGGTCGTGAGGAGCAGCTACAGGAACTGCGCGACTTCTTCACGCAGCATTTGGACTCTCAGACCTCTGGCAGTCTCTATGTCTCCGGTCAACCAGGCACCGGAAAGACAGCCTGTCTCTCATTGCTGCTGCGAGCTCCAGAGTTTACTCAGCGCTTGCAACGCGTCTACATAAACTGCACGAGTATTGCCAGCGTGGGCGCTGTTTACAAGAAGCTGTGCGCCGAGTTGCAGCTGAAACCAGCTGGGCGCACCGAACGTGATCATCTGGCGGCCATACAACGACATTTGCGCACAGCGAAGCGCATGTTGCTGCTAGTGCTGGACGAGATCGATCAGCTGTGCACCTCACGGCAGGAGGTGCTCTATACGATCTTTGAATGGCCCGCGCTGCCGGGTGCCCGTATCTTGCTGGTTGGCATCGCCAACAGCTTGGATCTCACTGATAGGGCACTGATGCGATTGAATGCGAGATGTGAACTGAAACCAAGACTGATGCACTTTGCGCCCTACACCAAGCCACAAATTGTTGAGATATTCAAATCACGTCTAGCTGAGGCACAGGTCATGGATGTATTTCCACCTGTCACGCTGCAGCTGCTGGCGGCCAAGGTGAGCGCTGTTAGTGGCGATGTGAGACGCGCCTTAGACATTGGTCGACGGGTCGTCGAGATTGCCGAGCAGCAGAAGCGTGCAGGCGAAAAGGAGTTCAACCTGAAGGCGCTCGCTTTGGATGGTGGTGCCACACCAAAGGCTGAGGGTAAGTACATTCTGCTCTAGCTAAGATTCCATTTTGAACAACTAATCCTCATTTGCAGACACACTAAAGCCCGTGCAGGTCAGCCAAGTGGCTGCTGTGCTGAACAAAGTATACGGCGCCTCACAGAATCTCGAGGAAGACATTGATGCTGCGTTTCCGTTGCAACAGAAGCTGATGTTGTGTTCGCTGGTGCTAATGCTGCGCAGCGAGCGCAACAAGGACATCAGCATGGGACGACTGCATGAAGTCTATCGACGCGTTTGCGCTAAACGCAACATTCTAGCTCTCGATCAAGCGGAGTTTGCGGGCACCGTTGATCTCGTTGAGACGCGCGGCATTCTGCGAATAATACGCAAGAAGGAGCCGCGTCTCAGTAAAGTGGTGCTGCAGTGGGACGAGGAGGAGGTGAATGCAGCACTCAGCGACAAACAGTTGATTGCATCAATCTTGAGCGACACCGCCTGTTTGGGCAAGTGACAAACTACGACAAGCACATCAACAAACAAGTGCACATTATGATCATGATAATTACCTTTATACAAATATTATAGCAATGCAATTTTTTTGATGCTTTTTTCTGGCTAATTGCGCATTTCTCACAATTTTCACATTCACCTTGGCCATAGAACGTATCGAACGACGGACGTACGATTTTGAGATATACGAAAATAAATTGAAAGCGTTCATTTCATTTTTTTTTGATGCTAAATTTAAAATACGTTGCTGGCGCAAGCACAAAAATATGCTGAAATATCATTTGAGGGTCACTTTCGAAATGTTTAATCGACTTTAATCTTGTATGATTTTATTGTCCCATCATAAATTTAAGTAAATTTGCCCGACCAAAATCATACACATATTTATATCCATAATGTTGACAAAGAAACCTAGAAAACATTCATACAATTCATGTTGATTCCAAGCACATAGTCTTAATATAATAAATAAATAAGTTTCGCAACATATTTTATTAAGTTTGTTATTCGAATTGTGACAACAATTGTTCACTTTCGCTGCGACATATTATTTGAATGGTAGCCAAAATGTTCCCTCATGCTTAAAGGGAATTTTGGCATTGTTTCTTTTGGTTTATTTCCATATAACTAATTATCGCCACTGTTTGGCTTTTATCGTCATTTTCAGATTAATTTCATTTTGAATAATTTTGTTTATTTGGATTTTGTTGCTTTTGTTTTTGCGCTCAGCGTTTTATTTTCTAAAAATATCTAACGAGGTGGTATGAATTACATTGAGCACAAACAGCAAGAGCTATGAAAAATATGTTTCAACAAAATGTTTTTCCTTTCGACGCATATTGACGAGAAGCGAACAAATATGTTCAAATAATAAGCTAAATGGTGGTAGTATATGTTTCTATGTATATATAAGAAGCAGACACTGTGAAAGAGAGAGAGAGTGAGAGAGAAAAAGAGCGAGGGAAAGAGAACAAA
Source organism: Scaptomyza reducta (assembly GCA_035044485.1). Taxonomy (NCBI): domain Eukaryota; kingdom Metazoa; phylum Arthropoda; class Insecta; order Diptera; family Drosophilidae; genus Scaptomyza; species Scaptomyza reducta. The sequence goes on along the minus strand of JAWNNV010000191.1, from coordinate 2,287,311 downwards.
GAGAGCACTTATGTACACACATTGTATTCTTTATACTATTTCAAAAAAAATTCAAAAATAATTTTTCCAAAAATTTAAAAAAAAAAAACTTAAAAAACTGTCGCTTAGCATTTGAACTTGATTACCAGGAGACATTTTTGACGTTAAGGTAAAGGTGAAATCTTTCTAATAGGTGTAAAGATTTCAAAAATGTTCACTTTTTTCGTACGAAAAGCTTTTTTTTTTAAATTGATGAAGAACTATTACAAACGTCTCATGAAACAACAATTACTAAGCTTAACATAAAATTAATTTTTTAAAAAATATTCACTTAAAGTTTTATCATCTCGCTAAAATCTTCTTTGATTGCTTACTTGATATTGAATGCACTCATTGAGGTCTGGCTGCTCCTTGTAGTACACAGGTGATCCATTTTTGAACTGAACGTACTCCATTTTAATTTGTGTATGTTTTTATTTGTGTGTGTGTGGGTTTTGAATTTAAACTCCTTTATGATTAAAATTTGAATAGAATAGAACGAAAAGATTACAAAAAACTCGTACGCCAAATTACGTAATGTCAAAAAGCAATTTTAAGTTTCACAATTTATATTTTCTATGATTATAAATATATATTTCTTATTAAAATTGTTTTATTGCTTTGAATTGAGTGTTTTTACTGTTACTATTTTTGAAACTTGCTTTTGTGGCACGTTTAAATCAACGCAGCTCTTCAAACTCTTCTTCTTCTTCTTATATTCACCACTTGCGGAGATCGCTTCACTAGGACTATGAGGAGGGATGTGTTTTGTCTAGACTTGTTTATTTTTCAATATTCCGAACGCAACTGATTTGAAAATTTTCAACTGCTGGCGAATTATTGCTATTTCGACTGCGCGGAATTCCAATCCATCTATATAGATCCCCCCCATAACATACATATACGAGTCTCACTGTATGTGTGGCCATATAGAAAAGCACTGCTGACGGTCAGAGGCCGTCCAAACCCACGCACACCACCACACTCAACAGGCACTCTCTTTGACTCTCTCTCTCTCAATTTGTTATATGCATATAGACGCTAAATTTTTTTGGTACAAATAGATTATTTTCCGAGCGTAAAGGCAAAAATACAACAAATATTTACATATAAACTTGGACTTGGATGCTGCCGTGAGCGCAATTCACGCCCACACGCGTTTTAAAAAAAAACCTCCCCAAACCCTCCTTATAGCGGCATCCACGTATGTATATGTATGTGCTGTCACTTTGTTTGTCCTGCCTACAAAACAAAATTATAATAATGTGTATACATCGTATATATATTAATTTAATTGCCGCTTTTTGGAGCAATTTCAATTTCTCTCGCCATTTGCATTATTCTTTCGCAAATTGGGCACAAGACTAACAGGAACGAGGTTATATTATAATTTGCTTGAATGCACGAAACATTAATTCGTAATATTGCTCACAAGAATGTCGTTCTGCGGAACATTATTGATGTATACAGATTGTATTTGTCAAACACTTCTGACATATTTCTATATCTAAGATTGGCATTATGACTGCACTCAACTTATGTCAAAACCAATTGGCACTGGAATAGGCAATGAGACAGGTGTAATTAACCTTCATCATTTAGACACATGCCCATCCATAGGTCAGACTGGGCGTCAAAGAACTTTCAAGATCGACGGAAAGATCCAAGGAACTCATAATTTACATTTGATTATGTTTGTTTTTTTCAAATGTGAAGGTTGTTTTTTTAGTTTTGAGGTATTTTTTACAAAGGAAAATTTCCAAACACAAAAAAAAAACAAACACATTGCGTGGGTTGTTCAAAAAGTTTTCCAACGAAGAGCAATATTTACAAAACCGAAAATTGAATAACGCTATTTTTAAACATATTGTGAGATTTTATTTTTGATTCGGTTTAAAAATAGAATGTATTAGTGCATTAGAATCTTGTTAATAGCCGAAAAAAAAATATGTAGTCAATAAAGCACAGGAAAAGTAAAAAAACTTGATGACAAATCAAATCGAGCAAAAGTAGCAAAAAAACCTTGCTTATATTTTTCAAAAGCAAACAAAGCAACCTTGATGTGTGGCAAATTTAATGTTCTGGCTCATCAAAAGCGTCATCAGGTAAGAGGGGAGCAGGGTGCTAGTCAAAAAACTTTCGTTGGCATTGCCTGAAGATCACAAGGTAGCATTCGAGAATGCCCTGAGCAGCAGGCAATGCACACTCGATCAAAGACTGACAATATATTATTATATGTATTTTTAGATTTATATATACTAGATATATGCATAAGTACGCTCTGCTCACCTGATTGCAGTCAGCCAAATTAACCAAGAACATATATATATATATAGCTTACGTATATTTGCGCCGTTGTTGTCTTTTTTGTGAAAAGGGCGTGCGCAAAGTTGTTTGTTTATTTACTCGGCACCTGCACACACTGCGTCACAAGATTTTCCTGTTGAGCGCTTACATTTTCGCAGCTAATACTACTTGGGCGTGTATACGAAATATATTGGTCTATTTTTAGATTGTGTAAACAGCAGAACCTTGACCACAAAATGTCTATCCTCTGATGTCAGATGCTGATGCGGTATGATTTTTACAAAATCCATATCTATTTCAGTGAAAAAACCTCTGTCTACTTCAAGGCGTAAATTTGCATCGAAAATGCAATTTTATATTGCATACATTTGAGCGCAAACAATTTGAAAATGTATTCTGACGGTTATGAATCGCAAAAGTACAAACATCAAGGAAGTAAACTAACTGATTTTACAATTTTATCAGCGCAACAATCTGATTTTCTGTATACATATCGATCCACTCACCTGATTAATAATGGCGGCTTGCTCCTCGGCAACATCCTGTTGATGATCACGCGTCGGCTTGGGTGCAAACATATCCGTTGGAGCCACATAGCCGCCCGAAGCATTCAGCTTTGGGAATACAGTTTGCGGCAAAGTGTCCACAGGCACCTGCATGGCACGCTCAAAATGACTAGGTCCGGGTAGAAAGGGTGTTGGTCCGCGATGCGGTTGCTGCGACAATTGCGAACTGGACGCCGAAATCTGTGGACCGCTGCTCGAACCAGCATCCTGATTGCCGCTCTGCGTGTAGGCGATTGTGTTGTCCCTAAACGAAAGTGACAAATGACAAATGTATTGCTGTAATGTTTAATAGTTATATGATTAGCTTACCTGTGCACCACCAAACCTATCTCGTTGCCCGCTGATCGAAACAGATGCTGGGCATCAGCGTGACTCAAGTCGCGTGCATCGTACTCACCGATCTTGGCTATAATATCGCCACGCAGCAGATCCCCATACGATGGGCTGCCATGTTGCACCTGTGTACGAACGAAGGTTAAACGAGTCAGAAGTGGCACTTTAAACGTATTAAACAGACGTAGGACCGCTAACAACCTTGACATCGATCCACAGACATCATTATTATGAGGGCCCCATTACCTCAATCCCCATTCTCTAATTTACATTGTTTACATGCGTTGTCTTCTTGTTTGTTTTGCCTCAACTAGTTTTACTGGCGTCTCAGAATTTGCAAATCTTTGGCAACGTTGCCATTGCAACAATCTTTCTAGTATTCGCTTTTAAGTACGTGTGTGTGTGTGCGAGAGAGTGTGCTAGTTTTGTCATTTATACCCTACACCACAGAGGGTGTGCTCAAAAAAAGGTTTGTTTTCACTTTTGAAAATTCTATAAACATAGGGTAATTATCTAGGTGGCAACCGTGTTATTAGAGAGGTGTGTTCGAAATTAGAATAGAACAGAAGTATTCGCTACAGTGAAACCAATTTACAAAGAACCGAAATTATTAATTTACTACGAAAGTTTTTGATGAAACTTAGCTAATTTTAACCTGTTAACAAGACACCAGTTCAGAACTCTTATATTCTGCGCTTCCGGCTTTAGTTATTATAGCTTCTCAGTGTATTTTGTAGTCGCTTTCGACCGCTCGCACTCTTACTGTTTTGATTTGTTGTTGTTGTTTATCGTTTGTCGTTAAGTAGTGCAGAACACAAAGGCCAAAGCGGTTTGGCAAACGGCAAACTAGCAAGATAATGGATAGTTTCTCTGTCGCGTCTGTGCAACAGTTGTGATGAATGGGTTTTGGGGCTGGGGCTGGGGCGACATTAACCACAAAGCACAGAGCGACAGGCAAGAAGAAGGAGACCATTGCCAGCTCTTTGCTGCTGCATTCTCTGCTCTAGTTACATAATCAGTCCCAACTTTACCCTGGTGATGATTAACGGCGTATCCAGATCGTTGCCACCAACCAAGCGGATGCCCCAGGGCGTGCCCTGACCATCACGCTGGAGCACCACAGCGAACTCGTGCAGCTTAGGGCTCATGTTGATCCTAAGTTTATTTGTATTTCAAAATCAGTTGGATGCAACTAGAGCTCAGTTGAACATAGTAGTAGACAAGTAGTTTTTAAGCAGATATAGTTTCTGCTTCTTCACTGATCATTCGCGAATTGAATTTAATTGTTTATTGGCCAAGTTCTCAGCCCGAGGCGGAGATAGCGCGTTCAACACAATTTTAGCGTTTAATTCGATCGCAGTGCTGCTCAAGTACTAATTTTAAAATACAATTTGTATTGCTTTTTGCAGCAGCAGCATCGGCTACGGATCGTGGTATACTACGAATACACTGCGCTACAATCATGTAGTCAGCGGGCCTGAGAACATGAACTCAATCCGCAAATGCCAATAATTTTCATTATGCGCTCCGTCAAGAGCATTTCTGTTTCGCTATGGTGTTGGTAACCACCAGACCAATATATTTCTTTTGCAAAAAAATGAGAGAGAAAAGAAAACTGTGTGTAAAAAATTTCAAAAGTACATATTTTTTCCAAGTTGAGATATGATTTGAATGCTTCTGCAACATTTTGTGGCAGCTCTTAATCTAGTTGCATAGAGAACATAACCTTGAATGGGAGTGCCACATGTCATCGTCTTGGGGCATACAATATGATGAAGACGAACGTTGGGCATCTGTTTTTCAAAAAATGTTCAACCATTTTCATTATTTGTGCACAAGCATTTTTATGTAGCCAAGCAAATGAGAAGCTGTAATTAAAATTATTTACTGGCACGCTTCAAATAGCAATAATAATAGTCCCTCAGTTTTAAATAAACAAATCAAATGTTTGCGGCATTAGTCAATCAGCGTTCAACGCGTCGTATGCGCAGTATATTTTGATTGAAGGTCTTGTCTGGGACAGTTTCCCTTCCAAAAGTAGCTGCTACTTGATTGTGTTCTTTTCTAAAATCGAAATGGGGAATGTATATTTTGCGCTATAACGTCAAAAGAAATCGAAATGAAATTGTTTGCTTTTGTTTTTGGCAACGTTTTTACTTTTTACAACGGAAAAATCTTTTCGCTTCCCGTCGTATTTCGTATTGAAGGCGTTGAAACACAAATATACATACCATGTATAAACTGTTCGGACTGGCATTTGCAACCTATTTATTTGATATTTGTTTTCCTCGCCACAAATTTGAAATAGTTTTACTATTTGTGGTTTGAATTGCTATCACATGATTTCTGTCAAAGAGTTCGTTAATTTCATCTGACGATCCATGTACATCAAAGGTCGGTTATAGAAATTTGGGTTGTTGTATTATTCGTTAACATTTATCAATAAGCAGTCAATTGAACGCACTTAAAAGATTTGCCAAAAAAAATATCCAATATTTAAGCATTTTGGCAACAGCAACGAAGAACGATTGCGTCAATTCGCCAATAAAATGTTAAATACATTTTCGAAATGTGAATTTTGAAAGCTGCATTTTGTTTTATTTATTTTAAACAACAAACTGCAGCAGTGGCCAATTAATTAAATTGTGGCTGACAAATTTACGAACCGCCAAGTGCAAAATGTTATTGAACTGATTTCAGTGAAGATTGGGGCCACATCAGCGGCGATTGGCATGCCATATGCATGGTCTCTTCACTTACCCCACTGTATGGCTCATCGGCGAAATGGACACGCTTCTTAATGCCACTGCTGCGACGTCGCTGCGTCAGTCGTGGTGATGGTATTGACAATGGGGGTGACGGAGACGATAATACTACGTCATGTGCATAACTGGGCACCTTCCAAAAAGCCGGTCGGACGTATGACGATCTGTTGGTCGTCATTGCTGGCCAGCGACTAGCGTAAACAAATGGAATACGCCACGAAAACCATGTAAACAATTCAAATTTGCTCTCTTCTTGCTATCAAAGAGCTGCACAGACGTCCATGCGTCTGCTCATGCCAACGCGTACTGTAAGGCAACAACAAAAATAGAATAATACGCATAGCGCGAGCCCAACAACATCTTGATTATGCCAATGATGAGTGAAGATTAACAAGAACAATGCACGCAATGAATGAATGAGCATTACCAATGCACATTTATTTAAAAAAAACAGCTAAATTTACACAAAATTTAAAAAGCAGCGCGCAGCTCACTTCACGCGAGTTAAAACTTTGCGCGCAGCCAACTTCATGTGAGTGTAAGCGTTGCCACACGGCTAGTTTTGTTTGTGCATTAATTAGCGAACTGCAGTTGCATTTCTACATCCCTGCACATATTTATTGTCGCCGACAACAAAGCAACAGAAAAAGGAATACGGAGCGACACAGTAGTTGACTACTCCATGTAGTAAAGAAGATACTAATGAAGTTATGTCAATTTTTAAAGCGCGGTATGTACACTTGACACTGAACGTAAACACGACAAACTAAGAAACTCTCTCCCGCAGAGTAAAGGAATTCGAGGATATTTTCGCACAGGATGTGATTGACATCAAACAACTCCGTCGCCATGTAAACAATGGCAAGTATAAACACTTTGTGAAAGTAACATTCACTTTCATAAAAAAAATCCACAGGTGTACCAGATGTGCTCAGTTTTCGTGCGCTCAGCTGGAAAATGTTGTTGGGCTATCTGGGACCCAAACGCGTCAATTGGCCTACAACATTAGCAAAGAAACGAGCGCTATATAGGCAGTTCATTACGGAGCTTGTGCTCCCGCCTGGACACATACAAAATGGCGATGGCGATGGCGATAGTGATAATGAAACGAGGGGCGTTGGCCTGCAAGATCATCCGCTCAGCGAGGGGCCGGAGAGTGCTTGGAATACGTTTTTCAACGATAACGAATTTTTGCTACAGATCGACAAGGATGTCAGACGCTTGTGCCCAGACATATCTTTCTTCCAGCAGCCCACAGATTACCCATGTGAAATAGTTGTGCACAGTAAAGGGGAACAGGGTAGAAGGCTGCACGAGCGTGTTGTGCCCTCGGTGCTAAGCTCGGCTAATGTGGAGCGCAAGGGTCTTGGGGTGACCAAGGTGAGTCTGCCTTTAAGTTACGATGTGCTAGCGCATAGTATTAAGAGCTTAAGAGCTATTTCATTATGCACTCTATTTGGAATTTAGCAGCAAGTAAGTTGACCTAAAATAAACAAATACAATAATAACGATTAAAATATTTAACATATTTAGATTAATTTGATCACAAAGCGATCGGTGGAGAACTATGCCGCCATGGAGGAGGGCCAAGAGGCGCATTGGGAGGTTGTGCAACGAATTTTATTTATCTACGCGAAACTCAATCCCGGCCAGGGATACGTACAGGGCATGAATGAGATTGTTGGACCCATTTATTATGTGATGGCCTCGGATCCCGATCTCTCAAATCGCGAACATGCTGAGGCTGATTGTTTCTTTTGTTTTACCGCTTTGATGAGTGAAATACGCGACTTTTTTATCAAAACGCTAGATGATGCGGAAGGTGGAATAAAGTGCATGATGTCAAGGCTTGCGAATATGCTCAAAGCTAAAGACATTAGCATATACGATCACCTTAAGAGCCAAGAGCTGCATCCACAGTACTACAGCTTTAGATGGATCAATCTGCTACTGTCACAGGAATTTCCACTGCCTGATGTGTTGCGTATATGGGACTCGGTGTTTTCGGATGAGAAGCGTTTCGACTTTCTTATCAAAATTTGTTGTTCCATGATATTGTAAGTTACACCAATGGTACAATTAAGGAAAGTAAAAAAAACATTATCTTTCAGAATTCAACGGGAGGCCATCCTGGAGAACGACTTTGCCTCGAATGTGAAACTGCTTCAAAACTATCCACCCATTGATATTAACGTTGTTCTGACCCACGCTGTATCATTGGCGTAGCAGAGCTTGTGCCTATCCTTAAGATTTTATTACCTGAGAAGAAAATATACTGATGAGCAATATGTCAAGCAATCAATGACTACATAGATATAAAGCCAAAACTATAAAAACGCACGTTCCGTTTACTCAAATCACTCTGTATTTATAAATATCCTGCTTTTGATAAAACTTTTAATTTGATAAATTCATCTACATTATTAATTGATGGGCTTCAATGTATCTTTCGTCCAATATTAAAAACCGTACTCAAAAACGTCAAAGAGTCAAATGTCTGAAATCTAAAATAACCATTTTATCCGAAGTACGCCGAATACGATTCCGCCTATATGTAACCTCTCTACATTCCTAACATTTTTCTACTTATTCATCTTTGGTGCGGTATCCTTGCAAATGGTCTGCGCAATGAATTCTATCAAAGTGCGGGTTGGCCGACCAGCCATTCCAGGTCGCAGGTACTCGTAGTCAATGCCTTTGGTTAACATCACATTAGTGGCATCCTAGACGTATACAAGAATTTCAGATAGGTTAGTCGCGGCTCTAATAAAACATGATTGTTTTACTTACAATGTGCATCCATTGGCCACAGGGCACAAACTCCCGCAGGAAGGCAGCTGCCTTGCAGGGTCGGCCACCCCGTCCAATACCATAGTTCTGAACATCGCTGCGTCCCCCAGAACGCACAGCCTTGCTGTAGAAGTTCCACAATGGGAAGCGCCAGACACGATCACCGGTGTGCATGCTAGCGTGCTTAATCTGTTGCCAGAGGATCTCAGAATTGGTGAAGACTCCACAGGCAGACTCGTCTAAGGCTTGTCGCATGTATCCGGAGCAGGTGCCAATGTCAATGATGCACTTGGGACAGAAGTTTTGACCGTACAGCAACGCATCAGCTAGAACCAGAACATCCTCATGGTCGGTACACTGGATCTCAATTGTCTTTCCGTTCATGGACTTGACCATATCGCCAGGTCTGAATGAGTTGCATCCAATTACATTTTCGCACAGTGGGATTAGACCGCGAATGTTGACCGGCAATCGGAGACCGGCAACGGCACGACAGGTGGCCACTACAACAGCAGCTCCCGTCATGTCACCACGCATGTGGTAAAGCTCCTGGCGCTCCTTAAGGCACAAGCCGCCAGCGTCAAAGGTCACACCCTGACCGACGAGCACAATAGGACGTTCCTCGGCACAGGTGCCATAGTAACTGAGCTCTAAGAAGATGGGTGGCTCACAGGATGCTTTGCCTACAGCTAGGAAAGCATGCATCGACTGGCTTTCAGCCCAACCCTCTACTTTAACTTCCACATTGACACCGGATTTACAGAGAACCTCGACGACGTTCTGGGCAAATGCTGTGGGCGTCAGCAGATTAGAAGGCATTTCTTGGAGCTGCCGGGTCAAGTTCTGTGCAGCCGCTTTCTGCAGCCCAATGCGCCAGCCTTCAATGTCGCAGATTTCATCCTTGGTGGCATATAAGTCAATGGAAGGCACAGACATTCGTTTCTTGGGATCACGCAGCTCCTGGTATACCCAAACGCCCAAGGCAGCGCCTTCAGCTGCAGACTCGGCATGGCCACAGTTCTCCACCTCGATTCTATCAGTGTCCAGTTCAGCCAGTATCCTGCAAGCATCGGCCACTGAGCGACGAATAGCCTCCTTCTGCTCATCTAAAACCTCGTAGGGATTATAGCCCAAACACTCCTTGCCCAAGCCTATTACAGCTACGGCAGAGTAGTACGGTATTCGTTCCGGCTCTATCGCGAAAAGAACCCGCGATTCACCGCGCTTAGGCATGGGTCCAGACATGCGAAGCACCTCCAGCAGACGTCCATGCGTCTTTTGTACATTGTAGCGCCATCCAGCAGCAGTCAAGATTCCCGCATCATTCTTGTCCTCCTCATCGGCATAAACACCGACAATAAGGCCACGCGAGGGAGGATCAGCGCAGATTTCCATTTGTTGGATCTGCAGCATCTGGTTAAGCATCTGTGAATAACTTCGCCTACAAAGCCGTTCTGAAAAAGCCTGCAAGCCTAGACGTTTTGTAACCCTAAACATTTTTACGCTTTACACGAAAAAGAAATAAAATACTTAAAATAATGTATAAACTGTAAAATTGTACGATATTGTCCGGATTTCTGTTTGTTGCGTGTTCTGTCGCCAAAAGAATGAATTTAAGACTGAGCATAACTTTTATACACATTGCTCCATATTCTAACATCAAGACAATATAATCAGAAAAGACTAGATTTAGAACCATTTGTTCGAAACAAATTTCTTTTTGGGTACATAGCAACAGCAACTATCGAATGGGCTCTTGAAGTACCCAAAGTCTAGGACGTTCTCAGCAAACAATACGCGCACAAACAATCTGGGGCTAATATACTATCCATCATCCGGTAGCATTAGGTATATTTCAGAGACGTTAAAGTTGAGCAGGCCCGTGAGGAGGTTCAAGAGAAATCACCCGTCGACCTTGCAACCAGATGTTAGTAATTAAAATGTAAAAAGTACGCATTGATAAATAAAAGTAAAATTTATGGTTTTTTTTTTTCAAATCTATTTTAAATGTTTTTTGAGCTTAGGAAAAGACCTGTCACAGCATTTACTACTCGAAGGGTTAACAGAAAGTTGAAATTAGGATGCATCGGTAAAATCAATTTGGGTGTCCCTTGGCCAGTTTATAGACCTCGTGAAAATAACGAGACGACACACGCCAGGTATTTTCCAAACTACCGTTTTATTCAAATTGGAAGGAACTTTAAGGGCTTCCAACGCAGTATATTTTAAATCTATTTGCTTTTTATCAAATTATTACGTATAAATCGACGTATACATAATCCTACACTCTGAACAAATGACGTAACAAATTTATTTATTTAACTTGAAACCCTTATTTTTTGCTTCCTCTGGTCTGGTCTAAACAAATAATGTTAAAGTAGTTTTATTTTCCCATCTTGGGGGCCGTGTCCTTGCAGATAGTTTGCGCAATGAATTCAATCAGAGTTCTAGTAGGACGACCCGCCATTCCTTTTCGCAGGTACTCGAAGTCAATGCCATTGGTAATCATCACATTTGTTGCATCCTAGAGTATAGGTTAGTTCGCTGCTCTAACGAACTATGATAGTTATACTTACAATATGCATCCATTGGCCACAGGGCACAAACTCGCGCAGAAAGGCAGCTGCCTTGCAGGGACGGCCTCCACGTCCAATACCATAGTTCTGAACATCGCTGCGCTCTCCGGCACGCACAGCCTTGCTGTAGTAGTTCCACAATGGGAACCGCCAGACACGATCTCCGGTGTGCATGCTAGCGTGTTTAATCTGTTGCCAAAGGATCTCAGAATTGGTGAAGACACCACAGGCAGCCTCGTCCAAGGCTTGTCGCATGTATCCGGAGCAGGTGCCAATGTCAATGATGCACTTGGGACAGAAGTTTTGACCGTACAGCAACGCATCAGCTAGAACCAGAACATCCTCATGGTCGGTACACTGAACCTCAATGGTCTTTCCGTTCATGGACTTGACCATATCGCCAGGTCGGAATGAGTTGCATCCAATAACATTTTCGCACAGTGGGATTAGACCGCGAATGTTGACCGGCAATCGGAGACCGGCAACGGCACGACAGGTGGCCACTACAACAGCAGCTCCCGTCATGTCACCACGCATGTGGTAAAGCTCCTCGCGCTCCTTAAGGCACAAGCCGCCAGCGTCAAAGGTCACACCCTGACCGACGAGCACAATAGGACGTTCCTCGGCACAGGTGCCATAGTAACTGAGCTCTAAGAAGATGGGTGGCTCACAGGATGCTTTGCCTACAGCTAGGAAGGCATGCATTGACTGGCTTTCAGCCCAACCCTCTACTTTAACTTCCACATTGACACCGGATTTACAGAGAACCTCGACGACGTTCTGGGCAAATGCTGTGGGCGTCAGCAGATTGGAAGGCATTTCTTGGAGCTGCCGGGTCAAGTTCTGTGCAGCCGCTTTCTGCAGCCCAATGCGCCAGCCTTCAATGTCACAGGGTTCATCCTTCAGAGCGTACAAGTCAATGGAAGGCACGGAAATGCGAGTTTTGGGATCACGCATCTCTTGGTATGCCCAAATGCCCAAAGCTGCACCTTCAGCTGCAGATTCAGCATGGCCGCAGTTCTCTACCTCGATACGGTCGGTATCAAGTTCAGCCAGAACCTGACAAGCCTTCGCCACGGATCGTCGGATGGCCTCCTTCTGCTCATCGAGGACCTCATAGGGATTGTAGCCCAGACACTCCTTGCCCAGACCAACAACAGCTACAACGGAATAGTAGGGAATTCGTTCGGGCTCAATGGCAAACAAAAGGCGGGCCTCGCCTCGCCTGGGCATGGGTCCAGACATACGAAGTACTTCGATCAGACGGCCATTGGTCTTCTGTACATTGTATCGCCAGCCAGCAGCAGTCAGGATGCCTGCATCATTCTTGTCCTCCTCATCGGCATAGACACCGATAATCAGACCTCGAGACGGTTGATCGGCGCATATGTCCATTTGCTGCAGCATCAGCATCTGGTTGATGGCCTGGGATGCGTATTGGCGACATAGCTTCGGTTTCTTGGTGAAATGAAGTACGATACGACGAGTAATGCCAAACATAGTTTTGAGGGAATTATTTCACGTTATAAAACTATCACTTGAATTTTATAAATATTTTTGGTTTTTCCCGTACTAATACAAAATAACACATAAAATTTGGGAAAGCTACAAATTTTTACTGATATGTACTTAACGTTACATTAACAGGAACTGAATAAAACATTTTCTATTGTGTTGTCGACTGGGCGTCTCGGCGCTCGAAAAGCCTACATTGATTTGCTTTCAAATGTAAATATACAAATTGTAGGAATTAAAACTTTAAAGTTATTTTTATTGAGTAATCGATTTTTTGTTGAAGCATTTTGATTTATATTAAATAAAGCGTTTACTTTAAATAGTTTTACAGCTCTTTAAATACATAATAAGGTACAATGTTTTTCTTTTTTAATAATTTAATAATACTGCTTTAAATTTTAATAAAGTTTCGACACTGAGAAACATGCATTTCATTTACAGCTAAGTATATGTGTAATAAAAAATCAACTACGACTATATTATTTAACAACTTTCTTGTACTTTTGAGTTCATATTGTATATGCAACACAAAATAAAAACGTATAGAACGTGGGTTTACTTTGGGATATGTATCCGTTAATCGCTCGAGTTTGGCTACATCATTTTTACAGCTTGTAGGTGGGGTGTGTTGTTCTTCATACATAGAGTTTGATATAGTAGTTGAATAAATTTCTCACTATCCAACAAAGAGACTAATTAACTTTGAAGGTGCGTGCCTCATGCTACATTTTAAACATGGACACATGAAGTAATTTGAGCAAAGAATATTCTATTAATAAAATGCTTATGTGTTATAAGAAGTTTCATGAAATAGTTTTCTTAGCGCTTTCCTGGAAAATATAGCTTCAGTATATTGTATACATGGTATATTTAAATATATGTATCTGCAGCTTAGTTAAGCACATCTAGAGCTATTTTAATAAAGCTTATTAATACCCAAAGGTTTTCACCGCAAACAAAGCTTAAAGTGGCAATCACAATATTGTAGTCACGGTCACCGGCATTCCCTCGGCATTTATAGTTTGCTCGGTTGCCGTATGCGTACGATTTACAAAACTCTCCACGCTATTGACCTTGCTCAGATCGAATGGCGGAACATCCTCATCATAGTCGGAGGCCAGCTCCTCTTCAGCAAGGTAGCTGCACTTCAGCGGCGGCTTACTGTCCGCCTCATCCGTCTCCAAGTCGACAGTATGTGGTACTGCATGAAAATAGTGTGTTCTGCCCTTGGAGCCGGACTGACCTGCACAATATATAATGCCATTGTCTGTATCCTCATCTCTGTATCCTGCCTCGCACTGATAGGGATTTGATTTGACATGTACATTGCGACAGCTGCCGCCACAATTATGATGTCGCTCCGCCAGTCCACCGTGGTCTCCATAGCACTGACCCTTGTGCAGGTGATGCGATTGACCCGACAATGACCCGTGCGTGTGCGTCTGTACTTGCTGACCCACTCCGGCAGCCTGGCTGCTAGAGTGAGCCACTGATTGCTATATGTGCGAGTGAGAGTGCGTTATGGACATAGAGTAGGGACTGGTGTCCTTCTGGAGTCGCATCGTATCATAAATGGGAAACTCGCAGCATAATATGAACTTGATGGCGCCAGGCACCTCCTCGTAGACAGCCGGCGGCACAGGTATCAGTGGTGATGTGGATGCCTTATACTTGCGATACTCCACTTGACTAAAGGAACGATCGAATTACTTCATTGGCAGTGAATTAAAGAACATCAGTTGCTTACTTTTTATACTTTTCATCGGCGCTGCGTTCTCTCAAAGGAATGCCGGACATAAATAGTATGATCAATGTGGTGAAGATGGGCGATGCAATCGCAACCCATTCAACGCCACTAATCACATTTAACGATATGATAAAAATGCCCCACCACACAACAACCTCGCCAAAGAAATTCGGATGCCGCGACAAGCCCCAAAGTCCTTAAAACCAAAGAAGAAGTTTAATGTAAGATCTATAAAGGTTTCTTGTTTAACGTACCATCATTACAAAACTTGCCCTGATTCGCTGGATCCATGCGAAAGGAGAACTTCTGCAGGTCCGCGTATGTCTCGGCCAACAGACCCACAACAAACATGCCCGTACCAGTCGAGTCCAGAGTCGTCATTCCCTTGACCGCCTGTGGCAGTGTGTGTCGCGAGTTGATAATTATGACAGGCAGCGAAACAATGTACACCCAAATAGCCTGAAAACGCACAGAGAATGATTCTATCCACATGAAAAGTGTACTGTGTCCGGATGCCAACAAGTGTTGTCAATCAAATGAGACAAACTGACAATGATGCACAGCCAAAAGACCACACAACATGTGTCACGTATGTCTGCGGCATGTTCAATGCTGGTTTAATTGTGGGCTGCGCAGCCCAAAACAAATGTTTGAAGAGCAGCGTTGAGATTTTCATATGAATTATTCAGTTAACCTTGGTGATGGCATAACCTTGGTGATGGCATCCATAATTTGAACTCACCTGAAAGGTCCAAAATACTGCATAGCGTATAATGTTACTTCGCGTATCCTCGAACTGTTTGTCACGGCCCAATTTAATGATTCGATATAGCAAATAACCGGAAAGCCTTACACCCCATAGGCAAACGAATACGGTAACCATTAGCTGACGACTTTCATACGCCTGAAAATAAATCAAAATATAATATATCGCTAAAGGTACACACACACACAATCTTAAACGTGTCTGGAATGGCAACGTACGAAACGAAAACCAATATCCAAACACGCAACGAATACAATTTCGCAAATTTGTTGTATACTAATTGCTTTCAGATATAAACTTTTTTGCGAACAGCCGCAATAAAATATAATACGCGGTTGACCTGATCCGATTTACCTTCTCTTTTCATTTTCCTGTTTGTGTCGCTTTGCAGTTTGTTTTTATTTTGATTTTTTCTCGCCTTCAAACCGCTAGGGTAATGGAATTTTGCAGCATGGGCTGACCTAGGTGGTTTTTTCCGACACAGCTTTCATTTTGTGATAAATGAATGGCCAGTCTCAAAGGTATAAGGGCATTTCATTTATTTATTACGCCGCAACTGGCAGTTGGCGTTCCAAATAAATTGAAGTGCACATTAAAGTTGCAGAGCTCTTTTAAAGTAAGATCGAATAACTAAGTGTGAAAAGTCTAGACTGTGGAGAACACGTTGAATGGCGCGCCAACGATTATTTATGTACGCAAAGCTTAAGCATTTAATTGACAGTTGATGGTGTTAACGATATAAATTGGATTAGTTATCCTGTATTGAATTAAGATATTATGTGTGGCAGCATGTGTAACTTAGTTAGCGGCACTAATGGCCAGAGGTTTAAACAATTCCGCAGACAGGATGACAAACAACTGGCCAAAGGGCCACGGTCGCCGCCTGCCAGACAAGGTCACATACTAGCTAAAGTGCAAAACAACAATAATAACAACCAAACAACCAAAAGTGGGCCTTTTGGACGTATCCTTTTGTTATGTGTGTGCCAGCGAACACGGCAACTGCAGATGCTGTTCCACATCCACTTCTCCAACCACTCTGCATGTGTTTGAGTGTGTGCGTGTGTGTGTAAAATTCGCTATTCAATGTCAGCTAACTAAAGCCGACAAATCCCCTTCTTTAAATTCGTTCCACAGTGCTATCAACTGCATGTGTAATTCAATGGGCTTCGCTTAAAAAGTCGCGTCGTTAAATTTACAGCACATTTTCACACATTTAACATATATATATATATATATATAAACCACCCACCCACTTACCTTGGATGGACGATCCACTTGACCCAGAAAAAAGGTCAGCAATGCGATGACAATGAAATTGACACCGCCGGCAAAGTCCGACAATTTGTCCCAGTGCAGCAGTGCGTTCAAAAGGAAGAATAATAACTGCATGCTGGATACCACAATGGCGCTTATGGCATAATGATTTAAACCGAAAACGTAAATAGCCATCGTTATAGGTTTTTAGTCCGTTCTAGCTGTATTCTTCAGCTGCGCCAGCTATCACATCAATCTCATCTTCTTACACGGTTCATTTTGACGCTGTTTACATTTTGCACTTGAGTATTTTGGCTGCTTGCCAGTAAGTCAACACCTTCTGATTTGATATTGCTGTGGCACTGCTGTAAAGAGCATAGTGTAAATAAATAGTGCAAGTTATTGATTCAGTTTTGTATTTGATATTTGATTCGGTACGTGCATAACGAAGGGCAAGGGAAACAAGAGAGATTACATTCATGCCGAATTTAACTTACAACGTTCACCAGGAGAATAATATAGTCTTGAAGGGCTTGGAAACTAAATGTGTTGAATTACATATTCTTTTAGCAAGTTCCGCATGAGCTAACTTTATAAACGCTTTAATCTATAGACACACACTATTTAGTAGTAGTTTGGTTTCTGTTTACTATTGATTTTCAAAGTTTTCAATTTCAACTCAAGCACTCTCAACTTAATCTTTTCTTACTTGTTTGTTCATTCATTTCTCAGCAAAACTTTACTCTGAAAAGCCTTTGAGTCTGCCCCAAAAAGTATGCTACAACCAGCAGATGTGAATGCAACGAAGCATTCGTTTTCATTAAAACGACACCCGCGGCATTAACTGTAAGCACCTTCAAACTTAAGCAGCTTCAGCCCTTGCTTAGTTTCTTTTAATGTATCATTTTAGCAGTGCGTTGTGTTTGTGCTTGTGTTTGGGTAATTTGTAGCCTCAAGACATTGACATGGTGCCAGGAGATCGTGTCCTTATATCCTTGCTCAAATAGTTTCACCAACTTTTTGCCGCGTTGAAAATAAACTTTCGCATAGTTTGCACTCGTGTCGCTAACACCTCTCTGCTATGATGGAATGAATATAAATCTGGGATTCCATACATTTTAAATATTTTTTTCAAGTTCAAATGTCACTGAAACTGCACTTATTTATTGAACTTGAGGTAAATGTTGAACTTTCTTTATTGATTAGTGGAGGTCAACGAGCCGCCCATTAAAGCAATACAATTTGTTCAGCGAACATTTAGGAGACAGCTTGGGATATTTATAGCACTTGGTTGTTGCTATTTGAATTAGGGTCGCTTATAGAAACGTTGTCAAGTTTACCTTTGAGTTAGCTTCGTTTACAAAACAAACAGACTAGTAAACAAACGCTTGAACTTCTGTGGCACATGCTTCGCCTTTATAAAGTTCTAAGCTTGTGTAAATAATTTAACTGAAACTTTTCTAACGTACAAGTATATGGATATGCCTGTACATCACATTTCGACAGTAGCCGTTGCTGCAACAGTTAAATAAACTTACAGTTAAGCAGCAGGACCAGCGCACAGTCGAGTGAAGGTGATTAAAGGATGCTATCGCTGTTCAATGTGTTTGCTCTCTGCTCTGCGTTTGCACAAGTGAAAGTAAGTTGGACACGCGCTTAGCTTTCTTACTTATATTTCTTTTTGAAGGTCCTTACACAGACAAACACACATATGTATACACGCACACGTGCGTTAGAATCGCGCGTCAAAAAGTTTTTTATACCTATAGATATCTGAGGCACATATCCGTTTCCGTTGACGTTATAGCATTTATTAAATGTAGTAAAACCTTTTACAAACTACTGGCTTATTTTGATTAAAAGCATTTTTCTCGCACTTTGTTTAAATTGTTATTAACACGAGGGATAAATAAGCGCACAGGTCTGTGATAAGACTATTTCCGTGGAAAGCGTGCAAGCAACTGACGCCACACGTCACACGTCTACGGCTAAACTGAAGGATAAAGGACCAACAGCATGCTGTTAGAAATATTTGAGGTAGTGTCATGCGCAAAACCATTTTTAAAGCTCTCTACAGATTCAAATGCAGACTATGACGACAACTAGTTAGATTTAAAGTTATATGCTAAGATATGAACTGCGTTGAATTAAATGGAAATTCGTTGTACTTCATTAATTTCGATTAACATCTCTTCTCTGCACAATCCTTGTGATAACGCTGATAAGCTTTAACAACTTTCCATATCGGTAATACTTGCCAGGTGGCAACGCTCAAAGTGAGTACCAGCAACATGTTTCTCAACATTTTGAGCATGTGTCTACAGTTGTGAGCGGCGTGAAGTTGGCAGCGGCCGCTTTCTCTAAGAAGCAGAAAAGTTAACGATTAAAACAATTAAGTGAATCAAAATAGGCTGGCTCCTGCATCGGAGTTGCAGTCGTTGCGTAATTACGCGCGCTTGTGGGTGTAAAAGTTTGTAATCGTCGGCAGAATGGCGTTGGCAATACGTGTGGCATGTATAGCTCATGCCAATGGAACTTGGAGCAGGTGCCCACAGCGGCGCCGTAGCTTCATGCGATTATGCAGCACCAGCTCCATCTTAAACTCGAAACTAAAAGGCTTGTAAGTATTGAAAGCGCATGACGGGCCTCAATTATTAACAGGCATTAAAAACTCATTTACACCAAACAGCGATGGCATACATAAATCGAATTACAGCACACAAGACCAACCAAAAGGGGAAACACAAACAAAGCCAAAATACGTGCCAACGACCCCACCGCAGATAAAGCGTAATGTGGCTAGCGAGATAACTAGCGTGGGCAAGGTGATCTACGAGGCGGGCTGGGATGAGCAAAAGGCTAAGCAAAAGCCAACTGGAATGGCAACAGACGGAAATTCAGCGAATGCTGCATATCCACCAAGTAATAACCCAGATAAAGAAAAGAACAAGGTTCAAGAGATACCCAAGTCAAAGCGCGAACAAATGCGTGACAGTATGCAGTCGAAACGCGAACAGATGCGTGACAATGTGCAGGATTACATATTCACGCGCTATTTCAACTATGTGAAAAACTATGACAAAGTGCTGGAGAAGAACTTTCCCAAAGCCATGCAGCTCTATCGCGTTTTCTTCGTTGGCGTCAAAGACTTCTTTACGGATATGAAGCGCTTTTTGAAGGTTGCACGTATTGTAAACGTTTCGCCGCAGGGCATCCGGGCATTGAATCGCCAAGAACTCGAATTGTACATGCAAATGCCTCGCGACATGATGAAGGTAGCGCCGGCATTGATCGGCTGTTCGCTGCCAATGGTGGGATATGCATTCTTTCCACTTGTGTAAGTCAACGAATTTGTTTTCGGCCAAGTAAACCAATTAACCACGATTGTTCTTTAGTTTTATGTATCCACGCACATTTCTTACGCCGCATTTCTGGACACCGGAGCAGCGGGTCGAGTTCCAAACCTACTACATTAAGCGCAGGCTGCAGTGCAATAAACCTGTGCTCCGCTGCCTTCAAGCCAATCTGAAGTCTGTCGCATCACATCCTCATCACGCTCAGTTCGAATGCATCCTTGGACAGTTGGGCAGCGGCACACATCCTACACCAGAGGCTTTAATTGCGATTAAGGACATTTTCGCCGATGGACCCTACTCACTGCTGGGCATGTCGCGAAAACACATCGTAAGCGCATTCATTTCACACTATTGTTTATGCTAAACCTGATGTTACTTGTTGCTTGCAGAGAGGCCTTGTCAATCTGCACGGACTGTCAAGTAGTCTGTTCAAGCGCCATCGTCTGCATGAGCACGCGTTCCTAGTGCATTATATGGATATGGCCATCACGCGAGAAGGTGGCGTTCACAATCTGAGCATGTCAGCCCTCCGCTACTCGTGCAATCTTCGCGGTCTCAATTCAGAAAACATGAGCAGTGAGCAAATGATCGAATGGCTACGTAACTGGGTCAAGGTATCCACGTCAATACAAGGCCAGCATATCACTCTGTTTCTGCATCTGCCTGTTCTGCTGGGGTACAATCATCCCAACAACTGGAAAACCATATACTGCAAAGCAGATTCCTAAAATAATTGGTGCTAGTTATTCACGTACGCAATACAATGTACAATGCGAACTGAAATTGTTTTTTAAAAAGCAAATAAAACTGTTAAAAACAACAACTAATATCCTTAAATACTTCTACCAGATAGTAAACAAATGAGTTGGTGTGTTTTTCCTAAAA
Organism: Scaptomyza reducta; assembly: GCA_035044485.1. Lineage (NCBI taxonomy): Eukaryota > Metazoa > Arthropoda > Insecta > Diptera > Drosophilidae > Scaptomyza > Scaptomyza reducta. The sequence continues at coordinate 2,266,430 of JAWNNV010000191.1, read as the reverse complement.
ATAACACTTCTTTTATTTGCTCCTTTGTGTTGGATGTTCATCAAGCAGTTACTTTCGTTAAAAGATTAAATTTTTCATTTCTTGGGCTTCTTGGCCTTCTCGGCACGCAGACGCTCACGACGGTCCTTCTTGAGGATGCGTGGGGTGCCATCGGACTTGGTGCGCTTCTTCAGTGTGTTGAAGGCAATGGTCAGCAGCTTGTTGCGCTGACGCTTGGCATAGCGCAGCTTGAAGCGATCAAAGTCATTCAATTGCGAGCGCTTTAATAAAGAAAATTTAATTTAAATTAGTTACTGAAAATAAGGAAATGCTTATCAACATATTGAATTAATTGCTGGTGTCAGTTTGAAATAAAGCTAGCTTCATTTATGTGTCAGTTGGCACTTCCTATCAAGAAGACAAATTATCATCATGTGCAGCACATCCTGAAAACATAATTTCTATTTGTGATAATTGTTTCGTACACACCTTGCAGATGTTCTGTGCCTTGACTGACCAGGGGCTGACCTTCCACTGTGCCTTCAGGTCACTTTCCACCCAGGCCTGGCGCACGATGCGCGTAGGCGCGGTGAAGGGGAACTTGATGCGGTATTTGGTCAGATGCAGATTGTTCAATCTGTACTCCTGACGTGGAACACCGGTCAGGGGACCGTCAACCAAAACCTGCAATCAATAAACAAATTCGTTAGTTGGGTGTGCCTAAATTGAATAGGTACATATGCAGCAACATTTGTGTTTATCGCTTTCAAGCTATGCAGAATACTTTCAGTAAAATTAAACTGGCTTCATTTATGTGTCAGTTGGCACTTCCTATCAAGAAGACAAATTATCATCATGTGCAACTGCTGCTCGTAGCGTACACTTGTTGTTGCTATGCATGCATAGATGGGGGATTCACTTACTCTGTTTTGGTCAATGACATCGACGATGGCCACCAGGCGACCCTTAAGGGGACCTGCCGACGCCTTGGCGATACGACCAGTTTGTACGAATCTCTCGAAAGGCTGCAAGCACACATTTCAAAAATTTTTTTTTTTAAAAATAAATTCAGTTGTTCACAGTGTCAGCATTGGCAGCGCGCTGGTTGTGGCTATGCTGGACACCACGTGAAATATTTTGAATGCATTCAACGCATACACAACCACAAATGTTTTGGTTTTTTCCGATAGCAACAACTTAACGCGCTGCCCTTAAAAGTTTGATGCAATACTTAATTCAGTATGCACACTTTAAACCTTTTTAATTTCACATTTTTCACGCAAATGAGAAAATACTTTGTGGGCTCTTACCATGACGCTAACCGGAAAGAAAGAGAAGGACCGAAAAAATTTTGACAGCTCAGCGTCAACATGGCGATAAATGTGCACTGGCACAGGGTTGCAATTCTAGTTTGTTTTGCAGCATTGTTATCATATTTTTAACAGAGCCAAAATGAGTTTCAAATTGTCACTTCAATTTCATGGTACAACTCGAGCCAAAGATGATGATAAATACTTTTCTTTAAAGTATACGTTTGGTAATTTTAATAATTTGTTTGTGACTTATCAAAAGAAATAAACGCATTAAATAAACAAAAACCATACAAGTATAACTTAATTTTTATTATCTGGCATCACTCAAATACTAACATAAAGTCATTTTTTCCGTGATCTGGGCATCACTCAAATACTAACATAAAGTCATTTTTTCCGTGATCTGGCAACACTACATGACAAGTATCGTGTCGCCGTAAATCTCTAATTTCTGTTATCTGGCATCTCCTCTGGCATTAACAGCGTTTGACTACATTTTTATTTAATAATATTATTAAATTACCAAAGAATCTTTAAAACTCATAAACGAAAAAATGGTATACATACACTTTCCAAATAACCTGACCGAGGAGGAGCTGATGCTTCAAGCAAAATATCAAAAATTAAAAAAGAAGGTACGAAACAAGCGGCGTCGTTTTGTTGTTGTTTGACAAATTTTTGTTTTATCCGCAGAAAAAGGCATTGCAAGCTCACAAGGCACCAAAACCGGAACCGGAGAGCGTACTAACATTAAAGCGACCCACGGATGCTCGTGATGCGCGCGAAGTGGCACGTAAACTTATTAAAAGTGGCGCAATTCCTGCGATACAAAAACAACAAACAAAGCAGGATCAAACATCATTCAAGCGCCCCAAAGGACAGGAGCGTGCCAAACGTTCCACATCAGAAACCACTGTGGCTGCTTATCAACCATTCTCATCCACTCAAAATGATGTCGCGCAGGAGACAATTATCAGCGAAATTATCAAAGAGGAGCCACGGCGTCAGAACTTGTATCAGCATTTTGCCACGGAACGTGATCGCGAGGAACGTGGTCTAACGGAGAAGGTGACGCTGGATACCACACAGCCAGAAAAGCCGCGAGCAGGAAATACGATATTCGTGTCGGGCAACAAGGTTACAGAGGATTTCCTCAAGAAAACGTTTAATGATTACGGAACCATAGTCAACGTTTCCATGGAGATTGAAAAGAGGTGCGTTGTGAACATGGCTTGGGCGCTTGCTTTGTGATCAATATATTTTTTGTGCTAATTTCTCTCTTGCAGTCGCGGCTTTGTTTCGTTTGCTAAGCCTGAATCAGCAGATCGCGCTATCGCTGAAATGCATGGCAAGAGCGTTAATAGCATCGTGTTGCAAGTTCAACTTGCACGCCGCCAGCCACAAATTGAACCTATTAACGACGCCTCATCCTCCGCAGTTTGGTCCTCAATTGGTAAGCATTAGAAATATGTAAATGTAACGTTACTTCATTTCCTATTTCTCCTATACTCACAGCGGCCAGCAAATCGCAGAAAGGCAGTCACAAAGATCAGCGACAAATGGTTCAATATAATGATGATTTCTTAATGTAATCCAGTTAGTCTTGTCATAAGCGTATATGGTTTTATTTTATCATTATTTGAACTCACATTGTTCTCAAGATTGTTTAAACATACTTATAGTACATCCCACACATAAGAAAAGATCAAATGTTGTTGTTTTTTTTTTGTTGTTTGTTTATTGAAAATACGCTTCTATAAGTATATATAATGTACTTACACATGCTCACCATCTTTTTCTAAGTACTCTTGATTCATATTGATTATCTCTAATGAAAGAAAACTTTTTTATATTAAAAATCATGAGAGATAAATCAATTCATCCTTTATAAACGATACAATGCCTAGGTCAGGTCTAAATAAAAACAACAATGAATTCAACAATTGAAATTCTTCAATTATTAGCGTGAATGAGTAAAATAAGAATTCGCCAACAAACTTGAGCCCGTCCAGGATAGCTGACAACATCAGGTAGCTAATAAATAATTATTCTTTTCACTTAGTTTAAGTACATATTTAATACATGTTCGTTGCTGCTGCTGTTGTAGTTGTTTGTTCTTGTAAAAAACATGATATTGTTGTGGTTAGTATGAGAGTTATATGTTCTATATAAGTTCGGTATGTTGTTCTTTTAGTGTATTTGATGATGATTGAGCTGGGATTTGTTTATCTTGTTGTTGTTTCGTTTAATTAGTTGTTTTAACTGCGACTAGTAGCCAACTTTCGCTTCCATTCCTAAAGTAGTATATCTTTGTTAGTTTGTAATAAATATCATTAGGGTTAAGGCCTTTGGTTTCGAGCGGTCGCTTTTGGTCCGCTTTTAAATTCGTTTCATGCTCCAAAAATGCAAAACTGCTCTCAGGATCATACAAAATATAACCCAAGCAACAGATGTCTCCAAAGTTTTTGGCAGCTCTTTTCATTCACGTCTGTCTGCCCTCGTTGCCGGGCGGATTAAAGTAGTCCCAGTGATGTGTGTGCACTTGTCGACCCGTCACCAGAAAGACGAGCACACCAAAGGTTATCAAGATAAAGAGCACCATTAGCGCAGATATATTCCTAGACTGCTGAACCGGTTCCAGTGCAGCATCGCCGCGCACATAGGTCGTCAGCTGATTGATGATGTTCACCAGCTCCAGGCTGCATGCCGAAAGAAACTGGCGACCAGCCTGCACCACTGTCTTTGGCTGGTCCTCATCGTATTCCTCTAGCGGTTGCGTGGCGCTGCGTGTGCGTGAGCGACGGGATCGAGATCGCGGCCGTTCCACCAGCTGCTCCTCAAGCTCTGAGTCGGATTCTTGCTCCTGCTGATGCTGCTGCTGCTGCTCGTGCACATGGCGACGTCGGCACTTGTGCGGCGCCTTGCGCTCCGAGGCAGCGGCACCACCGGCAGCAGCTTCTTCCTTCTCCGCTTCGGCGCTGCGTTGCAAATTGTAAAAGGCCAGAGGTGCCAATGACTGCAGATACTCTACGCTGGGATACACAGCCGGTGGTGGCGGCAAAGGCAGCATGGCGGCTTCTGTCTGAGTTTGCTCATCGAGATTACTTTGTGGCGTTGACTCAGTGATTTTACCCTGACGCGGTGGCTTTGTCGGTGGCTCCACATCGCTGGTGGCGGGTTCACTGCTTGCCTGACGGCTTGTCTGTGTTTCGGTGGTCAGCAGCGGCGTTCGCTGCTCCCTAACACGTTCAACAATATCATCGATGAAACCAGGTGGCAACTCAATGTTCTGCACCACCAATTTACCCGAGTTGCAGGCCAGTTCATCAGCGCTGACTTGTCCACCATGCAGCTGGGAGACCTGGATCTGTCCAGCCTGCAACGCATGAACACGCAGGCGTTCCACCTCCAGTTCCAGCATACGCGCGGGCAGGTGTGTTACTTCAGGATGGGATTGCAGCGACTGCACGGGCGTTAGTTCACGTGCCATTTGCTCGGCAGTGATTAACGCTGCGCTGGGATCTGTTAATGTGGTGGATTTACGTCGTGGTGGCGGCAGAGGAATCGACTCTAGGTCTTCGTCCTCCGCCAGTAACTCTTGGCTGTTGTTGGTGGCGGGTTCGGTGGGTAAAGTAGCTATAAACTTGGCATCAACCTCAGCCTCAGTGGGTTCGCTTGCAATGCTTGCTTTAATAACGGGTTCTTCCAACACTGTAACTTGTTTTGGGGCGTACTCCGCGGCGGAAAGTGCGTCCTTCTCTTGGGAAAACACATTCTCTGCTTCGGATTGCGCTTCTGAAACTGTTTGCTCTTCCTCGGATAATACATGCTCCGTTTCGGAAACTGCGTGCTCCGATTCGGAAACAACGTTCTCCGATTCGGAAACTATGGGCTCCGATTCGGAAACTATGGGCTCCTCCTCCAATGCCTTCGCTCTAGATTCTGCACTCTCGGCTTGTCTGTACACGGCCAGCATCTTTTCCATTTCTTCCTGCAGCTCCTTCTCCAGTGCTTCATCCATCTCTTGATCTGAGCGTTCCTGTTTTTGTTGCAAATCCTCCTCATCATATTGGTCTGAGTACTTCTCACCAGCAACGTCATCCTCTTCGTCGTATTCGCGCAGCGTGCGCTCGACCTCATCATCCTCCAACTTGCTGTCATAGTCACTTTCGACATTCGCCTGCTGCAGCTGCTCCACTGCTGCATCCAAATCCGCTGAGCTTGCTGCATAATCGCTAAGAGCAGACTCGCCATGATCCTCCTCCTCGCCGGCTGTTTCCACATCGGATTTGCTTTGCACTGAACTGTCCGAGAGCAGACCCTCGCGTCTCAGCTCCTCCTCTTCGCGTCGCAGCTCCTCATCCTCCAGATCGGCGGTGCTAATGGGACGCACGATAAGTGATGCCTGCACTGTATCATCTCCTTCACCAGTGCTGAGACTAGGTGTGGGTACGCGTCGCTCAATAATCACCGCTGAAGATGGGGTTTGCGGACGACTTAGCGACTTGGAGCGGTCCGCTTGCGAGGATGCTCGTGAGCGTTCCGACAAACTACGTTGGTTGGCATCGCGGAAGCGCTGTAAGCCTCGCGCCAACTGCTCATCCTCACTAAGCACACGTGCGCCATCCACTTCATCCGGCTCCTCTGCCTGTGGGGTGCGCAATAAATCGTCAAGCGTAGTCTTTGCACCTCCGGACACTGTAGGACGTCGTGGTTCAATAATCTTCATGTCTTCGGTAATCTCGAACTCCTCGACCACGAAATCGTCGGGCAGCGGATCTGTCTGTGTGGACGCCTCCACCTCAAACTCGCCTTGTTCGCAGCTATCCGCCGTAGATGAGCTAGCGATGCGTTCACTATCCTCGTATCCGTCCAAAGCACTGCCTCCACGTGTCGAACGTTTCTCCCTGGGTGGGCGTGGTGGCGGCGGCAATGGTCGGAACTTCATTTTGTTGATAACCTCCCCGGACTGTAGATTTGAGCGCGGAGATTCGGGTCGCTGTAACAGTGCACCCGGTTCCTCATAATCGTCCTCATCCTCCGTCAGTAGATGTGGCTGCTGTTCTTGTTGCTCTGTGGCTGGCTGTGTCGCGTAGCTAGGGAATAGGGTTTAAGGAGCATTAGAAACGGATCCTGTCTCTGGCATGTTGCGGCAAAGGAAACAAAAGCTGTTCAAACTCGTGTAAGTGCGTGTTTCATGTTTATGCTGTTTTGGTATTGGTTTTATTGGTGTGTGCGTGTGTATATAATTAGGAGCAGTATCTAGGATCAATTAGCATTATAACTTAAGACTACAAACTTAATCAAGTGAGAAAACAAAACTTAAACAAAAATGCATTCGAGACAATTCAAAATAAGGTCGCAAAAGTCACAAATCAAAGCATAACTCAACACAAAATTAAGCAGCGGAGCAGCATTTCTTACTTTGACTTGAGCAGCAGCTGTTTACTGGGCATCTCTCCCAAACTGACCGCCGTATGAGCACGTGGCGGCAGCGGTGAATCCTCGCTAGGCGTATACTGCTGCGGTGGCGGTGGCCGTGCCGGTGGCGGACTGCCCCGAGAGCCACGAATGCTGGGCAACATGCCGAAACGTTCCCCAGGTAAACGGGAGAACTTCTTGCGACGTGCGGGTGGCGTCGGCTTGGGGACTGGCTCCTTGCGTACTACGGCATAGCTACATAGTTGTCGATAGGGGGAAAAGCAGAGCGCACACCTAAGCAACGATTTGGCCAGTTGGGACCTTATGCGACCAATTAACTTACCCATCGCTTTCTAGCATATCGATGACAAACTTGTCCTCAACATCTGCGCTTGGCTTCTGTACGTCCAGGGCTAGTGATTCGGCACCGCGGGAAGTGCGCTCATCCTCGGAGCGCTGAGAGCGGGCCGAGGTACCGTCCGTAAAGTTCTCCGGCGTGGCTAGCGGTATGTGATGATGATATTCATGTTCAGTGCGATAAACAATTACCTAAAAAATACCAACATAATTTCAAATGATTAAGCATAAGAAGATAAGTTAGATTTCACTGGCTACTTACATCGTCATGTGGCTGCAAAAAGGTGTTCGATACTGATCTACCACCAAAGCCATTTATAAACGAGTCCGCGTCCTTCTCCACAGATACATCATCGCGTGTGCGTTTCTTTTGACGCCGTGGCGCCTGAGGGCGATTCTTTTGTTCCGGTACTGCAGAAGCAGCCTCAAAGTTAAGTTTGTTAAGGGCCTGTTCAGAGTCGGTTGCCGCCTGCTCGCGTTGTGGTGGCCGGAGATATTCCTCATCATCGTCGAAGTACTGAATGCTGCTGCCACCATCAGCCATTCGCAGATCCTGGCTTCCCTCTATAGAGGTCTTGCTGCGGCTGCGTGCCTTGCGCAAAGGTCGCTTTGGCATAAAGTCGCTGCCATTTTGTGACATGGACATATCATCGCCATAATCGCTGCGCTGGAACTCCTGCGAATCATCAAAGTCAGGTCGATAGTTGCGGTGCAGGCGACGTGGCTTCGGTGGCGGCACATCGTACTCCCCAAACTCCTGGGTGGGCTGCCGTATCTGCTCCTGATGTGACTGACCCACTTGGTGTAGTGCATTGGGCATATCGTACCCCTCTCGAATGGCGTCGCTGATGTATTGACGCAGCTGGATGTTGTCCTCAGAGATGCCACGTTTGCGCAAGAAAAATTCATCATCATCAATTGTCTCCATGACGACCTTCTTGCCGGAACTGGCAGTTGATTGTGCATCCTGCAAATCGTGGTATTTGTAGTAGCTTGCCTCTGCATCCAGTTCGGCCCTGCGGAGGAGCTTATTCTTTTGAATATCCTTCTCCGTCCAGCCTTCGGCATCGTGACTGTCCTCTGAGCGCAGATCTGAGTCTTGGTGGACCATAGGACGACGCTTAAACTCCCTCGTTCGCTGACTGGAGATCTCGTGTATGGCGCGATTCTCCTCATCGAATTCGGCAAACTGTTTGCTGTCCGCAACGCCACCCAAAATGCCCATTTGGGTCTGTGGCTGCGCCTCGCTAGCTGTGTCCTCTTCCAAGTCCTCTTTCATGCGGCGCTCTAGCGAGGATTCTCTATCGAAACTTTCCAACTCACTGCCGTAACGTCTATAGCGGGATCCTTCACTATCGTTGTAGCTGACATCCGAGAACTTATCCGCCCAACGGGAACGGACTGGACCTGGACCACGATCACCCTGCGGTGAGCTCGTCGAGGTCTGCGAAGGCTGCGTCTCAGTGCTGGGTATAATGCTGAGACTGAGACCCTCAGTGCCCAGCGAGGACTCCATTGGTGGTGTTGGCTCCTCAACGGGCTTCTTCTTCCGAAATGCGCGTGGATAAGTGCCAAAGTTAAACTCAAACTTTTTCTTTGCTGGTGCAGGCTGCACATCTGGCGGTGGTGTTGTTGGCGATTCCGTAGACTCATCGGGCATTCCAGACTCATTTTCCTTAAAGCTCTTGCTGCGTCGCAGCTTCAATGTGGTGAACTTTTCTGGCAGCTTGAACTTGGACATGTCAGGTTTGTTAAATTTAGTAAACTCAGGGCGCTTCATGTCCTTAAACTTGGACATATCGGGACGCTTAATATCGGGCATCTTGATTTTAGAAAACTCTGGTGCAAAGCGTCTGCGCTCCTTAGCCTTCGCCTTGGGACTACTCGAAACGGGCTTCGGCTTAGGCTGCGGGCGCAGCTTGGTGCGTAACTTTCCGGCCTGATTGCGTAGGCCATCCTGCATTTTGCGCGTGCGATCCTGGGCGGAGGCCATGAAACTCTTCTTACGATTCTCTGGCTGTAGCGGGAGTTCTTCTAAGGCACTCGAATCCACCTGGCTAGTATGTATTTCATAGTCTGTACGAGATTCTGTTCGTGGCGTTGTGCCACCCGAGCTCAATTCAATATCAATATCCATGGGTATTTGAAGGTTGCTTCCGTTCTGGGCCGGCGCCGGTACTGCTGTGGGCAACGAGTCGATTTCGCCCGCCGGCAACACGCCCACGGGCTCGTATTCATGATCACTGCAAGGGGAAAATACAGAAATTAGTTAACTATTACGATACGGATGATTCACAACACATAGATGAGCTGATCTGAAAATATGTTTTTGTTTGTTTTCTGTTTATTGCAAGCCAAGGTTAGAAAAGCCGTCACCCAAATCTCATCGCTAGCTGGAAAATCAAGGGTGGATGTTTGTGTGTCAGGAGGTTGAAGAGTGTTGTTCGATCTAAACCGATACGTTGTTGGGGGTAGCACTTGCTTACCGAGAGAAATAGGTCCGCTCGAGGAAGTCACTGTGGTCATTTTGCTTTTGTGTTAGGGGCGAATCGGACTCAAATGCCGCTAGACGCGATTTACGCTCATCGAAATTGAAACTAACCGTCTTTGTCATGCGAGCCGACGACCCATAGAGCTGATCTTGGGAGCCACTCATCATGCGCCCAGTTCGATCATGGGACTGTGTTCGCGGCTCCCTAAATGATCCTTTGCTCTGCTGGCCGAGGCCCCGTTGTGGTCGATACACCTGACTGCCACTGCCCATGATCTGTATGGGCACAGAAATAAGTGGTCGACTTCCGTGGCTGGCAATCGATGGGTCCTTGCTGCTCGAATGCCGAAACTCTGACTCGCTCTGCGACCAATGGCCAGGCATCTCAATCTCGCTGGAATACAGATTTCGGTTGCCCGCCATAAAACTAACACCGCCGATGCTACTTATCGTGCTTCGGGGCACTGAGGAAACTACAACAGGAGCAAACGCTTCACTTATGTCCACAGAAGCACGTTCCGAGGCAGCAAAATCCTCTCGACTGCTGTACATGGTCTGCGCATGCGGGGGAGGCGCCAGGGGCTTGGCTGGACGTGCACTATATTGATCCATGTCGTCCACTTTTAGCGAAAACGTCTCAGTAACACGCACGGAAAGCGGCTCCGGCTCCTGACGCTTCATTACATTCGAGGTGCTGCTCACAATGGACATGGCCTGCGGCTTACCCTTGTTAAATACGGAGAGAAGTTTGCTGGGGGATGACGATTTCTCTAGCTGCAATGCTGAAGTCCGATCAACAAAGGGTGATGGCGAGCGGGAGCGCTGTGGGGTTGCAGATTTCTGGTCTGGCTCTTGTGGTTTAGAGCTAAACATGGACTTGAAGCGCGAGGCATAGGAACTCTTGACTTCGGGTGAGGCCTCCTGCACACTAATGTTGCCTATAATTGTTGCTGGCGAGGAGGTAAACGTTGGCTGCAACTTTGCTGCACGCTCTGGAGAGAATTGACGCTCTGGTGTGTGCTGGCGCTTAAGCAGCTGAACTGGAGATGGATCTCGAGCTGGCTGTACAGTTTGACTAGGACTTGAAGGTCGACTCGAGGGAAGCTGTAGCACGGCCATTGCTGCAGGTGCTGCCGGAGGTGGGGATTTGTGTCGTCTTGCGGGTCTGGGACTACGACTGCGATGTTCTACCGCCTTGAGTTCCTCGCTATGTACGATGGCATCGATGTCTACCAGGGGTATCCGATGTACAATATCTATATTTGTTTGCTCCTCCAACTGCAGTGGTTTGGCGCTCAGTTCGCTAGCAATGGATGGCGGACGTCGGGTCTGTGTCTGTATGTTATCCCGGATATTGACCAGATTGTGCTCCTGGGCCTGCAGCTCCAGCTCAGCGACAGTCTCGGCAAGTGGGTCTATAGGTAAGACTGTGTGCTGATATGGATTTGGCTGCTGCTTTAAATCGGACTCTAACAGCATTGTGGGACGCACTGCATCGCCCGCAAAACGAGAAACATCAATGGGACGGTTTTGTGGCTGTATGTCGCCGGGTAGATTTTCCTTTTTGGCCTCACTGGGTCGCATGTAATCCGGCGACAATGGTGGTTTGGCATTGCGAAAGCCCGGGTTTGCTGGCGCTGGTGACGATTGATGGGAGCCAAAGTGTGGCGGCATATCCGACAATCCCGGAGTAGGCGTGGCCGCAATAAGATTCAACTGTGGTGGTTGCATTGAACCCGGCAAAATGCTGGCCTGAAAGAGATCCGCATTCGATGTGCGTCGACTGGCACTAGCAGAGCGTTGACCTCCGGGTCCACGAGACATCTGAGTGGGTATATTAATATCTGCACAGTACAAATCCGTCTTAGAGTTTCCCGCCGAGATGCGTCGCAGGGAGGTGCCACTGCGCATGGATATGGTGTCGCCAAAGCGTCCGACGCTGCCTGAGGAAAAACCTCCCATCGACAGCTGACGCCGACGACCGGCGACAAAGCCACCCAACTGCTGACTACCGGGCAAATCCGGTTCCGTGGCGTCAGAAATGCTCCGCACGACCAAACCACGCGAACGTGCCGTCTGCTCCAGCTCCGGATAGCGTTCCATAAAGCTCAGATCCACCGAAGGCGCCACATCTGCATGACTAACCACCTCAAAGCTATGCATCGAGAGATCATCCCGCTGCAGGTGGTACTGCTCATCGCTGTGATGATCCTGCCTTGAGCTCGGACGCGAATCAACCGGATTCACGCGCTCCGGCAACAACGAGTCGCACTGAAAGAACTGACACGCGCAGCGAACGTCCAAAGATGCACCACTGGCGCTCTCCACACGCGACACAAAATGCTTTTTCTCAGCGGGCAGAGCGCCCACCGAGGCAGATCGGCGAGAATTAAGCATCGTCAGCCAAAAAAGTGATCGCTACAAACGATTGTGATGAACGCAAACAACTGTCGCCTCTGCCTATTTACTTGGCCCTGGTCGTAATCCGTCTCCGCCTATCCAATGTTGTTATTGTTGTTGTTGTTGTTGTTGTCTTCTTGCTTTTGTTCGTTTTGGTTTCGTTGTCGTTTTGTGGTTCGTGGTCGTTGGCTATTTATAATCATCCACCAAAGCAGTCGCCGCCGTCGCGCGATTGTACATTTAATTTATATATTTTCTTTTTAATTATTTGCGCATACAACTGAAAATTCTTGCATATCCCAAAAAATAGGGCTTTGTCTTTGCCTCTACTTAAGTTTAACTTTGGTTGCAAGCTCAAAGCTGGTTCCAGCAGCATGCATATCTGTTTACTGTTCAGTTGTGTTTATATGAGTATATATGCTTTATATGGTATTGAATTGGTGTTGATCTATTTTGAACTGCGGCCCGTTTTGTCGGTGCGCGAGCGATGTCTACATCGTTGCGATTTTCGGCCAGGACTGAAGAGCTTTCGCATTTTGCGCGACACAAATTTTACCGAAATTTTTCGAAAGATGAAAATGTTGTTCTTTAAAATTAGCAAAAAGCGCACACACACACACACACTTAGAGACAATGGGAACATGAATTGAAATTTGTGTTTGTCTTCAATTTCCTCGTTGTAGTCGGAAAGAACACGATGTCGACTGCGACTTTGCTGCTTGTTCATAATTGGGATGTGGCCGAGTAGCAGCGGCAGGAGTAACAACAATTTGTTGGCCTGCACTTAGTGGTTCTATTTTGAGCAGTGCGTTGCTGCCTGCCGGAAATCTTCTTGTCATTCGTTGACCTTTAGAGCGATTGATTTTTAATGTATTCTACTTATTGAGTTCATGCCACAGTACCGTTTATTCATAACCCACATAGAACTAACTACACACATATTATATTCATTTAACTACTTATTCACCAATGAGATTTATGAAATACCAACACCATTTCAATAAGAGGACAGAGTACATAGAAGTTCCCATTTAAGCAGCTCTTACCTTGGGTCTATATCATGTTAGGGCTTAAGAGCCATCTCGTCGTAATACCCATTACCAATATTTCTTAGTGTCGCCATTGCTGCAGCAACAGCAAAGCTTCCAATTGATTGAGCGTCTAGCTCGCCCCGCGCTGGTAGTGCATTGTGTGCCCTTGTGTGGGGAGATGTTTATGATTTGGTTGTTGTCTGTGTAGTGGTAATCTTGGTAGTAGGGCTTGTGATAGGTGCGCTTGCGCAGGCTTCGTCGCTTGACGGCTCCCGCCGGCCAGAGGGTTAGTAACAATTTCAAAAGCAAGTCAATAAGGTTAGAGTTTCTGCAAGGACGAGGATGAGCAACAACCGCGTTGATTCGGCGGCGTTAAGTGCGTGCTGTGTGTTAGTGTTATATGCCCAGGATGCTTGTTAGGACTGCCATGCCCCGTACTTACCCATCGCTCTTTGACTTGGCCGCATTCGCAGCGGCTTCCACAATATCTTCGGGCAGTTCAATGTCTTCACGATGCGGCTCGGCTTCGTCTTCAACGTGAGAGAATGTCACCTTCTTGTCGGAGGGTGCCGGTGAGGGTTCCTTCTTTAGGGCGGGTCGCAGGTCACTGATCTCCACTGGTTCGTCACTTTCCTCTGCCACTGGGGACAGCTGTGCGAGACGCGCACGATCCTCATCGGACGAAGTGGAGTCTATCGATGAAATTGGTGCCAGTAATGCTCCCGATTTATCTGCAGCAGCAATGGCTACTTGATCCTCCTCACTGCTGCCCATGCGATCCAAGGGAACAGGCTTTGCTGCCTCAACATCATCAACAGCCAGATGATCCTGACGCATTAATGATTTCTTTAATGACTCAAGCTCAATAATGGGTTGCTCCAGTGGCAGTTGCGGATCAGCGTGTCCAATCTCCTCGTAAACATGTTCACGACGCAGACGAGGCGTTTTCTTGGGTGGCGAATCTACCGCAGTGGATTCCTCCAGAGTCTCTGTGACCTCTGGCTCTGTGACTTCCAGAGCGGGTGTTTCAGTCTTGGTCTGCTCCACGGGCAGCTCAATGATCTCATCAGGCTGCGGCACGCTGGATGTGCTTTGGGCACTCGTGCAAGGCACCTCCTCCTCCAGCTGTTCCTCCTTGTTACGCTTCCGGCAAGGTGATTCATCGTACTCTACCAGCTCCAGTATATCATCGGAGTCCTGCTTCTCAATAAAGTGCGGAATCTCACTGCGATCGGATTTTGGCGAAGCCTTCAGCTTCATAATCTTTTGCTGCTCGCCTAGGACAATTTTCTCGTCCTTCTTGAGCGTAATACGTTTGATGTTCAAGCGCTTCTTCTGGCGCTCAGCCAAACTCTTTAGTTTCTTCATGATGTCAAAGCTTTTCTTTGGCTTTGTCTTTTTTGGGGGCTTCTCAGTGTTCGGAACTAGCGGTCCTGGTGGTGGCGCTAGATCTTGCAGACTACCGTTTCTGCTAGGATTTGCCGAGCTGCCCGGCAGCGATTGTGCGTCACCCTGAACACGTCCACTGCGCCTTCGCCTAATAATGTCACGGATCTGTGCCAAACGATTGGTTTTTCTCGGTCTCGCGTGTCCTCCAACGGCGAGCACAGAGTCGGAGACACAGGAGATGCACTCGCTTAAAGTGTCCTCGTTATGGGGCTCGTGCTCCGATTCCTTATCGGAGTCTTCGGACTCCTCACTGCTGTCGTCTGTTGTAGTGGCTACGGCCTCGTCCTCGGATAGGTCCTGTATGTAGCGCTCGGTTTCCTTGACCAAAACTTGCTCGTCGTAGCGCACTTTCTTCAAAGACTTTGGTGATTCGGACTTAAAACGCAGCTCCTGTGATTTACGCAACAGCAAAACAATCTCCGGCTCCTCGTTGGGTCCTAGTGGACGTTTGTAAAGATGCGTCCAAGGATAGCCACCCTATGAGAAAGATAAATAACATTAAAATACATTCGATTTGCAGTTTAAGGCTTAGAAACTCACCCTATCTCTGGCTCTTCTAAGATCCTCCCAGCGATAAGTTTGCAGCGGTACTGGTGGCTTGTCCACACTAGTCTGCAGTAGATACTTCTTTAGCGACTGATAGTACTCTCGCTTGCAATCTGCTGACAAACGCTTGGCCTCCGCATCCGTATGTGTACCCAATCGGATCTGTTCGATTTGCGGCAATGAGTCAATGAACTCCTTGCGCTGCAGCTCCTCTGCCTCGGATTTGGGCGTGGGTACCTCTACCAACTTAAGCTCGTTTGTTGCTTTTGTCTCCGCGCAAGCCTGCTCCAAAACAATCTCTGGCTGGGGCTTGCTCTTAAGTATACTGGTCAGCTCATTCAGTTGTGCATCCACTTGCTGTGACAGAGAGCTAACTGCTGTTAGCTGCTCTTTGAGCTGCTTGTCGTGCTCGGCCTGAACCTGTGCTACATTTTTGCTCAAGCTATCGATTAGTTCGCGTTCAATCTCATTCACTAACTGTTCGGCAGTTTGACGCACTGCCTCTGGTGCAGTTGCTGCTGCTAATTTGCCTGCCGTTGCCGTTTCGTCGACCTCGGCTATTTGATGCGATGGTGCGAGTGTTTCTACTGGCTGTTTCGTCTTGGCACCTGCTGGCTCGACTTCAATCAGTTGCGCTGCTTCGTCAGCTTCTATTTTGGAAGTGCCCTTTTGCAGTTCCTGCTCTATAGGTGTCAGTTCATTAATTCCCACACCGCTCCGCTCAGCGTTAACGTCCTCGATTAGGTGAGATTCGAAATGTAACAAATGTGATCCACCCGGTGTAGTTGCTGCCTGTGCTTGTGTAGGATGAGTCAGATCACCAACTGTCAGTTCGTTGTTGTTGTTAAGTGTTAGCTTAAGATCTGATTTGTTGCACGGTTGCTCTTGTTGCTGCGGTTTCTCTTTGTCTTGCTGGGTGTCATCGGCGATGCCGTTGATCAGCAGTATTGTTGGCTGCTCAATGGGGCCAGTTCCAGCGCCAGGTAGCGACACTGCAAGTTTTGCAAAAAGTACATTACTGAAATTTATTTACTTACAATGTGAGACGGACGACAAGAACAACAACGCAAAATAACAGGTGCTAAAAATAACGTGAAATTTTTCGCAACTCTTGAGCTGACAGACATTGGACGACAACATTTCGCGACAATGACAATAATATGTATTACATAAGGCGCGTCACAAAACACTGAGAAATGTGCATACACAAAAAAAAAAAACAGAGACACTGAGAAAATGAGATCGAGATTTTTCGTGTATGTGGAGAATCAAAACTGCGAACTTTGCAACAAAAAAATAAATAAACTGCATTTGTATTGGTGAGTTCGAAAGCGTTTTCGAAAATACTGCAATTACGAAATCCGTAAAACTACTTTAGTAAATGAAAATATTTACCAAAATTGTACAACCGAAAGATTTGATTAAGTTTCGTTTAAGTAGTTTATTCGTTTTCGTCTAATAGCTCGAATATACATACATATATATCTATATATACGTATGTATTTTGAAATAGTTTATTATTTTAATTTTGCACTATCCTCGAATTGTTTTCAGCGCGTACACGAGCCGTGCACTGAAATTGTCCGGGGCGAACTGGCATCAAATGAAAAGCCCCAGAGAGGCCCCAACCTGGCAGGCAACTAAGCCATTTTGATTCTCAACTGCTTGGTTTTAAAATACAACAATGCTTAACAATTTTTGCTTTTTAAATTGTTCATGTGCTCATGATTATTCTGCTCTTTGCCTTCGTTTTTCATTTGCGCTCAATTCGAATTTGGCTTGTTGCCTGTCTGTTTGGTTCAGTTCAGTTCAGTTCAGTTGAGTTTTGTTTTGTTTTGATTGTGATTTTGGTCGCGTTAAAGAACTTGCTGCAGACACTAAACTGGAATATCGGGGCAACGAGACTAACTCGTAAACAACATTTTCGTTTACTTTTAAACACACACATTATACCTAATTTATAGTTGCTCCACAAAAAAATCCGAACGCAACTAGTTGCAGTAAAAATAAATACGGCTGCTGGACCTTAAAATACCCTATAGCAGAGAAAATGCATAATCTTGTATAGATGTTATTTCTTAATAATAAAATGATCTTAGCTTCTAGTATATATACTACAAAACCTTATTTATATTCAATCCATTATGTCCCCCAAACCATTCAAATGCTGGGTACTTCAAGGGTTTTCATGCCTGCAAATTCTCATGGATAATTTCATTGCTTCTCTGCCCTTACTAAACTTTATGGTTTACATTGAATGCTCGCTTGTTTGCCTTTTGTGTTTGCAAAAACAAATATACATAGTTGTAGTTTAATTGTTGGGTACATACATGGTACGTTCGTGCTTATGTATTTCTAACGTAATCACCTAAAATTACAGAGCCACGAAATTAAATTGTTTCGTTACGCTTTTCGGTTATTGTATTTTTGTTTTCAATGAATGAAGGGGCGCACAGATTTCTACATATATTCTATATATGATACTATTTCTAGATGGGGTTTTGTGGGTGTTTGGCAACAATGACGTAGAGAGAATAAGATGAGTAATTAATTTGTTTTGGCCTGGCTGATTGACTCAACAAACGAATATGAATTGAAAATGCTAAATGATGATCTTATAGCTATACAAAAAAAAATCTAAAACTACTTACTCATCTTATGACTCTAATGCTTAGCTTTTAAGATATCTCACTTTAGTTTTATATAGCTATGATATCATAAGGAAGCTAAAGCAAAACCTAATGATATTTTAATAATATATATTACCTAAGCTTTTTCTTTACATGTGAATAATACTCAACTATATGAATATATATTTATATACTCGCATCGTAAGTTTTCAACACAATTCGAGCGTAACAGACATGCTTGGTCGCCAGATCTATACATATGGCTTGTTGGATTGCTTTTCCTTTAAAGAAACTTGCCATCCATGAAAATTGACATATTCTCAGGGTCAACTTAACTATCTGCACCCCATTTGGGGAGCACAACTATAAAACTGCACAAGTTCAAGAGCAGCGACTCGCTTGAACTCCAGGTCAAACGATTTTTTTGAGCGGCTCAACGTGGCGTATACATAACACGTGCGCTGAATATATTGGCGCTAAAAGTAACACTCTCGCACTGTTTTTCACATCTTATGGAAATAGTTGTCTCAATTGCATAACGCACGCGAATCAATAACAAAATTACCCGTCTAACTCACCGTAATAACCAGCTACGCTCAGGAAGATGTAAACCATACTCAAACGTTAGGTTTTGGAAAATAATTACAAACGAATCAAAAGCAAAAAAAGAAATCAAAACAAAATAAAAAATAAATAATAATTGATAGGCGTTTTAGCGAGCGCCGAACGAGCTTTACATGTTCGACGTCTAATCGCGCTTGGAATACTACGACAAGCAATAAGCAAACAAACGACGACGTTTGACGTTGTCATTAACGTAGCCGTAGCTGTTGCTCTCACTGAGCGAAAGGTAGGCGAGGTTTTGGGGGTGGGGGGAGGTTTGGTTGCCAGCGTCGAGCAGACCAAGCTGAACGCATTTTTGCATTTTGAGGCACTTTCGCTACAACTGGTTGCATGTTGCAGGGTAATAACCCATAAGGCCCAAGGTCGCCGCAGCTTAGCTCAGCTATATTTAGAATTATTTAAGCGCAACGCCAATTGATTACATATAATTAAACTAATATGATTGAATTGACTTCAAAGCTTGCCAAGCTGCTTTCTTGAATAAGGTATTTGATCGGAAACTAGCACACGGTGCGTATGCGTTATGTAGATTATTCGTGCTGACCGCCCAGCGAATTATTCTTGTTTTTTTTATGTGCTTGTCTGTTTGCTTTTTGCAAATTTGTGCTTATTTGAAAATACATTTTGTGACACAATTGCAAATGCAATTTAGTCTTTATTTCTTTGCTGTCTGCTTGTCATTGTCCATTTTATAGCGTTTAATTATTGTAATTGTTGTAGAGTATTTGCATTTTTTAATAATTGCAAACCTGATCTACTAATTGATTTTTCCGAGTGCATTTTAATGATCGGTTTATAGCTATAAATAATATGCTCTGAATGGATACTTAATGAAAAATACTTGAAGAAATATAATGACCTTGACTGGACTTGATGGCATGCTTAATTTATGTACCTATAAATATAGTTCAGGGCAATATAGTCAGCTAAGAACATAAACTCACACACGCACACACAGACACAGACCAATACGCATACACTTACACTCATATTTTCCTTTACGTCATATTTGACGATAAGTTCCAAACTAAAAACGACAACAACAAGGAGAATAAGAACACGCGTCGACAGTTGACAGACGAACAACGAAAGACAACGATAAAAACAGCACAAAGAGAGAGAAAGAGAGGGAGAGAACAAACGTAAAATAAAAGAGGAAACAAAATATATAACGTATACGCTCAATATGCGGCACATATGTAGATGAAAATCACGGCTGAGACTAAAGACAACGAACGGCACACATAAAAGAAATGTGTATAAATAAAATATTTATACACAATATATGTATGAACGGATATTTAACGATATATATAATGCATTCAATGACAAGACGAGGCGAGAGCACATAAAAAACGTTTCTTAATGTTGTTGATGTCGAGAACAAGTGGCCCACAATAAAACCCCAAATGGCAGGATGGGGAGCGAAATGTTTGTAAACACACACACATACACAAAGAGATTGCAATGTTGCTAGCAACATTTTCATGAATGAATCCAAGACCAGTACACATAGCCAACACCTAGGATAGTGTGTATTACCAATCACAGGTGCCATGCAAACCAGAAACCGAGTCAATGCGGTGCCGGTGCACGCAATGCGGCTCATTGTTGCCAACGTTGTTGCCGCTGCCGCTGCTGCTGTTGCTGCTGTTGAGGTTGTTTCTGTTGCCGCTGCTTTGGCGCCTGCAATTAGGTCAATGCTTTTAGTTAGAATGTGAGATTTTGGCCAACGAAATGGGACTTTTGCTCATGTGATGCAAACTGCTGCTAATTGCAAATCAATCAAATGTCCATTAGTGATTTACTTTCTACACATATTTGGACAAGAGTTCTCGTTTCGTTACTTTGCCAAACTTGCAACCAACTGAGTCATTTTCCGCTGGCATGCTAATCAATAGAGAGCTGAAGATTTGATTAGTAGCATTACGTTGCTTAGAGATATTTTAGCACATATTTTGTTAGCGCTGAGCTGCGTTTCGAGTAAGATAAGAATGTGTTTCTCACATTGTATTTATTTTTGTTGCCATGCTAATGAAAGTAAACAGACTAAAATGTAAACAAAGTTTTCAATACTGCATAAAAAAGATATACTATTGTATATCACATCATCATATATTATGATCAGAATGCAATTGTTGTTATGCAGTTATTTGACTTAAGGTTTATAGAACTCCTCATTTGGGAATTTCGTTTGTGACCTTAGAATGTGTATCTAATATACATTAACTGCTTAGCTACTTATCAAATTATGGCTAACGGAATTTCGGAACATAAAGCTTGAATTCTCAACTTATCGTTGTGAAAAGGCGTCATAAATATCACCAACAAAAATTATATTGCGCAACTGAGGCAACAAATTTCAATTGATACTGCGACAAACCTTATCTAGTGACAAATAACACACACCACCACGCCCTTGCCAGGCAGAACAAATATACACATATGTACTATATAGACCGATAAGATAAGACCAACTGATCATATGCCTCGTGTGCTGCTCATATGACATTTGCTTCTCTGCAGGTCTACGTGCGCTTGTCCCAGTGTGCAATCCCTGAATCCGCCAATATCTGGATTTTGGTTAGCTGCGTCTAAAATGTACTCAAGTGGCAGTCAGAACGCTTCAGTTTGTCGGCGCATCTCAAGTGCTTGGATTGAAAATGCTAAAACGCATTTTTAGTGCCACTGATTGTGGCAGCTGCTTTTCACTTTCATTCCCATAATGGACAGCCATAGATCACAGTGTGTGTTGTCGTCTTTCTAGCTCATTTGCATTATGATTGATGTAACGGCAAATTCACATCGTATCGCAGCGCACATTCGAATAAACACAGTGAAACCCGTTTGTTAGTTCACACAACATGAAACACGCCCATGGGACAGAGAAGATGCCTCGACGGCTGCCAGCTCGTAATCTTCAGTTCGTCTGGCTGTCTACCACAAATGCCAAGCTATTCATAAAGCCCAAAAACCCCAAATAACAAACCTCTGAGGTTTTCATAGGCAACGAAGTAGTTATGCTCTCGTCAATAACTTGTATAGAAAAGTGTAAACGGCATTTGAAATTGACTATTACAATGCAATAAGCAATTTATATCCTAACACCAGTAATTTGTTAAAAATTGGCTGATATAAAACTGCTGCCAGCTCTTTGTAAGAGTGTTCACAAAATGCAGTTGAAATCGTTAGAATCTTGAAACTTTTAAGACTTAACCCGATGAACTTTCAGACCTTTGTTAGTCAAACCAGTATTTAAGAAACGGCTCGATGCAAGCTGCACAATAAAGCAACAACAAACACCACTTGGGCTAGAGTCTAGAGACAAGATAATAGAATGCTGTCGTTTCAATTCCCAATTGCCGTTAGATTTTGTGTTGGGAATTCAGCCGGGTGCTCAAACAAGCGCTGCCAACTCTGATCTGAGATATTTTTCTGGCAGCTGTTCAAGTTGCGACAGAGAGAGTGAAGTCCACAAAGAGAGAAGGAGAGACCAAGAGTGGGCTGGTGGCCCAGCCACAAAATAACAAGTAATGTTCTATGTATATAATGCGAGTACTTCTAGATGACGATGTCGCCCATGCGGCGTATACGCAACGGCTGCCAACAAATCATTTATTTTGGCCAATCTGTATGGGGAGGTGGCGGTGGTGGGGGTGGAGAAACTGTGCGGCGCTGCCTACCTTCGTCCCACGGATGATGCTGTGACGATGTGTTGCGGGATTTGTGTCCTTTTTTACCGCGTTTCCCACTGTTGTTGTTGTTGTTGTGATTGGGGTTGGACTCCATTTTACTTGAGCTACAAAATACATACACACACACGCGGTCAAATGAAATAATTTTATATAAATTATGTTCACACACACACACACACATGTACACATGTACACATGTACTGAATGACGCACAGTGTCCACAAGTGACATTTGGCAAACTCACACTCACACACACGCACACACATACACTCACACACACCCGCACAGTCGCCGCATGTATTTTTTTGTCGCTTTGATTACTTGGCGCAGATATACACTTATATATCTATCAACAATATATGTACACACCGAACAGATATATATATACTATATATATTTAAAATTAAGATTTTCTCAAGTTATTTTTAATGTGGTGATTTAATTTTTTGTGACACCAACACACACAAATAAACACTTGTGGAACTTTTTTACTTTCGTTTCAATCAAGTTTTTCATTTATTTCAAAATATAAACTTTTCTATGTTTCATGCACGATAATAGTAATGTTTCATTATTGTTAATTCGCATTACGTGACATCGCGCATTTGATTGTTAAAACGTTATCCAGTTGGTAACTAACTTTTCTATTTGTTGTTGTTGTATATTTTATCAGGCAAATGCTGCCGATGTCAGCTGCTGCTGCTGCCTGCTCGTCAACTGTTTTGGCAGTTGAAAACTGGCCGGCGTTGAGTCGTATTTTGTTGTTAGGGTTCGTTTTTTGTTGTCTCTGTGTTTCGCGCCTGTAGTTGTGTAAAGTATTTAGAACTCAAAAAAACTGAATGAAAATCGCGACAAGCACGGAAATCCGTCGCGTCCATGCGTCGATATTGTGGTTGTCGTCGTTGTCGTCGTTGATTGTCTTCGATCGTTTGCCGTGCCGAGCGCGACTAATGGGCTAGATACTGCTAGCTGACTGAATAACGGCGACACAATCCGACGAACAACTGGCCAGAGAGCTTTTACTTTTTGGACTGTCACCACGACGACTGTGCTGGGTCACACGTTCGTTTGGATATATCTGTTTGCTTGTTTGTTTTTTTTCCATTTTTCATTTCGCTCGCAACACCGTGTAATTGCCTTTTTTATTTTTATACTCGCGAGTCCACTACCGAGTCCAAGTCGTGTGCGCATTTAGCTATTTTCATTTCGATCTTTGTTCATTTTTATGGAAACGAGCGCGCAAATGCATTTGCGTTATCATATTCAATTCGAGATAGCATATTCATCAGTTGGTTGGCTGCCAAAAGCCAAACTAAATCATGAATTAAAGCTGCCGTAAAAGTTGCCGTCGACTTTATATACATTTACATAGTGAAGGCTGTGCAGTTTCCAACCCCTCCAACATTCGAATGGCATCATAGAACAAAAGTTCAGCACAAGTTTTCTTTTTATGTTTATGCTGATGATGCGACTCTCAGCGCTCGACAAGTTCAAGTCTGAACATTGCATGTTTTGCATGTTGCTTTCGAATGGGCGAAAGGGGGTACAACAAAGTTCAATTGCTGCCGCCCTTTTGTGTTGTATGCTGAAGTGGCAGGCAGGCCAAGCTGCTGCTGCTCATCAAGTTCATTCCACTTGGCATTAAGCGGCGCGTACTAAACTAAAAATCGCAAGAATGCAGCGGCTTTTGCGGCACTGACAGTGAGATGCGGTGATCTGTTTATAGTCGGCATTTAAATGGTGTGCTAAAGTGCATGCATATATATGTATGTATGTAGTTTGGGTTTAGCTCTGATTGCGCATACGACATGCATATCAAGCATACGACCCATAGTAAAAGCGAACTTCTGACTTACATTTTTACAAGCATCAAAAAGCCAAAAACAGAAAAGAAAACACTTAATCTAACATTAAGCATAAAGCCAACTATATCAAGGTATTATTATTATTTTTATCGAGTTGACCTCTGATGAGTGCGTGTGCATGATTGGTTGATGGGGAACGTAGGCTGTGGCCTGTGTGGTTTGATGGCCATAATTACAGCAACATGGCAACACATAGTACAAAAGCGTGTGCTTACAACTAAAACAACAACAGCAACAACAACATGGACAATAGCAACTGGATAACAATAGCTTCCGTTGCAGGAACGTGGCACACAGAAATAACAAACAACAGCAACAACAACAACATACAAACGTCTCATTGTTTCGTGTACCTACAATAGCGTCCTTAGCGAGCGCACACAATATTGAGTTGAGTTGATTGACAGGTTATAGACGACCCGAGAGGTATTAAAGGACGATTGCTTGTGGGGAATGACGAAAGTTGAGAAGGACTCGTTAAGCGAGCGTCACACACGTTTGCTAATGGAATGGAAACTTGTTCATTACTTTTCCATTACATTGCTAACAGCCTTTAACAGACGGTTTATCGATTTGCCGGCCGAATTGTACAGAAATAGCTTATGAATAATTCAATTGCTTCTCACTTATTGATTGCACAGTTATCCGAGTCGTTGCACAGCTGCACAAACCGCAATTAAATTGCATCAACATTAATGCTCAAACACACGCACACACACACAACATATGTGAAGGCTTTAAGTGAGCAGATGGCAATTGTGAAGCAAACAATTCAAGGACACGGTCCGCGGGTAACGCGCAACGCGACTAGCGCCAACAACAGGACTGATTTGATGGCTCTGGCTGGCGCTTTTAATTCCCATTACGGAAGCCCGTAGAGCTGGCACTGTTTTTGTTTATCGCTGCCTTCTCATTCCAACTGTTCTTGTTGTTGTTGTTGCTCTTGTTGATGTCGGCATTTTTCGTCGCCAGGATGCGGACGCCGTGCGGCAAAGCAACCAATTGCACTGCCTCTCAACCGATTCAAATGGTTGAGTCATGCGCACTGCCCATTTGGTTGCTGTACGCAATAGACATCGAAATACTTTGTTGAAAACGCACAACACGCATATCTTACATTCTGTACACGGGTCCAATGTGCGAAATGTAAATTTGAATTTAAATCTGCTGCCGCTAGATTAATCGATATATTTATAGCGATCAGGCCAGCGTTGCCACTTAGTCAGCACCTGTTGCGTATGTCATACGGCAGTACCTCCTTGCAGCTGATCGAAAGGTTAGGTAATACGTATTCTTATTGACTCCAAACGCGATGACTCTTCGGTTCGTAGCCAAATCTTGCAACACTTTGCTGCAGCAAAGTGGTCGCCTCCTGCCCGCAACTGCATCATGGAGTCGCACATTGTCTCACTATCCCATCAACGATGCGATGTTTGGCTTGACTGAGGAACAACAACAACTCAGGGAGACGGCCTTTAATTTCTTCCAAAAGGAGTTGGCGCCCCATGCCAAGGAGATTGACAAGCTAGATTGTTTCAAGTACGTACCTCCAAAAACAAATACAATATGGCTCTAAGGTCTTCAATAACCACAGGGATCTTCGTCCGTTCTGGCGCAAATTGGGTGAAATGGGTTTCCTGGGCATCACTGCAGAACCTGAATATGGTGGAACAGGCGGCACTTACATGGATCACTGCATCATTATGGAGGAGATTTCAAGGTAATTAAGCACTTGGCCAACATAGACAACTTTTAGCAACAATGTGTTACGTAATTTATGTTATTAGAGCGGCTGGCGGCATAGGACTCTCGTACGGTGCAAATTCCAATCTGTGCATTAATCAACTGGTCAAGAATGGCACACCTGAACAGAAGGAAAAGTATCTGCCCAAGCTGTGCAGTGGTGAGCACATGGGAGGCCTGGCAATGTCGGAGCCTGGAGCAGGATCTGATGTCGTGTCCATGAAACTGCGTGCAGAACGCAAGGGAGATTACTACGTTCTAAACGGAAGCAAATTCTGGATAACCAATGGCTGCGATGCGGAAACTATTATCGTATATGCCAAGACAGGAGCTAGTGGAGTTCCAGATAGACACGCTATTACCGCCTTCATCGTGGAGACGGGCTCAGAGGGCTTTAGCATAGCTCAAAAGTTGGACAAACTGGGAATGCGTGGAAGTAATACCTGTGAGATCGTCTTCCAGGACCTTAAGGTACCCGCCAAGAATATTTTGGGACAGGAGAACAAGGGCGTTTATGTGCTGATGTCAGGTCTGGATTTCGAGCGTTTAGTCCTGGCCGCTGGACCCGTTGGGCTTATGCAGGCTGCCTGCGACGTAGCCTTCGATTATGCCCATCAGCGCAAGCAAATGGGCAAGCTGATTGGCGAGTTTCAACTTCTGCAGGGCAAGATGGCTGACATGTATACCAATTTGAGCGCATGTCGCAGCTACTTGTATTCTGTGGCAAGATCCTGTGATGCTGGCGTGAAAAGCAGCAAAGATTGCGCCGGTGTTATTTTGTACTGCGCAGAGAAGGCGACGCAAGTTGCCTTGGATGCCATACAAATCCTTGGCGGCAACGGTTACATCAATGAGTATCCCACTGGACGCATTATGCGCGATGCTAAACTGTACGAAATTGGTGCCGGCACTTCGGAGATTAGGCGTTGGCTGATTGGACGTCAACTGAACCAGGAGTACAAGTAAAAGTGGCAATTTTATTGTGAAAACAATTTGAACCAAATAGACTATATGTTGCATTTATTTTTGTATGAACTTTTTAATAATAATAATCATGTACATAGAATTTTAAATAATCAATAAACAATTATTGGAGCATTCAAGGTGCATGGAAATATGAATTTCTAAAATGTTTTGATATTTTGACTATATGCATGTATACAAAAACAAGTAGAAAGGCTCTAGTCGAGAAATCCCGACTAAACTACACACTGAACCGTATACTTACGTAAACTTCGCGTACTGTAACTGCTTGAATGCGTATACACCTATAGTTTAATAAAAATTTCACAAAAATTTGTATAAAAAACCATGTTACGGGAGTAACAAGTAAAAACTAGTAGAAAATGACTCTAAGGCACGTCGGAAATTCAAGTCGCTTTTATACTTTTTCCCAGACTACGCTCATCACAAAAAAGAGAGCGTGAAATGCAATATGAAATCTAAGTTTGTTATGCATATTGTGCAGTTCAAAAAAGATCATTTTTTATTACTTCTGCTTACATTTAAAAGCGCTTTAAAAGCGAGCAGGTGGTCGTCCAGTCTAACTCGGCAAGCCGAGAAACATCGCACATCTGTTAAAATAAAGAAAAAACTTGTATAAAATACTTCCCTTTTTATCCCAAAAATCATTAAAATGGTTCTTCGATTTGTGGCCAAAGCTAGCAACACTTTGTTGCAACAAAATGGTCGACACCTGCCCGCTGCAGCTTCATGGAGCCGCACATTGACCCATTACCCAATCAACGATGCAATGTTTGGCTTGAATGACGAACAACAGAAACTTAGACAGACAGCGTTTACGTTTTGCCAAAAGGAACTGGCTCCCCGAGCCAAAGAGATAGACCAACTAGATAATTTCAAGTAAGTATGGCAAAGAATAAGAAACCTGTTAATAATGAACACTTTCTTCTGCCACAGAGATCTTCGAACGTTCTGGCGAAAGTTGGGTGAAATGGGTTTCCTGGGCATCACCGCCGAATCTGAGTATGGAGGTACCGGTGGCAGTTATCTAGATCACTGCATAATTACGGAGGAAGTTGCGAGGTAATTGAAATTGCAACACTAAACAAAAAACGTGCTTTGACCTAAAATTTTTATAATTTTAGAGCATCTGGATCAGTTGCGAGCTCGTATGCAACACATTCCAATATGTGCATCAATCAACTGGTAATCAACGGCACTCAGGAACAGAAGGAAAAGTATCTGCCCAAGTTGTGCAGTGGTGAACACATTGGTGGCATTGCAATGTCGGAGGCGGGCGCCGGATCTGATGTTGTCTCAATGAAACTGCGTGCGGAACGCAAAGGAGATTACTACGTTCTTAATGGAAGCAAATTCTGGATAACCAATGGCTCTGATGCGGATACACTAGTTGTATATGGCAGGACCGGCGGAAGTGATGTGCCCAATAGTCACGGGATTACAGCATTCATTGTAGAGACGGGCTGGGAAGGCTTTAGTGTGGCTCAAAAGCTCGACAAACTGGGCATGCGTGGTAGCAGCACGTGTGAGCTCGTCTTTCAGGACCTCAAGGTACCCGCCAAGAACATTTTGGGACAGGAAAACAGGGGCGTCTACGTGCTGATGTCGGGTCTAGATTATGAGCGTTTGGTTGTGTCTGCAATACCCGTGGGTCTCATGCAGGCCGCATGTGATGTTTCCTTCGCTTATGCACATCAGCGCAAACAAATGGGCAAACTTATTGGCGAATTCCAGCTTCTACAGGGCAAGATGGCTGATATGTATACCAAAATGAGCGCTTGTCGGAGCTACTTATATGCAGTGGCCAAAGCCCATGATGCAGGTGTGCGGAGTAGCAAAGATTGTGCTGGTGCTGTATTGTTCTGTGGCGAAAAAGGGACTGAAGTTGCTTTGGATGCCATACAAATCCTCGGTGGCAATGGCTATATCAACGATTATCCAACCGGACGCATTTTGCGCGATGCTAAGTTATGCGAGATTGCAGCTGGTACCTCAGAAATCAGGCGTTGGATGATTGGACGGCAATTGAATCAGGAGTACAAGTAAAATCTACGAGCTTGACAATGGGTTGGGAAACTATTGTTCACAATCTTTAGCTAACAATGCTTTAAATGATTATATGGATTTAAAAAAAAAAACAACAACGATCACTTATAGGTAAAATGTTACAATAGTCTTTTGTTTGTATTGTTAAAATATTGTTTTATTAATTTACAAAAAATACACAATTAAAATATGCAATTACGTATACACGACGGCTCACATATGTACTCGTATATACAATTTTTTTTGTTGTAGAAGAACATAGAACACTGTTTACATACATGATTATTTAAGAACTTAGCGTTATGTGAACAACAAATTGTTGTTATACGCGTTTTGACGCTGAATTAACTAAAATGGCGTTTATTAAAATTTTTCATTTGTTTTATATATATTTATGTATGTATTTAGTTTTTAGGTGCACGGTAATAAATTGCATTGATCTAACAATAAATCGATGAACTCAATTTGCATATTGTTACGGTTACGAGTTACAAATATTTTGATGCTTAGGTTTCGTTTTGATTAGTACAACGGTTTATGAATGTGTTTATGCATTAAGTTGGGTTTTTATCTATTTTTTTTGACGATTTTGACAGATATTATTGGCAATAAATTGGCAGATAAACACGTACACAAAGAAAAACTCACAACAAAAAATATACACAAGAAGATCTCAAAACAAGAACAAAAAAAATCGAAATCAAAATGAAAAGCGATTATTTCGTTACAGTTAGGGCGTTTGGGTAATATATAGACATCCTTACACTAGTGGCTAAATATAATTAAATGTTAAATTATTACTATTAGTATGTATGTAAATGTTAAAAGCACATTTGGCAAACATCTTCGTATCGATTGAACTGCAACATTCTATACTTTATTCCAGACGAAAACTGTGTTTCTCTGTTTTCGTTTCCGATCGCGATTCTGTTGTGGTTGTAAACGATTTGCGTTCCATGACGCGCTGTGTCATTGAGGTGAGACGTTCACTGCCCTGATCCACAATGCTAATTTTGCCACCATCTGTGTTTAGGGTCATTTGCGAGAAGCTCGACTCCAATGGCTTGACAAGACCCATTTCACTGCTGCTGCTATTGTTGGCCGACTTGTCAAAGTTGCGCGTCTCGTATCTGCTGAAAAGCGGGTAACAACATTAGCGAAAAGTTTGGGTAATAGTAGATTCATTGACTCACCTGGACGTGTAACCCTCGTAGTTCTGGCCGGGATGGGCATTACTGCCGCTGGTTAACTGCACCACACCGCCCTGGCCAAAGGTCTTGTCATGCAGATCTTGCACACATGCCTCCAGATTGCGATTGACAGTGGGTTTCTGTGGTGGTGGAGGTGGCACAACTGGTGCTGAGTTCTGAGTTTTAAAGCTAGACGATTCAAAGCTATGTTGCTGGTAGTTGGCGTTAGTGGGTGTGCCCGTTGCCGATGTGGTGGTTGTGAAGCCATTACTGCCCGCACCCGCAACTGGACTGCCAGGATAAGGGCGTGGCACTGCATTGGCGGTTAGTTTGGGATTAGGGCGAAAACTGTGACTCGATGTCGCAGTTTGCATGTTAGAAATGGTCGTGGACAACGGCGGCGGTGGTGGCGGAAAATCTCCATTGACATCATCCATGTTCGCATAATTTGAAGGCGGTGGCGATACAGCGCCCGGATGATGGAAATGCTGTGGCTGTGGGCTGGCATAATTGTAATGATGCTTCTGCTGACTGTTTGTACCCGAATTGGAGCCTGTATAATAGCTGGGTGAACTGGGCAAATCACCCGATTGGGAGCCATAATAAGCAGCGCCGCGACCCAGAGTCTGTTAAGGTTAGCATTAGAAAGAGAGAAACAGTTGGTTGGTTAGAGAGATCTGGGTTAGGATCAGACTACAACTACAGCTACAACCGACACCAAGTGAGAGAATTTCATCATCAGAATCACATCAATGCCAATTTTGATTGGTGCAGTCAAAAATACTAAGAGCTAAACTAAGAAGTAAATTATGAAAACCTGTTCATACATTGTTCTGGCTCCGGTTGAGCGTTCCATATGCATATTCCGTGTCACTCTCGTCGGTGGTGAAGCCTTGTGGATTCTTGCCATAACGTTGTGCCTGTCGAACATGCTTGAGACGCTGACGTGCCTCCTCCAGCTCCTTCTCCTTGCGCAGCACAGCGGAACGTGCATTAATCTCCTGCGCCATGCCATCCACCATGGATGTATTGATCTTAAGCGAGTGCTCTTCCTCATCCTCCAGACCCTGTTGAGCGGCATGCACCAGATTGTCGGTGGATTTGATAACCGCATTGCCAGCTGCCTGCAGGCGCCGACCTGCCTCCGAATTGGGATTGGATTTCACCTTGCAGGCAATCAGTAACTGTGCTGTGGATGCAGCCACCTGTTTGGCCGTCGAGATAAGCATCTCCTCGGTACCGACACCGCGCACCAGATTCTGTGCCGCTTCCACCAAACTGTGAGTTGCTGCAGCTACCAAACGGGCAGCCGAAATTAGACCCTCGGACCACTGGCCATCATCGGAGCTAGTGAGCGGACGACGTGCCACCTTGCCCTGATCAATGAGCTCACGCTGAGCAGCATTGGCAGCACGCACGAGAGCAGCTGAAGCAGCCATGATGCCCTTAGCTGCCTCCAGGATCATCTCATCGAACTTCATGTTCTCATCCAGCTCGATCTGTAGCAGGAAATATATTTAATATTAATAACAAATCAAATGATTAAAGATTACTATTAATAGTTTAAAGCATAACACCATTTTAAGTTAAAGTTTAGTTTTGATTTGGTTTGGTTTTTTTTTTAGTAGATTTCAACAATCACAGTAATAATATGTTTGATTCCTGGGTGAACTTTAGAATGTAACAACCAAGAATATCAAACATATCTTACTGGAATCATTAGATGAGTGGGTAGTTGGTTGTATTTGGTAGTTTGGATTGTTGCGAGCCATCGTTAAGCTTATAGATTTAGCATGAGTTATATTAATATGATAACTTGAGTTGTAGACGAGCAGTTAAGTTAGTTTTTCTATTCACCATTCACATTCACCGTTTAAAAACTAAATGATTTGAACAAAGTTTGATCCGGTCAACTTACCGTTACATCCTCCTGACGACGTGGTCGCAGTGATGCCAACTTCTTGGCTGCCGCATCAATAGAAGCCGCTGCTCCGAGCAGTTCATTCTCGGCAATGACTGTCGGATCCTCAGGATCTATCCAGTCGGAGCCCTTAAGCAAGCGTGCCATGGCCACCAGATCTGTGACGCACTTGGCCACACGACGCGACAGATGCATGCGATCATCCGCGCTGCAGTTGTGCAGAATGCCATTGAGCAGCTCCCGATAGGACTCTGCCACAGCAGTGCCTGCTTCTAGCGTACGCACACGCAACTCATCTGTCTCAGCACAGTTCCAGGCCACCAAACGGCAAACGATCAGCATGTCAGAGATGGCACGACGACCCAAATTCGCAGCAGCCACAATATCAGCCTGCAGATTGGAGGTGCCAGCGGCAACAGCCTTGGCAGTGGCAGCTGTTACATTCATAGTGACGCGTATCAGATCCTCGGGTCCAACTTGGGTGCTGCCAACAGGTGGTGGTGTTTGCATGGCCTGCAGGGAATATGAAGAAAGTTCATGAAACTGAACTGTGAAATATATCTAAGAGGTCAAACTTACGCGTATCTCTTGTGAGATGGCCTCCACAGTGGCTTCCATGGCCCGTGTGCCTCGCGTATGCTCATCCTCTACAGCTTTGACGGTCTTCAGCAGCGAGGAAACATTCAGCACCATTACCTAAAGGCATTAACAAAAAAAGTGTTTTTGTTGTTTGGGAGGAGCAGAAATGTTTATGATTAATGTTTAGTTTTTATAGAGAAAGTTGTATTATATAGTAAATGTTCAACTCTACAAAGTACGCGCTACAAACTAAAGATCTATAAATATAACACGACTACATTTTACGATGGCTTTGGCACTTTTCAGTTTTAATGAGTTCACTAATGTTTTAATATTCGATTCAAATCAATAAACACTTAACCGTTGATGTTTCGAGTAAGAAGTATTTTATTTGAGATAATAAACAAATATTTTGATATTCGAACAACATTTAAATTTTGGTTGGGACTATAACATTTGACAAAAGGGACAAGAGGAAGAACTTGTAGATGAGATGGATATAAAGAGATATAACACAAAGTGGATGTAATCGAAGTTCAGATTTTATAATCAAAAATACTTAAGAGTTTCTTAGGAAAACAAAGATTCTTATCAAAGGGTGACCACTGTACTCGGGCCAAAAAAGATTCATACTCTCTCTACGCCAACGCATCCACAAGTTTTACAAAAGTTTATCAATTGAAAGTTTGAAGTGGGAAAAATGTTTGGACTAATGTTCTTTTCTTTCGTTTTGTTTTGTGCATTGGTTAATGTAAATGTTGTTAAGAAGAATTTCGTCAATGTTTCCAAATATGTTGTGTGGCGCAAACTAATGGCTCATGATTCCACCATTGCTGGCTGCTGCTGCTGCCGCTGCTGGCACTGTGTGTGTGTTAGTTTCTGAATGGGCGCTGGCAGCTGATTGGCAAACATCTTGAAGCGTCTGCTTTGTTGTAGTTGTGTGGATATAGTAGATGGTATATATTGATCGATATCGATTTGGATTTTGATGCATGTTCCACAGCGAGCGCAGCGCATGAAGAGCGAATTTTGTTTGTATGTTCAATTTGCGGTTTTTTTTGTACAGTTCATGAGAGATATTTGTTTGTTTATAATGTGTTTGTATGTATATGTTTTTCGTGTGTGTGTGTGTGTATGGGAAGAGAGAAGAGCAGAGACGTTGAACGCGCACAAATTAGCAAAAAACGAAAACGAAAATATACAAGAATTTATGGATTTTTTTCTTTCTTTTTACAAAATGTGTATGTTATCGTGTGGGAGGGTGGTTGAGTGAATTTGTTTTGGGTGGGTGTCAGTAGTGGTGGTGGTGGATCGACACAGAGAGAGAGAGAGCGAGGAAAAGAGAGAGCGCAGCGAATGCATGCAGAGGGTGGGTTGGGTGAGTGGATGATTTGGCCAAAGAGTTAGAGCTGACAGCGGCGGGATGAAAAATGAATGCCAGCGTGATGCTGTGGTGCTTTCTTAGACAAATATATTGGTTGAGGGCTGTTTACACACATGTTTGTATGTATTTAAGTGAGTATTTGTGTTTGTTGGTTAAACATTGAAAACATTAATAATATTGAAGAGGAAATCTCCAAAGAGTAGCGAGAGTAGAGCAACTGCAGCAGGCCTTTTAGTGGCTCCTTATGTGCATGGAAACAAACGCAGCAGCGACAGCGACAGCAAGTGGAAACGTTTAATGTTATGCGGATTATAAATCATGGGTTCTTTTCATCTTATAAGTAAGTGGTATATGTATGAGTGCCAAAGCCATTATTAAGTATATATATTTGCATTGATTCTTTGAATAGCACAAACAACATTTATGTATGCGTGTGTGTTTGTGTGGTGTGATAGATTAAAAATACACACAAAAAGTTAGAAAAACTCAAAATTGAAACCATCAAATATGTTTCTGTTTTTATTATGCTCTTTAACTAAGTTCAAACCCCATTTTTTAAGTTCTTCTTAATTTTTTTCGTTTTCCCTTCCTTTTTTGTTTTTGTTTTTCTTACGAAATTCATGTAAGGTTCGTTTGTAGCTCCCCAAATAAAGCCATAACCACATTAAAGTAAGTCACAACTTTGTAAGTGAAGTGTAAAAATACAAGGAATAAAAAATTGACTCGAATATAAAAAAAAGCCACAACATCAAAAGCTCAACAGCAAGAGAGAGTTTAATAAAACTAGAAAGATGAAGAGAACAAATTGTAGAAAATGAAACTTACCCTGGCGCTCTCTTTGAGACCCTGCATGGAGGGATCGTGGATGGGTTTGCCTGAAGCCAATTTGGTGCAATTAATTAAATCACCCAAAGCTGAGGCGACATCCTTGACAGCGTTGATGACCATTACCTGCGAATCGGGCTGCGAGGAGCCCAAGGAGCAAGCGCCACGTTTAACAGCCTCCGCGAGTTGAGCTGCAACGAGGACAAGAAAAATATGAATACATAAGAAAATAAAAAACAATTGCTGTTAACTTACTTATGGTGGAGACAGCATTTTGTGCCGCACTTGCCAGCTGATCCTGTGTGCCAGCGGCGCCAGTTACCAGCACCTTGGTGTCCTCCACCAGAGCCTTGGCTGTCTGTAAAATGTGTTCCCGATGATCGGCAAAGCTGCCATCGCCATCCGAGTGCAGTGTTCCGGCTGTGGCAAACATAATGGTCGTGTCCAGATCTCCAATAATGCCCGAGACAGTGTGGGCAGCATTGATGCAAGCCTGAGTGCCTCGGGAACCGGCCTGCAGAGCGGCCAGTACTTGGGCGACCTTCTCGGAAACTTCGCGAGCATTGCGCGCAATCTCCTTCTGGGCACTTGTATCAGTGGGACTAGCGCCACCTGCCGACGATTGGATCATGGAGCTGACAGAACGTCCCAAATCAATGACTGTGCTGCGTATGCGCATGGCCACATCCGGTGAGGTGGTTGTGGTGCTGGCACCCACAGAATCCTGGGTGAGCAGCTGATAGTGTTGGGTCATGTCCACAGTAAGTTGGGGTAAGGCTGCTGGCTCTATGCTGCTCTTGGCATTAATCTCGTTGCTCAGGCGAGCAATCTCCTTGGCGGTTGCCACCATGCGGGTCTGATAGTCTACAAAGTTGTCGGAGTAGGAGGCATTCAGCAGCGATTGGCGTTTATCCGTGAGTCGGGTAATGGCGCGATTCATCTGCTCCATCAGGCCGGTGACAATGCCCGTTTCGGCATTGATCTTCTCCACAGTTTGCTGGAGCTCCTGAATGGCTTCCATGGTGCCATCGATGGCCTCATCGAGACGTGGATGAGCATGTGTGGCACGGGGATTACCTGCAGAGTCCTTAGCTGACTGTACCAATGTAATGGCGCTCTCGACGACCGACTTGGTCTGATTGATCAACGACATTTGTTGCTGGCTGTGCACAATGTGGGTGCAGGCACCAATGGCACCATTCACCATGGGCACCACATACCGTGAGATCTCCCCAACAGCATGTCCCAGCTGCTCGGCATTGTTCTTGCCCGCCACACGAATGGGCTCCAACTTGTCCAACAGCTCAGCGGCTGAGTTCAATGTCTGACCACTGAATCCATGCAGATTGTTATCTCGCCTCTTGCTCAATCCCTGAGCGTTAACAGCCAAGGCGCAGCTGTCTAGTTCACGCGTGCAAGTGCCCAGAGTGTGGAGAACCTGTTCACACTGTGCCTGTCCAGGTGCCTTGTCGCGAATGTTATCTACCAGGCGCTTCACGGACTCCGAGACGGGTGTGGAGTGCATGGAGAGCTGCTGCCACACAGGTGGATTATCTGGAGACAGTGCAAGCGATTTGGCCGCCTTGACCATTTCAACAACACCATCGATAACACCACGTCCAGCCTGAATGACTGGCTCTTGGGCCTTGCGACCCTCCGCGGAGATCTTCGCCGGTATGGAAATGAATTCCGTACTGGAAGCATACTGGCTAACAGCCTTGACAGCTTCAAGAAGTGGCTCGACTAGTCTATCTCGACTACCACCCGTGGGATGCTCCTCAATAGCCTTAATGTCCTGCACCAGATCGGATGTGGCCGTAGCCACTTGCTTGGCGAGCACAATGAACTCATTCTTAGCCACCGGATTGCTGGTATTCATGCTCGCCTGTCGGCATATGGAGCACAGATAACTCGTATGCTTGGCAATCACTGTCAGAGCTGAGATCATCTGTGGCTTGCCGGACTGCGAGCTGCTCACAATGTCACAATGCTGACGGATTCCCTGATAGGCCCACGTTAGCTGTGCCTTATCAATGATGCCCGGACGTCCGGCCACACTGCTGGGATGGGAGACGCCAATGAGGTAGGCTGCCTGCGAGGAGCTCTCCATGAGTCCTTGGATGGAGTCATTCACATTATTCACCGACTGACTAAATTCCACATGCTGCGATTGTTTGGCATTGTTGATCATCTCCGATATGGCATAGCCCAAATTACGTGACTTTGCGGTCGCCTGCTCCACACAATCGAAGTAGCCCATCTCATTGATCGGCTCATGGGGATAGTCGAGCATGCGACGCAGTGCCTCAATATTGCGCATAGCATTATCGCATTCCTTCTGACCCGGAGCTGACTGTATACTGGCATCCACCAACTGATTTATGCTCTCCGTAACGCTTCGTGCGGCGGCATGCAACAGATTCTTTGCATTCGGCTGACCCGGATCAGCTGCAATTGATTTGGCAGTGGAAAGCAAAGAGCACGATTGTGTGGACACATTGCGCAGGCAATCGATCATCTGTGAGCGGACGGGCTCATCCGTTTGGGTTTGTCCCGCCATTTGCATGCTCACCGACAACAGATCCCGATAGTTGCCTGCAAAGTTCTGGCTACTGTCGGCTAGTAGGGCAGGACTTGCATACGATTGCACAATCTGTCCACCGGCGCTGCTCAACTGCTCTGCCACCTGCTTCAACTCCGACTGCAGCTCAGCATAGGGGCGATTGGAGGGTGGAAATTCGCTAACCGACAGAATCTCGCTAAGATCGCTGACATTACGCAATGCGGCGTCCACTTCACGCTGTCCAGGTATGCAGTCCACAGTGCGGGATAGTGCACCCGTCACGTCCCTTCCTGCTTGGGTGAGTGCATGTGGATCGGAGACACCCTGCAGCGTGCGCTGTGCCTGCTCAATGAGCTGGGCCGAGCTTCTTACCACATCGTCGGCGCAGTCAATAATTGTGGGATTCTGTGTGGTTGCTGCCACACCATGGACGCTCTTGGTAAAATCACCCAGTGCCAAGGCGGTATCACGTCCAGCGGCGCCAGCATAGCTGCGTTGTCCCTGCAGCACAGAGCTGAGCAACTGGCTCAAAGCAATGCCCACATTCTTGGCCGACTTGCGTAGATCATCGGCGGTGTTCTCTACCGTATCTCCAGGCAGTGGACGTAGTTGACCCGCAAGAGCCGCCTGGCGTGTATCATCCAAGACATGATGAAGCTTACGTACTGCTTCCAGTGCTGATTCCAGTTCCTGTCCTCCGCATGCATCCCGAGTACGCTGTGCCACCGAATGCAATTCGGAGACGCTCTGGCCCAGATGCAAGGCGCTCTTCGAGAGCTGCGTTGCCGAGGGTATATCGGTGACAGTCGGCTGCAAGGCACGCGACGATTTCGATACCTGAAGAGCGGGTTCGATGAACTGTTCCGCTGCCTCGATAAGATTGAGCTGAGCATGAACATCATCCGGCTGTGCGTGGGTCGTCTTTACCGAGGTCACTAGACGTGGTATAGTATCAGCGACACGCTTGCAATCCTGCAGCAGCGACTCCTTGGTCTGATGATCCTGACTATGCTGCACCGCATTCTGTGCGGCCGTGATACATTGAGTAGCCGCCGAAGCCGCCTGCTTGGAGCAAAACTCCAAGCGCTGGATGAGGCCACGCTTCATCGCCGGTGTATTGGCAGCGCTGGTGGTAATCTCACGCAGCTCCTCGGCAGCGCGACGTAGCGCATTCTGATTATCCGAGTCGTGTGGATTGGACGAGCACAAGCGAGCCGCTTCCACCAGCTTGGCGGTGGCATCAGCCAGTTGCTTGGCGGCTGAGAGCAGACGTCGTTGCATATCGGCATCCTCCTGCTGATCCGCTTCACCCTTGATGCTCTGTATGAGCTGTGCAGTGGTTTGACCCAAGGTGCGAGCATGACGCACCATTTCCTGGGGGTCATTGGTGGAAACCAGAATATCGGTGCCAATGATGACATTCTCGACGGGACTCAGCTCCTGACTGGTGCGATTCGCATGCTCTCGTGTGCTCAGCTTCACATGCTCCAGCATCTCCATTAAGCTCTTGGAAACATCACGAGCCGCATCTAGAAGATCAGCCTTCAGCTTGGGATCATTGCTTGCCTCGTTGCACACCTCGCACAGGGAGTTCACAGCTCGGGCCACATTTCTGGCCGCCGCCTCCAACTGTTCCCGACAGGCAGCATTGTGTAGGGTGGGAGCCACTACCTTGGCACACGCAACTAACTGGCTGGTGGCCAGAGCACATTGGCTAGCTGCTCCAATGACGCGATTGCGCGCCTGATCATCCTCACAGCTGGCGGCAATGTTCTTGGCACGCAGCACCAAAGCAGCTGTCGTATTGGCGACTGCCTTGGCCAATGCCAAAAGCATATCGTGGAGATCACGATTCTCTGGTGCCTCCTCCTCGGCAATGGTGCTCAGCACATGAGTAGTGGCTTCACCCACACGGCTGGCGGCATTGATAAGATTCTGTGGTGGTTCCTTGCTCTCCGGCTCAGCTGCCTTCAACAGGTCACTGAAGGCATTGCAGAGATTACGTGCTGCCTCCAACAACTGATCGCCATTCGTATCGTTCTCCATGAGAGCAGCAATCAGACGCACCTCCTTGGTTACCTCCGGTATGGTTTGGGCAATTTGCGATACCGATGCCGAAATAGCTTCCGTATCCACCTCATCCGGATGCGAGGCCGTTATGATCTGAGCAGTGGCAGCACTCATCGTAGCCACATGCGAACTGACTGCCTGCTTGGAGGTATCCAGCGTATTCTCGCGCCATTCAATGGAACGCATATCGCTGCCCAGCTCCTGAATGGGTGCCTGCATAAGAAAAGGTTTATGAAATTAAAGTGATTTCTTTAAGGTTATCTTCAGCCCAAACTTACCTTGGTGCGCAGCTCCTCGTCAGCGCGTATAAGGACATCCTGACCAGCAGATATATAACCAAGCAACGCACGCTGCGGCTCCGTTAGATTCACAGAACTAATGCGTACTTCCTTAGTCTAGGAGGGGATTTACAAGAAACAAAGGTTAAGGAGTTATATTTTTAAATTCCATAGCTAGTCACATACTTTGTGAAACTCTTCATGACCATTTTCTGTATGTTACGCAGCATGTTAAGAGAATGAGGAGAATTTCTTAGTTAAGTTAAATGTGTGTTGGAAAATGTACTGTTGTATTTGGGGGTAATGTTCTTATTAAAGTGGTGCAATGGCAAATTAGGTAAAATGGCATGAAATCAAATTTAAAACGTCGAAAGGAAGTTTTGTGTGTCTCATTCGGGTGACTTGGAGTAACTTACCGTTGGCGGTTGATGCGCATGATTAACCTGACCGACAAAGGCGCCATACTGCACGCTCTGCACTTCGTTTTGGGTGAAGGTGCGTTCACCTGTATAACGTTGCCACAATTAAGAGGTGGTGTACCAAAATAAGATATAAAATAAATTAGCAAAAGCCAAACAAAAATAATCAAGCAATTCAAAAATTAATTTATTTAAAAGCTGAAGCTAAGTGCGATTATTTTAGACATATAATACAAAACTTACCGTCATAAGGCCGCATAATGCCCGGATGCGCCAAACTTTCCAAGTTAAGCTTCTCCACACGATTCGTTTCGTGCTGCAAGTAGGTGGCCCTGCAAATAATCATTTTAACATAACAATAATATATATCATTCCATATTTATAACTATGTAACTCACTTGGATGGCGCAACAGACTCCTCCACCATGGTGGAGCCTTCATCACCCTCGATACCAAAGTGATCCTTGGTTCGTTTCTTCTTCAGTATGATATCAATATAGCCAGCAATAAGCTGCACAATTTGCTCAGCTTCGGTCGTTTGCACTGAATAGTATTGGTTTGCATAGTCGCCAAAGTCCAGGGTGAATGTATTTGGAGAGGCGCCCCACCGACGCACTGTGGTCAGTGGCCACGAGATTAGAATCTCCTTGGTACGCTCATCCAGACGCAAGACTGAGTCTTTGGTAACGCCCAAGAGACGTGGCACAAGCTTATTCTTGCCATTCATCTTTTCCTTGACCAGAAAGAAGGTAGTGCCGTAGGTGGGCAATTCCCGAGCTGTCTTCGTATACAGGACTTTGGCATCAATTTCGGATAGCTCCGTATGTCTTTTATGCTCCGCAAAGACCTTCTTCTCAATGCTCTTGACGCGAACATACGATTGCGGCAAGAAGTCCTTCAGACTGTAGATGGAAAGAAATTGATTAGTTACATCAAAAGTCGAATAACTTTATGGTGATTGACATACTCTAAAAAGCCGGGTTTATGTTTGGCCTCGTTATGCGGACCGAATTGTATGTGAACCTGAATTCCAGCGAATTCACAAGCTGAAATTTGATTAGAAAATGTTAAAAATATAAATGAAAACTACGACTTAGTAGTCTTACTTACCCTTATCCTGAGTAACAGGATGTGTGCCATCTAGGATGGCATCTCTGGCCTGTACGTAGAGTAAATTCAACTGCACGGGATCACGCGAGTCAATGTTCTGATCCGAGAAGAAGAAGCGACGTCTCAACAGCACCGTCTCTGACTCATCAATGCCCTGTTCGCGTAGTGTGCGACCCACATCGACCCAATTCACTGGAGAGAAAAAAAAGAAATAAGTTGGACTTTCGACCGCCAGATGTCGCTAGCTTGACGCTACTTACTTTCATCATCGGTTTTGAGTTTCTTGCGCAAACTCTCCATTTTGGCATCACGATCCTTTTCGGTAAACTTGCGCTTGAGCGTAAGTGTGCCAAATTTGTTGTCCGGCAAGTTTTCATTCTGCGCTTCATTATCCTCGCGCACCAGA
The DNA here is from genome assembly GCA_035044485.1 of Scaptomyza reducta. NCBI lineage: Eukaryota > Metazoa > Arthropoda > Insecta > Diptera > Drosophilidae > Scaptomyza > Scaptomyza reducta. The sequence continues at coordinate 2,225,111 of JAWNNV010000191.1, read as the reverse complement.
CCATACTCCTCATGATTGGTAATGCCAATCTTAGTGCAGATAACCACCATTAACTGCGACACGGGCTGCGAGTCATCGACCAGTATGGTCTTGACAGCGCCATCCAACATGCGAACGCGCAGAGTACGCAGCTTGCGTCGATACTCGACCGTATCCTGATTATGCAGTATATAGTAGCCCAGAGTGCGACCGGCCTCCAGCCAGACACCCTGCTGATTCTGCTCATCCGAAATGAAGAGTCCATATTCGCTGGCTGCAAGGGATTATAAACAGAAGCTAGAGCGGTTGATACATCTGATGGATTAGTTCGTGCTTACGTTGTCCCTGAACCGCTTCGGCAAATTTATCGCGTATGATTTTGCATGCATCGAAGACTGTGGTATTTGGTTGGAATTGTATGGTCTTGGTCACTCGACCACCTTCCAGCTGTATGCGCAGCGATAATGCGGACATCTTTGCGTCTTCTACCACGTCCTCGTCTCGGTCGTACTAGTCCTAATCGTTTGCTTAAACTTAGTGTAGTATTATGTGTAGAAATTGAAAAAGGCACTGCAAGTGAAAAAGAAAAATGAGAAAACAGGCGTTATAAACATGAAATAAATGGCTGTTCAAGTGTTATAAATAGCGCACCGAGCAAAACCAAAAGAACCGAAACCAAAAACCAAAACCACCCCCAAAGCACACACTCACATACACATACGGTAGTGTACGCACAAGAGATAGCCGTAGCAGGGCAGTCCGGACCGGGCCGGGCCGGGCCACCACCCGAAAAAAAGCAGACAAGCGACAAAAGTCGCTTCGCTGCTGCTGATGAAAATCTTCTATACACACACACACACACACACACATTCTATACACACACTCGCACATACACCCAGGGGGCACTTCAGTTTCCAAATCAAAGCCCAGGCCATTGTAGTAACGGCTTTGGGGTGACTTGCACCACTCACTCTGCTGCTTCTGCTTCTGCTGCTGCTGCTGCTTTTGCTGCCCACAGACTCAAGCTAGTCATTATGCCAAGCAGCGATGACGACGCCAACGCCAACGTTGCCGCTGCGCCATTTTATGCGACATTAATGCCTGGATTTTTAGCTAAATTCAGTTAATGCTCGACTGCTCCCCGCCTCAACGCTTGTAATTGATTTTTCTTTCGTCCTGCCCTGCAGCCCAAGCTCAGATCAACGTGGGTCAGAGGCAGGCAAAGTGTGTCAGCTAAATGAACCACCCCAAAAACCCCAAAAGCCGGAACACGATAGCATTATTTGCTTATGTAAAAAATCGATAATTTGCACAGCTTATGTTTTGGTTGAAGCATCCTACACACACACATATATATACACACACAGAAATATTGGCATGCGGAAGCACTTGAAATTTCCGGCAAAAAGTGTCAGACACAAAAACGACAAACAGCTTAGAAGAGACTAAGCACACACACACACGCATACACACTTAATGAACACATACAAACACACACGGTTAAAAATTTACAATTTGCCAGTTGGTTGAATGCCGATTGCTCCATATGGCGGCTTCGATTTGTAAGCGGTAACTTTGTTTTTTTTTTTTTTTATGAAGAACTAATTCAGGATGCACGTCTGCTGGCCACGAAATCTGGCACGTAACTGACAAAGGTTACCTCAAAATTGGACCAGACTAGGGGATGCTGCGAAGTCGACGCCGACGTCGACGTTACCGACCGCATTTTCTGCTGTCTGTCTGCTACTTGACAGAGAGAGAGCGACAAAGAGCGAGAGAGGGTGAGTCAAAGATAGAGAGCGAAGCCTGCGCATTGTAAGCCAAAAGTTTACTCAAAGGGTGCAGCCACAATAGCAAATACTATTTTAACCCCAGAGCGCGTGTAGACTTTCTCTCTCTCTCTCTCTCTCTTTCGTCCGGTTGCGCTCTGTTCATCTGTGTAGAGTCTACAGGCCCGGCAACGGCTAAGGCGACTGTCCGCCTGAGTGGCGCCAGCCGGCAAAGTGCCAGCGTATTGCGCAGCTTAACCCGCGCAGCAACAAAAACGGAAGCGACTCAGGGGCGTAATCTGATCGGAGTTGAATAAAACGGACTGCGCGCGAATCCCTCCACTGAGGCACACAGACAGGCAGCAAAGGGAGCGTCGTGCGCAGGGCTTTATTGTATATGAAAAATGTTGCTTTGTGGTAAAAGATATAATGGATAAAAATAAACAGAGAAGAGATTGAAAATTCAAGATACATATAAAATATGTTGTTATAATTTTAAAGACTAGAAAATTTGGCAGATGCTATATCAAACAATCGGAAAATAAAAATAATACAAGATAAATATATTTATTTCTTACTTAACCTTTAATTTTCTAACTTTTGGAAAAAATGTACGGTCTAATAATATTCATAAGTTTCCTGATATATACATCGTCTAATAAAAAATTCATTTAAATGTTTTTTGGGTTGTAATCTACTCTCAAAAAAAAAAAAAATATATATATATATATATATAGGTACATGTATATTTTTATAAAAATTATTCGATATCATAAACATTTTCATATATTTTTCCACTTGTTTCTTGGCGCTTTGGCAGCTTTGCTATGAATATGTGTTTGTACTCGCATGAAATTCAATACCCATCCATTAATTCAATTAACAGTGTGACACACAACAGAAAAACGTCGTCCGCCCCCCCGTAAAACATAGCCACAAAGCAAACACACTGAGACTGAGAGACAGAGAAATGTGACAGTGTCACATAAGATGGGCAAAAAGGAACAAGGGAGTTGTTTTATAAGGATGTGACAGGCAATGCAGATGGATTTCATGGAGCACAAAGACAAACAGTTAACATTGAATAAACTAGCTGAGAACTATGTGCATATATATGACTGATTCCAGACGAAGCCACAACGGATGCAGGGGCGGGTGTGGGCGTATAGCTTTTCGGCCGACTAAGGTTTCAATTGATGGCTGTGTTAGCATTTTTATGATGCCTAATAAAATCGAGAAACATTTAATTCATTACTTTATTAAAGTGCGAAAATGACTTTCACTACTCCCTCAATCTGCTCAGTGACCACCAACCGGCGAATGCAAATGGAACTCAACTCCAACTCTGGGCTGGCGGCACGAGATCTCACTAATTGACAACCACTTTTGGCTCGGAAGTCACACTGTGCGCCTAATGGATGTAATTTACTGCCAACAAAACTTTTCTATGGGTCTTACTAATTAATTGCCTGGCACTGTGTTGCTTTTTTCGCGTTGGTTACTTTTTGTGTGTGAATGCACTTTGAATGTGGATGTTGAATCCATATAGTTGTCGCTTGATGTTGTTGGGGAAAGTATGGAAATCAATTGGATGCTTCACGATTTGATAAAATGATTTTTATTGGCCTGTTAGATTAATGAATTTGTATTAAATTATGATAAGCTTATGGCTTCATTTGATGCGAGACATAGAGAAATATTAAAGTGAATGAGTTATCTCAACAACTTAATGTTCCCAACAAACATTTTCTAGCTACGTTTATCTATAAAACTCTTAATCCTGACTGACTGCTATCAACGCACAGCCCAAACGGTAAGAGCTAGGAGGCTGCAAATTTTATACAAAATAGATCTGAAGCGTAAGGCTTGAACTGCAAGGTATTCAAATTTATACTCAAAGTTCCTATGGATATGAATTTTCATTTCTCCGGTCAACTCGACTTAAAGTTCATACAAAAATGTGGGATACAAAAAGATATATTTTTCATACCTCAAGAAATCGTAATTAACAACTCTAAAAACAAAACCAAACTATATTAAATGTAAATAAACTCATAGATATTAATACATTGATTAAAAAACTAAGAAATTTCAAATCTACAATTAAATATCGTTTAGTTATTTCTAGATTCATTTCTGTACTTACTCATCTTATACATTTTAAAAGTCATCGAAGAATTGTGTTTAGTTAAAATAACGTATGGATTATGCGCTTTTCGATTATTTTCAGAATTTGTTTGTTTAAAAGTGGGCACATAGGCTTATATTGGGCTTATGTTTATCAAGGCACACTCGGGTGTGTTAGGTGTTTAATGTTGGTGTTGTGGTTGTGTTACGTGTTTGTGTATGTGTGTTTGTGTCGTCTTTTTTGTGAAGGCGTACAGGGTGAAGGGATTTTAAAAATCGTTAACTACGACGGCAGCACACGACGATCGCGAGAACCGATGGGACTCCTTATGAAGGCGACTGCTCGCCGAGCTGAGGCACGTTTGTGGTGTTGTCTAACGGCGGCACGGAACACGCGTCCAGCCCGTTTTTGTACAAGAAATTGTACGGAACCGAAATAGGCAATAAAAAAAACACAAAGGAAATACTAACAAGTTTTCGTATAAAAACAATCTTCTCTGTTTAAAAAGTAGCTACAAAAATTGCAACTACTGAGAATTCTTAATCGTTCGAATAACAAATAACGTTAAAAATGTGCAAACAAGTTGCTAAAAAACGTGTCTTGTATATTGTATATACGTTTATAAATAGTTATACAAATATCTATATATAGATAAAAACGTGTGTGTAGAATACTAATAACAAATTTTCTCCTCTCTCTCTCTCATCTAAGGCAAATTAGTGGCAGAGTTGTAGTTGTTGAGCCTATGGCCTAATAATAACTACGGCATTACTTAGAACTATAAAATACGCGTTTTGGTTTGTTTAAAAAACATTTTCGTTTAAGGCACACGACGACAATGCAACAAAGTAAAAATCGCGAACTTGTTGGTTATTATTAATAATATTTTATAGATATAAGGCACTTGTTGGCGTACTACTAAACTTAAAAGGCACGCTGAACGAGTAAGGGAACAATAAACTTAACAACTCTCAAAATTAAAGCAAGGCACAAAACGGTGAGTTTTTGAAAAACGCGTTTTTTTTTTTTTATATTTGGTAGAAACACTTGAACTTGAAATGTTGCAACGACGCTGATGTTGTTGCCGATGATGATGATGATGTCAACAGCGCTGGCGTGTCCTGCCCGATCGGAGGCTAGGCCTAGAATGATGTGCTACGCCGCCGACACATCGTGCGCTTCTGACGCAAACATCATTCATGCCACAAGTCGTAAGCGATATGAAAATCAAACTGGCGTCATCCCAGATACAAATTAAAAGCGGATGCTGCGGCGCGCATGCTCCAATGAAGGCTGAAACCGAACTATGGGCACGTCCTGCACGTGCAAGAGGGATGGGAGTAACAGCAGCAGCAGCCACAGCCACAGCCGTAGCCGTAGCAGCAATAGCAGAAGCAGCAGCATAGATCAACCAACAGTGGTTGGGGGGCGGCAGGGTGCACATAGCACTTTGGCTTTATATTTTGTTTTTTTTTTTGTGTGTGTGGATAAGCAAACGAAAACAACAACAAAATCAACCACCAACTGTGCCACCCAATGGGTGGGCCATGGACCACCAATGGCTGCGTGCGTCTCGCTGGTTATGTACAACAACAACAACAACTACAACAGAAAAACTAACTATTGTTGTTTGCCTAAGTTGTAGAAATGGAAGCGAGTTCCTTTTTTTTTGCACTTTATGAATAATGTATAAATGAGAAGAGAACTTGATTCAAATCTTAGCTAACTTTTGTAGTTGGTATTGCTGCTGTGTGGAATATCTTATTTTGGCTTAAATGACTTGAAGTTTTAATTAGCCAAGATGGCAACGATTAATGATAGCAAAAGCGAAGCAGCGCAAGACTGCAAACAGATTAAGTATACGCCTCAATGGCTACGCCTCAAAGTATGCACAGCGATTGCAGCTGAAACTTGGAAATAAAATAGACAAGTTAGCAACAAAACGCCCTCTGCGATACTTTTATTTGCACCCCCTCTAAGGCCAAGTCATGTCAAGTCAAGTCAAGTCAGCTAACGCTGCCGCCATGGAAAAACTCAACTGGCGCGACTTGCTGGCGCCACAGCCACCATTTTGTCTGGCCACATAAAGTGTGTGTTGGTTGGCGCGTGTGCGTAGGAGTCCTGCGTCCAAAGGAATCTGCACAACGAACACTCGGCTTGTCCTGGCCACAATTCACTTCAGTCAGCACAAAGTGAACTCAAATGCCGAGCTAGGGTATGCCAGGCTACAGAAGTCTAACTAAACATGGCTAAATCGCACCTAAACGTTTCCAAAGTTCGTCGTAGGGTATCTTAAAGTCTCACGTTTCCTATACACATCCCCCATCTGATTGCTTTTCTAGCGCCCTGTGTGTGTGTGTGTGGGCGGGTTGTTGTTCATGGCAAGGATAAGAGAATGTCATGAAACTGAGCGCCAATGTGGAGCCTTTTATATAATTTTCACAATTTTTATTTGTGTTGAGCAAAGAAAAAAAGTAAAAATAGTAAAACAGTAAAATAAAAAGTCGAGAAACTCGTATAAATAGCCAAGACGCAAAGGCATCCATAAAAATCTATGAGTACTGCCTATGGGTTCAAATCGCTGATTTATTCACAATCGAAACCAATCCTAAAGTTATATAAGTATGAATAGTGTATTGTAAAAGTCACATTCGAATGAGTTTTATTGGCGTGCGGTATTCAAAGTTAGACAATCGTTAAACAAAACCTAACTTCTTAGGTAGTTTAACTAGGCAATCAAAAAGAAAAGCATCATAAAGTTTTACAGATTACTTAATTTGCTTTCTTTTTATAGCTGCGTATACATTTTGCTAGTCAGCTCTCAAGAATGTCTATAAACTTGTTCTCGCAACGAAGAACATAACAAAATGCGTCTGAATCATTGCTTAATTGATTGAATTTTGGAATTAATATACTTTTTGTACTCACCTCTATATATAGTGCCAGGTTAAGTGAATCGGTTGCAGTTGGTTTTAGTCGAAAAAAGTCTTGTTATGGGTTTATTATAAATATGATTTTTTTTAGAAAGTTTCGTGCTAATTGTTGTCGTTGTTGTGTTTACTTCGTTGATGTAGTTGTTGTTGTTGAACTTCTTCTTCTTCTTGTTGCGGTTGTCGTTTAAATGTTTGGTTAAGAAATCTGTAAATATAAAAGTGAGTGCGATTGTTAAGTACTTTTGCTGTAATATAAATCTTTCAACAACAAGAACAACAGCAGAAAAAATGCACTCAAGTGAAGTTGCCACAGTGGCAGGCAGCAGCAACATCAAAAGATGCAACACACGCACTCTGAAAACTGAACGCGCATTTTTCCTGTTTTCATTTTCCATATTAGCAAAGCGCGACCTCCGCGAGAAGAGTTGCAGTTGTCTTGGCTGACTGGATGCTTCATACATATATGGGCAATGTGTGTTGGCATTGTGGTTATAATGCCACCAAGACAGCAAACAGCTCAGTTGCAACTGCCGCATATGTACATAGAAGCTGCTTCTACATACATATATACATGTACATACTGGTAAAGAATGTTGCACCCGACTTTTCCATTAGCGCATTTTGTTTATAAAAATCAATCAACACCCAAAAGCCCAAAAGCTGAAACAAAGCATGACCAAAATAGGCCGCAACCAACCAACCGACAAGGAGTAGCAGTTGCTGCAGCTGGCCAAGAATGCGGCTACAAGCGCACATTATAGCCAACCATTAACCAAGTCTGCATAGAAACAGAAAATGAGTTGAGCCGAGCGCTTGACATATTTTCCAAAGAGTTCAGACTGGCTGTGGCTCAGACTTTGAGCAGGTGCACTCAGCTCAGTTTCGTAAACTATTTGACACCCGCAAACGAAGACAAAAGTGGTCGCGTGGGCGTCTTTTGCTCTCTGCTCTGATCTTAATGTTGGCGGCGGCGGCATTTGGCCACCTGAAAGCGAAAATGCGACCAATTGTGGCAGGAAACGTGGGCGTTAGACGGCGGCAGCCAAACAACACGACAAGTTGTTTGGCCGGGTCGACAATTTGGCCCGCTGATTGTAGGCCGATTGTTTACCCATCGGTGTCTTGGCTTGTTCTTACATTTGATAACGGGGCACGTAGTTAAACCGAACACAATCGGAGACCTTGGCACGATTCTCACAATTATCGGCACTACGTAGTTGATATCTAAGTAGGCGCTGTGGCACGTACGATCTGTGGGCAGGCTATAGCATAATTGGTAAGCAATATCGTACTCATATCTTAAATACTTCAATACTCAATTAACAAAAACCAAGCTCAATTGGGGTTTTTTTAATCTGAGTTTTTAGATACAAAGAAACTTATTTATGTTGTTTAATGCTTGAACTGCTTGGGAATTATAATGGGAAGTAAGAAAATTGTGATTTAAAGCTTATTTATGTTGTTTAATGCTTGGGAATTATAAGATAAGTTAGAATATTGGGATTTAAAGAAACTTATTTATGTTGTTTGATGCTTAAACTGCTTGGGAATCATAAGAGAAGTGAGAATATCGATAGCTTCAACATTCTTTTTATGTTGTTTGATGCTTGAACTGCTTGGGAATCATAAGAGAAGTTAGAATATTGTGATTTAAAGAAACTTATTTATGTTGTTTGAAGCTTGAAGTGCTTGGGAATTATAAGAGAAGTGAGAATATCGTTAGTTTTAACAGTCTTTGAATGAGATATTATGACTTTGGGATGGAAAATCAGGGAACAAGTACAAAATATAACAAATTTGAACCAATTTTTCATTTCATACACGCTTTGTTCATAACGGTTTTAATACCAGGTGTGGTAAGAAAGCGTAAAAAATTGTATTTCACATATTTTTTATGTAACTTGTCCTACTTAATACCTCTGTCGCTGACTGAATACATCATATAAATCACATAACGCGCAATAAATCACAAAAATAAAAAAACGCTGTTTAAAAAAAAAAAAAAATAATTAAAGAAGGAAAGCCTAAAATGTGTTGAAAAATTGACAGTGTGCAAAAGTTGAGCTGGGCGATAAAAGGCACACACACAGAGAGATTTTTATTTAAACCAAAACAGCACACATAAAGCTCATTCTAGCTATACAGACATATATAAACATATATTTAGTTGTATGGGGGCAAACTAAAAATACATATAGCAGAAGCACACAAAAACGAACGAACTGTTTTCAAGGTAAACAAAGCATAATTCGAAGAGCAGCATAAATTGAGAAGAACCGATGGATTTTCTTCGCTTGCCCTGCATTAAGCTCTTTAGGGCGCATCAATGATACCCCCAAAACACCCCCTCGCGACTGTCACATCTTTTTCATGGCACACTGAAAATAGAACAACGCCGTTGAGCTGTGGAGGTTGAGGAGACGGAGACCGAGCAGGAGACAAGATCATAGGAGCTAGAGAATGCCGGCAAAGTCAACGTCAAAAGGTGCGATCTGTGGTGGGGCCGGCTGTATGTTGCCCATGATGGCATGATGAACATCATCATTGGGCTGGCAAATCTCATACGCCCCCAAAAAAAAAACTTATGTATTAGATACATCCCATACATAAGTATGCTGTCAGACGATTGCTTTGGTCTGTGCCAGCAGCTACCGGGAGGGTAGAGGGATTGTGTGGGGCAGCTTTTAATTTGATTTTTACGCAAATGAATCATCACTGAATTTTTAGATACTTTTTCTTGTTTTTAATGCGCATTGTGCGAGTCATTTTCGAGGTCCATACAGATGGTTCGAGGCAAAAACGAGCAGACTCTCTCGTTTGCCTTAGTTAATTAGCAATTGATGTCAGCGGAAATTACAAAGAACTGATTCTACTGCAGCTAAATAATTGTTAGACGAATGTGTCACAAGCTAAATAGTTGTATCAAAGGGGTTTAATTGTTTGTACATTGGAATAACTGAATTTTTAATCAACTGAACTCATTACATTCCGCAATTAATTTGTTTACAATATTGGTTAACGATTGTTAATGGATTGTCTCTGTGTTTTCAAGTCAGTGAACTTAACAGTTTACAATATGAATTATGTTTAGTAAACATTTTAACTTGGCTGTCGTTTTGTGGTCCACAAAGAAAAGATTTCGCTGTCATTTCGAAATGCAAATTTCTGTAAAGCAAAGTAGAGCAGCGCGATAAACAAACCTTAATGCTTAAGTAAATAAAGGCAAGAGTTAAAAGACAAATAGACAAAGGAGAGAGAGACAAAGAGAGAGAGAGTATAGTCCCACCCAGTGGCTTAGCGGGTCAACTAGACAAACTAGATGCGAACTCTGACTCTGACTTCAAGTTCGACTTTGGGGCTGGGGAAATGGCACTTTGGATGCTAGCTGCAGATAACCCCAACTGTAATTTGAGTAAACAAGGCGTTGACGTCGACGTCGTCACTCGTGGCAACTCTTAGTCTGCCACACAATGGCGAACAAATTTTGTATCACTATCAAGCAACAACAATGAGCATCCATTCGGACTGTAGCTTATTGATGGCAAAATCCAGATAAAAGATGCATTAAAAGTAACAAAATACACAATAAATAAACACAAACAAAACCAAACAAACAAATCAAATCGAATGACGTTCAATGCGTACAAAATCTAGAAAAGGGGGTGCTTGTGGGTGTGCCCACACACAAGTGTATGTGCACGTGTGTGCGTGTGCGGTTGAGTTGGTCTGTAATTTTCAATTAGCCAGCATCATCAAGGTGGTGGCAAGCAACAATATATATATATATATATGATGACAACAAATTATGTCAACAGATAAACATCTCAAAGCTAATTAAAACCCTTTTGAAGAGCTGAGATTAAGTCTAATTACGTTTCACTTATGATATCAAATTTCTATCAATAAGCAGATCTTTAAACACGTTTCTTATACATTTTTATATATGTTTTATACGTCACACACACTCACACACTTGAATCCAATGCCAAGTCAAGTTTTATAAGATTGGCTGCCAAAAAAAATAATACGCACATTTCAAAACTATTCCCAGGCACTTTAATCTTTAGCAACTGCTGCTCCAACTCCTAATGTACGAGTCGCTTGGTAGACAGCAGAAAAATTAGGCTCCCGCCAGTCGGGCTCCAATGGATTTTCGCACAAACTGAGTGCCAAAAGAGACAAGCATATACATATGTAACCATATATATATATATATCCCTGAGTATATATATATATGTACATAACGCTTGGGCGTCTCCCGTTTTGCTTCACGTTGAGTTTGGCATGCGATTTGCGTAGCCGGGCAGCAAGCAGCAAAGCAGGCAGGCAGGCAAGCACTTGAATGCCACATTGCATCCATAAACTAAATGAGAATAAGACGTAAAATGCGAAATACTTTTTACACTCCCCAATAGACTGACGGACGGACTGACGGACGGACGGACAAAGCCGTTCATTGATTAACAACTGCCTTGCCCCTCCCAACCCAACCAACCCAACCAACTAACCAAGGCCAGGCGAGAAAACTGGCGATAACTGTCAGTGGACACGCTATATCAGTAGACAGAGAGAGGCGTGAAGAGAGTGGGGTTAACTGCAGCATATCAATTCACTTAGGGGAATGAAGATTTGATTGGGTGCGCATACATTCCACGACATTTGTGAATTCACAATTTATACGATAGTAGATAAAGTTGCAAACAGTGTTATCTTATTTCAAATAAGTATGTTGCTTCATTTGATTAGCTGAAACATGTTGGTTAATCCAAGGACTTGAAATTAAAATGAATAAAAATAAAACTTATACATATCCCAAGCACATTTAGGATCATATCTAATCCGTTTCTCAATGTCAAGATTATTCATTAACTAACTGAGTAAGTTGTTGTATGTTTATACTTGTTTACGCATCCAAAACAGTGACGTAATTAAGCAAAGGTTTTGTTCCGATGTACGTCAAGCCCAACCCTCTTCTTTTGGCGATAAACAAAACAAATACAGATATACATATACTACAGTGACTATATATAAACAAAAATAAAATGCACATCGCGAACTTCGATTTTCAATTTTTTGCATAAATCTTTTCATTTATTCGCTTGGCGACAAACAAGGCTGACGACTTGAGAATTATGACGAAGGCGAGCAACAACAACCATGCGCAATATGTTGACTATATATAGACTTGAATGCAAATCACACATGAATTGAAAAAAAAAAATATTATAATTGTAATAATCCTTATCAACCAAGTGAACAAGGTTTCCTTCTGCTGTGTGGGGATGACTAAGCGCCAGCTTGGAGCTGAGTGTGCAAACGAGTATAAGGAAAGGGAGAATCGGAAACGCAGTGACAAAGGAAATGCTCGAAATTCCAATGAGGTTGCCCCCCACACATACTCAGATTGCTTAGCGCTGTGCTCTTTGCGGTTTGGAGTCGCCACCTCCACTTGCCACTTGAGTTCCGCGTAATTAAGAAACATTCCAAAACAATAAACTATTTATGTATGCCGTAATATGGTCAAAATGCCTATCGAACTCAATAGAAAAAATTCAATTTCGTGTTGTTCTGGTTTCTTGCTCACAGCAAACTTGTATTTTTGGTTCATTTTTCGTTTTTCAATTATACCCTGTAACTTTAAATCGCTTGAAGAGTTTGTTTTAAAGTTTAATTTGTTTATTTAAGATTGAAGTGCAGTATTTAAGTATTTTGGAAAATGTTTGCTTGCTTATTTCACTAATAACATATCTAAGCAACATTTTATATGGTATCTGAAAGTTAGGTTCTCATTATTAGGGCACATGATATTGCTTTATGTTGTTGTTGTTGTTTTGTTTTTTGGCTTTCTGCTTTTGTAGATTGTGTTTGGGTTGTTGTTTCTGAAACATGTGTGCGGCAGCAGTTTGAAAGGCAACAAACGAGCAGAAGTATCTGTATCTGTATATATATATATCTGTACATACATTCGAATGTACTTATGTATGTTTATGTATATGTTCTTGTGCAGTGCACAAATGAAAATGCTGAGGCGTTAAAAAAATAGAGCACACAGTTGTTATTTTTGTATTTAATTGTTATTGCCGTCTCCATTGTTTTTGTAGCTGTTGTTGTTGCTGTTCAGCATTTGGAGCAATGTATTTTGATACGATACAAATTTCTTGCTTAATTTGTTTTAATTGAGCTCGAAACATGAGGCAAACATTTGCTTTTTCTGTTTTTTCCTACGCTTCATTTCTTCACTGATAACCAATTTTTTTTTTTTAAATCAGTGATTAAGTTTCAAATGTAATTGGCGAATAATCTCAACTTCCTACTGGGTGTGTTTTAAGTTTTTTGACATCTTTTTGTTTCTAGAATCACACAAAAAAGCTTTCAAAGTCATCGTTTGAAATCAGCTTTACCATTAAACTTCCTACGAGCAAAAACTAAACAAATTATAAACTATAAGAGATCGTAACATAAAGTACGTCTTGAACTTATATCAAGAGAAACTGTGCGTAAACAATTCGAAAGTTGTGCGACAACAACTCATTTGGGAGCTGCAATTGGACATGGAGCAGACAGGCGGACAAGATATTGGGGAACAAGTGTAGAGCAAATGAATTGAGTACGAACAGCGAATACAAATACGAATACGAGTGCACAGCTCAATTAATAAAGCATGCAAAATAAGGTAGTATGTATTTAAAAATGCAATGCCGATTAAAACGTGTGTCCCAAAACTGACGCCCACCAAAAACGATTTTCACAACTGGCCAGGCCAACACACAGCCAACATAAACAACAAATCCGATTTGAGTTTTCTCATTTGCATTTTGTGTAATGAATGAATTTGTTGTTGTCACAACTGCGTTAGTGTATTTGTGACTGTGTTGGCTTCAATAGAAAATGAATGTACACGCAGCAGTTGTGGAACGGATGCATAAAGCGACCACGTCCAAAGTTAAAGCACAAAGCCCACACACAAAGCGACACAATTTTGAGAGCGTTGACATGAAGTGAAAATGAGCTTTGATTTCTTTATGTGTGATTTGTTTATGTGGCTGTAGCGGTGGCGGTGGCGGCGGCGGCGGCGGTGGCTTGTGGCCCAGACCATAAATGTAGCGCTTGAATAAGGTCAAAAAGAGACCACAACAAGCATTGACAACAAGATTTGACAAGATAATGGAGTAGCGATCGAGCACAGCAGCACAAAAATACGCCCACAAAATCAAAATGCCACAAAAGCCGCAGCGAAATGCTTTTTCGCCAAACGATCTCAAAACAAAATAATGTGTGGAAAATGGCACAAAACATTTACTGCCGCCTAATGACTTATGACAAAAAACAAAAAACAAAACCTCAAAGTTTGAAATGCAAATAAAAAGCGAACTGATTGAAATGAAAACAAAAACAAATAATGCGCACGTAGCTTAAAGATAAATGTGTCTCTGTATACGTATGCCTGGTATTGCTTATAAAAGCACATAGCAGGCGGATCAGCGCGGGCTGTGGAGGAGGACGTCAAGGCAGCGCAGTAGCAGCAGCTGTCTGTTAGGCAAACTAGCTGGCATAGCATACAAAAACACTCACACACACACAGACACATGCACATACACGCACATATACTGAGAGACAGATGTACAAATCATATGTATAAACGAAATATAGAATGAAAATAACACTAATAAAATAAAGTCAGGGGCAGAGAGCTACGTCAGCGGCTAGCGCGCGCTTGCTCTAGCGATGAGGTAATTTTCAAGTTGTTTTTAACTTTATGAGGCAGCGTAAGAAAACAAAAAATTAAAAACACAAACTTTTACGCTGCTACAAATATGTTTAAAATGTTGAGAAAAAAGGCCAAAAAGGATTTTAATTTTTTTTCCTTATTGATTTTTGCACGCGCTGCGCAGGCGCTAAGCACAATGATGACGCGTGGGCGCACAACGCGTCAAGATTACACAATTAACTTGCTTATTTATGCCTTATTTTTCTGTTATTTTATTTGTTATCCATGAATATAACGCCATATGTCACACACTTATACACGCAAACGCCGTAGCACACATTTAGAACAGACATAATTCGACGATAACTGTTTGCACATGTATGTGTTTAATATACCTTTTGCTTAATTTTCTGCCGTTTTAAAATTTATTTATTGCTTTTTGATATTTGAACTTGAATATCGCACATATGTACACACGCTCACAGAAGCACAAAAATATTTATATAGTATATGCACGCATATAGTTATCGATATCGACAACGGCACGAATCGGCACCGACGACGGCTAAAACTCAACTGAGGCGCTCCTACTGCAGCGCGCCGAACGCAAGCGGCTCAAGAGAGGAGCAGCCCAGAGAGAGAGAGAGCCCAATAAAGAAATGAGCGCCACAGATACGGCACCTGCCGCGCTCAATTTGCTCTTTGGCGCTCGATCGTCATGGCAGGCAAATGTAAACAAAACAAAAAGTGGCAAAAGTAGGAGAGAGGGATAGAGAGAGAGAGAGCGAGGGAGAATGAGAGGACGAGGTGATGGACCCATGCCAGTGGGTGCATAATAATAACAGCCACAACAAAAACAACAACAGTGAATGTCGTGATGACTAATTTCTGTAAGCGATGGCCAATTTGCATTGTTGTTGTTGTTGTTGCTCTTTAGTTTTACAAATTTATTGCAAAGACGCAAAAGAGGAAACGACAAAGTGGAAGTGGATGTTCAACATAAATGAAAAAAGTGTTAGTCACTCTAAAATTACTTGGAAAAAGACTTCATTCATTCATATACCCGTGTGCGTAAACTTGATAGAAAAATTTGTCACACATTGCAAGCCAATAAATGAAATTGAACTAAATTCTTCACAATGTATATATGTATGTATGTATGTAAATGCAAAGTGACAAAAAGTGTGTAAACAAATAAGAAGCAAAGCGAAACGAGTTTCTTGATGAAGCCCTGCTCAGTAGTTTTTTCGGTGGAGTCGACGACTCTGGACGACGCCCCTTGTTTTTTCAATTATGCTCAATTATTGACACAGTCATTAGGTAATTGATGAAGCGACTGACTCTACTCGCTCCCTCCTGCTGCCTTAACAACAACAGAAATTGAAAATGTGAAATCTTTAAAGCAGCGGGAGATGAACACGCGCTCAGAGTCCGGGCTCCGATTTCATCTCCAGCAAGGGTTGCTTGCAATTGCAGTTAATTAAAGCAATTCGCATTGTCTGAGAACCACGAGAGAGTGAAAACATCTCAATCAGTTGCTGCTTTTGCTGCATTCTTTGCTTTTTAGCTCTGTGACAGCTGAAGCAGCTGAAGAATGCTTACTTACTTACTACTATAGACTATGTATGGGAAGACGTTGACTTATCTTATCGTCTCAACTGTGTAGTGTGCTGTTTAATCGTACAGAAAGTTCGCTGCTTGCTTCTCAATCATTGCCGATAAAGAAGTCAAGCACAACCACAATAAAGTTGATAATTTGTAGCCTGCACAGCCGGAACATGGCATCAGAAAAATGAAGTTTATGTGGACAATGCATTCGTACAATATAATATCAAATTTATACATGTTGTGGTGGTTTAATATAATTTAGCGATCGGACTGAAGTGATCAAGTAACAGTCATGAACTAGGTTCCCCAAATGGAATGAGTAGCATAAAAAGACAGCCTGTCATATTAAATACTATGTTTATGTTAAAAGACTTTCGATAAATGCATGACAGCTATTAACTTTATGTCTGCCACACCACGCTCTCGTCTAATGCAGTCGAAACTTGGTCTTCCCTCTCGGTAAATAGCAAATTTTATTGTTGTTACCTCCTACTGGGTAAAACGTGGGCGTGCTCGGACAAGACATTCGCACAGTTTTGTGTCAAACAAAGTTGCACTTAATTAGCATAAAAGCAAACGTCAAAAAAAGAACAACAAACAAACATGCTCAAACTGACAAACTTACACACAAACACACGCACACACACTTGAACACATTTAGTCACAAGCCATATGCGGGTGGCAATCGGCAAAGTTACTGTAAAACTCCAGCTGGTCGCGTAGACGTATTAAATGGCTAGGCGGCGCCAGGGAAACGGGTCAGAATTCGCGTGACCATCATAACAAATATGTAAAGGGCACACGTTGGGAGCTGGGCGCTGCCGTTGACCACCCCAATAAATAGAGGGAGCACCCGCAGCAACAACAACAACAATATAAGTTGGCAGCTGAATTTGCACTTCCTTTGTTTGCATGCTCACAACACAAAAACTGGAACTTCTTGAATTGCACACGTTAGTTGTCTTGTTTAATTATTGTAAACTTACGGAATTGCGTGAAAATACAGGTGCGAAGATAGTTAAAAACGTATAAATAAAACAACACAATAAAACAGGGCGATAGAGTGAGTCGCGCTTATCGATACTTGCAGTGCAACACTGTTCCAGCTATCGAAACTCATATATTCTATTTGGTGGCGATAGACTTGAATGCGATGTTTCGATAGTTGCGCATGACGGCTAGAGCAGGTGTGTAGTAAGCGGCAAATTTTAAAACATTGCATTAAAATACGAAACTTAAATTTAAGTTTAATCTTAAAGACGTTGGGTAAAAAGTAATACAGACAGACAACAACATGATTAATGATAGCTGAGATGCTTGCGCGCACCCCCACACGGCTATTTGATAAATTTGTCTGCCTTTCCTGCCTTTGCCTGCCAGCGATCAGCACTTCCGGCGTGATTCTGTGCTTTTGGCTGCCGGTCGCAAAAATTTCAACCCCAAGATAACAATCCCGTTACTGTTTGCCAAAAACAAAAACTAAAATCTTGGCCAGAAAAAAATATATGTAATAGAAATCATAAAAATAAAGGAAAATTCATGACTTTCGCAAAAACTCAGTGGACCGCATATCGTGCGACATTTGTAATTGGATGGGGGGAAAAAAAAACTTGACTTGACTAAGCGCTTAGCGCTGTTTATGCTGTTATTCTTTTATTGGGGTTGTAAGGCAGCTCAGCGAAATAAAAATAAATTTAATGTTCCTGTTTTTCGACAACGACAACAACTTGGATTTTCCACCCATATCATATGCGTAATTTATGCTACAGAAACATCTCGAGCATAAACAGGAAGCAATGTCCACGGTCCGTTCGAGACAAGTTGTAGTTGCTGTTGCTTGTTGTTGTTGTTGTCGCAAATTCAATTAATTTCAATCGAACGCCTGTCGTTTTGAGCATCCGGCATTGATGCCCGATTTCGATCCCTTTCCGTCGATGTACACAAATAGATAGAAAGGTTTCGTTCAGACCACCGTTCGCGCCTATAAATCTATAAATCTCGGCCCATGCATGCGTTCTCTGTTATGACGGGAGTAACCCATCGAGTTGAGACATGTACAATGTACATGTATGAGGTCCTGCTGCGTCATTGCTTTGGTTCCGCTTGAGTTTCTGGCGGCGCCCAAAAGATTTATGTCACTTTGTTGGCACAACAACAAAATCCTTTTCGTTCCTTCATGTGTGTGGACTTCAAGTGACCCACTTGGGACTCGTACTCGTATTCGGATTCGTTGGCTGACCAACAGCAACACTAATTGAGCGATCTTCCGGCTGGCTAATGGGTTAAAAGTGTTTTTGTTTGAGGCCATATATCTTGTGCATAGCTGCGATAATTTCGGCATTTTATCAACCAAAATGTAAGGGTTTTTGTTTCTTGTAAAGATTTATTGGCTTCTAATTCAGAGCCAGCATTTCTAGTATCTAATTGCCAATGGAGTTTTCGAATGGGACGCGAGAGATGCATTTAAATGCTAATTTTTAATTGAATATCATGTTTTAAATAGAACTTGAAGTAATTAAAAAGTTTTTGGTATTTATTTAAGCTAGAAAATTGTTAAAACTTGTTTACTAACCATAAACAAAATTAATTTCAATTTCAATACTAAATCGTATATTCCCAATAAACTATCTAAATCTCTGCCAAGCAGTAAACTGGCTGTGCAACAAATTTTTTGAGCATTTCAAACGACATTTGCATAAAAAAAAAATAAATAAATATAAAAATTATATTGAAGACAATAAAAATTTATGAAAAGCCATTAAGTGGCGTTGGAAAAACAAGCAAACGAGTACAAATTGCTGGCAGCAGTCTGGCTCTCAGGCATACTTAACTAACTTACCCCTTAAACCACGTTTCTCGAAAGTGAAATTGTAAGGGTTCGAGCCACAAATTATTTTTATAGCTGCCAACGATCCCAGAGAGCAGAGAGTTATGCACATTATGACAATGATAATCATGATGATGGGAGCACTTCATAACTTAAACTTAAACCCTTGGCAGTGCCCGAATAGACGTCTGGGTCGTAAACTGGGCAAAAAGTGAAATGAATTCACAAACTTATGCAATGTCACTGTCGTCTGGATCATAGTCATGGAAGAGAACAATTTTAATTGATGACAATTTCATTAAAATCCATGGCAAAGGGCGGCAGTCCTTAAAATCTGAATCCTTAGTTGGGGCACGGGGTAGGGCAATAAAAAAGCAAGTAAACAAGCGACGCGTGGGCGAAGGATGTTGTTATTCCTGTCGAGCAGGCGATGCGTGAAGGATGCAAAAAGTTAATCGCTCAGGCGGTCGGACACAACAACGACAACAACACTTTGTATCTTGGATCTGGACAGATGTGTTAATGTGCACACAGTTTTGTGCAGGGGTATTTTTTATTACCCATGCCGGCAGGATAATATGCCAGGATTTGCTCTCTTGCCAAACTCGAGCGCAATAAGTAAATTGCGTAAATTTATAGCTGCGTAAATTGTTTAATGACTCAACAGTCTATTTATCCGGCCCGTGGCATGCACGGACATAACCTAATGGGTGTTTGAGGTCGAACAATTGTGTCGTGCATTTTGTGGCACGGTAAATAGAATACCAGCGCTGGGGCAAGCGGAAAATGTGGTAAGGCATGGATCAAAATTGAAACAGATGAAAAATCAGAGAGCATCTTCTTTTGATTTAAAAACATTGAATTCGTACCAAGAACTAACTAAAATATGTTGAAACTTGTATATATATTAAATCTTTGCATTTTAGTAACAAACTTTTTATCAGAAACCTTTTGAAAGAAACCATTTTTCTTAAACTCGAGTCATCCGAATGGTCAACCAATTCTTATTATCTCTTAGCCATTTATCTTTATAGTTCGCAATTAAACAAGCATTTAACATGTAACTGCTCGCAACGCCCCAGAGATGAGCTGAGACAAGGATTCACAAACAGTCTATGTGTTAGATAACCATCATTACCTTGTGGGGGGTGCCGGGAGAAGGGCTGACAGGCAGGCAGACGAAGAGACAGAAAGACAGGCAGGCAGTTTCCGATTCGCTGACTTGTCGCACCCAGTCAAAAAGCCCCTCAACGATAAACGTCGCTGATAGCATAGCATTTATCAAGGAATAACAACTTGTAACAACAACAACAACAACATACAGCTCTCAAGCTCAATTGAGTTTCAAATTGATGTCACCATTATCGGGAGCTGTCATCCAAAATAGCGCATGGATGTGGGTTGAATGGGAGTTTGAAATGGGTATGCTTTTGTATCGCGTGTATTTATTCTTAATTTTTTCATCATTTATCAGCGGGAGTTTTGGGCCCCCGAAACATTTTCACATGCCCGCAATTGCATATTTATGTAGATGTGCAATGTGCAATTTTAGTTTGCGTTTCGATTTAAGTGCTCGTAAATAAAAATCGAGTCAAGCAACCCCTGACTGCACTAACACCCCGACCCCACGATACCCACCCCAGCCCGGATGAGTTTTGCTGAGGCTGTCAAAAAGGCAACGGGAAAAAGTTTGTAAACAAAACTAATGCCGACATGGGTGTTGATAAAGTTCTCCAAGTCGATGCCGCCGCCGTTGTCATTGTAGCCGCCATTCGCCATCCGCTTATTGAATTGCACTACACGCTTGATTGCCCGCTAAACGGATGTGAGAGCAGGAGTAGTCGCAGCAGCAGCAGCAGCAGCAGCGGGAGTTTGAGGATGGGTTTGGCAATAGCGGGGCAATTCGACTCATATGCGTACATTGAGGACAGCAATCTGTGACATGTGGATTCGTCATACCAAAAAGCGCAAAATATTATCCAGTTTCGAGTTTTGTTCTGGTTTTTCGCAAAAATTCACAAAGGGTGGAAAGAGTCGAAGAGTTTTCCGTTTCCCATCTAATGGACTATCCATTGTCATCTTTACTGCGACCTAATGGCATGAGAAACATTAAACATGTGCCGGGTTTTCCAATGCTTCATGGTTAAATGTGGGAGATTTCTTCATTAAGATTTAAATGCAACATTACGCAGCACAAATGAAAAGGATAGCTAAAATTCAAATAAGTCCCTCCAATAAGTTAAAAATAACGGTTTCTTATCTATTATTACATTATCACTTAAGCAACTAGCCTTAAATTAAACAGGCCTAATTTTTGCTAATCTGATCATCTTTCTTTGAAATTTAAAATAAATTCTATGATTTAAAAGTCCTAATATTATCAGAATCGTACCAACATTGACTGTGTAAAGTTTGTGCCCTTCCCAAGTGCGTTTTTAGGATGGAATTTTGTTCAATGATTCCGAAAGTCTGATTTTTTTTAATTAAGCTATAGTTATAGAAAATTAAAGCCTGATTAAAATGCCATATTAAAAAATTCGATTTTTGATAAATTTTCAACTGTGAAGAGCTTGAACATGCTTCTGAGATACATTTATCGAAGAAGATTTTTTACATAAAATAAAGATGCTTTCAACTTAAAACTTATTGTTATTCTAATAGTATTACTATGGTTAAAAAGATATGTTTTCTTATATTCATGACACATTCGAGAAAGTTATTATGGGCTTCAATTTTACTACATCTACTCAAGTTTGCTTCAGACAGTATCTTAAATATTTTTATATACCAAAGTGAAAGCTAAAACTTTCGTAAATATTTCTGCAAAATATACTGTATATCTTTGAACAAACAGCTTACGCGTTATCTTAAAAGTTATTAGCTAATTACAAAACCAAATCACTTTAACAAATTGCAACAATGTTAAGTCAGTTTCCTTCTGGGATCGTCTGACAGTTATGGAAATTTATGATTCATTACGATACATTTAAGCTGTGTTAACTGGAACTGCCACATTCTGTCCATACATATTCGATATTGCAACGTTATCCATTTGTTTGCGCAACATTTGTCACGCTGCCTAAGCTATTGTGGCCAAAGGATGCAGGATATGGCGGAGAATCACTCTCAGTGTTACATACATTCCACCCTGTAACATTGTAATAACTTTGACTTTGATTTGATTTCCCTTTTTTGCACAAATGTTGCGAAACTGTCCTCGATGTGTTACTGGTTGGGGATTTATGAATTTCATTTGCTAATGGATTGTGGTGAACAAAACCAAAGAAAAATCCACAGATGTGCAAATATGTATGCGCTATGGATTATTATTTAAGTTATGCGACATTTCAGACTTTAGATCAAATTTAAAGTAGTGCAATTGATATAAAGGCTTACGGATGACAGAGCAAGTGCAAAAAAACTTAAAGGATGATTGTGAAAGCTACAAGAAGAAAGATTTAAATGATATTGAAACTATTGAAAAGAGTTTGAAAGTAAAATTTTTTGAAATATATCATGATTTTGGACAAAATAAATAATGACTCAAAAGCTATTGTATTTTGGCAACTAATGCGGTGTTGAGTGTAGAAGTAATAATCAAATATTTTGAATATATGCTTCCAACAAGTTTGTTCGATTTCAAAAATGTAAATTTTATCTAGAAGTACCATAGTTTGGGAAAATACTCACTTACTTGTAACGTAGCCATTTTGTACGCCTGAATGTCTCCCTCATGCCGATTGGCTGTTTCACAATTCTAGCAACCTTTCAACTCCCCATACCAGTCAGAAGCAGCCAGTTTACTGGTCCTGCGCATTGTTAACTTTTCGAATGTACATAATATGCGTGATGCTTATATAAGAACGGGCTATATGCCTTAATGGTATATAGCAGGCGGTCACAGCTTCCACCCAACCCAACCAAACTCGAACCCAAACCCGAAGGAACCAAACAAAAAATATATTTATAACTTTGCCGCTGACTGCTGTTGGCTTCTGTCCATTTATCTTTTTGGCTGGGGTTTTTTCGCTCGATTGGGGAGGACCTCAAGCCTTGGCAATTGCCTGTCCACAATACCACCAATGGCAGTAACATTTTATGAGCAAAGTTTTTGCTTTCCCACCCATCCTCTGGAATGGTGCAATGTCGCCAAAGTGGCGCCATTTTTGCCGCATTGACGGTGAAAATGTTTTTATTGTGGAGAAGGAAAGTTTATGTATTTAACTTATATATATTCATTTGATTAATCAATGGAAAAGTCAGTTGATATGTTTTCTATAAATTTTCTTTTTATTTTTAACATTGAGACTGGAATGGACTGGAATATACAAAAAAAGAAAAACACGTTTCTTATTTTATAATATATTATATTATTATTATATAATTTTCAGTGTAAGTCCTCTATGCGAAGAAAACAAAAACGAAACACAAATAAATGTTCATGCTAATAACAAAAGCTTAGAAACTCGTTTTCTTGTATCGCATATATTATAGTACAGCGCATGAAATGAAAATAGAAAGTTTATAGATAGTCTGGAAGATCTTCGAGTAAATTTAAATTAAGAATTCACACGCTTTAGCTCAAGTAACGTTGTATAAAAATCATAAAGTATTTATTTGCTAAATTTACGGAATTCATTATGTATTATAATTCATATTTTTCATCATGTTTTTTTAAGTTTTTTTTTTTTATGTATATATTGAAATGCAGAGTTCACGGCTGTACACAGTGATATGCACAGTTTTGAGAGTAGACCGAAACTTTAGACTTTTGGCTAAAACAGATAGGTTACAAACACAATATAATGGGAGATGGGTTAGATGGGGATCTACTAGTGAACTAAGGACTGCTCTCTTGCTTTTGTCTTGTGGCTTTTGTCATGAGGCTTCTTCATTGTTCTATTAACTTGTTCGCATTCGTTTTCAATTTTGGGACACCTGACATAATGAAAAATTCAATTAGATCTAAATAAACAACTATACAATATTGTAGAGCAGTCTACGATGAAGTCTTAAGTATTTCATATTCCAACTAAATTTAGTTGCCGCCTAGTCAGGTGTGTTTATGTGTGTTGTTGAAGTTGCTGATTGGATAACTGAACTGAACTCCTAGTAGAACTTTTTCGCTTGCGCCTCGCTGCGGTTCCTGTAAAATGTACAAAAGGGATTTAGATTATGCAAACAATAGATATATTGTTGGGCATATTTACTTAAACATGTTGTAGATAAATACTAGCAGCAGTTGCACAACGGTAACGCTTAGGAACAACGTGACACCCACGCAGTTTCCGGTGGGACAAGGTGGCACCTGCGCCGCGGCTTGTGGCATTCCCAATCTAGAAGACACAAGTGTCAAGATTACATTAATTGCAAAAGTATTCAAGTAATGTGAGAACTAACCTCTGGCCCATATGTGAGATGCCCTGTTTGACCTGGTTCATGCCATCGCGCATCTCAGTTATCAATGATTGTACATCGTAGCCCGATGACGATTGAATTTGCGCTGTGGGCGCGTTCTTCTGATTGAGTTGTATGTTATCAGTACGCACATTGATATCGCCGGCAAGCTGGCGTATTTCGCGTAAAGTACTGAGCAGAATGTTCTGATTGGCAATCAGCAAGTCCACTTCTTGCCGGGTGACTGCCACTCCGCCGGTCACCTGCTGTACAGGCACACCACCAGCCGCTGCCGGTGGCAATGCTTGTCCAGCATTGGTGGCTAGACCACGTGAGACTAGTGACAGCGTGTTCTCCTGCCGGCCAAGAATCTCGTCAGCCTTGCGGGAAAGTTCGCGTAGATGGTCAGCGATTTGACTCTGTCCCTGCCAGATTTGACGAAGTTCACGTTGATTCTCCGACTCATAGAACTCTTCCCAGTCTTCTTCTTGGTCTTTGTGCTGTAATAAAATGCCAGAAAGGAAAGCTAGTTAAGCTCGAAGCATTATCAGCTTGCTATTAGATAAGGCCAGTCTATCACACAATAGGCTGTCAACGTGGATTAGGCAAAAGTTACGGGCACGAGTAGCTAGCCACAGTTGATATGATAACTTGAAGGCTGGCACACTTACATGTTCATCTGGATGTTCCTTTTTGTATTCTTGCTTCTGTTTCTCTAGCTTATCCTGATACTCCTTGTACTCCGCCGTGAGCTTCTCCTGATTATCCACCTTCTGTGGCTCCTGCAATTGACCAGCAGCATGCAGCGATGAGGTCAAAAAGTGGAACACATCGTGATCATCAGCCAAGCCGCCAGTTGCAGCCGAAATGCCGAAGTAACCGTTCTTGGGCAGCTGCACTCCATCGGCGCGCAGACACATTTCGTAGTCATCGTTGTTGTTCGTCATGCCATTGTGGATGAGCACAGTGAGCACATTATTGTAGTACTCGATGCGAGCACGGGTTGGGAATGGCTTATTGCGGAAGTCCCTCAGACAACCGCTGAGCAGCTGCGTGGTACCATCGTTGGCATGATCGTACATCTTAGTGCCATCATTCAACACGGCACTAATATAGGGATTGTTGTGTTTGTTGTCGTTGTCGAACGAATCGAAGATGATGGCCAGACCATTCCAGCGATCCGATGAACCAAACACAGCACCATTATAGTCACCCTTCTCAGTGGTGAACCAAAAGGCCAGACCATCAGCACCAATGCGGCCACGTCCGGTTACACGAAAGACGATCTCCACATCCCACCAGTCAAAGTTTGTCTGTGATTTTGTCCAGATAGCGCCCTTCTGGGAGCGCAACGATGGTGCCACGCGGACACTTTCCGCACTGGCAATCGCATCTGAAATATGTTGCAACAGGTGTCATTTAGATTCATGTCATTTTCAAAATTTAAACAAAGTGCTTGCGTGTACACTTTGCTTTAGTTCGTTTATACGAAGTTGATGTCAATGCTGATGCTGGCCGCATGCCATCTCGCTTGCTCGCATGGGCTGGCGCCCGCAATGTGGCTTGAAGACGGCCAAAACAACTGACGTGGAGCTGCCCCCGTCTACTTACTTCCCCCGTATTCCCAAAACGGTACGGTTCCGTCTTTTTGTGCCAAGTATGGAGGCTTAAACGAGTACTTGTACTCGAAGCGACGATGCACGCCGATTGGGTTGGGGTTCACGTTGGCCGCCACATAGTTTTGTGTAATAATTATGCAGAAAATGGCCAGAAATTTGCAAATTGTTGGCAGCAGTAATTTCAACCCGGTCGCTTGCATCTTTCACGGTTTGACAGCGCCACTATTGTTGGCCCGCTCTATCAATAACATACATAGGGTTGTCAAAGCTACTGCTGTCGCACTTAAGCAAGCACTTAATTGAAAATCGAATTATCGAAACTTATCGTTTGCAAGCTTGGCACAAATGAACGCGCATTATTTCAAATATAATAAAACGATTAAGATATTGTATGATGTGAAAAACATTTATTTTTGAGTTTTGAAGAGAGTTTACAGTTTTATGTTAAATAATAATCTAACTAAAATATCAAAAAATACTCGTCTTTGTGAAAGTGCTCACTAGAACATTGAATACATCTTGAAAATGTTCGTTATAAGTGAATAAGTTTGATTCTCTAGCACATTTACTTAACATTATTATTATACTCGTATATTTATTTCTTTTCAATTGCCTTTTTGCTTGATATCACCAAAGTAGTTTTTCTTTTCAAAAATTGTTTCATATCATATTACGTACTTATGTTTGTATAAATGTATGTATTGTTTAGTTTTGCGCTTACTTCTATATTTTAATAGGTTTTACTGCCTCGTTAGCATTTTAGTGTGGGCTTTATAACAGATTGTTAGTTTTGCTGATCTCACAATGAGGATACTTAGCTTGATGTAAATGTGTTTCGTCCAAATCCGTTTCTAGGTTCTCGCTTCGTTTTACAAATATTAGTATTAGTTACTCAATCACAATGACTTACGTTTAGTTCGGTGCACACATTGCATAAAGCAAAAAAAGTAAATAAAACACAAAAGCATAAATTTGCAAAAACATAAGTCTAAAGTATATTTATACCTTGTTTATTACAAAAGAAAACATAAACGTAGTTGCCGAAAAATAGGTAATATGAGCAATACATAATTGTTTGAACTACAATAAAAATAAATTAAGTCCAAATAACTGTGGATTGCAAAAAGTAGTACAACAAAAAATCGTTAAGTACTGCCAAAATAATATATGTGTTTATATAAAAAATATTGCAGTGATGATTTACAATTATTTGTTTATGGGTTTGCGAATGTGAACTTCGGAACCGGCGTGAAATAAACGTGCGCACCCTACAGACTTTAAAATACACAATATCTATATGTATATAATTGATGCTTATATACATGCTACATACAACATTAAATCGCAAATCGTTAATGTTTAGATTGGGCTTTAGTGATTATACTTATATAATAGCGTTTCGTATGCTCTTCTTAGCTCTAATCATAGTCATCAGTGCACGCAGTGTTTCAATTCATATTATTGTTTCGCTTTTTTGTTTGTTGTTTGACAATAACGTAGTTTTTGTTCTTTTTTAAAGCAAACTCATCTATTTGTTGCTGTTTTCCTTTTTTTAAATTCATAATCACTTTATAGCTTATGCACATTGAAAGTTTCTTACATTAAATATGTATATATATATGTGTTTGAGTTTTTGTATGCATATAAATCACTTCAAACTGATTTCAGAACGAACGCATATCGGGTGTAGAGACATTTAGGAACAAAATCAACTTGCTGACAGCGTTTTTAGTGGCAGTTAACAAACATGTGTGCATGTATGCATGTGTGTGTGTTTGTGAGAGTGTGTTTCAAAAACTTTTTAACAAATGCGAATCTAATGGATGTCTATTACTTAATAACTTGCTCTTTCTGTGTATATGCGTGTGTGTGTGGCTGAGGTAAATAACATAACATAACTACTGTAATATTACAAAATTAATATAAAAAACCTATAGTCGAAAAATACACATAATACGCTACAAGATTCTCTGCGTGGCTTTCAGTGGATTCTCCTTTTTTAGTGCACATGCTGATGATGCGCTGCACTTGGCGGCCCCGAGCCGAATGCGTTCATCAATTGACCCTCGTACAGGGCAATAAACAGCATAATGATGACACCGCTTAGCATGCCAAGAATTTGCAACATAAACTCCGCCAGCGATTTGTGGGCTGCAGAAATCTCCGGCATCTGTAAAGTGGGGGAAAAACGTTAGTTTAAATCAATATCAATTGATATTATTTTAGAAACTCACCATATCGACCAGCGCAATGTAAATGAAAAGACCTGCCGCTACGGCAAACATCCATTGGGCGACATCCTGTGACTGGCCAAACACAATTCCAAATATCATGCCAATGAAGCTGAGCACACCCGTCAACAGATTATAGTACACAGCCGACTTAACAGACATGCCGGCCTTTATCAGAATGGCAAAGTCGCCGAGCTCGTGCGGCAGCTCGTGACAGAAGACGGCCAGCGAGGTGGAAAAGCCACCGGCAATATTCTCGGCGAAAGCAGCACCAATGGCCATGCCGTCGGTGAAGTTATGCAGACCATCCCCCATAATAATCATCCAGGCAACAGCGCTCAGCGTCTCTGGTGGTGAATGCACATGTCCATGTCGATGACTGTGGCCGTGATGCGAGGATTCATGCTCACGCAAAATAACAGTCACATGATCGTTCTTTTCCTTGCCGCCGTTTCCCGTTCCTGCGTTGCTGTCCAGCTCAGTGGTGGCAGTATTACTGCTGTCCTGTTGCTGTTGATGATTATTGTGGTTGTGATTGTGCTGACGGTTATTCATTTCTGCATAGTTATTGTGTGAGGTGGAGAGAAGCGATTGTGCGGCTGCAGCTGCATCGCTGGATCCTTCATGTTCTGTCTTGTCACAGCGCCGATTACTGCACTCACCGGTAGAGGCATCGCCGCCAGCGCCAGCAGTGGCAGCAGCAGATCCAGGCACAGCAGCCGCTGCACCCTCGTCGGGCAAATGCATCCACACGTCCTGCTTGTTGTTCATCGTAATCTCGTCATAGCAGTAAGGATATGAACTATACTTTTGCTTGCACATCCTGTCGCCTGCAACTGAGTTGTTGACTGATGAGTCTGGATCCCGCATGACCTTGGCACGTGAGGGTTTCTTAGTTTCCTTCTTTTCGACACTCTTGCGCCATTCGGATATCATGGTCAGCGCATGCTCCGTCACATAAAAAAATATAATACCGCCCAGGCATCCCAATCCCTTCATTATCATGCCGTGCTCATCCTGGCCGGCCAGCGACTAAAAGAAACATATGAGTAAATTCAATTCATAAAATTAAGCTTTCAAGTTACTTACATGCGGCAGTAAATGTAAGAGCGCATCTCCTGTCATGGTACCTACGGCCAGCGATACAAGATATTGTATAATGTGCTTGTAGTAACGAGAGCCCATGAACGGTATAATTGCCACGCCCACCAGGCCCAAAATGCCGCACGCAAACACCGATGTAAAGGCATATATCCACACTGAAAACATAGATGAGTATTCAATTAGTAAACAAGTTTTGTTTTTCGATAACTACAACAGTAACATACCATAAACAATGTCAGCGGTCTGCTCTGATTCGAATTTGTCGATCTCAACTAGGACTGAGGGTTCTATGCAGCCACCGCTACTGGTTGCCAGTTCGTGCAACAGCACTGGACACAGATGCATTAAATCCCGTTCGCTTAGCTCGTAGTTTGTGTGATGCTGATGAGGTGTTGGTGTACTTTCTTGTGATGCGCAGGCTATGCTGGTGCCATTGGGGGAGAGCGTGCAGTTGGTAAACAACAGTTGCTGCTGTTCCGTGGCGTGTTCGCCAAGATGGCTGAGATCATGCGGCTGTACATGATGCACTAAACGTTCAACTGGCACACACTGTCAACCGGTAAAAGAAACATAATTAAATTGTGAATTTATGAGTCAATTTATCAATACGTACGCTATCATTACTGCTAACTAGCTGCTGAAGGCCAAGCTGTTGAATTAGACTCTGAAAACTTGTTGCATTTAACGTCTGCTGCTCCTGCATCAGTTGCTCCAGGTAGTGTTGGGTGATCTGCGGGACTTGTTTCTGCGGGGAGGCGTGCTCGTGTTCATGGCTCGCATGACGCTTGTGTCTCCTATAGGGTGGACTTGTGCTGTAGTTCTGGGTATCATCCTCATCGGCTAGCTGCCTCTGATCGGTGGTTATTTCACTGGAGGGACTCAAATTTCCATAGACTAATCGTGCATTTAGCTCCACCTCGGTGCGTTGTGTTTTTAATATGTCCCCAAGATGATCCTGGCAGTGCAAACGCTGAGCGCACAACAGGCACACCACACACACGGCCATTATGTGCCGTGCCATCTTGACGGGCAGAGCGTGCTTAATGCTTATTTTATCTGATCCACTGCTGATGCTGCTGCTGCTGCTGCTGCTTGACTTCGTTTGACTTGTGTGACGTTCTCTCGTTTATTGTAATGTGTTTTGGCCCGTTCTGCTCATTATATATTCATCAATGCGCGCGCTTTGTTGGATCTGCAATGGAACGAGTAGGCAAAATAGAATTAGCTAACTTTTGGACGGCGCAGTGAAGCGTGTTGGACGAAACTAAATGAATACCCCCACACTCATTAAGCATATGCCGATCGCAATTACAAAAACCATTGCTTAACTAAACAATAACAGCAGCACACAACAATAACGCAAACGAGCGGAAGTTCAAGTTCAATTGGCGATGTCTCTAAATATGGCTATAGTATGTTATGCCACACACACAAGCTCACACACACACGTCTAGTGATTTTTTGAGATGCAGCCATAAATGGAGCATTCATTGTAGCTGCATTTCTTGTTAGCGGTCTCAAAAAGCAACTTTTTGGCATCGTAAATCAGCCAATCAATCAGTCGAAAGTAGGTGTGAAACGGTTTTAGAACCTGTTTCATAATCGCAACAAAAAATACGGTTTCTGTTTTGCGTAGGCGCCGGCAATATTTTTGAAGCTGTTTTTGGGTGTAAGCATTATTTTAACAACAACAACAACATTTGATTAAATAAACACAATTCAAATAACACCAACAGTTTTTCAAACTTTTCAATTTTTGTTAGCTCAAATTCAATTTAAACAAAGGAAAATTAATAGTTTTCACTCTTCAGTTTCTGTTTATAGCTTGCTAAAAATATTTAATAAGATTTTATGCATTTTCACAAAGTATTCAATGTAAACGAACTTTAAATGAATGCTTGAAATATTTTTTGTTTGAGTTAAGCGACTTGTCGTCAAATGCGTTGCGATTCACAGCTGCAAT
This sequence comes from Scaptomyza reducta, assembly GCA_035044485.1. Classification (NCBI taxonomy): domain Eukaryota; kingdom Metazoa; phylum Arthropoda; class Insecta; order Diptera; family Drosophilidae; genus Scaptomyza; species Scaptomyza reducta. The sequence goes on along the minus strand of JAWNNV010000191.1, from coordinate 2,193,845 downwards.
TGGCAACAAAATCGTGAAGCCAAGTTAATCAACGAGTCGGAGATTACATAAAGTGTAGGAGTTATATGTAGGTATGTGCACGTAGTATAATGGATATATATATATATCTGGTACACCGACACACGACGTCACCAGTTGCCGCTGCAACCAAATAAACCGCAAATGGCGCGTGGCAAAAGTGAAAGAAAGATACAGAGAGAGAGAGAGAGAGAAGTATTGGTAAACCAACAAAAAAGTTCCCCCCAAAACTGTTAATACAATCACTGCAAATTGCTTTATTATGGCTGTAACTTGTAGTTGTTGTTGTTGTTGTGGTTGTGGTTTGAACAATTTTGCAATTGCGCACTGAGTGGAGCTACCGGGCAATTAGTTTTCGGATTTCTACTGCAGCGGGTGAGCAGCAATCCATCCAATTATTGATAAAACTTCAGTCAGAAAAAGCTTAGGGCTACACATGTATGCATAGGGTACGCCATGTGTGTGTGAGGGTGGCAAATATGGTTAAGTAGGCGCCTACGCAATACCCCAAAAAGTTATCATCGACCTAATAAAAGCGAGACGTCATCGTTGTCGCTTATGTTAGTGCCTTGCTTGCATAAAGTTGGGCGCGCGAAGGTCACCGAGGGAAGTGGGCGGTACCTGGCATTGGCATTGCACTTTGCCTAGGCGGCATTGGCAAGGACAAACACATACGAAAGGTGAAAGGTTGACCCAAGCAAACAAGCAGGCAGTCAAGCACTTGTTGCCAAAAATAATGCAAATTTAAATCCAAGCTGCTCTTTGCAGTCTGCCGCCAGTTTTTTTTTTTTATATTTTCAATTTAATCAACTACAACTTGATTATATGGCAATAAAAATCAATCAAATATATGCAAATTGTCAACCGAAAAATTCTTTTGAATTCGCACTCAAATAACTTTACTTAAATCACACATTTCTCACAGCAGATTGTTGTTGTTTTATTACTTTTCTCTTTTGATTTGTTGCAATTTGTCAATTTGTCGTTTTCAATCAAGTCGAAATACTCAGTCAATTGGTCAAGTGCTGACCGCCAATCGGTTTTTTCTTTTTGTTTATTTGTAATCAAGCCTCATTTAAATTCAGTTTGCATGATTTTCATCAAATTACAAAGCACACAATGCACATGCATACACTGAGAGAAAATACAGAAAAATATCTGCCTTTTCCGCATGCGCAACTCTGTAAATATTTTTTGTACACCACACTCACACACTTACACACACATCGTTAAGACCGTTCACCCACCAGCTTTGGATGAGAACTGGACACGCTTTGCACCACAACTGAACTGAATTGAGCGCGTCGCTTTTGGCTGGTTTTATAGCCAACTTTATATTGTGTGTTGCATTACTTTGCTGTCGATCGGCTACAAATGCGACAATGGCGTCGCGCCCAGTTCCGACAGGTAAGTCATCTTGGCGCCCTATTAACGAATTGGGAACAAGACGTGTTGCCCTGGACCCTGTTTATAAACAGGCAAACAAAAGGGTATGTTTAAAATCAGTATGCGATCCTTGGAAGTGCATCATGTTGTTTACTGACATAACTTTCTTAAAGAAGATCTTATTTAAAGCTTTCGGATTAGGATGTTAACCAACTGTCAAAAAAACTATCCACTATCAAATTACAGAAATCCAAAAATACATTTTGCATTTGATTGTTTGTAATTTTAGAAATTTATACTTCCAACAGACAAGCGTTAATACCCTTCACATTGTTCTGGAACCATTTTGATGAGTAAGCTTTCACACGATCTGACTCTAACGTACAGTCTTGCAACGCTATGATGATCGTTTTACTGCGTTGACGAAATTGCTAAATTTTTTATTTTTTTTTACAAAGCGACACGAAGCCCCTATAGGGGGCTGAGTCATGTGTTTATTTTTATCGTTGAATCTCCACTTTACAAACCTGAAATTTCATACTGAAAGCACCAGCTAAACGATAACAAACACACGCACACACATACGGTATACGGCCCGAATATTTCATTAGCAAGCGTAACGTTATCTCCAATTGCCAGCAAAAAAAAAACCGCTGACACGCCAAATCGCATGGAGCCGCTCGACTGGAACTGGCGCAAAGAGCTCAACATGAAATTTCAGCTAATGATATGTGCTAAGCGAGATACGCGGCATAACAAGTAAGCCACAGCAACGACGATGGCGATGAGAACTTTTGGCTTAAAGCTTTGCAAATATGCTTAGCCTGCCGCTCACGTTCCGTTAGCGTCGCCGCTCTAGACCTTTATATGTCTATTGACTGACCTTCTCATGCCCGTTGACAACACCGCACTCATAGTAAATAGTGAATTGCGATAATCTAAGCTTAAAATGCTACTGCCAAACATACTAAATACGTTTAGTTTAGTACATAAATATTTCATACTATATCGACTTAGACACAAATTAATTGAATGGCTCGAAGGGCTAAAAAAATAAGAAATAATTCATTCAAGATCTATATCAACAAATCAACGTGCTCTAGTGAAGTTTGCTCGAAAAGAATATACCCTGTTACCATATATAAAAACTGCAGTAGTTTCAGGTCAGGCATACAATTTCACAACATTAACAGGGTATCGAAAGTCATGCGGTAATTGCCTTGTTTTGTCTGCCTTCCCCATGTATGAAGCAGGTGGTGTGCATATTAAGTGTATTGCATGTAATAATTAATTGTTGTTGCACCCACTAACAGCTACTAGTTGTGGCCAATTGTTTATAACAACTTTGTTCCGTGTCCAATGGTGAGTGATAAATTGAAAAAAAAAACCTCAGCTCTTCAATTGTACATATGTATTATTCTAAACAACCTAAAAAAATAAAAGTAAAACACATGTTGATAGACAATATATGTGTCATTGCCGATTGGCATCTGTGCTCTATATATATATATTCAATTATTCAAGCATACTAGCATACACAAATGTATCTATGCGTGAGTATTATATTGAACACCCACGCATAGAAAATACTACCAAATTAGCCAGTAATCTATGATAAGATAGAACCAAATTGACGAATATATTTTTCCACAATTTTGGTATCGTGCAACAGATAAAGCAAATAGAATATTGTATATATTTTTTAAATAAAAATACAAAACTTAAGTAGCATTAAAATGCGTATAGAATCATATTTATACGTATGGAAATACACACGCACACACACAGACGAACGAGTGTCAAAAAAAAGTCTATCGCACATGGACTGCGGCGTGCTCTATAAATACATGCAAAAGCGATGACGAATGAAGGGGAGCACTGTGTTGGGTGGAGAGGCTAATGCTGCACACACGCACATAGCTGTCATTAATGTAGTGTAAATAGAGTCGGAGAATCTCAAACGTAATCTAACCAAGGAGCAAATCAAATGTTGGTTAGAGGCTGCATATCAACACGCATTCACACGGCCCGAATACAACACACACACACACATATATTCATATTCATGTTTGCAGAAAAATGCGGTCGTCTGCAGTATGGTTTATGAGCACTTACCTGTCTACAGACAATGTATATCATTTACTATGGCAAATTTCAATACGTATATACATCAATTCCAAATTGTAGTGTTAATCGATGCCGCTTTCAAAGCACGGTTATTGCACTCGTTTAATGATGATACAGTTAGTATAGATGCGAGCGCAGGGGTGAGTTCTGCGGCAAGATAACGTCAAGTGTTGATTGCAATAATCTTCGTTTGAGACAAAATATATGTGTTGCACTTGAGGCAGCTCCAGCTTGCAGTGTCGGCGATTGAGGCGGCAATGTGGTAGTAAAGTGAAATGGTACGAAAACTACGCACACGAGAGTAGAACCAGCACGGTGTCGCGCACAATTCCACACAGTGCACAGAATAATTGATGGCGTTTAGAGAACCCACCCAACAATATAAATTTGTTTTAATAAATGCTGATTTACAACATTGGACGCACGCTCCTACAGAAATTAGCAATTAAAAAATATGACTGCTTCTTCTTATATAATGCCATTCACATGACATACGAAAAACGCGCAACAGAGAGAGCGCTTATGTTAAACCAATGTTATGTTAACTTGTAACATTGAACTGTACCGCATGTACAGATGTGCGCCAAGATATAAATATCAAATATTAATTTAAATTTTTCCGGTTAGCAAAAAAATACTATCAAATATGAAATAAATTAAAATTGGCACAAATTTATTGAGTAGGAAATATCTGTAATAAAATGTAAATCCACATTTAGTATTTTAAGCTATGTTTATATTTTTTAAACATTATTTAGTGGGGCAACACTGTTTTAGTGCCAAACAAAGACAAAACGCAAATGCATATCTTGTATGTAAATTAAAATTTTCTGCCTAAAATGAGCTCCTGGCGTGATAGTTTAACTAGTTTACCGGGCGCTGTTGCGCAATTTGTCAACGAGAGTGCCTCAACAGCTTCTAGTTATCTGAACTCTCAACCGGGCGCTTCTGAAGAGAGCGCTCCACAGCACACGGACTACAAGGCGTTGCCCATTCCCGCATCTCTGGTGAAGGAACAGTGGCGGCTGATTTTTACATCTGATGCCAATATACAAGACTTACAGGCGGCCATTGCACATTGCCGCGATCTGGTGCTGCTGAGCGATGAGTGCAGCGAGGAACGTCGCTGGTTAGTGCGTCATCTCGTTGACTTGCGCTATTCTCTCCAAGAGCTAGAGGAGGCTCAGGCGGTGGCCAGTGATGATGTGGTGTTGATGAATGCCATCAAGTCCGTTGTAGGCCATCATTTTGTGCCTCATCATCCCAGCACACGCACCCGCCTGGCGATAGCCAAGCGTTACTACTGCGATCACTGCACCGGAATAATCTGGCGGCTGGTTCAGGCCGCCTACATCTGCAGTGACTGCAGCTATCTGGTGCATCAAAAATGCATCGACAGTGTGCGACGCGTCTGTGCTCATGTTCTTGCCTCAGAGCGACAGTATCCGGTATCAGATATTTGTCCAGAGATTGGCCTAGCCGCACAGCGCTATAAATGTGCCGAATGCTCCACACTGCTCAATTTCAGTAAGTCTTCAGATATTTCTTAACCGTAAAAGAAACTAACTTTTATTGCTTGCAGAGAACTCATGGATTGAGCCTCGCCTCTGTGATTATCGCGGTCTTTACTTCTGTCCTTCGTGTCACTGGAATGATAGCTTTATAGTGCCTGCGCGTATTGTCCACAACTGGGATTTTACACCACACCGTGTGTCGCGCACAGCTCTGCAGGAAATTCAATTGTTTTTGGAGAAGCCACTCATTAGGCTAGAAGAGGATAATCCAAAGTTGTTTGTCTTCCTTGAAAAACTGTGTACCGTCAAGAAGTTGAGGCAGAATCTGGTACATATGCGTCACTATTTGGCTGCCTGCAAGGTGGCAGTTGAGCAGAAGCTTGTGGATCAGCAATTGGGCAGACGTCGCCATTTGGCTCAGTCCAATGAATTTTACTCCCTGGGCGACCTTATCCAGGTGGAATCCGGCAGCTTGGCGGAATTTCTGCAGAACGTCTTCAAGGTCTTTGGTGCACACATACGTGGCTGCAACATGTGCCTGGCCAAAGCATATATTTGCGAGATTTGCAGCAATAATGAAGTGATATTTCCGTTCGACGACGGCTGCATAAAGTGTGACCAATGCAACTCAATATACCATCGCGTCTGTCTGACCCGCAAGAACATGATCTGTCCCAAGTGTGTGCGTATCCAGGAGCGTCGTTTGCAGCTGGAACGCTCAATAAGCAGACAAACGGATAAGAAAAATATAAACAGTGATATCGAACCCTCTGATGAAGTGCAACCGGCGGACACAACGTAACCCGGCCACATAAAATTGTTATTCTTAATTCATATCTGTGTAACATTGGTTTTTAATATGTACGTATGTATGTACATAAGAGTACTAAATATATTTATAATAATATATATCACACCCCCAGTAATCGGTTTACTGTTCCTTTTTGCCATATTTCTGTCGGTTGTGAAACTTGCGTGGATTTATGCCGTATGCCTTGAGTCGATCGTCACTAATGCCATTCGGATTGGAATCCTTTCCCTTACCTCGTGGTTTAAAGTCGCGTTTCGGTTTAAAGTCGCGTTTTGGTTTAAAATCGCGTTTAGAACGTGGGTTAAAGGCACCACCGCCTTGACGACGTGGCTCATCTGTGTTATTGCCTGTTTTCTTAAAGGGATTCGTTCCGGAAGTGCGGCCAACTGGACTCTGCTTTGGAAAGTTCGGTTTACTGAATCCATTGGCCAATGGTTTACTTTCATTATTTCTGTTTGGAAACTGTTTTTTGGCAAAAGGATTTGTCGACTTGGTTTTTCCATTTTCTTTTTTTGCTTGCTCAGGCTCAACATGCTCTGTCTTTTTCTTCTTGGCCGGTGTCGACTCAGCTGGCTTTGGAGTATCTACCTGCACTGTTGGTATTGCTAACTTGGTATGTTCATTTTCAGTTGATACCGCTGGGGCACTCGAGGCTGCTGACGTCGCTGCAGCTTTACGCTTCAGGCGTTTTCTCTTTGACTTTGAAAGGCTTTCTGTGGGCGGCTCTGCAACCGGTGCAGCAGGCTGTGCAGTGGAGTCTGCTTTGGTCGCTGGCTGTGCTTCAACCAGTTCCTCTGTCTCCTCTTCATCAGATCTGTAAGTGAGATAAAGCAGTCATTTAAAGATAATCAATAGACTCAATATCATTCACTTACCCTTCGCCGTATAAACTTTTAAAGATCTTTCGCTTAAGATCCTCGTTTTTTGCTTTCATTTTGTACAAACGTTGTTCCTTCTTCTCTACATAGTCGGGGCGGTTTTGTACTGCCTTTTTTAAGCTAGCCCATTGGTTCAGCTCTTTGTTTTTGGCCAGCAAGATCTGGAAGTAAAATGAGATAAGTACGGGCTCATAAATCAAATTGATAATGTTCATCTACCTCTTCAATTGTTAAGCCAAAATCATTAGGCACCGTTTCAACATATTTAAAGCGACATGGCTGGTCACCCACAATGTCCTCATAGTCCAACTGATAGTATTCATTGATATACTCATCATAGGTCTGCTCGTCTTCTGGATTGAACGATGGCTTCTTGGTCTGGATCATTTCCATGAATTGATTGCGTCGACCTTTGCGACCCTTGCGACTACGAGTGTTCTCAATCAGTTCCTGCTGTAGCTGCTGCTTCGAGGTGGATGGATCGTACTCACAGTCCATATTAAAATCATCATCCTCGCAATGTCCATCGTGGCCCGCGCCTTTGTTCTGGTTGGGATCATAATTGTCCCAGTCCTCCAGGGCCAATTCTTCGATGTCCGATGGACATTCGGGCTTCTCTTCTCCTTCGTCCACGTTGTAGTACTCATCATTGAAAAGTTCCTGCATGCGTCGATCATGTGCTTCTGGATCAAAATCCTCTTCGAGTTCCTCGTCTTTAAAGCCCAATTCATCGTTACCCGTAACGGCTTTCAGCTTGCGAATCTTCTCATTTATTTCATTCCGTTTCATCTCCTTGATTAGATCCAACTCCTTCATCTTTTGAAGCTTTTCCTGCTCTTTACGCTCCTTCGTCTCCTTTCGCTTCTCCTTGCGCTTGTCGTCTGTGCGACGAAGCGACTGCTCAATAGTACGAGGATAGCGCTTGATGAAGTCCGCATCGGGTTCTTCAAATCGGAAGTTGTACTTCTGTTCAAACTCTGCCTGCTTCTCCAGCTCCTGCTCATCATCGGATAATGGCGCATTTTCGCCCACGATCTCGTCGTATGTGGGTATTTCAGACGCATTTGTATTTGTATAGCCCTTATTTAATATATAGTCGCGCAGAAAACTCTCCCCTTGGGTAAGTTTGCTGCTGCTCCAGTACTGCTTGAGGGGAGCCAATTGCTCTTTGGCACTGGCCTCAATCTCTGCATCTGCTTGCTTTCCAGCCAGCCATTTGGCAAAGTCTGCCTCTTCGGCATCTGTTTGTGCCTTTGTCTTGGTGCGTTTCGTAAAAATTCCACCAAATTCTTCATCTTCCCCATCGTCATCCTTGTTCATTACATTTCTGAACTCCGCCTTTAGACGTCTCTCCTCCTCCACAGCAGTAGGTGATTGTGCCCGTTCAAATTGCTCATCAGCCTCCTTTTCATCATCAGAACTCTCAAATTTGCCATTATGCTCCAAGATAACTTTTCGTTCGTAGTCCTTTAACGTAACAGGCTTGCTTTTGCCGTGTTTCTTTTTTGGGGAACCCTCATCTTCGTTGCTGTCACTATCACCAGATTCATTCTTTGTGAAGAACTTGGTCTCTTTGTCGTAAATTCGAGGATCTTTGCTTTTCAAAGATGCTAGTGTTTTGAAAAAGTCTTGATCAAATTTAACATCCACTTGCTCCTCATCTGACGACTCGCTGTCACTGTCCAGCTCTGACTCTGAGATGTCTAGACCACGGTCCTTGTCTGCAATACAATTTAATTAAAGATCTGTGGGTTCAGTTAAAAATTGGACTTACATTTTTGTAGCAACTCCTTTTTGCGCAAAACATTAAATGACTTGGCATAGTCCTGGTTGGTGGATAACTGCAGATCATCCGCATCGTCGTCCGAGCCGTCAAATAAATTGTTATTCATAATATATAAACGTTATTCTGTTAAATTATTTTGGCAATCAAACTGCACGTGTGGTGATTTCTTGCAAGAAAACTGGTTCGAAATTCACACAATGGGACTCGGTGAACTATTGTTGAACTTTTGTAGTTCCGCTCGTAGCCCTGGCTAAAAACTACAACAAAGGGTGCTAAATGCAGAGCTGATTATAAACAATTAAAGAATAGCGATTTTGGTAACATTCCAAAAATATGACGGACACGGAGGAAACACAAACCGTTGCTTCAACATCCGCGACCTCCACACCACCCACAGACAAGGATGCAACAAAAAGTAAGACCCCCATGCTTCTTTCACACACCTGCTAACTTTTACATTGTTATCATCGCTTAGTTTGTATTTTGCTAAATGCAACTGGCAATGTACCCATTATAAAGAAGCGTACGTGGACCGTAGATCCTAACAAGACCGTCAGCTGGATTCAAAAGTTTATACACAAATTCCTTAAACTAGATGCCAATGAACAAATTGTATGTATTGTAGGGAATCTTTCGAACATTTACAAATAATATCCAATTATTTACAGTTTCTATATGTTAACCAGACTTTTGCACCTGCGCCGGATCAAATAATTAGAAACCTGTACGACTGCCATGGCACGAATGGAAAATTGGTTCTTTACTACTGCAAGAATCAGGCGTGGGGCTAAATCGATATGCACCGAACTAATTCTAAGTATTTATTTGTCTCACATTTATATTTTATGTAATTTTATAATGTATGAGTTGACGCTATTAAAACCTTATAAATTTCATACTTTATTTCCTCGAAGTTAATAGGATATTAATTACGTCTATTAAACGACCATATTTGTTAACAAATCATTTGAAATCAGATTAGTCGCCGCGCAGTGCTTCCAGTTCATCGGCAGCCTCTTTGGATACTCTGTGATACTTGGCTACAGTGGGGCGATAGTAGTAAGCTTGGTAATCTTTGCGCTCGGACATCTTACGGCGGATACTCTCTTCGAGTAGGCTGGAAGGAAGAATACCTCTTGAGTTCCAATGTATATTATTAGATTTAGCAAGCTTACCGAATTTGCGCCTTTTCATTCTCTTCAAAAAGGTTGTGGCACGCCTTCTCGTATTCCTGCTGCGGCGAATGCAACATATAGCGCGCAATAAACCGAGAAATGGGGTGCTAAAAATTAAAATTAATTTAGAAGGTGTATAATAAATGGTTTATTAAAACGCACCTTTTCGAACTCCCAGTGCTGGGGTTCGCAGCCTTCGGGTATTTCAGAGAGCTGCGAAGGTCCAACAAAGATATTGGAGTACAGAACCAGCGCTGTGATCGGCAATAAGCCGATCATTACGTAAAAGTGCATCAGATCCTTAAATTTGTCCCATTGGAATCGAGATGGCTTGATGGTCATGTGATGGTGTCCATGATCACCGGCCATTTGACGCAGTTGCTGTTGCAGTGCTGAAACAGGATGTCAGTTTGGTGAGCATACTGGTTGTGGTTGCGTAATGTGCTTTATGTTTACATCTCTTCTATGAGACTACCACTTAATCTTACCATTACGGGTGGCAGGCGTTAAAAGAATTGCACGATTCTTGGCAAATTGCGCCGCTGGCAATAGCAAACGGCTCCAACTAACCATTTTTCAGCTATATTCCAAAATAAATGTAAGCACTTCAGTCAGTCGAACAAGGGCTGACAAAACTGTTATGTTTTGCTTCATCTGAATTTTCGATTGTTTTAGATAAGCGTAATCGATACTATCGATAATTCGCAAATACAATGAATTCTACTGTATGTTTTATATTATTAAAAATATTGAAAACATATTTTTACAATATACAAAATTATTACCCTTACAAAGTTATTATCACTTGGTTTAAAACTTTAATTAAATGCACTGCTTCAGCCCTGGCCATAATCGTTAAAGCCATCCCTGATTTGGCGCAGAGTTAAATATACAAAGTTTTTCGCCTGGGCCCAACACTTATTACCATTTCTTCTTGTATTATTCAAAAGATCTTAAAAATATATAGGTAAATATTTATAAATGGCAGACGTAAACTATAGCAACTTAATCCCGGTCAAACAACAACCCAACTTAAAAACATTCGTGTACTTCCATTTCCTCTCGATTGCGGTTGTTGTTGCTGGTGCTGATAAAAGCTCATTGACAATAATAATGTATATAATACTAACTGTGTGATTGTTGTCACCCTAATTGCGCAGTTCTTTGGTGAAGAAAAGATTTTTGCTGTCAACATCTTGTGTTTCAACAGTGTTTGTGGATAGTGCGTGGAATACAGGCTGCAAATTTATTTTATACATATACTTTTAGCGTATGTATGTGGTACCTGTCTATTAATTGCACTTACACACAGTGACGCACAAATTAGTATGGTCTGAGCTCTTAATAAATAAATAAAGACATTGTGAATTGGCATATCCTACAAAAGTAATTTTAAAAATTAATCGTAGTCCAAATCGTTTTTATTGTACCAGCAATTTTGCTGTCACTCAAACAACTACACATTTATGTATGAAAGTGTGTACATGTTTGTATGTGTAGTTCGTTTTGGTAATAGTGGTGGGCGTAGGCGTCGCCGCCGCTATACTCCGTACTCCCTTTACCATTTGTCTTTGCGTGTGTTTAGCTTTGGCCTCGGCTTGATTTGACTTGAACTTTACAAAGAAGAATTAACCTATTGCCGTTCAACGCAAATCAATCGTTGTTCCGCGCATTTTGTTTTTTGGTGTTATTCACGATAAAGTTGAACGTGAATCAGCGTTCATCAAAATCAGCTCTTATCAAGAAACCAGCTTGTCGACTGTCGAAGTCTCGCAGCAAATGTGACGTCATCGAAGTTGCAGTTTATGCTTTTGTACATCCTATTTTGGCTAATGTATTCGCCATGTATTATTTTTCAGCTGTCGTCGTTTAATCAGCAAATTTACAACAACTCGACAAACACGTCTCTCTGGGGCCATGGATGCCAATTCACGTTTTCCAGCGCGATTACCAGGTAAGACCCGCTGTCTAGCAGTTTAACAGGCAGCCATTATTTTTAGTATAATAGTGCATACAAAACTAGAATATGTTAAAAAAAAAATTGTTTTGCTTACCAAAACCACGAATGCTTTTGCGCTCGCTTAAGATTTAAAAGTTAGCTTTAACTGTAACATGTAATAATAACAGTAATTATTGCCTTGCTTTTGACTAACTTCTTCCCCAACTTTTGTTGCGCTACTAACCCAAATCGAACATTATGCCAATTTAGGCAGTTAATCACTGTATATATATAGTATAGTTCATACATAAGTAAACTAACACATACAAATCATAATGCATTATCGTAAATTTACTTCAATGTTTTGTACAACTTATGCGGTTTTGTATACCTGCTATATTGTTGCTATTGTTTGTTATTTAAACTATATGTATGTATGTGTGCATTTTATGTGGCTTTGAAAACTCCCCCTCTCTCGCTCTATTTCTCTCGTTTTGAAATCTCTTTGTAAATATGTATGTAATTAAAGTCGATACGAAACGAAACGTTTAAGCCCGATAACTCATCAAATTCTTTCTGATTCATGTTTATTCACTTACTCAATACACAAATCCGAACTAACTTGTTGCCTAAGGCCGTCAAAATACTTAAGTGAAAAGCATTACTTGTAAGATTACATTTTTGAAATTCTCACCACACCGTAAGAAACCCTAAGAGATTAATAAATTGTTTTTCTCATGCTAAAACAAATAATCATCGCACAATCAAGGGCTCGCCATCAGCTCAGTTGTGGGTAACTCTGAGGAGCCGCTGCCCAGTCTTTCCGATCTGCATGACTGCGAACCAAAGCTGGAGTTTGATGATACAGAGCTATTGACCCCAGCTCCACTCGAGAGTAAGCATTATTTGCATAAATTGAACATAACATGACTAAACCACATGATTTATTCACAGAAGATGTTATGGTCGGCGATTTTGTGCTAGCCGATGGTGAGTATGGAGAATACCAAAGTGGGGCAAAGCCGTGGTTAAAACGTTTTACAGATCCCGATCTTGAAGACGAAGAGCCGGTTAATCCCTTAGAGGACGATTTCGAGGATCAATTGCGTGAGCAGTCGGAGAATTTTCAAGCTCCCAAAAACAAATGCGACTTCCTCGGTACGGATAAGCAGGGACGTCACATTTTCGGCATTTATGCCTCGCGCTTTCCGGAAAAATCGCAGCTCGAGGGATTTGTACGGTATGTTTGAATAAATTTCTTACCTTTGTGCCATCTAAATTCCGTTCACAATTTACAGTCAAGTCATCAAGGAGATTGAACCATTTGTTGAGAACGACTATATACTCGTATACTTTCATCAGGGACTCAAGGAGGATAACAAGCCTTCGGCCCAGTTTCTCTGGAACTCGTACAAAGAGCTAGATCGCAATTTCCGCAAGAATTTAAAAACACTGTATGTGGTGCATCCGACGTGGTTCATAAAGGTCATCTGGAACTTCTTCAGCCCGTTTATCAGCGACAAGTTTCGCAAAAAGCTAGTCTACATTTCCAGTCTCGATGAGCTACGACAGGCGCTGGGTCTGAACAAGCTCAAGCTGCCCGACAACATTTGTGACTTTGACGATAAACTGAACCCAAGTCGCAGCCGTGTATCGCAGCCAGCGAACCCAAATGGGCGGCCGACGATGCAGTTTGGCGTGACCTTGAAATTCATCGTTATGCACAGTCCATGCCTCAACTCAATACCGCCCATTGTGCGCAAGTGTGTGGACTCACTGTCTATCACGGGTGTCATCGATACGGAGGGCATCTTTAGGCGTTCTGGCAATCATGGTGAGATTATGGCTCTTAAGGAGCGCGTCAATCGTGGCGAAGATGTGGACCTAAGCAGTGTCAATGTGCATGTTATTGCCGGCTTGCTAAAAAGTTTCCTGCGGGATCTTACCGAACCGTTGCTGACCTTTGAGCTGTACGATGATGTAACCAAGTTCCTAGAGTGGCCCAAGGAGGAACGTTCTAGGAACGTTACCCAGCTAATACGTGAAAAACTGCCCGAGGAGAACTATGAGCTTTTTAAGTACATTGTTGACTTTCTGGTGCGTGTCGTCGACTGTGCGGATCTTAACAAAATGACCTCCTCCAACTTAGCGATTGTCTTCGGTCCCAATTTCTTGTGGTCCGGACGCACAAACACTTCGTTGGAGGAGATTGCACCGATCAATGCATTTGTTGACTTTGTGCTACAAAATCACAAAGCCATTTATCTGATCGATGTTAATCAGCGCACTGCACTGTGAGTGTAGATTAGCGGCACCGCTGACCCACACACAAACAAGTCCGTAATTTGTAAATTGTTTCATTAAATGTTAGCCTAGCCTAGCCCGTTTAGGGAGCACAGTGAAAAGCGCAAGCCGTATTTCGTCTATAAAGTGTGTTGTAATTTTAAGTTAAAAATTTTTCTCTCCTTTTTTTAACCCTGTAACTATGTGTATGAAAATGATGTATTGGCTCTTAATAGTCCTTTGCACCTATTTTAACTAACTTGTTGCCACACTCTTATTTGTATTTTCTTTCCCCTTGTAATACTTATTTAACACTCTCAAATCACTAATAGTTAATTTACCAAAGAAAATTTATAAAACAGGAATCGCAGAAACGAAATACGAAAATATATACTTAATTTTATACAATTCGCACATTCCGAACTAAATGTAAGCTGAATTTTGCAAAGATGCAAGAATCTGGCAGAGCGATCTGTTGGAATTGTAGAAAATTCACAAAACCTAATAAGTGTAGATTATTAAATTTCCTTATTAGTAATATAAATTTTATATAACAAAACGGTATTGTTAAAAAATAAACTAAATGTTAAACTCTCAAAACTCTTAACGTGTTTGTCTGTGGTTGAAATTACTACTTTAAGCTAGCTTTTCAAAATTAAAGATTACTGTGTGATTCGACCTTTCGCTGCTTTCTCTGCGCATTTTTTGTGTTTTATTGATACCAAAACAAAAATGGGTCCAAATTGGAATATTAAATATGTAGTTCACGAACGTTTACAAGATACTTGGCTTATGTTTTTAAATATTGATGTTCTTCAGCTTGCGGTTCAGGTCATTGAATTTCATTATCTTACGAACAAAGAAATCGCCGTAACGATGTGAGACTTTCGTGTCGGCAATATGGATCATGTCATCGTCAATATAGAAATCGAGCTGAAACGGATAAAATACAATTAGTTGTTAACATTTCAATTAAAGTAATGCTGCACAACTAACCTCAGAGCCTGACTTGAAGGAGCCTTCGAGGCCACTGGGACCCTTGCTCCAGACCAAATTGCGCATCTTGTGCTTAAAGCAGAGCAAACGGATGAGCAGCTTCGAAACATCATCGTCGCTCGCATTGGGATCAATAAAGGAGGCCAGTTTGGTAAGTGGCAATGTAGTGTAGAGCTTCAGATACGAGCGGGTGGTTGGTAGGTCCTTTTGCTGGCGTACTTCATCCATAAAAACAAGCAGCTGGTGCTCCATTGGATCCTTGACATAGTCTTCCAGGGGCGCATCGGCAACGGGCGGGCACGGGCTAACAAATCGTGGGCATGCAAACACAAAGAACGACTTGAAAACCTCCAAGTCGCCGCACTGCATCTTGAACATGGCATCGTGATAGTTCTTCTCGCGCAAAACTTGCTGAATGGACTCATCAATGCACTGAGGATGCAGCACCAGACAAATTGCCAGCAAGTGATACATCTGCTCGGCCTGTTTGTTGATCTGATCGTTCTGATAGGAGCGAGTGCTGTACAGTTGCTTGGTGCGCTGTATATACAGCAAGATGTCAGAGAAAGTGCGAATGGCATCGGCATAACGGCGCATCATCATGTAGGCGAATCCCACATAGTACGAAGTGGATATCTGGCAGGCGGGTATGTGCGAGTAGGCCGATTTCTTATGAATCTCGATGGGCTCCAGCACCTTTATCGCCTGGTAGTAGTCACCCAGCAGCGAGTGGACGCGCAGCAGACCGACCAGCGAGAAATAGCCAAGCATTTTGTAGAAGGCTAGTTTGCCAAAATCACCAGCCACGGTCTGTGGATCAATGCCCTGAGAGATGGCCTCCAGCTGCTTCTTGATGTTGGAGATGTCGACCAGCGAATGCAGCACGTTCAGAATGCACAGAATACTCCAAACATTGCTGTGGTTCACACACAGCTGCTGAATCTCATCCTGGGACTTGTCCGTCAAGCGTGCACTGTGCATTGAATAATTTATAATTTATTTTGATAAACTAAATCA
The DNA here is from genome assembly GCA_035044485.1 of Scaptomyza reducta. Lineage (NCBI taxonomy): Eukaryota > Metazoa > Arthropoda > Insecta > Diptera > Drosophilidae > Scaptomyza > Scaptomyza reducta. Next base: position 2,177,915 of record JAWNNV010000191.1, on the reverse strand, counting down.
AAGCTATTTATTACATACCGATATTGTGCAAAGTTCTGGAACTGATAGACAAACTCATCAACTAACTCCCACAACCAGATGTCGGGTAATTCGAGCTGCACGGGATTTTGAGCCGAAATAATAAGATTAAAGAAATCGCAGTAGTTGAAGAACGAGTTGATGCGTTGGTCTAGCTTGGGACCACCCGGGATGCGGGCATGGATGTGACGATAGTACAGCTCCTTGTATAGGATCAGAAACACCTTATCGTTGTCCACAATGGCGCCCACCTCCTGCTCCTCAGGCCAGGCACTTTTGTCAAAGTGATGATCGCTGATTTGTGGGAATGTGTTCTCGTACATATTCTGTATATCATAGAGATTTCCCTCCTTAATCGCCTGGCAGAAGTTCATGAGAAAGTACTTGACATTCTCTGGCATGCGGTTAGCGTAGTAATTACGCTCATATTCCAAATCCAAAGCAGGATCTCCGGTGTGCGCATAGTCATCATAGAAGTCCTGCTGCAATATACCAAACAAACAAAAATATAAATGTTAATAGGTTTTGTATTTTGTTGACGGTGTCGGGGCAACAAAAGTTGGGTTATGTTTTGTTTGTCCCCGTTGACTTGCGATTTGTGCTAGTACAGATTTTAGAGTTGGAGGCGAGTTGCTTTCGCTTACCGTTTTATTAAAGTCATCACCGCCGTACATTTTTGCTGTTTTACTATCTAATATTTGACACAAAACCGAATTACTTAGCAACGTCTGACAAACACGCCAACAAATTTTTCTGGCGTAGCAGAAAGGGATCGGAACGTAAGTGCGAATCACTTTACGTAACGCAAAAAAGAGCACATAAACGCGATATGCTTCATTCAGTGCTGGAAAGTATCGAAAGTCTCTCAACCCAACTCGATAACAGAAACGTAAGTCCAAAAGCATACTCGCACATCGATTCTAACAATAATTGTGAACGAAGCGAGACGTGTGTCATCTACTCGCAGCGTTAATTATTTTTTTTAATCAATCGACGGAACTCTGTGAACGTTGGGCAGGGCGCACGTTAGATTCTAAAACTTAAAGCTCGCGTTTAAAATAAATTTAAAAAAAATTACTGCTTATTTTGTGTTATTGGCTAAAAGTGCCAGCATTGTTGACGCCAGCACCACGGGGTTGGCAAAACAATTTATCCCGCTGGTCTGGAACTGGCTGCGCTTAAAGTGCATTTAACTGTAAATAGACATTGTGGAACATCACCAATAGTTATAAGCATAAATGTGTCTTTAAGTGATTTGGCGTAAATTGCTTATACAAACGCCAAAATGAGGCAACAAAGTTCGTCACAGGCGTCGGCAACAATTGCCATTTGCTACTACTTTTTGCTGCTGTGCAGCAACAGCGTGGGAATTGTATCAGCAGGTAAAAATATGTTTATTAAAAGCTTTTATAGATTTAAAAAGTATATCCAAAAAAGGAAATTTGATTTGTTAATGAAAACTGAAAATTCTTGTAAGCCATGTTTTGGGCGTGTTCCCCATACGCTGAAGACTCGTCATTTTTCTTTTTGTTGGTGCTTCGCTTTTAACTCGCTCTTTAGTATGTCACGATCGTTCTCTCTCCGCGCTCTCTGGCTCTCACGAGATCCAAAACGCTGCTTACGAACAGCGCTGGCAAAACAAAACCAGCAAACAACGCCTTTTTTATGTTGTTGCTGATTGGAGCGTTCAAAAAGTCAAATTGGTTGCATTTTCCTGCCGGCATTTTCAATTGCGGCCATTGCTGCAGCTACAGTGCACTGCGCATGCCAGAAGAAAAAGCATAGAATCTTATGATAAGCACGTGTCAGCTCCATATGTCAATGTACATGCTTCATTTTTTAAGCCATTAACAATTATTTATACGCTGTCCAACAATAAACAGTATAAGTACATATGCAAACATTTTATGACTAAAAATAAACAATTCCTCACATTTAACAACGCTCCATGCCTCTCAGACCGCTGACAGACAAACACTTTGCTAATTTATTTCGATGCTTATATTTATTTCTGGTCGGCCAAGGCAAGCATCATCCACACTTCCCCAAAAAGTTGAGCAGACGGAAATTGCTTTTCAATATCGGTCACGTCATATTTATTTCATTGAGAACATTAGCCAGATTGTTTTATTATACATGTTGTGATTTCGTTAAATATGTGTTTGCTGGAAATCATAATAAAAACTTTTGAACTACTTGCAAATTGCATGTAATGTGGCAATTATATAGAAAGTAAGCCAATTCGTTTCTTCGATTGAGTCAAGTTATAAAAAACATGTAGTTCAGATCTGTTGCCTTAGTTCTATTGATTATTTTTTTCTAAAAATGTGCGTGCTTGCAGTTGTTTGTTTAAGGGGCAAATAAGCAGTGCCTGTCACTCAGGTATCCTAGCTTGGTGGGTTGGACAATCTTCTAAACAAATATATGTATATATGTGCGTATCAAGATTGACTCGAGCTAATCTGCTGCAAGGCTCTGCTTGCCCCCATCTCCCTGTTCAAAAGTCAACCTCGAAGTGCACATGAACTCTGTTAGCCTCCTGACAAGCGGCTAAGGGTTGTTTTTATGTTTACACACAGGAACTGCACCCACAAAAGACGACGCCAACTTGGGGGTTGTCGTCTGAGACACACAAACAAGCACATACAGAAACAATTGTCGACGCTAGGATTTCCGTGGCCTGTTATCACGCCTGCCGACCTGTCTAAGTGGGCCCTTTTCCGCTGCAGCGGGCACAAAGGACGCTACACAATGTCATGGCAACCAAATATTTACACCAAATATAGAGATAAGACTTCTCAACCGCGAATTGCACTGCAATAAATTCCGTGTTTACACTTTTTGTCCAGCATTGTGTGGCCTTATTTATAGCTCATAAAAATGAGCACTAAAAAAAGCCGTCAAGGACCCGAAAAATAATTGACATGACGTCTTCTGTTGGCTGCTGTCCAAGCGCATTACTTTTCATTTTTGAAATCTTTCAATTACATATACGCGGCCAGTGACAGCCTATATATACAATGACACAATTGGGTCAGACATGCAATTTTATAATCTTACGCACAAAATCTAATGATTTGTATTGTTTCATTATCTGATTGTTTGTTTTGCGCTTTCAGATTCCTTCAGCGATTACTTTTCCGACTATGAATGCAATCAGCCATTAATGGAACGTTCTATTTTAACGGCCACATCATCGTTGACAGAACGTGGCCCGGATAAGGCCCGTTTAAATGGTAAGCTCTCGTAATTGTATATAATTAAATATGATTTCAGTTGTCTTTAGTTATTTTTGATTAGTTCTATTTGTTATTTGTTTGTTTTGATTTGATTAGTTAACGCTTTAGTATTTGTTGTCTTTAGTTTATTTAGCCGCCCATTTTTTAAATAAGGTCCCCCCAATTTAAGCTCGTTGACAACTCTACTCGTTGCACAGCGATGCTAACTCGTTTGAGCATATGTCGTTGCTTTGGCTGAATGTCAAATAAGAAGAAGCAGCACATTTGCAAATTAGTTGATAAAGCAAACATAAAACGAAATGTTTTGTAATTTAATAAAATAAAACACATTAGCAAACTTATTTGCACCGGCTATCAAATGAACAAACACATCTGCACACGATGGGCGTTCGATTTAAGCACATGGACGCCCACGCTGCCGCAGCTGACGCATGCTGTCTCCGTCATCCAGCCCGAGGAGCGTACGCGTTTAATGAAGTTTCACTTTATCGATGACTTTCTGTCGTCATTAATTGGACGCCTATTAATGCGCAAATTCGTGAGCACGTGCAGCGGCGAGCCCTATCATCAAGTGCAATTCGCACGCGACGCACGCGGCAAACCCTATTGGGTGCAAGCACAGGAAAATGCACAGAAGAAGAGTACTGCCCTCAGCTTTAATGTCTCACATCAGGGCAAAATCGTGCTCCTAGCAGGCATCATTGGTAATAAAGATGATGCTGAGTTTGGCATTGGTGCGGATGTCATGAAAATCGAGCATAACAATGGAAAATCTCTGCCGGAGTTCTTCCGCATCATGCAGAGCAAGTTCTCGTCCCAGGAGTGGAGTTACATTGGCAGGCCACAGCATAATGAGCGGGCACAACTCAAGGCATTTATGCGCCACTGGTGCTTGAAGGAGTCCTATGTAAAGGAGCTGGGTGTGGGCATAACTGTTGATCTGGAAAAGATTAGCTTCTCTATGGACACCACACATCCGCTGGAGGAGGCTGCCTCGCCGCTCTGTGGCACCACTCTCCGCTGCAATGGCACCCCCATGACCCAGTGGCACTTCGAAGAGCATTTATTGTCGCCAAAGTACTGTGCTGCCATCGCTTTCCGCAACTGTCTGCCCCAAGAGCATGCCAAGTTTGAGTTTCTTCCATTTGAGGACCTGATCGAACGCAGCGCTGACGCCGACGCCGAGCAGCCAGATGTGGTTGCCTACTGCAGAAAGGCGCTACTCAAACCACATAAGCGCCATCAATAGGCGCCAACGATACAAAATTTAGCATAGTTTGTGATTTTGAAATAAATGTAACTATATTTTTGATAGACCTTTGTTTCGCCTTAAATATTATAATCAGTGCGAGCGTTTGATTGGCGTGCCAAATAGCTGTCCACATATTCCTGCTCTGCTAAAATGAACAAAACACAAATGAAATAAAACGTAAGCCGGAAATATGCTTAAAAGGCAATAAACCCAAATGTAGGCACTCTCGCTGTTCCCTTGTTGTAATGGGCCCCAGACATGTTCCAGACAACGTTGTTTGTGAAATGTATGCAGAACCGGACGGGGAACGGTACACCAAAGCTGAGCAAGGGTAGCGACCTGGTCGTTAGGTTCATTGAGTTTGTTTTATTTTTTGTATATACCCTGTGCCGAATTGAAATGTGTAAAAAGGGGTACATGGACTTTGATTACGAAAGATATGTACGACCTTATAAAGTATATCTGATAATTATCCATGATAATCATAAAACATTTGTTGGCATTAGTTAGTGCTTAGTGTTTGTTTGTGTTTAAACAACTCAATTAGTCTTTTATGTAGTAAATCAAATCCGCAAGGGTACTTAATCTTCGTCAGTTTATGTTTAGCATGTAGTCCGCTTTATTTAATTTTTTTTTTGGTATTCCCGAATTGTTTACCAAAGTTTTATCGATGCAAAACTTTTATGCGGCATTGAAACCCAACTTGAGTGCAATTTGCTGCAATCTCAGACGATCGATGCTTATATTCACTGTTCACACAGTCTTTGGACACGCCGGGCCCATTTAAACAAAAGCAGAATCCGACTGCCTCAATTGTTTATGCTCAGTCCGCCTGCCATGTCCATTTAGTGTTAACACCAGCACTTGGGCACACCCCTGTGGTGTTTGCCGCTGCTGCTGCTGCTAAAGCAAACTGCAGTTGCGAATTTAATATTAATGGCCGGGGGTTGCTCTCTCACCCTTGCTTTTGTTCGAGGACCTTTAGCTGGTAACGGGTCGGGTTCGGACCACTTGCAGCTGTCAAGCGAAATCGCCTTAAATTATAGCCTCTTAATTGGCAACGACGTCCACAGTTTTGTCTGTAGCTAATCGACCCCTCCTGCCCTATTTGAGTTAACAATTGATTTTGTTTCTATTTTTATTTTCATTTATAATTTATCAATTAATTTTTACTGCACCCACAACAAAGCTGGCACGTCCTGGTCAGCAAAGAGTTCCGACTTTGATCAGCGTCTGATTATTGATTTGGGTGTGGTGAAGAACATTACACACATTGCGCTGCAAGGACGCCCGAACAGCAATGAATATGTAACAGAGTATACCATTAGCTATGGCATCACCGATCTCGAGTTTGCCGACTATAAAGAGCCCGGTGGCAATATAAAGGTAAGCGCGAAACCAACCGCTTCAAATCTACTCACTCTAATACAATCAATGTGTATGGTTTTTAACGGTGGTGGCTGGTGGCATATAAACATCAACCCGGATGTGCTCTGACTAAAGACAGCTGCAAAAATCTACAGATTTTCATTAATATTTAACGTATTATTTGCCTTACTGCTTATGTTTTGTGTATTTGTATTTATTTGTGTGCATGGATATCATTTTATGTGGTTGTAGTCTTTTTTCTTTTTTTTTCTCTTTTTTTGTGTCACACTTTGCTTTCTAATGCGCTGACTCACTTAATCTTACTTAATCCTAACCCTTGAATTGCACCCGGTTCAGGTAACACTGCTTGGACGCCCGTCGAGAATACGTATAACCACTTTCTAACACTCGATCTGGGCGGGGCGCGTATGGTGCGCAAGATCGCCACCATGGGACGCATGCACACCGATGAGTTCGTCACAGAGTACATTGTCCAGTACTCGGATGATGGCGAGTATTGGCGCTCGTATGTAAATCCCACAAGCGAGCCACAGGTAACAGTGACTAATGCTAGCCTAAGTGCAAAATTAACTAAACTAAATTTAACGTGACTTAAACTGCAATTATGATTTCATGGTGCCAGGTTATTTATATGTTGAATTTTCAAATATTAATATCACAATCTTTTTGAAAACAGATGTTCAAGGGCAATTCCGATGGCAATTCCATACATTATAATGTCTTTGAGGTGCCCATCATTGCACAGTGGGTGCGCGTTAATCCCACACGCTGGCATGATCGCATCTCTATGCGTGTTGAGCTCTACGGCTGTGAATACAGTGAGTATATCGAAATCGAGCCTATTTTATGGGTATTGAATGTCATACTTTCTCCATCGTGTAGTCTCGGAAAATCTTTACTTCAATGGAACTGGTCTGGTGCGCTACGATCTGCGTCGTGAGCCCATTGCCTCAGCTCAGGAATCGATACGCTTCCGTTTCAAGACGGCCTTTGCTAATGGCGTAATGATGTACTCTCGTGGCACTCAAGGTGATTACTATGCGTTGCAGCTGAAGGATAACAAGATGGTGTTGAATCTTGATTTGGGTTCGGGCATTATGACCTCGCTCTCTGTGGGCAGTCTGCTGGATGACAATGTGTGGCATGATGTTGTTATCTCACGTAATCGACGTGACATCATCTTCTCCGTGGATCGTGTCATTGTGCGTGGACGCATTCAGGGTGAATTTAGTCGCTTGAATCTTAATCGCGAGATTTATTTGGGTGGCGTACCGAATGTGCAGGAAGGTCTCATTGTGCAGCAGAACTTTTCCGGCTGTTTGGAGAACATTTATTTTAACTCGACCAACTTCATAAAGAGCATGAAGGATAGTTATGAGCTGGGCGAGGCCTATCTTTTTACAAAAGTGAACACCATTTACGCATGCCCCTCACCGCCAATATATCCGGTTACGTTCACGACGCGCGGCTCGTTTGTGCGCTTGAAGGGCTATGAAAACTCGCAGCGTTTGAATGTATCCTTCTATTTCCGTACCTACGAGGAGAGTGGCGTCATGGTGCATCACGATTTTTATTCAGGTGGATACATTAAAGTGTTCCTGGAGTTTGGCAAGGTTAAGATTGATCTAAAGGCCAAGGACAAGCCGCAAATCATTCTCGACAACTATGACGAGCAGTTCAACGATGGCAAATGGCATTCCTTTGTGCTTTCCATTGAGCGCAATCGCCTGATTCTCAACATTGATCAACGGCCCATGACAACGACCAAGAGTCTGCAGTTAGCCACAGGACTTCTGTACTACATAGCTGGTGGCAAGGAGAAGAATGGCTTTGTTGGCTGCATGCGACTCATCTCAGTGGATGGTAACTACAAACTGCCTCAGGACTGGGTGCAGGGCGAGGAAGTCTGCTGCGGTGATGAGGTTGTTGTCGATGCCTGCCAAATGATTGATCGCTGTAATCCGAATCCGTGTCAGCACAAGGGTGTCTGTCATCAGAACAGCAGGGAGTTCTTCTGCGATTGCGCACAGACAGGCTATGCCGGCGCTGTGTGCCACACGTGTAAGTGGCAAAGAAAACATAAACCTTTGTCAGAAACTCATGAGTTTTCTCTCCCTGTTTAGCCAACAATCCGCTGTCTTGTCAGGCCTTGAAGAATGTGCAACATGTGCAACAACGCGTTAACTTGAATCTTGATGTAGATGGCAGCGGGCCACTGGAGCCTTTCCCAGTTACATGCGAGTTTTATTGTAAGTGTATTTGTTGTCCCATTGCTGGATTCAATTCAAACAAACTTTGTTTTAATAGCTGATGGCCGAGTCATAACCACACTGAGTCATAGTCAGGAGCACACCACGACTGTTGATGGTTTCCAGGAACCGGGTTCTTTTGAGCAGGCCATTATGTATGATGCCAATCAACTTCAAATTGAAGCACTTCTAAATCGGTCACACAGCTGCTGGCAGCGTCTGAGCTACTCCTGTCGTTCATCACGTCTTTTCAACTCACCATGTAAGCATTTGGTATTATGCATGTAAATTTGGATTTGGTATTTATACTACTTATTCACAGCTGAAGCTGGTAACTTCCGACCCTTCTCGTGGTGGATCTCGCGCAACAATCAGCCCATGGACTACTGGGCTGGAGCATTACCTGGATCACGCAAGTGTGAGTGTGGTATCCTGGGTAAATGTCACGATCCAACCAAGTGGTGCAACTGCGATTCCAACAGCTTGGAGTGGACGGAAGATGGTGGCGATATTCGTGAAAAGGAACATCTGCCTGTGCGTGCGGTCAAGTTTGGTGACACTGGTACACCGCTGGACGAGAAGCAAGGACGCTACACATTGGGACCCATGCGCTGCGAGGGCGATGATCTGTTCAGTAATGTCGTGACATTCCGCATCGCTGATGCATCAATAAATTTACCACCCTTCGATATGGGACACTCGGGCGATATTTATTTGGAGTTTCGCACCACACAGGAGAATGCCGTGCTGTTCCATGCCACTGGGCCCACCGACTATATCAAGCTGAGCATTATTGGCGGTAATAAGCTGCAGTTCCAATACCAGGCTGGCAGCGGACCACTGGGCGTCAATGTGGGCACCAGTTACCATCTGAATGACAACAACTGGCACACGGTGAGCGTGGAGCGTAATCGCAAAGAGGCGCGTCTCGTGGTTGATGGTTCCATCAAGGCAGAAGTACGTGAGCCGCCAGGTCCAGTGCGTGCACTCCATTTGACATCTGATTTGGTTATTGGCTCAACGACGGAATACCGCGACGGATATGTGGGTTGTATACGTGCACTGTTGCTCAATGGAAAGATGGTAGATCTGAAGCAGTACTCAATGCGTGGCATTTATGGCATCAGCATAGGCTGTGTGGGCCGATGTGAATCGAATCCTTGTCTCAACAACGGAACCTGCATTGAACGCTACGATGGCTACGGTTGCGATTGCCGTTGGAGCGCATTCAAGGGACCAATTTGCGCTGATGGTAGGCTTATCAGTTTACAAATTGACAGTTCATTTTATTAATTGCCTGTTTTTGCAGAGATTGGTGTTAATTTGCGTTCCAGTTCGATTATACGCTATGAGTTCGACGGTTCCTTCCGTTCCTCCATTGCAGAGAACATTCGTGTGGGCTTTACAACAACAATACCCAAGGGATTCCTGCTGGGCTTCTCTTCGAATCTGACTGGCGAATATCTGACAATCCAAATTTCCAACTCAGGTAACTTGCAATGCATATTATTATTTATGACCTAAGTTTATTGCCTTCATTCCCTTCGCAGGTCACTTGCGCTGCATCTTCGATTTCGGATTTGAGCGACAGGAAATTATATTCCCCAAAAAGCATTTCGGTCTGGGTCAATATCATGATGTGCGCTTTACGCGTAAGAACAGCGGTTCTACCGTAGTATTGCATGTTGATAACTACGAGCCCGTCGAGTACAACTTTGATATCAAGGCATCGGCAGACGCGCAGTTTAACAACATTCAGTACATGTACATTGGCAAAAACACTTCGATGACCGATGGTTTTATTGGCTGTGTTTCTCGTGTACAGTTCGACGATATTTATCCACTTAAGCTGATGTTCCAACAGAATCCACCCAAAAACGTGCAGTCGCTTGGCAGTAAGTGTTGCGTTATCAGAAACCAACAAGGTTTGCTCAATACAATTATTTTTGTAGCTCAATTGACTGAAGACTTTTGCGGCGTTGAGCCCGTGACACATCCACCCATTGAAATTGAGACCAGGCCGCCACCTTTGGTGGACGAGGAGAAGCTGCGCAAGGCTTACAATGAAGTAAATTCTGTGCTGTTGGCATGTAAGTTTAATGCATATACTGAAAACAAAATGATTTTTTATCATCAATATATTTCCGATTGCAGTCTTGCTCGTTATTCTCTTCCTGCTGCTGTTATTGATGTTTTTCCTGATTGGACGCTATTTGCACCGCCACAAGGGCGATTACTTGACACACGAGGATCATGGTGCCGATGGTGCTGATGATCCTGATGATGCCGTCCTGCACTCGACCACGGGCCACCAGGTCCGAAAGCGTACAGAGATTTTCATCTAAATACAATCAAGTGCAGCAATGACAAGAAGACACATAAACTGTTGAAAATCAATCGCCTTAAACTAAAAATCCAGCAACATACACACAACTGAGCGACGACTCAGCCATTAAATTTAGAAAGAACACAAAATCAAATTAACTAGGCATCGAATATGATAAATTATCAATGAGAGAAATCAAGGCATTTTCTACACTGCCAATTATATAAGCAAGTTTTCTGCTTTTAAGTTGGTTAACAATTGGTTACTGATTACTTACGTTGTCGTTGTGTAACGTTTTGCTTTTGTTGTTTAATGGCACTATATATATTTTAACTTGTATTTTACTTTGTACTTTGAAAACACTCAATAGTCATCAAAGACCGTCCATTTTTGTTTAGTTGACTTTTATACACATTTTGTTTACAAAAATTAAGTTACCAATTGTACTTTAAGCTGCTGCGCGCTATGCAGCCTGTCAACCAGCCAATTACATTTATGTGTTGTACAAGTATTTTTACATACATATGTACGAATACACAAAAACCCGACAACATTCCATTACATTAATTACGTGTTTCTCTCTCTATATAATTATTAATATGTAAATCATTTCAAATGTCTTCTAATTTACACAAAACAAAGCAAAAAAAAAAGGTTATAAGTTTGTGTATGTAAACAAACTGCTAAGTTTTAAATATTTAGTAACGAAATGAAAACGAATTGTATTTTTGGAAAATGCAATTGCATATTTGAAATATACCTTAGCATATGTATATATAAATAGAACTATATACACTGTGTGTTTACACTGACATAATAAAGATTTTTCAAATTTCAATAAAATTAATTATACATACAAAGAAATCGTTTATGAACTTACCCGCAGACCGTGGAGACTATGGAAACTACTAAAATTGCCCGTTTTCAGTCTCTTAATGTTTATTTAAAATAATGCTGTATACTAAAACATATATATATATACATATATATTTGTATATGTGTGTGTGTGTGAGTGTATGTAACTGTCTTGTGTGTGTCTGTGTAAGGGTGTATACATGTTTATAGGCTATTCCACTTTTATAATATCTCAAGTATTTGTAACAATATCGTTTAACGCTATTTTTGATTTCTACGGTATTTGTTTAAATTTGTAATCTTTTTTGTAATTATTTTTTCAACTACAGTATTGGAATATTTTGGTGTGTGTATATAATTATAATAATAATAATGCTATATATGTATTATCCAACAACAGTCTAAATCGCATCTAAACGCTAAGATAGAATAACACTGGGTGGGTGTATATGTATATATTGAATACTTGGCAATAATTTGTCGTTATTGAGGTCGTCACTATTCGTTCCAGTCGTTAACAGCTAATGCCTTGCCAGAGCTTATTCTAATTATTTGTTTCGTTGTATTTACTAATGATTATGGGTTAACTTTTAACGCAGCCAGCGTTCGGTTTAATATATGTATATTCTTAAGTTTGTCTAGTCGTGCCTAGTGCAATGGTGTATGGGTTATGTATTTGTTTGTATAGATAAAGATATGTTTTAACAGAGCAGCGGCCAACATTTCTACAAAATGGAAGTCAACAGTTTAGCCGTATTGATTATGTTTAGTTGTTGATAAGTTGGTAGTACTATTAAGTTAATACTCTTCGTAAATATGTATGCCTCGATATCTTTTGCGCCCCTAAAAAATCGAGCTCATTACAAAAAACTATCACAAATCGTAGATGGCAAAACATAAATTGCACACATATAACATATGTATGTACATATGTACGTTACTATAAGCAGAAGGGCGTGGCTGCGCCCACACACTTACTGGCAAGTGCAGCATATTGTCCACAGTTTATTGCATCGTCATCCAGCTTACCGACCAGCTTCTAGTTATGCACATTGTTGTTGGCCAGCATGCGGTAACGATTCAGCAGCAATACAGCCGCATCCTGTGCAGGCTTTATCTTGCCATGCGCCTCCTCGTAGGCGCCAAACAGGATTCGTTCTCACAAAATCGTGCAGAGCACAAACAGCATTGACACCAGGCACAACATGGCCACAATATCACGATGCAACTTCCGGTCCCGATAGAAGGGACGCGTTGTGTAGCTCTCACTTCGCGCTCGGCGCAACAACCAAATCGGTACGACCAGATGCAGCAGATCCGGCAGCATAAATCCAATGTCGCGTACAACCTGATGAGCTGCTCCCTCGCCACGCACCACGTTCATGAAGAACTGATCGAAACTGCCAGCCAAAATGTGCAACAGCGCAATGCCAACAATGCAAAATACCTTCTTTGGCTTCACCACATTCGTAGTGCTGGCCAAATGCATTACCAGCACTGTGGAGAACAGCTCTGTTATCTACAAAAAACAGTTTGAATAAAAGTTGCGATTAAAAGTTTTGTTGTTGTCAACACCAAATGCAATGTTAATTTTGTGGTCAAACTGTTTAGTTGAAACCAAGTTAAAGTTACGACTCATGCTTACATGGCTTTTGCTGTAATTATACTGTATTAAAGTTTGCCTTTGTATAAAGTTCTGCGAAAGTTTTCAGTATTATTTCATATATCATGGGAATTTATATGGCTTCAGATTGTTGCAATGGCAAACACTGCAACTGAATCGAATTCAAGGCAAGTGATTGACGCCACTAATTGAACTAACTTTTTATAAAATGAGTAGTCAGGCATAAGATTTACTTTTTTTTTTGCGTTTCCCATTCCAACTTGTTGCCACTGCAACCAGCAACGTGCGACGAGCAGCGAACAAACTCGGCAATGGGCCAACAGGGATTGGCATTAAGTGCACTTGTTTCGATTGCATGATTGGCAATGCTCATTAACGTTGGCCAACTATGAAAGTTGCCGTTTTGCGTCCACTGTTCTAGCACTTCAGAACTTTACAGCTTGGCCATTTAACAAATTTGTACACAGCCCGGCACGGACTTATCCCAGGGCACTTGCCGTTGGGCGTTCCCGAGTACTGTAAGTTTTCCAAGTGGGCGAAAGTGAAGAACGTACACTCCGGACAGAAACTTGAGCTCAACACAAACGAACGAACGAACGAACACACAGCGCATATTGAGCAAGTTTTGAGGATTTTGAATTTTATTTCAACTTTTTGTTGCCTGAACTTTACTAATATATTATGGATAGCCCGCTGGCCAGGTCGGCCACACACACTGCATGCGCTCTTGAACATGACTTGGTAATGTGGATCTTTGTGTGTGTGTGTGCTTACCGTGAAGAACAGCTGGTGATTCCACTGATTGTAGTAGTCGTCGTTGTAATAGTTGATGTACGCCCACCACGCATAGTAGTGCGAGAAGATGGACAGCATGAAGAGTAGGAGCATGGAGTAGCGTATACGCTGCTGCAGGATTAGGGCGATGAGTCGCTTGATGCATTCATAAAGCGCGATTACCGCAAAGACAGTCAATATCCACATCTTGAAGCTATTTGGCGTTGCGTTGAAGTACATGTGCTTGTAGGCGGCCACTCCCGATTCGTAGGGGCCCTTGAACACTGTGTCCCAGCAGGAGCACGTGCAGAAGTGACGGTCCACGTAGCGTGCATAATTCTCCCAAAAGTACCATAATATGACAATATGAGCCGGTGGTATCAATGCCGGCGCCAGAGAGCCGCAAGCCGTAGGCAGCCAGGTAACATCGAACATTGCACCTGCTAATGCCCCAATATCCCCTTTAAGCTCTTGAGTATGTCCGGTTGATGTTGGCTTTACGGGCTTCCTCTTTGGTTTGGCTCACTCCCAATTATTCGCCTCACTTCAATCGTTACACAACTATTTTTCACCTTTCATTTGCAAAAATAAACAGTTAAGCGAATTATTAATAAAAGGCAACGAAACAACGGCATGTAAAAGTTGTATAATATGTCTTTTTGGCACAGAATATAAAAGAGAAATTAACAAGTCTTCGTTTATGAAAAGCTGAAAACCAAAAATAGTTTTTGGTTTGCAATATTTATTTGCTGCTACTTGCATTTACCATTCAAATATGTTATTCAAGCAGCAGTTATTTTTGCAATTCGTTAAACTCAATTTACAAAATGTCTTCAGATTTATTCAAAATTCTGTTATTGAAATTTTGCTTGCTGCTTACAATACAAACATTTGTTCTACTTATGAAAATAAACACAGAGAGACGTTCAAATATTAACAATCAGCAATATTTCGATTTCCAAAGGATGGCTATAGGCAAGCACATATAAATAAACAACCCATTGGGAGAGGGTGAGAGAGAGAGAGAGGAGGAGAGAGAGAGAGAGGGGTGAAGTGTGAGTCCATTTTGGCACTATGCATTACAAGTTGTGAGTGTGGGAAACAAAAAAGAATGAATCAATTATAAATTCATTCGGTCGCCAGAACAGGCCAGCAATGAAGAGGCAACAGCAACAACAACTACATGCAGCATGCAGCATACAGAATTGTGCATACCACTGCAACCTGCTGGCATGGCTGCCAAAAAACCAAAATGCGCGGTCATTAGTGCATTTGATGGAAGGGTGCGGTGAGGTGAATTACATTTTGTGGCATGAATATGGGTAAAATGGTACAATCGCCCCTTGCCCGCTTCAAGTGCTCGAACACGGCTGGGCGTCAGTTTAATTAATGCCGTTGCCGTTATATATCTGTATCTGAATCTGAATTCGCAGCTGCCAGTGAAAGGAAAACAAAAAAAAAAAATATTCCGTTTTGTTGTTGATTTTTTGGGTCTTTGTTTCTCTCTTTCTTTATTTTGAACTGTTATGCCACAGTTTAATAAAAACAAAAACAAACGCAACGTGAACATTGACGTCACAGTCGTTCTTCAATGTTTTAAACTTTGTGTGTGGAATGCGAGAGAATCGAGTACTTGAATACTTAACATTCACATTTGGCGAATGATGGAAAACTCAAAGGTGCATGAAACTGAAATCATTTGCAAAAAAAAGCAATAAAATCGAATTTAAATCAGTTCCCACCATTTAAACTTGATTACGAATATTATTTGTATTGTGTTGCCAAAGGCAATCGCCTTTCTATAGTATTTGAACTCTTTTGGCTTTCTGGTTAAAGCCACAGCTCAAACCATTCCAACCGCATTTACACATTATTCCCAAAAATATAGTGGTTAAATTCTTATGAATAGTATGCGGATATGTTTGTGAGTGCTTTATGCAATCAACATCGAGTTCTAATATGGTTTTCAAACTCAAATTTATCACCACAAAATCTGTCGAAAGTTTCATTCAACAGCATTTTTATTTGTAAGCACTCCAAAGGGTTGTCAGCCATCGCCCTTGAGTGAGTTTCTCTATCGGGTTCTGTTTGCCAAGCCATCAAATTAAACTATGTGCTACTTACAGAATGCACACACAAAATCAAATGTCTGGAGAGCCCCAATTCCTTCCACGCCTCGCCTCGATCGCCTTACGAATCGCGTGCGAAACGTCTGATACTTTTTTTGTTAAGCTTTATGCAAACAAACACCTACAACAACAGCAACTACAACAACATCTACAGTAATAATTATAGCAGTGACAGTAAAACCGTCAACAGACATCGCGCCTTCACTTGACGTGCATTGTGTGGCACAGTCAGCAGCTGCAACAACAGCCGGCAAACGCGTCGTATGTGTAATGCGAGGATAACACTCGGCAAATCGTGGGGTGTTGCCTGTCTGGGCCGTGTCAGCCAGTCCTAGTGCTTGTACCCATTGAGCTGTGTGCCTTGCATGCTCATTTGTGTCTCCTTCAATTGTCGTTGTCAGCTGTCGTTGTTGTTGTTGTTGCTTCAAGTGTGGCAGACGCTTTGTTTCAGCGCCGCCGGCTTGTTGCTATTTGTCAGTAGCTTTTGGAACCCATAAAAGTGTTTTTCCCTTTTTGTTTTTGATACCGCATGTAAGGGCACCATTAAAGTGTTCTTGATATGTAAATATTACGCATACGACGCATAATAGATATCATAAGGGAATGCATTGAATAATAATAAGCTCTAGGCACGACAGCTCGAACGTGCATGTGCCAAAAACAACCCTAACAAACTAACACACCCGCACACACCATGAACATTTAGTATATATTCATACATGTCTGTATTCATATATGTAATTGTTTGGTTGAGATAAATCGCTGGCAATAACTTATTGCCATTGCCGTTTATACATGACTTTTGTTTGGTCAATATTTATTTTGGATTTCAGCACACACACACACACACACTTACACCCACATGAACTGCAACAGCAATAACAAGTACAATTGGCTCTTTCAACTTGACTGTTGTTGTTGACGGCAAATTGCTTTCAGCTGCATCCCCACTTTAGTTGCGCACAAGTACAATGAACCAGTCGAGGAGACGCAGTCGCCAGCAGCAGAGAGACGTCGACAGAGCCGGTTAAATGTGTAGTAAGTACAGCATGTGGCAGCAACAGCAGCAACATCAGCAACTAAATGCGGGTACATACAAACAGTGAAAAATCGAAAGAAAATTAACTTGCCAATATCCTTAGTGTGAGGCTTAAGGCGTCCACACCCAAAACAGACACAAACACACACACACACACACCGACTCCACACACATATATAGTTTTACGGCACACGCGGGATTTACCAGCATAATCCTTGAATGGGATGCTGAGACACACACACACACACACGCAGTCAGACACTTATTCACACTCACAGACTTCGTTTCATAATGACTTACACTTTATGCTGTACTGGCCGCAGGTTTTGGCTTAAACATTTGTAACATTGTATTTATTTTTTGTAATGGAGTTTTTTTCGCTTCACAATATATATATATATTCCTTTGGAAAAAAATAAATTAGTTTTGTCTAATTTAATGCACTTGAAATTACTGTTTGAAACAAACAACCGCGAGCGCGTCGTGAAAAAGCCGACTGAAATTTTTGTTATGCTGCGTGTAAAATTCTCTGCTTCGATGCTTTGCCAGCGACGGCGACGGCAACGCCAACGTCGACTGAGACAACGAGAACGAGAAGACGACCATCGGCAAAGCTAGCGCCGGCGCCGGCGTCGTTGGCGTTGTCTGGCCAATGATTTGCAATAACAAAATACTGGGACGCGGCTCTCAGCTGTTGCGGCACCCTTGCCATATGACTCTCGTGAGCGAGAATACTGGGATATTTAGTTTTGCGTCGTGATAAAAGGGAAATGCATGCGTTGGTGGTGTTCTTGCTTAAGTATGCGCACTGTTGCTGCCGGTCAGTAAAAGCTGGCGATAAACAAAGAAACACACACACACACAAACACACTCTGGCTCTCCAATCTAACCGATATATGCATATATGCAGGCATCTTTGCATGTGTGCTAGTACTTTCAATAATAGTCTATTGGAAGCCATACAAAAACTATTTGGTTGCACCTGTTGAGGCAGCTCCACAAAGGATACAATTTCTCCGATGACAGTTGCATTTAAAATCGGCTGAAAATCATTTAACGTGATAATATATATATATATTTGATTTGCAGAAGTCCGTAAATAAATCAGTTTAATTTATTAAATTGACACAATTAGACAATTTATTCGATTTAGATATTTTAAAAACGTACAAGTACACGATAAAATGTTAATTACAGTATATATATAGAAATTAGTTGATATCAGGCTAACCATAAAATAAACTTAAGCTGAAATTGCACACAATCCTGTCAGAATGCATTTTAAATATGCTAATCTTATTCATTTTTTTGCTGTTGTTTTTTTAGGACAGTTTCGGTAAATATTTGATGTAGAAGCTTTCTCATTCTCATTCTATTGTTCTCTGTTGTAATTTACACCACGAACAGAGACGAACAAATGCAAAAAAAGCGCTCGCGAACAAAAGCTGTTATGTTACATTTACTTATGCATACATGTCTAAAACTTGTAACGAAAATAATAGCTTAAACAAATAATATTTGGCATAGAAGCAGCACAGCTTAACAATAATATATATACGAACCTCCAGTAGGGCACCTTTAAAGGTATATAGACATTGACTAAGCTTTAGCCTTGAATTAACTCTTTGTAATTACAATGGTTTTCAGGTTTCTTTTAGCATATTTTTCTATTGTTCTGTGTTACACATATATAAAAGCGGGATATAACAATCATTTTTTTTACCCACTTGCTTATACATACATATTATATAGTATATGCACAAGTTGACATTAATATACAGCATACATGGATATTGGTATAGGCATAAAACACTTAGAGAGTATAAATTCGTATTATATTGCCGCTTAAAAGTATTTCATTTATATGTATTTCCATAGTTTAAATGGTTTTTGTTTCGCTTTTTGGTTTTGGCATTGTTTTGTAGGTACAAGTACTCATTTGGGGCTTGGTTGAGGCCATTTTATTTAGCCAACTAACGCTTAGTATAGACAATTACTTATCGAACAAAGAGAGAAGTGAATATGATTGAATTGCGTTTAATGGCATTCTTATAACTTATTTAATATATAATATTTTGTTAAACTCGTACAATTGTTAATATTCTTACGTCTCAAGCCGTTTCCAATTACCAAATTAATTGCGTATAAGTTTGCTGAGTGACATTGCAAGGAAATCAACGTCACATTGTAGTACAAATTAATTTCTATACATACACAAACAAGAGTGTACCAATACACATATTAAGTATACGTCTATGCGAGCAGCTCAAGTGTTTATGTTGCTGACAGATTAGTGTGACTTTTACGTATGTATATGATGTATAATATACGTACGTATATACAAGATAGATTTTCTGTTCAGATACAACTGATACATACTCAATACTTAGAATTATTATAATTATTACGAGTAGCCGGATTAAGTTACAAATAAATGTAGTATATTAAGCCTCTGCATGAGTATACTTACGTATATATTTTACCCACAAACATTTGCGTTAAGCTCATTTAACATGTTTCCCATCACTTAGTTGCTATGCCCCCCATGACAATTTTCCTCATTTATTGTTGAACTATATGTTTTGCATATAGGTATGTAATAGCATGCATTTTTTGCATACATGGGTATCGGTATAGGTATGTATACATATGCACGATATATAAGTTGCTTTTAATTGCTTTGCAAGTAATGAAACTGCCGCAGACAAGAGGATCGAATACTGAATATAATACAACGCTTTTAATTGGGCCGTTGAATAGAAAACTACTCTTTTCGCTTTTAGAAAAGACAAATAAAAAAATGTGTGTATTAAATTTCTGTACATATGAGAAAAAAAGAAGATATTTATGTACAAGTATATTAAATATTCTTGGAGAAAAGAAAGAAGACTAATAAGCGTCATTCGATTCTTAAGAAGTTTAAGAATGTTTCAAACTACAAATTGATTGAAAGTATGAAAGAAGTCTAATAAGTTGCATTCGATTCTTAAGAAGTTTAAGAATGTTTCAAACTACAAATTGATTGATAGTATGAAATATTCTTGGAACTTAGAGCGAAACAAGGAAGAAGTCTAATAAGTGGCAGAAGTTTAAGAATGTTTCCAACTACAAAGTCATTGAAAGTTTGAAAATACAAACAGAGTAACAGTAATTTAAATATTCCATGAATTTTGAGCAAAGTTTTAAGGAACACATATAAGTGTCATTGGGGTTTGTCATTAAATTTATTTTTTAAGTTTTGTTTAATACTTGGACTTTGAGTATATGTATATGTCTATGTATATAATCCATCTTGTACATTTCATATCACGATTTGTTTACTTTCTCATTCTCACATCATTCATTGTCTGTAATTATCCCTGCCCTGCTTTGTGCTCAATATTAGTAGTAGCAAAATATTCAATTCTTACTCTCTCTTCTTTAAATCACCCAGATATATACGGAACAACTAATTGATACGGCCTGCTTGGTCGCTTTAAAACTTACTCTGTGCCATAGCTATGCTTTCGGAATGATTGATATCGGCTTGAATAATGATCACCTCGTTCTCCTCGGTCTCCTCGGGCACCATCATCAGATTGTTATTCGTCGTGTAGGGTTCCGCCCGTTCGTTCGACGAAGAGCGCATCCGATTGGTGAAGGAGTAACGTGAACGGGTCATGTAGGAGGACCGTGTGGTGGAGACACGCCTCAGCACACCACTGCCAAAGAAGAGCATTCGTACCTCGACGCGAAATCTGGGATGCGTTGCCGCATACAGATAGGGATCGACGCAGGCGGCTGTCTTGCAGAATAGTGCTGGAATCATTGACCCTAGCGGAGTGATATGTTTCTCCAGTCCGAAGACACCCATCATGGCCACAATGGCATAGGGCGACCAGGCGACGAACCATAGCCCAATGATGGCCGCCACAATAAAGGTTAGCTTCTGTTCGGTCTTGGCCTTATCCTTGCTAGACTGAATCCTATTGGCCGTAAAGACCACCTTGAGTATATAGACATAGGAGTAAACGATACAAGTCAATGGTATGCAATAAGCGGCCACAAAGAAAAGACCCATGAATATCCTTGCCGGCGTCTCCTTGTTGAGATAGTCGAAGCTGCAGGTCGTCAGAAAACCTTCCGGCACATAGACAGACAGTCCCACATCCAAGGCAGGCATCACGGCAAACAAAAAACTATAGCACCAAATGAGAAAGATTATAAAGTAGGAGCGCAGTCGAGAGTAGCGTCGCAAAGGTTGCAACGGATGCACCACAACATTATAACGATCCAAAGCAATAGCTGTTAGCGTGCCAATGGCACAGGTGCCGCTCAGCCCACCCACGAACCCGTACAGACGACAAGCTGCAAACCGGCATTACATAGAATTCAATTCAGCTTCTCTTTAATCCGGCTTACTTACCTGCATCGCCCAGCGCTGGTCCCTCATTGATGTTATTGTAAATGGCAATCGGGCATTTGATGAGCATGAGAAGATCACAAATAGCCAGATTCATGACAAATATGTTCGCTGGTGTGCGTAAAGATTTACGAATGCTAAACATAAGGATGACAAAGGCATTGCCGAAACAGCCCACCACAGAGATGAGACTATAGAGTCCGGCCATTATGTAGAAGGTGCTCGTATCAGGTGGTTCGAACTGCAGCCAGAAAGGATTCACTTTGGCTATGTAGTTCAAATCATATTTGTCGCGATAGTGTATATAGCCAGGATAAGAGCTGCAAGGTTAAAGATAAACTTTTTTATTTGCGTATTTTCCCCGGATTAAGTCTAGCGAACTTTCTCTTCAAGTTTTTGGTTACAGCAAAGTTTGTGATGGACATAGGAACACGAAAAGTAAACAAAAGAAACAAAACTTATTGGTAAATCGCTTTTCCGTCCATTTGTGTCAATGTCCAAGTGTGTATGTCTATTGATGATGTTCAACCTTCATTAACTATACTATTAACTAAACTAATCCCCCATACGAAAATCAATAAAAACAACATCTGTATCGTTAAAATGTCTTAGCGATTAGCTAGCAAATTTCATACTCAACTATAAATAATCTTTTGTTGTTCAGCAAAGAGCAAAAAGCTTATGTGTATAGAGGCGCATGTGTATCTTTATATAAGAGAAGCATAATCTTTCTTTGTTGTGAAGCATTTTTAGGGGAATCATCGATTGGGTTATGGAGTTCGAAACTCACCTGAGATCTGTCTCGCTGTCATTCACCGTGTGGTGATGCTTGTCATGAACTTTGCTAACGTTCGCCGTGGCTGCTGCTCTTGTGGCCGCTGCAGCAACGAGCGTTGCGTTTTCAGCGGCGCCGCGACTGCTGTTGACAAGGACTTCGGAGAAGGCGTTTCTTAGCCACAGGCTGCTTTCGTCCGCTGCCAATATTGGTAATGTTGACATGATGGTCTCCATGATGTTGTTGGTGTTGTTAATTGCTGCGGCTTTTGTTTTTGGCTAGACTTGCGAGTGTTGACACGCCGGATGCGATGGCCTTGACTTTGCCTTTGTCCTTGTACCAAGGTGTATCCGCTTATTGGCTTGTCGTAAGCTCAATTACGACAATTGGCAATGCTTCCCGGTGACCGCACATTAATACGCTGCCTTTGGCTGTCATCATTCATACGCTGCTTTGCTTTTAACATTCCCGCACGGCGCCAATGATTGGTGGTTTCAAGTAATTGCACTGGGACAGGACAGCAAGCGAGCAATCGAGTAGTCCAGCACGCAAGTACCACTGAAAGTATACAGATAAAATTGCGTATACGTTTTAACGAGCTTTTCGCTGATTTTATTGTCAGCGGTACTTAAAACAGTCAAACCACTTAATATTCGCCAAAAAACTGATCATTCAGTTTAACTACCTTAAGTTTTGTGTACAAACTGGACTTTCCAATCAACACTTAAGAGCTTACCCTTTTTTATCTACAACATACCAAAAAAACCTTTAAAATTTTAGTTAGAGCTCATTAAAGTATTACAATTAAAATGTTTGGAAAAGCCACGAGAATTTGCTGGCCAAACACTTATACTTTTTTCTGGATTTAAATAAATATTCTCATTTTAACTTTTTGTAGTCGGGCTGGCAAAAAGTTGCAGTCTTAATAGCAAAAAAAGTTATCATAAAGCATCATGAATTTACTAAAATTGTTGAATGCTCACTTTTACAGCATTTTAAAGTCAACCAAATATATAAAATTTATTAATTGTTTACGCTCGCTTTAAATGCACATGTCAAAGTCTGTCGCAATAAACTCAGATTGTCAATTCTGAAAATAAACAAATGTAATTTACACTTGGTTTGGGGAATCACGCTGTCAAACTGATTTTTGAATGTCATAAGCAATTTTTGACATTAAAATATTTATTTTACCTCCCCAAAGCGCTTGAAATACATGCGAACATCTAAGAGTGCTATTTGTTGTTGTTGTGGCATTATCATTCATCCCTGTTTGTCGTCATCAATATTCAAAGCTAGATGCTTTTGGGAGCAACTTAATCAATCTGTGGTTGTGCATTTAAGATTTGACAGATCTGTTTGTGAAAATCAAAATCAATTAACGCCTTAGTAGTGGCCTTGGCCATATTCAAGTAGGATTTGGCATCTGATGCCAGTTTGATAAAAACGAGGGTCAGCTCGAGGGATTCATATGTAAATCATTCGGTGAGACGAGCATTTAATTAAAGCAACTTGATTGCTTATTAAATAATTTGAAGCCGGATAATCTTAGAGTCTCTCGCCGCGAAGCCGCAAGGGCTTTGCAACACAAACATACAGACAAACGGCAACTCAAAGAACTAAGCAGTTCTTGAAGCTTTTTGTGCTGTTGGCAGCAGGCAGAACAACTTCTTGCCGAATGGTGTATAAGCCAGCATCGCATCACCGCACCACCAGCTGCACCATCACGCAGCACAAGCAGTTGCCAAAAGTTTCTGAAGCAACAAGGGAAGATTCAGCACTGTATCAACAACAACAAGTAGCCGAGGGCCCTTTTACAGACGAGACATCTCATTTCCAACTCTGAGCTGGTCAGGAGAGTTTTGAAGGTTATACTCAGCCCTGTACTCAAACTTTTTCACTAATGGCAATGGACCCCAGTATTGGCACTAATTGGCTAATGCCAATTTGGCATCCTGTCAATGGACAAAACCACACACAAACTATACTCCAACGGACTTTACGCTGAAAAGCGCTGCTGTGCATTCTGCATTTTGGGTCTCTTTTGTTTCGAAAAGCTCAATGTAAAATCATTTGGACAGGTCCTTTGTGTGCGTGTGTGAATGAATGAATAGCGCTGACTTCATGACATTCAAATATGCATTGAAATGGGCTCTCTGCATCTGGCACTCTGTGTGTGTATCCAAATAACCAAATGTAGTTCCTAATTAAAAATTCTCTGAATTTGATGCATTGAGTATTGATACTTAGTTTGATGCATTGAGTATTGATATTTAGTAATGCCAGAGGTTGACAAAGTCCTTTCAAATACTTTTCTCCAACTGAAGGGCTTTACGTGACACCAATTATAAAAAAAGGAATCTTGTATGGGTTCTCTGAAGTCGAACAATGGGCAATTGTTGCCAGTTCACTTTCTGCATTTGCCTTAAAACGCATCAATAATTTCGAACGTAATTTTTAGCTACAACAATTGTTCTCTTCCGAGCTATGGAAGAGGCAGGTCACTCAGCTGCTGCCATTGGGAGGGATAATGTTCTTTTTTTGTTGAAGTAGGTTTTACTGACGGATTTTTAAATCGCTTTCTTCGCCGAACCAACCCGCATCAAAATGCCTAGTTCAATTCTAGTTGAGGCTTTTGTTAGCGCTGTCGTGCCCAATCTTAGCCCATTTGCGTTTCACCCAACTCAGATTCAGCTAAAGTAAGTCGCATCACGTCTCGTTGGTAAGCCCTTGTACGGTGATTTTGTAGTGTGTGCAAGCTTAGTATATATTTATTCTGTCTGACCCTGGCAAAACAGCAGTTAAACAGATAGTAGGAAACGCATTAGTTAAGAGTGCATCGTCCGAAGTATGCGCATCATCTGGCACCTAAATGGATTTAAATTATACAAAAGTATTCTGCATTCATTTTGTAACCAATAATTACCGAGGAATGCAGCTTTCAGCTGCACTCACAATTTAATTATGCTGAAGGAAATGGTTTATTTGTCAGCTTTGAGGGGTGGGTTGATAGAAGTAAGGAATGCGGCGGGTGGATTGTTGTTGGCTGCAACAATTAAGCAACACTTGCGTCCAGCGAACGGAAACTACAATACTCGCGCCTAAAAGCATGCATTAAATATTATATTTTTTGCTTTGTTTGAATAACGCTTCAATTTTTTTTCGTCGATTCGCTGAGTAATTCGTGTGAAATTGAAATTTTCAAAATCCCTTTTAAATTAACTGAACTTAAAATACTTTTACGAATGTTGGCAGTCTGATTTGGGATTGTATACAAATCAGTTTTAATCATGTTACTCGAGTCGAGTATGTAATAGGCTTCAATACAGTTGACAACGAATCAGATTCTGTTGTTGCTATGAAAATCAGATTTAAATAACTTTTGCCAACAAAAACCATAATTTGAAAAATATTTCCTGGCTTTGCCTTCATGTGCACATTAACAATAATAAAAAGGACTTATTGCATTTTATTAACTAAATCCCAACCGTTATATGTTCGTTTTCTGGTGCTGAAATTGCTTGGTAAAAAAATCCAATCTGCAACATTTAATTTCAGCATTTAAGAGCTGTTTTTTTTTGGTACTTTTTTTTTGATTGTTGAAAGTGAAGAATATTTTTTTTTCTTTGTTCATTTTTTTTGTGACATTTATGAATATGGCAAGAACGACGAGTTTTCACTTTAAATTCCTCACTAACAAGCTTTTTACTGCTTGAAACAAGTAAGAAGGCTCTAGTCGAGAGATCCCGACTAGACTATACCCTTAACCCTATAATTTACATACAGTCAGTGCTTGCAAGTATGTGTGAGTGTCTGTATGTATACGCGTATAGGGCATACCTTCTTAATTTCAATACTCCATATCTCCAGTGTTTCTCAACCGATTTCAATAAAATTTTCACAGATTGTCTTTATTTAGTCTAATCAAACTGCATCAAAAAGTTTTCTAAATTGAAGATTTTGTTGTTATCGATCACATGTGTCTATCGGAAACGGAAACTTGTACTGCCTAGGGTTTAAATGAGCTTATGTTCCAAATCTGGAGTCTCTAGCTCTTATGGTCTCCGAGACGACGCGTTCATACATACAGACAGACGGACAGACGGACATGGCTATATCGACTCGGCTGTTGATGCTGATCAAGAATATATATACTTTATGGGGTCGGAGATGCTTCCTTCTCCCTGTTACATACTTTTGCACAAATCCGTTATGTTAAGGGTATAAAAATAGATTGATTAAACACTGCGAACGGGGACAAGTGGACAAAAGATTAGTTTTTTATGGAAAAAGTGCGCAAATGTATTCATAACTAATTTGCAGTGAACATAACGCTGTTTCTGCGAATTTTTTACTTTCATCGGAATTTAATAACCAAGGATTGGAACACAGACGACGACGAACATGACTACTGTGTGTATTTGTGAGTGCGAGTGGGTGCTGTGTGTGCAGCAGCTAAGGCTTATTCCAAAGGTTGGGCATGCGGTAATACATGCCATATTATTGCTGGCACACATTCGACACCCCGCTGTTGCACCCCGCCGCTTGTGTAATTGTAATACATACATGTATTGATTTATGTTTGTGCTCGCCCAGTTTTCATTTCACTATTTTTTTCAGTTATGTGCGGCAAATTTTTGCAGTCATCAGCCATCAACCAACCATTCAGGCAGCTCTGTGTGAGCCGGTAGCTGCTGCTGCAAGCAACGTTAAATGAAATGTTTTTCCAGTACATGCTGCACTTAAGCGTGCAAAAGCAAAGCCTCCAAGGCTGATGGCCTACAGATATGTAGAGAAAATTTGTTTGCCGCCTAGATATCTACAGGCTTAAATGCACAGCATATTGAGACGATAATTGCCGACGAAGTGGCATTAAATTTGCCGTCTCTTTTTGCCATAGTCCGATATCCACAGTAGCTTTAAGGCACTTAAATGTGATACATGCGGCGACAGTAGTGGCACCTCAAGTGTCATCTTGTTCTGCATAGAGCTAGAGAGAAAGACATTTTGTTGGGCTCAAGGACAAATGCTTGAGAGTGTCCAACCCCCACACAGTCGGTAAGGGAGGTCAGTCCACTTAATGCAGTTTTGTCTGACAGAATGCGAGGACTTGTTTGCGAGACCTGAATTACTGATACAAAGCTAGTCATCCACTCAGGTGCGTTACACAATCCAAGAAACAATGATGCTGTGACCAGCACTAGCTGCGCCTTCTTGCTTTGTTCTTTTGTTTCTGAAAATTCCGGATGTAATAATATTTTCTACACAATTTAAGCTCAAGGAGCGCCAGCAATTCTTTAAAGTTCAATTTTTATCGTATGTAAACTATTGAATTATGTCAAAGTTTAACGTTTGATGTCAAAAAAGAAATAGATTTATTATTTCTTTTTATCGCAAAACTTTGACCATCATATTGGATTGGGGCAAAAGTTGCATGTCAATGGAAAGAATGTTGCCTGATTGGCAATAACATAAAGATGTTTACAACTTATCTCACACATAAAATTAAGTGCGCTTCAGCAAAGCTAAGAAAACTGATTTAAGGTCCTGCAATCAGTGAATGTAGAAGCAAAGATTCAACTTTATTCAACTATTTCTACTAAGGTCGAAAATTGGTATTCATTTGTTTCGCTGCTGTTTTAATTTTCTGCACACATCTTTTTTGGAAGAACTCTTGAATTGGTTACACACACAAGCAATCAGCTTGAAATAATATCATTTTGTCAAATTCTATGGAATTTTATTGGCAACATTTAGAAAAGGTGACTCAAGTTTTCATGTTGTTTCAAAAGTTGTATTTATTACAATAACTTTCAAAAGTTCGACGCATATCTTAACAAAATAGTATCAGAAAATAGTAGTTGGACAACAATTTTATACCCTGAACGCATTGAAAATATAACAGAGAGAAGAAAGCATCTCCAACCCCATAAAGTATATATATTCTTGATCAGCATCAACAGCGGAGTCGATATAGCCATGTCCGTCTGTCCGTCTGTCTGTATGTATGAACGCGTCGTCTCGGAGACCATAAGAGCTAGAGACTCCAGATTTGGAACATAAGCTCATTTAAACCCTAGGCAGTACAGGTTTGTTTCAGATTTTCGATCACTTACCCCGTTTCCGATATACACATGTGATCGATAACAATAAAATATTGTATTTGGAAAACTTTGAGATGGCGTTTGAGACATTAGAGGAAATAATAACAAGCTTTGAAATTGTTATTGAAATGGGTTGACAAACACCGGCGATATGGAGCATTGAAGTTAAGAAAGTATGCACTATAGGCATATACACACGTAGTATAGGGTATAGTCTAGTCGGGATTTCTCGACTAGAGCCTTCTTACTTGTTAAAATAGTTTCCTTGAAATATAGTAAGGTTGAATAGAATTCGTTATTAGCACATTTAAATTTATCAACGAAAGTTTTAAGGTCTTCTCTGCGTATACTTTTCATAAAAAAAACGTTTTTATGATTTTTCTTTTGGCTCTTTTCAGTTTTTACAACTATTTTACCTGTGTCACTTGGTTGCCAGCAGCAGCTCCTGTTCAGTTTCGACTTTTCTTTTTTATTTATAGTGTAAACTAAGTTGCACCAACTTAAAACTGTTTGGTGGCACTAATGGGACTATTGTTGTATAATTTGACACGGTGCTTAAACATGTGCCGGAAAAAATTACAGCAGCGAGTTTTGTAATTTCTTTTCAGAAAAGTTTTGTGATGTTTTTTGAGCGTTACGTATACGCAATATTTATTAAAAGTCTCACACTTAAGTCAAAAACAGGTACAGGTTGAACTTTCAATAAACGTCCGTTAACCAAAAATATTGCTTGGTCCTCGTCACACAGACTCAAACTCGACTCGACGCTTTGTGGCGCTTAAAAATATATATATTGTGTTCTTTGTGGCACATCTGACACCTTAACACTGACTGACTGAAGGCTCGCGAACGACTGAGCCACAGGACGCAGATGCCAGCATTTTTATCAATGAAAATTGTTGCGCGGCAGAGGCATGCAGTCTGCCATCATCAACTACTGCAGAAACGCTCTAAGAGCATCACATAACTGAGAGAGACTGAGCGAGAGAGAGAGAGAGAAGGCTCATTTCGTTTTGGCTCTCTGGCATCTGCTCTTAAATGGCAGCCATTGGTTCTGATAGTGATATATGATTCTGTTGCTGTGTCTGTTATTATTCATCTTCATGCCGCACATTGCATCGCAATTGGCCAACAATTTGGCTGAAATTTGTGAATCCAACAACACACTGACAGACATATGTATTGCAGCAAGTGGGCGAAATACACCAGAAAGAAGTGTGTTCCTGGAAAAACGTTGTGTATGTAACTGACAGCTTCAAATATGAAAGTTACTCTGGCATATGTTTAAAAGTAGACGTTGTGGTTCTAGTAATAGTAGACACACACTTTTTGCACATCCGGCCGTTACATATTAAAACTTTTATTTGTACTAGCCATAAAGCAAATATTAGCTGTGCTAAAACAAGCTTTACAAGCCAAAAGTAATAATTGACTTTGGCATAGAGCTTATTCTAAATATGGCGTTTAAAAGGCAGGGTATTGATGTTATTTACTCATTCGAATGTATTCAATGAAGTGAAAGAAGCTTAAATCTTAAACCAATTTAAAACAAGCATCAAATCATATTCAACAAAATGTTGTAAGTGTTTCCAAGTCGCTGGTCAAGCACTCGAAACTCTAGTATTCTTACTTGTTTTTATCGATGATGTTCGGATTGTTCTTTTTTCTATACTGCTTTGAGCTGCACTCGAGCTTGAGTGATTGCCATGGGAAGCCACATGAACGAGCGAGCCTCGATGCGGCCCATGCCACAATGAGTGGTAGTATGACTATGAGTAGAGTAGAGCTGGTCAGGTGAGGCCAGGACACAACAGAGTTACTCTTATATCATGCGAGTTTATGGGCACCACGTGCGTGTCAGCAACAGCCGCAACATTAACAGGCAGAGTTCAGTAGCAAAAGGGTTTTTAAAGGCGTTGTTGTTTATTCAGTTTATAGCTTAAAATGTTCGTTTTACAATAGTTTATTTCGTACGCGCACATGTTATATACTATATATATTTCAATCGTATTCAGTTGCCATTCACTTTAACTATATCTATTTGTGGACTTTAAAACAATCACGTCTATCAGCGGAAAACTCTTGTTGTTCTGGTCTGAGCTTAAATTGAGCAAAGCTTGCCGCAATCAATGGCTAGCTATGGTTGCTGCACTTTAATAACCTAGCAATATAAATGTCGAGATGTTGTTACCATGCTGGACTTACAGATACCCAGTAACTAGTTTTTTTCTTTGTGTTACAAAATTCCCTATGGAATTTTTAACCTTTAATTGCTGTGGCAGTGTAAACTTTCTATAAATCATTCATAAGCTAATTTGTTATGTGTGCTTTTTCAATGTCCATTATCACTATTAATGCACTTTAATTGCAACTACACACAGTGAAAATATCAACTGGCTTGATGATTATCACCGTAATTAGTTGTACATTGTAACATATCGATAATTGTATGAGAAAACTTGGAACAGTTGCCCCGAACAGCAATGCACCTACGAGCCATTCAAGTTTGTCATAAAAAAGCTTTGTTGTCTGGCCCAAAAGATTAAAAGGGTTCTTCTACTATCCACAAACAAACAATATGTGTACATAACTTACGACTAGTTGTGGCTGTAGTTCTATATGTTTTCTGGTTCTGACGCTAAGTCAGAAAGCACTTACTCTTCCACCTTGCCACTGCCATTAACCGCACAAAGTAATTAGTGGCTTGAGCGCAACATGAAACTGAGAAAGAGATAAATCCTCTGCTGCCACAATAAGGCAGAAAGATAAGTGTAAGTGCTTTTCGACCAAAGTAATTCATAAAAAATATGAAATAGTACGACTTAAAAAGGGGTTCGTTAGATGCCAGAGAGGTAGTAGTAGTGGTACGAGACAATTAAGCGACTGTTTAGGAAGTTGGCGTTGTGCATACATACGTAAACCGCAATGCAAATAAAAGCTTCAAAAAATAAATAAAAAATAAATTTTCCATTGCCGAATCATCTTCAAAGTCGCAACACTTGGTGGGTGAGTCAATAGCTCAAACTGACTTAAATGACGTCAATTTGCTATTATTTTTTATTCATTTTGCATCTCTTAACAACTTGGTGGAGTGTTTTCAAAGTATTTGCCAGCATTCACTACTTGACACCCCATAAGTTTATATATAGAACTTTACAGCAGATACTTTACATTTTATTTTTCCAACTATTGTCAAAGTTTATAATGAGAATGCATATTGATTGGCACAATGGCAGACCCCTTGACGTGTTTATTTTTAATACCCAAATTGAAACGTTGTTCCTTGTGAAAATATACAAAATGCCTGTGTGCAATTAAATGCATAGTGGGATAGGTTATGCAAATGCAAATGGTGTTGTGAAACGATAAATATGCAGATAAACATATAATCAACGTAAGTATCTGAGATAAGAATACGCGTTTTCATCAGATTGATCAGTCCACAGGGACAGAGCGTTCAGTTTAACACTGACTGAATTTCCAGGCATTAAAACAAATGTTTACTGACTCGGATATGTGTGTATGTTTTTAGTATCAATCACCTCTCATTTTCAACACGCACACACTTACTCATTCAAAAACCGTCAATGCTTAAGTAAGTGTACTTATCATTGTTAAGTCACTTAACGCTGATTGTTGCCCAGACAATTAATGCTTGAACTTTCCGCTTAGCTTAAATAGCTTAGAATGCAAAGTACCTAATTTCGTTGAACCTTCCGTTCTATTTATTGTAAATCAAGGAAATAGAAAACTGTGACAAACATCTAGATAAAAATCACAAAACCATGAAACTTACTATTTTGTTCAACTCTAGTACTTTTTTCATGCAATTATTTATGGGCATGTATTACATAGTTGCCAGCGACTGACTAACCATTCAAAAGTT
This sequence comes from Scaptomyza reducta, assembly GCA_035044485.1. Taxonomy (NCBI): domain Eukaryota; kingdom Metazoa; phylum Arthropoda; class Insecta; order Diptera; family Drosophilidae; genus Scaptomyza; species Scaptomyza reducta. The sequence goes on along the minus strand of JAWNNV010000191.1, from coordinate 2,145,854 downwards.
TCTCCGTACTTAACACGCGTCGCCAGCGGGAACAGAGAGGCCAAAGTCGTTGGCGATTCCATAAAGTGGCGAGGGCCCGCTTTAAATTTTGTGCCGGGTGTGAGCCACAAAACAACAGCAGCAACTTGATATAAGTTTCAATGGCATTCGAGCCCTGACCGCAGTTGTGCGACCGCATTTGGCGGGTGAGCAACGATAGACCAACAGATAGACAGGCATAAAGGCATATTTTACTCTAAAACAAAAAGTGCAAAGACTTTGTGTGTCGGCGGGCGTTACTTAAGGGTTTAACTTGTCACCTAGTTACGCAAAACCTTCCATCAAACACAAGTGATATGTGGAAGCTCCTACGATTTGTGGCCGTTGTGATATTGGCTTGTGGTGAGCAATAATTAACAAAAATATTATACAATGCAGTTAACACAGGATTATATGTTGGCTGGGATGAAAGTGTACAAGTGACGGGATAAGCTACAAATTATTTTACGGCTTAATAAGCTAAACAAGCTAATAACTTTTTTGCGTTTTAAGTACTTTGATTATTTTATATAAATATTTGTACAAGTTCTAACAATTAGTGATTTACGGCGAATCGACAAAAGGGTAACCTGAATACTGTTATTAACGGGCTGTGATAATTCAATTCTAAACATGTGCGGCAAAACAAAGTTGACAATGTTTTTGTAATATGTAACAGTTAAAGCTTCCTTGACATATAACGAATTTCCTCGAAATGTCAGCTGACTTTGTGCTGAAAACGTGAAATAAACAGGAATTAAAACATGATTAAAGAATATTAGAGCATCCGTTAGGAATGTAATCAACTGCAAATGATTGGCTTGTTATCCAATTGCGAAATTACGAAATTTTGTTGGCATAACAAAAAAGATAAATTCTAAAATTACGTAAATAAACATGAAACTATTATTGTTATCTGTTTTTTACGTGGTTTGACAATTTAGAATTGTGTTTAGCTAAGCTTTAAATTGTCACCTATTGTTGGTAATAATGATTTGTAATTTATGGTATTAGCATTGGCTTTCATTATTGACTGTAGATCATTTTTCAAAAATAAATTAGTGCGTTTGGGTTTTTTTTTCAGTTAATTGCGCAAGGCTTAGGTTAACGCTTGTGCTTTTAGCCTCTGACTTTAATCTGTTTCAGTGAAGTGCATTTTGCTATGAAGTTAATATATATTATAAATTGTAAACGCGATAATTAATACCTAATCAACGCTAATTGAACATCGATACATTAATAACGGGTTGACCTCTGGCGGTCATTAAAATCAATTATACGCATCTCGACCCACCCCACTGGGCATGGACAGACCTGACTGAGATTTATTGTATTTTATGCTAAACACGTAGAAGTTAACTCAGTAAAATTGATATTTGTGCATCATATTTTCTTCATTTATAATTCGAAACTTTTACTTGCTCGATTTTTTAATAATATTTGTTTTAATTAGGTAGTTGGTATATAAATTTAATACACAATTTTTTTTTAGTTGTGATTTGTTTTATTAAGAAATTATTTCTTTGAAAGAAATCTTCATTTAAAGTTGGTATTTGTGCAAATATTAGAGAAATTAACTAATTTAATTAAGTTCAATTTATTAATTAATATGAAATACACTCGGTACATTGCTGGCTACTGCACTAAGGGTATATTTTATGACTTAAAAAACGTCATCAAATGCATTGCAACGTGTATAGAAGCGTTATCCTGTCCTCATCATGGAACTCCTCCGCAAACGAAATAAGTTCTTCTTCAAGGAGATCCATATACATTTGAGCATTCATTCGTCCCGAATATGAGACTTTCCAGCAGAGTTAAAGGTCACCGGAAAACACACCCTGAACTTAGTTAGTAACATATCAATTAAATACGACAAACAAAAGCGGTATGCTAATAATTAAAATCAACACAACGATGTTAACTTTAATGCGCGAAATATTGAGGGCAATAATCAGTTATATTTAGCCATCAAGCAACCAAAAATAGCTTGCAAACAAGTTATGCACTTGATAAAATATTTTCTCGCAATCGCGATGTCTCGATTTCAGTATTAGCGATAGTGTAAGCAATTAGCAAGTATGGAGATTGATCGTCATCAGACTTCAAATTGTATACATGTTTACAGTTGCCGTTCACGCAGAGCATGATTTTGGCTATGGTGGACCGATTGGACCGGATCATTGGCGTGACGATTATCATCTTTGCAGCGGCAAGTTCCAGAGTCCGATTAACATAAATGTGTTGAATGTGACAAAGAAGGAGTTTTCCTTTATGGATTATGAGAATTTTGATGCAAAACCCACGAAAACAGTGTTGACAAACAATGGTCACACTGTGCTGGTCACCATGGAATTCGAGGAGGGCGAGGTGCCGACTGTTGAGGGTGGTCCACTGCTACGCAAAACGCCCTACCAGTTCGAACAGTTTCATTTCCATTGGGGCGAAAATGATACCATTGGCAGTGAGGATTTGATTAACAATCGTGCCTATCCCGCTGAGTTGCATGTTGTTGTTCGTAGTCTCGAATATCCGGACTTTTTTAGTGCCCTGGGCAAGGATCATGGCGTTGCAGTCTTGGCATACTTCTTTAAGGTAACACAATCTATGAAACTTAACACACTCACATCAGCTAAATGTGAATCTTCTGTAGATATCCAAGAAATACAATGCACATTATGGCGAGTTCACGGAGGCCTTAAATCAAATAGGTCGTAAGGGCCAATCTGCAAGCTTGATACAACAGCTGCCTCTAGGGAAATTCCTTGGAGATGATCAGGTTAACTATTTCACTTACATAGGTTCATTGACAACACCGCCCTGCTCCGAGGAAGTGGTCTGGATTGATTTCGTTGAACCCATACCAATAAACGAGTATCAGGTGAGTCCTCACTTTTCCTTAACATCATTATATAATTACTTAATAGTTTTTTCTTTTCATTTTATTAACAGCTGAATAAATTTCGTGAACTGACGGGCAACGATATTCATATAAGGAATAATTTTCGTCCAACTCAACCGCTTAATAATCGCATCGTTTACGAGAGCATTCCCCCCGAATTCAACTATGAAACGCAGACTTGGGGTTCAATTCCGTTCGTTGATGCCGAAAATGCAGCGGGCAGGATAGTTGGAGGCGGGACAGAACGGATGGGTGTCGTATTCGGCTTCAGCCTACTGGTTGCTGCTGTTTGTCAAGTGTTAAGATTTAGTGGCTTTTAATTAGAGAGCCGTGTAACGGGAGGCCCTGAACTAGACCGCACAACAACTATATTTTGCGGGTTTTTGTATTTATGTGGGTTTTGTGTGTGTGTGTGTGTTAAATGCATCGCTCGTGTGCTTAACATATTAATTAAGCCTTGTAATTTACCTAGCTGTACTGGCTTTGTTTGCTCGGCAATTTAAATTTGGCAGCACAGCTTCGCTACTTGACCCAATATGGAATGCATTAAGCTCAAACACGCACACACACACACTCATACACACTTCTAATCATAATAAGCACGTCAACACAGTGTGTCTGCGTGTGTGTGAACTTTAGCGCTTAAGGAATTAATACGGCAAGCTATTCATAATTTATGCAGCACATGGCACCATTACTATTTATTTGATTTATTATTCATGCATATATACATATGGTACGTATATACTATCTCTTACACAACTAAGTATTAGCTATTTATGGTCATCATTGAATGCCACTGCACCTTGTGATATATCTAAGTAAACCTTGTCATTGTTTATCAATAAATAAATATAAACCAGTGCACAGCTGTCAATCAATAATATATTATGACTAAATTGGGAAAATTCTAGTAAGTATTGATTCAGATATAAAACTAATGTGATAAGAAGCGTTAAACATTTATACAACTCACTGCAAGGGCATAGACAGTTGCCTCGAGGACACAGCACAAAAACTTGTTGCTTACAAGAACACAAAGAACTTTGCTTTTCGAACGGGTTGCATGATTGATTGCACGATGATTGACGATGCAGGAAACAGGATGTGATGTGAAAGCATCTTCACACTGAAAGGAGCTCAACAAATCACAATGCACTTAGCTAGTTATGCCCTTTGGTAATGTCTTAGCTCGTTCGATATAAAGCTGAGTGATTGTAAATTCCGTAATATTTACCAATTTAAATTCCCAAGCTTTTAACATCGGCACAAACTTATCGACTCAAAGTTTATGAAGAAATAAAATAAATTGTTGGTTTCTATGTGTGTGTTAATATTTAATCAAATAAACGTTGCTTGGATTTGTAACTAATGTAACTAATTTTATTTTGCTTTACTTAGTTTTTACAGGTTGTTTTTTAAATAATTTATTTTGTTTTATCATTATCATCGAATTGTGTATATGCTTTTGTTTTTGTGTGAAATACATATATATATATATATTATATATATATGTAGCATATGCATTTATAGCTGCATGGGTTTTTGTTTTCTTTCAATTTGTATATGTATATATAAATATGTATGCCTGGATTTTTCACTTTACAATCTTAAACGATAACTGTGCCAAATGATGTGGCTCATGTTTATTTGTTTTGTTTGTGTGCTTGGTTTTCAGCTTTTTTTTTTGTTTTTTTCTTTTTTAAATACGCTCGCAAAAATTCTACATTAAACGCAGTATATGTATATAATTATATATATATATATATATAAGTTTATGTATAAGTTCAATATATTATAATTTAATGTGTATATTCAAAATGTGAAATAAAAAATTGTATTTAAAAATATGTTAATTTTTTTATATATAGTATAATGCACACATTAATGTTAGTGTTTTTATGTGTGTGTGGTCTGTGTTTTTTGTTGGATCTTAAATTTAATATAAATCTGTTGTATTTTATTGAAATATAGATTTATTTATTTGTTATTATGTATGCTTCTCATGTAATTAATATATATATATATATATATACTTTTTTTTTGTGTATAAATTACTAATAATATAAATTAAGCACTCGAAATATTGCAGCTGCTACAAATGCATGAGCCGCTATCCTATATATTTATAGTACACGGATTGCATTTGGGGGCTTCAAGAAGTTTGCTCGCATTGTTGCTTTTGCTGAAAACCGCATTGATAATTCACATACACTAATTAATTACTTATGTTCTAAGGTTGTTTTTATTTCGTTATGCACTTTATACAAATACGTTTTTGTTGCTTTCCTTTGTTTCTTTTGATAATATATTTATATATAATACTCTAGTTTATAGCAAAAATAATAAATTAATGAGTAGTAAGTAAGCAGAGCTAGTAGCCAACACAAAAATAACGATAGACTAAAAATCAAATTAAGCAGCAAGGAAGCGTACTATGATTAATAAAATACCGAGTTCAATTGTGGCTGGAAGTACATTTAACATTTAAATGACATTCACACATATTCTCATCTATGTCATATATGTCAAAATAGTTGCAGGAAGCGACAGTTTTGATATCGAAGAAGCCCTTTTCTTTGTACAATACATTCAATATATATAAATATATATATTTACTGGAGTTGGTTGGTCTGCAAGAAGCACATGTTGTTGCATTTGTTGCTATCTTCCAAATGCCCTGGAAGTGATAGCATAAAACTCTACCTATGTCAAATACATATACTATACTAAAGATGCTTGTGTGTGTGTTTGTATTTGTTTTGGTTTTGCTCCATTGATTCTAGTTTATTTATTATTGAATAGAGCTTAGTTAGTATTTAGTCATAGGTAATATTAAAGTGGGACTACAATCAGAAATGTTTAACACATTATACAGTTTGAAAACCTTAAAAAATTTGTGTGCTAAGTTTTGTTCCATTTGCCTTAATCAATTCTCGTAAGCTTAAACGATAATTAACACGCTTCCCATTTTGTTTAGAATTTTAACACTATACACTATAAAGACGATTCTTAAAATATTGCGACCATCATGTTTTCTTTGCTTGTTGTTACACGTCTATTTTGATTCTGTATGCGACTCCTTTGTGTCCAGTAGTGGGTGATAGGTGCACAGTTTGGTTACCAGACGGCTCACTTAACGTAGTTGATTTCTATGATAAAATTATGCAAATTAATACATTTGAAAAGACAACAAACGGTTTTTGTGTGTTAACGATGGAATGTTGATGATAAACAAAAATGTACTAACTTTTAACATAAAAACTGGACAAAGCGTTGCACAACTTAAAGTTGTTAGTTTTATAGCCTTGATACACGATATACATATTGGACCGTTGACGTTGTTGTTGTTGTTATTGTGTGTGTGCTTGTTGGTTGTGGGCTGATTTAAATATATATATATATATTTATATGATGAACATTGTTTTTCTTGTTCTTGATGTTGTTGTTGTTAAAAAGCAAAATGTAAACGTTTGAACACAAAAATCACACAAAGTATTTTCCTCACGGCCAACCGTACGGCGCCAAGAGTATTTTCTTTGTTCAGTTGCTTGGGATTCTACAATATTGGCTGCCTGTCTTATGCACTCGCAAGTCCATTTATCTGGGCCGTTGTCTGTTTTGGGAAAGAGAGAGTGGGCGTGATACAGATGCAAAATACAACAAGAAATGATAACAAAAAAGAAAAAACAATACAAAAGTCACAGAGTCAAAATACAGATGAGGAACAAATGAGCCAGATAGATGACTGTTTTGATGACTGTTGTTGTTGTTTTGGGGTTGCCAACTTACCTGAAATATTGATCGTGCAGCGATTGACGTTGAAACTCGGCGGCCTGTAAATACTGTATATATGTAATTAATCAGTTAGATATTTAAGTAGGGGATTTGGGAAACCTGTAGTTGATCCGCATACGACATGCGCAGCAAAACGTCCGAGTGCGGCTCTCTAGGTATAAGCATATTTGGACGAGGATATTGCCCAACATTCGCTACATTTGGATTGTTAAATGGGGATAAGAGAAGAAAAAAAAGAAGAGTGTACAATTTATACACATGTCAGTGTTATTTGTTGTTGTCTCGGCACAATGGGTATACAAACTCACGTGGCAGTTGGAAACCGGCCTCCGGTGGTTGCGGCTGTGGATGCAAAGGCAAATGTAAATGAGTATGAGAGTGTGCATGATATTCTCTCGTCAATCGTATCTGAAAATTATTGAATATCGTTGATAGTTTCAAAAGAGCCAGTGCTGCCTGAGGATTATGGAGCTTGCTTGCGCAATGCGACATTTTGTAAGTGAGGTAGTAAGGAGAAATGCGTTGGTGAAAAATTGTGGATAATGCGTGTTAGAAATGGCAAACGAACGAGCACCGACTGATATGGCTTACAAATGGGGTTAGACACTATTGTGTAGTAGACGAGACAATAGAAGGATTATTCTTAGCACACGTGCTTTGGACATGAACATATGACGTACATCGCAATTTTTTTTTTTGGTTAATAAAGCTGACAAAAGTGGACAAGTGAGTTGTGCAAAATGTTTTTTGATTTTTGTTTGGTTGAAGTTTGAATTGCTTTTTTCCAAATACGATTGATTTTGTGAATATGTGTTGGAGTTTGAGATTGATTTTGGTATTTAATGGTAGAGATGGTCATGCAGTCAATATACGCACCATGTGCTCGCCCGGATCCATGCCAACATGATGCGGTGGCGGTATGCCCAAACGCTCGCGTTCCATTTGTGAAATAGCCGGGTTTGCGTAGATCGGAAACTGTGAAGGATGTATGCCACTGCAAAATCGAATAGAGAAAATTAAGGTTAATATTGATCAATAAGAAGTTCATGATATGTTTTGAACTTACCGCCTATAGTATTCCATCCAATGAGGATCTATTCGCGATTGACTTGCTGCAGCCGCTTGTGCGTTCTTAATCTCCTCCAATTCTCTGCAATTAGTCAAGGGTTGATGCATGAGTAACGGCCTATAATTTGTACAAGACACAATGGGTTCATTATTTCGTCGAGGATTTGGTAACGGGCAGGCAAAATAAAAAGCAAGTTGGACAGTTAAAAAACCAAAGCATTAATTTGGACGTGCGTGTAATGAAGCAAAATATAGTTGTTAGGTTATTTGGCGTAGGATCTCGGATATCAGTATGAATATGTGTTTGTGTGTGTGTGTGTGTGTGTGATAGAGTGTGTATGTGTGTTAATGTGTCTGGGTGCATTGAGATGAGGATTTGGCAGGCTTGTACTAGGTACTGTACCTCTCTCTGCTGTACATTGGGCCCATTGGATGATGATAAGGCATCTCAACAGGACTGAAATCGAAATGGAAATTATTACAATACAAACGCTATAATCAGCGAACTATTACAAAATAATAATAATATAGAACAATGACTACAAATCAAAGACATTAACTCAACAATATATTGGAATCTTCAATGTGTTCGACGCTCACCTGAAGGCGACATGTGGACGCGCATATTCCGACAGTTGGCGCAGCGCCGGCGTATCCGCATACGGTGGCTTCAGCTCGGCCTTCATTTTGGCCTGCTGGGCAGCCTGTTGTGCGGCAGCTGCTTGCTGCTGTTGTTGTTGCTGCTGCTGCTGTTGTTGTTGCTAATGGTAATGGTATTAGGAAATCATTATTATACAAAACCGTATAAACCTAATGTCAGTTGCATGCTTACTTGTCGTCGCTCACGCTCCTTCTCAGCCAGCTTGCGGTCGCGTTCCTCGCGTTTGCGCGCCAGCTTCGAGTCAGTCACTGGCTTGAAGATCAGATCCGTTCGCGTGCACGAGTTATAGTCACCGCGATCAATGTGACGCACAAAGCTGCAAAAGAAGTAAATGCATTGATAAATTGAAAATGAAAGTTATTCAAAAAGTTTACTCACATTGCGGACTGTGAACGATGGCATTCGGTATCGTCGGGTTTCGCCTCGGGACTTGGACCCCGCTGTATGTTGTGTGTGGGGCTGGGTATCTCTGGTTCTGGATCGGGCTCAATGTCAATGGGCACTGCAAGTAAGTAACATTAAAAATTAGAGTGAGCCACAAGTCTGTCAATGTTCCAAACATCGAACACTTACATGACTCTGTCGGATGATGTGAACCGCCCATGCCAGCCGAGTTGGCTGAGTGAGCATGCGCCCGCAATGCATCCATGTGGGAGATCGTTGGCTTCATGCCATGGCCATCCTGCGGCGCAAAGGGTGATGAATGCGGCGGTGGTGGATAGCCAGGTATATGCGAACCTGGATAGGCACCAGGCGGCAGTCCTGTGGGCGTTCCCGGGCCTCCCATGCCGACACCTATACCTCCCGGACCCTGCGGCGTCTTTGGCGTTGGCGGCTTGTTCAGTGGCGGTCCTCCAGGCTGCTGCTGCTGATTTTGTTGTTGTTGCTGCTGCTGTTGCTGCTGATGTTGTTGTTGTTGTTGCTGCTGCTGCTGTTGCTGTTGTTGCTGCTGCTGTTGTTGCTGCTGTTGTTGTTGCTGCTGCTGCTGCTGTTGTTGTTGTTGCTGCTGTTGATGTTGCTGCTGCTGTTGCTGGGGCGTCTTGTGTTGCTGTTGTTGTTGAGCAGCAGCTGCTGCCGCTGCTGCAGCCGCCGCATGCTGATGCTTTTCGGCGGCTACTGCTGCCGCAGCTGCTGCATTCTGCTCATCCTGACGCGCTTGTGGCGGGGGACCAGTCAGACCGGCATGGTGTGCGGCCATCACAGCCGCTGGATCGAGAGGGCCGGCTGGCGGCGGTGGCTTCATGTAGGCGGGGAAGCCTGGTCCGTAGGGCGCATAGCCATAGGGTGAGTTGAAGGGATTGTGATGATGCGGCGAATAGAAGACCGAGGGGTGCAGCAGCGGATGCGGATATGGCGACTGGCCGGGATGCACACCAATTTGTGTCATGCCGCCGCCCGGTGCAATCAGTGGCAATGGCAGCGGCATCTGTGGATGACGCATAACCGGTGGCGAGGCACCTGGCCGCAAGTGAGGCGGTGGCGAGGTACCCAATCCCCGCTGCCCCGGCTGCGGTGCATACATCTTGCTGAGCGGACTGGCCATCAGGCCGGAAGCGCTAGACGCTGGTGGCGGAGTCATGTGCGGCGACTGTTGACGCATCAGCGCATGGCGATCTCGTTCGGCAACGGCCGCAGCTGCGGCAGACAAAGCCGACGACGAGGGATGATGACTCAGCGGCGACTGTGGCACCGGATGCAGCGGACTCTGCCGGCTCATGCTGCCCACACTAGAGGCCGGTGAAGCTGCACGATGGGCAGCGGCTGCAGCTGCAGCAGCTGCCGAGGAGTTATTGGGCGTGCCGCTGTTGCTGTTGCCACCAGGGCCACCAGGTGGAGCGGCACCACTCGAAAGTTGCACGCTTGGACTGGCGCGACTGAAGGCGGACGATGGCACCGTGCTGGGTGTTGTGCTCAGCGACATGCTCGTTGATATGGCCGCCGAATGTGGCGTCGATGGCGCTGACGAAGCGTGTGGATGCGACAGATGGCTGGGCGGTGTGCGGCGACTGAGTGCCGATTCGGGCAAGGCGCCGAGACCACCAGGACCTGCTAGGAGCGCAATGGGACCGCCACCATGGCTTAAGCCCGCAATTGAATGCGAGAGCAGATGATGGCCAGGGTGCGCCAGTGCTGCGTGTGCCGGATGACCCGGTTGCAGATGCGCCAAGTGTGGATGTATGGGCATTGGATGGCCCAATAGCCCCGCCGGATGCGCCAGACCCGGCAACGGCGATGTGCGATGCGTATGCGGTGACTGATGCGGTATTGGTCCCGGTCCCGGTCCCTGGCCCGGTCCTCCACCACTCGTTGGCGCCGTCGATGTGTGCGAGGAGGGCGGCTCACGTGATGTGGGCATCTGGTCGTGCAGGCTACGTGGTGGCTGCTGCTGTTGTGCAGGAGATGGTGTACGCACTGTTCCCGCAGGACCAGGTCCAGGCTGCTGTTGCTGTGCGTGTGCAGGCGCCAGTGGATGAACATGGCCGTGCGGCGGCGGCGGACCCGGACCCTGCAGTGACATCGCCATTGGAGCATGCGGATGCATGGATGGCGGCAGGTCGGGATGCGGCCGATGCAAGGCTTGTAGCGACTGCAGATGCTGATGATGTGGATGCATGTGCGGGTGCATGGGATGCGATGGCGCCATTGTCGACAACGTTGGCGCACCAAGTGACGAGAGACCCGATAGCGACGAGGCCACCGATATTTGTGCGTGTGGCCCGCCTGGACCAGGTGGCAACCCATGCTGCAGGCTGGGTGGTCCCTGACCTGGCACGATGCTGCTTAACGGCTGATGCAACGACGTTGGAGGCTGTGGTCCAGGACCGGAGCCGGCACCACTATTCGGAGGCAGGCCGTGGCTGTGCGGGGAGATGAGATTTTGCGGATGCATGCCGGGTGGAAGGCCACCGCCAGCGGGCGAAGGCATGTGTGGCGAGGGATGCGGCGACTGGAACTGCTGCGGCTGTGAGGATGGTGGCTGCGAATTGCTATTGCTATTGCTGCCCTGACTATCCTGGCCGGGCGTGGAACGTGCCGACGCATCAATGGGACTCTCTGGCGGCGGGCCATACGGCGACGATTTGATCAGATTCTCACCGCTTGCAGCAGAGCCGGGAGGCATCGGAAATTTGAGATCCTGCGGCTGTTGCGGACCATACTTGGCGGCCAATGGATCACCATACTTGAGCATAAGACCAGTGGGCTCAAACGGTCGACCCAGTGGTGGTGTCTGAACATCATGCTGATAATGCGGCTTGGGCATGGCAATACCCGGTGGTGGCGTTGCACCTGGTGGCTGCTGATCCAGCGGTGGTCCGGGTCCTTGTCCACCAGGCGCATACTTGTGCGGACCGGGTCCGTCCATGGAGGCACCAATGTTGTGTGGAAGATGCGCAAAGCCAGGCTTAACATCGGGTATCTTGAGTGCCTCCTGGTAGCCGGGTTTAGGCGGCGCCAATTCCACGGGATACTTGCCCTGTTGTTCGATCATATACTTCATGTCGAATTTGCCCACAGCTGCTGCCGCGGCTGCTGCTGCCTGCATCTCCTGGCTGTACTTCAAGGCGTCGAGCGGTGGCGGGACCTGATACTTCAGTTCCTGTGGCGCAAACTTGCCGCTGTTGGGCTCAAATTTGACGGCAGCCTCGTTGTACTTCATTTCCATATCACCGGGATACTTTTGTGGTGCTGCAGGCGGTGGTCCACTGCCCGGATCACTGTGCAACTGTGGCGGAAGCTGTGGTGGCGCTTGCCCGGGCCCAGGACCATACTTCAGCTGTCCATCAATTAGGTAGCCGGCAGGCGCCTGAGGCGTCGGCCCGTGCTGCATATGCTGCAGATGCATTGGCTCGGGACCAACACCATCTCCAGCATTGCTGTGATGCATGCCACCAGTCAATTGGGAATTTGGCGGTGGTACCGAGTTGACTGGCGGTAAATTGCCGCCGGTAATCAACTTCATATCTTCGTTTTTGATTTCGATTTTGACCTTGAGATCCTGCGGCTCGTTGCTGTTTTGATTGCATGTGGCGTCCATTGAATCCTCCATGGGCTCCTTTTTGATGTAGACAGCCTCCTGCATTGGCCCAGGGCCAGCTGAAACTGGTGGCACATTTGACAGCTGCTGTTGCAGCTGCTGTTGTTGATGCTGCTGTTGTTGATGCTGCTGCTGCTGCTGCTGTTGAAGCTGCTGCTGGGGAGACGCTTCCTGCTTAATGCTGGCAAGCTTCTTTAGCAGCTCGGGATCACGTACCGCTGCTGCCGCTGCGGCGGCGGCGGCTGCTGCTGCTGCAGCTGCCACCTCATTCTCACACATCTCCATCTTCTCAATGGTCTCCTTGCGATCACGATCCACCGATGCATTGAGCGCCTCCACGGTCGCCACCTTCATGGCAATGGGAGCAACCACAGGCGTTGGCGGTGGCACCTCAGATGAGCTGGACTCCTTTAGCAGACCATCCACGTGGGCGGGCTTGAGGCTAAGTGGCTGAATGTTGCTTGGTGCCAGTATGTTAGTCTCCTCGTCCATATTCTTGATGGTGTCTTTGCTATCATCGGCGCACGATATTTCCGTTTTGATCGATTTCTCATTGAGCTCCGCCTTGGAGTCCTGATCACCCGAGAGCGTTACAGCGCTCTCCTCCTTGCAGTTAATCTCCTTGCCATCCTTATTGGCCTGCTGATCCGCAGTGCGTCCATCCGTATCTGTTGCATTCGATTCGCCATCGTCAAGCACAGAATCGGGACGACTGTCGGAGTTCATGCTCTCGACTGGGCTGTCCGGACGCTTCCGTTGCTTCTCCTTGATGTTGTCCTCGCTGCTGTTGTTCGTTTGCTCATTGCTGCTGTTGTTGGTCTCCGCTTCGGTGCGCTTCTTCTTGTTGGGCGTGTCCTGTTTGCCGCCCTTGCGCTTGTTGCCCGAACCCTCGGCCACACTCTTGGTGGGCGTCTTGGGACTCTCACCAGGAGCGGCTGCAGCAGCGGCGGCATCCGGTGTATCGGATCCGCGCTTTGGTCGCTTGCCGTTCGCCACCGCGTTGCCGGTATTGCTCGCTGAGCCCGAGGATTGTTCCTTGGAGGAGCTGTTGCCAGTGGCGTTGACGTTGGCAGCAGCTGCAGCGGCTGTAGAATTGTTACCGCCACCAGCTGCACTGGCGCTGCTGCTGTTGTTGTTATTGTTGTTGTTCTGTTGTTTATTTCTCGTCCTCATCCTAGAGGGTGATTCATCCCTTTTGTTAGTCAGACTCGAATCACTGTCACACTCGCTGGCGTCGTCCTCGGTTAGAGAACTGTTCTCCTCCTTGGAGACAGCGGGCGATGAGCGACTCGCCGTCTCTGCAGCCGACGCCGCCGCCGTCGCCGTCGTCGCAGCTTGTGGTTCCGGGGTGTCCTCCTTCTTGGGAGGTGTGTTGTTAGCTCGCGTAACACGATTGCGACGCAATGTGCTCTGTCTGCGTCGCCGATGCGGGCGATTGTTATTGGCGCCGGGCGTTTTCTTCCACAGATAGTAGAATTCGACCAGCTCCGGTGTGTCCTTGTGTGGCAACAGGTCCTTGTGGATCCTGAAGAAATTCTTGCCAAATTGGCGTAGACCCTTGATAAACTTTTTTGTTTCGTCCTCGGTCCACTTCTTATCGATGCCCTTTGAAACGGGGCACTTTACGAGCGCTTGTAGAGCTTTACCTGGATCGTAACCAGAATCGTGTAGCTGTCAAAAGGAAAGAGTTTACACAGCGTTAACACATGATTAAGTAAGTACTGGGAAGTGGCGTGCAAGTGACTTACCACGTCAAGTGCGTTAATTGTTGTGTCGTCGCGACTGGCAGCCAAACAACCGTCTTCTAGTCCGCCATCACACATTCCTTGAAATGCAGCCATGGAGCGTGCCGCACGCAAAAACATTAACAAGTCGCCATCGGCCACAACGCCAGGACTCCATCTTGTTTCCTCTAATTCACGTTCATCGGTTTCCTTGTCAACGGGGAAGCTTGAGATTGGATTATAATCGGGCAGTTTTGCCTTCAGTCACAGGACAAGACAAGACAGAAGAAGTTGCGGTATTAGTTAAAAAAAAAAATACTGAACGTACGCCAAGAACATCAACTCTTTCTTTTTTTCTTTTTTGGATTAGTTACGTCACACACACAATACAGAGATAGATAGAGAGAGTAAGAGACAGAGACAGAGAGTGAGAGAGAAACACACAACAGAACAGACATACTCAAGACATACTGTACAAACACATCAAAGCCATACAACAACATATACTGTATATTTAAGTATCTATGCATGTTTGTGCATGCAGTTGGTCTGGTGTCATACGATATATATACACACGATACAACAACAATATAGAACTTAAGATTAATGCATGAAATGCATGAACAATGCATTGATGTATGTATGATATGTATGTGTTTGTGTGTGTGTGTCTGTGTCTGGTTGTGTTTTCTGTCTCGGAACGGGGGGATAGGGGGTTGGAAAAGGGATAAGCGCCTGTTTGTGAACACCTTTGGTCATGTAAACGATTTGACCGCAAGCACTTCAACAATTGACAATAGGGATGGGTTGGAAAACGGGCGACTCTTTAGGGTAGGATGGAAAGGGTAGGTAGATATATTCTACTCATGAGTTACACCAATTATTTACAGTTGGTTCTGATTGATTATTATCAAAGATCACAGAAAGATGCCAAGGATTTGAAATATGGCATTAAATGTTGCATGGAACAATTAAGCTATTTATAATTGAACTTGTTTGTTTGAAAGAAAGAAAACATATAGTTGAATTGAATTGAATAATTGAATAGTTAAGGACATCTAATTCAAAGGATTCTTGACACAGCGTGCACTCAAGTTCTTATTGACTTAATCGGATTGGTCATCATCAATTCAATGACTCCACAATTGGACACTCAATGGTAATTACGCTTAAGACAGAGACAACACAAATTCCATTATGATGGCATCGGGTTTTTGGTATGCGACTCATTTGATGGGCAACAATACAATAACTGGAATTTGGCAGTCTCGATTAACTCACTGAGGAGAGCGAGTGTAGCGAGTCGGAATATTGGATAGTTGGATGGTATTGTGGGTGTTTGGGACTACAATTAGAATTTGCAACATAACGATTACAATACAAAAGAAAAACATTGGTTTTTTCTGCATTTTTTTATTTTGTTACCGTGAGCTGAATTTCTGAATTGTGAGAGTTATGTACGTACATAGACATCGTTTACCTGGTGGCCGGGACCCACTCGTATTTCTCCTTGAGTGGAGGCCGCCATCACCCTTTAAAAACACGCTTCCGGTCCAGTGTTAAGCCTTTTTATGCCCGTTATGATATGAAAATTCAACTGCAAAAAAGAAGCGAAGAAGAAAAAAAACGCATCGATTGATTGAAAATGATTAACAACATTCGGTTTGACAAAAAAAACAAAATCAAAAAACCAACAAACAATAAAAAAATGTCATGGGCATCGTGATACATTTCAATAATAGCGATGAAGTTGTAACACCAACATGCATAAATAAATAAACCATAAAAATAATGCCATGTAATGTGTGCGAGAGGCAAATAGACTAGATTTTGGGTAGGTTTTATTTCAGCGTTCCCGCAGCACACTTAATCGTTTGCATATGTTATAATGCAGACGGATGATAGACAGACGGCCCGGCCCGGCCCGTCCCGGCCAGACCAGACATGGAGGAAAGGAAACAGATTTAGCAGCAGCTTTATTCATTCATTCACTCAATGTTTTTTTTGTGTTTGCCCCTCTATTATTCTTTAGCTGCCTCTCAAATGTGCGTGCAGCTGTAAACAGATTTTCCGCTTAAGTAACTCGCCGAATAACTGTAACGCGACGGCACAGCCAGCGCCCCCCACAGTCGCCCCCCGTTCATAAACACATGAGGCAAGCAACCCCACCAGACCACTCAGTTTGGGGAATTATCATGAAATTTGCTTACGAATCAATATCAGTGCCAATATGCATATATGTATATATATATATACGCACAAGCACACTCTTTCGCATGCCAACGGTTGCGGTTGTGTGGCAACGGCACACAAATTATGGCAATTAAAATCAATTAATTAAATGCAGCAGCAGCAGCAGCAACAGCAACAGCAGCAACGGCAGCAATGCCTCGCAAATAAGAAGCATTGCGACTCGGTTCGCCTCGACCCGACTTATAGTACAAAAAAAGAAATAAAACAGAATTGTCGACAGATTTACACTCAATAAGGCACGACACGCCGCCTAAATGAGTGACGATGAGACGGCAGGCGTCGGGAGACCCGGCGGACAGCGAATCGACCACGAAAGTCAGTCTCGACACATGCACAGTGGCTATAGAACGATTGTTAAGGAGCTAACTATGCTTGACTTGATTCCTGCTTTCAATTGGTTTTTTTTTGCAGTTGTAAGTGGTTGTAACACACAAAAAAGGAAGTGAAACTTTCTATATAATGTTAATGGTGCGCCCGAAGTACTATTATTGAAAACTATTTTCGTTCAATTCGTTGCTCAACAAATAATGTTTATGACTGAAACCTAATTTCTTTCATGACCCACAATCATTAAAACTATGTTCAAATCTATCTTTCCGACCGACCACTGTATTATTGAAGGTACTTTATTTAAACGGCCAAGCTACATACATTTAATAACAGTCATTTTTGGCAGGGTACTAAACAAAGTCGTTTAGTTTATTGGACTCCATTCCACTGTGCAGCGGTCGACTGCGTTTGGGGCCAACACTTATCAGCGACATCAGCAGCAGCAGCAGCAGCAACAGCAACAGCCACAGAGCCACAACACCGAGTCGTAGTCGTAGTAGTCTCGCAGTCACAACCACATCAACGGCGGGTTAGTTGGCTGGCTGGCTTGCTGGTTGGTTGGCCTGGCCCAGCCCGGCCTGGTTGGCTAACAGGCTGACTGAATTGCTTGGCTGCTTGGTTAGCAACTTTTTAATGTAGGGGAGCGCGAACGCGTAAACGCAAGAAGGGGGGGCAAAGTCGTGAGTGGAAAAATTTTATATAAACAGTCGAGTAGCTGAGGTGAGCTCCTCCTGGCCGCTCTCTCCCGTTCCGGGTGTAGGGCACGCGAGTGGCCCAAGTGGCTGCTGGCGCTTTGGGTAAAAATTGTGTAATAACTGCGAGCAGCAATGTGCTAAGCTGTGTGTGCACACCCCGTCATCTATTGCCCTCCCTCCCCCCTCCGCACGCCATACCATCACCCTTGCGTTCTGCTTCTGACTGTTGTTTGCTGCTGCTTCTGCGGTGGCTGTTATAAAACAAATGTACTACAAAAAGCGCCGTTGTAACGCACAAAAGCCATAAAATCTAAAAAGGCAAAATGAAAGGAACTGAAAAATGTTTGCCACCACCGAAAATGCGATGGGCATACTGCCGGGATAGAGTCCTCCCCAGTTACAGTTTACGTGGCTGTATCTGTGTGTATGTTTGTGTGTGTGTGTGTGTGTATTAATAGCCGTATCATAATGCCCTGTGCTGAGGTTGCGGCACAGCAGCAGCAGCAGCAGCAGCAACAATGGGCAACAGCAGTTCACAGTAAAAGACCACAAATTATGGCAGCAGGCAGCAGCAACCGTTGATGGGGCGTTGGTTTACAGTTGCTGTCGTTTTTTGTTTCTGTTTCTGTTGTTGTTGTTGCTGTGTACAACGTCGTGGGTACGTGACTGACTGTTGGCCAGTTTTCGAGTGCTTTTGCAGTTTGTTGTTGTATTTTTTGGGGTCTTGTGAGTCAGAGCAACCAAATGCGGTTGCGATCGAGTCTATGGTCAGTGGATGGATGGCTGGCTGGTTAGCTGGTTAGCTGGGCTTGAACATTGGTTGGAGAAAACGGGTCGGTCTGGCTGGTCTACTGTGCTGTGCTGTGCTTTTGCGGTCTAAGCCACAAATATTTAAGGTCAATAACGCTGTCAGTTTCAAACGGCGCGTTCCCTCCATTAATGTCAACACGCGCTTTATCAACTTACAAAATAACAGACACGCACGATAAAAACGAATGCGAGCGAGCGAGCGAGCGAGAGAGCGGGAAATACGGATTAACAACTCAGTTGTATGAAGAGAGGGGTGGGGTGCGCGGGGGGGAGTTGAGTTTTTGGATGGCGGTGGTGCAAATTGTTTTCTAAACAGCCCATAAACATAAAAAGGAACAAAACGAGAAATGTAAATGAAAATAAAACTTAGCTGGCAAGCAGGAACAAAGAGGAAATCCAATAAACAATTTGTATCATGAGCAGCGGAAAATTGTGTGTACGCACGCGGCTAAACGACAACAACAATAACGACGACATCGTGTGCGTGTTGTGTGTGTGTGTGTGTGTGTGTGTGAGCGTAATTTTGAAATGGAAAAGCTGTCGGTTGTCGACGGTCGGTCGACTCGACTCGACGACTGCCGATTGTCGGGTCTCTGGGCGGACACACTATTCGCTGTTGTTGTTGGTGTCGTTGCTGGCTTTGTTTGTGCTTGTATTTAGCTTGTTTTTCTCTCTGCAATCATCGCTTGCCAATAAGCTGACTAATTGACTGACAAATAGGCTACAACAACAATCACAACGAACGTCAGCAACAGCAGCGCGGCGTTAATAAGAGCAGCCAACAGCAGAAGCAGACAATTTAAAATGCCTCCATCGTTGCGGCTGTTGTTGTTGTTGCTGCTGCACAACTGTACATTAGGGTGGTTATTAACTTGATGTTAATAATCTACTACTACCCAGGGCTATCCGGGCAACATCAGCAGCAGCAGGCAGTCAGACAGACAGAGTCCGATCTGAGTAAGGTTTGGGCAGGTAAATATGGCTCTGTCTGACTCCGAAAGCTGAATGCACTACCTGTGTAAAAATGGTAATAAGTGCGTTTAAATAAGCCTTTACTCATAATATATGTAATTAAGCTGCTTCGTTCTGTGGATATTTTGAAAATTTACAAAGTGTATGCAAACAAATGAACTTACTAAGCCTTTACTCATAACTAATTTATTTCTGCGGATCTACAAATTTTATTTGCACTGTAAGTGCATTAAATATTTCTCAAATTTTATAGCTGTGTGCTGAAAAGAAAACTGCCACAAACGAGGACAAACAACTATTTGGATTATTCGCTTTAGTAAATTAGCTTCGTCATGGACTCTCAGCTCGAGAGCAGTTGGATGAGCAGCTCAATAGCTTTCGGAATGTCTGCACTCTGTTCAGTTAAGTGTGTGTGTGTGTGTGTGTGTGTCAAGTGCGGAAACCCCATTAAGTCTTAGTAGGCGCACATAAAGAAGGTGCCTTCAGGCCAAACTCACACATACATTTACATAGTACACATTCATCTACGTTTGTTGTGAAAGCCAAATTTTCACAACAAATCAAAACAGTCTCACCGAAAAGTCGAAAAAAATAGACGAAACGAAACAAAACCAAAACCAAAACCGAAACCCAAAAAAAAAAGCACAGAAGGCAATTTTGTGGACAGCATTGGAGCACTCAACTCGCTTGCTGTCCGTCGTGTGTGTGCTTAACCCCAAAGCTAAAGCCAAAAACAAAATATAAATAAACAAATAACCAACAAATTTCTCTTTTCTTTTCAAAGGGGGGCTCTCCACATGGCAATAGATATAGATATAGTATATATATGTATGGGTGTGTAAAGATTTTTGAGTGCAGCAGGCAGGCAGCAGCTTATAGTTGTTATGCCCATTACTCAACATCAACAAGAACATTATGCCACATTCCCTTCATTCATACTCATCGTACTCCGCGTCGTCTTCCCCTTCCTCCGTTCGTACTTACAGAAAGAAAAAGAAAACGAAAAAAAGAAGAAAACTCCCATATAGGCTTCTGCTTCACTTCATTCAACCGAACGATTGAGCATCTATTCAGACACTGATGCGGCGCTCCAAAAAGCCAAAGCCAAAGCCAAACCGAAACCAAATAAACGACCCACAACGACTCCGAGTCTTTGGCGTTGCCTTCGCCTTTGCCCCCGTCGATCCGCCTCTTGCTCTTTCTCTCTGTCTAACCTGCGGGCATCAGTTGGTGGGGGCTTTCGGTTCGTGCATAGCCGAACTTCACTTCGTCGTCGTCGTCGTCGTCGTTTACGTCCCATTCGTTGTCGTTGTCGTTTATACGATTTGTTGGATTTTCTGCTCATGAAGTTGTTAAACAGATTGTCGGTGTAGATACCTTCATCATTCTCTTCATGTCTGCCCCCTGTTACCCAGCGTCGACCCATCCATCCATCGGAGCGTCAGTCAGCGGCAGTCATACAGCCAATTTTCTCTGCTTTACTATGCTATCTCTTCCTCTCTCTCTCTCTCTCTCTCACTCTCTCGCTTACTCATTCAGTGACACGCGGTATGTTTGTGTGTGTTTTGTCTGTGGCTGTGTGCGTGTGCTTGTGCGATTAGTTTTATGTAATTTTATCGAGTATTTTAAGGATTTTGCGGCTTATCCGCGCTTCATTTGAAAATTGTTTCGTGTTACTTATGTCGCCCGAAAAACGGAAGAAGGGCATGCGAAGGATAGTGAGGACACAAGGGCATGTAAAAGGAGAACGATTTGGCCTTTCTCAACTGTTGTTATTGTTGTTGGGCCTCGTTTCAAGTGTGTTTATGACATTGTTTGTTGTTGTTCATGTTGTTGAGTGGCAGAGAATTTGTATACATATATGGCTGTCTGTTATATTGTAAATGAGCGCTTTGCATGTGAAATTCGTTCCGTTATTGTTACCCTCTCTCTCTCTCTCTTTCACTCTAGCGCTTTGTCTTTATCTCTGTTTTTTATATCGTAATCGAATTACACACAACACAAAAAGATTAATGTTAAATGGTTTTAATCTTTATGAAACAAGTTTCTCTATCTATTTTTTGTTATTGCTTTTACAGCGATTAACCTGCGCTTAATTATTCGACTTTATACAGATTTAATAGACGGCTTTGTCTGTTAATTATATTAGCGCTAATAGTTTAGCGCACAGTTGGAATTGTGTTCAGAATTGAGCTCCTTGTTAGCAAACTTTTCAGACTGTTAATGAACTGTGCTTCAACTAGAATGAGTCTTTGCTTCTTTCTTTCAATTTGATATTATTTATTGATTGAATTGAACTAACTGTATGCAGAGTATTTAATAGTCTCAGTCTGTTAATGAAAGGCAGAAACAGATTGCATTTTGAACAGTTTGTTTACTGATACAGATTCAAAGGTCAATTGAAAAATGCAAAACGTTATTTCAGATAATGGAAAATGAAATAATTATCATATTATTCGGAATTTTCATAAATAAACTACTTATTCAAGTTGAAACATGTTCATATAATAAATATAAACACACTATAATTAAGTGTTCTTGATGTCTCAAAGTGCGCCAAGTGTTTCAAAAATTACCTAATACAGCACAGGTATATACATATTTATGAGTATATAGATATATAGCTGTGGGCGTTGCTAATCGCTGTCAATAAAACAACACTTGAGTCCAAGTGTCTGGCTTTTTCAATCAGATAACCGGCAATTATAAATTAAAAGCACACCACACAGATTAATAAAACGTAAACTTTAACAGCGGCATTAAAAATAAGCCAAATGACTAATAATAAAATATGAGAGAGCGCACGAAATCGACATCAAAGGCCGTATCCCCACCTCCCAACTGCCAACTGCCATCTCTACCCTACCCTTTTAGCCAACCATCAAGTTAACCATGAACATCATCATTGGGCACTGAAAAGGCCTCGTAACCGTAACAGAAAAACCACATCAGTGGGTGCGTGGGTGTGTGGGGCGCATTCCTCAGCAGTTCATATGTTCGTGTTGTTGTTGCTTTTGTTGGGTCGTGAATTTCCGCCTTGGAGCGTTAACACGAAGCTCTTGAAAAATCTTTGGCAGTTTTTTTGTGTTTGTATTAAATACATTATTAGCACGTTATTTATTAATTAAACACTTCAGGTTTTACTCCCTCGTAATCAGGTACATACTCCTTTCACACCCCAACCCCCTCTCTCTGTATGTGTGTGTGTGTGTGGGTCGCGCTGGTCGAGATAAGCTACAAGTTTTACTAATGGAAATGTGCCAGCAGCGGGTTTTTATTCCGGCTGCGATAAGCTGCCGGCGCGCATTAAAAAATTTCCATGGAACTAACAATTTCAAATACGTTTTTTTTTTCTTTTTGTGTGTGTTTGCATATCTTTCGTGGAATGTGCAGGCGACAGATTAAAGTGTCAGTTAGTTCTCAAGAAAACAAAATTATGATCTTCCAGTTTAAAGAGAGAGTGTTGAATAACAAATAAAAGTTTGATGGAATATTATTATCAGATAATTTGTTAAATGACTCGACAACAAAATAGCTTTGGGTGTCAACAAAATAAGATAGTTTATTTAAAGCTCATTAAGTTGTTTAATTTGTGTGCATTTTAATTACGGTTAACACTCAATTTTATTGACAAGCCGGCAATTAATCAGTGAACAACGCGCAAACTAATTGACAGCTTGTAGATGTTACGCTCTGACAGCTTGAGAATTGAGCACCGGAACGTGAGCAACAACAAGTTTTAAAACAAGCTTGCAAATCACCGTTGTGAACTGGAATCACAGCTGCACGAGCATGAACTTCAGCTACTGTCGCTGTGGCAACGGTTTATCGTTATGAACCAGTGAACGACTTTGCGACAAATGTTTAGTTCCAGTTCTAACAAAACCCCTTGCAACTATTGAGTAATCATTTTGTAAATCTAAAATGATATGATTCAGATTACTTTGCCCCGAAGTGAATCAATTTAGGGATTGTTCCATTCTCTATGTGTGTGCTTGGGCACTTGAAGCACTTTACCTAATTAGTTTATGATGCAGTGAGTGAGTGAGCCTGGCAATTTGCTTGTCTATCACAGCAGGCATTCGCCCCTCTATAACTAACACATGTGTTTGTGGTTCAATGGTTCAGGCCCAAAATGCGAGAGAGTTTGGTAACGTTCCCCGTGGGCAAATGGGAGGATGACACATGACCTGGCGGCAAATATTATGCGTGCGTGCGTGCTTGTGTGTGTGTGTGTGTGTATGAGCGAGTGTTTGTTAAGCAAACAAATAATTAAATAAATGCCTAATTTAACAGCTGTTCGTGGCTGAACACACTCACCATGAATCCAGTAGAGAGATGTGTGCGTAGTTGGTAACACGAACTCGAACCGGGAGCCTGCTGTGTGTGTGGCTCCCACTTGGCCGGTTAGGATGTATCCAACTACAAGTGATGCTGCTGTCCGTGTGCTAAATGCGGCGATGATTGTTTGCTGCTCCAACGTGGGGAAGAGGGGACGAAGTAGGGGTGGGATGGGTGGCCAGGCAGCCGGAAGTGTATATTTTGGTTAATTTGCACTGGCACAGCTGGAAATGAAGTAAAAAGTGACGTAGTCGGTAAGCAACAAGATGACGATAATGAACAAGAAGAACAAGAACCAGCGAAAAACGAACACTTTGAAGTAGCAGATTAAAAAACAAATTCAAAATCGTCGCAGCAAATTGCAAACTAATCGACTGTGCAATACTCTAAAAATGTATTTATTATTATTATTTTGTCAATGTAGAAGGCTAATCGGACATTGTACATTGAAAAACTATGTATTTTCGTGTAAGACTGTATACACTTCTTTTTTTTTGTGCAAATATACAACAACAAAAAATAAGAAAAAGGCGCGAGTCACACAAAAACAACAACGAGAACAACAACAGCAACTACGTTTTTCAGACAACGTCAGCGAAAAAGCAACAAAGCAAAGTTAAAGCGGCAACAGCAGCAACGGACAACCAGCGGGCGGGCAGAGGATGGGCATCGAGCGAGCAGCTTGTCATGCGGGGGGTGGTCACAGGCAGCAGCAGTAGCGGCAGCTGCGTTGGTGGTGGGTGACGCTGACGTCGCTGCTTCTGCTGCGCTTTGTGATTCCTTTTCAGCAAAATTTGTTGAGCCTTTGAGTCGTCGTCGTCGTAGCTGTATTGTTCTACCCCAAAAAAGTTCATAATAGAAAACCCCCCCATGCTAAAGCAAGTCTTCGTCGTCGTCGTTGTCGTCATCGTCGTCTGCGTCTTTTGCTCTCCGCTGTCTCCCCGCTCGCTTTTCGCTTTGTGTGCAAACACAGTTGCAGCGCCGACGCCAACTAAATCGAAGTCGGCTGCGACGGTGACTGCAGCAGCGACGCTTTTGTACGTTTTTCACTAATAAATTTTAATGATTTCTACGCTGCGCATTACGACGACGTCGACTGCGACAG
This sequence comes from Scaptomyza reducta, assembly GCA_035044485.1. NCBI lineage: Eukaryota > Metazoa > Arthropoda > Insecta > Diptera > Drosophilidae > Scaptomyza > Scaptomyza reducta. The sequence goes on along the minus strand of JAWNNV010000191.1, from coordinate 2,121,141 downwards.
TGAAATGAAATTAGTGACACACTTAAATAATAATTAATTTTTCGCACACTTGTTGTAGTTGTTGTTGCTTACGTTCGAGACTCTTTGTAAATGTTGTTGTTGTTGTCGTCGTCGTTGTTGTTTTTGTTGTTGTGTGTGCGCCGTTCAACTTGTCAGTGGCCAACAATACGTTTTTTAATGCTCTTCTGTTTTGTCTTCTTCTTTTTGCATACACTTTGCGCACACACACACACACAAATGCAAACGCTCGCAATACACATGCACAAGCACTTACACGAGCATACAAATATACACTCACGTACACACACACACACACACTGGCACACTCACTCACACTCACGCACTTCGCTTGCTTGCTTTGCGTTTTTTTTATTGCTGCGGAGATTTTGAGGAATATATTTTCGCTGACTTTGAAACGCAATTTGTTTAACTTTCACACGCGTAGAACAGCAAAACAAGCGCGTTAAAGTTTTGCACTACAATTTTACTAAATATTATAAGCACAAATGCGTATTTTTCTAGTTCTTAATGGTACAACAAAATTTCTCCGCGTATAGCAGAAGCCACCATTTTGCGACTCTCGATGAACAACAAGCAATGCAACTCTGCAAACGATAGCACATCTGGCAGCACTAACCATTCGATAGTCTCCCGATAAAGTACTAAAAATACCACACAACGTAAGGACGGCTAACGATAACGTAGAGACGGTCGTGCAATACAGAACTTATCGATAAATAAGTCACTGCTGGCATTGACGTTTAGTCACTGTCTGGTCACACAGCATTTAGTTTATTCTATTGTTTGGCTTGGTTCGCGTGTGCGCTGCTGCCTGTAAAATATCAATTGCAAACTAGTAAATATATGTCTCTCTGGCAAATTTCGTGTGAGAAACGAACACTATTTATTGAAAATCAAAGCCTTGCATTTACATTTGACAGCTGCAAAGATGTCGTCGAATTGCGCCAGCGAAGCGGCTGATCAACAACAAGGTAATACAATTTTGTGTGTGTTTACCTTTCGCTTTGCCCCCCATTCACCCCACCCAACCCATTTGCATACAAAGTATTCACAATGCTTTGCTGCCGGTCAAAATTTAGCAACGTTTGTTTTTAATAGCTTTGACATTCGTATGTGTGAGTGTCGGTGTGTGTGATTGTGTGTGTAAGCATCTAAATCTATGTAATGCATTTGGCCTCCCTCTCCGTCCCCTCTCCTGTGTTTTCCTTTATGATTACGCCTTGACAATTCTTCAGAACTTGCTGTTGTTTTTGTTGTTGTTATGTATTGTAATTTTTACACTGAGAAAGGCGCACAGGAAATAGAAATGCAAAATCAAAATATCGACAGTTCGCATATTTCTCGCGTTTGCTTTTGTTATTCTTGGCCTTGTCTTGTTGTGCTTTCGACAAAAGCCCGCCATATTTTACACATACAATGCATAATATTTGTTCATGGTCAAGTTTAAGCCAATTTTCAATATGCCAAGGCTTGTTTGTGTGTGTTGGTCCAATTAAGTTACAAAGCATTCCCAACTGCTGGCCACTTATCAGTCAACCCATGGTTTGGGCTTCTTATCAATTAGCCAGAAACTCATGAAAAGCGCACTGCAAACACTTAATCAAAACTTGTGTTAACAAATACAGCTAAAAATTTATGTGACGTCTTAAAAATGTAATACTCTTAATAAAATTTAGAGTTATATACAATTTTTATTGTATTTGGCTCTGATTCAAGAGAACTTTTTATCATTATGAATATTATATGTACTACAACAACTTGTCAATAACATTTTTACACAAATTCTTCAATGTGTATAATATTTGAAGCTTAAAAACACGTTTTTGAAACTTAATAAACAAGTTTTAAGTAAGTTTATATTAACAAACGCTGGGAATTTCCCATCGAATCGGATAGTAATGAACATTTCTTCACTTAATTCAAGGCTGGTATTAATTCTATATAATTTTCTCTACACTTTTTCTTGAATATTTATTATTCAAACAAACAAAAACAAGTTTATCGATTAAGCTTACGTAAAGTTAATAATACTTATCTTTTTCAATCACGATAAGAGAGTAGAAAGAATAAGTTTTAATTGGAAATGCATCCTCTTGATACGAAAAGTATTAGAACCTTAATATACCCTTTACTTTTTCTATCGGTACAAGCTTAAAAAACGTCACCTGAGATTAGTTTCTTGTTCTACATTTTCGATTTTGATTTCGATTCTTTATGGCAGTTATGAATTGCACCCCATAAACCGCAACAACAACAAGCTATAATTATATTAAAGAGCTTTAGTGATTGTGAGATATGGAAACATTTTTTTATAACTCAAGAAGCTACAAACAGACACAAACGTTTGTATGTATGTGATTTATGATTGTTGTAGTTGTTGGGGGAGAAACCTGATCGAGACAATTAACGCCTCGATTTACCAACACCTGAACAAAAAAAAAAACACCTACAAATGGCCTGGCCAGGCGCTTGGTTGAGTTTTTAATTAAATTGCACAATGCGCGCGCGACAGATGTTTTATTGTTGTTGTATTTGCAGCATAGTTGTTGGCTATTAATAGTTGAATCTGCCACTTACCCCTCCCCCCCACCCTTTGTGGCATGATAACTGACAACACAATAACCCTGTGAGGCAAACCCCCATTTGAGGGTGTTTACTTTTTGATTGATGGATGTCCCGCGACACCTTGACAATTGTTTTGATTTGCACACACCACCACACACCACACCACACACACACACACACACACACACATACACATGCATACGTGTACAATTGACAATCGTTATGCACTTTAGGGCAGATTTTTATGTGAGGCGACCTCCCATGTTTGTTGCAAATTTATCATATTTGTTGCCTATTTGTCGTGTACCCCCAAAAAAAATATACAAAAATTTATTCCGCATTCAAATGACATCACAAAATATGTATGAACATTTATGTATTCTTAGGCAATGAATATAAATCTATATATATTCTATATACTCGACGAGTCTAGCACAGACATTGAAAGGCTTAAGAAATATGTTTCATATTTTTACTTTATACATTTAACTATAAAATTGAATTCAACAAAGCATTGAGCTCAAACTTAACTTCAAGATTGTGTTTAAGACAATTAAAAAAAATATTTGAAAATAAATTTTGATTAAAAAAGTATTATTTGCATGCAGTTAAGTAAAATGTCAAACAGTTTTTAAACTTTTATCGCAATTATCTTATCGCATCTTACTTGTTAATATTTTCTTCGGCTGTCAATTTAAATCAAATGCAATTAATTCGTGACCAATTGTTGTTTTTAGTTTGAGAAATTATTTAAATTAAAAACGTGCCCCTTTTGTCTGTACAATAAACTAAACTATCCAATGAACAACATGTGACTAGGCAAAACAAAAAAAAAAACCGCAAAAAAATTCCAAACAAATATTTTATACTCGTTGGACGTCAGAGTTTTGTTTGTGTTTTTTTTTTTGGGATGATAGTCAAGCGTAACAAGTTGTGAACCACTTAAAGAAGTTTTTTGCTGTTGCAACACCCCCTTGCCACAAAGATACTACATTGGATGTTAATCAACCGATTCCCCTTTCACGCCAACCAATTGAATTTTGAATAAATGGTTAAGTGCCTATCAATTTTGATCGTATGGCAATCTTCAAGAGAGAATATAAAGAATACACTGTTAGAAAGTGAAAAGAGATAAACTATATAGTTTATGTAAAGTAGTTTTAGGATCAAATATATGATGATAAAGCATTAAATGGTTCGATTTTAGCGTATATCTAGCTTTATTAAGAGAGAAAAGTACTTAACTGAAACCCTTACTCAGTTAACTAGTTGCCTGAATAGTTTTTTCAGTGTATCGCAAACTTAACTATACTTTTCGCTCATTTATGATGTGATTTGTGCTGATTGGGGAGAGATTCTCGCACAGAGCGTGACTTTTTCATTGAAATGTATACATGTAAAGAATACAAAAACATTGCTCATTTTGCGTAATTTAAACTTGTCTCCAACACTCGAGTGTCGCTTGTGTAACTGAGCAGGAGGAGGAGGAGGAGGAGGAGGAGGTAGTGGAGGATATGCCAGCTAAAATAGCATCTTTTGTTTGGCATTGTTATAATCTTTCCCTTAACCGTTGACTCGCATTTAAGCAGATTTCTGTTGGATTACAGCAAATTGTGTTTGCATACACAACAAAACATGTTCTTATTGTTGTTGTTGTTGTTGTTATTATTATTGTTGTTGTTGTGGAAACGATTCAATTTTACATTAAACAGCAGAAAATTGTTGCTGAATGTTTAAGAAATTCACATTAAATTCAAATGAATAACAATGTTGACGAACTTTTTACATGGACGGGTTGTGTATGTATATATCGAATATATATATAGATATATGTCGTCTTTGTTAAACGGGCGATCGGCCAAAAGAAACGTTTTTGCGCAGACATTCCTCATTCAGCGGAAACAGCACAAAATATGGATACATAGAAAATCCAAATAAATAACGTATTCAAATACACATTTGCATGTGTTATATATGGGTTTATGTCCGACGATTATAGCAGGAAGTTGACTTGGAGTTATGTTTGCGTGTTGAATGAATCAGAAATGTATCACGATAAGAAATAGCTGCAATAACACTAAACATAAAGGCCCTAAAAACCAGTTTAAACGATCTAACTTGCACGCAAATATTTATAATAATAAAGTGCTTAAACTTTTCTGACATAGGATTCTTTAACATACTTCCACAGTTCATTATTTGCCCACAGCAAAAACTATTTAGAGCTCTTAAGTGTTGAAATGTATTCTACAATTAGCCAAATGATGAACTTGCTTTCGCTCGTTTATGTTATGGGACAAATAGACGAACAAATACTCTCTATTTTTAGCCAAATTTTTTATTTCTTTTCTTTTTTTTTTGGGGCCATAGACGCCTTTCGGTCATACTAAATGATACTTATTTGCTTTCCATATCGTTGCGCCACGAATTTACATAGAAATTTGTGAATGAGAAAACATTCGTAAAAAGTTGCTAATTAAACTGCAAAACAAGTCCATTTTTATATGGTTTGATGCCAATGATTAGCAGGTTATAAAGTGGAACTGCTAATTCCGATAGCCATCTCAAGTTGATTCGTTTACTCGACTCTTCAATTATACAGGCTTGCATGTTCATTTCAATTAAAACAAGCAAGAAGGCTCTAGTCGAGAGATCCCGACTAGACGATACCCTGAACTCTATACAAGTGTGTCTGTATCTCCGGTGTTTATCAACCGATTTTAATAAAAATTTCACAGATTGTCATTATTTCGTTTAATGTTTCAAACGTTGTCTTTAAGTTTTTCAAATGCAAGATTTTGTTGTTATCGATCACATGTGTGTATCGAAAACATGAAGAGTTATCGAAAATTTGAAACAAATTTGGACTGCCTAGGGATTAGGCGAGCTTATGTTCCAAATCTGTAGAGTCTAGCTTTTGTAGTCTCTGAGATCGAGGCTATATCGGCTCTGCTGTTGATGCTGATCAAGAATATATATACTTTATGGGATCGGAGATGCTTCCTTCTGCCTGTTACATACTTTTGCACATAACCTTTAAACTCTTTTTACCAATTTTTAATGGGTTAAGTGTATAAAAATGCCAACAAGTAATATTCCCTGCCTTTCCCTCTTTCCACTTTGTAGGAACTGAATTCCCCGTTCGGTTGTAATCAACGAACGAGAAACGTTTCAAAATCACAAGCTCTGGCTGGTATTGCACGTTTTGGTCCCAATTGACCTAATTTTAATGCAATTTAAGCCCAACAAGGCAACCTGAGCAAAACCAAAACGCAGCCTTGCCACACCGGAAGACTCCGTTGCCTTAGCCTTCTGAACACAAACACAACCTCACACACATACTCATACAAACAGTGGACGCGTTTAATTACGCGCTTACACGCAATTTCCTCAGCGTCATAATCATCATCGTCTTCGTCTTTATTATTGTTGTGGAAGTTTACTTAATTGCGGCAATCGCACTGGCTACTGTTTACTTTTACTTTATTTATCTGGGTAGGCTGAGCTGAATATATATATAAATACATATACAGTATACGACCCGTAAGATACGCTAGACGGCACGCTCACCTGCTGCCTTTGATTTCAAATTAATTATGTGTGGCGGAGGCAAATATGTAAATTACAAACAGTCGCAAACAGCTTAAGCTGCTAAAATTGGATGAAATTCAAAAATTAGACTTAAGGCAAAAGCTTTTTGAGAATCGATTAAGAATATTATACAATCTTTCTCTCTCTCTCTCTCTTTCGCTCTGTTCCACAGATCATCATGTGCACTTTGATGCTGCAACATTGAAGACTGATGACTTTGGCTCCGATAGCTGTCTGACATATCAAAGATCCGGAGACACGATAGTTGTTAGCTTGGGCTTCCTGCAGATCAATCATCGGTATTTGATTGATTTGAATTTGCCAGTGACGCTGTTTGGCAACACTGGAGCGCCGGACACTAAGTTTGTGCCGGTGGTAAGTGCCACACCGAATCTGCATTGCAACATCACAGAATTCACGGGCACCAAGCACGATGAGCATGACTTCTACGAAATGAAGATCGAGTTCTTTGCCTACAAGGAGAAACTGTTGCGCGAGGAGCTGCACATTGTGAACTCGAACAATGCCAAGGAAGTCCTTCAGCTGGTGATTGCGGCACGTGTGCTCGGCAAAGGCAAGGGTACGCCCATGTTACGCACTGGCATCCATTGCATAGGCGTCGAATGGGATGACGATGAGTCGGAACAATCAGATTTTGCTGGCTTCGATAAGCCCTAGAGCGTTTTAAATTAACCTTATTTCATTTCTTAGTTATGTGCATAGGTTTTTTGCATAGAATTTAAGTCAAATATTATTCATAATAATATTCTGTAATGTTCATTTATAAGCATGTATGTTTTTCAACGTATAAAAGCATTCATGCCACATGTCAATCAAGAAAATGTTTGTTATTTGTTAAGCTCTTTATATGTACATTGCAATTTCTCTGTCAAATAACTTTGTACAAAATGCAAATTTCCCACTCACTTTTTATGTGTGTGGATTTTGACTCATTTTCAACTAGTATATATACTTTATATATATATAATTATTAACACAATGCTTCTGTTGTCAGAATGGCATTTGATGATTCTGTCAATTGCTTTTGCTGATTAAAGTTTGTTAATGCTTTGACAGCATTTTCCATGCACTTCTAACTTGCCTATGACTGTGTTATGTCTTGTAGATTTTTATGTTTATATATTTTGTTAAACATTTTATAGATTTGAACGACATAAACTCATTTAGATAAGCAAATTTGTTGTATCTCTCTCGTTCGATCTACTTACATATTGTATTGCATTTCTGACCAAAAATTGTTATAAAATAATGCACCAGAAAAACTGTACTCAATCCAAACACAAAACAAACAATCTGACCAAAATACCGCAGGCCTTTTTATGAACTTTAATATAGTATTTAAATGTGTATTTAAAATAATGCTCAGAACAGAAAACATTTTAATCACAGTTAAATACAATTGTATAACATTTTTAAACAATTTAAGGTGCTCTACTTTTAGATATGGAATTATATATATATGCTAAATATTGGCTATGTTTATAAGCTCGATGAGTATAAAAAGTAAACAAATTATTAACAACTACTTATGGGAATTTGTTTTAACAAACTATGAAACACAATTATACACAATATGAAATCGTTTATTAGTTTCTAGCAATTAAACATTTTCATCAAAGATTATTAATGTATATACAGTAGGCTGACAAATTTGTGGCTGACCAATGAATAAACTTTCGTTAATAAATTTAAACAAAGTAAGACTTTCTTGTTGTTAACGCATACATATAACATTTTTTACACTTTTTCCAAGCATACAAATACAAAAAATAAAATATTATAAAAAATATACATTATGTATTTCGGAAAGCGTAAAGCAAATAATGGAAACACTGATTCGAATTCAAAACGTATTCGCTTTGAGGTTAACCATAAGTTCGTTAATATGCTGGATCTGCCGTTAGGACCACTTCATCTCATTTTATCCAAAGTGAGTCCCGACAAACAGATACTGTTGCGTCGGGCATCCAAGAGACTGAGGAAGGAGCACTCTCAGTTCATGATGCACATGTACAGAAGCTATGTAGAGTATCATATGCGAAGGGAAGCTGACGAAAATTACCTAAATGTTTTGATGGTATGTTCATTAAAAGAGAAAGTCGAACAACTTATAACTTACTGTTTGTTTTGCAGGTGCTCAACGAGTCTACAAAGTTCTTCATCAGTGCTGGCTATGATTTGATCTTTACGGGAACCCTGGTGTGTTCCAAGGACTTAAATCGGCTGCAAATTGGAGGAGTGCCCATTGATGAGATTCAGATGCATCAGTTTCTATATGAGTTCTACACACATATGGAGGCGATACCATCAATCTTGCATCTAAAACAGAGACGATTGATCTACACAGTCACGTTGCTAAATCTCCTAAGGGTGAGTATTCATTATAGAATTGAATTGCTTGAAAGACTTACTTGGTTGATTTTTGTAGCAATTCCGACGATTTCGGACTGTTAGCTCGGGTACTGCATTGCTCCACTGGCAGCTGCACCTTGAGGTGTGCGACATCTTCTTTGGCATCAGATACGATATCATCGAACGAAGAATAAGCGAGGAGGAGAAGTTTATTGACTTTTTGGCCATCATGGCAGAGTTGCTGGTCTCCGACCTGTCCTCAGCAGAAGAATTGTAATGAACACGTTTGACTATTGTAATTGATATCTTACTTAAATCTGTTTCAAACTTAACGCAGCAGTCGCTATATTGAGATCGGCCAGTGCTTCTATATTTACGGCCACAAGCATGTGAATGCTTCATCAAAGATGCGTACTCCTCGGGTCAACTTAAAACTGAGCATCCTCGGGCCACCAGCCGTGCAAAGTCTGCTGGAGAGTGTGATCAATGGAAATGTGACATCAGCCTCGGATCTCATTTATCCACTGGTGGCCGAGAGTCTTCTTAACATTCAGTTGGAGGTGAAGACCACAAGCCACAACGAAGCAATTGGCATTGATCGTATGAACATCTGCATTGTGCCCTCGATTTAGTTTTCCATGAAACAGTGTTTGGCGATTAAAACCGATTTGAAAATTACAGATTACACTTTGTCCTTAAAAACACTAAAACTTTTTTTTTTAAATAGCTGCTTTGTAAATTTATAAAAATAATATTTTAAACTGTCTAAAATACAAAATGATATTAAATTCACAGCTCGAATGTATTAACTTATTATTAGAGATGGATAGAGAAAAGACAACTTGATCTTATTCTAGCTCTCTCCTTATAAAGTATTAAGTACATGCTTTGATAATAAGCTCATTTTGATAGCGACATCATTCAAATGTGCCGCCCACCCCGCATATGTTTAAATCTGATCTTTACACGCTGAACGCAACGAATTCGCCGTAAGAATAATGGTGAATGCAGCGAATTCGATGCGTCACGGCGAGTGTATGCAGCGGCCTGTACGTGAAGCTTGCGCCGCTCAGTCTAGATCTGAGATCTTGCAAGACAGTCATAATCGAGCGGCTTTTAATCATGCTGACATTTAAGGAAAATAAATTGCTGGTTATCTCGGTTAACGTTCTGGCCCTTACCTTTATCTTTGTGGTTTTGTTGCTGATGTAAAACCATAGGTAAGGCCAAAACAAACACATGAAAATACTTATTCACTATTTATATATATATATATATTTGTTTCAGACAATGATTGAGCCCAGTTAGCACAATATCGATTGCACTTGTTATACATACATATATAAGTTATGTGGAACGAGCGGTTACCTGTGTACACATTGCAGTCTCTCAGAAATGTCATCGAATCGCAATAATAAAATTTTCAATTGATTAACTTGAGTGCAGTGTTATTCATTTGCATACGCGGAATCGATTATATAGTATATATTTATATATATATATATATGAAGCTGAGAAGAAAGCATTTTTGATCGGTTAAAAACAATAGCTTTTTCTTATTGTCGAGCTCAGAAGCTTTAAGAGCTGCAAATTTTTAATATAAGTTCTCGTATACCCCGCGCAGTACAAGTTTGTTTCACATTATCGATAACTACTCTCATTTTCGATAAACACATGTAATCGATAACAAAAAATCTTCAAATTTGGAAATTGTGAAAATTCTTTTAAACTTTTCGTATATCAAATTATCGATAACTATGGGATATTTCCGATATACACATGTAATCGATAACAAAAAATCTTCAAATTTGGAAATTGTGAAAATCCGTTTAGCCTTTTCGTAAACTATGGATAAATTAATGAAGTGTATTGAAATTTGTTATCAAAATCGGTTAAGAAACAACAAATCATCTGTTTTGACACTTTGCAGTTCGCAAAGTCTTAAAAGCTTAAAAGCCTGTCGACACTTCTGAAAAGCAAACAAAAGAGAAAGATATGTCGAGCAACAACAGCAACAACACTCACTGATTACAATGTTGGCAATGGCATTGGTATTGACGTTATAAATGATAATTAAAATGCATCAATTTATTAAGAGCTGTCGTTGTTTTTGCTTTTGCTGCCCGACCGTGTGAACAATGAGAGCAATAACGGCCATTTAATAAATATGCTCAATCAATGCAAGTTGACCTGCAACAACAACAACAATAGCAGCAGCAGCAGCAATAACAACTTGGGCGCGTTTAAAATATTTGCTTAATTAAAGTAATTATGGTTTCATATATATCATTTTGGGCTGTGAATTCTGGACTCGATACGTAATTACCATTTGCCATAAATTCAACATTTATTTTTAAATGTTATTAAGCGACTATTACACACACATTAACGAACAATAAAACACACACACACAAACACTGAAAATTTCCTAAAGTTAAAAAGAGAATTTAACTTTTTTTTTTTGTGGTTGTGTTTGTAACCGGATATTTGCTTAGCCAAGTTGTGGAGCTGGCTTAAATGCTCAAATGTAACTATATAAAGCACACAAAAGAGACAGAGAGAGAGTGAGAGAGAGAGACAGAGTGAATGAGACAACAACTACGATTACAGTGTGACAAGAGAATCCAACGGCAAAATGAATAATGTAAATACGCCAAGTGTACAAAGTTTTAATTGTTATCATGTTTTATCTGTGTTCAGCTTTTCACATGTGTGCATGTGTGTGTTTGCTTGTGTGTGTGTGTGTAGTTGTCATGCACTTATAGCCAAGATGTATCCATTCACGCCTGGCTAAGCTCTGCGTTGCGTATACGACACATTCCCCACACGGCTCGAAGCGTGTCTCTCTGACTGTTATGTATCCTCGCCCGTCTCTCTCTATCTCTCTGTGTGTGTGTGTGTGTGTGCTTTTGTATGGCATGACTATATATATATGGATCGGGTGTGGGCACAAAAAAGTTTTTCATTTTGCATATGCCTTTAAGCTGCACTTTCGCTTCACTGTCGAATTTCGACTCTGATGAGCTCAGTAAAAGAGATAAACAGACGAAAAAAGAAACAGAAAAAGCCCTGAAAATTTAGGAAATTTGAAATTGCTTTATGTATACGGAGAACTAAACTATACACATACTCAAATATTCAATTGATGAGTAAAAACAAAATTAAATTTAGTTTGACTTTGCTTTAGTTTCGGTTTTATTTCCAAATAGTATTGCTAACAATTATTGTTGGCTAAAACAATTAGTAAAAAACAAAAACAAAATGCTCTCAAGCCAAAGGATCAAGTTGATTGCTTAATGCTTGAAAACATGAGCAAAAGCATTTTTCGAAATAAGTTTTCACTTTATGCATATGTGTGTGTGAGTGTGTGTGTTGTCGATTTGCATTGCTATGCAAATATATTTATTTTGTGATTTTGATTTACTTTTTTTCTATATCGTATTTAAGGCAAGCATTTTACTTTTGCACTGCTTTCAAGCATGCAAATCTTGGACGAAAAAATATATTCTCTACGCATTTGTGGCACAAATTTTAAGTGATTTATGCTTGCCGCAATTGCCTTTGCGCTCAGACTCAACTCTGCTCAACGCACAAACCACTGAAAAATACCGAAGCACATACGATATTCTAGTGGTTGGGTGGTAACATATAAAGATAAACACACACACACACACACACAGATAGACAGACAGATGGACGGACACACACTTGTTTGTGGGGATTTGCATATTTATTTGGCAGGACTTTACTTATGCTACATTTTGTTGCACACAAAACTCAAGCAATTTTATTTGCCCAAAACTCAAATGCAGTCGAGCTCGAGTCCAAACTGTCCAAAGGGGCGTCCACAGTGTCCATCCGTTAAGTTTTGTTGCCGTTCACCATTGCTTCGTATAGATTTCTAAACAAATTGTTGTCCAAGTATTTGGTTTTAAAGTACTTTTGCTGTTTACACAATGTTTGTATGCGCGCGCGTGTGTGTGTGTGTGTGCGTGTCCTTATTTAAATGATAATAATTTCAGGCTTCTCCCTCGCTCCCTTTCTATCTCCCTCTCGCACTCTGTGACAAAAACAAACTAATTTTGTTTGGTCAAAACTCTTTTGTCTATATAAATAATGAAAATGTCATAACAAAAGTGTGTATGCGTGTGTGTGTGTGTGTTGTGTAGCTGGAACAACTCCTTCGTATCTGGCACTTTGTATCTGCAACTGCAAGATGTTTATGTAAATGACATTTGCTGCATGCCGCCTGCCACAGCCATCAGCTTGCCGCCTGCTTGCTTGCCTCTTGCAATGCCATCGAGTGCAGTATAAATATTTTACATAGATTTTACATAGCTGATTGAAGTCGTGCGCATATGTTAAGCCCACAGCTAAAGGCCGCATCATTATAATATATACATATATACATATATATATGTATATATACATATACATATATATATGTATATATATATATATGTTTGTATGTCAATCATAGATGAAATCATATCCAATCAAATCAATTTCAAAGTGCCTCACTATGCTAATGTTTTGCATCTATGCTCGCGGCATTTGCATTTTTGGGGGAAGAGGGGCGAACAGAAGCTTTATTGGCAGCACCAGCAGACACCTCCAGCAACAGCAACAACAACAATAATGACCACAACGAATAGCAATTAATAGCTAATTTAAAGCTTGCCTGTTAAAAAAATAGCAAAAAGTTGCCATTATTCATGATTATTTGTTTTATAGCTTAGGGGTCTTTCATCTTTGTCTACCTGACAGCATTAACACCCTGACCCACACACACAGACACACCCGCACACCACACATACATATGCAGAAAGAATGTATAAAAAAAAGGCGACGCCAGCAGGTTTTTGGGGCTGCAATTTTGTGGTGTTTAGCTGGGCGATAAAGTAATCGCCGCTATTTGGGTTTTATGGCTTAACCACACACACACACACATATGTGTATGTGTGTGCAGGTGTGAGTGTGTGCTTATGTGTGTATGTTTGTTTAGAGCCAGAGCTGAATTGCTTTATGCTATGAACAAGTTCCTTTAAGCCAATTTGTAATTACTTTAAAAATACCATACAAAAATTATAAAAAACTAATGAAAACTATTAATATATTTTTATTTGTGTTTTTTTTTTAATGAAAAAAGTTTTAAGCGAAATAAATATTAATTTCTAATTAATATAGTTTATAAAAATTTTAAATCAAATTTTTCTTTTTATTCTAATTTAACTTTCCCAAACAAAACTTTACCAAAATTCCTTGCTAAAATCAATAAAACCGTGCCAAAAACGCAAAAGAATATGTTTTGAGTCCATTTTGGAACTAAGTTCAGTGGATTGAACACAGCAACACTTCCGGAAGACAGCAACAGCCTTTGTTATAATCCTGCAGGACGAAGAACACACAGAAGTAGACCGCAGCAGAAGCTGCAGTTAAAGCTAAGAGCTGAAGTTAAAGGGGGTAGGCGTCATTTAGTCTGCGGTTAGATGTACCTACGTTTTACAGGTTTTTCCCATTCACATACTTACACACACACACAGACATGTCTATTATGTGCTGCTCTCTTTATTGTTGTTGTTGTTGTTGTTTTTTCGCGGTCTTTTTATTAGTATGTATTATTTTGGTGTTGTTGCACGGCTAACGTTCGCGTTGTTGCGGTTGCAGCACGTCCGTACGTGTTTATGGCGCGCATATCCGCAAATATGCAATCAGACTATAATCTACTTAATGTCTTTTTCCAGCACCAACAACAACAACAACAAGAAGAGCAGGCACACCTACACATACTACAAACGAAAACAGAAAAAGCAAGAAAGAGAATGTTATGAACAGCAAGAAAATATGCGCATGGAAAATGAAGTAATGCAGTTTGGGCATTTTAGCTTTGCGCCTTTGAGGCATATGCGGAATGTCGAATATGTGTCTGTGTGTGTGTGTGTGTGTGTGCGCGTGAGTGGGTGTTACTTACAACGCCATGTGTGGCATGTCCCTAACGGGAATTAGGCAAAATGTCATTTGATGAGCACTTTTTGAAAAGTGTTTTTTTTTTGTTTTACAATTTTATGCTGCCTACTTTTTTGGGCAGCTAACCAAGCGCAGAATGCTTTGAACTTGCTTTCTAGCTAATTCTTTAAAGAGACAACAATAAAAGTGCTACTGGCAACAAAGCGTCTAAAAAGACGCTGCAAAATATATATATATGTATTGCATATATACATTTTTTGCCTGTGGCGAGAGAACATTAGATATTGTTTTTGAGCTGCAGACAGACAGCGTTTTTTTTTTGTTGGTTTTCGTTTTTGTTTAGGAATTGTTTTTTGTGCTGTTCTATTCTGTTTTTGTTCATGTTCTGTTGTGTTGTCTGAGAAGGACTCGTTGGCTTGTTATTGTTCCTGTTGTTGTTTTTGTTGGCTATCACAATGCGCCGCCAAGTCGAAGTGCGGCTTGCAACAAAAGGCGCCCGCACACACAGAACAATTGAAACAATAAAACGGCTTTAAGAGGAAAACTGCAACGAGCACTAAACGTCCTGCAAAGGACAGCCTGAAGGGGAGTGGGGGTAGTTGGTTAGTTGATAAAAACTCCTGTTTAGCTTAAGATTGTTAAAAATGAGATAAGTATTGCAATTATATATGTCATCGGTATCAATATCACCATTGCTAACCCAACAGAAAAATCGGTTTATCGGTTTTAGTTAATATTTTAATAATCGAAATTACACGAGGATTAAGTTTCGAAATGTTTGCCTTAATCGATATCAGAATTGCATACAGTGTATAAATCTTAATCCCTCCAGCTATCGATATTGTTATCGGTATCGTTCTTATATTATATAGATATTGTGTGCATTGAAGAGGCTTTTAACAGTCGTATCCGTAATATCGATGGGTAGCTTGAAGTAACCATCGCGTCTCAAGGCACGCTCCTCATCATCGGCCACACCATAGATGTCCTCGATGGGCTGCATGACCTCCGACTCGTTGGGCAGGATCAGTTTCCGGGCATCCTTGCGAAAGACGGCCACTGCCTTGACCATGCTATGATGCGCCCGGGCAAAGTGCTGGACACTGAGACTCTTTCGCTTGGCGGCCAGCTTGCCCTGAATTCGATCGAGGCGGGCAACGAGACGCAGCAGAATGAATCTGGCATACCGATCCTTGATCTCCAGCAGGGTCAACTCCTGATCCCTTGGACTCAAGGGACGCGCGTAGGCGGCGATGATGAGGCCAACGAAAATGATATTTATCAGCAGGATAATCAGAAGGACGAGCAGCTGAAAGGAGTCCAAGTTGGCGAAGGAGCAGCAGGATGCACCCAGTTGCTGCCAGGACATCAGGTCAAAGTTGTGCACTTTCCACTCATAGTGCAGATAGCCAGTGAGCAATGCCATTAAACAACTGCACAAGGATATGCAAGGATAATGCAGATAGAAGATCTCATTGAACTGAGCACGCAGGCAACGCAATAAATGCATCTTGTAATCCCCCTTCTAGTCACTGGACATGCAATTCCGATGTTGTTTTGATTTTCTGTTGTTTTTTCCTGATTTTTGTTATTTTTGGTTGCCTAAAATTTGGACCGAAACGTTGGGGAAAATGAGTTATGTTGTACGGCATACTGAGTGAATGTTGTGTTCGGTGTGTTCCAAACCCGGTTTGACAGTTGGTATAAGTGCTACACCAGTTCGTGCGAACATTTTTCCCTGCAACCCTGTGGAAGCCGTTCCGGGCTTCGAACGCAACATGTTTGTGTTGGGGGTTCATACATGCTGCAACGCGCACAACTGCAACCGCCAACAAACTTGCTGCTTGTATAGCGATTTCCCCTCTTCAAACTCTGGCCGACAACTTTCAACTTGGCAACTTTCAAGTTGCAACTTACAAAAGGATAATTTCGCCAATCTCGACAACTTTTGCCACACGCGACTTTGAGTCGCTGATAAGGCAACCAAAAAAAAAAAAAGCGCTTGCCATTTTTCCCGTTTTATCTACCGACTCCCTCCCATTATTGTCCTTGCGACTTTTTCGTTTTCATTTCTTTTCTTTTTTTTTGCCTAAAGTCTTTGCAAAGTGCATGGAAAACTGCATTTGGTAGACGAGCCCGAAAAACTGGCAGCGGAAATATTCAAAAAATGTTGTTGTTGCGCGTGGGTGAAACAGCCTGAAGGCCAGTGAAGGTGTGGGTGAGAAAGACAGCAAGAAAGAGAGGGAGATAGAGACATACTGACAGTAACTGGGAACTGGGAACTGGTCTGCGGCGCGCTAATAAAAACGTAAAATTTAATGGTTACGGAAGGCACTAAAAAACAGGCTCACCAAAAACGAACTAAAAGTTGCCTTAACGAACACCAACCCAAACCCAAACCCATACCCATACCGACTCCCAACCTCACCCTCAACCTCAGACCAACTTACAAGCGAACGCTACGCTTCGGACTTGGGCGATAACCAAGCAACGAACCACAACCGCACACACCGAGCGCACGAAGAGTGAAGAGTGAAAAGCGAGCAGAGCAAAGAGGGACTGAGCGATGGTAAAACTGTAACTACGCCAACGCTAGCGTCGCCGCCGTCGACGCAGTGGAGCGCCCATCCGTGCACGTCAAACGCAGACAACTTGAAAAATGTAGAGACAGCGCCGCAGTCGCAGTCGCAGTCGCAATTGCAGTTGAAACACGCCAAAAAATATGCAAAAGTTAAAATAAAACAGACGTAATCGGACAGTGGGTATGAAGCGGGGCAGCGGGCACAGAGGACAACCGTTCGACATTTGATGTTATAGGTTCTTTTTCTTTCTTTCTTTTCCCTTTTATTTTGTGTTTTCTGTTGTTTGGCAATAGTTTCGCTTCTTGCACTTTGCGTTGTATCTTTTTTTATTATTTATTTTCGCTGCTTGCTTCTGTTTCGTTTATTTTTTTTTGTATTGCACCAGCCGTTGTCCACTTGACAGCAAACAGCCTATGGCAGTTTTGTTGTAGCTGTCGTTTTGTAGATACCCTGTAATTGGAGAAGAGGCTTGGCTGTCATACAACGTAGCTCGAACTTCGAACTGATCTTCTTGTTGTCAAGATCTGTCATACTGTAGCGGTCTGTTATACAAAGTCTCAAAAGACATGTTGCATTAGTTTCTCTTACTTTAAATGTGATGTACGAGCTTTTTAATTTAAAGAACACAGACATAAATCAGTTCGTTTTGGCCAATTTTTCACATAAATATTTTATGAATAATTTATTTTTAAAAAATACAATTAGAAGCATTTTTGAAGTGTGCATAAATATTTCTACGTTTATCTATACACGAGTGCAATATTTCGGCAACATTTCTGTTTATCTAGCACATTTGATTTGTTTTTTATCTTTGTTGTTGTTGTTCGTGTTGATTTTGCGGATGCAGCCAACTATATTGATTTAATTTAAATTGACAAACTACATTTTTTTCTTATACTATGTAGTTGTTGGGATAAATGCGTGTGTATAACAATTTTTATTTGTGAGTTTTCTTGCGTTTGATTTGTGTTCAATAAACTGCAATATGCGCTTTAACTATATTTTCTGTGTGTGTGTGTGTGTGTGTTGGCAATGCCGTTGGGCATATTGAGTTGAAAAGTTAGATTGGCGCAGTGTGGCTGACAAAGTTCGATGGAGGTGTCTAACGGGCAACAGCTAACCCAATGGACAGCAATTTGTGCCGCTAAACGAACTGACAAAGCGACCAAATGTGGGCGTAAAAGGCCGGACAGCCCAAAAAATACATAAAGTGTTTAGTTCTAGGGGGGGTTGTGGTGAGAGGGGACGGTTCTGCGCTTGTGTCTGCAGCTGTAATTAGGTTTGTCGGCTTTGTTCGAAGGGCGCACTCAAACAAAACGCGCAGCAAAGCGGCACAGTTACAGCTACACACACACACACTTACATACATTTGCATTTGCATTTACCGTTGCACCAGTTACAGTTACAAAATTGCAGCGTCAGCGCCCAAAATCGAAAAATGTATACTGCAAATAATTCACAATTGCATTCGCTGCTTTATTGCGTTTTACTGGGCCGTCAACTCTCTGCCTCTGCCTCTGTCGCTGCCGCTACCGCTAACGCTGCTTGCTCTACTGCTTTGGTTCAACTGTCGATGCGGAAATGTTTGCCTTGTTTACATCGCAGTGCATAAATTTGCAATTGCACGCACACGCACACACACACAAACGCAACGGCGCGTGCATTAGTCGAAACGATGGGGCATTTGGGTAGAGGTCGGGGGTGACGTCGCCATATATTGACTCAACGGCTGTGCGCCTCTCCAAATTAGTAGAGTTTCGGTTGCAGCGAAACGAAAAAAAAAGAAGCGAAATCTGCATTGGACGGACAACAAATTTGAGTGTAGCTAACAGCATTTTCAAGTTTTATCGTTACGTGTTGTTCAATGCGTGTGTGTGTGTGTGTAAGTGTGTGTGTGCTGCCATTGTGTCCTTGGCCCAGCCCTGACTGTCTGTCTGTAACCCAGCCCGTCCCAACTCAAACCGTTCTCGTCTATTTAGCTGGCTGCATACAAAATTCACATAAATTGTCATGTTGCTCCCAACCAACAACGACACCAACGACAACAACAACAACAAATGGCTCCATGGCCATGTTGCCGTAGCATATTTATATTGATTTTCGCGCCCCGCACTTAGTACAACGCTAAAGTGGGGCGTTGGTGGTGGGGTTGTCGCGGGGTGAAGGGTGTGCTGCCAGTTTGTTGTTATGTACTTTGGCTTTTCAATTTTGGTGCGCCTGAGACTCGTTTCCATTGTGTTGTTGTTATTGTTGTTGTTGCTGTTTTTATACAGCTGCTGCGGCAGTTGCCTGTGTTGCATGTGTTTTTGTGGGTGCACAATAAATTGAGCCGAAATTGCATCAGCGAAATTAACAGTTTCGCGTGCGTTAATAGACTTTTGCCAACCGCAGTTGCCGTCACAGTCGCTGCCTCAGTCGCTGTCGCAGTCGCAATCGCTGCTAGCGTCGCTTTCATACAATTTACGATAGTTTGGGTTTTGGGGGAGATCCTTGTGAATGAGCAGTGTTTTTGGGGTGTTGCGCCTCGTTGAACATAGTTTGCGATATCATCTAATCTCTTTGGCACAATTTTCGAAAACTCCAAAATAGGAATTTCAATTGAAATCGATTTATGAACTGTTGAATTCTTCTATATTTAGTTAGCATATTTCCCATTTTAATCGTGTTCAGCTCATAAAAAACAATCATGATACAAATTCAGTCGAATTAAGATTTTGCTGTTAAATAGTTTTTATATTATTTAAGTTATTAAACTTATAGTATTTTTATTGCTTTGAGCAAGTTTTTGACTAGTTTTTCCTTGAGCAACATTCTAAAAAACTTAGAAATTTATTAATTTAATGCATTTCCCTTTACAACTCGCAGCAATAAGTCAAGTTAATAGAATTTTCCGCACACAAATTGTTAATATTCCTATTGCCTCATTAGGCAACTTCAAACTTTGCGGCATTTGCATGGGCAATTAATTATGGTGGAGGGGGTTCCACATAAAAGTGACCAAGTTGAGAGTGCGGCAAGTGCAAGAGGAACTTGTAGAAATTTTAATGTTGCAAGCATCTCTGCGTCTAACAATAAGTAAAAGCACACTTACTTAGTTACAGCAGAAGCAGACAAAGCTTTTGACTTTGCCACAAGAGGAAGAGAGGTGGCAGAG
The DNA here is from genome assembly GCA_035044485.1 of Scaptomyza reducta. Classification (NCBI taxonomy): domain Eukaryota; kingdom Metazoa; phylum Arthropoda; class Insecta; order Diptera; family Drosophilidae; genus Scaptomyza; species Scaptomyza reducta. The sequence goes on along the minus strand of JAWNNV010000191.1, from coordinate 2,100,888 downwards.
AGTGGAGGAGAAGTGTTGGGTTTTTGGTTGCAATCGGCAATGTGTCGCATTTGTAGTCAGACATAATTGTTAATTACCCGAAACCATTACCACATTAAAGGCCATAAAATGCAACACTAATTGCTTTGCGCCAGCACAACTTCAAACCCCATCCACCCCCTTGCCCCTTGGCAGTTACTCTTGACACAACATTTTCTATTTGATTATGCAGCCAATGTGCTCTTTGTTTGTATGTATGTTTGTGTGTATATGTTTAATGTTTGCATGTAACGTAACGTATGCACTGGGCCAACAATACATACTTTTGACTTGGCCAGAAGCAACCATAGGCGTGAGTGACGGGGGGGAGAGGAGAGTGTGGTAAGTTCACATGCCAAGCAAACATTCCCATTCAGAGTCAAACTGAGCGAATGTGTGTGGCATGTGATTAATATTTCAAAATTACACTGACATGCAGAGTGTCAACTCGATTTGAGGCATGCTGCCGCTGCTGGCACTTGCCACGCCCACATTCAACCACATGGCACACAAAGCGCCAACAGCCGCTGCAGAAAAATTGTTGTAAACGTTTTGCAACAAAGAACTGGCGACATTGCCCCATTTGTTATACCACAGTGTGTGTATGTGTGTGTGTGTGCAAAAGGTAGGCGTAAAAATCGTGTCTTAAGTGAAATATTTATCAGCCAACGCTTCGAGTCACGCGGACACAGCACGCGATTACCACTAATTGAAATTACCCCTAGAAAAAAAAACAAACAAATAAACACTAAAGAGCCGAAGTGAAGCTTGGCAAAGTTAAGTTTTGCTGTGGGCGTAGCGTGTGCAATTAAACAATTATAACGTTAACGAACGGAGACATGAACGTTTAAATGAAACAATAAGGGGCTTAAGCCAAGAGTTTGGCAACATGTATTTAAAGTGCTACTCAGATTTATCCATTCAGTTCACCAACATTATAGTTTTTTATATTTTGTGAGAATTTTTATTCAGTTTGGTATTTCGAATAGAAAGCGCCAACTTTCAGTGTGACCAGCTATCGTTACATGCAAAATACCAAAGCCTAGGATGTACACAAATCAATCGATAGGCAGGACCATTTATAACGTTTACTAACACTGGCTGCCGCTTTAAGTTAAATTCAAATTTTCAAAGCAAAACTAACATCCATTAAACTATGGGAATTCATGGCAACATTAGTGGAAAAATTACTTACCAAATATCAATACCATAGATATTGTTGTTGTTTGTTTTTAATATAAACAGTCTTAAGTGACATCAGTCTGTAAAAAGCAATCAACATAGAAAGTTTTCATCGCAACTAGCGGTTATTTTGCATCGAAGGACTTTTCGCCCAGCTGGTTTTGATTAATAAAGTTGCCGTTACCCATTGAGTACAAACAAAACGCTACAAGTTCATTTTAAACCACATTCAATGTAAATATGTATTTGCTGTTATGGCATATTTGTAGTACAATCAATGCATATGTATATGTATGTATGCAAGCTGCCTGCTTAAACATAACGCTGTTTATTAAATATGTAGTTTAGTTTAGCATTTCATATAGTATGATATAAAGTTTTGTTTGCCTCGGCTTTCCGAATGCATCCGTAGTTGAGAATAGCTATTGTGAGTAACTGCATATATGTATGTATGTATATTGCATAAAGGACATGCCGAAGTTTACATAGAGTTTTAGCTAACTTAATTTCATAGAGTATTTAAGAGTTAAAGGTGTTTTTTTCTTTTTTTGCTTTTCATTTTCATCAGTGTAAATACATAATTGAAAATAGTTGTTGTATTTAACATTAAAGTTTGGTTTGTTTGGTGTGAAGGTTTTAAAACTTAACGGTAGGCATAACACTTAACGATATACATAATAATAAAACAGAAGTCTCAATAAATACAATAAATAGTTTTTCGTTTAGGTAAATTGAGTGATTGTTTTTCATTAATGGGGTTTGGTTCAATCTAGATGTTTTGTTTGCTTTTGGGCAATAATGCCACTATATATATATGTATATCATATTGTATTTCCACTAACAGCGCGATTATAATATTATATGTATGTATATATATATATAAGAATTCTTCTTCACGACGGGCTCAAGTCAACGACGTGTTGGACAAATCTCAATGTAGCATGATTTTGCTTTGAACATTGCGGGGATTTTTACGCGGGGGGTTTTCTTTTTTATCTTAAGGACCTTCTCGCCGTTCGTCCTTACCAAAAATAAAGTATGCACTTGTATACTTATATATAAGTATGTATATGTTGTATTCATGTATATATATTATTATTATTATTATTCATTATTTTGTAGGCTATCAAAATGCTCACACAATGCATCTACCCAAATCCTAAATGCGAGCTAACTTTTGTAAAAAATTATACAAACCCCAAAACTTGGGGCGCTTCGTTCCCTAACCTTCCTCCTTTTGCTCCCTTTCGAATTCCAATTTACATACAAACGGCTTATACATTTTTTTGATGTTTTAGCCACGCGTCCTGCTCTCTCGCTCTCGCTCTCACTCTTCCTCTCTCTTTCATCAATAGCCAAAAATTTGTTTGCCAATCATTCATTTTTGTTGCAGTTTGCCTTGTTTTCTTTATGCGTTTTCTCTTTTTTTTTTTTGGTGAGCTTTTGTTATCCTTGTTGGTTATTTGTGTGGGGTTATTTTGTTTCCTTTTGTGCAAGTTTTCATTGTGGCGAACAAAATTACATGTTCCTGCATTGAGCACAAACGGATCGAGCCTTTGTATTGTCACGAACAAAATCATGCACATTGAATTTTCCATCATCACCATGGTCGTAGCCGCGGCACTTCAGTTGCCTAAAAGGACGATAAAGAGAAGGATTATAAGTTTAATTTTTGGGTAAAACTATTACAGAGCGAAGTTTACTTTAAACTGAAGAGTATTCAAGAACTAAAGCAGTAATAAACCACTTTCTAGTTGAAGAAATTAAAACAAGGTCTTCGAAATGCAATTTCAAAATTTAATGACCACTCAAGGCAACTATAAACTGACAAAAGAGCTCAAAGCAACGTGCACAAACAGAGATTAGAAAGAAGGATTTTTATTGGCAATCTCGTCGTAGAACACGCCGAGTGCATTTCAATAAAACGACATAAATCGTACACGAAAATGTTAACTTTGAGCCATTTTATGGGTTGGAAGTTGAAGTTGAAGTGTTTCACCTTGCGACCGCTGTAAAAGCGAGCTCCACGTTGAGTCCTGTCTTTGCCGACGTCTCCATAAATGGTACATTGTGCTCACGTCCCAAACGTTCGCCGTCCTCGCGCTTCACCTGTCGCTCACTGCTGCTGCAATCGGCCTTGTTGCCTGTGTGGTGGACGATAGGAAAGTTATAAAAGCGCATTTCAAAATGTCGATTAAAGTTTGAAACGTTTTCACGGCTAATTCGATTAAATGGAGGCTGACCTGACTTTAATTGAATCAACCCGAAAGCCGTGCTTGCCTTTGAGTGAAAACTCACCAATTAAAACGATAACCACGTCCTCCTGCGCGTACTCGCGTATTTCGCCCAGCCAGGCGCGTATGTTGTCGAACGTGGTCTTATTGGTAACATCATAGAGCAGCAGCAGGGCTATGCGAAACAAAGTATTTGCTAAATAAACCAACAAACACACAATGCAAACTCAATATTCTGGCAGCTCTCACTCACCGTGCGCATCGCGATAATATGCGTGCGTAACGCTACGGAAACGCTCCTGTCCGGCCGTGTCCCAGATTTGCAGTTTGACGCGTGTGCCATCGACAACAACAACTTTATTCTGCGGAATCGAGGATATTTGTGTGTTTGTTGGGTATACATGTGTGTGCGTTTGTGTTTTATAAAAATAGTATAATAGCATGGTTGCCATGATCGCAAAATGGAAATTCATTTACAAGTGTGTAAGTTGTGTGTGTGTGTGTGTGTGTGTGTGTGTGTGTGTGTGTGTGTGTTTGTGTGTGTGTGTGTGTGTGTGGAGAAACCTTACGTTGGATTCTCATATGATTTTATTAAATACTTTTACTCTGTGGTTACATTACGTATACGCAACCAAACATAACATGCAAACAAAATAACCGCAATAAAACTGCAGACACATCAAGTAGTACTACAGAAAATACACAAAGTAATACAATTACCGGTAGGAATTCAACCCTTGGCCACTCAGACAGTCGTCCCTCAATATAACGAATATGTGGGTGTTTTGACTGTATGTGTGTGTGTGTACAAAACAAACAGCTTTTACATGTTATCAGCATAAACGCCAAGATTTGTAGCCAAGCAAACAAAAACTCACTTGGGCTACGTTGAATACAATTTACTGATGAAAATTCATTTAGTAAATAGATACACACACACATACACACAGAAGTGAAAACGGTCTGTAGATAAATAATACATGCAAACATAAACATATTTGTGTCTATCAAGGTTATTGACTGCATGATAAATTGAAGGTTCAAAAGTGGTTAATAATATGCTTTGACATTCAATTTGAATATGCACTCAATAAATGCTATGCAAATACAATTATAGAAACGCAAACCAATCAAAATTCAATTCAAACCAATCAATAATCATTTTACACTTATTAGAACGGATTTTGTTGGCTAATTACACAATGTTAACACTTTTGTTCATGCTTGGATATTGATATAAATACGTAACAGAATGTATTTCTTGCCTTCTAGGCAACAAATCCAAGAAGATGAGCCCTCAAAAGCTTGAGCTGGCAAACAAAGAGGCGGAGAGAGAGAGAGGGGGAGGAGTAAACTATGCCAGGAAGAAACATGCAAAGGGACGCAAAAGAGCTCAACAAAAACACAAAGAAGACAATTCAAGTGGCTTAAACTAATGGCGCTGACATGGCGAAAGACTTGATGGATTATTGTCGTTTAATAAATGTGGCATGCGGCATGTGGCATGGCCGGCGGCAATTTGCACGTTTAATAAAAACCTCCAGAAATTGAAACAAAAAAAAAAAACACACTCAACAATAAAAAGCATAATAAAACATAGCAACTCATATATGTAGTGTATGTCAACAAGTGTACACACACACACACACAAAGGGAGACTAAACCATCAACAAGTCCTTTTTGAAGTTCATAAGCTTTTTAATAAATAGCCCCAAAAGAACTATTACCGCAGCAACGCCGACCAACTCTTAGGGCCGAAAGGTCTTTAGGGATATGTATGAATGGATGTGTGTGTGTGTGTGTGTGTGTGCGTGGTTGGGGAACATGGAGCCGGGAGGGCTGAACACGAGTTAAGCTGGCGGGAAAATATTTTACCAAAGTGAAGCGCCACAGCAGCTGGGGAAAACATGAAAACCACAGAACAAACAGACAAATAAAAGCACAAAAAAAATAAAAATACATTGCGAAGAGTCAATAAACGACACAAAGATACCCTGCAGTTAGGGTATATAACAAATATACACAGAGTAAACTTATTCCATTTCAGATTTTATAAGGTTAATATTTAAACATAAACATTGATTACAGCGTTTAACACATAGTAAAAGAAGCTGCGATGCGAAAAACTTAGATGTAAGGGGTACACCAAGAAGTAAGATAAGCACACACACACAAACACACATACACACAGGGATGAAAAAACTTGATGTGTAAGTAGGTGAAAATCTGATTCAGAGCCTTGACAACTGTTGACAGCTTACAGACATTTAACACAGGGAAAACAGTTAAACAAAGGAAGACAGAAACAAACACACAGACAGAGCAAGTACGTGAAAGTGATAGACAGAGAGGAGGGGAAGAGAGAGAGAGAGAGAGAGAGAGACAGAGTGATGGAGAGATATACACACTTACAACAACAAATAGTTAATATACAACAATAATATATCATTAACAACAACAACATCAAGATGAACACCGAGAGAGAAACAGAGAGAGAGGAAGAGAGAGAGAAATCGCTTACCCTAAAATCAATGCCAACGGTGCTCAAGAAATAGCTTTGCGCATAGCGACCATCGCGAAATCGAATCAAAAGCGATGTTTTGCCCACTCCCGAATCGCCCAGCATTATGACCTGGCCAACAACAACAACAAAAAGCAACAGTTATGCATGAGTATATGTGCGTGTGCATGGGTGTGTGTGTATGAGCGTTTTAATGAAGAGAAATACATTGAATATTATACAAAAATAATTTATGTGTTGAATGTAAATGTTTTTTTTTCTGTTCCATTCTGTGTGTGTTTGTAGAAGCGCAATAATTTATGCGAGCTCATAATGTATAATATTAATATGATATATATATATTATGATGTATAGCAGCCGACTTGATATACATATATATTTAATGCATAGCTTAGCAGTGTCCCAAAAAAAAAAAACAAGAAAAAATTTTGCCGAAGTATTTGTTTTTGATTTTCACGCTATTATTTTGTTTTTCGTTGACAGCTTGACACAATTAGATGTTAGCCCTGTTTGCCATTTTGGCAATTAAAACGCAAATGTTCTAGCAGGACCTTGAGCAGAGCGAGAAACCCTAATATGTCTGGCATGTAAATGCCTAAATTAAATGAATAAATTGAAAATTCATACAATATTAGATTAGGTTTGTTTAAATACAAACTCCGTTTGTGACTTTCCTTGTTTAACTTGCAAATAACAATGACAAAAGATTTTGTGTGCTCAAGCGTTCAAAGAGTTTTGATAATTGAAAAGAGCGTTTGATGACAGACAGCTTAACTTGACTGCATGCCTCATAACATATTTAATACTGCCAACCAAACAGCTTTATTACGTATACGACATCGGGCACAAGTTGCCCTTAATGCTTGACTGCCAGATAAGCCGAAATCCTTCTTTTTCCCCGTTCTTGCTAGTTTTTTTTTTAAATACGGTTCGTGTACTACTTGATTAATGGCATAACGTTGCCCACACAAGCTTAAGCAAAGCTAATTGCGGGCCCCTCAACAAATAGCACAACTAATTTGCGTATTTTAAATCACAAAGCAACCGCAGAGAGCTTTACAATTTAACGCGGTGAGCACACGCGACGTATACGCAATGGCTAATCTCCAGCAAGTATTTACGTGCAGTGTGCTAAACGAATGATAAACTAAATCGAGCTACTCGTTTAGTAGTTTTAAGTGACTTAATACTGAAGCGCATTAAACTGAAGTCCCAGAAAGGAACTGAACTCTTAAAGGCAGCGATTACGACTTTTGATTGCCTTTGGATTATTGCTATAAGTCAGCTGCAAGTACATTGAAGCTTCGTTACGCTGCGTTCTCACAGTTCTTGTTGCCCATATTTATTACTTTTTTTTATGTCTGCGCGCCCGGGGAAGGAAGTCATAATTCAAGTGTATGGCGCTAATGAAAAGCATAAAGCACAAAACTGGGGCAGCCTGGGGATAACCTACATTTGTTGCTGTTGTTGCTGTTGCTGTTGCTGAAGGACACACACAACACGTTAGGTTGGAATAACTGCGTCATGTTGACAAGTCAAGAAAAGGAAAATTAAAAATGTGCTAAGTGCCTTTGTTCTGTTTGTTTGTTGATCAAGTTGATTCAGTTGTTATTGTTGTTTTAAATTCTTTTTGTCGCACTTACGCATTTGATTGAGTTTTATGACTTTATTTTTGAGCTGCTTATGCAAATCGCCCAAACTAAAGCCAAGACGAAGAGAGTCGTAAAAAACAAACACATAAAACGCACAATGCGTAAATTCATTTGTGGCTCAAACGAAGTTTGTTGTTGCTGTTTTTGTTTCGGATATTCAACAGAATATTGATCTGCTTTCGAATATAGAGCGTCTTTTGAATGGAATTTTAAGTGTGTGTGAATTTCGTGTCAATTTTTGATATGCTATTTGTCGTTGTGTGTGTTGGTGTGCATTGTGTGTTGTACCTTGCCCATTATATCAAAATCCTCTTCATCGTCTGTCTGTCCGGGCGTTGAGGATATCATGCGTATCAATGCGCGTCCTGCGTTTTTGCAGAGTGTGGCACCAGCGCCCTCATTGCCAGGCCCAGCATCACAAGCAGCAGCAGCTTCGCCGCCCGCAGCGCCTCCACCTTCGCCACCACCACCAGCTCCAACTCCACCTGTATCCAGCAATGGCTGCTGTTCGGCAGCTGCTGCGGCTCGCATGCTGTTCAAAAACCGACTGCCGAAACCATTACCAACTGTTGGCTGCTGCTGTTGAGATTGCTGCTGTGCCTGCTGCTGTTGCTGCTGCTGTTGCTGCTGCTGTTGCTGCAGATGCTCACGATACAAATGCGATGGACTCATGTATTCCGGGAGCAATGGCTGGTGTGATATCGATTGCTGTCGCTGATGCACAATGACGCTGGGTCGCCGTTTGGGATAGCTATCATCATCCGAATCATCCGAAGCAATGCCATTGATCTTGTCGAGCGTTTTCACTGGCAGCTGGCCAGGTGTAATGTGCTGCCAGGTGGGCTTCACCAGCGACTCGCGACGTGCTGTTGGCGAGCCATAGCTAACAGTTTTATCAAGCGATGACTTCCTGGCTGCTCCAGTGCTTGTGCCCGCAATGGAATCGCTGCGATAACGTGTTTGTTGGCGTCGCATCTTTCAAACCGCAATCTTTAACAACTGCTATAAAGCCAAAGAAAATGTAACGGCTGTGCCAAATTGGCATGAGTCGTTATCAAACACGACGAAAAATCAATAAACTAACTGTTACACATAATAATCATCAGCATCAGCATCGACATATTGACAGGACCAACATAAAACAACCCCCAAATAAACTTGAAACTCAACTCAATCCTTCAAACCTTCAACTCTCATAACTCTCGCACAAATCTGGGCAGGAAAAAGTTTCTTTGTGGCAGGGCCATAAAGCAAAAGGCAAAACTTTTGCCCCAAAACTCATTAAAAACTATAAAGTAAAGATACTACAGAAACAAGAAGTGAGCAAATATATGTACATATATATATATATGTGCGTAAAAAAGAATAACGCAATTATGTATAGATCAACATCATAATGAAGCTTAGAATTTAATTAGCTTGGAAGCAATGTGTATAATTTACTTTTGGGGCCACTTTTAGAAACAAATTATAAATTCAAATTCACAAACACGAAACTTTAAAAAGTAAGGCCCGTTAGGCAACGCACAGGTGCACACAGGTGCAAATTGAATGTAATTGCCTTGCCAACGACAGGGTCGAAACCTAACCGAAACGAACGAAACTGAACCGCACAAGCTTTGCGTCCCCGTGGGCCACAAATGGCTGCCATTGTCGTTGACAACGAAAACACAAACGAACACCCACACACACACACACACACATAGACACAAACACAAGCATGCTGGATTAGAGTAGGTTGGCAAACACTAACTGGATTATAGTATGGGGCCACATTCTGCGACCAAACCGCAAAAGCCAACCAAACCAGTTCGCCTTCCAGAAACATTGGTATGTTAATGAGGAAATGAAAAGGATTCACCCATAAGCACCAGCAAATTCCGCCACATGATTAACCTTCATGCATATAAACGCACACAACGGAGCTAAATGTTGTTTTGGGAATTCCAGCAATACGATTTAACAAATCTGTTGCATATGTTTGGTACACGATAACTTACAATCATGTTCTACTTTGTACTTTCGTTGGCAGTTTGGAGAAAAGACTCGTTCAGCTGACCATTAATTAGGTCCTTTTGATTTAAATCTTTCAAATAAATGCATTCACTAACAAGCCTAAATTGAATTCAGACCTTAAGTTCCTTGTCCATGGGATTTAACTGCTTCTTACAATCAGCATTAGCAATAAGTCATAATACATAATTTATTTATTATGTTCACCTGTTGACAGTTAATTCATAACCACTGCTTAATCACCCAATCAAAGCTTCTGTCTTTTTGTCTGGACAACTTGTTAAATATTCAACATGCACACTTCGTATTGTGTCCAACGAATCCTTTCACACAGAGCATATGACGCATATAAGCAGAAATTCCTTGATTTGTCTGGGCAAAGCAGGCAAACAGCATTGACGTTTCACCTTAATGTTATGTGGGAGTATTTTGAATGTCTTAAGCGCAGACATTAAAAAACGTTTTAGGCGGCAGCCAAGCAAGCAAAACTTTCGTTTTCTTTTACCTTTTCGTTTTGTTTGTTTGTCTGGAAGTTTGCCGTCTGGGTAATTGTGCTGAAGTTAAATATAACTGCCCGCCTGCTGCTGCTGCGTGTCTTTAAACGAAGTTCATTGGCTGGCCCGCTTGTGCGTAGACTTAAAGATAAGACTTTAAGACCTTAAGACCACTCGTCATGTGATTGGCCACAGTGATAAGACCAGGGCTCAGGCAAAGCAAACACTCGTGCTATGTAATTGGAAAGCGGATATCACTTGAAGCGTCCTTGAAGCACAGGACACGTTATTTAAAGTATACATTACCAACAATAAGAGTTTCAAAATATGTCTCATATAATTAATGTTTTTAGCAAAATGAATTTGATATCGATTTTATGAGTATTGTCAAATTTCTTTGCGTTCCGGGAATCAAAGGAGGCATAAAATAAATGCTTTTTAAATTTTAAATTGTATTACTTTAAGTCGTATCCTTTTTTGTTAAAAGAAGAAAAGGTCGACCTTTTTAGCTGGTTCTGGTCACCTTTTGTAGCTTGTCTGCATTCAATTCAAATAAGTGTATGTAATCAACTTTTGCATTGACAATCTATTTTAGCTGATAAGAAAAGTTTTTAATTGGGTTGTCAGCGTGTATTTTTTCTGGAGACATCGAAAGCAGACACTTTTTGCAAATCAAATCATGCCTTTGAAACATTGCTCTTGAGTAATTACATCGAATGTTACGTACAAAATCCAATGGACCCTTCGATTACGGTCAATTTAACACACACGCAAACACACACATACATTAGCATCACAAGAAGAAACAAGTAAGAAGGCTCGAGTCGAGAAATGCCGACTGGACGATACCCTGAACCCTATACTTAACGCGTACAGGCAGTGCTTTCAAGTTTGTGTATACTGCATGCTTCACTTAACTTCAATCTTACACATCTCCGGTGCTTATCAACCGATTTCAATAAAAATTTCGCAATTTGTCTTTATTTCGTTTAATGTTTCAAACGTCGTCTCAAAGTTTTGCAAAGTCAAGATTTTGTTGTTATCGATCACATGTGTATATCGGAAACGGGAAAAGTTATCGAAAATTTGAAACAAACTTGCACTGTATAAAGATTAGCCGAGCTTATGTACCAAATTTAGAGTCTCTAGCTCTAATACTCTCTGAGTTCATACATACAGATGGAAGGACATGACTATATCAACTCCATTGTTGATGCTGATCAATAATATATATACTTTATGGGGTCGGAGATGCTTCCCTCTGTCTGTTACATTCTTTTGCATTAAACCAGTATACCCTTTTTACCCATGCTCAGTAGGTTGAGGGTATAAATAACGAAGCACGCGCAGCAGTTGGTTGTATCTATGTACGTCAAAGGCTTTTGTGAAATACTGTCATAAGGACACAGTAAGAATAGAGCACCCACACCTTGTCAACACACACACACACACACACACAACCCACACGCACATTCAATCATGCGCTCAATCACGCAGATAAAATGAAGGCGCATCCAACATACAATGGCCTCGTGATTGCACAGGGACAGCGTTAGGGAAACGCACCAATTTCCTTGTTTTCTTGTAGGTGTATGTGTGTGTGTGTGGTGGTAACTACGATTTTAACATGAAATAGGCGAGCCCATCAATGTAAAAACGTTATTCTACGTCATTTTGTATTATTCTCCAGGAAGTCCTTGCTGCACAGGACAGCAACAGAGACAGTGAAAGAGAGAACGAAGCAGAGAAAGTGAAGTAGCGAATGCCTCCGCAAAGATTTTGTTTTTGTAATCGGCTTAAATTGCATTTATCAGCATCGTCATCCTGGCACGTGTACAGCTAAATCTCCTTGCAGCAACCTCTTCCAGGTACTTAACAGCCGCAAGTGGAACAAATTGCAGTCGAAGCAGCTTAGTGTTTCTCCAGAAACAGGACCACTGCACAAATTGACCTTCGGACACAGTAAATGCACATGAACACAGAAGTGTATAATTAAAACGCATTTGAGTAAGATAAATGCGCTCAAGAACAAGAGCAGAAATGGCTAGTCAATGTGTTGACCACAAATATATTGGATTTCATGCTTTTTGAACTATTAGTGGGATTAAGATCCAGTGTCGTTAATTGTCCAGGTTTAAATGCACATAATTGAATGAGTAAAAGGATTGTGCAAGAATCTTTAGAACTACGAAGACACTAAAGTAAGTATGATTGAATTGATAGTAAAATGTTGTCATAAATATTACAAAAAAATTGCGTTGATTCAAAAATGTACTTAAGAAATACAGAATATGAATATTTGACTGTAATTAAAGTTATTAACGCCAAAAAAATACTTAAAACATTACTGTTCTAAGCAATAAACGATAATTTAGTAATCTAGCTATTCGATTTCTTGGATATTAAAACTAAATACAGACGAGAACTTGTCAAGCTTTTGATGAATATTTTTGAGGTAAATTATGCAATAATCAATGATAACAAAAAACATTCGTGGTAGAAAAAAGTATAATTATTTCTTTATATTACTAAGAACTAAATCAATCAGAGGTCCTTTTTATATTTCACCCATAGATAATAAATTTAAAAACTAATTAATTAGCATTTCAGTCTTTAACAAGCAAAAATCAATTTCAGTATCAGTTTGCCCGCTTTCACTTATTTTTAAACGCACAAAGCCTTCTCAATTTAGCCAGACAGCGAAGTACACACACACACACACACAGACTCACAAAGAGGTAACGCACACACCCGTACAAAGTACCCTCTGGCAGGAAAGCCACCAAAATAGCTGGAAACCGTTGCAATTTGCACAAAAGTTGTACGCTTCACGTGAAGCGCTCAAAAGTATGCTATAAAACGAGCTACTTCCGATACGGGGCTTATGTGAGTGGCCTTTGTGCGGGTGTGTGTGTGTGTGTGTCTGCTTCAGACATTAAAAGAAGCTTCGCGCACAGACAAAACAGTTCAAAGCTTTCACTTTCAATTTACTTCTTTTTTTTGAAGAAGAACGCAAACAATTTGATTTAAAACTGTGCACAAAAACCGAAATTCGTATGGGGATGTTTCTGTTAAATATTGTTTTTTGCTTTGATGAAATGCGCGCGCGTTTCCAATCGAAGCGCCAGCAGCAGCGCACAAAACTAAACTGAGCACGCAGCGATTGGCATTAGCAGCAGCAGCAGCAGTAGACGCAATATATGTGTATCCCAGCATCCCAGCGCAAGGTCCTTCAGTCTATGGCCGAGTCAAGTTCGTGCAGCTTCGGCATTTTTGGCTTTGTCACAACACGGCAGCCCTGGCCTAGAAATGCGACCAGCCAATGTCGAGCACGCGCCAGAAGTGTGTCCCAAAGGCAGCCCCTCATCATCACAGTGTGCGTGTAGTGATGTGTCGTGTATATGTATTTGCGCATACTCTGTGTAGGGCCTTGCAACCTACTACATAAATGTGGAGCAGGGCGGTTGGGCAGAAATATAACTGTTGCACTTGAACTTCATTGCCTTGACGGCCGTCGTGGCTTGTGACTCGTGTCGTGTGGCTGTTGCGAGCTGTGAAAGTGAAAGCCGGCAACAGGTTGTGGTTGGGGTTGGGGTTGACAAATGCCTGAACAAATATGTGCTGCCTACTTCAAGGCGCGCTCGGATAAGAGTTTAAGGAAATATCTGTTAAACTTCGCACCAAACTTATTATATCAAATTTCGCGTACAATTTCAACTTTTGATTCGATAAACGTTACTTTAACTTTATTCCGATAAAGAACTTGTCGTTGAAACAGTTAAAGATAATTAAACACTTTATTACACTGGACAGATTTAAGCACGAAGAATGATGTGATGGTGGTGCAATTAAAAATTGGATCCATCATAATCTCAGCTTATCAATCATGGTCTTTACGATTTTTTCACTCATCAGCGATGCGTAATGCGTCATAAATATTATGAAATCTAAAAGCACAATCACAACACACAGACCACAAACGTTGAGGGCGCTCAAACGTAAATGTGTCGCGTTTATGGGGTTAATGTTGATGGCAAGGGCGAAACAAAATCAATGCGAATTGTGCTGTGGAGATTTGTGAGCGATAAAAATAGACAGCAACAAAATCGGCCCAACCCCACAAAAAAAGCACACACAATAACAACAACAACAACAAGAACATTAACAACGCATACCACAATATGTTGCCCATTTGACAAAACCTTTGCGGTTGATGCTCAATTACGGTTAACATATAGACAAATGAATAGGTGCACAGATGTGTATGCAAGGTAAAGCCACATAATAGGATTATGATATATATATGAAGCAATGTATGTGTCAGGAGAAAGTGAATTTTTGATTTTGTTTGGTTTGGTTTAGTTTGTGAACATGCACAGGTGGGAAAGAGTCAAAAGCAGAGTAAACACACACACACACATTCGCTCTCTCGCTCTCTCTCTCTCTATCTATCTCTTTCGTCTTAGCCATTTAGCTGTGATTGACTTACCGTTAGTGCAATGCCAACAGTGGCTGAGAAGGAACCCAAACGGAACTCGCCCGTATTGTATTTGACAAGGAAGGATGTTTTGCCAACACCCGAGTCGCCCAGCAGGATCGTCTTGTGATTGATGGTATCGTCGAAGGGTTGCACTTGAGCGGGTGGCTGTGACTGATACATGTCCACCTCATCGTACCGATACGAACGCCAGCCATCATCGTAATCCTCCTCCAAAGCATAGTCTGCATTTCCATATGCATAGAGCTGCATGGCCTCGCGGGAGGGACGATAGCCAGGGTATCCGGTGGCCGAGCGTTGTACGGGCGCCATAATGGCATCGTCATGATAATGATGGCTGCTCGTCAGACTCTGTTGGCTGCTGCTGTTGTTGTGATTGGTATTGGGATGATGATGATGATGGTGTTGGTGTTGGGAAACAGGAGCTGCTGGTGGATTGTAGCAGCCATCGCCGAAGGGACGGCGACGCAGGTCCTCGATGCGCGCCTTTGTTGTTTCTGCATCCTCGAAGACGTCGTCGCTCATGCTGCTGGCATCATCATGCGTTATTGTTGTTGTCGCCATAGTGGTTTGGTTTGTGTCTTGGCTATGCGAAAGCAAAGCTAAGCTGAGCTTTTGTCTATGCTAAACACTTGGTGAGTGTGCTTTTAGGCGCTCTCACGCGCGCTGACTCTCTCTCTCTCTCTTAAACTCTCTGCGTGTGTTTTTGTGCTTTCTCTCGCGCTCTTTTTATGACTTTGACATTTGACAACGTTTTGCTTATCCGGTTTATGGCACGTTTTCTGAATGAATTCTGATTTTGAGCCGTTCTGCTGGGAGGGGCTTGCGGTTTCCTGGCGGTTTGCCTCTTATTATTTATATGTGTATATATGTATATGTATGTATATTTGCTCTAAACTTAGTAAGTAAGCTGCCTAATATTTAAATTCCCTAAACGTATATTCGTTTCCTATTCAATTGGTTTTGGTGTTTGTTTGTTGCTTGGTGTTTTGTTTAAAGCCACTAAATAGTTGTTTATGTATAAATTGTAACTAACTAAACATATTGACTAGTATCGTCTACTGGTTATTCGCTAATTGGTGCTTTTTGTTCACTATTTTAATTACAGTTAAGTTCGTATTTGGTTTTTGTTTTTTGCTTGGTGTTTTGGTTAAAGCTTTTTGTTGAATTGGTTTTCATATGGTTTTTTTTATTTAATAATTTTGTCTCTCTCTCCACGATTTGCTTATTTGCTCCAGCGAAAATATTGCATTTGATTTTTGTCGCGTTTTTTATTTATTTTTTTTGTGTTTTTGGTGTTGTTGTTGTTTGGTTTAGTTGTTTTTCTTTTTCACTATCACAGCATAAATAATATATATATCGTCAATGGCGTTGGAGTTGGCGTCGTCGCCTGCGCCACACTAATTAGGCAGCGACGTTGAGCCCCCGGCCACAGTTCCACATCCACTTCATCCGATGCTGACGTCTTCATTTCCCTTTGTTATCTTTCAAACGAACGAATAACGGCAATAGCATCCAGCGCCCGGGCGCCGCAGCTAGTGCCATTCATCGACCCAATCTATGACGACAAAGCAGCCAGCTATTGACAAGGGCAACAACAACGTATTACTATGCCCTGTCGCAGCTCGACATCCTTTTTGGGTCATTGTGTGCTATGCGTTAGGGTGTGTGCGTGCGCGTTCGTGTGTGTACGAGTGTGAGTGAGTGTCGTAGCGGCCTGTTTTTACATATTGCGTATTTCCTAGCTATATTATTTGCACTTTGATTTTTAAATTGTTTTTGAATGTATGTATTATGAGTTGGTTTTGTTGGCAAATTGGTTTTATCACATTGTTGTTAATTTATTTGTATACGAATCATTTTGCACGCACGCACACACTTATAGACGATGCAGATTTGATTTATTATGCTCGCACTTGAAACTAAGGTACCAAGTGAAGTTTATATGGTAATACCAACACATGTCATGAACGCTTTACAGCACTGTTTTGCTGGATATTCAGTTATTGACAGCATGGTCGCATCTCACGATACATACGATCCACAATTTATAAGCGATAGTCTGCGGTGGTAAGTCGATAGCTCTACCACAATAGAAGGGATTTTTTGCAATTGCTGAAAACGGTAACATTGTTTGCAGTCAGAGTAAATGTCAGTCGCAATTTGTTTTTAAACAGTTTTGTGTTAAAAGATAATGCAAACTAACATTAATTAAGCAAGTAAAACGGTAGTTCAGCGTCCAATCAAGTGTAACAAACATCAAATAAATCGGGGGACCAGCAACAGCCTCAAAATTGGTAAAGTGGACGGCAACACGATGGGCAGCTCGGACGATCGCGTCTACGCTGCCGAAAAAATCATTCAGAAGCGCGTTAGAAAGGTACGTTCTAGAAAATAAACAAATATAGCAACTGCAACGCATGTAGAAGACAAATATGCGCAGCATACACAATTACAAGGTCACATGTCCTTCGAAATATCGAGCACAGCCTTGCTTCGTCCATCTGCTGGCAGCTGCGCTAATGTCTCGTGCCTGCAGCAGCCGCAGTAGCAACCACCATTTGCGCTGCGTACGTGCGTGTGTGTGTGTGTGTGTGTGCATGTGTTTTTGTGAGTGTTGTTTTTGTTTTTGGCTGCGCTTCGTTTCGGCATCGATGAAAAATCAATTAGTTCGCCTTGTGTTCTGTATTTGGTACGCGCCAAATGTCCTAAATACCTGATCCTTGATAAAGACAGAGTCGCTGTCAAACACGTCACAACATGCGCACTTTTCATTAATGGTGCTCTGTAGATAATTTAAAATTAAATTTTTTGATTGCAAAATTTCTATTATTATTGTTACATATGAAATAAATCCCAATAATTTAAATATTTTGCATAAAACAATCCCAGAAGACAATCAACTTTACTTACTTTTAAATGTTTCCAGGGTGTTGTGGAATACCGTGTGAAGTGGAAGGGCTGGAACCAACGCTACAACACCTGGGAGCCTGAGGTAAACATTTTGGATCGTCGCCTAATCGACATCTACGAGCAGAGCAATAAATCCTCCGGCACACCCTACAAACGCGCCGCTGCGCCTAAGAAGAAAGAGAAGGAACCCGATCCGGAGCCAGAATCCGAAGAAGATGAGTACACATTTACTGGCGATGATGTGCCTGATAGCAATCAGGCAACCACATCGGGTGCAGGCATCACCGGCGATGGCACTGACAAGAAGGATAAGGACAAGAAACATCATCATCACCATCACCACCATCATCAGCAACAGCAGGTGCTCAACACCAGCAACAACAACAGCAACCAAAGTATCAAGTCGGAACGCATGAGTAATCGTCGTTCCGAATCGCCGCTGACTCACCATCATCATCATCATGATTCGAAGCGACAGCGCATGGAGCACAGCTCCTCATCGAACAGCAGCTCCACGCATAATGAGCACTCGTTTGTGCCGGAAGCGGACACCAATTCATCCAGTTCAGAGGATCAGCCACTCATGGGCACAAAGCGCAAAGCGGAAGTTCTTAAAGAATCGGGTAAAATTGGTGTGACCATCAAAACCTCACCCGATGGACCCACAACCAAGCCGCAGCAGCCGACACAGGAGCAGCAACAGAATGCAGCAGAAATGGCCACGCAGCCGCACAAGACAGAGCTGCAGAGTGCTGAGCCGGAGGCTGGGGAAGCTACATCTACACCAGCCTACACCGAACAGGAGGAGGATGATGAATCGTCAACGGTGGCGCCTCCATCCGAGAACAATAACATACCAAAACTAAGTGGCGCCCTGGCATTGAGCCAAAAGCAGCCTTTGACACCGCTTTCGCCGCGAGCGTTGCCGCCGCGTTTCTGGTTGCCCGCCAAGTGCAACATATCGAATCGTGTGGTCATAACAGATGTCACCGTCAATCTGGAGACGGTCACCATACGCGAGTGCAAAACGGAGCGAGGATTTTTTCGTGAACGCGACATGAAGGGCGACTCGTCGCCGGTTGCTTAGCCCACGTTCATTGCTCCCAATCCGATTGTAAATAGTTTTTTAAAAAAAACAAAATCCAATGCTAAAAGTTGCAAAGCATTTCCTTTTAAGAAATAACTTATTTATTGTATTTATTTTTAGCCTAGAAACTAGTTTGTTGTTTTATTACAATGTTTAAAAAATAGAGCAGCTGCAGCTGTTGAGCAGCATCGAAAGTTGATATCGAATCAATTGATAAATTTTCGAGTCTGCACAACGTCTATAGGCGTATTATACATACTCGATGTATGTCATGTAGTTTATCAGAGTATATAACACCATTTATATATATATATATTTATTTAGACATATGTTAATGTATGTATATTTTTCTATAACAACTTGAATCTGACAAAAACCAAAACAAACTCATTTGCGCAAACAAATCCATGCGAAACTGAAGCAATTGCTATTACGCTTGATTATACACATTTACATTATATACAAGATTCTATCATACTTATTTACAAGTATACACATATACATTATATATATATACATATATATTTTATTGTAAGAATGTTACAAATTCTTTAATTTTATTCGATCATTTTTGTAATATTATATATATATATATATGTAGACATACATGTTTTTATTTTGTGACCCCAACCAACATTGTAAAGATATATATATACATATATGATTTTTTTTTAGCAATGACTGAATTTGGAGCAAGTACATAAAACAAAAACATCTATGTTGAGAATAGTAACTAACTAATTATACTCTTCCACGATTATAATTTATTCTTAAATATTTAATAATAAGATTCATTGTTGGAGAAATGCCGATTTTATGTGCAGTGCACAATCCAAAAAAAAAAAAAAAACTGACCTGAATTCAGCCCTTTTTCACATGGTTTAAATTCCTTTTAAATTGTTCTGTACATTATTATTTTTAAATATACAAACATTTTAATGCATATATTTTTTAATTGACAACGCACAAACGAAACTTTGTAAAAAATCAACGTTGATTTCGACCTCGTTTCGCAGCATGTGCGTAGTATTTATTGGCTAGTTTTAGTTGCGGCGATAATTCCATATAAATAAAACAAAACGACAAAAAAAAAATATCAACTTCAAACGTTTTCAAGATTGTAATTTGATCTAGCTGTAATGTTATTGCCAGTATCTGATGGTAATTAAATTAAATAGAAACAATGACATGTGTTTTTATTTTTTTAAAATATCATCTCTTTGATGTAGATTCGTCGGCTTTATTAACATAATATCGTTTCAAATATCCAGAATCGTTAGATATAGTATTACGGCAATTAAGAAATAATATATCACGTCTGGATTATTTTATAAGGGTCTAACTTTGTTGATAAACGAATTGATAATGTGCGCCACTTTTTCGGGTTCATTAAGATGCACATGATGCGAACCCTCAACTTCATGGTATTCAAACAATGGGTTCTGGCGCAGAACCTCCAGCGTAGCATCGTAGTACTTCTTGTCCTCATAGTATGGTGCCTGCAGTGCTTTGATAAACAGATGCGGCGACTTGATGCGTGTCGCCAATTCCAGATTAATTTCAAGGGCGAACGTATAGAAATATGAGGTCTTCAGGCGATTGTCTCTGGCGAAGTAATACTTGTGAGGTTCGTGGCTGGAGGGTTTGATATTGCGCTGCAGAATATATTTACAAGTCTCCAGGGCCACTGATTTGTTGCTGCCCTCATGTAAACGTTCCACCAGTTGATCCCAATCGTAGGCAGGCGGTTCACTGCCGCCGCGCAAGCGTCGCTCCAGTTTTAAGGAACCCTCCATACGATCTGACAATGCATTTACAATGTGCTTTGGACTACGTACAGGCGGTTTGAGTATGTCCAGTCCAACAAACATATCTACCTTTTCGGGAAACAGGGCGGCGAATACAAAGCCATTCATGGAGCTCATAGAGTGAGCCAATATGGATACTTTATCCCAGTTATACTCCTCCATGACACGTAGCACCAGCTGCACATAATCTATCGAATGATACATGATACCAGCTGGTAGCCAAGAGGAAAGTCCGTGTCCTGGTGCATCGATGCTGAGGAACGACAGATGGTTGGGCAGCAGCGGGGCGAGTGTATCGAAGGTGCCCGCATTGTCCTGCCATCCGTGCATGCCCAAAATGGGACGAACATGCTTCGGTCCGTACCATTTTCCCGCTATGTGACCCCAGGGAACAGGTATGCTGACTTCATCAAACTGCAAGGTGAAAGAGATTAGGATAAAGTCAAGGTGAAAGTCGAGTATTGTCTTGTATTGTTACCTACGTGTTTTGTTAAAGTCTTCAATGAAGTGGCTGAACTTTGGCCAGAAGAATGTCGCATATTTTGTTGCGATACGTTTACAATTCGATTCAGCAGACGAAGAGTGCTTGATATTTTCATTTCTAGCTCGTATACTCAGTGTAAGTTGTAACTTAATAATATTTAAGTGGCACCTTAACGTCTGAGTTGCTTATTCATCATGGTGAAATAACACATCTGATTACATTGCTGCGTTTGACGTTTTACACTGTATGCTCATGTGTGCATAATTGGCGAAGAGTGGATACCCTACGCACTCACACATTAAAATTCTTAACACTGATGATACAAACAATCGACAAATGTGATGCAAAATTTATATTAGTTACTTAAATAGCATTGCCAATTAATATCAATACTGATTTGCTTAATTCACGCATATGCAAGGCTTGATATTTTATTTTAATTTTTAAGTATTTTTAATCTGCATTCCAACTGTTTCAAACTGCACAGCACTTCATGCTTCTCTTCTCTAGCAAAAATTACTATCGATATTTATAAATACAATCGATAATTTAAAGAATTGATCGTTAACGAGTTTGCAAAGCTAATAAAAGTGTTGACAAGCTTGTTGCCTAATTATTTATGAGCAATTATTATTAGCTCATCAAATTTGAACTGCAAACTAACTTGTTTTCATTAAAAGCGTAAATAGTCATTTGGCGGGTGATGTTGTCCATCTCTAGCAAGTGTCCGTGTCGCTCTCGCTCTCAAAGATTCAATCAGCTGCTTAGTTTATTTTGCTTTAGTTTCGTCACAGTAATATTAAGTAAATCGTAGATACTACGTGTAAAAGCATTTTACTCTAAGGTCTGTCTGCATATTACATGGAAGTGTAAGTGTTTTGTTGAGACAGCCACCTGTAAGCCTTGCTCTTGGGATGCACTTGATGAATAGCTCAACCTTGTAGCTGCTTTCTTTTGTTTACCTTACATGTGTGCCATGCGATTTGATGCAATATTCTCATAAAAAATTGTTACAGTTTGCGCTCTTCGCTTAACTAATCACAGGCGTAAGCTAATCTCTCAGCACATACACTGATAAGGAATAGTCTGCGCCTTTATAAACTTTGGTATTCAATCACATTCTTATTTCGGTTAATTGCAGTCAGCAACATGGAGTTTGGATACAAGGACGATTCTAGTGTGGGCAGCAGCGGTGATGGCAATACGGATACAATTACCAACCAGCGTTATCGACATGCTGGCGACCTAACTGGCGAAGCACCAACGAGAGCAGTAAGTGTGCACTTTGAACTTTGGAACGTATACAGCAGACAGCTGTTAACTGTTGTATCTTGTTTGCTTACAGTTCTCGGAAATTACTATTAAAGTGCCCTGGGGTCACATTGCTGGCAAATGGTATGGGCCACAGAATGTTCAGCCAATATTGGGACTGCATGGCTGGCAAGATAATGCCGGCACATTTGATTTGTTAGTGCCTTTGCTATCACCGGATGTTGCCTTTCTCTCCGTTGACTTGCCCGGTCATGGACTGTCTTCCCGTCTGCCTGACGGTTGCTACTATAATTCGGTGGATAATCTGTATGTGATAAGGCTTATCATGAAGCAGTATAAATGGGAGAAGGTCTCACTCGTTGGCCATTCAATGTCTTCGATCATTTGTTTTGTATTTGCCGCTGTGTTCCCCGATAAAGTTGATATGATAATTGGCATTGATGCACTGAAGCCCCATCAGCGTCCGTATCCATCGGTCATACGCACCATGGAGACGCGCCTCGATGAGTTTCTGCGCGAGGATGAACGCAATCGCAGCAAAAACGAACCGCCCAGCTACACATACGATGAGCTCATTGAGCGCGTCTACATCGGCACCTTTCACTCGGTCAACAAGGAGCTCTGCAAGCATATGCTTGCGCGCAACATTCAAAAGTCGGGCAAGTATCCCGACAAATACTTCTTCTGCCGCGATCGTCGCTTGAAGTTCTACAACTATGCCATTGGCTCACAAGAGCTGTGCGTGGAAATGGCTCGCCGCATCACGTGTCCCTATCTATTTATTAAGGGATCACACTCTTCGTATTTCGAGGACAAGAAATACTACGATGAGGTGCTCGATGTGCTGCAGAAAAAATCGAATTTTGAGTATCTGCAGGCTAATGGCACGCACCATTTGCACATGAACAATCCTGAGGCTATAATTGGACCGGTCAACAACTTTATACAACGTTTTGGGCCAGCTGCCGCCGTAGCTGCTCGTAAAAAAGCCAAGGAAGCTGCGGAAAGCAAGTTATAGAGAGCTTACAATTACAATATTCATTATCAACTTCGGTCAAATGGGGCTAATATATTGTTGTGTATCGATGTCACATCTCTTATTTTTTATATACTTAATTTGTTGTTAATACTGTTAAAGCTCTACCTCTGCTATAAATGCACAATGTAAATATACACATGTGTACACATACATATAATGTACCAAAAGGTTGTTCGCTTTATTGCTTCATTGTGTCTTGAAGGATAACGAGCAACTGGTTACGGATGCGCTATTAAACCTTTGAGGTCATACACACAGAAAATCCTGTTGCAGTTGGCATGTTTGGTTTGCAGCTGGTTTTTGCTTTAAGCACGATAAAGAACATGTAATTATTCCAAATTCATTGCCTAAAATATTTTTGTAATTTAATTAAAACATGTATTAACATAACAGGTATTATTTGATGTTATCCTTAACTCTTTTTATCCATTTATGACACATTCAAATCTTGGGGTTAATTGACCATATTAATATTGCGTGCGTGCTCTGCTGGACGCATACAAAAGTGCCGGCAGTTGACCTACATTTGTGGCCCAGTAGTAGAATCCGCTGGCAGCGAAAGTGTTAATAACCGGCAAACCAGTTTTGGTCCCCATCGTTGGTTGCATCACATTTAAGACTCTTTCTTGGTATTTATTGTGGTTGCTATCTGTTCGAACGCTTTTGGCGGTCAGCTGTCTGTATTTACATTGAAATGACAAATTAAATATATACGTACATAAATGAGGCAACAGCAAGAAAGAAGAGCAGCAACCAGATGTAAAAATAAAGGTGCAAAAGCGTCGTTGGAGTTGTTGGCCCTGCAGCTTCCACATAAGTCTGTATGCATAAATTTCCGCATGTTGCTATACCTTAAGACATTATTTATGTATGTATATTTTATTATATACTTTTCACCTCGACCGAGTATGGTTAATTCCTGTGACCGTTCATTATTATGATAATGTCTGCGTTTTGCACTTTGATTAATGAGCTCACATTAAGTTTGGCTTATATCATGTTAAGTGTTTTATGATCAGCCGATATTAAATTAATGAGGAGCCAAACATAGAGACGATTTATGGTTAGTGAAAGCGTGCCTAGCCTTGCATTTGTTTATGTACAATTACTAGGTTAAATATTTGATTTGTTTTGATTTTGGTTTCATCACTGGACTAAAAAACTTCAAGCTTAAGTTTTGGTTTAATGCGCACTGCTTTTTTTAACGATTTAATAACACTGATATGAAAGCCTTAGATCTAGTTTTGCTGTTTTGGTGGATGTGCTGCAATATATTGCAACGACCTCAGGATAGCTTCTGGAATTGGGGGCGGTGTTGGCAAATGGGCGCCTGATGGATGGTAACCATTCTCATCGGCGGTGTAGGTCAACGAGATCTGTTCGCCTTCGGGAGACACAAAGTTAACACTGCCAGACACACCATTGGCATTGCCAGACTCCTGGGCTTGAATGCCATTGCTGGTATCATACGCAAAGTTATAGTTGCCCTCTGTATCGGCTGGATCATTTCGTTCGCTGAGCAATTGAGCGTCCTTGTTAATGTTGTCAGCCTGGACGCACACCAGCAGAGCGGCAATAAGGCATAGTGTCTGTAAAATGAAATGATACGTTAAGTAATCCTTTGTATCCGTGGTTTGTATCCTCTTCTACTCACAAGCTTGAACATCTTGCTTCAGTTGTTGTCTAATTCACACTGTCTGCTCGTCTGTCAGATCCAAATGCTTTATATACTAACGCTCGCAGAGCAACCTGAACTTAAGTATAAGTATATGTATGTAGGCGCTGTTGCCAAAGCTGCTATTCGACGTCGTCGTCGTCTTCGTTTCTAATCCGATGATGAGCTGCGTTGACGCTGCGTTGTACTAAATAACACTGAGCTTAAGATATGTGTGCGCAAAATACTATAAAATTTGTGGCAAAATAAAAATAAAAATTATGTATGTACATATTATATATAAATATATGGATGAAATGCGTTTAGAGTCTAAACTTATTCAAAGTGGTTTGCTGATGGATCCACTTCCACTGTTAATCGTCGCCCATCATCAGCCCCAACCCAATCCAAGTCTAATAGTTGTAGTTCTTGTAGTCTTTAAATTATAATGACGCATGTGACATTAGACAAGAGATTGAGCAACATTTTTGATGGGAACTTTTTACGATACAGTTCATTGGCTCCACTAGTTTTCTAGCTAACCAAGTACAATAAGTTTTAACTTAAAACTAAAACTAATTTATTATCACTTTCAATTTAGATTTCGAGGGCCATTCATTGGCTGTGTGGGCAAACAAGTTTAATTATATAATTAGGCGGAGAAGAATTCTCCATCCAAATACGACCAAGCTCCAAAATTGGCATACAAATTTGAAACTGGACTATAAATTAGTGGAGCCTAACGCCACATTGAACTCGTCTCCATTTATTACCTGTCATGCGTGGTTCGCACTTTACAGATAGCTAATAAAATTTTTGGTATTTATTGTCGTTGTTGAATCCATTAGAGTGCTAAGCCCAAGCCAAAAACTTAGAACACAAACTGCCTCAACAACGATCTCGTATCTCGTATCTCGACTAATTAGAATTGCTAAAATGCCAAACTAATTTGTGAGTTCTTCTATTATTTTTGTAGATATGTATTTAGATGATAATAATATGCATTCTTCATTTTATTTGGGGTGATTTGCGAGGCATTTTCGAACAATTGTAAGACTTATTTAGCTTGGGTAAAAGTGTATTACTTGAAGAATCGAGCTTTAAACATTAACTCGAATACTTTTCGAGCAACCCATTATTAGAAATGTTCTGTTTTCAAGTTGTTCTGAATAGGCATTAGCCTCATCAGTGTGCAAAGCTCTAGACAATTATTCTTATAATGATTTCAGACTACACATTATCGGTTAGTCATGTCGTTTAATCAGAATGCAATTAATCTGATTATTTTAGTTACATTTCTGACATTTCTTCACACTAAACTAAAAAATGATAGTTTCTATAGTTATTTGCTTACCAATACAAACTATTTTTAAAGCTTGTTTCTGGTTGCCAAAAACATATTGTTTTCAAAGTTTTGAGATTTGGTTAACATACTTTGGGTTAATTAAAACACTATGTTCACTATGTTAATGAACAGCAACTTTATTAAGCTATCAATGTTGAACGCTTCAGTCATTTTAAAATATATTTCAAACATCAAGAGGATGTTTTATATAACAAAAAAAGATTAATTAAGCATAGGCCTTAAAATGCGCCAATTACTCGACTTTGTGTATATATATCATTATGATTATTCGCTAATTATTTCCTTAAAGCCAACAAATTAACACTCTTGAACATGTTTTACTTGCCATATTCTTCAAAGCTCGCTTCTTGAAGCACGCTCGCATTGCAAAATAAACTGAAAATATTACATTTTTATAGCTGCTATTAAAATAAATCGATTACCGTATCAATTGATAACCCAGTTTGGAGCCTGAGTTACCGTTTCGAATAGTATCAAGAAAAAGCCCCGGCCATAAAAATTTCACATCTAATTTTTATAATGGATCATCATGATCTTCAATTTGGTCGTCGTCTGCTGCCCCAGCTGGAGGCTGCGCGTCCAAAATGTATTTCTACTGACCTTCCACATCAAGAGAAACACACATTTCAACAACTTTTCAAGTTAAACAATTCGCGCCAGCTTCCAAGCAACGGGCACGCGCACCTGTCCAACACCAACTCCAACTACATAATCGAACTCCAACTATCAACTACAAGTCAAAGCTTGGCGCCGACGGCGATGACAGTGAAACAAACAACCATTGAATTTTTTTTTATGGTGTTTGTTTTCTGGTTTTCGGTATGTCTGTCTGTCTGTCTGTTCGTCAGTGTGAACATCATCAAATTACAAAAATTTAGGGTTTAGGTTTAAATAAAAAATAATAATTAAAGAGTACGCAAAACTGACACCAAATCAAAGCAACAAAATAAATTGCTGGCAAATGACTCATGCACTTTTTTCTTAACGTTTTTTGTCTCTCAATATTCGATTATAGTTAACATTGCGCATTGTTGTTGGAAGTGTTTCGATTATGATAATACGATTTCTGGCAATTATTGCTGCCGCTCTGCGACCAACTCCGTGCAGTAGTTGCCAATTGCGATGCCATAAAATGCCATTGAAACCCGTTTTTGGCTCTGGCAAACCACAGATCCATATCCATATAAAAGCCACAACATTGTGGAGCAGAGCAATCAGTTGCAGTTGAAGCATCCTCCTTTAAACATACGAACCCATTTAAACTCACAAAACACAACATGTTCAAATATGTAAGTGGCCATCACGAGAGACTTTCAAGAGTTCGCACTGGTTAACCTCAAAACCTTATTTCAGCTGATTTGCCTTGCCCTGATTGGTTGCGCCTGCGCCGACAACATCAACAAGGACGCACAGATACGCAGTTTCCAGAATGATGCATCCGATGCGGAGGGTAATTATCAGTATGCCTACGAGACCAGCAATGGCATTCAGGTCCAGGAGGCGGGCAATCCATCGGGTGTACGTGGTGCCGTCGCCTATGTCTCGCCCGAGGGTGAAAAGATCTCGTTGACCTACACCGCCGACGAGGAGGGCTATCATCCCGTTGGTGATCATCTGCCAACACCGCCACCAGTTCCGGCTTACGTGCTGCGCGCTCTCGAATACATTCGCACACATCCGCCAGCGCAGAAGGACGATCAATAAGAGCTGATACTGTGAACGCAACCAATTACCCACTCCAAGTCCATTGCACATCCGCACCACCCATCACCCACCCACTTGATATTGTGGCCAGTCATTGTTATATAGAGACATACTTACACATTCGCATTTCGCAAGTTTTAATTAGTTGTAGTTATCGTTAATAAAGCTCGTTCAACTAAATAAGTTTCGACTTAGTTTCTCACAGTTAAAACTTAAATTTGTTGTCTTATTAAACCCCATTCAGTTAAAGACAGGGTATTCAACATACAAAGTATTATAGTTAGTTTGTACAACAAACATTTTGATTGACAAATTGCTTTACCAACAACAACAAAAGTATTTTAAGGTTACGCATTAAACGAACTGAACTGGGCACAATGATTGACCCATAGACTGACAGCTACGGCTACGCTGTAATTGCGCGCGTTTAAAACCGCGCGCAAGTCGCGTCGTTGCATTGTGGGCGTGCGACTTTTTTCCCTCGGTACAAACATTGCTCTTTGTTGTTGTGTTCTGATGGAGTTTAGGTTTTTGTTTTTTTTTCACTCACTGACCATTATGGTCAGCTGTCAAATGTATCTCTACTCTACACATTTAGCTTGGACTTTCTTGGGACAAATAACTAGATACACATATACATATGTGTATGATTGTGTAGGTTTATGTGTTCTAGAGTGACATGCTTGTTATTGTTGTTGATTTTTGTTGTTGATTATTTACAATTAAACTTTACCTTAGTTGGCATTTGCGGAAATTGCTCAAGGGCGTTCTAGATAGAATGTATATAAAAGTATAACGACACGTTTTTGTCTGGGGCAGCCGTTATCCGATTCTCGTTTAGACAAAATTATGTTGACATTTTGAAGGCATCTGCTTTTGGCTCTCACGCAGATTCAAATACATTTCCAGTCTCTGAACTTCCTTTGAAAAATAAGTTTTTACCAAGATTTTTTGTATAGCCCATAAAATGATCGTAAGGGTAACTGATAAAATGATAATCCAGTGAGCAAAACAATCATAGTTTAAAGCTATAAGCTCGAGAAAAAGTAGTTGATTCGTTTTGTCGTTTTTAATAAATTAAACTTTGATTTTATTTTAACTAAAAAATTGTTTTGGTTAATTACAAAAAAGTCCAATAAGATTTTGCATTTGGTTTCTCATCATCGTTCAATTAAGCGTTTGTGCAAAATACAATCTTACATTTAAATTAAATTAAACAAAATTCGATTCGAGTGCCATTTTCGAATGCTTTTGCGCAAGGCAGTGCTGCCAACAGAAAACAACAGTAAATAATATAAACACACACAAATCGACTTGGCTTGTTAATGATTGTAGGTTAGTCTGTACTTAGTGTTAGTTCTTAATGCTCAGGTACGAGGGTCCCACTTGACGGACATAAACGCTGCGCTCATTGGTCAGATATGGCGGACAGCGAACGGTCAGGATGCCATCGGAGGAGAGCTCGGAGCGCACATCGTTGGGATAGTAGCCACGGGGCAGGACGAACCGTTTGACAATGTGACGACCCACAAAGCTGTCGCCATCGCGACGTTTCTCGTGTTTGGCCTCCACGACGACCGTGTCGCCTGTGGTCTTGACTGTAATCTCATAGGGCTTGAACTGATGCACATCGACGTTAGCCTCGAAGCCATCCTTGCCGACAATGACGCGACTCAGATCGGGCGCAGATCCAACGCGTGACATTCGCTTCCAGTAGGGCAGATCCCAGTCGGCGGCTAAATCCCAGTCGCGCCACAAACGACGACGATAATCCCATAAATCCCAATCCGTGTTGTTGCCCGTGGCTGGTACCAGAGCCATCTCTAGTCTTTGTGTGTGTATTGTCTTTTTTATTTTAATGCGATTTACTTTTTGGCAGGACGCAGCAATGCGTTGCGAATTTTCACGGCTTGAAAAACTATTTTTCTTTTCCGCTTACGTTTTACGTTACGATTCGCCGCGTTTTCTGAACGTCCGCACGCGATTTTTGCTCTGAGCAAATTAAACTCGGCACTGACACAACTACCGCCTTATATATAGAGAGCCAGCCCAGTGCGCCACAAGCTCGGAACGCGCTTCCAGTGGGCTAAGCCAACTAAGCAATGACAACTGTGACGTATCTCAACTCAACTCAACTCAAATCAGCTCAGCTGCTGTTGTTTATCTTGAGAATATTGTAGTGTAGTCGCTGCCTTAATTTGATCTCGCTCTTGATGAGGCTGCTCGGTTGCTGGCTGGTGGGTTGCTCAGCTGTGGGTTGTCTAGCATTTCCTTGGGGGGTTGCGAAAACTTCCGCTAACACACACCAGTCTGTCAACTTCTTACCCTAATGAGCTGTTCCGCAACGCATCTTCGCAGTTATTCTTAGCAAAAATCGAAGAAACCTCCCAAAAGCTTTTTCTCCCATAACAAGCGTTTTTGCTCAGTTTTTTGTTTTAACTTTATTGCGTATCATTTCCGCTGTTACATATATATATATAAAAGATATATACTCGCATTTATGTGTCTGGCCTGAGCTAAATTAAAAAATTTCTTTGGCGGAAATCCGAAAACAAAACGTTTTGAATACATCGCATAATTCTTTTCACTTTTTGACCAAATACGGCATTGACTTTTTATGCCGATTTTCATTTTCAATTAGCAAAAGCTACAGCTACAACTACGAATACACCGAAACAGATACAGATACAGATACTGGATCTCAACAACATGTTCAAAGCTTGGATTGAAACATTTGTCGCTGGTAGTCAGAACAAAAAGGCAATTTGTATAGGCGACGCTGTCTGCTAAACGGCTTTTCGGCTATTGCCATCGATTTGCACCAAAGATTAGCGACAACGGCACCAACAACAAGAACAGTAGCAACAACAACAACAACAAGCATCGACATCATCGGGAACATAACATTTATGGGCCTGACCTGAACCCCACTCCACCCCACCCCCAAACAAATGGTGTGGGGTCGGATTTCTGTGTGTGACCCAACCCGTTTATAATTGTGTTTTATGTTCTTCTTGTTATGCTCGTTTTGCTTGTTGCTGTTGTTCTTGTCGAACTATTTACGATGGATTAAACCGAGAGAGTTTGTTAGTAATTATAATGACAACGGCGACAATTTACATGCCATGCCCTCCAATATAGAGCATATAATATCTATTGAAGAAAGGAATTTGCTATATAGTATATACAGTAAATGGGTTCAATGAGTTTGTGAGTTAGTCAGCTAATGGACAGCGCCCAACAATTCACTAGATGCACTTAAAAATTAAACTTAAAAGCAATTTGCTATAAATATGTATGAGTGTCATTACTTAAATGCCAATTACTTCAAACGAACAGTTATGGATGTTTATTAAGTAATTAATGGAAATAATCAAAAAGAAATGATCTTAATGAAAAGAGAATATTTAAAAATATATTAAAAATATTATTTAAAGTACCAAAAAACAAGAAAAGTCGACCAGCAAGTACTTAAAAATGTTTATAAGTATTATTTATTTATTCACACTTTATGCCCCTCCCATGTAGGACAGTGTAATCGTGAAATGCGCGCTTAAATTCTCGTTTGGAAATCAATGAAGTGCCGCAGCAGCAATAACAACAACAACAACATAAACTAGTGACAATAATGTATTGTAATTATAGCTAAACAATTTTAAATCGGAGAAAAAAAAAAACAACTATTGTATGTAATCGACTAATTTGTTTGACTTTATGGCAAAATCAAATCAAATGCGAAGCAAGCGATCCCAACGAGCAATACCCGAAAGGGTGTGGGCAACCACTTTCTTTGGCAGCCGCTTACACAAGACTATATAGTATTCCATATGCTTTCTATATGGCTGATCCGATCTGCGGATTTGCATTGCCACCCCCACGAACATACACACAGATGTGCTATATGGCGATTTTCGAGCACGCGCTACAGTTGAAATATTGCCATTGGGTGTGGGTTGTGTGAGGAGGGGTGGCATCGTGTGAGCAGCTGAGTTTATTGCCTCAATTGCTAAAAAGTTCTCATCCAACGGGCAAAGTGCCAGTGGCAGCAACATCGCCTTAGCATCAGCTGCGGCAACATCTGCAATATGCTCAGTTATTAGTTTGATTGCACTTTCGTTTTTGTAAAGCCGCGCGTGTCATTTACACCTCCTCAAAATACAATAATTAATATTGACAAGTGAGGTTTGTGCTAAAATATTAATTGTTGTATTTTTTTTTATATATTATTACAAATATTAATTGCGTATTGGATATGTTTGTGTGTGGGTTCTAAGTGTGCCAACTAGTTGCTCAAGCATTTGCCTTAAACGATTTTCGTAAAATATATAAATGATAATACCATTGTGCTAAAAATCAAACATACAAAGCCGCTCTCCTAATGACAATGAAATATAGAGAGCTTGCGCCGCTTGCAGCTCGCGTTCTTCCCAGGCTCTAATGCTACATATAATAGATTATCAATGTTTAGGTAAATGTCAAAAGTATCTGCTTATTAGATTCCATAATTAAAACGCATTTAATTAATTCACAACTCAAATTTTTGCACAAATATTGATTTTAATATACCTCGGCGCCTATGGTTTATGCAATGATTTTAGTTAAAACGAATTTTATGGAAAAACTGTCGTTACTCACTTTTTTATCTTTTTGGTTTTTTTTTTGAAATTTTTTTTACCTTTTTGTATTTTTAAAGTTCTACCACAATTTCCCGGCCCCTCTTTATAGATTTTATGCCAATTTGCCCAATTTTTTCCAATAATTTCGCTGATATTAGCCTGCCTATTCAGCCAAGGGCTGGCATACTTTTAGGCTCTATATTTAAAATGCTAAAAATGCTAAGAAAAATAAAATTTTTTCACTAAGAGATTTTGCATATCATTTGGCGCTAACATAACAGCCCCTCGGCTAAAATATATTATTATATTAAAATAAAAAATTTAATTACAATTTTTGCTGACATACAAAAAAAAATATAATATTATTAATATTATTAAAAAAATATATATATAACAAGAGAAATATATATATATGCAATATTAAATAAACTATGAAGCTGAATAAAATAAAATTTAAAAAAACTAACATATAAAAAAATATATCCATGATTAGATAAATTAAAAATTGCTAACAACAATGACAATGACAACAAACGACAACCATAGAGTGTCGCCTACAGCGAATTATATGAGAAATACCGTCAATCCTGTCCTTCCTTTCCCCCACGCGATCCCCTCTAGTTAGTCGAATTACAATCGTACGCACGCGCTTGATGCATAAATAGTAGTTACCACCACGAGAATGTAGTGCAAGAAAAACAACAACAAAAATGGAACCTGCCCCTTCTACCGATCATGCAGCCGGAGGCAGCTCGACAACCAGGTAACATGCCACAGCGTATACTTAACGTGATTGCTAAAATAAATTGTGTCAAACTAATTACAGCAATTCAATAAAGTGCACAACAATTTAAACAAGACAGCAACAAAATACATTATTTGTTGTGCACGACTGCTAAATACTCTGCGTTTGCTAAGTGTATATAATATGTGTGCAAGCAAGCTTATTTTTCAAACTTTCTGTTTAGAGTTATGCGTGGCACAAACAGTCAAACCAAAAGACAGACCAACATATTCACGCATTATTTCATTAAGTGACAAAGTATAAAAACAATGCTAGTCAACCCTGACGTCGTTTTGACGCTGAAGCCATATAAATTCACTGGCAGAGTTCGGGCGCACACATAAATTGCGGCCAAGTAGTCGCCAAGGTAGTTCACACACAAAGACACAAAAGACTAACTGTTTTATGGTGCAAGTGAACGCAAGACACAAAGAAAGCAAAAATCGCGTCACAGGCTGCCACAGCCTGCCACTGCCACTGCCACTGCGACTGCAATGCGGTGCCCGAACAGAAAAACTAGCTGCAACTTAAACGGTAATTGGCCGTGCGAGTGAACACCATCATCCAGGTCCTCCCTCTGCCCATTCCACCCGCCCTAGACTGCATTGAAAATAGTGCATTGCAGGCCACAAGAAACCAGCAAATCAACTATAAAACAAGTAAGAATGCTCTAGTCGAGAAATCCCGACTAGACTATACCCTTAACCCTATAATTTACGCATACTGTCAGTGCTTGCAAGTATGTGTGAGTGTCTGTATGTATACGCGTATAGGGCATACCTTCTTAATTTCAATACTCCATATCTCCAGTGTTTCTCAGCCGATTTCAATAAAATTTTCACAGATTGTCTTTATTTAGTCTAATCTTTCAAACTGCATCAAAAAGTTTTCTAAATTGAAGATTTTGTTGTTATCGATTACATGTGTATATCGGAAACGGGAAGAGTTATCGAAAATCTAAAACAAACTTGCTTATATACCAAATCTGGAGTCTCTAGCTCTTATAGTCTCTGAGATCGACGCGTTCATACATACGGACGGACGGACGGACGGACGGACGGACGGACGGACGGACGGACGGACGGACGGACGGACGGACAGACGGCCGGACGGACAGACGGACGGACGGACAGACGGACATGGCTATACCGACTCGGCTGTTGATGCTGATCAAGAATATATATACTTTATGGGGTCGGAGATGCTTCCTTCTCCCTGTTACATACTTTTGCACA
This sequence comes from Scaptomyza reducta, assembly GCA_035044485.1. Taxonomy (NCBI): domain Eukaryota; kingdom Metazoa; phylum Arthropoda; class Insecta; order Diptera; family Drosophilidae; genus Scaptomyza; species Scaptomyza reducta. The sequence continues at coordinate 2,066,314 of JAWNNV010000191.1, read as the reverse complement.
AAACCATTATACCCTTTTTACCCATTTTCAATGGGTTAAGGGTATAAAAAGCCAGCACGTAAAAAGTTTCGGTTCTGTTTTGGGAAGTCAAGTGAAAAACAAAACCAGCAAAGAATATAATTTATATAGGCTTGACTCGAAGTTACTCTAGAGTCAGTTTAGTATTTGAAATTGTTCACAGAATATCGATAATAAGCTTTAGAAAGAACATAAATTATTTACTTATGATATTTGATTATTAATATCTAGTCACTTACACAACCTTGTCACACCCCTTGCACATTTTGTGTAGGGTATAGGGTGTAACAAGAGAAATGCATTTGCTTTTGTCCATGCCGGCGCCGCTGCCACGCCCACATTGTGCTTGCACTTGTTTGCATACGAAAAAAGGAAGCCACATTTTATTTATAGGTCCAGTCAACAACGTCTCGGTGATGGTGGGGCAACGCTTTGACGCTCTGCCGTTCCATTAGTCTATTTCTGTGTGCTGTGTGCTATTGAACCCAATGGTGAGGAGCGAACCGCTGAAATGGAAAGTGAACCAGTGGTGCAGGTGGCACAAATGTCCTGTCTGATGGTCTTTGATGCGCATTAGGAAGGGGCGGTGCGCGGTGGGGTAATGTCGCAGCGCCAGTGTCACTGCAGCTCATTTGAAATTCCAAATGTATAATGCAAAAAAACAAAAAAAAGAAGGAGGTGACGTTGTATCCTTGGCATGTCCAGGGCCAGGATAGCCGCAGCCAGCGGCACCAGCAGCCGAGTAAGCTTGGCTCATATGCATGCGAAAGCAGGCAAAAAGGACATGCCATTTGGCTGTCGTCCTTTATGGCCAAAAGGTCACAATTTTTTCCAATTTTGTCTTCCGTTACATTTGCACTTGAAATTTTCGACTTGACGTTGGAAAATTTTCGCGTAGAAAATTAATGCAAGTGTCAAGTTTTCGTTTATGCCATGAAGGACACTCGCACACATGTCCTTGTCTGCGCTGCACTCAAGGTGAAAAATCTGTAAGGTTACAAAGATTCATTACAAAATAGGAAATGACAAACCGCATATTTGTTACACATTCATTTATTAAAGTTCCAAGTTAAATACGTGTGTGTGTGTGTGTATACGATTTAGTTGTAGTTGTGTTTTTTTTGGTTTATGATATGCTTTGCGTTTCTAAAGTATGTAGTTACGGTATTTGTAGAGTGCTTAGGAGAAGTTGATGATATCCAAAATAATGCTAATCTATGCAATAATAGCTCTATATTTGATTATGAACGAGTTATGTGTTTCAATACTTTCTAGTTTCTTCTAGTTTGTCATGTTTTGGGAGAGAAAGAGGGAGAGAGAGAGATAGAGAGCTCTTAAGTTAACTATATATCGATTATGATTGACATCAAGTAACGTTTAACAGTAAATGTGAATGAATTCAGAAGAGAAATTATTAAAAACACAAATCTTTGACTGCGTTAAAAACATTCTCTTCTGAATAGATCAATATATAGATATGCAGTGATAATCATCATGTTTTTCAGTTTTTGATAAAGCTATGTGTGTATTTTAAATATATATTATTTAATCATGTTCTAAAAGATCGAACGATCGAACTACATATATATTGTACGAATATGATTAATCATGTTTTTGGTTTTTTTTCTTGTGTTTCTAGTTCAAGTGCAAACAGCTACTTTTATGTATTTTCTCTGAGTGTTGATATAAATATCTTCTTTTTGTTTTTTGTTCAATATTTGTATCTGTGTATTTGCTTTTGTTTTAATATTTGTTTTTTTCAACATTTAGAATACATTTAGAACACGGATATATTTTACTGGGCTTCTTTTTGTCGAACATATCAATATTTTTTTTTAGCTAGATTTCATTTTTAACTAGATCGCAAGCGAAAATGCACTTTCAATTAGCATCTGCATGTGGCACAAGGTCTACAAATGTCCTTAGTACTTGTTCTTGTTGTTCTTTTTCTTGTTCATGTTGGTTTTGCAACATGTTTCACTTTTCATAGCCTTCTGTAACTGTAGTTTTTGAACCCACTCCAACACTTGCCGACATTGTCGGAAGTTTCTGCAAAATTTTTGTTAGTTTTTCGCTTTTTTGTGTGCTACAAAAACTTTTTTTTTCGTAGTTTTTGTTTTTTACCCGAAATAAAAATGAGAAACTTTCTTTGTCTGTATGTGTAGCTGTGTGTGTGTGTGTGGGTGTGCGTGTGTGAGCTGCTTTAAGCTTTGTGTGTTTTAATGTGCCTTTAATGCTGCCCGTTTTACTCAAGTACTTTATGTAAAATATATAGTATATATAATCTATATAAGTATATATAAATAGTATTCTGTATTTGTCTTCTGTTATAGGTATCAAAAAATTCGTATAAAAAACGTTTGCTTAACAAATTTTCATTTTATATATATGTTTGACGGTAAAAATCTCCTGGGTTTCAAAATTGTGTATTTGTCGATTATTACTTTTTAAATATTATATTGTTCAGAAAATCAATTTCGGTGTGTATTTGTTTTCAAAAAATGCCCTAAAACGAATTCTAAGCTGTTTGTTGCACCCTTTTGTATTTTGGCCATTTTTCAAGCTGCAAAAAAAAAATGAAGAAATATAAGGAAAAAACTGCGCAGCACGAATCCTTTTTGCAAATTCCTGTGAACTGACCAATTTATATGCTAATTGTTTGTGTGTATGTGTATGTGTGTGTGTGAGTCGCGTGTGCCACGCCTCCACTTCCCCGCCTAATAAGTAATGCGTCCCAGGCGCGTTGCGGGCAGCGTTGTTGGCTCAGAGCTGGGCAGCTCGCCGCAACGTTGCAGCCAGCTCCAGGCCTCGCCACAGAGCACACCGACTCGGGCCAACATTCAGAAACAGTTGCTACGGCGCTTGGATGCCGATGCTGACGATATTGATACAGAACCCGTTGTTGCTGTTGTTGTTGGAGTTGGAGTTGCCCTGGTTGCAATTGTTGCTGTCCTTGGTGGCAGCAACGCAGCCGCGTTCTATGTTCTCTTGAGCTGCTCAGAGGTTGCCGAACGGCTAGAGGATTTGGAAGATGCACGCGTCTTCTTCACCAGAAAGCAAGTGAGAAACTCAATGGGTGACGGCACCTTTTGTAGACTCTCCTCACTGGAACTAGAGCCCGACTGATGGCTCTCGGTACGCACATTGCTGCACTTGCTCCTGCCAGTGCTGCCGCCGGGTCCATCCATTTCCAGAGCATGCCGATAGTAGTTCTTGCAGCATTTCTTGGACAGATTATACATGCGTACAGTGCGATCAATGTTCTCGTCATCCTCCTCCTCGCTGGACTTGAGATTCAAGCCCATGCCACCGACGCCCACGTCATGGGAATTGGATTTAATCATGGCCATGTTGGCTGAGTGTGCCTTTTGTTGCTTCTTCTTCAATACCTTCTGTTGCTTCTGATCCTTGTTGTGCTGCTGCAGACTGCACTGTTCATGCTCCTGCTGCTGCAACTTCTGCTGATCCGCCTCATGCTGTTCCTGCTCCTTCTGCTCCTCATCCTCCTCCTCCTCCAGATTGTTTTGAGTGTCATCGTAGAACTTATAGCTGCGATAACGTGCATGCCTGCCCTGCCAATCGGAGCGCCCAGTCCAATCTGTGCCCGCTGGCAACGACAGCTGTATGGTTGGCGAACGATAATACTGACGATGTGGATGAAAGCCCAATCCAAAATCATCCATATACGATTGAGTATGTATGTTGTCCAGCTCGTCGGCCACACTCAGCAAAAATGGCAACGTCGACATGGTTTCCTTGTAGATTGTGCGTCGTATATTGTGCGAAGTAATTTTTAATCACAAAGAGGAAATTTAAGAAATTAAATTTCTTAAATTTTCACGGATTTGTGGTGTTTGCTTTAACAATTTGAAGTCGAACAACTTTTGCGTTTCGAACTGTCCTGATTTGTTTTCACTTTTTCACATGCGGCCTGGCTGCTTGGAAAATGTGTAGGTATCTCAAAATCTATGCTACGGCGGGGGCACAAACACAAATACATGTACATGTACGCACACACGTACAGTAATAACAAAACACAAAGCTGCACTTGTTTGCTTTTTGTTTTGAGTTTGGACTGTGCTTTTGCTTCACATTTGCTGCACTCGGCTCACTGAGGCACTAGCTCTTCGCACTGGCTCCGCTCGCAGGCAACTGCACGGACTCGAAACTCAAACAGAACTGAATTTCGAAACACGATGCAACTTAACAAAGTGCTGCACGAAGTGCGATTATGTTTCATCATCATTATCATGGGAAACTCCTTCGGCTCTCTCTCTCCCTCTCTCTCTTTCTCTCGTTCGCTTGCACTTTCTCTCTCTCTCGTAGTCGGCAGCCGGTCACGCGCTCACGACATGGCTAAAATGCTGCCACGAAGTGCAGCACACTATAACAAAAACAAAAAAACCCAAATAAAAACAACCCCAAACCCAAAAACTCACACACGCATACACTTATACACCCACACACACACATACGCACACCGCACGACCAGCCAGTGCAGCTGCTAGATTTTGAGGCTACGCTTGGCTTTTATGTTTTGATTTTGCACGTACTACGCGGCGTATGCGTGTTATTATGGTGTGTGAGGGAGGCTTTTGAATTTTTGTTGGATTGCCTTGAATACAGCTGTTGGAAATTTTGCGAGCGCGTTTTTCGCGCCTTATTGTCATTAGTTTCGTTTCATTTTCAGCTCTGTGTGTTTTTGTCTTTTTGGCCTCCAGCATTGCAGGCTGCTGGGCGTCCTCGTCGTCCCTGGGCTGACTGCTACGAAGGACAACGACTGCGATTGCACTTGCGATTGTGTGCTGCTTCTGTGTGTGTGTGTGTGTGTGTGTGTTTGTACGTTTTAAACATTAATGCGCAGTAATTCATTTTATGGAATTATTGTGCAGGTTACATGGCGCTGACATTAAGTGGTTTTCACTTTGGCAAATTCAATTCCAAGCCAACAATTTATGTCATCAACTGATTAGGCATACTTTGTGGCACTTTTTTGGCAAGCAATTCGAGAACTTACTTATAGAGATTTAATATTAAGTGTTGTTTGGCTGGAACAAGTTTTTGACTTAACTTTAAAGCAGCTGTATAAGTAAATATGGTCAATTTAAAATTGATATGTTGATATATTCAGATATAGTTTATTTACTTAGTTGTTGCTGGCGAGTGCACTTAACTTTGAGGGCAGGAACGCTCTCTATGAAAATAAAACATGTTACATTAATTACCTATTTAATAAGTAACTTCGTTATGAGTTGACAATGGAAGTGAAAAAAAGTTTTTTTGTAGATTGTCCTTGCGATAAAAGATCTCAAGTTTTCCGCACTTTGTCTTTCTGCTTTCTTCGCATTGTTTTAATTATCTTTCTCTTCTTTACTTCCTCCTTTTCAGACACTCTCTCTGTCTTTCTCTCTCTTCCTATTTACTTCTCTAACTCATACTTTGTCTCACAATTCTCATACACAATTCTTTTCCTCACTCTCTCTCGCTCCTCCTCTCCCATTATTTATTTTTTCTTCTCTCTCTTCCTCCTTACCAACTTGCACCTTAGCACATTCGTTCTCTTTCTCCCTCACTCAACTTCCTGCTCCTTAATATTCAAAATCCATTATTTAAATTGCTAGCAATAAGTCAGTTACTAGTTAGCTCATCCCTGAAATTGTTTTTCATTCGAGCTCAAAGTTCATTTTGGGCAGTTGCTTTCGGGGCACAGATAAACTTAAATCCACAAAGTGTTTACATTATTCATGGCCAACAACCAGTACACAAATCCGCAATTGGCTCAGTTCAGGAGCAATGAGTACAGTGCTTTGTATGTGTGAGTGGAGACCAGGTCGTTTGGGGTCAAAAGCTGCAGTTGCACTAGAGTCAATGGGAACGAGCCACGGCAATTATGCAGAATTGCTTTGCTGCAGGGCACAAATACAAGCAAACAGCCACAAAAGATGGAAACGAAAAACACATTCATATGTGTTTGTGCTTGTGTGTGTGTGTGTGTGTTGTCTGGCAGTTAGAGACACTTAAGCCTGCGGTGAGCGACAGTCGTTTGTGCCACTTATTGAGAGCAAATGGACAAAGCGAGACAGAGACAGAGAGAGGATAGACAAAACAGGACATGACTTGAAAAAGGCAGCTACATAAATCCCTTAGCACTCTATATATGAAAGAGTTTCAGGAACGGTAATGGAGCGGTCTGTACTCATCAATCGGTTGCTCCACTGATGTTCATGTACCTTGGGAGTGCCGGCCCTTTCCTACTTAGACGATGTCAGACAGGCGATAAGCGGCTAAGGGAGGAAAGGACAATCACTTGAGCTGATGTGCATACATGTTGTGGCTGCCACAGGCTGCTGGCATTGTTCTATGAAGTGGCAGGCGCACCCAGCAACACACACATGAGCCACAACAAATATTGCTCATACGACGCGATGGCCCCATTTGCCTTTTTTGCTTGGGCTGTCGCTTAATCCATTTAAATGCATTTTAAGCTTCATTTGAGTTTGTTATTCTCGGTTGATTGTGTGCATTCTATTTGGTAGCACGCATATGTCAGACAAACGCCCACACGCCAAAAATGCACGCCTTGAAATATTTATGGGAATTGGCAGCAATTTGCAGCAGTTGCAAGCATAATACAAAATTAGAAATGCATTCCGAATCGCACAAAAGCAAAACTTATGCCTTTACACGTGTCCTTGTGCCACTTGGCAAACTGACGAACACGCTCACTGACGAACTCACTGACGAATTCACTGACGAACTCACTGACTGGCATTTCGGATCAAATTATCTATAAATTGGAATTGGCCGTCGCATGCCATCGATGAGGATTGCATTCTTGTGTGGCGTGCCGCCTCGGAGTTGCATTTTGATTGTGTTTTATTATGTCTGCCTTGCAGTCGACAGTCGACAGTCGACAGTCGTCTGCTGGCGTGTGAAATTTCATACATCATTTTATCAAATGCCTGAGTTTTTCACTCGATATTTTTACAGGATATATGGTGCATGCAATCAATTTGTAAAACACAAAACTGTTTCTTTGCCATCGGTATTTACTCGAGATTTGAATTTAATTTTCAGGTCACACAAAAGGGGGACACACAACTCATTTGTATGTGTGTGTGTGTGTGTGTGTTAGCAAGGATGTGCTTGCTTCTTGGTAGTCAAGTGGCAAGCGAGGCATAAAAAATGCAATAAATATTTAAATTACGATATCAGCGAGCTGCACGCAAATAAGAAACTGGGTTCAGGGCCCTTAAAAAACTAGGCTAAATGTGGATAAAGCCAGCAAAATAATTAACACAGCACATTCGCTTGCGATTCAGCTCAAACGGGTTGAAAGTGGGTGGCACTAAAACTACATAGTACTTACTCAGCGTAATGTATAATGAGAAGAAACACCTGAAAGTGACTGAATAAATTTACTTTTTAATTGACGGTATATTATGATGATATACATTTAACTGAATACTATTGCTTATGGTCTAATTAATATAATTAATAATAATAATTAATATTATTAAATTTGTTTTTGTTTGATTTATGTTATAACATTAGTAAATTTTAATTATTCAAATGTACATGCTGTAAAAATCAAACATATGTTTGAAGCATCCATGTTTGTTTGTGTCTTTCGCACTTACAAATTTATTACAACTGTAAATTATGCATGAAAATAAATCATTTGTGGATAAGTGTGATTGTTGTTGTTGAACTTGCACGCTTAGCTTTTATGTTAAATGTTTTCTCTGGGGAAAGACAATATAATTTGTGGTAGTGGAAAGGTTTGGGTCCCACTCAAGGTGTGACATTGGCGGTGTTTTTTTGAGTGTACAAAATCATGTTATGGTTTTTAAATGCTGGAACCATAATTATAGGATTATAGATTTTTGCAAACTGGATATTCTAGAAGTCAAGCAACGATTTTATACTTATAGCAAAAGTTTGTTTTGCAAACTATTTATTTATCATTTATTTATTCATATTCGTTTGAGATTTTGTGTTTGTCTCTGCTGTTTGTTTTTCTATGATTTGCTCTGCATTTTTGGCATTATTTTAATATTCAAAGCTTTGCATTTTTGCACAATAACTTAGACAACAACAAGAAGGCAAAGATGAAGAAGCCGAGCCGCAAACGAAAAGCAATTTATATGAACAACAACAACTGTTAAATTAACAACAACAATCGTGTCAAGTTCAACAAAAGCTTCACCCGCTGCTCATTTTGTTATTGTTGTTGTTATTATTACATATAAAAATTCGTGGCACGCACAGTACCAAAAAAAAAAAAAAAACCAAAAACCTGTTAATGCGTTTACTTCTGTTTGTGTTGTTGTTGTTTTCCAACAAGTGCACCCACGCGGCGTTTCAAACGAGAGAAGGAGAGCGGCTTTAAGAGTGCGTCAAGAGAGCGAGCTTTCAAAATGGAGTTGGCAGCTCCAAAAATGGAGTCGCTCTTGTGCTGGCCAGTTAAGGCAAAGTGAGTGCCAAAGAGTTGACCTTCAACACTATGTTGACAAAATTAAAGGATACATAAATTCCATTCAAGGATAATATTTATGAAAAATGAGGAGCATTTCACTTACTCTTACTCCTACTTGACTTATATCGAGCCACATTAACACAATTTATAAATAAGCTCAACAAATAAAATATGCATAAAACTACTAAAAAAAAAATAGTTGAACTAATTTGCTAATGGGGCACCTATATTTTTATAGCCAAATTACACATCAACTCAACAACTCAACAACTTGCAGCATCATTAAAGACCCGGGACGCGGGTCAACTCTTCAAGCTTCAAGCTGTCAATGTGTCGAGCTCACTTTACGCTCTCTCACTCTCTCTGTCTCTTGCTCAGTTTAGGGCTACTACCTATGCAGACTGATCGCCAGCAGGGAGGTGGAAGCTCAATCTCAGCTGAGCGACGGATGGACGCTGCATTGCTCTGAGCTTGGCTTGAACTTTGGCAGTCGTTTACGGTTGTTCCATGCGGCGCGTTGGCAGCGCGCTAAATACGTTCGACAGCGGAGTACCCGAAGTTTCCGAAACTTATCGAAATTCCCGGTCATTAAGCGTCAAAACAATTCAATTACAAAGTGAAAATTGTATTTGCAACGACGCTCGACCATTTTCCGGCACTCACTCTGAGGTTTTTGTGCACTTTTCTATTCCATTCGCGTGCACCCGTTAAATAAATGTGCGGCTGATATTATCGCTGACTTTGGCACGACAAAGCAGCTAGACCCCAACCGCAAACACCAGACCGTATAACTATCCTGGCAACAGATTAAATCTAAGCTTAATTACTTCGCTTTTCGTGTGTGTGTGAAACAAATAAAAATGTGCCGCTTCTATCCTGGACTGTCAGTTTGTGGATGAACTTCAGCGCGTCAAAGTGTTTGACCCAATTAAATTGGCCAAAAAATTTGTACAAAATTCAAAGCTTAGAAATAACGAAGCTTTCACCTAACAAGCGACGAGGCGCAAAAAACTAGTTTATTGGCGCTTTTACTACGACAAACCAAGAGGCAAAAAATAAAAGACATTATAAATTACAATATTTTTCTTGTACGCATGCATGTAGGTTGTTTGTATGTATGTTACACACACACTTAAACACATAGGAAAAGCAAAGCAAACAACAAAAAACCTAAAACCAAACCTTAAACTAACCCAACGCATCGTAGCGCATTCAACAACTTGTTTATTTCAAAATATATAAGTGTATATATAACAAAAATTAACAAAAAAAAAAAAATAATAAAATAAAAGCAAAAACCTGAAAGCGCGTATATACTACATATATCTTATAAATAGTGCGCTTTGTTTCGGCACCCAACGGTCGAGACGATCAACAACAACCACAACAAGTGGCAGACAGCCACAGCTGCTGTTTGTCTTGACGTAGGTCAGGCAACTCCAAGAGCGCCAGTTGAAAGCCCAATAAATAAATCACAAGCTATGCACTGATTGAGCTGCCGGCGAAACAGTCGTAAAATAACAGCTGAAATTCCCTCAACCGGCTTTTAATTTGTTATTAAGATAATTTCAAGTGCAAAATGTTACACTGGTCACTGATTGTCAGCGCCCTGGGCGTCATTGTTGCTGTCCTGGGCGCCTACTGCGGCTGGGCACTCTTCCCCACCATGATACACAAAAAGGTCGAACAGGTGAGTCACAAAATTAATAGCAAGATATCTAAGCATTCTTTACTTAAGCTGAACAACAGAGCTGCTTAAAGTGTTTGTTCGAGATAGAATATGTGTTGAAAGTTCTGTTTAGCGGCAAGACATTCATCACTCGTTGAACGGTTGAATAATTTCTCAAAAGTTCTGTGTATTTTAAAGATAGGCATTCATATGCTAATTGCACACTTTGTACTTACAATACATTTGAGTCATGTTTTTGTGAGATATAGCTTTACTCTCGAATTTCTCTCGTTAATAAACAAACGTAGTTCCTGACAATTAGATTTAAGTTTGTGAAGTGTTGAGTAACGCATTATAGAATATAAGTTGATCAAGGTCAGTTTGTTCTTTAGGATAAGGAACTAAAGAAATGATTATTTGAAATGTTTCCAAGTCACTTTTTCGGCGAATTCTAAGAGTATTAGTTTGTTGTTTATTCTATTGAACGAGCTAACAAACTAACAAGCTTTTGTTTACTTAGCCGGTTGGAGTCACAGTTTTTGTTTAACCAGAAAATATGATGAATGTCTACAGTTTTAGGAAAAGAAGGCTGGTCATCAGTGCATTCATAAACATCAACAAAAGAATCTTATGTTACTGCACATAAGCAATTAGAAATCATTTTAAATTACCATTCTAGCTAAATTTTTGGCAATATTATACTTTGTTTGTAATTTTCAACAACTCTTACAGCCTTCAGCACTTAACATCATGTAGAATAGTCAAAGTTAAAGCACTTATAACTAACCGTTTGTCAGTGTCAAAGCTGACCTTCAAAAGAACATGAATCTACCACATATTACCAGGTAGCCATAACTCATTACTAGTACTATAGCCCCCAATGGATTACAAAACATCATGTCGATCTAAATAGTTAGGTGCAACAGGGCTTCATTCTCGTTGCGAATGACGCTGCAGAACATATTAAATACAGTTAAAACTGCTGACCAAAACAACTGCTGATAGCATCTGCATATCTATATAACTGTACATATACAAATTATAGGTATTTGATATATATATGTGATATATTTCATGTTATGACAGATGCACGCTATGCAATGTGCAATAATTTGAATGTCAATAAACAATTTTGAAATGCAATGCCGCGCCTGTAATAAAAATCAATTTAAGACAAATGCATTTGTAATTTAGGTTATAGGAGTGTAATGCATGAGTTCTAGGTTATGTATTCTATGGGTTCTCAAGGAACGTGCTTGTAAGCTTACTTTTATGTTTCAGCAGCCATTTAATTAACGCCTAATGTAATTTGTTATATGTTGGCAGAAGGTTTTGTCGATGTGTCTGTAATGTGTATATCTCTGGGTTCTCAAGGTATGTGCTTACGGCGTTGACTCACTGCCAGAGCTAACTAAGGCTATTGCTTGGTGTGGCGTGTAGGTACATTATTCAGATATTGTTGTTGCTGGCTTTGATGTTTATTGCAATTAGAATGTGCCGCAGCGATTTTTAATTGCCCTGCCCTGGCCCTGCCCATGATCGCAGGTCACATTAATTGCCGCTTTAAGGGTTGTCAGGCTTTGGAGTTTAACATGCGTATACTTGATGCGAACCTTGCCCGTCAGCGCCCATGGATGAGGTCAACTCATGTTGAGCACTTTTATGAGCCATTTTACTCAGTTCCGTGTGTTGTTGCGGCGGTATCTCTCAGATGCAATCTAGAATGGCTAAAAAAAAACAAGTTCACTTGGCTTAAGGTTGCAGCCATTAAAATGCGTCGCCTTCAAGTCGAAGGCAGTTGAATGAAAAACCATTTCTATTTGTTATTCCAAATGCAAATAATAAAAACCAATTGAAATTCAAAGCAAACGATGGCCAAAGTGTTATTATTGGGCAATTGGGCCAACAGGCAATGCCAAACCATCCACACATGATTTCGAGCGAAATTTGTTTGCTTAGAAAGTAGTTGCAATTAAATATTACGCATACGCCACGTTGACCCCTTGACTGGGCACATGCTGAGCCTCTGAACTCGCTGAACTCTCTGTTAATCTTTGCGTCTCTGAATTAACATGTGAAAAAACAATTTTTTTTTTTTTAATTTCAGTCACGTTTTGGCGTTTGCTTTGGGTTTGGCTTGTTGCTGTTGTTGTTGTTGCAGATTTTGCGTTAATATTTGGTCAATTTCGCAATAATTATTTTATTTTGTTTCTTATTATTATTTCGTTTGGCTGCTGAATGTGTTTTGGGCCAGTGTCAATGCGTCTCAGCTTGTTGTGGTTGTTGCCGTCTTGTCTTCGGCTCTCTTAGGTTGAAAGCTCTTAAGGTTAATTAAACATTTTGTATGCTCTTTTCGTATATGTATGTTGGCTGCTCGGTTGCCGCGACGGCGCGCCGGCAGCGTGTGCATTGACCTTGATATTGTTTGTGGTTATTTTTATGCTTTTCGAAGATCTTTTTGACAATTCCTCAATTGTATCAGACGTACGTTGTAAATATATGTAGTATATCATGTACGTGGTGGCTTGGTTTTAGTCGTATAGCTATAAAATTTATATTGCTGGTCATGTTTTTTGGAGCTCTTATTTTTTGCCAATTTTTATTATTGACTTTACGAGGGAATTGTAAATATTTGTGTAGGCTTCTAGTCAAGGCGCTACTGTTTAGTGCTCTGCCATTTGAGTGTTAATTATTTCACAGGGTCAACACTTTGGCACAGCAAATTGTACACATTGAAGATTGTTGCCAATTTTTTTGAGCGTTTAAAAGGCGCCTTTATTATAAAAAGGGTGCGAACAAAAGTAAGTGCCTGTTAAAAACGTTAGCTAAGTTTCAATATACCCCCTTTAGTTATTTAGAGAGTATATTTCATTCATGACAAATTTGTTTATCTGTTAGATGTTTTGGCTCATTGCACTTGTCAACAACAAATTCAAATGCAAATGCGTCTCAAGAAATTAATTAAAAATCTATTTATACATAAATAAAGAAAAATTAACAGATATTAGTGCTAACATATTTGTTGTCGGCTTAAATATAATAAACGAAATGAGCAAAAACTGGTTCATAGTCGTCGGTCTCGGCTATGTGTGGTTCACGCTGATGTGATTTTTTATGGTCACTTATTCATCATATTAGTAGCTAAGTCGACAAACCATAAACAAAACGAAAATTATGCCTTAACAAATAAGTTTTATGAAGTGAAGACAGGTACTTTATATAATAATATATATATTTTCGTTCTTTATTCCCCCTTAGAGCGTTATAATACAAGAGGGCTCTGAGCAATTTAAACGTTTTGTGAACCTACCCCAACCACTGAACTTTAAGGTATATATTTTCAATGTGACGAATCCAGAAATGATACAGCATGGCGCCATACCCATTGTGGAGGAAATTGGACCATATGTTTATAAGTGAGTTGAATGGAATTCTTGTAACAATTCAAGTACTATAACTTCTTAACTTTCCACAGACAATATCGCCAGAAGAAGGTGAAGCATTTCTCCAGAGACGGGTCCAAGATCACGTACATACAGAACGTGCGCTTCGACTTTGATGAGGATGCCTCAGCACCCTATACACAGAATGATCGCATTGTTGCACTCAACATGCACATGAATGTGAGTATCAGTTATGAGTTGGATATATATAAAAATGCTACATATATCTGATTTATATGACAAGTAATTGAGTTTTGTGATTGATAATCTTCTGACGCATCATCTTACAGGCCTTTTTGCAAGTATTCGAAAGAGAAATCACTGATATCTTACAGGGTTTTGCAAATAGATTGAACTCGCGATTGAATCGAACGCCCGGTGTACGAGTTTTAAAGCGTCTGATGGAGCGCATACGTGGGAAACGTAAAGTAATTTTATTTACTACTAATTCTATAAAGTCAAACAAAAAATATATGTATATGTATGGAGTATGGCGTAGATCTATCTAAACCATAAGACCTACCTAACTGCCTAACTTGCATGCCATTATTTGTGGGCATAGGTCAATGTTAATGTTATTGACATTTGTTTTTTTTTGTTTCCGATTTGGTTTTGGTTTGGGGTTCACAGCTTGATTGACTCAACTAATTAAACATTGACCCGAATCGTTTGAACAGTCCCATGAAGGGTTAAGTGACGTATTCTTTTACTATATATAAGAATGGTTTTAGTTAGTTAATGGTTATTACTTCGCTGTACATACAACGTATGCTTTTTATTTAACCGCTATTAAATTGGGCCATTACTTTGTTCTGTTTTCTTGATGAGCCAACTGATGATGGCCAGCTGATATGGCTAGTATTGATTTCATTGCTTTTTTGGTCAGTATTAATCATGATAACACCAAACGCACGCGTAAAGTAATTAAGCTTTTAATATGATTTGTTAACTTAATATTTACGCAGCTAAAACTTTTAAGTTTGAGTTAGGTCAGGCAGAGAATAATATATGTTGCGTGGTTTGAGATTTAGTTTAGAATTAAGTTGATTAAGGTCAACAAATATTAATTGCTTTAACTTATTGGGGATAAGAACGTGCCAAACTGTTATTCGTGTATAGATTTAGTTTAAACAATGTTAAAACTTATTTTAAATGGTTATAAGCTCTATGTAAAATGTAAAGTAACTAACCTTGACTTCTAAGACTCCAGTTCATAGCCAAAGAACTGTTGGCTTAAAAGTCATTTGTTGTTTTGCGGTAACTGATGTGTATAAACTAATGTGTACAATACTTATAGCGCCCTTTAGCTGGGTTAACGGCATCTTTATGAGCCTTATTGAAGATGTTAAAGTAAGTTAAATAACTATATGACTCTTATGTACTATATTTTCTAACAATTCTGCTCATTAAAGTCAAGTACACATGCAAACATAACACAAATCATATTGATTGGCATGAACCTTGGCTAAAAGAATTCACAATTGTAAATATCTATATATACATTTTGATAAATTGTGATTAAAATTGAAAACCTGTCAGTCGACAACAACAACATTTGACTACTCTACGCATAGTATTTATTTTAAGCAATTAATAATTATATAGTACATACATATATCAACTGCCTACTAACTTTTTGGTCAACGCTTCGCTTAACACAATTCCTAAGGCTAATTGCCACGCCCAGCTAACCGCCGTTGCCTCCGCCCTGCTAATGCTTGCTGCCTGGTTGCTGACCCCTAAAATAACAAATTGTACACTAACTCATTTAACAACTGTTTCCTTGACTGTGTGCTCGTTTCAGTCCGTGCTGCAGATTGGTGAAAATGATCCCGGCTTAGCTCTTTTGCTGGTGCATCTAAATGCAAATCTGAAAGCGGTTTTCAATGATCCACGCTCCATGTTTGTGCAGACCTCGGTGCGGGAGTATCTGTTCGATGGTGTGCGCTTCTGCATCAATCCTCAGGGCATTGCCAAGGCCATCTGTAATCAGATCAAGGAGAGTGGCTCCAAGACGATTCGAGAACAGAGCGACGGCAGCTTGGCCTTCTCCTTCTTTGGACATGTAAGTAGAGAAAGCAAATGAAAAGAAAAATTCCACACTTACACGTCCTCTCAACTCTTTTAGAAAAACGGCTCGGGTCACGAGGTTTACGAGGTGCACACAGGCAAAGGTGATGTGACGAAGGTGCTGGAGATCCAGAAGCTGGACGATTCACATAATCTACAGGTGTGGCTCAATACCAGCGCCGAGGGTGAAGCTTCTAACTGTAATCAGATCAATGGCACTGATGCCTCCTCATATCCACCGTTCCGTCAACGTGGCGATTCCATGTACATCTTTAGCGCTGACATTTGTCGATCCGTCCAACTCTTCTATCAGTCGGATATACAGTATCAGGGCATACCCGGTTTCCGTTACTCCATTGGCGAGAACTTTATCAACGACATTGGACCCGAGCACGACAACGAATGCTTTTGCGTGGATAAACTGGCGAATGTGATCAAACGCAAAAATGGTTGCCTCTATGCAGGTGCACTAGATCTGACCACCTGTTTGGGTGAGTAATGAAATCTGTTTTGCTTATTATATGTTGTAATAAGAGAACCATAAACATTACTAAACACTATCTTAAACTCTGCATAGTATCAGCCAACAACAAAACAACAGCAGCCTTCTTATAGCTTATCAAATATTTTAAAGCTTCCATTTAAATAACAAATTCATGCGCATTTAAATCATTCACATGCGTAGACTTCTGTATCAAATTTTCCTATTAGGTTTTTATTTTATGAATCCGATTTAATTTAATTACCACTTTATTTATGTGTATAATATGAACATTTAACATGTTTTTTTTTCTGATTATCTTATTTCTCATGTGAACGAGTTTTTAGGCCATTAATATGCGCATTAATTAGACTCCCACAACCAGTTAACAAAACTGTTTAATTGGTTATCTTATTATCTACTTGCGTTTGTCACAGCCAAATTTAAACACCCGATATCAACTTTCAATTTCGTCACTAAAAATATTAAAAATGTCCCGGATTAGAATATATAATAATAATATGCAAAAGATAATTCGAGAAATTGCGGAAATATTTAGCATTATTGCTCTACGCCTCATCCAAGACTTAACGTGTTTGTTTAGCTTCAAATATTATACATATTATGTTTCTTATGCAAAATAAAATCCCCGCTGTGTCTGGTTGCAGAGTTCAATGCGAGTCTTAGTCAAAACTTGAACAAGCTCAAGTCTCTATTTAATGCCAATACGAATATTTCAGATGGTTATCGGAGGTGCAATGGCGCACAGCTCACCAAATTGAATTTATGCGCTCAGCGACAACAGCAATAAAATTTAACAAAACAACCAAATTCTGCTCAAGCATCTTTAATGCCAGTCTAGTTTCAAGTTTTTAACCAAATGAACTCGAACTTTTGGGCACGCGCACTCAAACCGAGAACGAATTGCAGTATCAATTGGAACAGCTGTGTGTGGGTCGCGGAATCATTAGATCTTTACTTAACAACTCTCGTTGTCGGGTATATGAAGTATATTACAATGAATGTTACCCATTATTGGATGATATTTTATACACAGTAATTAATTTGTTTTCACCACATTTCAACAAAAATAAAACCAGTTTTTGGATCTCGCAACTTTTTTATCTAAATTAGAACATTATTTCTTTAAACTGTCATTTAGATTAACCGTCGAAACTTAATAGCTCTATATTTATTGTCATTCTCCATAATTGAAACGATTTTTACTTAATAGCTATGTATTTTATGTCCATATTATTCACCGAATCTAGATTTTATCTATATTTTATTTGTGGTCAACAGATATAAAGAGCTAATAATATTGACTGACCTCTTCCTGTTGTTATATCAGTTAATAGAGTAGTAAATCTTCAACCAATATTCAATATTTTCATGGCTGGTATTCTTATAGTTCTGCGTCGTTTATTGACCCATTCCCATTCTCATTTATCTTTAATTTCTTAATTAACACTTCAAAACCAGCAATTGTAAAATGATGAACAAGAAGAATCAGCAAACAAGAGAAGTGTAGAGAAGTCATTTTGTATTGCGCATTTGAAAATAAAAGTGTTGATGGCTGCTTTTATAGCTTCTGAAGTGATACATCGGCTTGTTTATGATCTTCTCAAGTGCCGCTATACAATTTCAAGCATTAAATTCCATAATAATTTTTTTGCTATTTGGTTTTTTTAATTTATTTAATTTGTTTGGGTGTTTGTTTGGCACACGTTTGTAACTTGAGATTTTTGCTTTTTTTTCTTTAATTGGGAAAACGTGAGTTAACAGTTTAAATAATGATCAGCAAAGTTTGGATAGAACTTGTGCCTACAAATGAGGAAACCCTCATACAAATTGGTTCAATGTTAATACTAAATAAATAAACGGCAGACACAACTTCCGTACACAAGAATTTTATTGTGATCAAGAGTTAAAATGTTGTCGAGTCTTGGAACTCAGGTAACTGGCCTACAGATCCATTGAACTTCACTAGATAAAAATCATTAATATGTAAATGTAAACTGGTTGGTAAAAAATCCTGTTTTTGTATTTTGTAAACAATTTTAATGAGTTCTGTACTGGAATTTTAATTTTAATTTTAATGTATAATACTTAAAATCCTGATTATTTGCATTACAGATGCGCCAGTTATTTTGACATTGCCTCATATGCTGGGTGCCTCGAATGAGTATAGGAAAATGATACGAGGCCTCAAGCCAGATGCCAAGAAGCATCAGACCTTTGTCGATGTGCAAACGGTAAGCCTTGAATACTAAATAATCCTTATGAAAAGTTATATATCTTCAATATTATGATATAGCTGACGGGTACGCCGCTGCAGGGTGGCAAGAGGGTGCAGTTTAACATGTTTTTGAAGAGTATAAATCGCATAGTCATTACGGAGAATCTAACAACGGTGCTTATGCCAGCCATTTGGGTAGAGGAGGTGAGTAAACTTTTACAAAAGTGTTGCATGCTCTATAGCTATGTTTTACAGGGTATACAACTCAATGGAGAGATGGTGAAGTTCTTCAAGAAGAAACTCATCAATACGCTCAAAACGCTGGACATTGTGCACTGGGCGGCTTTGTGTGGTGGATTGGGCGTGGCACTTCTCGGCCTCATCTATTACGTGTATCAACGGGGAATACCCGTCAAGGTGCTTGTGAAGTGAGGATGGAGAATGGAGGCTTAAAGCTTATTATTAAATGTTGTGTAAATGTGTATTTTATTATTATTCTAATCTATATCTGGATGTAACAACTTGGCTCGCATTGTCCACGAATTTTTGTATATAATTTATTGTTTAAATGTGATTTTATTGTATTGTGATTTAGCCTGTACTAAACAAAATTAAAATGTATGTGAAAACAAGTTTTAATTGGTTTTTGTTAATGGACTTTTAAGTTCTTGGCTAACTTTATTCGGCTTTTTTCTTAGAACTGTTAGCCCGAAAAGTTATTTATTAGGCAAACTTTTTAGCCACAAATGTTGCCAAGCTGTTAATGTTGAATCACACAGTTAATAATTCATATACTATGCCTTGATCCAAGTTCAAGACCACTCACAATGGTCCGTGTGTCCAAGAAATACATAAATTATTCATTTAGTGAATCAATCAATGGCACTAAAAATTATATATTATATGAAATCAACACACAGCAACACAAAAAATAAAAAGTTTCATTAAAACTTATGGGCAAAACTGCAAAATAAAATAAACTCAGTTTTAAATTAAGTTGCTTAAAAGAAATCTTTGGCTTTGGCAATGCCCGAATGCTGTTTCTGCCCATTGAGTAAGTCCAATATGCAAACAGAAAATCAACACAAAAAAAACATACGCTGAAATAAACAACAAAAGCGCCAAGGTGTTTGATTTGAATGCGATTGAGACACCAAACACAGTGAGTGCTGAACAGGGCGGTAGGGCGGCTGAGGGGTCTACGTGATTGTGACTACTACAACTACTGACTACTGGGCCTGTCATTTAGAGTGACAGCAGCATCAACAACAACAGCAACAACTGTCAACTGGGCGTTTTCGCAGGCGTTTTAAAACGCGTCGTTTGAAAAAATCGAACACCCGCTCACAATCGACTGTGTTCTCGAACCCGTTTTATACAAAAAACATATCTAAACACTTCAAATGTAGCTGTTCTGTATAATAAATATTGTAAATTTATGTCATTAGCAAATTTTCTGCTTATGTCCCGAAGACAAAGCAGAACTTTCAAACATTTTAAACGATCTTTTACGCCACTCTCCGCTCTTCTGTCTCTGACAATCCCTTTCTCTGCGATCGTGTCTGGAGTAAGAACCTTTCCACTTTATGCGCCCATTCTTCTAGATATGTGTGGTCAGTAATTATGCAACGAACACACAGTACGAGATGCCCCACAACCAGTTTGCCATCGCTGTCGTCATATATATGTGTGTAGACATGTGTATTTATTCAAATTGCTTTGGGTTTGGGGCTCAAGATGAGACCCGATGCCAACTTGCCCGATCAGTCGACAACGAAACGCGCTAAAGCACGCAGTGCCCCCCCACATTTTGAGTAAAAGAAGACGCTACGCTTCAAGTGTGAAATAATTTACATATTTAAAACTTAAATTTATTTCGTTCGGTTCGGTTTTCGGTTGTAAGTGTGTTCGGGCTAAGGACTGTCTCGTCTCCCTCTCTTTGTGTCTCTTTCTACATATATAGAGTACTATATAAAGACCTCACTGTGCGTTCTACTCTGTCAAAGCATCAGAAGATGTCGTCGGTGTTGCTGCTCTGCCTGCTGCTCCCGTTACTCCAACTTTGCTCCGCTCGAATCTTTGAGCGTTGCGAGCTGGCTGCTCAGCTGCAGCAACGGCATGGAATCCCTGCCGAACAGGTTGCCACATTGGTGTGCATTGCCCAGCATTCAAGTGATTTGAATACGGCTGCATTTGGTGGTGGCACAGGACTAGGTGGCGGTTCCCATGGCATCTTCCAGATCAGTGATGTCTACTGGTGCTCTCCACCAGGTCAGGGCGTTGGTTGTGGTCTGAGTTGTTCGCGTCTGCGGGATGATGATATTACGGATGATGTTATGTGTGTGCGGAAGATCTATGCGGACCACGAACGGATCTCGGGTGATGGCTTTAGTGCGTGGCAGGCATACAATTCATATTGTCGCCAGGATGTGGCTTCGTATGTGGCTGGATGTGGTCAAACCAACAGTAACAACAATGCGGCGCTGCATGCTGCTGCCTCGTATCAGGTGAAGCATCAGCAGAGCTATTACCAGCCACAGCAACAGCAACAGCAACAACAACAGATCCCAGTGAGCTATTATCACCAGCAGCCACAAGTGAGTCATCACCATCAGCAGGGCAAGATCTATAGTCGCTGTGAGCTGGCACAGGAGTTGTACTACAAGCACAAGTTGCCCATGCAGCAGATACCCACCTGGGTATGCATTGCTCAGCATGAGTCCTCCTACAATACTGCTGCAGTGGGTCGGCTGAATGCCGATGGCAGTGCGGATCATGGCCTGTTCCAGATCAGTGATCTCTTCTGGTGCACTCATGATCAGCGGGGCGGCAAAGGTTGCCATGCCAGCTGCAATGAATTCCTGGACTCGAGCATTGCGGATGATGTGCAGTGCATTAAGCGCATTCATCAGGAGCATACACAGATATCGGGAGATGGCTTTACTGCTTGGACGGTTTACAAACGGGATTGTCGCAATCAGCGCTATGAGCAGGTCTCTGCCTGCTTCAACAAGCCACCAACCACATCCACGCATCCCAATGCCATTGCTGGTGCTGTGGGCAAGGTCAGCTATGCTTATCCAATTGCAGCACAGCCACAGCTTGCAACGACATCGAATCCCTTCTTCAGAGCACCTGTCAGCAAGCCAAGCAACTACCAGGCTGTTGGCTATCAGGCTAATCCCTTCCTGCGTCCACAAGTTCAGCCACATCCCAATATTATTGGTTTGCCCACAAAAACGCAAACCTTATATGCAAATCCTTTGCTCAGCTTCAAGCAACACACAACACCTAAACAACAGCAACACTATTATTATCAACAACAACACGAACACCAACACACACAACACCAACACTACTATTACACAACACCTCAACGAGCTGGTAAAGTTTATAAACGCTGCGAATTGGCGCAAGAGTTGTATTTCTCACACAAGTTTCCCATGCAGGATATAGCCACCTGGGTGTGCATCGCGGAGCATGAATCACGTTTGGATACGTCGGCAGTGGGGCGTCTCAATGCGGATGGCAGTGCAGATCATGGCCTTTTTCAGATCAGTGATCTCTACTGGTGCACGCAGGACGGTAGCGGCGGCAAGGGCTGTCACATCGACTGCGATCGTTTGCTGGACTCCGATATCTCGGATGATGTGCAGTGCGTCAAGACCATACATGAGGAGCATACGCGCATCTCGGGCGATGGCTTCACTGCCTGGACAGTATACAATGGTCATTGCAGGGAGCGACGTAGTGCAGAGATTGAAAGCTGCTTTGATCAGGATGAACTACAGAAGCCAGTAAAGCCAGTGAAAGCAGTCAAGCCAGCAGCTAAGAAACCCAAGCCCAAAGGCAAAATCTATAATCGCTGTGAGCTGGCTCAGGAACTGCACCACAAACATAGGCTGCCCATGCGAGAAATACCCACTTGGGTGTGCATTGCTGAGCACGAATCTTCCTACAACACTGCGGCAGTGGGTCGCCTTAATGCCGATAGTAGTGAGGATCATGGTTTATTTCAGATTAGCGATCTCTACTGGTGCTCGCATGATGGCAGCTCTGGCAAGGCCTGTAACATTGAGTGCGATCGTTTGCTCGACTCGGATATCTCCGATGATGTTCAGTGCATCCGTACCATACATGAGGAGCACACACGTCTCTCGGGCGATGGCTTCAATGCCTGGACAGTGTACAATGGGCATTGTAGGCATCAGAGTCTGGTGCAATTGAGCGATTGCTTTCCAGGCAACGATATTTCTGAAGCACAGGAGCAACCACATCATCCACAAGCGCCAATCAAACAACACCAACCGGTTCCAAAAATCGCAGCTAATCATGCCTTTGGGGCAAATCCTTTTCTGCAACGTTTGAGCGCTCCGCAACCGTCTCAGAATACTGTTCAAGCTACTAAAACAACAGCAAAGCCTTCAATTAAAGCTCCTGTTGTTCCCAATCATTCCTTTGCCTCAAATCCTTTCTTACAGCATCTAAAACCACAGCCGCAACAAGCAAAGCCTCAACAGCAACCCGCACGTCCCTTACATATAGCTACAGATGTTCACCCCATAATGTCATTTGATAAAACGTCTCCATCAAAACCAAACTATGCTCAAAATCCTTTCCTCAAACCATTGAATAAAGACTCTGGAAATGCTATTCCACACACAGCGCATATTAAACCCAACCAGTCCAAACCTGATTTCAATCCATTTTTAAGCCCTCTTAGTAAGCCCAAAACAACTACTACGTCAAGACCTACAGTGACTACTAAAGCTACAAAGCATCCATATATTAGTAGCAATAGCTTTCGTCAGGAGATTATTAAATTTACCGCCACGCCATCAACAACAACAGCAAAATCCACTCCCACCGCAACCCCAGCTCCAAAAACCACACAAATTACAACAAGACCATCTACAACAAAGAAAACAACAACAACATATCGTCCGTTTACTACAAAACGAACATATACAACTGCAAAAATTACAACTCGACCGACAACAACTAGAAGATCAACGACAACACCTCGTCCAATATCAACTACTCGTCGCACAACGACAACCACACAGCAGGCTCCAAAAACTCCTAGTACATCATTGAGCAGAACAACAAAAACTACAACTAGCCGAACACCAACAAAGCCTACGATACGCTCTACAAGCACAAAACTTACAACGAGAGCAACAACTAGGCCTACAACACGCCCAACAACAACACAAACAACTAGGCCAACAACAACAAGAACAACTTTTGCTACACCGAGAGCCACACATCGCCCAACAACTCGATCAACAACTCATACAACAACTCGATCAACAACGCGGTCAACAGCTCAGCCTGCAACTCGACCAACAATACGCCCTACAACGTATTCCACAACTCGACCAACAACACATCAGATAACTAGATCAACAACTCGCGCTACAATACATTCCACAACTCGAGCCACAACTCACCCAACCACTCCCACTACAACTCGCCCTGCAACTCGTTCCACAACATCCAGGCGTCCATTCACATCAACGTCCACGACACTCAAAACGACAACACGTTATCTCCAACCAACAACCGCTCGTCCCAACACGTATTACAAAACAACAACTCGCTCGCCAATAAAAACCACCACAGCTACTAAAGTTACATCCACAACGCCACGACCATATCTATTCACCTCGACAAGATCCACAGCAACAACGAGAGCGACAACAACAACTCGTCGCCCCTCAACAACAGCCAAGAATGCAACGACTTCAAATCCATTTGACCATCCATTCTTTGCAAAATTCAAACCACTCTTTGAATCAAATCGAACACCACCCTCAACTAAACCTACTTTGGCATCTACATTGTCAAAACAATCCAAATTCACTGCCAGCCCGAACTATGCACGGTTGCAAGAAAACAGCGCCAAGGTCGCAGCAAAAACAGTTTTTGTCTACGATTTTGGTCACAATCGAACAGCAACAACAACAATTTGACCCTATTCCACAGCGAAGACAACAACCAAAATATTAGATCCACATTTAAAGTTGAACAAGAACTAAGTTTTTGGGTGCACAGGGAGAGAAACTTGTAAATATGTGTTAAATGCAACTTAGTTTGTATAAAAACAGAATACTCATATATTCTTAATCTTAAGATGTATAATTATGACTTAGGTAATAAACAAAAATTAACCATACACAAATCCGTGAAATTTATTCAATGCGAAGACCGGAGATCGAAGAACAGAGAACAGCAAACGGAGTGTCAACCAGTCTGAAGAACTGACGACATGTTGAATGCTGCTAACAGTGGTCGCGACACTAAGTGGTTTGTTTTTGATTAATTTCATTAACTTTTTTTGGTCGTGTGTTAGCCTTGTTAACATAAACAGCAGCAACATCATACGAAAGTGGCAATCGGCAAATGTCGAATCGCTCGAAATATAACTTGTTATTTCGCGCCAATTGATGTTAAATTTCATTAATCATTCTTCAAAATTAGCAAGATTTGAAATTATATTCAAGTTAAGTCAATATTGACGTCATAACGCTGCACACCTTTTTAGCACTGATATCTTTACATATGTGGAGGCAGTCAATAACCGATCATTTATATAAATCGATACAAACGATTGCATCATTTTAACCTTAATTTGTTTGAGCGCATTTTTGAGCTCGTAGAACTTGGTCACACTGACGAGAAAAAAATCTAATCTGCTTTCGGTGGACGGTTCGTAAACATTCAATTGTTGAAATTCGGCAATAAAAACGTAACAATTAACGTTCAAAATGCGCTTAAGTGCATCGAGTTCGAATGCAAAACGAATTGAAGTGAGTGCCTTTGTAAAATAAGCCACAGATTCGAAAAACTTCTGCAGCCTGTACCAGTAGCAACACCAGCCAGCCAGCCGTCGCTGATAGCCAGATAGCTACAACCAGCAAGCGCCCTACTTGTCAACCTTTGTTTGTTGCTTCACAGCCATACAATCATATTTAACTCGCATATACTATATTTGTTAATGACATCGAGTTTTAGGTCAAATCTTGAAACACGAAAATGCGTCGGCAGAACGTGAGAGAATTCCAGTACAGAGAATGACGAGTCTTTCAGGTGCGTGAAGTCGGCCGGGCGCAAAACAATAACTCGCGTCAAGTTGGCTGCGCGCAATTAACTACTCACGTGAAGTTGGCTGCACGCAGTTTTTAACTTTCATGAGTGAGCTGTACACTCCTTTGGGTTGGCAATGCTCAGTTTGCCAGCGACCTCTAGCGGTTTGAGCAAAAATTTCCAGCGTTGTCTTTTGTCTCGCACTTTATCGACGTCTATGCCCCTTGCGCGTTTACTGTCGTTTTGCACGCGCATTCGTGAAAATGGCGGCGTTGTCGCTCGGTCGCTGCCAAATTTTTTGTACATCCAAAATAATCAAAATAAAGCGACAATAAATACAGTGCTAAACACACAGTGTATGCTAAAGGCCGCGAGTGCGCGTGTGTGTGAAAAAACTATAATAAAACCTTCTAGCTAACCCAAAGAAAACATATAACAATAACAGCTAGTGACAAGGAGTTAACATCGCTGTCGCCAGCGCAGCAGCAGCAGCCGCGTGAATAAGCGGGTGCAAGTGCGAGCGCTTTGCTGCGGTTTTGCTTTTGCTCAACGGAGCACCCAAAGGCTTTGGCCAAGGTGATTACGAATATAATTATGCTAAATTAGCATCGCATCGTGTCGTTTGTCGGCTTTCACCTGCTTCCACACACCCTCGCAGCCGTCACCGTGTCTCTAAAACATCTGCGGCAGTAGCAAGCAAACGAAAAAAATAAAAAAAATATATTGAAAAAAAAAATAAAATTCAAAGCATTCGCGTTTTATGGCCCACAGGTATAACTGTGCCACAGCCCAGGTAGCAGCTGAGAGTGTACTAGCACCAAAAAATTATGTGTAAATATTCTGCTATAAGTACTAAAGTGAAAACAAATTTGCCTTGCAGTTTGCTTCCAACGGCAGCCACGCAGCATGCAACTTGTAAACAAGAGCCGCATCAGCAACACCACAACACAGCAATAACAACAAGAACAGCATCAACATGCCTCAGATGCACAGTTGATCAAGAAAACAGGCGGTTAAAGAACGTCAAAAGCAGAAGAGTAACTGAACAGGGTGTTCGCGTCCAGTTCCAGTTTGGTCTCTTCCAATCACACGAATCCGCCACCGCCACGCAATGAATAGCAGCCAAACGGCTCCTACGGCCACATCGGCCACAAGCAATCGCATCACCTTCACCACCCAGCAGCTGCCCAATGGCACCATCAATATTGGTGGACCCGGGGGCGGCAATGTTGGGCCAACAATCATCTCTACGGCGCAGCTGCCGAATACGACGACGATCAAGACGATCACGGCTGGAATGGGACATGGAGTGCCGGGTCTGTCCCAGGTGCATCATCAGGTTCAGCACCAGCAGCAACAGTCACATCAGCAGCAGCACCAACATCAGCATCAAACGCAATCAGTAGGTGCCACCCAAACACAAACCTTAGTTATTAAATCCAATCACCATGCTGTCACCCTACCGGCGGGTCTAGTATCAAGTGCACCATCAGGAATCGTAACAATGACCAAGACCATCAATCAGGTATCCACCATCAAGCTAAACTCCAACGTACAACTATTCGTAGCGAGGCGAACATGGCGCCAAATTCTGGTGCCGTCGTTTCGCATCTCTCTGCCTGCGTCCACTGGTTTCTCCCGTTCCTACACACACACCCCACACGCTGTTTCTACTCTGCTGCATTGGGTCACGATTAGCGTGTCCTACAAATCTGTAAAACTTCAAACACTCTTAAGTTGTAGCTGTAAAAGTGAACTCCCGATACGGTGAAATGCGCGTTAATTGAAAGTGATTAAAGATAATATGATCAAATTTTTGTAGTGAGTGAATAAGTTCACTGTATTGTGTGTTCACTATTTTTCTTTGATACTGCATATCTATGTTTACCGACGTTTTATACTTTATATTCTTTGATATTTTACAAATGTGATTACCGCGTCTTTCTATACAACTCCCGTTCTTTAAGTAAATGAAATTTCTCCATATCCCACAATTTCACCAACGATTCCATGTATGCTGCTATGCACTTTATGCTTTCTGTAAAATCTATCTTTTTGATACAAACGCTTTTAAACGGACGCTTTTTTGTAGTTCATCCTGTAGACGACCTTTAGGAGGGTCAGTACAAAAATTAAGACCCATTTTCATCTCATCGTTTTTTAAAGTTTTTTTTTTTTTTTTTAGAAAATCAAGTCATCCATTTGTTTTAAGTATATATTTTAAGAACACATACTTTCCGAGCACATTTGTGATCTGTTAGCTGTGCTGAACGTTTCAACTGTGACTCCCAAATTGACGTTAAGCGAGACTACTTTCCTGTTCTGATGCATGTTGTAGTGAACAGAAAAGAAAACAAAAAAAAAACACCAAAAACGCTTTTTGTTTCCCGCCAAATAGAACTGACCGATTGAATTAACTGAGATTTGACTAATTCTTTGCCACTCTTCACAGTCGGGGCAGCCGCTGCTTAATTCCATGATACCGGCCGGCGTTGTTGTCGGCATGCGTCCGCAGGCGCCGACGCAGCAGCAGCCAAAGAATATGCCCGCCAATCCGCTCAGTCGTGTGGTCATCAGCAATTCCCATATGGCTGGCGTTCGGCCACAAAATCCATCGGTAAGTGTGACACAATAAAAAAAATGGCATAGTATTGACAAGCAAGTGCGTGCTCTTGAGTTTTGTTGTTGTGGTGGGCTCTTCTTTACTAATCCACAACGATCCCTAATAAAACAGCACACACACATGCACCCAAAACACACCAACACACCAATACACACACACACACACACACATACACATACATATGTAAATATATACATGCATTTATCAGCGGGTACGCCCTGTACTATGTACTATTTCTCTGTCTATTCTCTCTTTCTCTATTTTAGATTACTTTAAGCACACTTAATACAGGACAAACGCCTGCACTGCTAGTGAAAACGGATAATGGATTTCAGTTGTTGCGCGTGGGCACCGCCTCATCGTCGGGCCCGCCATCGATGACACAGACCATATCTTACACCAGCAACAACAACAACAACAATAATAACAACAACACAACAACAACAGCCACAAATCATCCCATTACAACACAGATACGTCTGCAAACTGTGCCGGCTGCAGCTGTAAGTAGATATCATGGCCTATCGTCATCCCAACAACAGCAACAGCAGCAACAATCGCAGCTGCAGCAACAGCAGCAGCAGCAGCAGCAACAGCATCAAACAACAACACAAGCATCCTCACAAGCTACAACTGCCAGCACTAGCATTGCACTACGCAAAACGATTGTCCGTACATCATCCACAATCCTCCCATCCAGCAATAATAATAATATTAATAACTCCACCACCACCACCACCACAACCACTACCAACAACAACAACAACAACAATAAATCCGCTACTAACCTGCAACATCAGAAGCTACAGCTACAACTGAAGCAGCAGCAACAGGCACAGCAGCAACATAAGCAACAGCAGCAGCAGCAACAGGCCTCTGTGAGCGCCAGCAGCGCAGCCGCCGCGGCTGCCGCAGCTGCTGCGGCAAATGTCGCGGCCACAATTAAGATCAAGCAAAACGTAAAAATCAAAGACTAACTGTTTGTTTTAGAAATGGAAATTCACATAATTTCCAATAATTTTCAATATTTGCTTATCTTATATATATATATATATATTCTCTAAATTGCCTCTCTCTTTGTCTGTTTATGCATTTGATCTGTATTTTATTTTTTAAAGCTACGCTTCAGTTTCAATTTTGTTTAGACTTTCGGCCAGACTGCGAGCAATCGACGGTCCGCCCAAGACTTTTTCAATTTTCATTTCCACATATATGTATATGTATGTATAAATATATATTATTGTACTTTTGCTCAGTTTTGCATGCTGCGTTGTAACTGTCTGTGTATTTGACTTGACGTATCCTTTTCATTTAGTTTTTCGCTGCCAAAAAACGCGTTGCTGTTCGTTATTTTTAAGAGAAAAAAAAACGTTGTCAAAGCCTCATCCAACTATCTTTTAATATTTAGCTCGTAAGAATCATCTTTATAAGTAGAGCTAAGACAAAGGCTTATCGGGCTCCTAAAAGACGTGTGTGTTTTTCTTTGGCATTATTTTCATCTTAACTTTTTCATTATACTGTTAACCAATTGCATCCTCTCACACACCTACACACACACAGACACACACACCTACTAATTGGGAGCCCGTTGCCTTGTCTGCGGCTCCATAAGCATTGTTAACTTTTTTCTTGTTTGATCTAATCGCTTATCGCTCCTTATTTGCACTGACTGCACACAATTTGATTGCTAATCTATAATGTTTGTTTTGACCACAGTCGATGACCAACACCACCGCCTCCAGCAACATCATTGTCAACTCGGTGGCCAGCAGCAATGCGCACAGCTATAGCACCTCCTCACAACCGCCGCATTTGGCGCAACTACAGCAGCACGCGCCACATTTGCCGCAGGTGACGCAAATTCAAACGATACCAGCACATGGACAACCACATTCGCAGGCCAACCATGTGCAAGTGCCAACGGCAGCGGCAACTGTGGCGGCGGCAAATGCGAACGCGACAACAACGACAACGGCTGCGCAGGGCAATACCAAAGAAAAGTGTCGCAAGTTTTTAGCCAATTTAATTGAATTGTCGACACGCGAACCGAAGCCGGTGGAGAAAAATGTGCGTACGCTCATTCAGGAGCTGGTCAATGCGAATGTGGAGCCCGAAGAGTTTTGTGATCGCCTGGAGCGTTTGCTCAACGCCAGTCCACAGCCGTGCCTCATTGGGTTTCTCAAGGTAAGCATAATTCGCTTCGATTGCTCTCTTTCTACGATAACTAATGTTCGCAACCTACAGAAAAGTCTGCCACTGCTGCGCCAGGCGCTCTACACCAAGGAGCTGATCATTGAGGGCATTAGACCGCCACCGCAGCATGTGCTGGGATTGGCTGGACTTCCTCAGCAGCTGCCTGTAAGTGTTATGAAATTTATCTACAATCAATAAAGAATTAAATAAATCTCCATTAACTGTTACAGAAAATACAAGCGCAAATACGTCCGATTGGTCTCAGCCAGACAACGACCATTGGACAGACGCAGGTGCGCATGATAACACCAAATTCAAATTCATTGAGTACATCAAGGCCGACAATTGGACACACGACGATATCAAAGCAGCCGCCAAACATTCGATTGCCCACAGCGCCGCGTCTGGCGTTACGCGGTCAAATGCCTTCTCTGCCGATGCCCGCGCAGGCGGTAAGTAGAAGGAACCAAATAATCGTAATATGCAGACATTTATTATTTGTTTCTTTTGGTCAAATAGAACATTGTGCAAATACGCGGTCCGCCTAACGCACAGTTGCAGCGCACGGGATCTGTTCAGATACGTGCCACGACCCGTCCGCCAAACAGTACGCCCACGAACAAAGTCACTGCCGTCAAAGTTGGCCAGACGCAGATCAAGGCCATAACGCCCAGTTTGCATCCGCCGTCGCTGGCGGCCATATCATCAAACAGCGGACCACCGCCGACGCCGACGTTATCGGTGCTGTCGACGATAAATTCAGCATCAACAACGTCGTTGCCGGTGCCATCGTTGCCCACAGTTCATCTGCCGCCGGAGGCGTTACGTGCACGGGAACAGATGCAGAATTCGCTGCATCACAACAATAACAATCACTTTGAGCCCAAGCTGATTGAGATTAAGGCACCGCAGATGCCGCACATTGAACGCATCAATGCCTCGCTGATGCCCATTTCGGCCAAGACGATGCCGCGTGGTGTGATGCCATTGTCCAACAAATCGGCAAGTAAAAAGAAAAGGGATACGCTCGATGGCAAGGATGAGAAGGCGAACAGTGGCAGTGGGATGGCAGGAGCGACGGCAGCTGCGGCAGCCAATTCGTTTTTCCAGCAGAGCTCCATGTCATCGTCAATATATGGCGACGATGATATCAACGATGTGGCCGCCATGGGCGGTGTAAATCTGGCTGAGGAATCGCAACGCATACTCGGGTGTACTGAGAACATTGGCACTCAGATACGATCCTGCAAGGACGAGGTGTTTCTCAATATGCCAGCGTTGCAGGCGCGAATACGCACGATAACTGCTGAGCGTGGCCTCGATGAACCGTCGCAGGATGTGGCTGTTCTCATATCGCACGCGTGCCAGGAGCGGCTCAAAAACATTGTGGAGAAGTTGGCTGTGATAGCGGAGCACCGCATTGATGTCATCAAGGTGCGTTTTGGCTCCTAATCGTGCTGGTAAATAAGTTTAAAATACGTTTTCTGTATCTTAACAGTTGGATCCACGCTATGAGTCCGCGAAGGATGTGCGCGGTCAGATCAAGTTTCTGGAGGAGTTGGACAAGGCTGAGCAGAAGCGACACGAAGAACTGGAGCGCGAAATGCTGCTGCGGGCGGCCAAGTCCAGAACGAGAGTCGAAGATCCCGAGCAGGCAAAAATGAAAGCGAGGGTAATTAAAAGACAATTGCAAATATCAGTTAAATGGCTTGCTTAAACGTTTTACATTCCCACTAGGCAAAGGAAATGCAGCGTGCAGAAATGGAGGAGCTGCGTCAGCGAGATGCAAATTTAACAGCACTGCAAGCAATTGGACCGCGGAAAAAACTCAAACTGGATAGCGAAGCGGCCAGCGCGGGCGTGGTGAGTAAAATCAGCTTACCAACGACCATTCGATCCGGTACACTCAACACTCGCATCTGGTCTCTTCCACACACAGGGTTCTGGTGGCGGTGGCCTCCTAAGCAATACTGGCTCAACAACAACAACGTTACGGCCGCGCATCAAGCGAGTCAATTTACGTGACATGCTCTTCTTTATGGAGCAGGAGCGCGAGTTTTGTCGCAGCACGTTGCTGTTCAGTAATTACCTCAAGTGATCGCTGCTGCCTCCGCTGCTGTTTATATACACCTACGCATCTATATGGCCTCCGCCTTCGCCTCTACTCCTGCTCCTGCTCCTGCTCCAGCTGTATTTGTTCTATCAGCGCCCAGCAGCTGCGTACATCAATTTGCAATATTATTTAGCTGTCAGATTTAAACTGCGTCGTCCCTTTGTTGTTTTAGTTAGGCGCCCTATTTAAATAACGTATGCGTAGGAATAACAACTAATTAAATTTTGTTAAAACTCTTATTTACAAATCGTTTTCCAACTTAATAGCCAACAACACTTAAACCAAACCAATCCAAAAATAAAACCAACATCGACAACAATCAACACAACACACAGTAGCAAAGAAAAACAAAACACAAAAACTCAACGCGCAGTCAGCCAGCGTTCGATTTTGTAATTTTAAATATAATGAATTGCATTAATTGCATTGACGGCCTTATCTAATTGATTAATACATATAAATATTTGATTAAATTGTGTAGCTTAGTTTGTTAAACGAAATCGCAAGTAAATTCTAGGTTTAAGTAAGCTTGCGGAGTTCAAGTAATGGATCATAACATGGTTTTTAAAACCATCATGGTAAGCAAAAGTAACAGAACAGATTCAATACAACATACAAAAAAAACAAAACAAAAAACAAAGGAAGAAATTATCCATATTATGCATACATTGAACTAGTTGTAGTTGTTTAAAGAAATGGATGTAATTTTAATTAGCTTATGTATAAAACAATTAACAGAAACAAACCACAAACAAAAGATAACAAAACAAGTAACAAAATACAATTGTAAAAAGTCCAGAATAAGTTTTTTCTATAGTTTAACTAGGTAAACGCAACGTAATTAACAAATTTACGGCAAAGAACTAAAATCCGAACATAGTTTTTAGGCACTAAATTATGATTTTTTTTTAGTGACGCGTTCATTCAACCACGACGATTAATCCAATCGAAGGATTATATATACAGATTCAAATGTTCGATCGTTTTTTTATGAACATTTGCACAAGCAACAAAATAGATAAATTTTTTACACCAACCTAAAATTTAAATAAAAACACAAATTTGTAAATTATATTGAAATAAATTTGACTCGCATTAACAAATTTTATTTAAACTCTGTGTGTGTTCAATTAATAAATTCGCAATATGATCATGAGCAAAAACAAGAATCCGTATACAGCGCATAGTTTAGTAGACATATAACTAAATATATATTATATACATCTATAAATATATGCATACATATTATGTTTTACAATTAATAAAACGAAAAAAAAAAACAAAACCTATTGTATGTACAACTTAAGTTTAAAATGAGGAAAAGCAACAAAAAAAAAGGAGAATAAAACATAATTCAGAAAAACTACAAACAACAACTTTACGAAAATTATGATTTTTGATGTTCAGCATGTGTAACGGTATCTCAGTTAATTAGCTAGTTAATTCATTAATTTGTATGTAGTTGAATTTAACAATTTTTTATTGCTATTTTTTATTATCATTTTATTATTATTATATTAATATTATTATTATTATTTTTAAATAAACCCAAATGGACATTTGGACCCAAATTATTTGCCAAGTATTAGATGCCAATGTCGTTTTCTAGTTTTAAAATTCATTTTCAGTTCAAGAAAAAACATAAAGCTTGATAAATATGCTAAAAATGTGTTTCCGTTTACATATCGTGTAAATATAAATCATTCTATAGTTGTTTTTTTTTTTTTTGTTGCCATTAATTTTATTATTGTTTCGTTTCATTATTATCAGCATTTGCAAATTACGTACTGTGACGGCTAATTAATTAGTGTATGTGTCTAGGTGTTTGACTAAATTCTATGATTTTTAAATTTAGTTAACTACGACCCCAATGCGGCGGCGCCTTCGATTTCATCTGCTCGGGCATATTGTAAATATTCCTTGATATCGTAACCAAACAGGTCAAAGTCAAATCTGCAATGAAATGTTAACTTATTGACGGCGACTGTTTAGGTTTAGTTTGGTTTACGTACTGATAGTACTCGTACAGGTCCATCATCTCCTGTCTGGTGAGCTGGGAATAGAACTGCTGTTGCAGCTCCTCTGTCTTTCTGCCTCCTTTGCCCATGTTGCGCCACACGGGCGCTATGACACGCTGGAGGCCAGTCTTTTCAATTAGATATAGTTGATCCTCTGCCAGCGATTCGAACTTTAATATCATATCGAATCGTATCAGGCAGGGTGTACAGAACGATGTGGCCGAAACAAAGTGCATGTCTATATAGTTGCCACGTTTCACCTGATCCAGCAGCCAGTGCACAAACTCTGGAAACGATGGATACTTTGTGTTGCCAGCACGCGCAATCAGCTTGGGCTGCAAAAGATTGAATAAGCTAACCGATTTTTAAGTTTAAAGAATCAACACATACCTTCTTGCGATAACTGCGCACAATGCTGCGTCCCAGCTTGTCATGAAAGGAATAGGGTAGCGCAAATACGATCTTATCTCTATAAGCGCTCAGCAGTCTCTCAAAGGGATTTCTAGCTATGATAAACGTTATTGAATCATTTTGTGCTTCGCGCAGCTAAAAATGAAAGCAAAAACAATGTGAGTTTTGTTATCTTTATTCGTTTTTATATCTATGCGGTTGTACCTCTTGCAGCGTTACGCGTGGATAGCGCTCTCTGGCCAGATTGAGCAGTATCTTTTTGGTCTTAAGCAAATAGTTGGGTTTGTAGCCGGCCAGTACATTAAAATTGAACATCCAGGATGAGGAGGCAGCCTTAAAGACATTGCACCTGCAACAGACATCGCACACAGTCTTTAACTAGTAACACTCCTCTAGTACAACTTCACAGCTCTCTTACCATATAATATGATATTTTTTATTAACCAAGAACTCCCAAGTGTTGGGCGTATGCCAAGAATCCTGACCTGCAGCAATCATGTTAATAGCTGTGTAATCTGCCAATCACTTAAAAGCTTTCTTACCCAACACATCCAGTCCGAACTCCGAGCACTTGGCCTTCAGTCTATTAAGTCGCGCCTCCATGCGCTGCGCCCCCATAAAGATGAAAGATACAACTGATGTATATGTCTATATTATATACTACTTAATGCTAAAAGCACCTACCACTGACATATCCTGCATTTCATCCGTTGTAAGTGTTTGCACCGCATAATCGGGAATGAGGGAGTGTCCAGTTTCATTGTTAATCTGTTTGGAATAGAGATGGGGGAATATGTTGATAAATGTGCCATTAAGCGTTGGTCAGTGGTAAACAGCACTTAATGACTATTTGAGCAAACTGTTTTCTTTATTGTCAAAGCAACCCAGATGTTATGCCAAGCCCAAAAAACTGCCAATCATTTCATTTGTTTCGGGGTGTGAAGACAAGAGATGAATGAGGCTAAGCGAATTTCAATTCCTGAGCGCATTTTTTACCCATCAATTTGACGGTTAATTGTGTGTGTGTGTTTACATTGTTAATTGGGTAAGAGTGTTTGTGTCTGTGTGTTAGATATTTACTTTATCAACATAGCGCCACTTATTCTTAGTCTTGCCCGTTGCGACCACAGTTAGTTCCTTGTTTTTGTTTTTGTTCAACAGCAGCACAGGATAACGAAAGTTTTGTCCCGCTGGCAGCGGTCGTTGCTGCCTTTCTTGTTGTTGTTGCTGTTGGTGTGAGAGTTGCTGTTGTTGCTGTTGCAGATGCTGCTGCTGTAGCTGTTGCGAATTAAAGGCCTAAAAAAGCATTTTTGCACTGTTGTTATACATTTGTACTAAGTATTTAGACAGTTGGTTTTGGGTTAACAATGCAAACATGACGTGGCGTATGCGTAATATACAAGCGTTTCATATATGATTTATATAATGCCAGCACTAAACCGGGCGAGCTACCACTGGGAGCCAGCACTGACTCATGTCGCTGGCATGCCAGTGTCAAGGTAGCCCCAAACGTACCCAATTAAAATCTCTCTCTCTCTCTGTCTCTTGGCGACAGCACAGTCAACTGGTATTATCATAAATCTAGATGATTGTTTGGCGGATAGACAAATGTACAGCGGTCATCATATGGCTCGTGTTCGGATACCCCGCTGTCATAAGCATTACGGGGTATATTGCTAAGAACAGTGAGCTTGTTCATAACATATTTACGTTTAATGTATGTATGTATATCTAGCTAAAACTAACATGAATTATATAAATAAGCTTAAGCTGCGCATGCATATTTACAATATAAATTATTCTATGAATATAATCTTACTAATTTTAGTAACAATTTATTAATATATATAGCATAACGATTAAATGTTGTTATTTGTAAGTTTTATAACTTGACGTAGCCTACTTTTAAGCGCAACTATCTTAGGCAAAAGCTGTTAACTAGTATAGAGGGTATCCAGCTCGTTCATCACATCAACGGATTGCATTTTATTTCGAGTATGTGTATATTATTTTCGCATCAAAAGTGGCGCTATGTGCATGACGTGGACTGTGGGTGGTTAATGGTATATGTGTGGAGGGGAGCGGCTGTTAGATGTGGGCGTGATGTGGGCGGCGTGTCACTTTAAACAACATTCGGTAGCAGCGTGCGTGTGTAATGTGTGTGTGTGTGTGTGTTGGTGATTAAGTGTGTTACGTGTTAGACGCTGTGCTTAATTATGCATTTGTGGAGCCCAACACGTATGCGTGTTTTCCAATTGTATCTTTTTTTGTGTGTGGCCTTTCGTTAGCTGCTTAAGCATTAAATCATTTAAATAAAGTAACACACACACTAAAGCCTAGCGTTATTTTTTTTTGTGTTTTTTCCACTTTTGTTCTCTAGCATCGATTTTTCTGCCCGCCCTTTGCGGTATCCTTGCTGGCCTAGTACTCGTACTATTATTTGCACAGCACCGAGACAATTAAATTCAGCTTAAGCGAAAGTATTGTTTAGCAATGCGAATGGCCTCAAGGTCGTCCGGGTTGCACTTGTTGTAGCCAGGGGAAGGAAGGGTATGGGGAGGAGGCAAAAAGCAGAGGGACTTTCGAGCGTTTAATAGGCGTGGCATGTCTATTCCACATTCAAGTATCAATTGTATATTGGCAAAAGCGAAAATTCACACACAAGAGCCAACACACACACACATACACGTACGTATTAAATGCTGACCGCAGCAACTGAGCTAATTTCGTATTAATTTGCACATTTAAGAATCGCTGTTCGCATAGCTTAAAAGGTGCAACGAGGTGTTAAGAACTCGGATAAATAAACACAAGCGAGCGCTCTTGATATTTTAAATATCAAGCAATTGAGAATTATTGCGCATACGTATCTAATTGTGGCATCTACAAGTGTATCTATACGTCTGTGTCTAAATTATTACAAATATGTGTATATTTTGAATGCCCTTCAGCAAGCACACAGTGTTATTAAAACCATAAAGCCAAACAGATGCTAACAGACGATAACCAGGTTCATTAGGTTATGAAATTATGAATCGCCATTTATTTTAGTTTGGCATCAAGGTAGCTCTTTCGACGCTTCTCCATATGCATTAGGCAACACAATTAATCCGTTATGCAGGAGAAGGATGGGGAGTTCAGACGTGCATAATGCGTTGAGTAACGCCCAATCGATAGGGAGGTTTGTTGTCAGGGGCAGACCCTCTAACAAACATTTATACCCCTCCTAATCTTATACTATATAGTATATATATATATATATATATATGTTTGCAGGGCACTTGGAAGCCAAGAACAACTACAACAAAGCTACATACGTCCTTGGCCAAACACACACACGAACACATATCAAACCATTTATGCATGTATGTATGTACATCTGAGTGTGTGTATGTGAATATTAGTTTGTATTTTTTGTATTATTTACACATACACTTACCTCGTATACCTTTATCTTCTGTAGCTGCTCATTCCATACCAGATAGATGAGCGATAGGGGCAGCAATAGCAGCGATATGACCGCAAAGATCAGCAAATATCGCCGAACGCGACAATTTGCGTAGCTCTTGTTCAATTTCATTTAAACACAAGGCCAAATGCATAGGAACTGTGTTGATTTAGTTTCACTCGGCATTCATTTTAATCAAATTGATTTACTTATTTGTTTAATTTTGATATCTTTCGCTTAGCTATTAACATTTTCATTTCTCTTGTGTTTTTGATATTTGTTTGTTCGCCTTTTGATTTTATTCGTTTGGCTTTGACTGCTACGCGGCAAATTTTGCGTGCAGTTGGCGACAGTTTTTGTACAATTTGCTCATAGCCTCGTTGATATTGTTGTTGTTTTTAGCTATATTTAGTTGATGTGCTATATACACACATATATACATAAAGAAAAAATATAAAAATAAACATATTTATTATGGTTAGCAGCAAACGCGGATGTAATTTCCCCACGCAGCATAACTAATGACATACATATATACATATATATATAAATATATTTACGAGCGTAAGAATTGTGTCACTGCAACAAACAAAACAACAATTGAATTTACTGCTCATCAGCATTTTATTTTCTTTTGATATTGCTTCACAGCTGCTTTCGCTGCTTTTGCTGCTTTTGCTACTTTTACTACTTTTGCTGCTGCTGCATGAAGTCAAGATGTCAATTATTGATTTTTACGACTTTGTTTAAGTGCGGGAGGAAGTTTTATGTTGGCTGGTAGCAGTGGCAGTGGCAGTGGCAGGTGCACAATGGCGTTGCATGGCTTTCAACGTTGCGTGGCTGCCTTGCGCATTGCCGCAGTTAACTTTTATTTGTTTGTGCAGCCATTTGAAGAGCAAATACATATATCAAATATTATTTAATTGGCGCGCGCGACTTTGCAATTTCTTTCGTTTTAGGCAATGCTCCAAGTTTGGTACGATATTTGTATAAAATTCATTCAAATTGGCGCACGACACACACGAACACACCTCACACACACACTCGCAATGAAGCAATCACAGGCACGCAAACAAAACAAACGAACGGAGCGCGCGCGGCGTATACGTAATGCTATCAATTGCTAACGCGACAGTTGCTACTACTATTTTATTATTGTTGTTTGCCATTCGATTGTTTGGCAATTGAAAAACGCTTAATCAATATCAATTGAAGCAGCCAACTGTGATTTTGTTGTATGCGCCAAGCAAAGCAAACATCAACAACACTGCAAAACTCTCGGCAATGATGGGCGTGCGAAAGTTTAGCACGCTACCAGTCGGACGGAGGGGGGTGGCGAGGCAGCCAGCAAACATAACAACAGCAAAGAAAGTACACACATAGAAAAAGCACAAACCGTTCCGAGCGACGCACATTTCACGAATGATTTCAAATGCAAAATGAGCACACATGCTGGCCACGGTGAACTGGCGTCTCGCAGATACCCTTCCACCTCGGCCCCACTCAACTCTCGCTCTCTCTGTCTCTTTTTGACTATCCGGACGAATTTGACTGTCAGTTTCAGTTTCAAATTCTTTGTTGTTCTTGCGCCGGCGTCGCCAAATGGCAGCTCTTATTGCTGCTGTTCTTTTGAAAAGAGCACACAAGCAGTATAAGTGGGGGTTGTTAGAGGGTAGAGGGAGCGGCTCTGAGTCTGTGCTTTCGATTTGTTTATTGGCGAGCGCAGAGCAGTGCTCATTTAATAGGGCAAACAATATTGTTTATAGCTGAGCAAAAGGCAAGGCCGGCAAGAGCATTACACAAACAATCAATGTTCAGTAAGAATGAGAGAGAGATAATATACCAAGAGAGGAGCTTGACAACGTTTAGGGTTGCTTAGAAATGCCATGGGTTGTTTATAAAGTAATGGATTAGGCACACAAAGTTTACTAGGCAACGAATATTTTACATAACAAGAGTTGCACTTAGATTTCGATTTATAAGAACTTTTAAGTACAATTGTATAAAAATAGTATGTCCTATATTTGTACTTATTTTGCTTTTTCTGACAACCTTTTTATCAAATGTAATCATTCAATATTTTATAAAATTTGAGGTAAGAAAATGTTGGGCTAAATGCGTTTATGGAAGCCGTGGTTGCGTCAAATTCAGTACTGTATCAGGGAATGTACATTGCAGTCCAGTTTCTTACGTCCTTCCAGTCCCAGCAACTCCATGATGACCAGACTTTCCAGCACTTCGCCGCCCACTTTGCGAACCAGCGCTGTGGCAGCGGCTAGAGAACCGCCTGTGGCCAAAAGATCATCCACAATGACGACCTTTTGGCCTGGCTTGATAGCCGTGCGCTGCATCTCAAACGTGTCCTACAAAAAGTGGTTGACTTAGTAAACATATTGTAAAAGTTAGCATGCTACTCACGGAACCATATTCCAGTTGGTATTCCACGGCAACCAGTTCGCCAGCTAGTTTGCCTTTCTTGCGTATGGGAGCACAGCCAATGCCCAGTTCGGTTGCTATCAGCATGTTGAAGAGGAAGCCCCGAGAATCCAGACCCACTATTACCTCCACATTCGGATGTGCGGCGCGTAAGTGCTCCACCAGTAAATCTCGCAGATAAACACATGCTTTGCCATCGGTTAGGGCACCAAATATGTCACTAATAAACGAATTGCGATAAGAGAAGCATTATTAAACAACTGATAAGAAGTCGAATGTATGTATAAAAAAGTCAAACATGTTGTAAAAAATCACTTTGTAGCTGAGTGATAAGGCTAACTGACCCACCGGAAAACAATGCCCTTTTTGGGAAAGTCCACGTATTCGCCAATCTTTGACTTGACATAGTCCAGCTTATCTGCAGCACTTAGTTGGCTCATGTTTATGTCTTTAGTGTCTCTTTGTACTTGGTAAATGCACGAAACTTACGAAATTTGTATATTAACTTAAGATTTTAGCCGCTTCGTGAGTTCTGCGTGTTTAATTTCAGCAACTGACTCTTTATGGTCGTTTTGCAACAGCTGATAAACTTGCTGCGAATCAGCTGTTCAAGCCTGCTGCTGGTGGTGGCCATAACCAGAGTTGCTTCGGCGATTCGTTCGTATAAGTTGGCGGCAAGTTTGAATTTGTATAAGAGTTTAAAAACTCGTTGATAACTTAATCTAAGACATCAGAAAAACCGCCGGATTTATATATCAATATTTTCTTTACTACATACACACATTACCTAAATAAATCTTGTGATTTTCCCAGGCTATTGTTTATCCAGAAAATTCCTAAACAAAGAAAGGAAATCATGGCAATGTGCAGGCATTTGCTAACATCCTGCAGGTAGGCAAAATCATAGCAGTCACAGGTTTTCCCTCCCTCTGCACACACTCTGGCAGATAATTGGAGAAATTTCAACAATGCTTCCAAGAAACGCATTCAAGCACATTCAGTACTTCTCTACATGGCATTTATCAGAAGTACAAAAAAAGAAATAAAATTGAAAAGAAATTCAAACAATTTACATTCCATTTATCTGAGGCGCGCCAACTGTCACGATTGCGCACTCTCTTTTTGCTTTGTTTGTTCTCTCTCCCGCTCAGTTACCAGGTAAGTTGAGCTGAGAGCGTGGCTCACGAGGTGATTGTCTCCCAATGCCAAGCGGATCTTAAGACCCGCGCCTCAGTACGTTTGTCAGCGCCAAACGCGACGGTTCGTAGCGCTCTATATGTATATATATTTGTGGTCGTGCTTGTACATTCCGCAAGTCTTGTTGTACTTTTCGCTTGGTATTCGCGACTTTTAAAAATTTATGCACAACGCAGGCTTAACAATAGCAACAATAAAAGTTTTAATATCGCCGAAACAAAACAAGATATATTCAACCGGTTCTTCAGGCTGGAGTAGTACGATTACTTCGAAATAGAATTGTAAGCACACGAAAAGAGTTGCTCAAGTTAAATTTTTAATGGCAAATGTCAGTTAAAGGAGACTGCAAAAATAATAAAAACGTTGCCTCGCTTTTTTGTTGTTTTGACATTAAAATAAACCGCAAGAAACGAAAAACAACAAAGTTCATTTAAATTAAAACCTACAAGAAAACAACAACAACAATACATAAGTGCAACATTATTGCAAGTAACATTCACATTTACACAAACAAACAAACACACATACACACACACACACACACACACTCATATAGAACACCTTTTAGTGACCATGTTGCTTGAAGACGTGCGTTTCAAAAAACTGCAACAACAACTGCAGCCAGAACGACAAAAACAACAACAATAACAACAGGCACAGCACAAACCGCGCTAGCAACGTGAAAAACCAGAAAAGAGGCACAATTTTTTATTGTTGTTGTTGTTGTTGTTTTCGTTCAAAATGAGCCTCTGCGACTGCGCGTTGGCAGCGCACAAAATAGGCGCCCTAAATGCGCCCAAACAGGGGCGACGAATTGAGGAATACGTATGTACTTAAATAAGTATAGTTGAAGTAATCAGCTTGGAATTGGGAGTATAACATACATTTGGATCATAAATCATACAGTTTGCGTTGGGTTAAGAGTTTCATAGCGGATTTATTCATTTTACGTTTCTTAATCTGCGGCAAAGGCAAACCAATGTTAAGCACCAAGGATTATTTTGCGAATGCACCTGGCGCCCAAAACCCGTTTAGCTTACAATCCGCACCTGTTAAAGGTACGAAAAAAAACTGCTGAAGAATCTCGGTGTGAGTTACTATTATGTACATATGCATGTATGTTTGTTTGTTTGTTTGTCTGGGGCCCACATAGTTGTCGTTGTTGTTGCTGATTTGCCAGCTCGCTGGGCCGTTGGAATGCGCGAATGTTTGCGAACATTAAAATCGTGATCTAATAAATACAAACAGTGACAGGGGAAAAAAGAATTCTCAGCACTTTCGGCTGCGACTACCCACATCTTCTTGACTTGGCTTGATTGGAATTTAAATATTCTCTTGAACAACAAAAACAACAACAACAACAACATACGAACATACTTATGTTGGATAACTGACCGCAATATTTCCGTTTGCGAACGGCAAAAAAGAAATCGTCTGCCTTAAACATATGCAATCAAACCGATCGAAAAGGCGAGAAATGAAGGAGAAAGAAAACAAAACAAACTAAACGAACGAGGCAAAAAAAAAAGCATTCTACAACTTTTTATACGCCCTGGCGCAAAAAAAAATAAAACAGCTCTTTTAAAGACATTTCCGCATTATTCTGAAATGTTTCTTTTTGTTGGTGTTGCTGCTGTTGTTGTCGCTCAGTGTTTTGGAACAAGTTTGGAACAGCAAAAACAACAACATTGTGTAGTAACAACTATGGGGATGTGTTAATACAGTTGACCGCCAGCCGCTTTTTTGCTTAAGGTTCCGCTTAGTTGCTCGGTCCGAAAAAAGAAATTAACCAGAAACAAACAACGAAAAACAATAACATGCTAA
Organism: Scaptomyza reducta; assembly: GCA_035044485.1. Lineage (NCBI taxonomy): Eukaryota > Metazoa > Arthropoda > Insecta > Diptera > Drosophilidae > Scaptomyza > Scaptomyza reducta. The sequence goes on along the minus strand of JAWNNV010000191.1, from coordinate 2,022,563 downwards.
GAGATCTAATATCACAAGACAAACAAAACAAACGAGCTCACAATGCGGAACATCGCACATAAGTAGCTCTAAAGAGCCAAGCTTTTCTTCGCTTTAAGCATATTAGCCGAGAAAAGCTGTGAAAAGCTGTTAACAGCCACAGAGCTAAAGAGCTCAATGTGAAAATGAATTAAAAGCGGGTGCCATCAAAGTCAAGAGCTTGTCTTCGCCTCTTGTCCCCTGTTGCGTTTCCAGTCGGTTGATGCCTAATGTGAAATTTATGTTTATGTTGCGTTTTGCGGCTCTTTCTAAGTAGAAAGTCCATATGGGCCCACTCGCTGACCATTTGCTTGCTGGAAAAGAAAGCCGCAAAAGCAAAGCGCAAAAAATCAAAGTTGCAGTTGCATTTTTACCGTTCTTGCCAAATGTTGCAATGTACAACAGTTTTAGGTACAACAAAGTGCGACTTTTGTCATTACCCAACTGACCTTATTTGATGGCACATACACACATGCATTTACTTACCAGCTTCTCGATTTGGCATTTCGAGCTCGCGCGCGTTTTCTGCGCGTCTTTTGCCGCGTCAGCATGAACAGAAAAGAAAACCGCTTAGAGTGCAGTTTTGTAAACAGCTTTGAATTCGTTTCGTTTGCTGTTACTATTGATGTTGAAATCAATGCTGATTTCTGTATACTATATATATATATATTTATTCAGGTGAAACTTTGTACTTCGAGCTGACCGCCGGCCGGCACTATCAGCACCAGCAAACACATCAACACATCATCAACATCAGCAATGTTGAAAACAACAACTCCAGCAGCTTTATTGGGCGAACGGATGTAGATACAACATCTCACCAGTCTGGCCATCTCTCGCCATCTTAGCCATGGCCTTTAGTGCTGCGTCATACTGCTAAAACGAGTGCCTGTAGCAATACCAGTTAGAGTACTCACTGTATGCCTCAGTGCCACACAGCCTCAAAGTCTCACAATCTCACAGCCTCTAGCCAGTTGTGGTCACTTTCTTTTCTTTCTTTCTTTCCTTCATTTCATATCGTTTCATGATCGATGTGAGTGCCCGAAGAATGCAATGAAGTACAAAAACAATATAACATACACTGAGCGTCAATACTTGCAATTCAACAAAGAACCTAATGAAACGGCAGAGCGTGTTCTCAGCTTGACCTTTCATATTTTCTTGGTTGTTTTCATTTCTTGAGCACATAAAAACATGTTTTGCAGTTTTGAAAAGCGCACATTACATTTGACCTTTAATATTTCGAGCGTATATCAAGATTTTCATAGGTTTTAGTTCGTTTTTAGCTTTCAACTTCTGAACTCTTCATTTTCTTCTTTTGAGATTTCCAGCGTATCTCAAGATTTTCATAGGTTTTAGTTGGTTTTTAGCTTTCAACTTATCTTCATTTTCTTCTATATGCTCCTTATGCCTGCTAAAACCCACCACTTATCCAAGTTTTTCACACAGTGTATGCCTGTTGGGTGGCTATTGTCTAGTCGAGACAGCAACCAATTGATTGCCAATTACAATTTGCAATTACTGCACCAGAACCTGGTACTTACACACCACATAAGTTGATAAGTATATATATGCGAATGTTCACGTTCAGTTTTCATTTAAATTATACGCTGAGCGGTCGCAGGAAACTATGATTTGTCTGCGATGTGTCTCGACATGGCCCACTCCACAAGCAATTGGCCAACTACAGATCCCAAGTAGACTCGTTTGCTCAGCCTGTTCGCAGGCGCGATACGTGAGTCACAGTTGGTTAGCAAAGCAGACAGCGAATTGCAGTCAAGTTTTTCGAATTGTTATTGGTTCGCTCTATGTGTTTTTGTGTTAGTTTTGGTATTTTGTCCAGACACCTCTTGTTAACTCACGTGCCTTAACTTTCAATGGATTTGTGCTTAGAGTCATTATAATTTTTATGTTAATTGATTGCTTATGTTCTGCAAGCTGTTTCTCAGCTTGACTGGCTTGCTCTCTCTCTCTCTCTCTGTTTTACTTATTAGCATTATTATGTTAATGGTATTTGTTGCTTGTATTTCCACGTTGAACGTGGTGCGTTTTCTTTTCGGGCTTAATTGAGTGTCATTTACTTTTGTCGACTTTCATTGTTTGCTTTTATTAAGTTGAATCAACGAGTTGCGTTTTGGGATACACTTTTCTCTTGTCTGCTGTTTCCGCCCCAAAAAAAAGCATAAAACAAAAGATAAAAGACAAAAAAAAAACTCAACACTAAATTACGCATACGCAACGGTGTCTGTGGGATCTTGGAATCGTGACAAGACAATGCATTGAAAAACTAACTTGCATTTTTTTATTTTGGTTTTCTGTTTTTTTTCAGGCTTTTGTATATATTTTGGAATTTTTTTTTAAAGTGCTTCCAAGATGAAACGAGCTGAAATTTACCACACTTTCAAAACCAAACGAAAAAAAAACATGTTTATGTATTTATTGATAGGCAGCCAGCTCCAAGTCTGTTGCTCAGCTTGGCATTTTGGCCATTCGCAACTTTATGCCATGAATCACAGCTAAAATTAGACAGTCTAAATATTTTTGGAGTCTCCCTCCCTCTCACTCTCTCTCTCTTTCTGTCTCTCTTTTGAGGTTGTGTTATTGGTTTTGCATAACTTTTGTTTTGTGGTCATTTGACACATGATTTTCCTTTGACCATTCGACCAGCTTGTCATTAGCTGCCATAGAATTGGGTATTGGAGAAAATTAAGCAATGATCCCAGACAATTATCTTTCTTACATAAGTCCAAAAACGATTTGTAAGCGGTTTGCCAAAATTGGCCAAATATTGTGTGTGATTGAAGTGAAGGGGAAAACGTTATCAAATCGTTAATGACATGGAAATTGCTTCAGAGTGAAAGAAATTAAAAGTTAATACGATATTTGGCAAAGATTTCCTAAGTCAGCAAAATATTATATGGTACGATTTTTGCTAACGCTTTATGTTAACAATATTTCATATTTAGAGCACTTCAAATTTCAAGCTCTAATTCGTTTTGTCTTTAAGCCCTGACTTCTTCCAATAACAAACGAGGTCAGCAAACTAAAATCCGACCAATTTAATAAGCTTACAACCCAAATACTACAAATATACACAAAAGCAAATACATCATGACGAACACAAATACACATACACAAGCATTGTTGTTTGTTGCTCTTCTTGTTTTTTGTTTGCACTGTTCATTTATTAACTTTTTACTTACGATATAAGCGTGCTTAACGTTTTAACAGCCAACAATAAACAAACACTGAAAGACCATCAAAACTCACGCAATGGGCACCAAAATCGAATATGTCGACACGACGCATCTATACGCTTCCAAATACATACGCAACTCGAAAGCCATCGGCGTTCTTTGGGCCATATTCACGATATGCTATGCAATCATTGGCATTGTGGCATTCGTGACACCAGGTGAGTTTCTGAAGATGTACTTCAAATTTCCAAGACAAATACGATATTTATTCTTTGAATTACCCATTTTTAACTTCATCCTTAACAATTTCAATAGCCTCTTCGCAGCAGAGGAATAATAAAACATTTAATCATTTCCATCCCAATATATCTATTAGAATCGAGTTCAAGCTTTCACAAGTATAAATCAATCGGCACTTCTTCGGTCTTCAAAAACCGTTTGAAGTTATAGTTAACGCTTTATTTATCTGTACCTAGGTAGTTATGGCTAGATAATGTACATAATAATATAATAAGTTTAAGTTCTGTCCAAAGAAGAATCCTTGCTGACCATAACTTAAGTGCTGAGCTGTCACTTTAAACATTTGCAAATCTTCAAGCAGTATTCTATTACATCTATCTATCCATCCATCTATTAATCTTTGTTAACCCATTTTTGTGTTTGCAGAATGGATTGGCGATCCAGATAGCGATAGTGCTGGTCGCCTGGGTCTCTGGCAGCAATGTCAACGCGATGAGATCTTCAACAATTGTCAACGTCAGTGGGAAAACATTTTTGCAGTGCCAACATTTTCATTTCAGGTGCGTTAAGCAACAAAACGATTTCCATTTGAAACTCTTTTTCATTATTAGTTTTTTCTCATTGCAGTTGGCCACATTCTTTATGATTGCGGCCGTTGGTTTGGCCTTGCTGACCATATTCTTTTTGGTCTGTTTGCTGTTCATGAAGTCGACGCGAGTTTTTCACTTTTGCGGCTGGATGCAAATTATATCAGGTGTGTAAGTGTGCGTGTGTGTGTGTATGTGTATAGACCAGTTTCTAGTTACATTTGCTGACTTTTGACGGAAGTTGCTTTTGTGTTATGTGATATTGAAATTCAAACTTATTGCATTTGAGCACGTTCTGAAGTGTGTCTTGCAATCTTATTGCAAAACTCTCAGCAATTGAATTCTTGTGCTTCGATCAGCATTTGTCACGTATAATAAATCATATCTCTATCTATATTTGTAGCTCTTTGCATGATTGTGGCTTGTGCGGCGTTTCCCTTTGGCTGGAACTCGGATGATTTCCGTAAGATTTGTGGCCCTGAGGCGAATCGTTTTGAGTTGGGTTTGTGCAGCATTCGTTGGGCTTATCCATTGGCCATAATTGGTTGTGTTGATGGCGTTGTTTTGGCCACTTTGGCATTCATTTTGGCCACGCGACATGTGCGCCTGCAACCGGATCCCATTTATCAAAACTCACTCTACAAAGGTAAGCTAAAACTTTATTTTGTGAGAAACATTTGTTTATTGTTTACTTTTGCTTGTAGGTGAAATTAATAATGCGTATCTGACAGATGCGATTAGCTTGGCGGGCTCACGTAAATCGAATCCACACATTACGGGCCTCAATCTGCAGCCCATTCTGCTGGTGGCGCCACCCAATGAGGACAGCATTTCGCAGTTTTCGCGCTATCACTGAGTACTTGACTAATTTCCTGCCTCTGATGCACTTTCAAATGTTTAACGGACAAAAACGGAGCCGAGTGCATGGGTGGTTGTATTTGCTAAGGTGAACTCCAACCGTTTGAGTGGTGACAGCAACCCAAATAGTTTTGCATCCAACACAAAGCTGAGCTGTACGTAACGTCACTTGAAGTCTTAGCTTGGACACAAACCTAACCGCTGCGCTCGTTAAAGTTTCGTTAATATTTTGAACTTGCTTTTTGGCTGTTACAATTTAAACTTTTGTTTTGAATGCATGTGTGCGTATGCTGCTGTGAGTGTGTGCTTGTATGTGTGACTGCTCGACTGAATGCTAAGTTTTAACTAATTTAAATATATAAATATTTGTGTATAGCTTGTGCCTAAATTCATATATTTGTTTAGTTTGTAAGAAATGAACGCTGCCTGTAAATTATATGCCCGTAAATATATGAAAACAATAATGTACAGAGAACTATAATCGAACATAAAATGAATGTTTGAATACAACCGCAATCGTCACCAAACAGCCTCAATTATGCCATCATCATCATCATCAAGCTATAAACATCAAGAGGGTCAGCAACTTTTTGTTTTTTTTTTTGTTTCTGCGCACTTGGACAAACAAAATCAAATTATGCTCCCCACCCCGGCCGCACCTTGTGCAACAACAAACAGACGGTGCACATAAAAACCAATAACGGCCAACTTAGCGCCCAATTTGTTTGTCCCTCTCTCTCTCGCCCTACCCCGTGTCAATAACAATTTGGCACATACTTTTCCAATAAAGTATTTACAGCAAACTTTTTCGCCTGCTTTGGCAATTGAAATATATTCCGCGCAAACGATGAAATCAAATAGAAAATAGGAATAAAAATACATATATATACAGAAAGAGACAGACAGACAGAGAGAGAGAGAGATTGGGTGATGCCTGATGTTTCAGTTTGAGCACGTTTTAATATTCGTGTATAATTCATAAGCAATTCCATCAACGCTTACCAAAAATTGCGGCCTAAGTGGCCAAACAGCTGACGCCAAGAACGCGTTGCTCAAGCCAGTCCCCTTCCACTCCTGCAACCCCGCTTGCTAGCATTTTATTTACTTCAGCCATTGCTTTTTTCCTGTTTGTCCCCCCCAAACGAATGTTGCAACATATGGCCGAACGCTTTTGGCCCATTCCGATATGGGCCAACCCTCAAAATGAAGATCTCCTCTCACACACATACATACACACATACGTACATATTATATTTGTGATGTTTTGATGTGCCAATTGTTTTTATTGGATTTGATGGCGAGCCATTAATGAATTTTTAACTTTTGTTGATGTCCTTGGGTTGGTGGTTGTTGTTGTTGGGGTGGATGGGTGGGTGGTTGGGTGGTTGGCGCTGTTGCAACAAATTTGTTGGCCAGCTGTGCGTCTCTTATTAGTTTAGTTTGATGCAACATGAAACATGAAACACACAATAACAACTTTTTCATGGCTCATTCATGTGTGAGTGTGCGTGTGTGTGTTAGTGTGCGTGTGTGTTTGTGGTTATGTAATTACAAATACAGGACATTAGTTGACCCAAAGGTAACTGGCCACGCCCATTTAACGCCACGCTTGCCACATTTTGTTACATTATTTTGTTACACCAAAGTCAAAGGGTCGTTTGAGGGGTGAGGGGTGTTTGGGAAATGAATTGCGCCTTTAAGGTTTTCGTTTAAGTGAAATGTCAGTTGCAGAAATTGAATCGAAAATTGTAAAATTGGTTTTGTATATAAACAATTTTTATTTTTTTTTTGGCAAATGAAATGAAATGAAAATGCTTTTGTTATAGCTGGCATTCCGCATGCCTTAACCACACAGCAAACTCTGCCCCCCCGGCACCTATATGCTGCTCCTACTGCTGCCTGGCGTTGCTTTCATTGTTGTTTTTCTTTTCTTGACTTTTGAGCACTGAAAAACATCATATTTCTTGACTGCCTGCCTGTTTTTTATTTCGTCTGCAAAACAAAAGCATTGCAGCGTTAGCCGCTAGTGCCAGCCCACTCCCCTACTTACCCCTGTGACCCTGACAAGCACTTGTGTATATATATATATATAATTTATGGCTCATACGAGTCGTGTGTTTATGTGTGTTTGTGCTGGCTGTTGTTGTTGTTTGAAGCCAAAGTCAGCGTAGTTTTGCAGAATTGTGCAAAAGTCAAAACGACGTCAATCAAAAGTTTTAGAAGAACAAGCTGAAGGTCTGTACAAGGCAGTAGGCGACTAGCAGATGTCTTTCTTGTGTCCTAAAAGAACCAAATTTGTTTTAAAATTTACGAATCGTATTCAATCTTGATAATAGTAAAAGATTGCCTACTTTAAGGATGATAAATATTTTCTACTGGACTTAGTCACATTTTAAAGCATACTTCTATGCGGAAAAGTAAAATCTTCAGGGAAAGCGACTTAGCCTGTCATGAGCAATCAAATCTATAAGGAGGGGGGACATTGTTTTAGAACTTTAAAATACAAATTAAACTAAACAAAAAGTATAAAAAAAGCCAAAAGGGCTTAAAAATGAGTATCGGCAGTTATGAATATCGTAACGGCAGTTCGGGGTATCTTAGCTAAATATCGTAATCAATTTCGTAAATAATGATAGGCAACAAAATAGCTTCAAAGTTTTTTTTTGTAGTTATTAGATGTGAAGAAATGTTGTTTATAATGTTCTCATAAAACTGCCCCGTGTGCCTTGATTTTCATTTATTTTTAGCATTTCTAAGACCGTCTTCTGCCAAGCTTTGCATACTCTACTGTAACTTACCACCAACTTAGGGTAGAACAAACGAATAGCCATTCTTTTCTTGTTTCGGACTTAAATTATGTCTGGCAGCTTTGTGCTTTATGTACTCAGTTGCTGGCAATTCAATGCTGTTTGTGATTTACCGTCTGTAAAAATAGTAAAGAACTTTTTTATGCCAAAAAAATATTGTACATTTATTTCATATGCGTTTATACAAATAAAAATTGTATAAACTTCTTTTAACATCCGCTGCCTAAATAATTACAATTAGAAATTACAATTAAAGATTACAAAATTAATTTAAAAGACCTAACTAACTAATACGATGAACTAAACAACTAAGTAGAACTAGAAACGAGCTCGCAATTTTCACATTGTAAAAATGACTAGTGAATTATTTTGTAGCTTTTAACAGATTGCAAATTACAATTATATACAAGTTACACAACTAAGTATTGATAAAGATATAAACGTATTTAGATATGTTTATGAACTATATAACTAGCAAACCCGATTTGGCTTTTGGTTGCAAGATAATTAAATGTTTGTGGAACGCTGCAAATGAATCATGAACAAAAAAAAAATAGATATATAAACCCCTGTAACATCGAAAGCGTGGCAGCATATGTATATGCCACGATTTTGGCCAGAATGTGACTAAACCTAAACAACAATCATACACGCACACACGCACACAAACAGTCTATCGCATACACACACACACATGCAGCTATTACTATGCTTCTTGACTGCTTAGCGTACAGTCAATTATCGGCTGAACATCATCTGTATCCAGCTCCGGATCCAAACATGCAGCCATGGCGTGTGGCATAGTGCGCAACAGCACATAGCTATCCCGATGATGTAGCATCAGCTTGTGCTGCTGATGAGCAATGAAGCTGCTGCCCCGTCGCAACGAACGTCTGCCCATCTCGAGTATCTCCAGCGAGGGATCGCGTGCGAACACAAAGTTCTGATAGGCACGCACAAAGCTAAATATGATGGCCGAAGCACCGCCCACGATCATCAGATATGAGCCAATTGGCACCGCATGTGGTGCTATAACTGTCGCCAGATATAGCCAGCCCTTTATAGCAGGCGTCAACTCCGAGATGCCCTGTAATACATAACACAAACACATGATGATGCTATCTCCTATTTGTCGAGCCGTAAGTTAACTAACCTCCTCGAGCCACATTACCGGAAATACAAAGTCTCGAAAATCACGCACGGGATGAACATCCTTGGCTTGGGTTACCTTCAGATTCAGCTGGATGCGCACCTTACCCTCAAGTGGTACTCCAAGTTTCTAAACAAACAAGTTTACACAATCAGAAACATTCATAAAAAATCCAAATTCGAATCTTACCGGTTGTATTTTGAAGTATGTTTCATGTTTCTCGCGCTGAGGTTCCAGTCCCTCGACAGCATCGAGTAGCGCGGGATCCGCATCATAGAAATGTGGATTGGATATGTAAACGGGTGCTCCATACTGACATGGACTGATATTCTGCAGCCCCCTAACGGCATCATAGTCATTGGTATCGTAACACCTGTTCTCCGGATTGTTTGCCGAATCGCCGTAGGAGTTATTTGGCAACCGATAAAGGTCCGCTGCAAGGCCATCCTTCTCCACACGCTCCACATACTTGAGTGGTATAATGCGACACAGATCCTTATCGTAGATATGTACCATATCCGACTTGGTAATGTCCCGCGGCGGAAAGAAGGAACCCTCCGAGCCAGCTATGCTCGTGCAAGGTTCCTCATTCCAGTGCGGCAAACGATCCAAGCCATTGAGGGAGTCTATGTAGCCAAACTGATCCATTCCCTCGTAGCCAGTCTTAATGCTCGACACCTCTGTAAGTGTCCCGTTGCGTGCGATGAGTAAACCCATTTTCTCCATGGGCCTCATATGCTTTGGATAAAATCTATGCGCCAAACTAACCAACGCATCGTCATAGCCAAAGACCAACTGATCGGCGGTTACGTTGATAAACGGTGTCAGCTTGGCGGCAGATAACACTATAGATATTGTTTTGGACAGCAGATAGCCCAGCTTGGGACTCAGACTAGTGAGGGTCTTGAATGGTGGAAAACAGTTAAACAGGTTAGTTAAGAGAACTTATCGAGATCTTTCATTTTGTTAAACTCACCAGCATTGGTATATTGGGCGTTACGATTGGCGTATTCTTATCAATACTCAGTTCAGGAACAAATTGTAATATTTTCTTATGCTGATATGACACCGTATAATTGTTCTCATGGAATTTCACATTCACCTTCTCCATGTCTTCTCTGTAAAATATAAATAAAAAACTATTACAGCTTGATGTTATGTTACATTTTCGTTAATCAGTTAGTGTTAATCGGCACGTGCTACACTCGGCCTCAAAGTCAGTTGGCAGTCAGCCACAAAGTCAGGGACGGTGTTGGTCATAAACCAAAACAAAAGAAAAGATCCAAATGGAAAAAAAAGAGCAAAAAGAGCCGAGCCCAACCCAAACTGAATGTCAAGTTCATGTGTCCGCAGTTGAGGAGAAATGTGGACAGCAGCGGCATAACAACAACATAAATAAGATGACAAATGCTTTGGCGTTTTTGTGGCGTTTTACTGGCGGTTTTTTCAGTAGCTACCGTTTGACGCTTTGTTGTCATTCGATGTCAGCAAAATAAATGTTTTGTGCGACTGTAAATGTTGTTGTTGCCGTCAACTAATCTGTCAATTCATCTTGAAATTGCGGTCGCAGCTTAAGTGTATTTTAATTTAAACAAACCACAATTAATTATTGTGTTATTATCATATGAGTATGTTTATATTTCTTGTGGAATCTTTAGCTGAATCTGTTGATTATTTTTTTTTATTAATTTTTTGAACTTTTTTTTTGTTCTTATCCACAAAAATATGAAATAGAGCTGCAACATTTGTTGTTAATTCATCTTTATTGTCTGTGTCCGTAAGATTAATCGACGAACGCCTGCTCTTGGCCACGTTATCCTTCACTTGAACTGGTTTAATCGCTGGGCGGTCCCGCAGCTTGTCAAACTAAACATTTTTACAGATACACAACATATCATTTGTTCAATCATTCATGCGCACTCTCGATCGCGGGGGATTTGCTTTGTTTTGCTTTCGTTTCCAGCTTTGATGGCTCAATTAGTGGAAATGCCAGCTCTCTGGTTTTAGCGTTTTGGCGCAAATTGTCAGCAGTTTTGTTGGCAAGTCTTTGAGCAACTGGAGCTTTTCTTATATTTATACCAATTGCAGTTATTTTTGAGTTAGTTTATTAAGTGTTTAGATTGTTGCATTGTTATGAGTTCAGATTAAATTCAATGTGCATTTGAATGACGTGAGTAAATCAATCATAATTATTTGTAAGTTTTAATTTACACTTCTAAATGTATATTGCAATTGATATATGGATTTTTTCTAGTTCAAACGTGTGAAATACAATCTAGATACGATCGAAATCGTTTAATACTATCTGAGCTCAAGATCTTAATTGTTTTTCGCACAATAGCTTAAGGAATATCTATTAAGATAACTCATTTACTTCATTTAATAACTTCTGAGTTGATTTTTCACAAAACGCTCTCTATATGCATTACGATCAAGTGCGGACCATAAGAAACACATAATTATGTTAATTGCGCTCATTAAAGTTGATTTTAAGCACGTATTTCCTAACGAGCCATGACCAAAGAGCATTTAAAGCAAAGCCTAACCACTCGTATTACTTAGTATTTAAAAAGTTTCTACAGAACCAAAAGGCGTAACCACTTTCGCTCCCATATATATAATTATTTTATTATTCTATGTGCGCCTGAGCTTTTTGCTTACCTGTAGACAAATGGGCCCACCTCCTGCAGCTTGGGCTTCTCGCCGCTGAGGAAGCCATCTGGATTGGAGACATTATAGATGTAGACCTTGGTTAAGCGTATGACGCCGGGCCTCTGCCAATAATGATAGCTTAATGTATCATTCCACAGCCTTAAATTCTACAAAAGTTCAAATTTTTTATTAAAATAAAGTTCTTCTTTGGATGAGTTTCGAAAGTTACCTTTAGTATAAAATAGTCCAGCCATGGTATGGATGATAATACTATGCCTAAGATTAATGTTACTATACCGAAAATTATCACAGCTAGTCTATCTGAAAGTAAATTTAAATGAAGTAAATATTGTTAGTTTCGTTATACAAATCATCAGACAATTGTTTAAATAAGTGAAGCTCAAAGTGTCACAAATATTGTTTAAATATTGGCGAGCTGTACTTTTGACTGGATGTTGACCGCCAATCTGGAGATAGGCGTCAAACTGCACGTTATGGTTTTATTTAAGTGTTAAGGGTGTGTTTTGAGTTTTTGCGTTTTTTAATCCAGTTCACTGAAACACTTCACACCTCCCTTTTCTGTATAAATACGAACTTTAGGTTGTGGTTGGACTTTTGTACATATTTGCGGGTTTTTTTCGTATTTACAGCTGTCCCTTTGCGATCTTGCTCTTGGCCGACTTATTACAAGCTGAAACGCATTCTGACAAGCGTCAAGAACTTTTTTTTATAGCTTATCAGTTTAATTGATATGCGCTTTAGTGATTGCACACATTTGCGATTGCTAATGATGCTATGCACTTAGACGACTCGATTAACCCATCTGCCATTACCTTGCTGGCATTTTGTTGCAGTGTAGTGGTGGGCGTGGTCGGCGGACAACTGATATATGTGTCCGAACTCTATGCACAATGCCAACAAGTTTATTCGTTCAGCGTCCGCGCCCCCTGAAAGAGTCAACGAACTGAACCACACTCGCTTCACTGGCTAACCCAAAAAAGTGCAAGGCCCAGCATTAATATATATATAAATAATAAATTAATATTAATGTATATTGTGCAATGTATATGTAAGTAAGGTGAAGTGATTTTCTTTTCAGGTCAGTCGCATCAGCGTTTCGATAACGAAATGCGCGAAATGCACGAAATATATTTCAAACTTGGCATCGATCATAAATCTAGACAGCAAGCAGATGAGCTATGGGCGCGATAATTGCATGTAGACGAGCAAGAAAGCGGCAAAGTTCAAGCGATTCATTGACCCTGAAAAGAAGTCTGGAGTCTCCGTGAAATCAACAGCAACAAAATTGACACAGAGAAAGTTACGTAAAATGTCATAAAATCACAAGCACACAATGTTGACATTTTGGCAATGTTGTTACTGCTGGTTTAAATACTCGAACATACGCACGTATGTGTGTGTGTGCGTGTGTGTATTTATTTTTGGTTTTTTGGGGCAGCTGTCAAATTCAAGGTCAAGGGAGTCGACTACTTAGTCGTGTCTCGTCTCGTCTCGTCTCGTCAGCGGAACAATCTGATCGCCATTTATTGCCGGTTTACACTTATCGGCTTTTCAGTTTTAAACTCTTGGCTTCATCTGGTTGCGTTGCGTTATTAGTTGATATCGATAATTACATATCTATATGCATTATACAGTTGTTGTTGTTGTTACTGCTGCTGCTGCTGCAAACTGACAACGCTTGCAATTCGGCTTTTAGCTGGCCGACATGGTCAATAAACATTTGGCACACAATTGATACGTCAGCGCCTGTTGCTGTAGTTGACAATAATGCTGAATTCTCGGTTGTTGTTCGAGTTGTTTCGTGTATTGCATGTACGGAGCTGTTGTTGTTAATACCCTACCAGAGAGTCTTTTTGACATGTTAAGTTGAAAGCTATCAGATATGTTTCCCATAAGACTACAAAACCTGAACCTGAACCCACAAGCTTCCGTTTCCCCAGATCCTAAACCTTAATTGGAGCACTCCACAAATCCTTTCATTCGCGTACTTATGGCACTTGCTGAACTTCATGGCACTTGGCTTATTCACGGCTGTCAGTTTGACATCTTACTTTGGGCCAACAACCTACGCCAACTGAACTTTATTGTGGAACTAGTTTCAGTTATCGTTATTAATATCAACGATAGCTCTCATTTGAGCATTATTAATTAATTCAAACTTATATTTATCCAATTTAGATAAATAATTATCACCCCTATTGATTTCAGCTGTATGCATATGTTATTAGCTGATATACATTTATCAGCGTTTAGTATTAATACAATAATTTAGCAAACCAAGAATATATATTATCTGTACGAGGGGTTCAACTACTTGGAAAGTATGTTTAACAACGTGTCAAGCTTTTAAGCACTCCAAACTAAAACTTTTCACAGAAATACTTAAAGAATTGTTTCTAGGTAACAAACTTAAGAGTGCTTAACAAAAAAACCCCCATTTGCATTAAGCCCCTGTGACCCATACTATATGCTGGTGTCATATGTTCATTTTGCTTATAAATTGTAGCTGAGCATGCAATATTCTCGTCGCATAGTTTTTGGTTTCTGGTTTCCATCCGCCATAAAGCAATTATATTGCAATTATTTAATTATGTTGTGAACTTTGTAACTACCTTTGGAAGAAGCAATTGGTAAGACCCAATTCAACTTTGCACTAATGACAATAAATAGTTCTCTATATGAGGAGCTTGTATATATAGTATTTGTAATTTTGGTTATATTTTTATTCGTGTGTGTTACTTTCAGTTCGCAAGCTGCTGTTAAAGTTAGCGTTAACAATTACAGGCCTTAATTTGCAGCTGGCCAGCAAAAAACAAATTCAATAGCTAGTGGAATTGTTGCTTTCAACAATGCAACAATACGAACTAAACATTTGCAACGCCTGCAGCTAAACAATTAAGCTCAGATTTCGTTTCAGAACGTGCCTCAAAAAGATCAACAACAACAATGGTATGCCGCTTGAGGCATGATCTGGCTGTCAAGTGTACCGTTGTTGTTGCCGTTGTTATTGCTGTTTGCATTGTTGTTGCATTGTTTAAGAGCATTGTTTAAGCAAATGATTGCAATTATAGTAGGAAATGGAAATGGAGATGGAGATGGAGATGGCATGGAATTACTGTGAGAGAACACTTCCTTGTGCCGCATACGCCTTACAATTTTGCATTCGGATGCAACCGAATCTTCTGATTCGAATCGATACCAATTAGCTTTAGCTACACATGTTCAACGAAACCGGTTAACGGGTCTGGGGACGTGCCTTCTTGGCCATTTCGCCTTTAAAGTTATCGCATATCGACCCTTAATTGAAGCACTTACAACTGATCTCAATGTTGGATAATGAAACGAACGTATTCCATTCCCTGGAAAGTTTCCCTTTTTTTTTCGGAGGTGGTGCACCATTAAAAAGATGCACGTAAAACGAAATTAAATAGCTGTAAAAATTACGAGGGCATGTTGTGAGAAGTGAAAGGACTTTCTGTCTGTCGCTCTGTCTGTCTGTGGTGGGGAGAAACCCATAAAAGTTGAAATTGAAATATAAAAAACAAGAAGCAATTGCGAAATATAACTTAAAAGAATAACATCGAACTTGACATTGACTGTGGTTGAACTTAAGATTTGAACAGGCAGCAACTCAAAAAGGGAATGTAGTTAAGTTAAGCGATTTTAAATAACATACATTTGCTGTTCATAACTGTACATTACTGTGTCTTGTTATTAAAAGGGGAAGTAAGTAGTTCCGGAAAAGAACTTTGATGTATACAAAACTGCTATAAAGAAACTTCTGTTAGCTTCAGATCTCATACATTTTTGTATCTTCAATTCTCTCTGAGCATATATTGGCATCTATCTGTCAGCTTGGAATGTGCATGCCAAAGATTCGGCAAACATTTGCAAATGATCAGCTAGCTTTGAGCAAACAGATCGACACAGAGAGAGAGAGAGAGAGAGACTGCCTCAATCGCTCAATAGGCACGATCTATTGCATATGGCCTAAATCAACTGAATCAACTGCACATTTGATTATATAATCTTAAGACAGAAACTCACGCATACACATACGCCGACTTGTTATTGCTAAAGACGCCAAGTGTGAGCAGCATTGGACAGTGCACCTAACCAGCTGAGACTTCTTCTTGGCAACGTTGGAGGTTGTTGCAGTAGCAGCCGCAGCAAAAACCGCGCCTTTTTCTGTTTGTGCACCGCACACAACACATTATGGCAAATATCGTACCCCCGGCCCCCCAAAAACGGATGCCTCGTTGTGTCCGACTTAGAATTGGCCAGTAGGCAGCTGTAATTGCTAACTTGGCTGCTTAATTGTGTTAATTTGTGTTCACTCTCGTCGAGCGCGCTCGTTTAGTACATGTTCCATGCTCTCATGTATCCATGTCCAGAGCTGGCCACTCCAATCCGTCTCAGTTGTTGGTCGCTTACTCTCGCAGCTTCAGATTTCGGTTTGTATTTTTTGTTTTGACTTCTCTGGCTTTATCGTTTCGGCCACTTGAGGTCTTGTAGTATATTGATTTGGCAACATTTTCATATTTGCTTTTGTATGTACGAGAGACTCTAGTGTGTGTACTTGTATTTGTTAGTTATAGTATTTGGCAGTTAATAGTTGTTGTTGTTGTTTCTGTTGGTTTGGCGGTTTGTTTTGGCTGCAGTAGACAACATTGCATTGACCAGTTAAGTACCCGCTTGGACTTTTCAATTGCGAATTTTTGTATTTTGTATTGCCTTTGCTTCACTACTGTTCAATTTTTTTTTTTTTCGGCATGTTTTTTTTTTTTTTGATTTTTTCGTTTGCTTGTCAGCCTGACTAACACGATATTAGAATTGCTTAAGCACTGTGGTACAAAAATAATCGGTAAAGCGGAAGGCATAACCCTTACTTCTTACTAAAATATTCTTAGCAATAAAAGTTATAGTTCTTTATTTTTATACCCTTAACCCATTGAAAATGGGTAAAAAGGGTATAATGGATTTGTGCAAAAGTATGTAACAGGCAGAAGGAAGCATCTCCGACCCTATAAAGTATATATATTCTTGATCGGCATCAACAGCCGAGTCGATATAGCCATGTCCGTCTGTCCGTCCGTCCGTCTGTCCGTCCGTCCGTCTGTCCGTCCGTCCGTCTGTCCGTCCGTCCGTCTGTCCGTCCGTATGTATGAACGCGTCGATCTCAGAGACTATAAGAGCTAGAGACTCCAGATTTGGTACATAAGCTCGCCTAATCCCTAGGCAGTACAAGTTTGTTTTAGATTTTCGATAACTCTTCCCGTTTCCGATATACACATGTAATCGATAACAACAAAATCTTCAATTTGGAAAACTTTTTGATGCAGTTTGAAAGATTAGACTAAATAATGACAATCTGTGAAAATTTTATTGAAATCGGTTGAGAAACACTGGAGATATGGAGTATTGAAATTAAGAAGGTATGCACTATACGCGTATACATACACACACTCACACATACTTGCAAGCACTGACTGTATGCGTAAAGTATCGGGTTAAGGGTATAGTCTAGTCGGGACTTCTCGACTAGAGCCTTCTTACTTGTTGAACTTGAAAACACGTATAAATGCATTTTTACCATATCAGGTTCTATATTGAGCTTCGTTCCGCTTTGTTTGACATTTGACAAATATCAAATAATAATTGAAACCTTCAAATGATTACAGACACATAAAACTCATATCAAATGCGCAGTAATAAGCTAAACAACTTAGCCAGCAATCATCTCGTTGAAGCATCCGTAGCATCATAATGTTGACACAACAATAACAACTAAGTACGTATATAAATTCTTTAGCCATAAGGGTAAAAGTTTTTATCAGATCACACGTATGCGAGAATAACGAATTAAAAATAATGTCAAGCCCCAAATAATAATGCATTGCCCACTTGTCACATTTCAAACGTGGCCATAAAGCAGCTGTCAAGTGCAAAGCGCTTAACAGTGTATTCTGGGCAAGCATCAAAGTGGGCTGCGAGAATTTTACCCCAAAATAAAGGCAATCAAAAGATACAAAACGAAACTGAAAGCGAAAACGATAGCAAAGCCAACACAGAAACCGAAAGCAATACGAGTCTTGGGCGGTATGTCTAAGCCAAGTTCAGAGAGTAAACAAACAAGATGGAGAGCAAGAAATAGAGAAACCTAGTGAAAAACAGCGAGAGTTTGAGGCAGTCAATGTTCTTGGCCATGGTTGTTGTTTGCACACTTGGCTACACTTCGACTCAACGAGTACAAGCAAGTCTATAAGCTCGGATCACTTGGCGTATACGCAATGTCGCACTATTGCACAGAACGCGGCTGGCCGGCTGGCTAAGTGGAGGCAAGTCTCGTGTCTGTATCTATCTGTGTGTCCGTTTCCTTGATTTCAATCTGACTGCTGCTTAGTTTGTTGTTGCTTGCTTGCTTCGTTTGTTAGTCGCGGTTGTAAATTGTCGTTTTTCATTTTTCCATTTTTCCATTTTTTTTTTTTCATTTTTATTTTCAAGTTTGCATCATAAAATTGCCTTGTTGCCGCTGTTGTTTTTTCTGTATAATTTTGGTATTCTTGTTTTGCATTGCGGTTGCAGTTCTTAGATGACCAGTTTTGTTGTTGTTGTTGATGTTTATCTATATAGTAGTTTTATATTTGTAGCATTTTAGCCCATACTAAAGCGGTTTTTTTTTTTTCTCATGTCTAAAGTGGCTCATAACAAGTTTGGCTTTTATGTTTTGGTAAAAATCAAAAAAAAACCCCGCAAAAGCTACAACAAAATGAAACCAATTAGGTATTTGATATTGACTTTAGGCTGGTTAATTGCGCAATTTTAATAATAAAATGAATAAATATTTTTTACTTGGTGTTAATTTGCTGTTTAAAGTAATAAAGAAAACAAAAAATTAAAAGCTCTAGACAAAAAACATTAAAAGAATGGAAAATCTGTTTTTAATAACTCAACAATAAACAAGTCCAGAAATCCCGACTAGACGATACCCTGAACCCCAAACTTCACGCGTACAGTCAATGCTTGCAAGTGTGTGTGTGTGTGTGTACGCGTATACTGCATTCTTTCCTTAATATCTCCGATGTTTTTCAATCGATTTCAATAAAATTTCACAGATTTTCATTATTTCGTCTAATGTTTCAAAAGCCATCTCAAAGTTTTCATGATTTTGTTGTTATCGATCACATATGTATATCGGAAACGGGAAAATTTAAAACAAAATTTTACTGCCTAGGGATTATGCGAGCTTATGTTCAAAATCTGGAGTCTCTAGCTCTTATAGTCTCTGAGATCGACGCGTTCATACATACAGACGGACGGACATACGGACATGGCTATATCGACTCCACTGTTGATGCTGATCAAGAATATATATACTTTATGGGGTCCGAGATGCTTCTCTCTGCCTGTTACATACTTTTGCACAAAACCAATATACCCTTTTTACCCATTTGCAATGGGTTCAGGGTATATAAATACTCGTCACCATTTTATGATGATTTTTTAATGGTCCTCCTACAGTATTTTCTTTAAATACCTATAACAACAAGAAAACCCGTTAAGAGGATAATAAAAAGTTTTTAAACTTTAAATAAATATATATGTTTACATATTAATAAACATTTTATTTAACATATTTTAGATTTAAGACATTTCCTGATTGTATGTAATTTTTTTTTTTATGACTATACTGAGTTAAAGTTCTATGCTTTTCCATAGTATTTATTTAATATCTAAGAACTATTATTAATGAATTGCAAATTTGATTGTTAGTACTTACTGTTGCTTATCTTAACGCCATGCGATATTAACATGGACAGTGGTGTTCCTCTATGTGTAACATGGGGGCGTGAGCGTCGCCTCGTGCCAGTTGACCCTTGCGTTTGTTGTTGTTGTTGCTGTTGTGGTTGCTGCTGCGGTTGTAGCTGCTGTTGTTGTTGCTGTAGCTGCTGCTCTTGTCGGCGCCGACCACGCCCACAGCTGGCCCAGTCGAGTAGATGATCTCTGGCCGTGCGTCCATATCTCAAATAATGTTTTTCTAAGCCCATAATTCAAGTCTGTCAAATGAGATAAATCGTAGACGCCGAGTTTAAGTCAAGTGCAATAACTTTATGATGGTTAGTTTTTTTTCTATTTTTAAAGTCAACAACATATTTATCTAGCCAGCAATTAAAATTTAATTGGTCTAATCTCAGTTTTATATGAGGTCAGTTCTGAAAAACAAAATGTTGTTAATTACACTAACATGCGGGACTTTAGCTCCTGTGGAGCAAGGTCAACAAACAATGGCTTATAAACTTAGCATAGAATGCATCAAGCATATCCGGAATGACAGAAACAGCAACAATTCGTGCCATAAATTAATCACACAAACAACAATTGTACTATACTAAATGGTTAAATCAAGCTATTGAATGTATATTGCTTATTTGCATAGGTGCAAAGATAATGAAATGCATAAAAACAGAGCTGTACTAAGAGTCATCCTATGTTTATAAGAATATTTGTTTAAAAGCTAGAAACTTATTAAGAAAAGTATAGAAAAAGTTCAAATTTATCATATGGAATAGTTAGTTATATTACAAAAATAGCTTAAATTTATTTTGTTTAGATTTTCTTTTGTAGACAAATTCAAAAATATATTCTCTATTAGTATTTAATCGATATTGACTCGGTTGTATCTTCTAATTAGTAATCTTTTCATCAAACGTTATAGCTCAATTAGAATACATCATTTGTCGCCCGCTGCGTCTTAGCTCGCGCTTTAACCGTAATTATTTCATTATATTTGCATAGGCGACAATATATGCAAATATGCTAGTTGGGGCGTTAATGCGCACTGTTTAGATTGGTATGGTCAGAGATAGCTTAATGAATGGCTAGTTAAGGTTTGGAAAATGGGTAATCGGAATCCGTTTGAGCGCACGAAATAGTCGCACGTGTTAATAGGATGTCATGACAAGCATTTTGTGGCAGAAGTAGCCGCATCATCAAAAAACAAAAGACTCAGGCAACGAACTTGCCGACAAACCAAGCAAAACGAAAAACTTTCATAATTTATTTGCCACGTCGATTGTATGCAGCAGCACCAGCAGCAACAACAGCAGCCAACAGTTGTCAGTTTAAGTGATCTTCATCTCATCTTAACGTATGCGAAATGACTTGCTTTACGGCTGACATAACAGACCATAACTAAATATGAAAAGTTCACTTTTGTTTTTAACATTTTTTGCTACAATTGAGCGATTTTTAAGCTACGAACAAAATATTGTGTAAAACAAAAAAAAAGTTGTTTCAGAAATTATTTAAACACAATTAATGACATTTAGTTTTTTGCTTGCCTTTTTTAATTGCCAGCAGACGAAACACTGTCAACTGCTTTGGGCCAAGTTCAAAAGCACTGTCTCTGCCCTGGCGTCTGCTACTATACAAAAAAAAAACAAAAGATCACTGCTTGTCGCGCTTAATGAGCATAAAATAATTAAGGCCAGTTTTAATTTGCCAACATTTGCGCAATGAGGAAATGACCGAAACGCATTTGCTACTTACTAAGGATGTGCCTCGCATAAGGAATGGAACAGGAAGTTAATTGGGTTTAAATACATAAAAACATTTATCTGTAAAGATCTTTTTTTTTTTGGATTTAATGATTTTAATTATAAGCAATTGAGGAAAAGGTTTTTCTAAAAAGTAAAAGTTAAATGATCATTAAGGATCATTCTTCAACTTCTTTATAAGTTGCCTAACTTACTTTTTACTCAAACGAGATCACCCAAAGCTCAAGTTTTCATTCAATTGTCAAGCTGTTGCGTGGGAATCTTTGAGCCTTTAATAGTTATGCAGATTCTCATTTGTAGTTCCAGTCAAAATCTATATGCCTCCCCAATAAATCAACAAAATCGAATGACAAACACTATTTCAAGTCAACAATGCTAAACTGAACGGATTCGGCAGCTGTCTGTGACTTGTCTCATGAAGTGGTAGACAGTCTATAAAACACATTCTTATAGTTCGTAAGCGAAACCTCCGAACTTAAGCTGTCAACTTAGGCTTCAAGTGTACTTATGTGCAATTAGTGTCAACAGAGTTCCACTTCTAATACTGCACCCCCAATTAGGCGAAATAAACTGCAACGCTTTCCCACAAAATTTACGACTAATAAGCGACGCTAAACCAAATCCATTAAGAAGTTTCCACGACATTATCAACGCCCGACACGCCCATCGCCGCGGCGGGACTTTAAAAGTGTAACTGAAACACGTTTTAACAATTTTCTGCTTATTTTCACACATTGACTCCGGCATTTTGGCCGGCTTTAGCTACGACAGCGACGACGACGGCAACGACTTGGTCACCTGGCAGCAGCCAACTCGACTTCTTTGTGGCCCCGGCTCGTGTTTAGTTTTGTTCGGTTCATGCTTCTTTGGCATATTATGTAATACGAATGCAAGTGGCGCGAGCTTGCCATATTTTTTTCTTTCTGTTTTTCTTATTTCTAAAGCGACACGCCAAGTGAGAGAGTGAAAAATAGTAACTGTCTAGAAATCATTAAAAAATAGTTCAAACATTTGCGTAAATAAAGAAATTACAACAACAGCCATAACGGGCATGAAAAGAAATATTGCAAAATTGCATAAATACAAAATCTATTGACCTAAATACAGTTTTATAAAATTTGTGTAACCAGTCGGGCACATATGGCAACAAGCGGTAAGCGGCAAGCGGCAAACAGCAAGCACCAGCGACCAATTCATGTTGCCACATTGCCACAGTTCCAGCCATAAAACTCCCAGGTCCCAGTTGTTAAGCTTTCTAACATTGCCAACAGCTGATGACGATATTGAGTCTCGCTTTTGGTCAACAGCTCATTGGTAACAGTAACACTTTCAATTGCAGCATTCGGTGCAACAATCACAACAACAGCAACAACAACAGCTAACCAGAAAAACCAAACGGGCCATTCCAGCCAGAAAATAAGTAGGTTGCTTGGCCAACAGGCCACTAAGCCAGTAAGCCACTAAACCACTGAGGCGCTGAGCCATCGCCTGAGCCACTCTGGCTGCTTGGCATTTGCCAAAAACCAAAAAAAAAAACAAAAAAAAAATCTTCTTGCCTGTCCGCATCTGTTTGTTGTTGTTGCTGGTTTCGTTGCTAATGCAATCGCTTTGTGTGCATGAGTCAAAAACTGCGCCTGCGCTTTTAGCCTTCAGCAGGGAATACGAGAAAAAGTCAAGCAGCTTGTAAAAGGCAAACGGAAAAAATGTGAATATTTGACAAAATTGATTTATACTGTTTAAGGTAGTTGGCAGATAACTTTATGAACCTCTTTAAGCAAAGGGTTTTTATGCAACTTTTGATAAGTGAAAACTTGTGCGAAGGATATTTTCTAGTCGATCACAAGATAAAAAACATACATATGTTTAAGTTGTAATTTCCTAAGCGTATGACAAATTCGTTGATGTTTATTAAAGTTCATTTGTTGATGTTGTCGTGGTTGTTGTTGTTGTCGCCACTTGGCTTACAGTAGCGGCTTATACGGCTGCCATTGTTGTCGGTAGCTCTGTGGTCTTGTGCACTTGTTTATTTTTTGGGGCTGTTTGCATTTTAAAGTTTTTTGTGATAAATTTCTCACAGCTTCCAGTGCGAGAGAGACTGCAGGCAGGCAGGCAGCAGTGCGAAGGTCGCACCATTTATCTTTCTCTTGTGACAGCTGTTCCATATCCAGTTTCAGTTTTATTTTTGGCTTTTACTTATATTTATCTTTAGTTATTTTTGACACACGTCGCCTCGTTTTTATGTATTTTTAATAAATTTTTTAGTTAATTTTGGTTGTTGTTCGGTTGATACCAACTTAATATAAAATTTCAATATTTTTTTTTTATTGCACCTTTAGCTGATTACAGAGAGAGAGAGAGAGAGAGACGGAGAGAGGCGTAATTGCAGCGGCACTTGAATGGCTTCATAAGCCAATGCCAAGGAAGCGCCCACAAAAGGTTCGGCAAATGAATATAAAAGGAGGGGCAGGCTGTATAGCATTTCATAAGTGGCATTGTTGGAACGCGTTGATTGGCAAATTGTATGCAATTATTGAAATGGCCAGCAGATAGAGCGGCGAGAAAAGTTTTCCGAAATGTTCGTAATGTTCGCAAAAAGTTCGTTCATCTTTGCCTCTGTTGACATTGAGACGAACCAATATTGCGGAAGTTGCCAAACAGACAGACAGACAGACAGAGAGAGAGAGGGTCCAACATAAGTATTTAGCTATAATTGTAGCTTACACATTGCTTGGGTATTCATTAGGCGTCTGTGCCCTTAAAAGCTATATGCTATAATATCTTTGCAAAGACAGCAAGGCGCCTTTCATTTGATTGGTAAACTTTCCATCTTTTCCACCTTACCGCAATTATGCTGAATGCTCAATTAACTTAAATTGGCAACACTTCAATTCATTCTTAAAAATACCAAATGTTGAACATATACTTAATTGTATTAAGTAATTTAACATTCGACTTTAAAGAGTTACATAATTCGCAAAAAAAACTTTATATGTAACTAAAGACTGAGGCAACAAACTTGACATCCAGCTGTGCCAAAGGTGAAAGGTTGAAAGATTGTATGAGATAATAAAGTAATTAGTTTGCGATTCAACATCAGCGCTCACTAATCTAATATTGCAAAATAAGTATAGGTCTAGACTTAATATTTAAGTATCAACGAAGTTATAGTAATCGTTAGAAATGATAACTGAGCAAGCTGTTACGGCTGAACGCGCGCAGCGTTTTAGATCTATAACTATCTTGAATTATTACAAACTCATTGACATAATATTAGATGATCTCAAATCAAAATGTTTGTGTTTCATTATTTAATATACTTAACTTAAGTCTTTAGCTTCAGTTTAACGTCACCTAAACATATTTGACATTCAGCCAAATCTTAAATCTTTAACTTCTGTTTACTCAAACAACAACATTTTTCCACCTGGTATACTCTTCACAGCATTTAAATAAATAAATACTCAAATTGAACCTCTTTAAATATTTGGCCAAGGGCTCTTAACGCCTGTTCGCAAATTCGTTTAGCTAATTCTTTCAGCTACTTTGGCTGTTAATCTGGCATGTTTTAAATGCCTGCAGCTTCCACGCCTCATTCGTTTCTTGTTTTTGTTTTTTTTTGTTTTTCAATTAAAGCTAAATGTTATTGTTTTTGGCCTAGCGAATTCTTTTGGTAGCTTGTCAAGCTCTCATCTCCCTTCCTCACTCTCTCTCTCCCCCCATCTTTCGTTAGTCTTTGCTGCCGTGGCGAATCGTTGGAGCGTGGCCGCTTCACCAGATTATTGGCAAACAATTTTTTTATTTTTTCCAATAGCCAACAGCAGCAGCAACATTAACAACAACAACTGTTGCTGATTTTTGCTGCCTGTGCGTCTAGTTAGTTTACTAGTGTGTTGTAATTTATACGTTTACTAGCTATCTCACTCTATTTTTTACCCCCTCTCTCTCTTTTTGCCTTTTGGCCATGCGGTTTTGTTTACGAACCATTTTAAGCTTGGGTTCGCTTGTAACACAATTTTTCAGTAAATGCTCTAATAACGCTGCAGAATTTTGGATTCAATGCTTAAACTTGGCTCCGTATAACAAATCCTTAGGGGTTTTGTTTATTTTTTGGGTTTTTTTTTGTTGTTGGTTGGTCTATGAGTAAGGCTGATAGACGCAGCGAAGGCCGCCAACGACGCGTGGCCATAAACACAAGAAACAACAATAGTCAGTCCTAAATCAATCCTGACCTAAGTCAAAGCTTTTTTGATTGCCGTTGTTGAGCTGTCTATCTGTCTGTCTGTCTCTCCCTGGGGATTGATGGGTTTCTAGCCCAAATTTGCGCTTATCAATAGGCAAATCAATTTGCTATTTAAAAGCGTGCCGCATATTATATAAAGATACTTTATAAGCATGTACAAGTTATTAACAAAAGTGCCGCAGGCAAAAAACCACAGCAACAACAACAACATGTGGCAACATGAGCAAAAAACAGCGCTATGAATCATAAGCTATGTCAATATTTCAATTTAACGGTTAACGAAAAAAAAAAACATCAACAACAACAAAGCGAGCATTTTGTCTCTTTTTTTTGGTTTTTTTCCTTTCGTCTTCAGTTGTGGTGACGTCTATTGCACTTAACTGCGTTTGCAGTTTGTGGTTAATTAAGATGACTTCTGTGGCCAGGCATGGCCAATTGGTGTATTTTGTAGGCGTTTCTTTGGCTCCCTGTATAGATATGGCTGCGGCTCTAGTTGGTAGTTGGGTTTATGGCTGTTAAGTTAAGTGTCTGCGACGCTTTGAAAGTGAAACGGAATGGTGGCATTTATGTTTCGTGTGTGTTAAAACAGTTGAGATTGATGAGCCAAGTTAAGCGATAAGCTGAGCTAATTGCTAATATTTTTGCAGTTACGTTTTTAAAGGAGCAGCATATAAATAAATTTGAAAAAAATGTTTCAATATGTTCACTTGCATCATACTTATTTAATATTGTTTAAGACGTTTTTCTGTTTAGAACTTTTTTAAAAAATAACTTAAATTTTGCTTAAAACATATTTATGTGTCAACTTCATAACGAGAATCATCATCATCAAGTGCGTGCAAAGTTCTCATTTAATCTTACTAGCATTTTGGAAGTTTGTCATTTAAATCAGTGTTATGGCATCCAATGTCATTGCCACTTCGTGCATTGAACTACAAAACTACAGCGAGTCAAACAACAACACTCAAAAGTATTTGGGGCCCAACCTTCAGATGATTTTGGAACTTTCGACACACCCCAACCATGAAACTAGCATTTCTTTGCGTCTGCTTCAGTACAAAATTTTCACACTTTTTTTTTCGTCGTGGTTATTGTTTAGTTTTTGATTTGTATGTCATTTACCGAACACCAACACACAGACAGAAAACAGAAAATAGTATTATTTTATGCCCGACTTGACATTGACTTACATATTTCGCCGTCAATTTCTTTTCGTAACTGCACAAAGCAATAAAAGAACGGCATACTTGTTTACGATCACAAAGTTCGTTGTTGTGGGGTCAAAGGCAAGCAAGCTCTAATAAAACCAGACACCCATCATACTATATATACTTCAATTGCTCATTTTTTCACCTTAACATTGACCTGACCTTTGCAAAAATGTGGGTCAAGCGGAGGGCGAGAAAACTAAAATCTTCCAAGATCCAATGCTACGTGTTTTGCGGCTTGCAAAAAACCCAAACCCAAAACGAAAATACAAATCTGCATATGAGTCAAACTTCATTTATAATAAAGCACAAGAAAACAAATTTGCATAAAGTTTAATAAAAAGTTGCATTGAAAATACAAAACTGTTGTGTAAAGAAATATATTTACAATCAAACAAAACTTAGAAAATAAAGGGCATTGCCTTTTGAGATTAGACACTTCAATCAAACTAAATGACAGTTCCAGTTTCTATAGATCGGTCTAGGTATTTTTCTGATCTTAGCTAAACATTTGAGACTGTTATGCATTAATTAGTACTATAACATTTTTGTTTATGCAACTAAATTCTAGAACTTTAGGCGCACTTCCGAGACGATTAAAGAGATAAGTTAATATACTGCACAACGAAAATAAATAATAATCATCAGTTTCTTATTGATTTTTGACGAAGTTCTGTTTGCTTTTATGTAAGCTTGATTATGAATTCATTCGAAGGGTTCGATTGACATTAAACTCGAGCCAGACACTTGTAATCAATACTCTTGACATAGTGTAATTGACAATGCAAATATATTTCCACATCAAATATTAATTAATCACTTGTTTTAAAGTTTAACAACAACAAAACTAGTTGCAACATTGCTCATACGCTCCGTTAGCCACACAATTTTTACTTACTTTTTGAATTAAAATTCCTTTTTGCACTGCTGCTAATCCAAAAAAAATATTGAGGGATTTTCACTAATTAGTTTGGGGACTAATTTTCTGTTGGGTTCGCTTTCGAGTTTGCCTTTTGAAAGCTATCAAATAAGCCGCATGTTCGTGTGATTGGATTTTGATTTTTGTTTTTTGGTAATTTTTTTCAAAATTCACACATCCTTGAGTTGCACAATGCCACAAAGTGTGGTATGTATTCGTTTTGCGTGCAGCTAGTACAGCATGCAACTATTCAAAATTGTGAAAAACACAACAAAACAGAAGATTGTAGCCGAAATTGAAACCGAACCTGATACCAAAATCGAAATCGAGAAGCACAAAACGCGATCGCGTACTGCTCCCGAGCATTTGTCGTGTGTCGTTTTAGAGTTGAAGTTGACGCGTCGAAATGAAAAGCTCGCATGAATGGACGAACAGCGTCGCAAGACGTTTTTGTTCAAAACGCAAGACTTAAGTCGCAGTCGTAGCTCAGCGGCAGCGACGCCGACTAAGTATCGTTACAGCTGAGCCGAGCAGAAAAACGGCCGACTCGGCTGCTCAGCTGACACTCTATCTGTGTGTGTGTGTGTGTGTGTTTGCAAATCTCTGCTTGAGTCGGCAAAAGCTGCGCTTCTGTGTGTAAAGCTATCACTTGGCGCAATCCTCGCTGCGACGCGTCGCTGCATTTGTTGATATAAAAATTTGGCAACTTATGCACTGCCGCTGCGCTGCTCTGCGTTCTCAGTTATGCATGTGTGTGTGTCACTTGGCGCAATCCTCGCTGCTGCTGCTGCTGCTGCTGCTACTGCACTTTTAATACCAAACAATTTGGCAACCTTTGCGCGCTCTTTTTGCTCTACGCTTGCGCGACGTCACCTGCGACAGCGCTGCGCCACGTTCTCAGCGCCTGCGCTCTGGTGAGTTGTCTGTTAAGCATGCTGTGGTGAGTTTTCCTTTTGTTGATTTGTATGTACTTGTTTTTTTCGACAGAGCTGCAAGGGGAATTTTTCTGTTGTTGTTGTTGTTGATTTCATCTGAGTCACATTGGTGCTTATCGCCGGCTGGCTTTTGATTCTAGTTTTTAGTGGCCGTAAACAGATCTTGAAGTTGCTTCCTACACTGTTTACTTTCGGTCATAATGGTAATGGGGTTTTTCCGAAGGATATTCAAACCGACACTGCAAGATTACGCATCGATGTACAAATTTTTTCCTCTTACTTTTTAATTGCTGGTAAACTCCAGCTAAAGATAAGCTCAAGGTAAATTCGAGCCCACGAGTCAGCAGTTTTATTTAAATGAAGTATTTTTTAAAACACTTTCGAAGTCCAATTGCAACAACTTGTTGTGAAAATTCTTTTAAACGATCAACAATAACAATAAGTGGAAAATTTTTCAAGCTCATATACTGCATCGCGCAATAGTTATTATTAACTTAACTGGCTCTCGCACTCTTCAGACTAACGATAAAATGCTCGGTCTCGCTCTGTTAACCACTGTTGACCCCACAAGATATATAGGAGCGTACTAAACTATGTAAAGTACTAACTACAGTATTACGCACTTTAGTCTATAATTAGCAGCATCAGTTTGGTTATCAACAAGAACCGATAAATAAAACAACAAAACTCAAGGACTAGAAACAACCTTAAAGGGAATCTCCCACAAAACATTTTATCGTATTTCCAAAGTTGAATGCATTTCACATTTATTGACAACTTCCACACATATGTTAATCGATTATGCTGCATTCTAAGAAATTTCTTACTGGAATATTATAGGATAGTATGTTTATGGGTAACTAATAACATATATTTGTGCATTTGTGATTGCAAAAATCAATTACTCATATATTAACGAGATTAAAGGCTGATTTACATATTGTTGTTGCTTCCGTTAGGGGGAAAAACATAGTTGAAGATTTGTTGCATTCTATTCTATGCGGTTCTATTAGAACGCAACAGAGTTCAAGATTTGATTGTCTAAGCACTCAGCATGTATTTTTCGAAAATGTAAGCGGAAACAATGCTTTTGGCCAGTTGCCGACAATTAAACAATAGCAAGCACTTGAAGAACTCTCCACTTATTTTCATAAACATTTAAATGCCTAATCATGCGTTAAGAAGTGAAGTATTTGTCATGTCTAAGTGAGTTCATGTTGAAAACCCATTCACACTGAACTCGGAACTAACTCGGAGATCCGTTATAGCCACGAACTGAACGAGTATGACTCAATGTTGTGAATATTTGAGGTACAAGGATAATGCTGCACTTAGGCAAAGACCTTAATCTAATAAGCCAATGAAGGTTGCATTTGTGACAAGAACGACTTAATTGCAGTCGTGAAACACATCTACATAGTTGGACATGTTGTGCACAACAAGCATTAAAATTTAATGTAATTTGCTTCAAATTATAATTACCAATGTGTTTCGTTTGCCTTAGCAGAAAAGGTCACAATGCACATTAAAAATAACAACAACAAAAAAATGTCGCTATGGACAACATAACTACAAATATATAGTTTAAATAAAACTTGGCTAAAGTGTCCAACAAGCAGCGGGATGGTCTGGGTAGGGCCTGAGTTTAATAGCTCAACTATTTGAGATTGTGCCAGCCCAATAACACCGACAAGTTCAAGTTTATGTTGCACAAAATGAAACTAACAATGATAAGTAAAATTTTCCTAAATGGGTGATTAGTTAACGGCATGTTTAATTTAATAGTGGATAGTTAAAGGTAAAGACATAATTCTTTAAAGCTTAAACCAGCATAATAATTTTAAAAAAATTCTCAGAATATATTTTTCCTCAACTTGTGATTATATATTATAACTTTTGTTTTGGCTTTTATGATAATTAAACTTGCAGAGCTTATATGAATTAATATAAAGCGTCTGCTGGTAATTATTTCCATATCAACGGCTTTTATTACACGCCAAGCTTAACCGCGAAATACTTTTCAAAGATTTTTGCATATGATTTAGACATGGGCATCAACCATCAACAAAACCAAAAACAATATTAAAATGTTGTCCTTCGTGCAGTAATTGAAAGCAAAGTCAAGTTAAGAAATCGACGTAAACAGCATTTAGCAAACTTCCCAAATTGCTTGGATTTCTTCTAAGCCAGCCGTCTGTAAATTATAGCTCAGGTCAACAACAACAACAACGACAATAACTGCTGTTGTTGTTTGTGTGCTCTGTAAACCCGTTTACGGGCCCATTCACGTTTTGAGTAATTGAAATACATGTAAAAATTATTGCACTTCACGCCACATATTTTGGGAATATTTTTTATACAATATTAAACTTACCTATATCATATATCATATTTTGCTAGGTCATTTCTCATGTGTCGCTTATGTCTGATTTCCGATTCGCAATGGCAATGAAATGCCATTTGATCTTTCGATCTTTACTGGGTTATGTACCCAGACCTAATACAACTATATGTTCAGGTGATTCAACTCTCTTCAATGTGAAGGATAGTTAAAGTTTTGATGTTTGTGTCTGGCATTCTGGCCACACCTTTTAATAAGTTTCATTATCTGTTGTATCTGTTTGTACATTTAAAAGTGAGAACAAATACGTTACCTCAACACGCTTTAATTAAATGCAATGAGTTCGGATCTAAGTGCTTACTTAAAATGTCACAATAAATTACAAGACAAGAGAATTTTAAAGCTGTAAAAGTAGACTATACTCGAGACGGAAAGGATTCCAATGTAAATTACCTTTTGAGTCTTCAATTCTTCAGTATTATTAATTTTTTATATGTGAAATAATAAATATTTTTAATGATTCTTACTAATATATTGTTCAAGTAAAAGAATACGTAAAAGACAATGAGAATGTAATACAGTCTCATTGGTAAAAGATAAGAATTCATTTAACAGGACTGTTAACATAATGCGCGATTATGTTAAGACCATAAGTAACCATAAAATATGCTGCATAATTTTGGGCTGAAATTTAAAGTTATACTGCCAGACAGAAATTACGATAAATGAATAAAACTTATAAATGCATAAAGGTTCCTGGCAAACATAAATCAACACCATTCTTGCTGTTAGTATTAAGATATGATTTACAATTTTATTAAGCAATCAATTATAATTACATCGTAAACTGTTTACTGTCCCCTGCGGTAAGTTCCCTTTGATCGGTCTATAAAACATGCGACTTATACGTTAATTGTACTGTACAATTAATTTCCTAGGCCGTTGTTTACACATTTAAGAATAAAAAATTTCCGCTGTTTGCGGTAGGTCTGAAGTAATGAATTAAAAAATTATCATAAGTGCTTAGACGGCTAAGATCCGTTTAAAAACATTGAGAGGGAGATGTATTAAAACAATAAATATTACTAAATAATTACTATTTACTAGAAAATACCCTACCCTTTGAGATGTGCTTATAATACATCTCTTTCTGGAAGGGTATAGAAAATAAAAAACAATTACTGATAACGAATTACATTTATGGCTTACTTTATAAGACTATGCACACATTAAACATATAAAACTATGGACACCTAGCTGACCTTTAAGGTTAAACATGACCTGACCTATCCAACGCCAATGTGGGTCATAAAACGTAGCCAAGTGCACGTTAACATACTTGTTTTATTTATTGCACTTGCTGTCGACACACTCACACATACAGACAGACACTCACCCATTGCACGTAAATATAATTAACTGTCTCAGCGCTTCCCACATGACCGTCACTTAATTATGTTTTAATTGTTATTTAATTATTGCACAATATATGCTGTTTACGTTTTTTGCACATTCAAAACGCTTTTTATTCATTAATATTATCGTTAAATGGGTTTCAGTGTCACTTAATTTCTATATTTGATGCTAGCAACATTTATTATCATTGCAATATTTGTTTGACATGATCTCACAACATCTCGCCTTCAACTGTGGTACACAGAGCGACTTCAGTTTAAATTCAGATTTCTTTGCCGCAAGAATTTCAGCTTAAGTGACTTGTACAGGAGCGGAATTCAGTTAGCAAAGAAGAATGTCAAAAAAATATATATATATATTCGTTGAGAGCATTTTTGTTTATCATGCGATGAGGTCTGAAAAACTTAATACCATTGTTGCAAAAAAATCAGATTGTTTGGAATTGTGAAAAAAATGCGTTTTTGTATTTAAGAAGTAGAAAGAATGTGGTGAAGCGAAGCTCAGTGGTAAAATTTATAAGTGAAGCGCCCAAAATTCACAGAGCGCTCCAGAACTTTATCATATTTAATATGCTTCAATTGAACTATGCGACTGGCCCGTTCATGTTCGTATGAGTTTGTATACATATGTACATATTTATGTGTGTAAGATATGCTCAGTTATATGTAAAGTTTTTTAGCTACAGCTGTGCAAAAGGAATGCGATAATGTTAAATGTACTTTTTATGTGTTAGGGAAATATTTAAGACTGATAACCCTTATCTACAGATTTTCATTGCTGTCAGTTGGTGTAATGCAAATCAATCCTAAGCAAATAAAAATAATTTTTTAATTAAAAACTATCTATTATGTAAATGCAACCCTTTTACAATAAACTCACACTGTATCTTTATAAAATCTCACTTTAAATGTCAATCAAATCAGAATAAACAAACATAACCCATAACAAAATATGAACATTTATGCAAATAATGCAAAAACTTAATTGTGCAGTCAAAAATTTGCGTTGTCTGCAAACAACATAAAAAAAATAATTCAAATGCGCTTTGATGGCTGATAGATGCTGCCAGGCAGGGAGGAGGGATGGGTGGGCGGACAGCTGGGATGCTGTTGCTGCCATATCAGAAACAGACGGCAAGTGTCCATCAGAAATGCAGCCACTGGATAGCAACTGGATGGAAAATGGGCGCGATCCGGATATACCAGATTAATTAAAAATGTATCGCCTCAGGCCGCAGGCTTTCAATCCAAAATTCTGGCAGTCTGTTAATTAAAACCGTTCAATGATTTTAAAATTTGTTAAATATACATTTTCTCCTAGTTTTAAACATGATGTGCATACAATTTTGTAAATTAGTTTCCAATGAATATTCATTTCATTTTGATAACATCCTGCTTTGGCTTCAACACGTGACCAAAACGAATTTAATGCTCATTTTGATTTCTAATCGCATTTGGAATGCAGCTCTATTGGACCATATAGTATGGCCAATAAATATTGCTCGCATTTATGACATTTTGTGCCACCCTTTCGCTAATTTCGTTGCGCATCCCCTAAATCCGTTTTTCTTTTCATTATTACTTGCCATTGTTCCGGCTTTAGTCTTTGCATACTTTATATTAATTTCAACGCAATCTGTTACCTAACTAAGCGTTACATTGATGCCACATTTACGAGGGGCGAGTGTGAGTGTAAGTGCGTCATGTGGCACACACTACCCATTCCATTCTAATAAGCTGCTACAAGTTGTGATGAGCTGATTTCCGATAAGTCAAATTGTCAAACTGAAAAGATAATTGGAGTAAGGTTGGAGGTGAAATGCAATCAATCAATTCAAATGTTCTCTGATAATTGAAAAACTACAACAATGGTGGATTGTTATGAGCTCGTGTCTGTTATATTAGCTCATTAAAATATCAATTCAACAAGCAAATAGACTAATTGTACTAAACCAGTTTTGATTTCACTATAATTTTACCTGTTAAAGAGAAAGTGATTTAAGTTTTAATTCATATTCATAACCAATATGTAGGTACTACTACTAGAATAAGTACTTCAATTCAGGTTATTTTCTTGAGACAACATTTTAAGTAATAAAGTAAGCGATAAAACGTTATAGGCTCGTGTTCGTAATATTCCTAATTAAAATATCTATTGAACAACAAAAGCGACTTGTTATAGGAAATAGTCTTATAATTCAACTATAATTCTAGTTTGTAATATTTTTGTTGTGGAATCTTCCAATTGAGCAGGTAGAACTACTTGAATTACGATCTAGTTAGAGGCTTGCATTCAAAAATCTCAAGCTTTAACATTTAGATATCATTAGCTTAAGCTAGATCTCCAATCTCTTATAGTTAAGTTAACTTTTGAAAGCATATTTTATCTCTGTATGAAGTTGGAGGAACCTTAAAGATATGTTCAAATCGAAGATAATTCTTAATCACTTCCATCTTTATAATACGAAACATATCATTAGTTGCTGGAAGATAACTGTCAACTGTGCTTCTAACACTTTTCTCCTCTCGGACAATAAATTGCTTGATATTTTGACTAATTACCTAGCTATGCTATCAATTCAACAGTTATGTAGCTCTCGTGTGTGCTGTGACATTATAAAACAACTACATAAATTTGCAACTTACTTACAGCTCAGCAAGTAGAAGAAGGAAGTGAAAAGAATTGAATTTAAACAATGCCGTACAAATGCCCACAGAGAGTCACATAACTCAGGCAAACACAAAAGGGCCAAACAACAAACGGACGACAGCAAACATAAAAATTAATTAAAGTCTTGCCTCAAGATGCATGCCACCCCTTGCCCCTCTTGTTCCTTGTGTGGCAAGTCAAGTAGCAGTGGCTATGTCTTCTTTTTCGCCCAAATTGTTCACACGTTGCGCGTTGCGCGTCACGACGCCTTGTAACATCTTGTGGCAATGTATGTACGCCTTAAAGGCTGCAACAAAACCAATGGCAAACCGACCCTGATTCTTGTGTGTGTCCCTTGTTGCTGCCACATTTAGCAGCCGCGGCGTCAAGTGATGCGCCTTTTTATTTAACGCCCAAAACTGCCCAAGCATTCAAAAGGTAACAACCCTTAAACAGGGTTGTCCTTTATTGTTGTTGTTGTTACTGTTGGATTGTTGTTATTGTTTTGAGCTGTCAAAATTTGTTGCATGTTGCTGTGATTTCGTGTAATTTTATTAATCACAACAACACATTCGTCTCTGCTTGCCTTTAACCTACCCCCCACCCCACCCCACCACACCCTACCAACCCGCGCAACCCTTTCTAAACGTGCGCATCCCTTTCAATTTGGAAACTGCTTTCGTTTTTCTGGGCTCTGTCATTTAGCTTTGACTAATTATGCAATTTGTATGCAATAAAAATATTAATTGACAACAACTACCGCACACTAAAAATATTATTATTATTAAAAATTATGCAATTCGGTTTTACTTATTCTGCGTATTTGTTTGTTTGGTTTGTTTGTATTAAAGCTGCCTGTGTGTACTTTGTTTATTTATTTGTTGATGTCTCTCCTGCCTCTGTTTGTTGTTTGTTGTTGATGGTCAAGCAGGAGGGCCAACAAAAAAACAGCAACAAAAAATTGCGAATAGCCGCATGCAAATTTTACACTTGGCTTATTCGGCGCCTTCATGCGAACAGCAACGCGTTGACTGCATTAAAAAACAGAGGCAACAAATACATATATCCATGTTTAAATTTCATGAAATTCACCCTTTATATGTTTATTCATAAAAATCGTAAATTTTGCGTTCGTTGTGAAACTTTAAAAATATTTTCCGATTTTTTTTTTCTGATTTAGAAAGAATAAAAGTTTTTAATATGAACCTCTTTTATTATTCGGTTACAAATAAAATTTAGTCATTCATGTTTACTGGTTTTCAAGTATGTTTATTTGGCACTGCGGCCGACCACACATTAACATATTGACAACACTTTAAATATTAAACAGAACCACTTCGGAAACCACAACGAAAACCACACACACCATCATGCACACAAGCAATAAATAAATATTACAATTGCATTGTGCAATATTCATAAATTAAGCAATTAAAATGCGCTCATATAAATTTCATGACAAGCACCTGTTTATTGTACACTTTTGACAAAATATTTCTGTAATAAAAACGCAAATTAAATTTTCATGGAGTGAACTCATGAACTTGCCGCAGTTTGCCGAAAACTTTTACGAAAATAAAATAAAAATGTTAATAGGAAAGGAAAACTTGCAAAAGTTTATTTTTTTTTGTTTTTGTTTTGTGCAAAGTTGGCTGGAAACTAAAAATCGCTTCATTCTAATTACTTCCTTTTGAAAGAAACACAGTGGGTGTTGTTGGGCGAAAGCGCGAGCCGCAAGAAGGACTTCCTGCCAACGTGGCAGGACACATCTAGTTAAAGTAGTGAGCTCAGAGAGCGCTGGGGCACATAAAACAATCGTTTCGTAATAAAGATGAAAATTTTATTAAAAGATGTCGGAAACAGATGTCGCCGCCCTACGCCCTCCGCCCCACCCACCCCACACACTTGCCTGGCAGGCTGTGCCAGAGAGAAAGACCAACATAGAAACCAGTGAATCCAGAAGGCCAACCAACCAACACACACTTTATAATCTTTTATCGCATTTTTTCTACTTGGTTGACACAAAGAGCGTATTTATGCGACTGTTAACGTTATGAAAAGCCCATAATTTGCCAGCCACCCTACACTACGTACGAGCGTACGTATTTGCCATATAATAAAAATAATAAACGCTGAACGCTGAAAATCGATAGCAAACAGAATTCACATTCATATTGGGTGGGTGGAGAAGGTTGCATCGTGTAGCAGCTGATATCGACAGTTGACTTGGCGGCGGTTGTCGTGAAACTCATGAACTGTTCTGTTCTGTTCTGTCCTGTTGTGTTCTGTTTTTTTTCTATACTTATATCGTAATACCCATCGAGTGTCGTGTATAAATGTTTGCGCTTTATTATATTGCCCATCTACGCCCTCAACCAAACATACATATATGTATATCTCTTGTGTCTGCTACACCGCTACCCGCTTGCAGCACATCTTGTGACATTTTACCTTCTCGTCTTATTTTTTCTCTCCTTTTTTGGCGACTCTGCGTGCAATCGGCATCCATTGTATGTTGTACTCATGCCGATACATACGACGATACGAGTACACGATAATGATATCCATATAATGATGCGGCTGTCAGTTCCATTCTATTGGCATTTCACGTTGTACAAGTCTCTGTGTGGTGACTGCCTGCAGCCAGGATTGGCAACTTCAACACACCGCCCCACAGGCATCCACTGAGCTAAGAATGTCTTTGAACCAGTTTGAAGCAAGGAATTGCTTACCTGGAGTAGATATTAAGCAGCAGTCATATTTATTGAGATTATTTTTTGGAGTAGGGAGAGATATAACAAAATCTTAAAAGTAAAGAACCTAAAAATAAAATACTATACTCATAAATATAACATATTCAAGTTGTTATCAAAGCTTTGTTGACGTAAGTTATTATCCTATCTAAACCAAAAATGGCAATGGTTATTTTCTATCTAACAAAGGCGTAGTCCAACAAAAGCTCAAGACAATATTTAAAATAGAACCGCACAAAGCTCAAATTATTAACATATTTTCAATTCAGCAAACATTTTGCCACCAAAAACAACAACAACAACAACTAAAATATGCATCGTACAAAATACAATTAAAAGTTGGTCTTTAACACTTTGCCTGAATGTGTTTGGAGGTTGGGGGGCTTTTTGTGTGCCAACCGCACAAAACCAAATTGTGTTTTGTGACCCCTTTCATTTGTCAAGGAGCATTTGTGGCTGCTGCACATTCTACCAATCCACTTATCAAATAATTGTCCTCATATTATGGTACGGGGGCAAACAAAGACAACACACATGCATACAAAAAAGTTAAGTATACGCCATGACAACTGGCAAAGTACCAAATTGTGGAAAATTGAAATCATCTGTGCTCAAAACGTAATCTCAAAGCCACCCACATAGACAAGCAGAATGCCGTCGCATAGCATTTGGGTGCCAAATAAAAATGTAAACACACACACACACATAGACACATAGACACACTCGCACAGGGCACATGGTGGAAATCCTTTGCATAAATGATGATGGCTTGGCATGATGAGAACTTTTAATCATTATTATCACATATTTATACGCTTATATGAGCATGTTTTATGTACTCGCTGGCAGCAGCAGCAGCAGGATGCGGAGTAATCCTTTTGAAAGCAAAAACCCACAAATGGCAGAGCAAAAAGGCTGGCAAAACAATACCAGGATAACACTAACACACACACACACACACAAACACACATCTAAAGTACTTACATATATGACTGTGCTTTGTTATCCTTATTCTTATTGTTTGGCTTTGCTGAGAGTGCTCCTCGTGCTGATGTTCATGATGAGTTTCCAATTCGAGTTGAGGCCACGCCCACAAAACGTCGAGCTGGCTGGGTTGGCTGTGGGGTGGGGGAGGGGAGGCACAAGGACGACCACTTGCACTTTTCGTTTGCCACAAACAAGGGTTGCTTTTGCACTATGCTTGCTCTCTGTTAACATACATATCCTAGTGTGTGTGTGTGTGTGTGTGTGCGCGTGTCTGAGTTCTATGCTTGTGTCTGTATTGTGCAAATATAGTGGAGCGCGCACACATAAAAGTCAAAAGGACAAGCATGGTAAGTTTCTAAGCTTCTACATGTACGTGTGTACATAATACTCGCAGAGCAGCACGAGTATCCTGTCACTTGGCCAACTCAGCGCTATATACTCGGTATATGTTGTTGTTGTTGTTGCTAACTCTCCCTGTCGTAGTAAATAAGTCATCATTGTCGATTGTCGTCATCAACGCGCCGAGGACAACTAATTTGCGGTCATAATAAAAGTTAATCTACTGACTCCTGGCATTGGCTTGTTTGTCCAAACGTTTCTTCGTTGTCCCTGCTGCAACAAATTGTGTGTGGACAGAGGAACCGAACTTCGGACCAAGGATATATATTTTTTGGGCTAAGTCGTTTAGAATTATTTCATGTGGAAATGCAGTTAAGGATTATGAGTTGAAATTAATAAAAGTGTAAAGTTAAGTAATAAAGAAGTCTTTTTTATACATTTTATTTATATCTTAAGTTTTTCGAAAAATATTGAAAAAAAAGATTTTGTTTAAAATTATTAACAAATTAAGTTTCAAGTTTTATTTAATTTGATTTTCATAAACAAATTGCATTATTTTTAACCTAAGTTCGTGAAGTAAAAAGTAATTTTTATCACTATTCTCTTTTAAATATAAAAAAAATTTAAAAAAAAAAAATTAAATTAAAAACTTTTCATATACACGTTTTTATCAGTGCACAGGCAGGCTCAGAAAAATATTTTAATATATACACATGCATATATTTATGAATATATAACACCACTTAAGTCCACTGTGCGCACAGTGTGCTCACAACAATGGGATCAAGCCAAGAGAGCAGAAACAGGACAGCAACAACAAAATGGAGGAACGAAGAAGTAAAGAGACAAACATGAGAGCAGTTCAAGGCGGCAGGCAAAGCAACAAAACACGAAAATTAAATTTTTATTGTTTTCACACACATAAAATCAAATAAAAAGCGTACAACAATAACAGGAACAGAAAAGTCTGCCAGCAAAGACGCGACAGGACACCGTACAAAAGAGAGAGCTCTATATATATATATGCACATAAGAAGGACGTCACGTGCCACATACTACATAGACTGCGAGCAGCGACTGGGCAGGAGAAACAGACCAACCACCGTAGAGCAACCCCTAAAATTGTGTGGCACGCA
This sequence comes from Scaptomyza reducta, assembly GCA_035044485.1. Classification (NCBI taxonomy): domain Eukaryota; kingdom Metazoa; phylum Arthropoda; class Insecta; order Diptera; family Drosophilidae; genus Scaptomyza; species Scaptomyza reducta. The sequence continues at coordinate 1,982,553 of JAWNNV010000191.1, read as the reverse complement.
ACAGCAACAGCAGTAGCAGCAGCAGCAGCAGTTGCAGCAACAGCAGCAGCAGCCACAGACAAAATGTTGATGCTGATGATTCAGTACGAATCGAGCACTCGACGGTTACGCGGCGCGGCACACATCACAGCACTGGTCATACAAATATAGACACTTAAGTGACACAAACATACACGCACACACACACACACGTCAGCAAGCAGTTTCCGAGCGAAACGTCACGTGATGTCGACGGCGTTTCTTGTGGACAGCTTACTGCATGCCCAGCGCGCCCAGAGCTACAGTGAGAGTCAGCTAAAGTCCAGTCTCAGCGAGATGCTCCTGGGTCGCGGCCAGGCCGAGCCTGTGCCAGTGGAACGTTCCACCTCGTCGGAGTTGCAGCTGTGCAACTGCAACTGTGGCAAACGAGGTGGCTATAAATGTGATAAGTGTCGTGAGAATCGTGCCGAAAGTGTTGATAGCATTGAGGAAATGGAGCTGGACGATGACGAGGACGATGAGGATGATGAAGAAATTGTGGCCGATATCGATAATGTGGAGACGCCACACTTGGATGAGGAGGAGCTGGACGATGAGTTGTTGAAACGTGAAGCAATCAAATTGCCCAAACTGGAGCCCAAAGACAACAGTAATAACAACAACAACAACAACATCAGCACCACCGTCGGCACCACCACCATACTCAAGGATAACAACAGCAAACCAATTCTCAAGTTTAGCGTATCCGCCATCCTGGGTGATACACGTGAAGGAGTTCGCGTTCGAAACGGTAAGGGGGTCAGAAAGGAGGTAATAAATGCGGCTTGGCAATTAATTTGCCGTGGCTAATGCCAAACAATAACAAAATACAAAAATCTAAATACAATTGCAATATGAAAAGCCAAAAGAATAACAAAAAAGATAAAATGTTTCGCCAAAAAAAAAAAACGGTTGCTCAACAAAAGGATCTGGCCTCGATTTCGTTGTGCCACGGGGATCAGTTCACTCTCGCTCCTATTTCTATCTATTTTATTGTGCTCCTTAAGCCCTTGAGGCGTCCTTTGCAGCGGCTGTAAAAACACAACCACACCTAATCATGTTTAAATTATTGTATCTGAGCCTCGACAAATCCGTCTGTAGCCGCCACCATAACCAAACCATATGCGCATAAACCAGTTCCGAGTTCCGTGTTCTATGTCCTTTTGCGGCTGCGCGTGCTGCTTAACGTTACACAAGGGTTCACTATGCTCTTTTTTACGCACACACACACAAAAAAGAAGGCGTGACTAATTGTCTATCCGTCATTGTAACTGCGACGCATTTCATCCAATTTTTGTTTTGTTAGCATGTGATTTGGCAAATTCCAGGCTTTTGGATTTGTGTCTCCTTTATATTATTAATGAGTGGGCAGAATCACTTTTTTATTGTATTTTATCACTATTTTGTATGTGATTTTATGTGGCCAATTTTTTATATTTTTGGGTTTTTTTTTGCGTAGATTAAATGGCAAAAGCGTGGCAAAAATTGCAAACTAATGCGAATTGTGGTTGTATAACATTATGAAAAGATCATAAAAGAAATGGGTGTAGTAAAGTAGGTGGATACAAATGATAGAAGTGAGTTTGTTTGATTTTTATTAACTGTTGAAAATTCTGAAGGTTTTGCCTAAATGTTGTTGGTACTGTCAAGGACTACAAAAGAAAGACTCCAAAGGCTTTACAAGATAAAGAAGCTGCAATCAAAATGTCACTTAGCTAATTCTCAGATGGATATTTACTTTCTTGATTAAGCCTAAAGCTGTCTTGCAAACCAATATTTCCAATAAATTAATTATATATATCTCAATAAGAAAAGCAAATATTTCTTTCTTATCTATCTTAAGTAATTACTTAAATATTGATCCAGCATATTATTATTTGCATTAATTATCAATTCCTTCATCCTTTATTACTCTTAAACAACACAACTAACTAACAACCAATAACTAACTTAATGAGTCCACATTGTATGCCACTCACATGACTTTTGGCATTGCCACAAATTAACTTTTTTATGTCACAAAAACCAATTCGGCCAAACTTTTTGGCAAAACTATAATTTTGGGCATTTGGATGTGGCACAAATGCAAAAACTGCTGTATAAAAATGCCCGTTGAAAGCACAAAAACAAACAATGCGAACAATTATAACTTAATTTGTGCGCTCATTAGGCACACATGTGGCACACACACACACACATACACATGTGCACACAAAAACTTTTGCCGCAAGATTTCAGCAAATTAAACGCACACACATACTCACAAAAACACAAAACGAACTAAAGAGGCGTTAATACGTTAATTGTTTCAGTCACTCTAATCGAATTAAAATCATATCCTGCAGCGCCTGTCAGTGTTTGCGTACGCATGTGTGTGTGTGCGAATGGCGTCTGGTGCTTTACGGTGTTTAATTAGATTTAGAAATGCAGCCACAAAGCGCCAAAATCTTTCCCCAGGCTCCTTCCAGCTCTCGCCGAAATCAAAGGCGCAAAAGTTTAGTTTTCCGCATGAAATGAAATCGCAAAATGAAGGCGTTGGCGTTGGCGGTGTCTGCTCTTAAGGTGTAAGTGTGTGTGTGAATGTGTGTGTGTGTGTGTTCAAAGTTTTCGATTTGTAGGCATCTGTGTAAGGGGGATACGGTGAAAGGGCGCTGCGAGCTGTTTAATTATGCCAGTTTGACACTTCAAAGCAGCATCTGCTTTGGATCCAAAATGAGAGTCAAGACACACACACTCGAATACATCCGCAACCACACATGAAGGGTTGGCTTCTTGACAAGATATTTGGGGGCTGATAATATGCGAGTGTTTGTTCCTGAGTTTATTTTCGGTTGTGGGGTCTGTTTTCAAGTTGGCGTTGATAGGCTTAAGACAACAGACACTTCAACATTGTAAGTTGGGTTTAAGATTTGATTTGATCTTTAAATGGAATGGTGAAGTATGTTGTGAGAATAATCTTTATTAGCTTAAATTGTTATTTGCTCGTAAAGGATCTAAGAAATATTTGTGTTCAAAGAAATATTAAACTTTACATGTCAGTCAGTCAGCTGTATCCAATTCTCACTCATTATTAGAAATCAGTGATTAATGTTTCACCTTTTCTTACGAACTCCTTAAGCTCCTAACTATTTACTGATGTTCTATCATCCCAAAAGTTTCTATAGGAACAACCAATATCCCAATTCACACCTTTTCTTCTCTCTTTGTTTTACAGAGTTTATGCAACCGCAGCATATATGGCCTTATCTACAACAAAACTTTATGCAACATCACACACATCAATATCATCAGCACCATCAACATGCGCAGCAGCAACAGCACCAGCAGCAGCAGCAACAACAACCGCCTTTACCACCAACGCATCATCATCAGCATCATTCACACCATCAGCATCACCAGCAACATCATCCGGCATTGGTGGGGCAGGCGCCACTTGGACTATCACACCCACTGCATCATCATGCTCATGCCCATGCACATTTTCCACATCCCGCATTTCTAACGCATCAACAGCAGCAACACCAACAACAACAACAACACCACGGCAATAGTTGTCAACCGCAAACCACAGCAACGACGGCCGCATCCTCGTCGTCACCTGGCAGCACAATTAGTGATAGCGACAACAATCACAGCAACAGCAACAGCAATAGCAATTCCAACAACAACAACAACAATACTGTTTTCGATGGTCGACCGCATGAAATCGGCAACGAAACCAACCAGGAGGATAGCAACAATCGAAGATTAACGCAAGAAAAGCTACACCAACAACAACAGCAACACCAGCAACAGCAACAACTGTTGAGTGTACAAGCAACAGCAGGAACATCACATCCGACACCACCACCCCCGCTACCACCCATACATCCGGTGATTGCCAAACCCATGCCCAGTCGGCCCACTCCCTTTCTGCCCCACACACTGAATCATCCGCATTTGCATTCACTGCTGGCGCACTGTCGCAATCCCTACATGAGTGGTGAGTGTTCCCCGTCTCCTCACACACACACACACACACACACATTCAATCTAATGCCAGAGTGTAATTACTGCCTAACCAGTTGGGCGCCCCATGGCGCTCATTAACAAGTGTTTGCTGACCATTCCCCAACTCTCCTCGCCTCGCCTCTTGACTAATGCAATTTAACCCCAAATCTATTAATTTGTTGCAGTTGGCGCCCAAGTGTTTCCCCTGCCACCGGGTCAAGGCTTCCCCTGGGCGCATTCGACACGTGGCAAGCCACGCAGAGGCATGATGCGGCGTGCCGTCTTCTCAGGTTCGTATAGAGTGTGGGGCAACTGTGGCTTGGGATCTTGTCCTTTGTGGTTTAAATGCATTTCAAAACTGTTGCTCTTTCCGTTGCAGACTCACAGCGCAAGGGGCTGGAGAAACGTTTCCAGCAGCAGAAATATATCAGTAAGCCAGATCGCAAGAAGCTGGCTGAGAGACTGGGCCTAAAAGATTCTCAGGTGAGCTATGGCAAAACTTTCTACTGCTATGACATTATTATTAAAACTCAACAGACTTAAAGGAATCAGTGCTTTTTACATGATTAAAGTATCACTTGAATAGCTCCCGATTTTTCCCTACAATTTAGTTCTAGGCTATCCAAAACCATTAGTTGGTCCAAGGATTTGAACATGAAGTATAATACTATAAGTCTATTTGAAGTTAAAATGCCGATGCTAAAAAACTTATGTTTTCTAACCAAGTCCTGAAAATTATTTTTTCACACAAAAAACCAAACTTTCGCCCATAATCTGTGGCAATTTTTGTGTAACCCGTCCGACAGCCATAATCAGAATGTTGACAACATAGAAATCAATAAACTCCACGGAGACGAGCTCATAATAAACTTTAAATTATGCTATTATAAAAATGTATTTTAAAACGCGCATAAACAATTTTAAAAACTTTTCAAATCAGATTTGATAAGCAACAGCAAAGAACAACAATCATAATAATAAGTGAAACAACAAGAACCAAAGCGACGGCTTATAAAATAAAAAGCCATAAAGCATTAAGCGGGTCGAAAAATAAAACTCCGCCCTTAAAATGCACACAAATACCCGAAAAAGCTCTCAGCAATGGCTGCGCAGAGCTAAAATGGAAGCCCGTATAAGTATAAACAGGTCGAACAAGGAGTGGTGAGGAGGGGCAGGGATAATGGTTGGGGGAGTGGGGTCTGGGCGTGCTTCCTTTAAATGCGCAGTCGCTTGTCTTGGCCTGTATATGTGTGTGTGTATGTATATAAGGAGAGGTCGCTTGTTGTTGCCATCGAAATACATATAATGAAATTATAACGAGCCATAAGAAATTCATTTCGGCTTCCCCAAAGCAAAAAGTGATGGGCAGAAGGGGGTGAGTTGGCTTTTATTGATTGTGCCGCGCCGGCATAATTAAATTAAATCGTTATTTTTTATTCCTTTATGTGTTTTGGTACAAAGCTAAACCTGGCTTAAGAAAAGGTAGAAAACTTTTTAGTATCTTTTGAGTTGCTAAAGATAAATGCAAATATCGTATATTATGTTTATAGTAGCTTAAGTATGTAAAAGTTCAAAGCATTTTTGGAATATTTGTAATCTTCCCTTTTCCGATAAATGGCCAAAACATCTATGAATATACTTTTCCAAACTCGAAGCGTTACACTTTTTTACAATTTAAATGTTCCCGGGGTTAAAATAAATGAAATCATTGCGAAACATTGAAATTTTCACATGACTGCCACTGCTGCCGCCTTTTACTCTCGCAGCAAATTTGGCGTGACCAATTTGGCCTTGTCAAAATGTAATCGATCACAACTCAATCAATGGGCCAACTGCAAAGTTGTCAACAGCCGGGTGGTGAGCGGTAAACAGGCGGGCAGAGAGAGAGAGAAAGAGAGAGTAAGAGAGGAATGGTGTGTAACAGCCGTCGGCATTCAATGATGCTGATGATGTTGCTGACAATCTCATGCCAAATTAGTGCAGCTCTTTTTTTTCTGTTCGTTGTATTCTGACTGCATATAATTCATAAAAATTTCATAATTACGCAATAAGCGTGTCCAGTTGCATTTGTCAAAGAGCATGAACATGAATTCATCATCAGCATCATCAACATGATGTCACGCCCCTTTTTTTTGGAACAACACATTCTTCCAATCGATCATATTCACCTTAATGATCATATAATGCCAACCATATGACAACAGAAGGCAAATGTATACTATATGCTATATACTATATGAACATTCGTAGGCATAGTCGGACGAGTTCTGATTTCCCCTAAGTAATTATATACATTTAAATGTGTATATACTTATATACTTATCTAGTTATCAACACGCGGTTGCTTACGTAGGATAGAGTAAAGTTATACGTAAGTGATGCAGTAATCAAATGATATCACAGATTGTGAAATTTGTTGATTGAGAATCAGGGTTAGAATTAATGTAACTGTGATCTTATGTCAACTAATTAGTTACTAGATTGATCGACTATACGGTATCTAATAATATTGACAATATTGCGATGAGGAGCATTATTATTTATTATTTCTAACGCCAGTCAATATCATGGCAAACTTTCTTAAACTGACAGTCAAAACCATAATCAATATATAACATTTAGGTAATTTTACCTTAAGAACATTAAGGTTGAACAACTTTACATTGTCCCATGTCTAGCTTTGGTTCTAACTATTATTTTATGATTATTGCCCACTCCTAAGCCATAAATCTTGAACAGTACGAAAAAAAAGAACTGTGTTCAAAGCCACAGCAGAGCAGCAGATTCTACTTTTAGAATTAAGTGTATAAAACAGAAGAGAAGGAATGAGAAAAAGTCAAAGCATTCATCAATTGCACTTTGTCAAATGGGAAAATGAAAATGTCGACGGGATGGCGTCAAAAACAAAGCCATAGAAATGTTTAAAAAAAAAAAAAACACGAAAAATGTTCAAAAATGTCAGAAAAACTCGCAGTCAAATCGCAGCAGTTGGTCGGTCTCTGGGTCCAAGCGGACATTCGGAACCCCAACTGGACAAAGGACAAAGTGTTGGGTCCAGCCCGGCGGCCATGGCGACACCGACTCCATTAACGGCTATGCGGCAGGCCAACGGAGAAGGGGGCGAAATATTTTTTTGTGGTTGCGAGTGAGGATATTCACACCCAAGTGTCACACACACACATAAGTGTGGGTGGAGTGTGTGTGTGTGTGTTTGTAAGGATTGCATTGCAGTGGCTCGTTGCCTGGCGCCTAGTTGTATGCAATATGATTTAAGAGCTTCGACTCGTCCTTTGTGTTACGCTGCACTTTTTTGTGCTGTCCATTTTGTTGTTGTTCATTTGCTGCTGCACACACACACACACGCACACACACACAAATTGAGGCAGTGCAATGTTTGCAATGTGGAGTCGCGTGCCTTGCGGTTGACAAACGGTTGCACATCGATGTTGGCAAACCAACTCAGGCTCACAGGTGATTCATCATTTCGAGTGTTGTTCATTGCAACGTTTATTGCGATTTTTACAAACGCACTCGAAATCGCCCCTTTCGCAAAACGCGAGTGCGTTTATTGTCGCACGCGATTTATGCGCCTGGATTTTCTTTTTGTGTTGTGTGTTAATTGTTGTTGTCGAAATTGGTTAGCATGCAAGTCACGTGCATTGCTTCAATGGAGCAAAGATCAACTGAATTATGGATTTTTAGATATATTCCCAGTTCCCACACAGCTCACGCCAAAGCTCACTCACTGCAAGTGACAGTTACCAGCCTCATAATCCGCCAGCTATAAATTTAATTGCCATTAATGACACTTCAAACGCCAAACCACCGGCAAGCAGCAGCTGAGCTGAACTGAACTGAACTGAACCACCGCCTGCCAAATGCAGAAAAGCGGAAATGAAAACATCTTGAGGCCAAACAAATTCTATAAACTGATTTGCATTTTTAAATCAATGCGCAAAGCGAAAGCTCAAGGAATCGCGATAAACGAGTTGTTTGCCTCTTTAGCAACCCCCACGCACACACACACACAGAGAGAGAGAGAGACATAACACACACGTGTCAGTGTGTTGTTGTGCGAAGCCGGCAGCAACTTTTTAAGTGTCATGTCCAAAACAAATTCGTCTGTTTTTGATTTGTCGAAAAATGGGGGAAGCGAACGGCAAATGGAAAACAGAAAATATAAATAAATATACACACTGTACAGTGTACACTCACTGAGTGGGAAAAGCGGGCAAAAATTCTTGCAATCAACTGTGAAAATTCTGTGTGCTTCAGCATTTTTGGGCACTTTTGGCATTTTGCACGTTATAAATATTTTTATCTTTATTTCATTTGTCTGTCTCGCTTTCTGACTGCGATTCTCTCCCTGTGTGTGTGTGTGTGTGTAGGGGTGTGAGCGTGTGCTAGTGGGTTGGTTTCTCCTGCAGACATTTGCGGCTTTTCATTTGTTTGTCATTTCGATTGTGCTGTTTTTTATTTACTTCAACGACCAAAATGCTTTAAATCAAACTGTATTATAAATAATCTGAAAAATACACGAGGGTTATTGCTTTCATACACTCCCTCTCTCTCTCTATATATATATATATATATATAACAGACTATAGCCGTTGTTCTTTTCTGTCTGTTTAACTTGTTTTTTTATGATGCTTGTTAAGCGGCTTAATGGTTTTTGGGCGTGGAAAGAAACTCTGCAAATGATTTAAGATAGAAAGAATATGCTTTTAGTTTTGAGCTCAAAACAACTTGACTAAATTGATATCTTTTATTTTAGTATTTTGGCTTCGCACACTCTGAAAGCAATCAAAAAGCACTTGAACAACAGCAAAATGTGTTCATAACTCGAATTTCATTTCTCGACTTGCAAAAACGATTGAGAAACATTAAAAACCATCATTTGCAGCTTTGGTTACAAAATAAATTTATGACAAATTGCTAAATAAATGCCACAAGCGAGCGAGAGAGAGAGAGAGGGAGAACGGGAAAAAGGAGGGTAGCAGTCGGTGGCGTGTCCTAAAACAATAACCACAGTTAGAACAATGCTTTGTGGAGTAACAAATTATGTGTGTGTTTGTGTGTGTGTGTAACCCAAAACGTTGACGAAATGACTCGAAATGAGTTTGGCAAATAGTCGTAGACTATTTAATACGCTATTACGCAGCATATCGCATGACAGCAATAGCTTGACAAAATCACCCCACAGTCAGTGCCAGAGAGGAGGAACTGCCTCATTAGTTCACATATGTTGCCAGACACAGGAATCTCTCTCTCTCTCTCTATCTCTCTCATTCTACTCCATCGCACCCACACTTAGACACACTTACAGAGAAAACAACAGCTTGTGCTCATTGCCAAAGTCAATTTTCAGCCAAAAGGGAGCCGTCACTTGGCCAAAGCTAAAAGCGTAAGCCAAAGCAATTTGTAGCCCAACAACTGACTGAACAAAACCATTTCCCACCATTCCCACCCAGATTCCACAACTCCCAACCCACTTCAACTCCATTTAGGTCTCGTCGCTCGCTCGGGTTTATAAAAACTTCAAACAAATGCTCTATGCACGTTATGCAGGCGGCGTGTCAGAAAAATCTGTTACTTACTTACCCTGATTGGGGGCTGAATGTGAGTTCAGCATAATGTGTCGAGTCCTTTGTGAATGAACGAGGCGATATAATGGGAATCATTTAAACGCTTGATTTGATTACAGAAGTTAGAAGTTGGAAGCAAAACTTCAATGAGTATCAGTTAAATGTTTTTACAGCTAACTGATATACTTTATCTTAAACTATGTTGATTTTTAATACTAAGGGGTTTTCAAGTAAATAGTTTATTTTGAATTTTTCCGTTACCACCACTTCCTTAACAGTCAAATTTTTACTGGATTGTGTTTGTAAAGAACGGACAAATCTTTTTACGGTCACAACGCTGTTTAAAATCATCAGAAAATTTAAAACTCAGGACTCTTTGACCTCAAATACTACTACATAAATGGAAACGTATTTCTATTTCGAAAGCATTCCACAAAGCTTGATATACCGAACTTCTCATATAACGCTAAAAAGTGCAACAAGCGCTCGACAGATCCCTAAATCCCTAAAGCCCATTACACATAAGCTCCAATTGCTAGTTATTCATTATTTGACAATAATAAGCACACAATGTAGTGCATTTTAGTTGTGCATAAATTAAATAGATCGTTTACCAAAAGGACAATAAATACAAATTAATGTAATACATTAATATTATGCTATAAAACTAACAAGCGCAATATTTGTAAACATGCATAAAAATCCCCATTCATAAATGTATTAATTGCCACCAATTAAACAAATGTGCAATTTTGAGAGAGCTCTATTAAATGTCGCTTAAAAATTTCAACAGTTTACATATAACAGATTTTATAAATATAGTTAGTATTAGCATATACGCGCTTCGCCCTGTTAAATGCCAAAGCCGACTTAAACCTATTATGAGCCAAAGCAAACATCATAATTTCGAGCTCATTAAACTTGCACGCACAAGCATAGACGAGGGGGCAAGTGGGTGCGGGTGTGGGGTACAGCTTAAGGTCCGATTCTTTGCTCTCGTCTGCTGTGGCGCCCACCCGTCGGACGGGGCCATACTAAATTGCACGCTTTATAATTAATTTCCATCAAAAACAGACGACGACGACGTCGACCAGAACGAAGGCAGTGCCCAGGATTCGGGCTCGGGACCATAATCATTAATCTTATCGCCGCCTGAGCTTATTATTTCAATTGCTCTCGCTCTTCTGTGTGTGTGCGTGTGTGTGTGGGGGGTTGGCTGGAAAATTCAATGACCGGAAGTAAGTAAAACAGCAAACTTCCAAAAAAAAAAAGGAAATAGAAGAAGAAAAACGCGACACGTGACCAAACAAGAAGAGACTGAGGCAAATCTCTGCGGTTAATCGCTTGTTTAACATGTCAGCACTGGCTTAATATTGTTGCTGTTGTTTATTTATTTATATGCCTGCAGATTATATCGATAAACGGCGGCTGCGGTGGCCAGCTTATTCCATTCCGTTGACTACAAGTCAATTTTACGCATCAATTTGCTTTTCAAACCAAAATTTATATACATTTGTAAACTAATTACGTGGGCAGAGTTATAGGCTTTTTGGGTTTGGCTCTGAGGCAACCCTATAAATTGTTGCAAATTGTTGTTTGGGGCCACAAACACCCACACACACACACACACACACATAGGAAAGTGCGAGTGTCCTGCTGTGTTGAGAGACAGAGGCAACTGTAACACAACGGAGGTAAACACCCATTGAATAATAACTCAAAAACAGTCGCAAAAGTTGGGCAAGCAAGCCTGGGCCAGGGTTGCCAGCCCAAAATGTCAGGGTGGCTGCAATTTGCTTTTGAGTGTTTGCGTCCTACTTGTCTCTTACTGTCCCTGTCAAATGCAGCAAATAGTACATAAACACACAAACAAGCAAACACACACACACACACACGCACATACGCATAAGTAAAGAGCTTACAGCACTTTTGCTGGACCAACTTTTAGGCTGCACAGTGTGACAAAAGTGCGCAGGAAATGTGCCACTTTTTACTTTAGTATTGTATTAAGTAAATATTTATTGCTTTTCCAAGTTCCGAATCGAATCCTTTTTCTAATCGCAACCCAAATGTATCTTCTTAAACTTCAACAGTGGTTCACAACCACACGTTGACTGCAGTTTCCTTCACAGTTTAGTACCACTGTGCAGCCTCTAATCAATTTGTAACCGTTTTAGCAAATGTCTCTAATTTGCATTTATTATGGATATGCCAGCGTCTGTTGCTGGCATTGCAGTTCAAACTTTTACCACCCATAAGCCACGCCCACACACACGACACACAGGCAGCCGTGCCCCACTACCACTTTGTTGCCGTTTGCCACAAAAACTTTTCCAGCTAGAGAATTTTGCCCAAAAAGTTCGGTTTTTGACCATGAATTTATCTGCGCCTGTGGTCATGAAAACTTTTTGCAGTGAGGGATGAAGGGTGGCAAATGGTCGGCAGCTCCTTGTCAGAGAACTTGGGTAGTGCAACGGACAGGCATCCATCCAACAGTTGGACACATTTCAATTATGCCCATTTCACTTTGTATTTGCAGGTAAAAATTTGGTTTCAAAATCGCCGCATGAAATGGCGCAACTCCAAGGAGCGCGAACTGTTGGCCAATGGTGGCTCACGCGACCAGACGCTGCCCAACAAGAACAACCCAAATCCGGATTTGTCCGATGCCAAATGCGATCGACCACTAACGCCGCTGTCGCCATCACTGCTTTCGCCCAGCGGCAGTGCCACGCCACCACCAACCACAGCGACAGCAGCTGCCAAGGATGAGCCGGGTGTGGGCATGGGAATGGGAACGGGAGCGGGGTCGGGAGCAACGACAGCTATTGCACCCAAATCACCTCAATCTGCCAGAAGCAGCAGTTCACCGGTGGAGGGAGGTGCAACCACATCCTCGGCTACAATTGGTTATGGCATGCAAATCAGTTCGCCTCCCCCTCTGCTCAACAGCCTGAAGATGACCGATCAATCAGCCACACCCACGCCAACGACAACGGTCTCCTCGGCCGCCTCGTCGCCGCCAAGTGTGGCCAGTGCCGCTGAGTTTCAGGCGAAGATCAATGCCGAGATGCAGAAGCAGCTGGTGGCCGCTGATCTCAAGTTCAAGCTGGAGAGCAGCATTCAGGAGGCGAAGCAGCGTCGCTTTGAGCAACTGCAGCAGCTTCATCATTCGCCGCATTTTAGTGCCATGCGCGATGTGGAACTGGCTGCTGCAGCAGCTGCTGCTCAACTGCATCATCATCACCAGCAGCAGCAACAACAGCAGCAGCAACAACAGCAGCAGCACCAACAACAGTCGCCGCCAGGTGGCGCTGATTTTATGAGGCTGTACTATGATGACTATGATGATTCCAATTCGGACAGCGATGAGGAGATAAGCGTAACGTGATTGCCAGGACGTGATGGGCAAGAATATTTTGTATATATACAAACATATGCATATATGTTAAGCATTTTTAAATTGTACATTTTTGCGTAATTTATCATTATTGTACTTACTTATAAAGCTAATTGATTAATTCATTAATTATTGTACTTAATGTGTGCATATTTTTTCGAATTTAAATTCCAAACACAAAATAAAGGTCATTGAACAATTCACACAAACAGATTTTCTAAAATATCGTCAAACTGTAAGTATAGACAACAAAATAAGTATGCTATACTTATTTATGTTCCAGCAATACAATGCCGTCTGGCATTAATGTGCCACTCTCATTCGATACACGATACGATTAAGCAGTTTTATTTGTTAACGCAAAGAACAGCGTTTATATAGTCAAAACTAAAACTCACACTCGCATATATTGTTAATATATTAAAATAAGTAAAATACTCTCTAGTTATTTGGATGTGGCATAACTAATGTATACTTTCGGGCTTACAAACTAAAAATCACTCATTCGATTAAACTAAGACAGTTAAGTTTGCAACTCAAATTCAACTACAAACTAGGACAACTTTGTACATGGAGGTCGCAGTTACGTCAGGAATATGCTTTCAATTCTGAAATCTATTTCCTAACACCCTCATCATCGATGCGTATGGCCAGATTCACATGTCCCTCGGCACTTGTTGCCTCAACTGGTTTCATTGTGACAAACTGCACAGGGTTGTCGCACTTCCTTAGATCATCCGAGATTGCAGGATTATCAATGCCCTTGGCCGTTATCTTGAGCACACTGCGTCGCTGCAGTGCATCAACGATGATCGATATAAGCCAGCCCAAGAAAACGGTTAACAAGCAGCCAATCATGCTAAACCACATGTAACTTAGACGAAAAATTGCCCAAGATCTGTGGAAATGAATATAAACATAAATAACACTCATACAGTGATGGCTTAAACATTGCTACTTACGTAAATCCACCCTCTTCCACGGGCAACAAACTCTCACTGAGCAAATCTGCAATGATGCCCGTCACATTCACATGACAATCGCAATGCTCCACAGATGTGGGCAGCGATGGTGTTTCCACATTGCCAATCTGTCCAACAATGCCTATGAAGATGACAATAGCCAACGATAATAGTCCACCATAGAAGGCACCTTTGGTATTTGCCTGTTTGCAGAGGATGCCCAACACAAATAGACCCAAGGTAACGCCACCAATGAGTCCATTGAGCGTTAAAGTTGCTTGGAGCACACCACCCAGATGCTCTACAATGAAGACCAGGCCAAAGGAGGCCACACCAAAGCCCAAGGACATCCATTTGGCATAGGTGGCGCCCTTCTCTGGCGAAATCTTAATGTTCATGCCATTGATAAGCAAATCCTCGCAGGTAACAGCTGAGAGTGAATTCAAAGCTGAGGCAACAGTGCTGCAAAAAAAAAATCCAAAAGGTAGAAATCATTTCAAATAACAGGTATTTCAATTAATACCTACCCCAAGCTTGCTGCAAAGATGCCTGCCACAAAGATGCCCGCAACTGTATAAACACCCTCATAGGTATTAATGACATAGTAGGGCAAAAGCTGATCCGAGGCTGTAATGCGACCCACACTCAAAGGATCACAGTCCGCATAGTGGTTGAAAACCATCAAACCCGTATAGAAGTTCAGCAGAAACACAAAAATCAAACCAATTATGGCAAAGCACAACGCAATCTTGGCCTTCCCTAACGATTTGAGTGACATGCACTTCTGCACCGAAGCCTGATTGGTGCAGAACAGCGATGTCCAGTAGAAGAAGCCACCAACGACCACAGACCAGACAGTATGACGAATTGTTGGATTGGGATCAAAGCTGTTGAATATACATAGAGCCAGATTGTAGTAAGCATTGGAAGGGACACAAAGTAAACGTACTTAAAAAACTCCAGGCGATCTCGCTCAGCTGCGGTATGAAACACCTGCAAAGGACCTCCGCTATAAAACCAGCCAAGACCAATAATGAGCACCAAGGAGACGGCCAAAACAGCAGCCTAAAAGAACCAAATTGTTTGTTATTTCTTAAAGAGTTTTTTCCAATAAAACTTACCTGAAAGGAATCAGCAATAACACAAGCCTTGATGCCACCCATCGAGGAGTAAAAGACACAAACAACATAAATCAAAACAACGGCAATTTTTGTATCCAAGCCCGTAGCCTTGGAAAGAGCAATAGCAGGAGCTAGGACAGCAACAGCAGTATAAAAGCACATCTGCAAAATGAAAACATCCAAGGAGTAAGCAAAAGTAGTAATAGTCATTAACGCCCTTCCAACCCACCTGTATAACATACAGGACAGCGCCCAGGATGCGAATCTCCTTGCCAAACCGAATGCCCAGGTACTCGTAGCAGCTGGTCAGCTCCATTTTATAGTAGATGGGATAAAATACTTTTATAGCAACAGGTATGACCAGAACCATTGGTATAACGATCAAGACAAACTGTGTGCCCTGGAAGTACATCTCCGATGGATTTCCAAGCAGCTCAATGGCCGTAATGAAGCTAGTGGTGAGACTAAGGGTCACTGGGAGTAAACTCATGCCCGAACCAAGCAGAAACTCATCCGAGGAACTGCCGCCCGTCTGGAAGAAGCCATAGAAGATGCCAATGCCCAGGGACACAACCAACATGCCCAGCAATATGACATAATCAATGGCCGAGAAGGTGGCCTTATGTCTTGGCTCGCTGCACTCCTCCAATCCAAGGCCAGACTCCAACTGTTGCGACTTAAAAGCAGACAAGAGCAATGTGGCAGCATCATTGAACAGGACATGCTCCTCGGATGCTGTCGAAGCAGCAGGTGTTTCGCCCCGCACAATCAGATACTTTTGCTCAAGTGTGATGGGCAGATGCTGCTCCTGCTCTTGCTGCTGCTGCGGCTTCAGCGTGTGTGCCCTAATAGAATGAGCCAAGGCGCACAGTGTCAACAATTTCAAAATGGTGGCAAACATATTGAGAAACGTAGCTGAATTTATTGTAGGATTGTTTTAGTTTTAGGTAATTGGTAAAAGTGCCTCCCAAGTAGATAAAAACTGTAATTAAAAACGAAAATATATTTTTTATGCTTAGTATAGTTGGATGGTTGAGAAAGTTCAAGACTTTAATGGGCGGCAATTACAAAGCTATAGCTCTATATGATGTTTCTTAACTGTAGGCGTCGTTAATCAATTAAGTATCTGCTATTGTATCTGTAAGATACATTCAACCCGTGTGGTCACCGTTTTCATGTTCAAGAACGAATTTATGTACATACATATATAAATTTCTTTACATAAACAATTTGATTAAAAGATGTGTTCATTAATTATTATCGCAACATAAAAACTACTTCTTGAAGGACAGAGAAGATTATTGCCTATACTTTCTTTGGGTATCTGGCTAACTGCTAGTATCGAAAAGTTTCCAATAAATGTGAAATTTACAAAACTATAGAAAAAGTGGAGCTCTTCATCTAGTCTCTCTCTCTCTCTCTGTGGCACAAGCGAGAAATATGAGCACATATCAATAAGATTTAAGCGAATTTAACTGGTTCTCATTGAGCATGTTGGATTGAGCCGGCTTGCGCCAGTTTTGGCCAGAAATTCACCAGTGAACTGGTTGCAGCACGCGTCTCGTTGGCATCTGAAGATCTCTTATTCAGTATGTGGAGCCTATAAAGTCAATTGATATGCGCATATCTTTTGTTTGTCTTTTTGTCTGTCATTGTGTGTTCGTTAATAATAATCATAATAATAATAGCGATATTACTTGATAAAAAAAAACAAATTTACAAATATTATAAAATGACAAGTTGTAAGCAATTCCGTTATGACATGCTTGAAATTTGCTGCCTTGTTTATAGACCTTTATCACTAGAATAATTTACGAGTAGTGCAAAACAAACCACAAAACTTATATTTTATATGGAGAAACCTATAATTACTTGAACTAAATTGTTTTTGCACTGTTTCCGTTACGTATAATACAATAATTTATTGATCTTTTTAACTGGCTTAAACATTTTTTTGTCTACAAAAAAATAAAAGATAGTTTTAGCAATAAGTTTAACTGTAAGAAATAAAAAAGTGTTTACATAATCGTTTAGCTTAAATAATGTCTTAAATTTCAATTATAAATTTAAGAATTTATAAAAAATTTAAACATGCTTTTAATAGTTTCAAAGCAGTGTTTAAGTTCTTTTGTGGTTGTTGAAGTTCTTTTGTTGTCCTATACTGAATCTCTGCTTGCATTTTTTATCAGGTCTTTTGTTATAACTTTGCATGTCATACAACTACCACTTTACCGCAATAAGTACTAATTAGGTTAACTAAGCTCGGATGCCATTTATTTATGGTTTGTTTGTTACGCTTTTGTACACAAAACTTTGGTATTTAAAAATGTAGATTATTTTTAGTGGCTTACAACTTACCTTAGACAAAATGTTAGTTCATCCTTTTGCTAGAAATATTTGAGTTCGCGTAAGGTCCTTTGTGTTTCGCATTCGTTGGAGTTTAACACAAAACTAACGCAAAAATGTTCTAAATTGTATTTGCAAAATTGTGCCACGATTATTTTTATATTTCATTAAGTTTCACTTCAGTTAGTTAGCAACGCACAATATAGAATATATTTTTACGTTTTATGAAAAAAAACAACTAGTCACTTTGGGCACAAGGACTTGATAGTTTTCAACTGAATCCTTTGTCACTGTTTTATTATTAAATTTTTGGCGTTGGTTTTTTCGGTTTTCTCGTTGTTCGAACGTTTTGACAATTTTCAAATGAATGACTGTATCTGGGGACCGTTAGGGGTTTTTATATGGCCAGCAGTAGCTTCCGATAATTGAGCTCCGATGCGACGCTCAGTTTCTTTTGCAACGGAAGAGCGTAAGCTTTTAAGAGCGTGAGTATGGCTAACAAATAACGAACGAGAAACAGATCGAGATCGAGATAGAGATCGCTGTCGAATGAGAGCACGATGGCGATGCGCAGAAAGATGAAACCTGAAGCGAAGAGCCTTAATTGATATCTTAAAAGAAATTGATGAAATGCATTTTGTAATTTTTATACATTTTATTTGGTAACATTCCTTGTACAACCATTAATTTAGAATTGTTCCAATCAAATATCACGACTTTGTTGCACCCTAATATTTATTGACTCGTGGTGGTAAAAAGAAGCAAAGTGTTTATCTAATCAAAAGCAAACGCGAATGTTTTGGTTTTTTTAT
This sequence comes from Scaptomyza reducta, assembly GCA_035044485.1. NCBI lineage: Eukaryota > Metazoa > Arthropoda > Insecta > Diptera > Drosophilidae > Scaptomyza > Scaptomyza reducta. Next base: position 1,964,319 of record JAWNNV010000191.1, on the reverse strand, counting down.
TGGTGTGGAAAATGTGAGTGGAAACGTTCAACTTTAATGACATGGAAGAGATGGTAAATTAATAAAATGTTTGACAGTTTTGACAAATACTCGAATAAGATATGCCGCATCTTTCAATCAATTCGAAGGGATTTGCGGAAAATACTGGCGACAACTTATTTCAAGCGGATATTCGAGGCACAGAACAACATTAATTGGACACGCACCCCCAACGGCTAATCGGAGGCGCCCCAAACCAATAAAGACACGCGATTTGCGCACTTTACGATAAACATAAACAATGTGCGTTCTAAACAAAATACAACACTTTAATTATTGAGCTATGAGCGCTTAATTTTTACTGTGTCGGGACGCCCTTTATAAATTTCAAAGGCTTAAGTAACCAAATAAGTCGAATAGGCAAACAACGAAGAAAAGTAGTGAGGCAATTAATATTTGAACGGCTGTACGATTTTATTTGTGTATGTGGTCAGTTCAATTGTTGTAGGGACTTAGGTCTCCGGTTATGCATATTTGGTTTTTGTGCTTGGATATCGATAACGAGTTCGATCTAGTACCGAGTTACATCGGAACAAATGGACTTACGTTTCTTGTTAATAGAAAATTATTTGCCTACGATTATTTTTATGGCTTGTTTGCGTTATTTTTTCAAAATGTTGTGTGAGTGTGTTTAAAATTAATTGAAATGTGGTAGAAATGGGAATTTAAAGCATTTGTCACACAGACGACGTAAAGTTCAAAATACAAATAACATTAAAGAAAAACATTAGCAGCAATAAATTTCTATTAAAAGTAAAGAAATTTCCACAAGGGCTGAACTTTTGCACTTTTTTAACAATAAAGGTGCCGCCATATAGAATACATAAGTAAACTAATACATATTGAGTATATCATTTCTCGAACCAGATAAATAAATACAGTTCTAAGCAGTTACAGCAAACCAATGCTACCCTTTAGTTAAAAGCAAAGTCATTTCGGGTAACCAAGTGCAGCAAACACACCACGAAACGGGTTGGAGAACTCCCTTTGAAATTATGACCACAAATTGAATTAGATAAGCAGCTCACGCAGCAGGTGTAAAGGCATTATGATGAGTTCATCAAAACAAAATAACATAGGCAAAAGATAATGAGTAATTGTATAGTTTTGTCTGAGCCAAAGAACATTTTTATTTTATTTTTAGGGTAGAGAAGAATTTTTAGGTGACCTTTAACTTCCTGGTCTATTCACCCACGAACATTGCAAAAAGAAAGCGTTTAAGTCAATTCTTAATTGTTTCCGTTAATGAAAGTGGGCGTTGATTGCTAAATTTGTCGATAGCTTACATAATAGCATTAATTATAGAATGTGCCTCAATTACTGGCAGATTTCATGTAACGTTTCGCACGTTGATCAGCAGGTACTTATAATGTGTTGAGTTTAGCAGCCATTATATAAAAGGACAAGCCTATTTGGAATAATCAACTGAATTTTTGAAATAACCGCCGTATTCGATGACGGTAGCTATATACGATATGCTCAAAATGGTACTGCTATAATAAGCATCGATATTATTGTTACGCGATAATCGATAGTATCGAACATACTTACAGCACTAACAAAAACAAAACTTGGAACTCTTGTTAATTAAATAAAAATAAAGTCGTACAAACTAAGTTGAGTAGGATATTTTATAAAGACAATGAACGCGCCATCAGCCCCAACGGGCATTCAATGCACCGCCGGTGCAGTGCCCATTCGGAATGAGAAAGGTAAGTTATCAAAAAACCCTCGTGCAAGCAACTAAGTAACAAATAAATTTCTTTGGCCTACGCCAGGCGAGATATCCATGCAAAAGGTTAAGGTGCAGCGATATATATCTGGAAAGCGACCGGACTATGCACGCGCTGACTCCAGCTCGGATGGCAGTGATGATGATGATTTTGTGGACAACCGCAAGCGTATGGAACGCCATAAGGCGGAGCGTCACAAAGTCGAGCTGTTGCGCCGCACCAGTGGCGACGAAAATGAAGATGACCAAGACGAGGCCGAGGTAGACGATCCTCGTCTAAGGCGACTGCGAGCACGACCCGCGGATGTAGAGGATTTGGATCGTGAGCGCCGTGAGCGCCATAGACATATACATGAACCCGAAATGGTTGAAAGTGCCAGTGAAGATGAGGATCTGCAAGACACTGAAGCACAGCGACGCATCGAGCGCGCCACCAACAAAATTACCTTAGCGTCCGAGTCAGACACAGACTCAGAGCTTAGTGATACAGAATTGGAAACACGCCGACTGAAATTACGTGCGCGCATGTTACAGCAGCAACGTGAAGAGGAAGTGCTGCAAAAAGAGGACGAGAAGCAGTCGGAATCATCGGAGTCAGAAAGCTCCGAATATGAGGAGGAAACGGAAAGCGAAGAAGAAAACGAACCACGCCTAAAGCCGCTATTTGTCCGTAAAAGAGATCGAGCCACAATACAAGAAAAAGAACGTGAAGCTCAAAAACAAAAGCAATTAGAAGCCGAGGCAAAACGAGCAGCCAAGGAACGTAGGCGAGCCACATTGCGCATGGTGGAGGATAGCGTAAAGAAGGATTTGGAGAAAATCAAACCAGAGACGAATGAAGCGTCCATAGACGATGTGTGCACGGCTGATGAGAACGACGAAGTAGAATACGAAGCCTGGAAATTGCGCGAACTGAAACGCATGAAGCGCGACCGCGAGGAGCGTGATAAGTAAGTTATCTTAGTCTGTTTTAGTTTTAGAAACATTGCTACAATGATTCATTTCAGCTCTGAACGCGATAAACTGGAAATTGAAAGAATGCGCAATCTCACCGAGGAAGAACGAAGACAGGAACTGCGCTCAAATCCCAAGATGGTCACAAACAAGGCAACAAAAGGCAAATATAAATTTCTGCAGAAATATTATCATCGTGGTGCATTTTATCTGGACGAGGAGAACGATGTGCTAAAACGGGACTTTGCTCAGGCCACTCTCGAGGATCACTTTGACAAGACCATTCTGCCCAAGGTGATGCAAGTGAAGAATTTCGGACGTTGCGGTAGGACCAAGTACACGCATTTAGTTGACCAGGATACCACAAAATTCGATTCACCCTGGTATGCCGAAACTTCCAATAATATGAAATTTCACAATGAACGAGCTGGCGGCATGAGGCAGCAATTTGACAAGCCAACGGGCTCCAAACGCAAGAAGTTAGAATAGTTTAAACCCAATGTAAACATGAAAATAAACAACAAACAAATATTATATTCGAATGTAATCGAGTGTATTAACCAAAGAACAACTTTTTGATTAGCTATTTGCGGACCCGCAAGAACAAATATGTTTCCTTATTAAACTATCTTATTTTACAAGATTAATTACACAACGTTTTACGGACAAGATGGTATTGGGAACAATAGTACAAAAATAATCTAATAATTTGTTTACAAAATATTCTAAAGTCTACTTATAAATTGCTAAAAGGACTGATTTGCAATTTAGAATGAAAGTGTGTGCTCATCCAACAATTCTAGATTGTGTTGTAACAAGGCTTGCATAACGCTTTCAGTTTTTATATATTTTACATTCGTATAGTTTCTGAGCTGGACCCATATTTGTTTCTCCTTTTTACTGGTTACCACATAGAGACACACATTGCTTGCTATTGAAGGCGGTCTGTTGCAAACTGTGCCACCGGCGCATTCAATAATGGCTGTAAAATAGGAATAACAACAATTTTGGCATTGGTGATTTAGTTTAAATATTTCTGATAAGATATAATTACCTTTCATTTCCTTGGCATTTGGCAGTATATCATTGCCGAGCATAAAATCTATTCCTTTTAATAAACTGGGTTTGTCGAATACTGATAACGGTTTAAATTTAAAGAGTTCCTCAAACTTGTCATCCCTAAAGATATGATCTGGTTGAACAACAATAGAACGAGTTTCCTTTAAGGAGTACAACCAGCGAGACGACAGTATTGGCTTATTAGATGCAATTGCAACCAAGAACTTATATGTGCGTTCACCCTTATCCATAATAAGCGCATCACAGGTCAGTGGATCATTGGTGATTTCAACATTATCTGTGAAGAAAAAATGCAATTTAGAGCAACACTCTTAACGTAATCGATAAAAGAACTTACGTCTTAGGTAACTCAGTACAGTGTGCAATTCTGCATTATTGCACATTGTAAGTGAAACCTTTAGTTTTTGGCCTGCAGTTTTTATGTTTTTGATGTAGTCGTTTATATCTGAAAATAAAAATGTGAATATTAATTGTCAACGCTTATACTTTATGCTCCCACCTTTAAGTTGATTTCTTTTGGGCATTTTTTGGCTTCGAGTACCTTTAGAGGAAATATATACCAGTTAATTTAAATAGTTGTTAGCTTGGATTGGCTTATTAAACTTACTAATCTTTCGGGCATTAGCACTAGTCGTTGGCTCCTCTTCTTGTGTTGTTTCGCAGGTATTTACATCTTTGCCTTTTTCCACTTTCTTGCTGCTAGTCTTGGTCTTTCCTTTAGGAGCTTTATCCTTAATTTTACTTGATGAACTAGTAAGTTCCATCCCGGGCAATAATTTGTCTTCTTTAGCTAACGCATTTGCACTAGTCGTTGGCTCCTCTTCTTGTATTGTTTCGCAGGTATTTACATCTTTGCCTTTTTCCACTTTCTTGCTGCTAGTCTTGGTCTTTCCTTTAGGAGCTTTATCCTTAATTTTACTTGATGAACTAGTAAGTTCCATCCCGGGCAATAATTTGTCTTCTTTAGCTAACGCATTTGCACTAGTCGTTGGCTCCTCTTCTTGTATTGTTTCGCAGGTATTTACATCTTTGCCTTTTTCCACTTTCTTGCTGCTAGTCTTGGTCTTTCCTTTAGGAGCTTTATCCTTAATTTTACTTGATGAACTAGTAAGTTCCATCCCGGGCAATAATTTGTCTTCTTTAGCTAACGTATTTGCACTAGTCGTCGGCATTTCTATTTGTATTGTTTCGCTGCTATTTTCATCTTTGCCCTTTTCCACTTTCTTGCTGCTAGTCTTGGTCTTTCCTTTAGAAGCTTTGTCCTTCAGTTTACTGGATGAACGAGTAAGTTCTATCCCAGGCAATAATTTGTCTTCTTTGTCTAGCGCATTTGTACTAGTCGTCGCTGTTTCGCTGTTGTTTTCATCTTTGCCCTTTTCCACTTTCTTGCTGCTAGTCTTGGTCTTTCCTTTAGGAGCTTTATCCTTTATTTTACTTGATGAACTAGTAAGTTCCATCCCGGGGAATAATTTGTCTTCTTTGGCTAGCGCATTTGCACTAGTCGTCGGCTTCTCTTCTTGTATTGTTTCGCTGCTTTTTACATCCTTGCCTTTTTCAACTTTCTTGCTGCTGGCTTTGGCTTTTTCTTTATCCTTCATTTTACTTGATGAACTAGTAAGTTCTTTTGCGGACAGTAATTTGTCATCGTTGACAGCGTTTTTAAGATTTGTGGTTTCTTTTTCTGTGCTGATTGTTACTTCAGTTACAATATCATCTATTTGAGGCTTATTTCTTGTTCTCCGGCTTGCTGGTTTTGTTACGTCGGCAACTGGTGGCTGATCGATTTTGGATTTTGATATTACTTTTTTAATATCTTTGCTTGCTGGTTTTGGTACCTCGGCTCCAGGTGGCTGGTCATCTATGGCTTTAGATTTTTCTTCCTTGCTTTCTTTGCTGCTGCTTGCAGATTCATTGTCGCTTCTATTGAGATTATGACGACGAATTAGAACTTTTACTTCTCTAATAGAGTCTTCACTCTGATGTGTTGATCTAGTATTCGGCTCTTCCAATAACTCCGATAACTGTGGTGGTACCGAACAAGTTTTGCTGGGCCTACCACGCTTGGGACGCGCATTGATATCTGGCTCACTGGCGGATATTCCTATTTTAAGTTTTGTGTCGACAGTGCTAGTATCAACTGCTGGCTGGGTAGTTTGTTCCTTCTTCTTTTTCGGAGCTGCAAGATATTAGAAAGCTTTAATATCTCTCAAATTACAACATTAATTTAATAACTTACGCGCTGTTGTCTCAACGTTTGACACTGAAGGACGTTTTTTACGAGTTCTTGTAGATGTTTTTATTTCAACGGCTTCTTCATCTGGTAAAGTGGGCGACTTTTTTCGTGCTCTTTTCGATGTTTTAATTTCACCCGCTGCTTCATCTGGTAAAGTAGAGGACTTTGACTTTTGTCTACTTCGTTTATTTTTGCTTGCTACGAAAATCATATGTTGGATTAATTGAAATATTCACTGCTTTTAAAGCTTACGTGATGCTGAAAGTGCCGCAGATTGTTTACAATCGGTGCTTAGAACAGCTTTTTGCTCGCGTTCCGACGTATTTGGGAGTTCCTTCGCTTGACTGGTCTGTAAAAAGGATGGTCTTTAATTATTTAATAAAAAGTTATAAAACTATTTAAATACCTTGTTTTTGTTATTCGTGTCTGCGTCAAACACAAAATTGTTTTGCACCTGCATATAGTCAGATGGTGTGTTTTCCATGGGTGACAATTGAATGAGTTCTCTAAGCTCTTTATCTAGTTCATCTCCCATACTTAAGTTAACGGAAACTTGCAGACAGTCATTTTCACAATCTAGAAATTACATATATTATTTAAAATTTACTTGTTCAGGTATATAACGGCATAATACCTGGACCTTCATCGCTTATATTGGATGGAGGTATAAACAATTGAGTCTCTATCATGTCCTCGATGTTATTACGTGGTTCGGCTGTGCTATTGAAATTTGCATTTGATTTTGGCATCGACGTTTTTGTAGGTCGAAAAAATGGCTGTGTCTCAATAAAGTCCTCCAAATTGTTTCCAGTTTTTGGTGAAGGCGCATTGAATAGTGTTTTAGGGGGAAATATTTGTGTTTCAATAAAGTCCTCGATATTATTAAGCAAAATATCTTGAGTTTTGTTTCCCTTGGTGTGTGGCGTAGAAAAATTTATTGGTGATCTTCCTGGGAATATTTGCGTTTCAATGAAGTCCTCATAATTATTATGAATTTGGGCTGTGACACTGAATCTTGTGGCACTGCTTTCACTTGGCTGTGGCACTGATGGTTGCGGTCGAATAAGGTCCTCATTATTATTTTTAGATAGCTCCAAATGCTTGGCTTTAACAAATTCCTGCATCTCAAGAAATTCCTGCATGCTATCATCGCTATCATCCAGTTTGGAATGCGCTGAAGCTGTGCTTTGCGACGAAACCGCTAGCGTTCCATTGATATCATGGGGCGTTTCGTTCTTCTCCCTTGGAGTGGCCTCTGGTGTCTCCATACTGGCAGCTTCCGGTTGCTTTGCCCCGCAAAGGTGCTGGGTGTCATCTTGTTTCGATTCAGCGTTCCCATCAGCAGTCTCATTTGGTTCTGGTGCGCTCACATTCGTTGCAGCATCAAATAATTCAAATATGTCTGGGGTACAGGGGACATCTTCTGATCGTTGTCCAGCAACAGATAGATCTGGCGTTAGGCATATATCGGCGCACATGGACACATCTTTCGCCTTGGTGCTGTTAACGGCAGTGCATTTTGAATTAGGTGCAGACCAATTCAAGGCACTCATTTCCAAGTCGGCAGCATCAGATGTATCTAAATATTAACACCTTTACACGAGACTCATAAAAATATAAAAATATTTTCTTTTACCATTTGGCGGATTTAACTGTGGTAGCACTACAAGCCCACCGTCCCCAAGTAAAATCGATGAGTCAAAGTCATCAATAGCATCTTCATCGAATTCATTGAAATCCTGTGTGCAAATACGTATTTGAGTGCCCATCTCCGATGTATCGTCCTCGGTGGCTGCGTTTGTCTTTTCATTTTGTTCCAGTGGCATTGGATTGTTTATGTTCAATAGAACGACTTGAGTTTCAGGTATCAAAACATCTTCGTCCATTGGCTCATCTCGAAACATTGAAGATCGATTCAATTTAACAGCCTGGGTCTCCGCAACCATTAAGGACTGATTAAAGTTGGGAGCCTGGGTCTCAGGAACAACGAAACTTTCCTCGTTGCCCGTCGTGTTTCTTGAATTGGGCTCCGTTTCATGAATGATAAAGCTATCTGCTGTTGTATATCTTGACTTGCCTTTTTGGTCATCCTCAAATCCACTTGTATCGTATGCCTGCAACAAAAGCCCGACATTAAATAGAAATAGTTTTTGACTAATACTATTACCGCCTCGTTATCCAAATGATTGACATCGTAAAAGTGCAACTTGGCAGCCACATTGCCGAACCGCAAATCTACTTGGCCATTAACGGCATCTGTTGTGCTAATGTTTTTTATTTCATTTCCAGTTTCCAGGCCATTCACAAAAACTTTGCCGTTGACAGCTGCTAAGCGGACAATCCCGCCAGCAGTAAGAGCTATTGTGGCATGAGCAAGCTCGATGGACTTAAATAAATGCAAAAAGTTAATTCAATTATAAAGATCAGACAAAAAAATTGAGTCGTAATATTACTTACCCCATCGTCGCTGTAAAACTCTAGTCCCAATTTCCGTCCGATTCGATAAATAATATCCGGTTCAAGTTTAACCGCTGATTTGTCGTTGCCATTAAACATTACCTTTATCATAATGCACAATAATTACAAAAATACAAACAAAAATGGCGCGAACGTGAAAATCTCCAATTCTTAGCCTAATGTGTGCTGCATTTGGATTCTTTTAAGATTTCGCCGACTGGCAGCAACATCTAACAAACTGGACAAATACCGCTTTATATACAACACAAAATTAACAAAAATGATAAACAAATCAAGATTTACAAATCGAAAAATCAAGAAACAAACAAATTGCCGGAATTAAAGTGTGACCGGTACAAGGATAAAAATCAACGACAAAAACTAAATGCTGCCGATTACTGCTATATGCTTTTAATGTAAACGCCACTGTTATGTCAATAACATTTTATGTATTTTGACAGGGTTGTCAGTCGTGACAAAAACAAAAAAAAATTAATATCAGAATACAGAAAACAAGTTAATGTAAATAACTTATTTTCATGTGTAAAATTGATTTGTTACAATTAAAAATTAAATATGTCTGCACGAATGCTTAAGAAGATGCAGGGTGCATCAGACATTCTAGCACCGCCGCCAGATGATGAGGTGGACAATGAACATTTAACTGACAATGACGAATTAGACACGGCTAGAGGCAAATCGCATTTAAATCCATTTGATTTGGTAAGTATAGACACACACGTGTGCGCTTAGCTTATAATTATTGACGTCAACGATTTGTGGACGTTGCAGCTCAATCAGCAGAGTCTCTCCGAGAGCGAATTTAAAGAGGACGACAACGAGACGGAGCATCCATCGGCAGCTATTCAATCCAATACCGCTGCAAAAAAGAAGAAGAAGAAGCGTAAGAAGAAGGTCAAATCCCATGGCAACCATATAAGCAGCGAGGATAACGAACGCCAGGACAAATATTTTTCAAAGGTTGATCCACTGTTAGGCAAAGTGTACGATGCTGTTCCCAAACAGTTGGAGAAGCACACATCAGCAGCAGCCGCGTGTAGCCAACTGGCCAGTAAAAAACTGTTGACGGTAGAGCTGAAACACCTGAACCAACAAAATGAGATGCGTCGCACTTTTGGCAAGCGAGTTGTCAAAGTTGAGTAAGTATCTACCCTATAATTGGCTAACATTTACGGTACTTTCAAATAATAACTCTTTTGACTTTAGAAATAAGCGAGGTCGCCAGAAGCCCACACTGAAATCCACCTACATGGTAACTACCAAGGAGTCATGGCCGCCATTGACCAAGAATATTATAACGATGAAACTGCTGCCAACAACCGAAACGCCTAGCACATCCACTAGCCCCAAGATTCAAATAAACGACGAAGAGAATGTTCAATGGTTTACCTTTCAGCACAGTCAATACTATCAAGGTGTGCAACATATGTTTCTGTCTGCCCTGGAGCGCATCGATTCAGAGTTCTTGATTACATTGATCAAACGATGTCCGTACCATGTCGACTCGCTGGTCCAGCTCAGCGAGGTTTGCAAGATGACCGAGGACTTTGCGCTTGCATCGGAACTTATTGAGCGAGCGCTGCTGCTGCTGGAATCTTCGCTGCACATCAACTTCAGCCTGACCTCCGGTTACTCACGTTTGGACTATCGACGTCAGGAGAACCGTGCGTTTTTCATTGTGCTCTTTAAGCATGCCCAATATTTGGAGGAGCGTGCCTGTTGCCGCACAGCATTTGAGATCTCTAAACTGCTCTTGAGTCTGCAGCCTGATGTTGATCCGTTGGCCATGATTCTTGTTGTTGATTACTATGCTCTACGCAGCAAGCAATTTGGCTGGTTGGTGGAGTTTTATGAGCTCTACAATGCCACACGCAATCTTGCCCAGCTGCCCAATATGGCATATTCTTATGCGCTGGCTCTATACACCCTGCATGGCAGCTGCGAGCGTGCCAACGAGGCTCTACAATATGCGTTGCTCATGTTTCCGGGCGTGCTGCGTCCGTTGCTGGACGAGATGTCTGTGCAAACGGATAAACGCGTGGTGGCATCATCATATTTCTTTACCGATGTATCGGGCAAGTGAGTCATATATCAACGCTTATATTATCAACCTGTTAGTCCAATCTAATCACTTAACTCACTCTCTCACTGTTTGCATTACAGTCAATCGCCGGCGCTTAATCAACTTGTTTGCTTGTACGTGTGCCGCGCTAAGGTTGTGTGGCGACAGAACGATGTACTGACATGGCTGGAAAGTAATGTTAATATTGTACTGGATCGCATTGACAGCAAGGACCCAATTGTCAATGACTACAAAGAGAAACGTTCTCTTCGCTATGGAGGTACACCACCGCGTCCCATTTTGCGGCATGTCATCCTCTCCGATTATAAGGAGAAGGTGCCGCTGGCCGTGTTTGTTTCAAAAGAGAAGCAGGCCATCATGACATACGATCCGCTGCCACCTGTAGACAGTGTAAACTGCTATCAGCGGTAAGTTTATACAAAATTGCCAACAACTGAATTTTGGATTGTAATATTTTCTGTTTACAGCAAATCATCTTCGAGCAGCAGCCCAACAACAAACACCAACAACTCTGTATCCATGTTTTTCCAATCGTTATTGCCGTCATTCAATCTGAACGTTGCGGCCGCACAGCAGCAACAAGGAGCGGCCGCTGTCGAGCCTGGTGAAGCAGCGGCGGCTCCAATAGCCTTAGGATTTCCACAACGCGACGCCAACGCACACGGCGAAGCAGAAGGTTAAATTTGAATTTGTTTTGTTCTCGTTTTGCTGTTGTTTTTCATCCCTTTTCAATTAGAATAATTTCGGGTCTAAACAATCATTTTTGTTAATTTATTCTTGTAGAAGCTGGTCTCCAGCAATCATTGACTCTGATGATGGATGCTATGCGCGAATTTTTGACAAACTTTCGCCTTGCCGAACATTTGCGCTCGCCGGATAATGCTGTTGCCCAGTCCAGCAGCAGCAACAACGACGAAGAGGAAGGATCAAGCGACTATGGGGATTAAATTAGTCAATGTCAATTAATATGATTATAATATTGTACCCCTCACAGCCACTTACAGCAGACATGCACGAGTTTTATCTAACAAAAAACCCCTACGAAATGTATCGCTTATTATGCTTAACTATGTTTTTAAAAAACACAAATCGTTTTGTAAAGCTCGTCGGAGCTCTCACAAATATTAGCTCATTTTTTAAATTTACTTGTATTCAAAATAATGCATAATAAATTATCTTGTCAAAGCTTCAGAACAAACAAAGAGAGAAGTTTTACTGTACTGCTGTTTGGGTAAATGATTGTAGACTGTAGTATATGTCACCTTGAGCTTTAAGAATGTTTTATTGATTTAATGAATGCCTTTTTTCAGTTACGCTTATCAATATAACAAACAGATTTCTCATCAATATTATTAGTATTCATAAATTTCTCTTTTACATATAAACCTTTTGCAGTTATTTCAATATATAAATATTACTATGACAAGTACAATTTCATATATAATTGTGTTAAGAGCGGGATTCAATGGAGCGCTGTTTGGTTTGTGTATAATGTATATTTTGTGGTTGTTTGTGTGTTTAATAGGCGTTTGTGTTTGGTAGGTCCTAAAAAGTTACACATATACAATTATATAATCTTGTAGAAGTAATGCACCTTATAAAAAGTTTAACTGGCAGACATTGTTGTTTAAAGATCATTTTAGCTTAATTCAAAATTAGGATCACACAAGAAATAAACTTTTGGCCGAATATGATTTACGCGTATTGCTGACATACAAAACATTTTTAGACAACTTTAGAGCTTAACACATAGAAATTAACGGCTAAGCAATACTATAGCGTGGAATACGTGATCGCATATAGAAGATAAAAAACGAAAATAATAAGTAATACATAATAACAGCGCAGCAATCGGCAGGCAGCAGCCACGCACATTAAAACGATTATGATTATGTCATGGTACCAAAGACGGGATTGTGACGGCAAATGCTAGGTCCGTACTCCTCATAGGCAGCCTTTGTGTGGCACACCTGATAGAACTCGGGCTGCAAAATAAAAAAGTTTAACTTGGTATGCATCTGATTGGCGATTATATCAATCAATGCTTACCGTTGAGGCCAGCATGCTGCCTCCAAACCAGACGGCATAGCGCTGCATATGATGCGTAATCACCTGAACATCAATTGGTTTTGGCTGTCAAGTAGAACAAAAAGACAACTGTAAGATTATGACTCATCATCAATCATTGGTATCCATACCTTAATGCGTCCCTCAGACAAGTTCTCGCTAATACGCAAGCGGGTGTCCACAGATCGTTTAATGTCGCGTTGCAAGCGCCTGCCAAAGTCCTTGAACATGGTTGAACCACCGCTCAGTACAATATTGTTATATAGCGGACGTCGCACATCAATGGGGCAGTTCTGTATGACATTGTCAACAATCTCCGAGATTGGTATGGTGAAATCTGGGTTTGAAAACTCAGGATGGAAGAAGATTTCCGGCCCCAGGAAACGCTCATACCCAACATCCACGTTGAAGGGCTGTTTTGTGACGGTATTCATGCCCGTATAGTTGCGTATCCATTTGCTTGGCTCTGAATCATACTTGGCAAACTCTTTGGCAATGTCTGGACATATGTAGCAATGCTTCTCCTTAATAGCTTTGGCAGTCTCGAGGCTCTGTTCTGGCGGTATGCCCACCTCTCGTTCACGCAATAAACTTTGAATAAACGACGTAATGTTGCGACCGGCAATGGGTATATGCTTAATGCATGAACCAATCACGTAACCCTCGGCCTGTCGATGATTGCGTAATGGAGAGTGGGAATGTAATAAGATATGCGGTTAAAGCAAAACAATTCACTATACTTCTTACCACGGGAATGACATGCGTCACACCGTCACCGCTGTCCACCACAATGCCTGTCAGTGTGCGCTCCGCCGCGGATCTTGATGCCCAACTGGCTGCTAAGGCCAGCATGGCCTGCACCGCAATGTAAAGACCAGGAACATTAAACGTCTCGAACATAATTTCAGCGGTGTATTCACGATTCTCGGGCGTATTTAGTGGCGGCTCAGTGAGCAGAAAGTAATGATCCTCCGGTTCGGCACGCAAATATTTGAAAACGCATTGCTCCAAAAACCGCTCCATCAGATCCCAATCCTCAACTATGCCATGCCGCACGGGGTACTATGAAAACCAATCAACATTAATTGTTGGATTACCAATTGGAAAAAATATGAATCTTAAAATTATGCACCAATCAGCTGTTTTCGTTTTACCAATTAGAATGATAAAGTACTAGAGCCTTAAAAAGGTATTGATGATGCCATTGACTTACTTTAATAGAGTATCCCGTGGCATCGAAAGCCTCGTCACCAATGAAAAAGTCCAGATCCTCGATGCCTTTTGTGACGCGTCGAGAGTTGGTGTCGCCAACGCGAGCTGACTCCTTAATAGCAATAGCCGAGGGTATTATGAATTGTGGCTCCTTGTTGCCAGCATAACCCAGTTTTGAGTAGCTGTTAAGGTAAACATTAGGGTATAAGAGTTAAATGCAATCTCCTTCTTACACAGCAGACTGAGGGCAGCAACTACAAACTACCACACACGAAACTTACCCGGTGCCCACATCTATTACGCATGCCGGTAGCCTGCCTGCCATGTTGACTGAAGATTTGCTTAATATTGCTATTTAACAGGCTAAATTACACTCTAAGCTGGAGTTTCACACCACTTTAAATTCCTTTGCCTTGCTGATAAACACCAAATTTTATAAATTTTCAACCACACCTCCTCCAGCGACGATGTGTCATTTAGAAAAACTTCGCTCTTTGTCACTCACTCACACATTAACAACATCTACATAGACAGCGTTGCATTAGCTGCCAACGTTTTGCAGCACTGATCACAATTAATCGAGCTTATCGATAACAAATATCACGCTTCGTTCGGACTCGCGAATTGTGCAGAGTGTGTGTTTGGCTGTGACAGCCTTTTTCCACGTTTTTCCTATTAGCGTAAAGTTATTGCAATTGGCCTTGCCAGTGCGCCATTTGTATCGATACCTTAGCTAAACTCGAGCGAATTGCGGGTGCTTAGTAGGTGCTTCTTTGTTTGTGCAGCAAAACCGGCTAATAGGAAAAAACCACCTACACAAAAATGGAGGCACAGAAATTGACGGAACTGTTGCGCGCAACCATTGATCCAAATCCGGAGCAAAGGAAAGCCGCCGAGGATCAATTAGCACAAGTAAGTGTCCAGCTAATAACAACCAACAAAGTGTCATGACACGACCTGCGCGCTTACCCCCCAGTTGAGCTATTCGGCAATGCAAGATGAAAACCATGTGCTTTTTTAATTGTTCGCTTTTAACCTCCGTCCCTGCCTATCAGCTCTTTATGCACGAGTTCTAAGTATATGTGTGTGTCTGTGTGCTATGCGGGCGTGCTAGTATCAATAGTAAATTGATAATTGCCCGAAAAAACAGAAGGCAAAGACTATTTTTCGTTAGCAACACATATTACTGTGGCTCACAACTTAACCCAAAGGCCAATTTGTTGTGCGGCAACAAGTAATACAGATGGGATGGCGCGCTTACAAATGCACCGAACCAATCCACATATGTGTTTGTGTGTGTACTGCACAGTGGTTTTGAAATTATTAAATGCATACAATTTTTAAAAACAGATGATTATAATATGAAATCAAGAAAAGAAATGTAAAATGTTAGTTGGTCTAAGCATTTTCTAATATCTTACTTCATCGATTCCATATTCTATATTGAAAAAGAAAAAATAAACTCAATAATACAAAAACATATGCATCCAATTGTATTCTGTTTAATTAACAGTAATTAAGTGTTCTTGGAACTCTTAACGTTTAACTTGATTCAATTAGTCAACATTGTTGAACCACTGTTCTGTTCAAGAGGCTCTTATTTTGTGGCTGACTCAGCTTCTAACGATTTCCATGCCCCTCATTGTTCAATCGGTTAATTAACTTTATCAGCATATATTACAAACTACTGCCACAGCCGTAGCACATACTTTACGAAGCTTCTTTAATGGGCAAACGCATGCCATTTAAATATACATTCCTATACACATATATGTACGTCAAAATTGTGCTTTGAATTTTAAGTGTTACGGATTGGGAGGGGCTTCGTGGCTGGTGCTACATGTGTTGTTATTGTTTTATTATTTCCAATTTTTTTCTTTTGCATGGGCAAATGTTGAATCGAATTACTCATACATCGCGTTATGTAGCAGCTGTGTAAACAAATCGACAGCCGGAAAATCTATTTACAAATGTTCTCTCACTTTCTTTTGCTTAGATACACAAAATCATTGGCTTTGTGCCGACCATACTGCAAATCGTTATGCAAACGACGCTGGAGCAGCCGGTAAGGCAAGCGGGCGCTGTATATCTGAAGAATCTGGTCAATACCAGCTGGTCGGATCATGAGACCAAGCCGGGTGATCCCATACCATTCTCAATACATGAACAGGATCGTGCAATGATCCGTAGCGCTATTGTGGATGCTATTGTCCATGCCCCTGAACTCATCAGGTAAGTTGCCTTGAGCCTCTTGATAATCATAGTTATTGTAATGCCCTTCTCCACAGAGTTCAGCTCTCTGTCTGCGTAAATCATATTATCAAAAGCGATTTTCCCGGTCGATGGCCTCAGGTGGTGGATAACATTAGCATCTATTTGCAAAATCCGGATGTAAATGGCTGGAATGGTGCATTGGTCACCATGTATCAGCTGGTTAAGACCTACGAATACAAACGATTCGAGGAGCGAACGCCACTGAACGAGGCAATGAATTTACTGTTGCCAATGATTTATCAGCTGATAATGTCGTTACTTAACGATCAGTCGGAGCAATCGGTGCTATTGCAAAAACAAATACTCAAGATTTACTATGCACTAACGCAGTACAGTCTGCCGCTCGATCTCATCACCAAGGAGATTTTCTCGCAGTGGATGGAAATCTGCCGTCTGATTGCGGATCGTGCTGTGCCCGATTGCTCACACCTGGATGACGATGAACGAACCGAGTTCCCCTACTGGAAAACGAAGAAATGGGCGCTACACATTATGGTGCGCATGTTTGAACGGTATGTTAAGAAATTTGTAACATTCTCTGTGACAACTCAGCAATTTGTATTTGTATTGCAGCTATGGCAGTCCCAGCAGTGTGGTCAGCGAAAAGTATCTAAAATTCGCTGAATGGTATCTACCCACCTTTAGTTCAGGCGTCTTAGAGGTTCTACTCAAAATTTTAGATCAATATCGTAATCGTGTCTATGTGTCGCCGCGTGTCCTAACAGATGTGCTGAACTATCTGAAGATTGCGTAAGTTTTATATGCCTAATAATTGGTAGGTAGAATTAATTTTGCACTAACACTGTGACAAATATTAGTGAGAGGGTCGTGAATGTGTTTTAAACTCGTGTTTCTCTTTCAGTGTAAGCCACGCATACACCTGGAAGCTCATCAAGCCACACATGGTTACTGTTATTCAGGATGTCATATTTCCTATCATGTCGTTTACCGACTCGGATCAGGAGCTATGGGAGAGTGATCCCTATGAGTACATTCGCCTGAAGTTTGGTAAGCACTCAAAGATATACATATTTGTGAGTTATGTCATAAACTAACCTGATTACCTTGGCTAATAGATATCTTTGAGGATTATGCCACGCCTGTGCCGGCTGCGCAATCACTGCTGCATTCCGTCTGCAAGAAACGCAAGGGTCTTCTGCCCAAGGCGATGGCCACCATTATGCAAATAATTACCTCACCCAATGCGGACAATAAGCAAAAAGATGGCGCCCTCCACATGATTGGTACTTTGGCAGATGTACTGCTAAAGAAGGCCCTATATCGTGATCAGGTTGAGTCCATGCTGA
Source organism: Scaptomyza reducta (assembly GCA_035044485.1). Taxonomy (NCBI): domain Eukaryota; kingdom Metazoa; phylum Arthropoda; class Insecta; order Diptera; family Drosophilidae; genus Scaptomyza; species Scaptomyza reducta. The sequence goes on along the minus strand of JAWNNV010000191.1, from coordinate 1,946,860 downwards.
CCACCTATGTGTTTCCGGAATTCTTGAATCCTGCCGGCCATATGCGGGCGCGTGCCTGCTGGGTATTGCACTATTTCTGCGATGTCCAAATCAAGAACCCTCAGGTACTGGCCGAAACGATGCGACTGACCACCAACGCCTTGCTGACGGATAAAGAGCTGCCCGTTAAGGTGGAGGCTGCAATTGGTCTGCAAATGTTCCTAACATCTCAGGATGAGGCACCGCAATACGTGGAGACACAAATTAAAGAGATTACCAAGGAACTGTTGACCATCATTCGCGAAACCGAAAACGAAGACTTGACAAATGTCATGCAGAAGATTGTGTGCACATTTACGGAGCAACTGCTGCCGGTTGCAACGGAAATTTGTCAGCATTTGGCAACGACCTTTAGTCAAGTGCTGGAATCTGAAGAGGGCTCCGATGAGAAGGCCATCACGGCCATGGGATTGCTGAATACGATAGAAACGCTGCTGAGTGTGATGGAAGAACATCCAGAAGTGCTGCTCAATTTGCACCCAATAGTGATTAACGTAGTGGGTCACATATTCCAGCAGAACATTACCGGTAAGTTATAAACTCTCTCTCTCAACAATCAATCAAGTTTGTGATTTAATACCGATTGTTTCACAGATTTTTATGAGGAAACTTTCTCGCTGGTCTACGATTTGACATCAAAGTCAATTTCAGCTGAAATGTGGCAAATGCTGGAGTTAATCTATCAGGTCTTTAAGAAGGATGGTGTCGATTACTTCATTGACATTATGCCAGCGCTGCATAATTATGTAACCGTCGATACGCCAGCCTTCCTTTCCAATCCGAACCGTCTCTTGGCCATACTGGACATGTGCAAAACTGTAAGCTCCAACTAATTGAGTTTATACCATTTTCAAAATAATTTGCTTGTTTTGTTACTCAGATGCTGACTGGCAGTCCAGGCGAGGAACCCGAATGTCATGCTGCCAAACTGATGGAGGTCATTATACTGCAATGCAAGGGACAAATTGATTCGGTAATACATATGTTTGTGGAACTCGCGCTGTCGCGTCTGACACGTGAGGTGCAATCCTCAGAGCTGCGCACCATGTGCCTGCAAGTGGTCATTGCGGCGCTCTATTACAATCCGCAATTGCTGCTCTCCATTTTGGACAAGATGTCGCAACCAAACAACGAACCAATTAGCTCGCATTTCATTAAGCAATGGCTGCATGATACAGACTGTTTCCTAGGGTAATTTGACTCCCAACTCGAAAAGTTATTGTTAACTAATCAATATAACTCCTTAGCATTCACGATCGCAAGCTGTGTGTGCTGGGTCTGTGTACTCTTATCTCGCTGGGCGATGCTAAGCCGCAGGTGCTGAGCGAGGTGGCTGGCAAGATTGTGCCATCATTGATATTGCTTTTTGATGGCCTCAAGCGGGCCTACGAATCACGTGCTCAGGAGGAGGAAGAGGAAGAAGAGGAGGACGATGGCGATGATTGTGAAGGTAAGACTCAATATGAAAACCTTGAAATCAATTTAAATTGGTATTAAATCGAAATATCTAAACAACACAGAAGCACTGTCGAGCGATGAAGATGAAATGGATGAGATGGCGCCCAACTATTTGGATAAGTTGGCTGACTTTAGCAAAACGAAAGGCGCTGCAGCCGGGTTTGAAGTGAAAGCCGAAATAAAGGATGATGATGAAGATTCGGACGACGAAGCTGAGGAGTCAGTTGGTGATCTGAATGAAACTGGCCTCGAAACATTCACCACGCCTATTGACGAAGAGGAGAACGAAACCGCAATCGATGAATATTGGACGTTCAAGGAAGTTATTACTGGTAATGTGACCCTAAACCTTACAACAGAAGCATTTAAACTCATTTAAATTATTTTATTTAGCACTTTCCGCACAAGATCAGGCCTGGTACTCGCTGCTCACTTCGAACCTGACGCCCGAACAGACCAAGGCGCTTCAGGATGTGGTTGTAACCGCCGAGCAACGCAAGGCGGCCAAAGAATCGAAACTGATTGAGAAGCAGGGTGGATTCGCATTCCCCCAAACAACCGTGCCCACATCGTTTAAATTTGGCTCTTAATTGACTGTGCGACTCAGACTTAGTATGATTATTTTTTGACTTCATTGTTTCTCATGTTCTTTCCATAACACAAATCGAAAAACGAAACAAAACTAGTGGCTGGCACTTGACACGATGGCTGTTAAGGCAATCTCTAGATTCTCGTACACATTGTGTACACAATTACACATACACGTGTTGCATGCATCGGTTCAGCGATCGGTGAATTATGGTGATCGCTTTATATTTATTGTAGATTATATTTTAAAATTTCTATTTTGGCAACTCCATGCCAACTAAATTATAATAACTTAAGTTTGAAAACCCAATTGTATATCATTGTATGTAACTAAGAAACCAAGGGAAAAACAAAACTACTTAGGCGTCATCTCATGCAATGAGATCGCACCAACTAAGCAAAGATCGGACACACTCCAACGTAAAATGGTCAGAGAATGAGAAATCAACGTAGAGCATTTCACTTACATTGTCTTTACACACACACACACACACGTATATAACATACTAGATGGATCGATATTTTTGAAAAATAAAAAATTTTTAACGTTTGAATTAAATTGTTTGTAAATTTTTATTTTTATGTGTGCTTTTGTTGGTCTGTTTGTGCATATTTTAAAAGCTGATTTCTTTTGGCGCACTTTAGACTTCAGTGCTGTGTAATGTCACGGGACGAAACACATGTTGATTTTAATGATCATCACCTCTGTGGAGGTACACCGATGACAAACCCTTTTTTTTGTCATTCGCTGTGGAATTGTGTTAATGCCGGATTTGTTTATATCCGCGAAATAAATTTGAAAAGGCCAGAAAATGAAAATTGCAGTTGAAGGCTGCGCCCACGGTGAACTGGAACGCATATACGATACCATAGAAGGCATCGAAAAAGAGCGCAACATAAAGATTGACCTGCTGCTGTGCTGCGGTGATTTTCAATCGACGCGCAATGTTACGGATTTACAAACAATGGCCGTTCCACGGAAGTACCTGGACATGTGCTCCTTTTACAAGTGGGTAATTAATCCTGTAGGTGTCACAAGACATACTTAAGTCACCATTTTGCAGATATTACAGTGGTGAGCTCGTTGCGCCCATTCTCACAATATTTATTGGCGGTAATCACGAAGCCTCCAACTATCTGCAGGAGCTGCCCTACGGTGGCTGGGTAGCACCAAATATCTACTATCTTGGATATGCTGGCGTAGTCACAGTAAATGGCATTCGTATTGCGGGAATCAGCGGCATCTACAAGGGTCATGACTTTTTGCGCGGACACCACGAATTTCCACCGTATTCGGAGAAAACATGTCGCAGTGTGTACCACGTACGCCAGTTGGAAGTCTTTCGCTTAAAGCAACTCTCCGGCAAAGTGGACATATTTATGTCGCACGACTGGCCTAGGGGCATACAAGAATATGGCAACAAAGCCCAACTGCTACGCTTCAAGCCTCACTTCAAGGAGGACGTCGAAAGCGGTCAGTTGGGCAGTCGCCCACTTGAAGAGCTGTTGAAATGCGTGCAGCCAACATATTGGTTTGCAGCACATTTACATTGCAAATTTGCTGCACTGGTGCCGCATCCGCATGATCGAAAACCAAAATCACTGGATGCGGATGATTCAAGTAGCAGCAGCAGCGATAGCGATGGTGACAATGAGCAGAAGGAAGCAGAGCGTCCAGCTCCAGCAACGCCAATACCGGTCACCAAGTTCCTCGCACTGGACAAATGCCTGCCCAAGCGACGGTTTCTACAAGTGCTGGACATGCCCAGCAGCGAAAGCGAAGATGGAAAAGTTATGCTGGAATACGACGCTGAATGGCTTTCGATTTTGCGCACAACGAATCATTTGATTTCAGTTAAGGACAACAACTACTACTTGCCCGGCAAAAAGGCTAACAGCATTAAAGAACGTGTTGATTTTAAGCCCACTGAGGAGGAAATGTCCTTCATATGCAGTAAATTTGAAAACCTTAAGATACCCGAAAACTTTGCTCGCACTGTGCCGGCATTTGATCCAGAGGAACAACACAACTACAAGCAAACGCACGTTGAGCCACCAAATGCCCAGCTAAATCCGCAGTGCAATGAGTTTTGTTCTATTTTAGGCATAGACGATCCCCTTTGCTTAGCCATGTTGGCAAATGGAAAGGATTTGCCTCAAACTGCTGAAGTAGTGGATACCTCTGTAGATGTAAAGTCACCACAGAAGAGCACCATGCAGCAACCTATCGAAGAGAGTTCTTCGTTTAACGAGCCCCTGACGACACCGACTAAACGTAAACTTAGTTTGTTGCTGCCAGCGCCAACAGCAGCATCAGCAGCCGAGCCGGACAAAGATGTCATTGATCTACCGGAAGAAGTGGACGAAGAGCTCAATACGCCGGCTGATGTTCAGAATGACACAAAACCGGAAGCAAATACTGAAAATGCTTTACCTGATGCTAGTCTAAATAGCAAAAAGCTCAAGAGACGAAATCAAAGCATATATCAAACTGAAGATAATGATGATTAGAACTAGTGCTATATCGATAAGCCACAATGATCGTCAGAAAATTCGTTTTCTAAACGATCATTGTACTTTTCTGACTATAATTTGCCATCAATCAGTAAAAACTACATTGTAATTGAACAATTAAATAAAAAAGAGGCAATTTTATTTAAATAACACAGAAAATGCTTTATGCTGTCACTCTGAAATCGCAGCGAATGATGGTAATAAATAAGGATAACATTACATTTTATAGACTCCTTCACTCTACCTCGGCGGCATTGGCGTCATAAGCTTCAGCGGCGCAAACAAACCCGCATTGTAGCACAGTATCTGGCGTTGTGGCCAAATCACAATAATAACTAGACGGCGAGGGAATGCAGTGCAGCTGCAGCTGGTCACCATCGAACTTGGGACGATAGAATCGGCAACGGCGTGGACCAAATATCGGCATATTAGCATCGTAGGGTGGACTAAGTATATCAAAAAAAGCAGCAATGCCGTTTCCGGACTGCGTTATCTGATGAAAGTTACGTTTGCGTGGCGTAAGTAATGCACTCGATGTTTCAGGTGTCATTGGGGAGGGATCCTCGGCGGTGACATTGAACACTGTGGGATTCTGATCATATTGAAGCGGCACATCGGCAGGCAGTTTCTGGGTGTAGCTCTGTACATGCAATTTGCCCCAAATGCAGCGTAGCAGGCCATACATCATGGGATGATCATGCAGAGGAATGGAACAGTTGCCACGTACAATAAATAGGCTCATGGAAAAGCGTTCGTCCTCGAAGATGTGCATGTAGCTGCAAGGGGCTTCTGCGGCACTGGTGACGTTATCACGAAACAGCTCCTCCTTGATGTGTAGATCGCGATAGGTGAGCTCATCAGTGAGCTTCTTTAAATGTTGAAGATTGGCATTGAAGCTGGCAAGATTGGCTCGATCGAATGTTTTAAAGGCCTGGCGCAGCACGCTCATAAAATGCGAAGTCATTGCCAAAAGCTGGCGATTAACTATTTATGTGTTATCGGTAATGCACCGGGCACAGCCACGAACAACTGTTTCTAAGTCAGACGAACTTTTAATGCCTAATAAACAGGAGGCTTCGATAGTTAAGCAGCAAATCATTCACGGCCAACAAAAACTACAGATAAACAAAACGACAGCTGTTCGACGGTGTTGGTGAACGCATAATATCAGTGTGGCAAAAACAAGCATACAAAACTTTTAAACAGTATTTAAAACATTCTAACTAACTTTAAAGTTGTTTACACTTTAAATTAGAAAAATATGTAAAACATAGTATGTACATATGTACGTACATATTTATGCCATGTTATCAGCGAAAAAATCCTTACTTTTTATTATTTTTTATTCAAGTCAACAAAATGCAATTGACTTAATAAACTATGTAATCGTAATTTCTAAGCAACAAATAAAGGTTTAAAAGCCCCTTTCCTTAGACTGGGTGGCGTGTGTCAGTATCCAGGACTTGTAGTCACGTTTTTTCATTGCCATTTGCTTGTGACGCGGATGCGTTGGACAGATGACATAACCACGCTCCTGGCGCACCACTATGTAGCAATCCTTGCAGCGGCGCTTTAGGCGGCCCTTTACCTTAAATCCGGCAACCTGCTGCACGAGCGAATTAAATGGCGCCAGGAGTGGGGCTACGTTAGTTGTGGGTACCAATTGCTGACCGATTGTGCCGAGAGCCGGTGTTGTCGTTGTAACAGCTGTAGGACGCATTAGCATATGGAATCCACGAGTGGCGCTGATGCCATTCCATAGCCGCAAGCCGTTCTGGAGAAGTTTACTAGTATAGGACATCTGAAAAGACCCTTTTAACTGATATTTTTTAACAATTACACAAACACACACCTTTTATTTTAGAGGTGTTGCCACTCTTCTAAAATTTATGCGCTGCTCGCGTTGCCAACCACTTACCATATTTTTACCAAGTTGGCTGAGCATTTTAATACCCTGAGCCCATTAAAAATGGGATGGGTGATCAGCATCATCAGCAGAGTTTATATAGCCATGTCCGTCTGCCCGTCTGTATGAACGCGTCGACCTCAGAGACTACAAGAGCTACAGACTCCAGATTTGGAACATAAGCTCGCCTAATCCCTACGCAGTACAAGTTTGATTCAAAATTTCGATAACTCCTCCAGTTTCCGATATACACATGTGATCGATAACACACATGGAAACCATTTCTGCGTTTGAAACATTAGACGAAATAATGATATGTGGAATTTTTATTGAAATCGGTTGAGAAGCACCGGAGATATAGAGCATTGAAGTTAAGAAAGTATGCACTATACGCGTACACACATACACACACATGCTTGCAAGCAGTGACTGTATGCTTAAAGTATAGGGTTCAGGGTATAGTCTAGTCGGGATTTCTCGACTAGAGCCTTATGTACTTGTTTTTGTTGTTTGCTTAGTTGGCATCGTCACTTACCTCATATCATTGAGCATACAGGAAATACTTGTGGCAACATTGCTTGATCTTAAGAAAAATGAACAAATTGTTTTTATAATTTCGTTTTTAATATATTTGTGAGGATTGCATTGAGCGCATAAATTAATCGATATTGATGACTTCGACGCCACTTGTTTTTGGCAGTGGCTCCTCTAGTCTTGTTCGTTTGCGTTTAGTAGGCGCCGCAACTTCCTCATCTGAAGAGTCGAGTATTTCGGTTATCTCCTCATCATCCGATATAATGCTGGGTTTTCGCTTAGTCGCAGATCTTGGTGGACTCTCTACAGTGAGTTTATCTGCTGCCACACTAACTATTTCGACGCCATCGTCATCGTCATCTTCAACGACGAGACAGTCATCATCGTCGTCGTCGTCTTTAATTTCGGTGGGTCTGCTGCGTTTCGAGGTTGATGGACCATCATCATTTAAAGCACTGTTACCATTGGCAGCACGCTTGCGGGAGCTGGGCTCTGGAACGACCACGTCTGGTATCTTTGCCTCCTCCTTGGGCTGCAGCTGGCTTTTGTCGGCAATTACCTCAAACAGAACGTCCTCACGTTCGGCATCAAAGTGCGCTATGATGATGCTCAGCTCATAGTTTTGGAAGAAGTCATCACACTTGAGTATAACGCCATCTACGATGTTCATTTCACTCAGCAACTTTTCTTCATTGCATTCCGTTTCGCCCTCCTCCGAGGAAATCACAATGGAGCCGGTGGACTCCACAGTCACATCTGGATTTACCATGTTTAGAGTTTTGATGAGCACCTCATCGCGGAATGCCTTTATTTGGACGCGCTTGGTATCGATGCGTAACGTTATGGCCGGATCACTTGCGCACACATAACAATTGGGATTGGGAGCCGGGAAGAAAGCATCTGATACCAGCATTTGGTTGCGTCCATTGAGACGCAACCGTGCGTAGACTGCCTTGCATTGCTCCCACTTGGCCTGAAGTACGTTAAAAGCACGCATCACGGAAACACCAGCAGTAATTGCGTTGGTGGTGGCAATAGCCGGAATTATATTACCAGCCATCGATTTGATCTCGAAACGGGACTTGCGCTCAATGTCAAAGATGTGGGAACGCACATTGGCACAGGCAGCCACAAAGTCCATCGCTGACTGATCATCCTTGTCCCATACCAATGTATCATTCTCCAGTTTTAGAAAAGCAGCGCTCAGCTCCTCCAGCGAATTAGCAAAGACATGGGCACAATCGTCCACAGCCCAAACCATATGATGCTGCCGCGCCAACTCTTGAGCATTGGAGCTGATACCGTTGGGCAGCAGTGTTTCCCATTGCACCGGCACAGGTGCTTTGCGCGATTTCCAGAGATTTGACATGCGCAGCAAATAATTAATGTCCTCGTTAAAGAACTTGTTAAACAACTTAGCTGCATCGTAATTGCAATCCTTGGCCCATTGTCGCGTATTGATGCGGACAACGTTGCCATTCGAGTTGGAAGACTCTTTTTCCTTATCTTTGTCCTCTTCAGGAGCGTCACCAGCTGCACCTACATCTTTATTATCCGCTGCGCCTTCTTTGGCTTCCGGATCAGCAGCATCGGGAGAAATATCCTCATCCTCAACGGATTCACCAAAGAGTTGACTACAAATTTTAAAGATTTAAATATCGCTATAGCTATAAACGAAAACCGACCACCAAGACTTACTTGAATAAATGTTTGGCCCAGACAATGCAATGTATGGGCTCAGAGGGCGTGTTGCGTATTGTGCAGCCGGGAAATGTGCGCTGCTTCTCCTTTGGGGTGCATTCATAGCACTGGGTTAAGCCGCGCTTAATTAGCTCTACCTGTCCATTGTAACCGGCAGTGCCACTCTCAATTAGAGGCACATCTGCATTTAAACACATACGATTCACATGGTTGCGGGCCGCACGATTATCCAAAGCACTGAGCACTACATCGAACTTCTTGAAGAAATTAACTCCATAGTCAGTGCTGTAAACGCAAAACAAAATGAAGCTAGGAACAGATTTTATTAACCATTTACTTACGATGTAACGCTATCGTGGTATGCAGTTATTTTTGCATCGGGATTAAAGCTGAGGGCACTTTCACGAGCGACGCGCGCTTTTGACTTGCCCACATGCTCGCGATGAAAGAGAAACTGCCTATTGAGATTGCTTAGGTCAATGGTATCCAAGTCGATCTGTAAGATTAGAATATATAAATAATATGTTCACTGGAACTTCTCATTAATCTTACAATTTCGATTTCCATAAAGCCGCTGAGTACAAGATTTTTAAGCACCTCGCAGCCAATGCCACCAGCGCCCACAACCAAGACCTTCGCCTTTTTAACCAATTCTTGCAATGTTTCTGGCAACACGCCGTTAATTGCCGCAGCCATGATTTACTTTTTGTTCGATTATCGTCCACTGAATAAAATAAATATATACAATTTGCCAATGACGCCGGCAGTCATATACACACCAACAGTTGCAAAAAAAAGGTGCTGTACAACGTGTATAGTATCGAGCGCAAGTGGTTATCTAAATTTTTTATATCGATATCGGTATAGCTGTTGATACATTATCACATTTTAAATTTTTCCACATTCGGTCACACTGTGGTAATCGATTGTAGTTGTAGCTCGTGTGTGTGTTGTGCGCTAGGAGAAAAACGGACGTTTCATTTTTTAAGTGCTTGTCTGTGCAGCACGACAACTGCCCGTCAACTGCAATTTTGTAAACACTCATACACTTGATCCACCTTATAATTAGTGGAAGATAATCATGGCAGATGTGCGACGCAGAAAGCCAGCTGAAATCGAGGCAGATAAAGCTGCTGCAGCCGCAAGCAGCGCAGCTGATTCTTCAGATCATGTAAGTTTTTCTGGCCAATTAATGTAAATGTTAAATGCAATGATTGCTGGATACCTTTGTGCATTTGTTTTCTTCGTCTCCGAAATTTGCGTTATTCAGCGAAGCGCAAAAAAAAGAAGTGAAATGTATGTATACCAATACAACAAGATATCACTGCATACATATATGTATTTTGCAGTGTGCAGTGTTTTTGTTATTCTCCGACGCACAAGCAGGTGGTAAAAGAGCGCCATCCACTCAGAGAGAGTATGTGCGATAGACAGAGAGAGAAAGGGCGCAAGTGAAGAAAAACCAATAACAAATGTTTCTGCATACACAAATCCCACATCGACAAATACATAAAACACTCACACTCGCATGCACATATATATGTATATGTATATGACAACAACAAAGACCCCAGTGTGTTGCAAACAAATCCAATTAAGTGACCCATTACGGAAGGCACTTACAACAACCACCCCACTTTATATGAACGTCTTGTTTTTTACCTTGACAGCGTGCTTTCTTATATTCTTCCTCTTTGAAGACGCGCTTGTTTGTCTGTGATTATGATAACGCCTCAAATACACCGCCGGCCGAAATAAGTTCCTTTCACTACATTCTTATCAGAGACCCGCCAAAATCTTACCCACCAAACCTAACAACACGCCACCAAAAACAACCAACCAAAAACAACCAACAAAGTTGAAGACGTGTACGTTAAACTTGGATAAATTAGTTTCGTATATCGCCGATTACATCGCTTGCCGTATAGCAGCAGACTGCATTGGACTTTGATTTCGCACATTTTGCTATGTTTCTATATTATATCGCCTTAATGATTGAGTGTCAATTTGCTTATATTTAAAGGTCGATTCAGAGGAGGAGAAAATACCCGAGGAGAGATTCGTTGAGGAGCTGGCGAAGAATTTACCGCAAGGCACTGACAAAACGCCAGAAATATTAGATTCGGCTCTCAAGGATTTACCCGATCGGTATGTGCAAACATTGACACATAAGTATGTACACATATGAATGTACATACTTTTGAAGAGCAGTAAGATTCCAAAAATATTCCAAGACAGATGTGTGTTGCGCAAATAACATCCAATTACACTATGCAACAATATTTGTATTCCTATAGCTAATCGCAATTTTATATTTAAAATTATTTGAAATATTCCAAGAGTAATAATATTATTAGTCTAATGTAAAGACAATTATAATTTTCAACTAGTTTTTTTTTTTTAAATATCACAGAAATTTCTTTTATTGCTTTGTTAAATGACCATCATAACTTGTTTGTCGTATAGTGTAATTTATAATAATATTTATTTTGTGTGCATTTTGTTTACTTGTGATTTCAGATGGAAGAACTGGGTCATTCGCGGCATTTTCACATGGATTATGATTTGTGGATTTGCATTAATAATCTATGGCGGTCCATTGGCCTTGATGATTACGGTATGATCGCAAATATGCGAAGGCAGTGACATAGTATTAACCACTTACCTTACAATTTTATAGACGCTGCTTGTTCAGGTGAAGTGCTTCCAGGAGATTATCTCAATTGGCTATCAAGTGTATCGCATACATGGCCTGCCCTGGTTTCGCAGTCTTTCTTGGTATTTCTTGCTAACGTCCAACTATTTCTTTTATGGCGAAAATCTAGTTGACTACTTTGGCGTCGTCATTAATCGTGTGGTAAGTGTTTACACAGTCCTTATGTCATCAAGTGTAAAACTAATCGTGATCTATTTTCCATTGTTGTGCAGGAATATCTGAAGTTTTTGGTGACCTATCATCGCTTTCTATCGTTTGCATTGTATATCGTTGGCTTTGTTTGGTTCGTGCTCTCGCTGGTGAAGAAATATTATATCAAGCAGTTTAGCCTATTTGCCTGGACGCACGTCTCGTTGTTAATTGTCGTCACTCAAAGCTATCTAATTATACAGAATATATTCGAGGGCCTTATTTGGTTCATAGTGCCTGTTTCGATGATTGTGTGCAATGATGTCATGGCGTATGTGTTTGGTTTCTTCTTTGGACGCACACCCCTCATCAAGTTGAGCCCCAAGAAGACCTGGGAGGGCTTTATCGGTGGTGGTTTTGCAACTGTTCTCTTTGGCATACTATTCTCATATTTTCTGTGCAATTACCAATACTTTATCTGCCCCATACAATACTCGGAGGAACTGGGTCGTATGACGATGTCCTGTGTGCCAAGTTATCTGTTTACGCCACAGGAATACAGCCTGAAATTGGTAAGCACACACACACATACATATACACCACAATAGGGCTTCCCTAATGACTATCGATGTCAATATTAATTATTTGTAATTTTAGTTTGGCATTGGCAAATCTATAAACGTTTATCCATTCGTCTGGCACTCGATTTCGCTAAGCCTGTTCAGCTCCATAATCGGACCTTTCGGTGGATTCTTTGCTTCGGGCTTTAAGCGCGCATTCAAAATTAAGGTAAGTTATTCTTATGCCAACTGCATTTGCTGTTTTTAAAATAATTTACCTTGTCTGCTTAGGACTTTGGTGACATGATTCCTGGACATGGCGGCATTATGGATCGCTTCGACTGTCAGTTCTTGATGGCCACCTTTGTCAACGTTTATATCTCGAGCTTCATTAGAACTCCGTCGCCGTCAAAACTCTTAACGCAGGTAAGTTAACCTCTTGAGCCGTCATATATTTATATATATAAACTTTTTATATGACATGATTTGTTTACTCTGCAGATTTATAACTTAAAACCAGATCAACAATACCAAATCTATCAGTCGTTAAAGGATTCATTTGCCGATACGCTTAACTAAAATATTAGACAACAACAACTGTTTGCTTTAGTCCTACGTCTTTATATATATACAAACATATATATTCATTATAAAAAGAAATTGAGATATACATACATATATATTTATATCTATAAAAGAACATAAGGCAAGCACTACTCGGATGCTTTAAAGTCCCTTAAAATGATTCATATGAATCGAACACTATATGAATAATTTTTAATTTTTGAGCATAATTTTTTTTAAGTTTTTAGATAATAGTTTAGAATTTTGTTGTTATTACAATTTTAAGTTATTTCAGTTACGACTATTATTATTATTAGTTTTACGATGATGGCATTATATAGTGCAATTGCAAGCCGTTATCCGGTGATTTGTTGTTAAGCGATTCCATTAATTTTACGAAACATATGATTGCATTATGAGATTGACCTTTAACTTAATCGAATTAAACTCCTGAAAATTGCAAGTTAAACAGCAAGCGAAATGCAAGGCTGCATGAACTAGTTAAACCATCCTATGAATTTAATGTTTTGATGTCTCTGTGTGTGAATTTACAAAAGAACAAAAATAACATATATAAATATCTAGTAAATACATTCATACTTATATGTGTACTAATTTACCTACTATTTAATTGAAAGAGCTCCACGCCTCTAAGCCGAGATTAGTCATGCCAGAGAGGCCCGCCTAGTTTAGATTGTGAATTGCTCTCTAATGAATATCTTAAATTGACGCATTTTAGTTTTTAACTAAATAATATACGTACATACGATCAAGTATATAAAGACTTAAATTTCTTTGTTTTTAATTATTCTAGTGCAATGTGAGTAATTGTAAAATGTGTTTTTAATTTAATTTCTTCGAATTGAATCTTTATTATTTGAGCTTTATATACTTAACCTATTGTTGTGTGCAAACATATATATGTACATTTAGTTCCTTTCGGAAATGAAATATCAAATTAATGAAAAAAATTCGGTTAATGCAATTTAGAGTCGATTTAAACTGTTTTAGACATAAGCCGAGTCTTTATTGATGTTATAAAACAAAATTAAAATGAAAATGAAAAATATGAAATGTGTTATTGAATGCTCCAACGTATAACCAAATTTGTTTTCTGGTCCAGCAGCTTATCTAAACAGTGTATTCAGTATAAAAGTAGGTAACGGCTTGGGTATATACAATGCTGTATAAATACCATGGCACTTTAGGTGTACATATGAGTTATATATATATATATATATATATACATGTTAGCATTTACATTTGAAATGCGAATAAGCTTAATCTGAGACTTCTATTGGTTTCACTAGCATCTTTCGGATCAAAGAATCATTTAAATTGAGAACATCGCTGCGCTGTAGATCAAAATAAACATTGCGATTGCGGGCATCGTCCAGCAAATGACGCCATATTTGTACAGACTGTTGAAAAGTTAAAAATTGTTAGCGACAGCACAAAGTTCATTATGTATACATTTTACCTGTAAGTCATCGAAGTTGCCACAAATGACAAGACAACGTTGTGGTCTTGTAATGGCTACATTAAGTCTCTGATAGTTGGTCAAAAAGCCGACGCCGCGTGTGCGTGCATTTGACATGATGATGACATCCCGCTCCTGACCCTGATACGCATCGACAGTATGCGGCATAATTTTCATGTGGCTGGGTATAAACCGCTTGAGTGTGTTGCAGTGATTACTATAAGGCGTAATCAGTCCATATCTAAAGCGCTCGGCGGGCATGTGCTTGTCCATCTCTACAAGAAGCTTGGCCACAAAACGTGCCTCTTCATCGTTGCTGATGCTGCGATTATTTGCATCATTGGTGTCCTGCGTATAACTTAAATTGATGACACAGTATGGAATGAATGGTGCTATTAAGTGCTCCGTACAGCTGGCATTGATCAGCTGATTTCCGTAGAAATAACTATTTGGCCACCTACAAATATCTGGATGCATGCGATACTGCATGGATAATTTAAAGATCTTGGTGTGCACAAAACGATTGCCACACGGCTTATCCAGCTGCTTGGCGAAATTGCGCTGTATGCGATCAAACATTGACTTTCCCAGACCAAAGTCAATAGCTCTTTGGGACAGCACCGTAGCGGGCAGCTGATTTGTATCGCCCACCAGTACAAGACTGCGCACACCAAAGCGTAATGGCAACAGAGTCCAGGGCTCTGTGCACTGTGTTGCCTCATCTATGATGCATGCGTCAAAGTAGTCTATAAAAGAGGCCAACTTGACACAGCTGGAGAGCGTGGTGCACACGATATTAGCGCGATGCACGTACATCATGGAGTATTCGTGCTCTTCGCGTTGCGTCAGCGGTGGATTTAGTTGCTCGGCTATAAGGTGCAACTGTCGTTCTTTAGCGTTTAACATTTGCTGCGTGTAATGGCCAGGAAATTTCTTAAGTTCTGTAATTTCGGACAACAGCAGATTTTGGTTGTTGGTGAGATTCATAATATTTTCGGTAGTCAGGCGTTTACGCTTTTCATCGCGCTTCTTGCATAGATAATGCGTTAGCGTCATATCACGAACTTTCACATCCATTTTGTCGAATTTGCCAAAGCGCAGCACCTCAAACTGAGAACTACTCATGGCATTACGTACATGTTTTAAATACAGCGTTATATTATCTACCGCCGCATTGCTAGGTGCGCATATGAGAATCTTGCGATCAAGTATTTGGCTGCTGCTACCATACATGCACTGCAAAGTTAAATTCGAGATGACTGATGATTTCCCAGTGCCGGGCGGACCCTGTATTAGCGTGATACTGGGCGTCGAGTCATCTACCAGACGCAGCCAAGTGCGCTTGCAAATATCAGTCTGGTGTTCATTCAATTTCTTATAGCCTTTGTATTTTGCTGGCGGTACTAATTTGTTGTCAAATGATAATACTTTTTCGCTCGGCTGCAAAATGCGTTGGGCAAGTGGCGAGCGGCTCATCAAATAGATGGCATTGAAGGCACCCATTTCAACACGTATACTGTCCACCACGGGTCGCACAGTTAACGTTTTGATGCTGTTCAACATCTCAAGTGTGATGTCCTTTTGTTGTAAAATTTCAAAGCATAGCTCATAATTGTCAGCTGTTGGAAGATAATAATTATCTATACGAGTCTGTCAAATATAAAAGTAACCCATGCTTACCAGATATCCGTGTTGGAAAGCGTGGCATAGATGCAAACGATTTCTTTAAAGTTTTGCCACTATATATGGTGAATAGGGCAAATTTCATCTCAAGTTTCCGATTGTCTATAAAATTGATTAAAGTGCTGAGAAAATGTATTGATACTATAAATAACCTTGCTTACATGTAGTGTTCAGCACAAAGCGAGGTTGATTTCTGTGGTTATCTTTTGCAGCACTCTTCAAATGGACCTCAAATGTATTTATGGATAGTTCATAGTCACGTTCAATGGAAGCGAGAAGCTCAATTTTCATCAGAGGTATGATGATTCTAGATAGATTTGTATCAATGTAAACAATTGAACCTTCACTAAATATTATTAATTATCTTACTCTCTATATTGTTTAATGCTGTTAAACTCTTCCGGAATGGGTACAAGGACTTCAGATGCGGCAACCGCATCGGCAGAGCGCAGTTTTAGCCACTGGTTGGCCCAGCTAAGAATGTTGCCCATAATCAAATCGCTAAAGTTTTCCAATTTACCCTGGGCCTGTGCCCATTCGCGACGCTCTTTATAGGTGCTCAGCGACAGCTTTTGAGTGTCCTTCTTAAAGCCTACTTTCATTGTGCCAATCCGTTCGATATATTTGATTTGAACATTATCGTTAAAGCGAACATGTCGACTTTTTTTGGTACGCTTATCGAGTTCTTCTGCAAATTTTAAATCGCGGTCCATCTGTGCAAATGTTACACGATTGCAGGTTCTTTGATTGCGTGCAACTTGTGCCTCCTTGCGCTCTGGCAGTCGAGTGTAACGAGTCGGAGGACTCTTCACCAAATCGGCGGCGATAAGCTGCTGCGAGAAAGAGTCTATGGTGACTCGACGCATGGGCGGCTGTGCCGGGGTATTATTCAGCTTGGGCTTTTTTGGAATTGGTTGTATCAATTCCTTTGTAAGAAACTCTCCACGATTACAATTACCCAATGTAGGAACGCAAGTCTGCTTACGTTTGAGCGCAGCGGTACAATTGGGCTCGGCGACTGGTTTTGGTTTTTCGGCAAGCTTTTTTAACTCTTCGCGGCGTTTCTCTTTGATTTTTTCGCTCTCGAGTTTCTTATCCTTTGCCTTTTGGTGCCATTTTTTTTTCATCTGTTCCTGATAATCGGCTGAGCGTTGTCGCTCTAGTATATCACTTTTGCGCTTGTTTTCGCTGCTTACAGCTGAAACGCCGCGAAGCTTTCCACGCCCGACCGGTATATGTGGGGCTGAAATTATCTTTGGTCCAAGAATATTCTCATTGGCACTTAAAGTTTCTAATGATGATTTAGAAACTGAAGGCTCAGGCATTTCTGGTGATGGGATGGGGCGGTCCATATAAACAGACATGGATCTATTGAGCATACGTCTGTTGAGTGGTTTCTTTATGGCTGGCTCGGGCTCTGGTACTGGCACTACTTTAGCTGGCTTCTCTGGCAATTGTTTCTTTTTGGCCATTGTTGTGGAGGTGTTCGAGGTCGAGGCAGTTTCCATATAGCAAGAAGTTGAAGGCTCGGACTTTTCTGGTGATAGCTGGGGGCGTTCCATATAAACAGACATGAATCTATTGAGCGTACGTCTCGTCAGTGGTTTCTTTATGGTTGGCTCGGGCTCTGGTATTGGCACCACTTTAGCTGGCTTCTCTGGAAGTTGTTTCTTTTTGGCCATTGTGGTGGAGGTGTTCGAGGTCGAGGCAGTTTCCATATAGCAAGAAGTTGAAGGCTCGGACTTTTCTGGTGATGGGGTGGGGCGGTCCATATAAACAGACATGGATCTATTGAGCGTACGTCTCGTCAGTGGTTTCTTTATGGTTGGCTCGGGCTCTGGTACTGGCACTACTTTAGCTGGTTTATCTGGCAATTGTTTATTTTTGGCCATTGTTGTGGAGGTGTTCGAGGTCGAGGCAGTTTCCATATAGCAAGAAGTTGAAGGCTCGGGCTTTTCTGGTGATAGCTGGGGGCGTTCCATATAAACAGACATGGATCTATTGAGCGTACGTCTCGTCAGTGGTTTCTTTATGGTTGGCTCGGGCTCTGGTATTGGCACCACTTTAGCTGGCTTCTCTGGAAGTTGTTTCTTTTTGGCCATTGTGGTGGAGGTGTTCGAGGTCGAGGCAGTTTCCATATAGCAAGAAGTTGAAGGCTCGGACTTTTCTGGTGATGGGGTGGGGCGGTCCATATAAACAGACATGGATCTATTGAGCGTACGTCTCGTCAGTGGTTTCTTTATGGTTGGCTCGGGCTCTGGTACTGGCACTACTTTAGCTGGCTTCTCTGGCAATTGTTTCCTTTTGGCCATTGTTGCGGAGGTGTTCGAGGTCGAGGCAGTTTCCATATAGCAAGAAGTTGAAGGCTCGGACTTTTCTGGTGATAGCCTGGGACGGTCCATATAAACAGACATGGATCTATTGAGCGTACGGCTCTTCATGGTTGGTTCGGGCTCTGGTACTGGCACCACTTTAGCTGGCTTCTCTGGAAGTTGTTTCTCTTTGGCCATTGTTGTGGACGTGTTCGAGGTCGAGGCAGAGTCCATATAGCAAGACTTGGATCTGTTTTGCAAGCGCGAACTAGTAGGTGAACTAAGTTTGTTCACCGATGTATTTTCAGCAGCAAGCTTGTTTGGTGTCTGGAGGTATTCTGTGCAATCTTTTGGTTGCCTAGTTGGCGAAGACAGGGGACTTTCTATATAACAAAATTTATCTCTATTTTGCAAGCGAGGACTACGTTTCTTTGGTTTTGATTCTGCTGGCAATTCCTTGGACTTGTTGTTATCTTCAGTTGATATTTCTGGTGATGTTAACGGAGTCTCCATATAACAAGATTTTGATCTATTCTGAAGGCGCAAACTGCGTTTCGTAGGGGATGTTTTATTCTTAATTTCACTTGGTTTTATAGTCGGGGTGTTTATCCGTTCCGAAGTAGTCTTTTTACGTTCGCGCGGTAAAGACTTTTTCCTGGGTGTTTTTACTTTTTTTTCGACACATGGTAATGTTGATGGTTCCAAAACGACATCAAGCTCCAGTTGATTGTTAGCATATAATTTTGAGGGGTCATCCACAGATTTACTTTTCTCGCGCATTGTGGAATTTATATCTGTCTCATTTGCTATCAAGTCAGGACAATCATTTTGTGGATCTTGCGACATATTAATAGATTTAAGACGCACATGGCATCTACGCTGCATGGACTTCTGCGGTGACGCCTTCTTAGCTGTATGTACAAAAATTAAATTATAACGTTTTGAATGCTCGAAACGGTTATACTACTTACCTTCAGATTCATCTTCGCTAGAGCTGCTTTCAATGCGCATTGATTTGGATCTATGATGCATAAAAATAGGCAACTCTGATAGTTGACTATTATTGTCAGTATCTAAATTGGCTTCATTGAGCAATTGCTGAGGCTCTCCAAGGCCAACATACTCATCATCGACATCTAACGGATAAACTTGCGACAGCAGCTTTGATGACCAACCGGCTACTTTGCTGTACAGCTCATCATCGTCATCCGTAATGAGTATTACTTCATCCTCATCAATTTGTGTGGCTATTTCTGCTTTAACCCATGATGTTTGTTGGAGAAAATCTTTGTCGTCCTGGTTCTCAAGATCCTCTCCGCTTTGGTCGCTGACTTCAGCCATTTCATCTTTCATCTCGCGCAGTACGGCTTGTGATAAGGCGAAGTTCTCATCGTAATCATCATTGTCGTCATTCAAAATAGCTTCATCGGTTTTTGGAGAACCAATTGATGGTGGCGATAAAGGATTTGGTTCAGAAGGCATATGCGTGGTGTTATTCGTCTTGCTAGCTTCCTCAGGTAGTTCAATTATATCGCCGTCACGTATTTTTTCTCCAGTTGTGGAAATGTTCTTATTATTAAGCTGTTTGTACACATACGGATTAACTTGAAAAACCGTTTCAAGAAACTCTTTGTCCGGCTCGCCAAAGATGTTCTCAATTTCTTTGGTTGCCTGCGATAGATGTTCTTGTTTAACTTCCGGGATCTTTGGCAAATGAATTCCACGTTCAGTATCATTTGCATTAGTTGGACTGTTATAAACTGTTTTTGGAACATGGTGGTTGTCCTCTGTTCTTTTCTGTTTAGCATCATTATTGTTGTTGTCCTCGGCTCCTTCCTGTTTAACATCATTGATGTCACATGCATTGGCCAGAGCGGGTTTCTGCGGTGATCTATCCTCATTCTCGTCATCGGATATAAGGATAATGTCCTCTTCATCAGAGCCCATAAATTTAAGTTGGAATATGGCATAGGTTGGGCTCACCCTTTGGTTAGGTGCAACATCAACTCCAAGACTGATTACATCGTCAGGTTTGAGTATTTTATTATTGTTGTCTTTAAGCCTGCATTTATTTACATACACGCCATTTGGCGAGTTCTGTTGATGGGCACAAGAATCCCAATCATCACATAAGTTAATTTATGTCAAAATGTATCAATACATACCAACTGTTTCAGGCTAACTGTATTTTCTTGGTTCACAAAGAACTTGGCGTGGTGACGGGACAGAAACTCGAAACCACTTAACGACAACTTGCATTCTGAGTGTCTGCCCACTAAGTTTTCGCCATATTGCAAACTAAGTCTTCTCCCGGAGCTTACATGCTGCAGGTACCAGTAACCATCACGTGTGTCCATTGCACAAATGCATTAAGTTACATGGGTCCCAAAGTTGAGGAACAAGACAGGACTTCAATTGCGAAATAAAATTGATGCGCTCAACATGGTTAAAATTTGTAATGCAAGTGTGACCAAGAACTTTAACAACTACAATATTTGGTCCTATCTTTTTTTAGAGGTACCGGTGAAAGTGTTCCATTTCATAAATGTTCCAATGCACAACTGCAAATTTTGCCGAATAAAAAAACAATGCAACAAAATAAAAACAAGCAAGTGGAGAAATGCTACATACGAATGCATTTGCCAAGGTGGCAGCACTGTCAAAAAACAGCTGATTTGTATTTTTGGCGCGTTGCATTTGATAAATGTATTGAGATAATGTCGGGAAAACAAAGAAATAAGGATTTAACACCGGAACACAATGGAAATGCTAAACGCATCTGTATTGAGCGGACTAGTGCCAGCACTATACAAATGAGTGAGAGCATATTTTGGCCGGACAACGATGCCAGTTTCTTTTCCCATGCCAAACTGGAGGAATTATTTAGTGGACAGGATGCTGTTGTCTCCGCCCCGTTTAGTAGTCAAATCAGCAACAAATTTCAACAGAGCGAATCTGATGATAGTCTGTTTGGTGAGATATCTCTTCCCAGCACTGCTGAAGCGCCACCCAAAGTTGATATTGCACAGATCAGCAAAAATGTGCAGAGTTTTAAGGAGATTGATCTGCAGGATCTAAGCGTGGCCGAAATGGAGGATATTTTTCATGGTGCCGATGATTACAGCGATCCAGTTGCACAAAATACACAACTCTTCATGGATGCAATGGTCTTCAAGATGCCCAAGTCGCCAGAGAGAACACAAATGCTGGCCACACAAACAAAGGAAGTATCCATGTCTATGTCTAATTCAATGTCATTCATATCCAAGTCCATACTGGATGGAATTGTGCAAGGCTCCCAATATGAGACTTACGAGGCGCTTAACAATCGATCAATGCTTCAGGCACAGCAAGAGCTGGCGGCGCTCGATCAACTGGACTGGCAGACGCAGGCGTTTGCCGAATTCGAAAACGTAAAGGAGCCACAAATTGACGATTTTCCCAGCAAAGGTAGTTTCTATGGCCTGCCCGATAGAGTGAAAAATTTAATATTCGAACACAAGGGCATCAAAAGTTTATATGGTGAGTTTTGAGAAGCAGACTTCAGCTTATACTAATTTAACATTTCATTCAAGAGTGGCAGGACGAGTGTCTCAATCTGCCCGCCATACGACAGCGTAAGAATCTAATCTATGCACTGCCCACCAGCGGTGGCAAAACATTAGTGGCCGAAATCTTAATGCTGCGAGAATTGCTCTGCCGCGAACGCAATGTGCTCTTTATATTGCCATATGTGTCTATTGTTCAGGAGAAGGTCAGTGCCATGTCTCCCTTTGCCATTGCAATGGACTTTATTGTGGATGAGTATACGGCGGGCAAGGGCAAATGTCCGCCACAGCCGCAACGAAAGCGACGCAGCCTGTTTATCGCTTCAATTGAGAAGGGCGCCGTGCTTATGGACAGTCTAATTGATGCAGAAAGACCACATGAGATAGGCCTGGTTGTTGTAGATGAACTTCATTTGATTGGCGAACGCGGACGTGGCGCCACACTTGAGGCGTTCCTGACCAAGGTCATGTTTCTTAATGGTACTCATTTTGTATATTTAATACACATACAAAAGTATTAACATAATTAACCTGCCTTACAGCCAACATTCAAATTGTGGGCATGAGCGCCACCATTGGCAATCTTAATGAAATCTCGTCCTTCCTTAATGCGGATGTCTATACGCGCGGTTTTCGCCCAGTGGAGCTCAAAGAGTACATCAAATGTGGCAACGATATGCTGGAAATTAATGCAGCCGGTCAAACGCTCGAGGAAATTTTTGTGCCACATCGCACCGTCAGCTATAATGTGAGTCTGCTGTGACAAAAAACACAGCTGGGACTAATTGCGTTTGCTTTATTACAGTACAGCGCCGCCGTGGAACGTGCCGATCCTGATCATTTGGCTGGTTTAATTAGCGAATGCGCACCTGAGCATTGCTGTCTAGTTTTCTGTCCAACGCGCAAGAACTGTGAGAATGTGGCGCTGCTCCTCAGCCGCATTGTACCCAAGCAAAAGTTCTTTGATCATCGTAAGAGCGAAAAAGCCGATCTGATGAAAGCGCTAGACCAAATGTGTGGCATACTGAGTCCCGTTCTGGCTAAAACCTTACCCTACGGCATTGCCTATCACCATTCCGGCCTGACCACGGACGAGCGCAAGTACATCGAGACCGCTTATCGCTTTGGCGTCATAACAGTCATATGTTGCACTTCCACACTGGCCGCTGGCGTCAATTTGCCCGCCAAGCGTGTGATTATACGGGCACCCTATGTGGGTCAGGAGTTTATGACCTTGTGTAAGTACAAACAAATGGTTGGGCGTGCTGGCCGCGCTGGCTTGGGTGAGGCAGGCGAGAGTATACTTATTACGCAGAGTAAGGACAACCTGCAAGTGGGTCAGATGCTATTCTCGCCCATGGACAAAGCGCTGAGCTCGATGGATCAGTTGGAAGCAGTTGGCTTGCAGGTAAATTGAACAACTTCAATTATTTTATCAAACATCTGAACCTAACTTCCTTTTAGTCTCTAATACTTAGTGTTATTGGCTTAAACCTAGCCGATTGTCGACGCGATCTGAATCGTCTGGTCAACAGCACTCTGTTAGCTGTGCAAGCGGGTGCCTTGGAAGTCGCTGTTGATGACCTCGTGCTTCGCATTCTGCGTGACATGTTTAAGAACAAGGTTCTGCAGCTAAGCGAAAGTGCGCCAAAGGGCAAACCGAATAGCTCGGATATCATGACCACACAAGACATCAACTCTAGCAGCCGTACAGCTGCCGACCGCCGTCTATTAATAAGTCAATCCACGCGCTTTCAACTGACTAGCATTGGACGTGCCGCCTTTAAAGCGGGCATTGATTACAAACGAGCCTTTGCCATACACAAAGAGCTGCAGCAGGCCCAACAGCAGCTTATCCTTACCAGCTATGTGCATTTGCTCTATTTGCTTGTCTGCTTTAATTCCAACGAACGAGGCGATGAGCTCTTTCCAGCTGATGCCAGCATACTATTTCGTGAATACACATTGCTGCCCATGCACACACAGTCACTGTTCAAGCAGTTGGGTTTTACAGAGGCGCATGCCGCTCGCCTGGCCAAGACACAGTCCGTGGTAGGTCCGCTTGCATTGCAGCTGAATCGTTTGTACAAAGTGCTCATATTAGCTGATGTATTGGCGCTGCTGCCGCTACCAAACGTCGCCAGCAAGTACAATGTTGAGCGGGGCACATTGCAACACCTTATCAGTCAGTGCACGGCTGCAGCCAGCGCCATTGTGCGCCTGTGCGAACAAATGAATGAGTTCTGGTGCTACAAGCCTCTGTTCGAACGCATCAATCATAAAATGGATCGCTGCGGCACCTTAGAGCTAGAACCGCTGCTGGAGCTGCCCGCCGTTAAGATCGTGAGTAGTGGAACTTTCCAAATTAACTCAATGCTTATCATTTATTTTTACCTTTTTAGAATCGCGCCAAGCAGCTTTTTGCTGCTGGCTTCAGAACCATTGAGGATGTGGCCAAAACGCGTCCCATGGCTTTGGTCAAAGCTGTTGAATTTATGCCACTCAAAGTAGCTACTGAAATGATATCGGCAGCCAAGGTTGGACTCTACATATTTATTCCTTTCCACACATATATTAAAATACTTGCTTTTTTAGATAATTTTAATGAAAAAATTGGATCATTTAGAGGAGGAAACAGAGGTACTAAAAAGCTGTCTGGGCACCACTGCAACGCAATCGGGCTAAATGTAAGTTTAAGTAAAAACAGTTTTTCAGTTTTTTTTAGTTTTTTTGTATTATATTTATAATTTTGTTTAAGCACTCGACTTGAGTCTAGAATACAGCTTAAATATTACGCGCACACAAAATGTTTGCATACTATATGTATTTAAATTAAATTGTTTGTGTTTTTGATTTTCATTTTAAAATTTTAATTTGTTATTGTTAACCGCATTGATGTAGTATTTAGCTAAGTGCAGCGGCTGTTGATTGATTGATTGATTGATTTTTTTAGTTCTTTTTGATTGTTGGTTGTTTGTGTACTACATAAAAATTAGCAGACAAAACTTGAAAAGTTCGTTTGTCTCGGCTACTATCACGACAATTGAGTATTATACAACGTATATATATATTTATGTATATATATTATTAATTTTTTGTTTTGTTATTTTCCTGTTTTATATTTAAGTTCAGCACAAAATGAATTTTTATAAATTTTGCCAGCTTGAACTTGAACTAAAAAACAATTATAATTAGCTTGTGGCTATAGAACTAAAATATGTTTATAAAAAAGGTATAGTTTTGAAAGCAGTTGCCTGGGCACCTGTAAGGTCCATCTATGGTTTTGATTTTGTTTTTGAAAAGTTTTTTTTATATATATACAGCTGAAGAAACTGCAAGAAAGAAAGTTGAATGAGAAGAAGAGATTTAACATGGGATATTGCAATGGTTTACCCTTTGTTTTAGACAGACTTGTAAGCGCGACTAATATGCAAGGTCATCATAGAAATGCTGGGCAAGTCGTGAGCCCATTTGCTGATTACTGCTTCTGCTGCTGGTGCTCACTCCACCTCCGCCTCCGCCTCCGGCAGTGTATTCGTGTCGATGTGAACGCGCGTTCTGCGCCGGGACAATCGCTCGCCGGCGTAGATCTGTCGATGAGAAATAGGAATCACTATGATAGTTCACTGGCGATTGCTGTGACTGTGACTGTGACTGAGTTTGCGTTTGCGAAGCGGATGCAATGGCTGATGATGAAGGCGAATGATTCTGATAATGTTGATAGCTGTTGCCATTATGCCCAGCAAATGGATTGGCTGGTGGAGCCACATACGCACTGGCATAGGGACGACTCTGATAATTAGAATGCTGTTGATGATGGAGTTGCTGCTGCTGCTGCTGCTGCTGCAGATGTGGATGATGCAGTGGCGTAAGCGGTTTAAGCGTGGGATCGAGCGCATCGTTCAGCGTCACATCGTAGTCGTTCTCATAGAGTTCGTCCAGATTGAGCTTCACTGGCTGCGGTGGCTCAGTTGGCCGCCTTGGCGTTACCGGCAGCGGGCTGCGCGGCGGCAATGTGGTGCGCACTGGATTTGGTGATGGTGCCGGCAGCTCAATGCCATCGTCGCCATCATCATTATCGTCGTCGTTAATTTCATCACTATTGCTGCCTCGCAGCAGCGGCGCTCCATGCTCCAGCAGGCGCACGCCCGATATGGTCGAACCCATGTCGATGGGCGTGCTGTCTGTGGTGCGTGTTGCCTCGCTGCTTAGCTGCGGCCTCACTGCCACGCCCACTGGCTGTAGGCCGCGCGGCAAATAGGGGCTGCCGCCACGCGATGGCAAAAATGGACGTTTAACCACACGTACCGATGCGGTTCGCTGTGGCTTAACCGGAGCGGCTGGTGCCAGTGGTTCATCTACATCTAGTTGCTCCTCTTCCAGCGCTGCTGGCTCTTCTGCCACG
Source organism: Scaptomyza reducta (assembly GCA_035044485.1). NCBI lineage: Eukaryota > Metazoa > Arthropoda > Insecta > Diptera > Drosophilidae > Scaptomyza > Scaptomyza reducta. Next base: position 1,920,723 of record JAWNNV010000191.1, on the reverse strand, counting down.
ACAGGCGCCTGGGTTGTTGTTGTCTTCGAGGCGGCCGAAGCAGCACGTTGGCGGTTGGCCAGCGCCAGTTTCTGATTACGTCTGGCTGGACTGACGCCCAACAATGAATTGGTTTTTGTGCGCGCCGGCTGCACACGTGGCTGTTCCACTGGCTCTTCACTGACAGGCTGCTCGGCAATCTGCTCCTCCAACTCTTCTTCCTCATCCGCTTCCTGTACTATGGGTTGTCTGGGACGCGCCGCGGGCTTCCGTCCGGCGGTTGCTGGTGCTGCCACTGGAGCTGCTTTGTTGCGCAAACGTTGCGTTTTCGCAGGCACTTTGGGCTCCTCCTCGTAGTCCACCTCGTCCAGAAAGTCTACATCGGCTGCGGGCGCCGGCGTACGAGCTCTGCTGGCCAGTGGACGCTTTCGACGTGGTGTCTCCTCGTAATAATCCTGATCTTCGAGCAGGGCCTTCTTATCTGTCACTGGCTTGCGCAGTGTGGAGCGTGTTGGCTTTTGTTCCTTGGGTGCTGCAGTGCGTCGACGTGCGGCATTGCGTGGTGGCTGTGTTGGCTGCTCATAGTCATCCTCGTGTTGGTCGCGATCTTGATAGTAATCCTCATCCTCCAGGTCAGCGGCGGGGTTCTTCTGCACGGGGTACGAGAACTTCTTCTTCTCGTTGATGGGCACGGGACGTGCGATGCGAGGTGGTGCACGTGGTCGAGCATAGACAGAAGCCGCTGCCGCCTTGGGTGTTACAAACTCTGCTAGAGGCTTTGGTGTTGTCTTCACCTTTTGTGGTGTTTGCTCCTCGGCTGCTTCTTCCTGATCCAGACCGTAGGGCTTTTCATACTCATCAAGTTCGTCTAGGACGGTAGCGGTGGAGGGTGTGGTGCGCTTCTCATTGCTGCGACGCCTTCCCGCCGCACGTCGTGGCTCGTCAACGACTCCGCCACGTTCCTCATTGAAGCTGCGTCGCTCCTCCACGCGTCCCGGCTTGCGTTGTGCTCCCTTGCCACGTCCGCCCACAGCTGCCGATGTGGGTTTGCCGCGTCGTGCTCCTGGTCGACCTCGTCTATCATCGTAATCCTCGTCGAGCAACTCATCCTCATCCCTGTAACGATTGCGTCTTGGCGCTGGCTTCTCCTTATCATCGTACTCATCATCGTAGTCCAGTTGTGGCTTGCGGGGACGTGGACGTGGCTTGCGACGTGGCAGACGCTCCTCATAGTACTCATCTTCGTGATCATCATCGTAGTAGTAATCATCTACGGGCCTGCGATTGTAGGGTCGATGATAGGGACGCTGTTGACGACGCCGGGGCGGTGCTGGTGGTGCGGGTGGTGCTGGCGTCGTGGTGGTGCTTGTCGACGAAGTCGTCGTTGCCATATACAGAGCATCGTTCCTGTCAAAGAAGACGTTCTCTTAGTTGAGTTGAATCTATAGTTAAAACTTTAAAGGTACTCACTTGTTCCAATACTTTTGGGAACCCGCACAATCCACATCGGATGCAAAGTGACAGATGAACGTCTTTTGATCGAAGGCTGTGAAATTGGCGCACAGAAAATCGTGTCTTATGCCATAAACGCAATGATGATATATCTGCAAGTGTTAAAACGCCTATTAGTACAATACTTTCTGAAAATATACCCTAAAAGGTGTGAAGAGCGTCGGTTTAACGTCTCTTTGGCAGGCACAAACAATATTTAAATTTGAGGTCAAGATCGACATGCAGACAAGTTTTTTTTAAATGTTTTTTGGTTTTGGCTTCGTTTTCGGGCACGTAAGCCAGACGGTGGCAAAATACAAAGAAAAAGAGAAATTACTGGATATGAATTACGTGGTAGCTGTTCAACTTGACCAATTGGTTGACGCCCCATACCCCTCCCATGGCCCGTTTCGCTGTTGAGCACAAGGTCAACAAACACACACCTAAGGGGCAACAACATATATAATTTGCCCCAGTTCAAGTGATCCTCCCTTTACTTACTAACTCGCTTTGACTTGTTAGGTTTGCTCGTGGTAAGACTTACCTGACATTTGTACTCAATGGATGCATAGAAACCATCGTGGAGACCCTCGCACTTGAAATGAATCTCATCCATGGGTGGTACCCGGGACAGGAAAGGATACGTTGAGAGATTGAAGCTGCGTTTTGCAAGAAGTTGACAGTGAATAAGTAAAATAAGTAAATACACATCTTTTATAATTTACCCGTGCAGCTCTCGCGGCAAATTTGGATCCCAGACATAATCAATTTGTGGTATGCCCGTCAATTTGGAGTTTTTCGTCAGCGTTGTATTGTCCGATGACTGAAAATGTCAAAAAGATGAAAATGAAAAATGAAATCATTAATCAAACTATTAATGTGAGACTTATGTAGAGCTAAAACCTTGACCAAAAAGCTATAAACCCGTTAATATTTAAATCAAAAATCCATTTTCTTAACACTAAATGCTCACTCACCTTGCTCTCCTCTGCCTCACCGGTGGATTGTGGCAGCTCTTCATCCTGTTTGTTGTCTGCGTCAGAATCTGGATTGGGTGCGTTTGTTGTTGTTGTGCTAGTTGTTGTTGTTGTTGTATAGGCGGGTGTTTTGGCAACGGAAACCTTTTTGAAGGGCAGCGCGGCATCCGCTGAGCCAAGCAGGCCCAGTAACAGCACTGTGAATAATTTATAAGCGGAGGCAATAAATATTATTGAAACATAAATGTAATGCAAAAACTGCATCAGGTTTTTTTGGTGGGTCTGTTTAATTGCATAATCGGAGCAGTCTAAAGCGCTTGACTTGCAATCGTAAGAGACATTATATCACACAACACAACGCAGCAGCAGCAACTGGTAGCAACAGTTATAGTTTTTTTTTTTTGGGATTTGTTGTTGCCGCATAATCCAGTTCGGGACAAGTGCAAAGCAATGGATTAAGTTATTGCAGTGCCGGAATAGGCAACCCTTTACTTTAAGCATTCAACTCACCTGTCGCTGTAATGAGCAGCCAGCGTTTGGCTCTTTTCATTATGACAGACACTTCAGTTTCTGTTTTGTATGTATATTTCCTCCTTTCAAAGAAAAATAAGCAAAGAAATCATATTATTATTATGTAAATTTGAAAACATAACGAGATGAGGAATACCAACAAAAATGCTGTAACAAACCCCCCGAGAATTTGTTAACAAACACACCCAAAGACGCAACACAAAAGATTTATGTGTTATTTTCTTGTGCCGCAAGTGAAAAAGTCACTGAACGCTAAAAAGAAATATGTCTTGCCGGTCCGGTCCGTTGAGTTCTTCATTTGCTTAATATTTGCGGCACGCACAGTGTGTTTCTTTTTTTTTCCAGCTACACCTAACTGCACCTCACACACCATATACACATCACACGCACACACACACATACACGCATTGATTGATTAACGTTACTTTTGCATTTGGCCATCATTCATTGAATTGATCAGCGACGGAAAAGAAACGCATTGCTTAGTGTAACTACTTTTGGTTGTAGAAAGTGTTCTACACATAGATTTTTTTTGGCTTTTCAGGGCTTCATATGTGGCTAAAGTATTGATAAGGAAAAAGTGAAAATGATTTTGCGAGGGGAAAACATTAAAGGTGTTTTTTAGGGTAACAGTGTCATCAAAGTAAGTAACCTTAAAAGGGTGTTCAAACAATCTTGCAATCTTTTTCTCAGCTATAAGATGCTTTTTATGAATGCCAAAGTTTCTTTGTTATGCTATTTATGGGTCTTCATCAAAGTCAAATCACTCGAAATAAAATTAGGCAATAACTTACAAATGACCATAAATATAATACACTATAAATGACTCGATAATGTTAAAAGCTGTAAACGTTTTGTCATGCTTTTATTAACAACAACTACAGGCTTTTGTACAGTTTCCGTTGAATTTCCGTTAAGTTAAGTATAATAATTGCATAATTAAGCGCTGCCTTCAATGTCACTTACGTAAAGCGCAGCGCGAAAGGGCAACAACAACAAAAGCAGGCTGTCTGCAATGCATAACTATATCAAATTGAAAAGCGAACAATAGATTACAATTACAATGCGGCAACACTTTCATTTTCCAATGCGTTTTAATTGGCTGTGCAAATAATATCAAACGCAAAATTCAAAAGCACAAAAGCAAAACTCAAATCAAATTGCGGCAGCTGCCATAAAAAGTAAACGCTTTAATTATTTATATTGGTATCATTTGAACATTGTATACTTAGGTATTGGCGTGGCTTTGTCCAAAATTCCAAACTGCCAAACACTTGCAGTTGATTTATTGCAAAACAAATGCAAAGAGATCGAGGGAGAGCGCGGGAGAGAAAAGTTTAGTTCGTTTTTCGCTCAGTTAAGTGAAGCGTTTAATTTGTTTCAGTTATACCACAATGAAAGACAAACTGCAATGAAAAAAAGATTCATTGGAGCATTGTAATTCGGCAGCTTGCCATTGTTTATTGATACAATGCAGATGGATCAGATAACCGTACTTTATTATGCATTGTTTATTGGTTTTCCTTGCATTCGATAATCAATTCATATTATAATGGGGCGTATGCGCAATTCGTATTGTTGAAATGTCAGATGGCACGCCGTCAATTGAACGTCACATCGATTTATTGTTGATTTTTCAATTTTTAGCCAAAGAGGAAGCTTCAATCGAATTGAATTTTCGGCTCCAAGCTCCAGCCGTTCATTAATTCAAGGCACAGTCTTTTATTTTGTTTGTTGTCTGCATTTTGTATGACGAAGGCGTTTCGTCTGTCTCTCTTGGGTGCTTTTTCTGATGTGGTGGAGTTCAAAGATTCGCCGTTTCACACCCCGATCCACAAACACAAAAGTGTGTCGCGCATTTTAAGTAGATGTTTTTCTTGATTTTTTATTTTTTTTAATGTTAGCTTGTGCGTTAATCTTGATGAATCTTTAATCAAGCTGTGTGTGTATGTGCAGGTACTGACATTTGGAGCTTGGCTTTAAATAAATACATGACAAAATATGATGATAGTTTTTAAACCTGCAGCGGCAACTGGTTCTATTGAAAAACTTAAAATGTCAAAGGGTTCTTCGTACGCTTCCGAAAGATTATTCAAACTTAACATATCATATTTATGTACATAACAGTTTTTTAGGTCAATTTCATTTCTAAAATTCTGTTAAATGTTAAATGTAAAATAAAACTTTATTAGCAGAAGAGTTTCAAATAAATTGAAAAAGTAACCCACCACTCATATTCTTACCAATATCTTCAAATGCTTAATCTTCTCAGCCATTAATCTTCTGCACACATTGTACCATATATGTAAAAAGTATCATTCATTTAAATATCTAAGGTCAAGCCTTAAGCGTTGGTATTTATGATATGTGCCCAATACTTAACAAGCCTAATTTATGTTTTAGCTTTCAATAAGTTGTCTACCTTATATTGGTGCACTTGGCATTGTCGTAAACAAAGCGAACAGATTAATAATTTGGTTGTTTAGCTAACAATATAATATAATATAATCATTAAATTTTTTACGGCCCACCATTATCCAAAATCGGAGATGAGCTCGCTGACTTAATGTCTCTAAATGTCTCTCATGACATGAATCGATGTCTCGAAGTTTCGATGTTGTTGGTGTTGTTGTTAAAGTGCCGCCTTAGCCAAGTTCAAATTCAAGGCTAAAACTTACAAACACACGAATACCGGTAAATTGTTGTTGTTGATATTGTTACTGTCTTTGTTTCTGTTAAACAATTATTGATGATGGCCAAACGAGTCACAGTCACTTTAAAAGTCACACTTGCAGTTCACAGTCACAGTCACAGTTTCCCCACAGGCTATAAAGTATAATGGTTAACGGAAGTATCAATTGTTCAAATTTGTATAGCGCATTAAGTTTGCGTTTAATGAGAATCGTTTTAATATCTGTTAATTTGCAAGTTTTAATAGTTTTTCTTTGGTTTTTATGAACGAAAATGCCTTGAAAATGTGCAAATTTGTACGACAAAACTCAAATTTGTTTGCATTTTCACATAATTTAGCCATAAAATCGCTGTATCGTGCGTGTGTGGGTTTTATATATATATATATATATATCCATTTTGATTTTGGCAAATGACGTTAGTTAAGACAATAAGCAGCAGCAGCAATCGGAGCTTAGAATCATAGATGAAGATAGAGCCAGCTTAAGGTCAGACAGACTGCAGAGACTTGGCACAAAGCACACTTAGAATAATGTTCGGAAAAACGTTTAATTTGAAAATTACATGCATTATTCATTACCAAAAAAATGGTCGCGTCTAGAGTAATCACTTGGTAACCAGTTCAAGATGAGCCCAACTCTCGATTTCATTTACATTTCTGTCTGAAAGACGTCAGCAACTGGTTAAGCCAGATAGTTTTTCCACGTATTTTTCTGTGTTTTTTTTGACTTGATTATATTTTAATTTATACTTGAAGTCGCATCCGAACCGGTTGCTGCCTCTCCCTGTCTGATCTTCAGTTAGATGCCGGTTCCAAGTCTTTGACTGCTGCTGCGTTGTCACTAAAAATTAGCATCTCTAGGGCAAAGTCGTTCAAAATTTGGACTTTTCTTTACACATTTTTGTTGATCTTTCAAGGTCGCCTTTGTATTGAATTTCTGTTGAATTTTGTGGTGCAGTGTTCGCTTCGTTTAGCATGTTATTATACAATATTATGTGGGCTTTCGGCTAATTGCCCTTTTTAGTGCTATTTGTCAGTCGCTGAGTTGCTTTTGCGCAGATTGCAGAGATTATGTTGCCAATTATTAAAGCTCATGAGTTGTCAATTGGTTAACGCTCAGCGTTTGTTTTTGTCTTTAGCGTGGGAGTAGATCGAATTACAAGTTTAATAAGCTTATGAACACACTTCTCAGTGCAGAGTTAATATTAATCTTTTGCGTGGCAACATTGTGTAATTTTGGACCTTGAAATGATCTCTAGAACTGACCTCAAAAGTTCGTAGCGTGACTTAAGTTTATTAGTGTACATAATTAACATATTGTATTACTTCTCATTTAAGAATTAATCGTTTTGAGTAATTAACTTTATTGGTTTTGTTGGCTTTCGTCATCAGCTTCAACTGGCTACTAAATCTTATTCAATGAGATTGAAATACTTAATTTTAACCTTAGCGTGTCAAAAACTTTTTTGTGAATTCTATTTCTGTGTTTGTTTGCTTTTCATGGTTTTCTAACAATACTTCTAGGGCAACTCAATATTCAAATATTTATGAAAAAGGCATTTTGACCGAAAAAAATATGAATTTTTGCTATATGTTGTAAAGAAAAGTAATTTTAATAATATTTTTAATTAAACTAAAATTTTTTTCTGCTTCTTTAAGCGATTTTCTTGTCAATTGTATCTTTAGATTTATCTGTTATACATTTCTTATTGCAAATAAATTGTTTAAATTGGTTTTTAAAAAGCTTTTTTACGCTCAGCTTGCATCTTCACAGCTTTGGATGCATTTTTTTTTTTTGATGCCTCGCTTGAGTGGCAAGTGAAAACGAAGTTTTCTTTTGGAAAAATCGTTTTCAGTTTCGATTTCTGTGTGTGTGTGTGCTGATAGTTGTTGTTGTTGTTTTTTTTATATCTACTGTTTTGTGTTAATCGGCAATTCCGGTTGCAATTTATTTGCAGCTGAATATGCAAAAAGAGAGCATCTCTGTGAGAAATCTAAGCATTAATTAGAGTACTTCAAAGGTGTTGCGGAGTAATTAACAAAACTTTAATGTTTGGGGCTTAAGGAAAACTCTTAAAATAAGCAGTAAACAGTTTTTGGTACCTCTACGAAGGTTGCTGATGAATGAAAGTAAAATTTCAAAATGCTTGTTGTAACTCTTCTTCTTGTTGTTGTTGTTGTTTTTTTTGGCTGACGATGAAAGTAAAATCAGCGCAGTTTTGTTTGGGCAAAAGATGCGCAAACAAAAAAAAAAACAGATACACAAAGCCACACAATTATGTATAAACAAATTATGGCAATTGTTTGTGCTTTTAGCAAGTAATGCCAAGCAGCAACAAAACAACTGTATTTATGTGTGTGTGTGTATTTTGAAGTTGTACATGGCAAATAATTAGCAACGCTTGAGATAATTTTACGCTGAGTTTTGCCAACAGTTTTGGCCCTGAGAAGACTGTTTGTTTAAAGACGCTGTCTGGCGAAGTACCAAAAAAAAAAATGAAAGAAACGCCTTACCTTAATAAGAAACGGGGAATATTTATTTGCCTTTTGAAATAGTCCATAAATGTTAAACCGTATTTTTTAAAAAATAAAATGCAGCAGCAAAAGTAAAATTTATGCCCCAAACTGCAAACACACAGGCAAAAGAGAGAGAGAGAGAGAGACTTACATATATGGCCAAGTGTGTGTTTGTGTGTGTTGCACTTTATTGCATAGTGTGCGTGCACTTGTGAAAATTTTTATCGAAGTTTTTTTGTTTTTGAATGTATATTTTCATTGATTTTTCAATACGACAAGCACACGCGTTTAATTAGAGTTTGAAAGTATTTTTGTTCACAATTTTCCTCTTGTCTTTGCTGAAAAACCGTTAAGTAAAAGCTCTTAGCAGATATTACGACACTTGGGCATTTGTTTTTCACACCAATACAGCTGCAGTTGCGCATTAAACACATTATTTCTGATGCGTTTGACTATTATTTTTTATATATTTTTTTGACAACACAAATTAACATTAACATAAACAATTTGCATGCAAAAAACATTTGTGTTGGCCACACATAAAATAAATTTTATATAACTTTTTTTTAATCAACACAATGCCAAATGGACACACACACACATAAATACACTCTCAGACATATATATATATATATAGACACTTGTGCGAATGCAGCGCATGCGCTGAATGATATTTGTTGTTGTTGTTGATCGTGAGATAAAATGCCACGCCCACTTACTTTTGCCAACCTGTCTTGGCTGCCGTTCACCTGGCTGACCGTTTGCAGACTGAAATTGCAGATTGTTGGCCAACTCCGTGTTGGCATACAAATCGTCTTTTGGTTATACGAAACGAAACGAATCGAATCGAAGCTTTATGTTTTTTTTTTTCGTGTTATTGCTTCGCTAATTTGGTTTTCCAGTCGCATGCAAACTGGTTTCTTGCCGCTTCGGCGCAGCGGCTCTGCGCATGCGCTCCGTTTACCAAGAGAGCGGGCGACTGAGAGAGCGTGAGAGAGAGAGAGAGAGAACAGCAGCTGAGCTTGAGCTTTTCTTTGTATAGCAGTTTTTTTTTTCGTTACAGTTTTTCTTCTGTCAACATTCTGCAATAGTTTTGTTTTTGCTTTTGCTTTTGTCTTTTAATTTTTTGCTTTGCTTTAAATTATAAGCAGTTGAACAGGTTTGTTGATTAAGATTTTAGTTAAGTCTTTCCTTCGATTTATTTATTGAATTTGTTGCAAAAATTGATGAAGAAACTAATTGAAATACAAGTTGTTGGGCTATGCTTATGAATATTCAAAATATATATTGATGTCATTAATGATTTATGTTGCCATAATATATTCTCTTTATTGTTGTAATCATTTTTAGTTATGATTTTTAACTGTTTTCGGAAAACTCTTTAAGCTTGGATTTCCGCATTTCTTTTGCTTTGCATTTTTTTATATTTTGACTGATCTATTAACGAATCACAATTGATATTCATGTGCACGTTAATGAGTTTTGAATGCTTACCGTTTTGATTTGCCGCAATGACATAATAATAACAATAACAACAATCACAACAGCGTTAAGCATTTCAATTAATGAACCAACAACGTAGGCCAAAACCATCTGCTATTAGTCACACACAAAAACACACACACACATACACACATGCACATGGAGGAAACAACCGTAACACAATAAGCAATGGACGCTGTCCAAAGACATATAAATTGCTTAAACGGCTCATGAATTATTGCGCATACGCCGCATGGTGCGGGCCACAATTAAATTTTAGTTAGGCAAACTACACAGACACACTCGCACACACACAGATGTATATAGGCATTAAATGACTAAATCTAAAATTGACTGCATGCAAAATAATGTGAAGCATTTCAAGCCGGTCATAATGAAATCAATCAGCGGTCACAAAACAACTGCTCCCCATTGGAATAGTTGTTGTTGCTGCGCTAACTGCCGGATTATGGCATTTCCCCCCCAAACGACTTGATGTTGTGACTGTATGTGTGTGTGTGTGTGTATTTGTGTTTATTACGTCACAGTGAGCTAAAGTACTTGGAGTGTGTTGCACTGCATCTATCTGCGCATGTGAAAGTTGAATTTGGTTTTGGATTTTTGTGTGTTGTTGTTTGTTTGGTCTCTGTATTCAAATTGGAGCAGCAGCAACAGGCACAAACACACAAATCGTCGAGTCTTTATCTATATATATATATATCACCTACTCATATACAATTGTTTGCCCCTCTGTGCTCTCTCTCTCTCTTATCTAGTCATGTGTATCTTTCTTTGTATGCTGCTGTTGCTGTTGTTGAGAACGGGAGCAATGTGTCGCAGCGGCTTTGTGTTTGTCTATGTTTGTGTGTGGGTCGCCTAGTTGAACCGGTATGTAACCGCATATTAACCCAAGTTGCAGTTTTCAGTCTTTTAGTATATGTTGTAACTGTTTAACAGCTCTCAAACTTGCCGCGAGTTAAAGCCAGCTGCCGATTTGCCAGCTGCTTTTTATGGGCTCCGATACATAAACAAATGTGTAACGTTTTTTGACATTTAAATAACATCGCAAATCCTTTTTTGATTTGACAGCACAATTAATAGTAGGTAAATTACTTATTTTTAGTCTTGTTTAAAACTATTTTATAACTGGAACAGAGTAGTTGATGTTAACTGAAGTTTGTTTTGATTGTGAATTGAATATTTTAATTAATTGTTTAGCAACCTTTATTATTTGATTTGATTTATTAAACTTATATTTTAAACACACATATTAATCAACATATTTCAACTTGTATTTTTAATATGTGATTAAACTTTTAATATATTTGTCAACGTTTTTTTGCAATTCAAATTTTATTTGGCAGCTTTTTAATCATCTTTAACTTTGATTATTGTTTAAAAATTTATCAGACCAATTAATAAAATAAATACTTTTCAGATAAGGATTTGCATACAATCTGTTTCGTTTGAAAATAAACATTTTATGGCATTTTAAAAATGCTTAACTGATATTCAAAGTTTTTCTGGGAAGTTAAATAAAAATTCTTACCGTTACAGTTGTGCTCAATTCCAAACAAAAACCCCACCCATAAGACAAAAATGTTTAACTCATTTGTTAAGGTATCACAAGAACAAAATACATGCTGAAATTGTTGTTGGTTTTTATTGATATTATCATTGTTATTGTTATTGTTACAAACGAAAAGTCGTTCAACCCGTTTATTGGTTTGTTGTCTCGTGTACGTAATTACATGAAAAAGAATGTTGTTGCTGTTGTTGTTGTTGTTGTTTCGTGTTGTTTGCTTTTGTGCTTTGTTTACTTATGACAACTGGTTGGATTTTACATTCTCTTGCAGGCCTTGGCGATTGCTCAAAAACGAATTGCGAATTGCAATTCCGCAATAATTTCGAATTCAATTTTGAATTCGAATTCGAGTTCGTGTGTTTCGCGAGTTGACCTTGCATTATAAAGTTGTCATATGATAAAGAAGTTCAACAAGAAGCGAAACACTTTATTTATCGTTGTATTGGAGGCCGGTCGCTCATCGGCCGCCACTTGGCCATCCAGTTCGGCTTCCAGTTCAGCGCCATAGCGCACAATATACCATTCGGCAATGAAGTAAATGACCAGCGTTATAAGTGCGAATTTTACATAGATCTTGAATATGCACATAATATTGATGCACAGCTGATGCAGCAGCTCCATGGGATCCATTTTAACGTTGGCTAACGTTGCGTATGCGTAATGCAAAAAAAAACAAAAAACTCAAGTCTTAACTCTTAGCTGAAATGTGTTTGGTACTCTTGCTTTAGGGCCAAAGCAAAGATTGCGATTTGTTGAAATGAGGTCGCTGGAGGCGATGTTTTTTCAAGTTGCTTTGGCGTCGCTTATGCAATTGTTGCGGCTTTTGCTGTTGTTGTTGTTGCTGCTGCTGCTGCTTTGTGTATCGATTGTGTGGAGTGGCTTAGTGTAGCGTTAAAGATGCACATTTCGTTTTCGTGCCTGACGGATGCCTCTGCCTGTGTAGTTGTTGCTGTCGTGGTTGTCGCCTCATTTGAATTTTATAGTGTTGATGATCCCGCGTGCTTCCAATTTTTCGTGTTTCAACCTTTTACAGCTCGTAATAAGTGTTTTGTTGCCGTTCGGTATTTGAGCTTTTAGATTGAAGCTTTGCAATCTCTCACGTTGTCATTTGATCATTATGCGCACACCTTAATTATGTTAATTTTGTGTATTTGTTGCTATTGCACTTCGAAGCTGGCTTTAATTTGCTCGCGCTGCCAAAGAGAGAAGCAAAAACAAAGCAAATGAGAAGCACGGACAAATCTTAATTTGATTGAAAATTAATTTGTTTTGAGTCGTTCGTTCCATTATAGATGAAGATAAATGATTCAGTAATAAAGCCATAAAACGGGCAGCAGTAAACAAATTCGATTGCGAAAAACAAAATCAAATGCTGTTATTTGTTTATTAACGAAACTGGAGCAGAAAATAGGGTGTCAGATTTCATGGTATGTTTTTTTTGTTATTGCGGCAGGTTAATAGACCAACTAAGATTCAAATGAAGTGTTGTAATCGGTTTGTTTAACATATGCATGAAAGGGAAAGGAAGAAGTTTGTTTGGTTGTTAAATTAGGTCACTTTGTCAGCCAGAAACTGTATTTACTTTAATCGTTTAAAGCTCGGGTTTTTAAGTTTTTCAACTCGTGAACCTTAAGTTGGTTTTTGTACCCTGAACACATTTAAAATGGGTAAAAGGGTTTAATGGGTTTGTGCAAAAGTATGTAACACGCAGAAGGAAGCATTGTCGACCCCATAAAGTATATATATTCTTAATCAGCATCAACAGCCGAGTCGATATAGTCATGTCCGTCTGTCTGTATGTATGAACACGTCGAGCTCAGAGATTATAAGAGCTAGTGACTCTAGATTTGGCACTTATGCTCGCCTAATCCCTAGGCAGTAGGGATTGTTTCAAATTTTCGATAACTCTTCCCGTTTCCGATATACACATGTGATCGATAACAAAAAAATCATGAATATCGAAAACTTTCAAACGTCGTTTGTTACATTAGACGAAGTAATGACAATCGGTGAACTTTTTATTGAAATCGGTTGAGAAACACCAGAGATATGGAAAATAGAAGTTAAGTCAGGTATGCAGTATATGCGTACACACTCTGAGTAATGGTGGAGACGAGGCTCTAAGGCTTCTTACTTGTTATTATCATCTTTACCCATTGAAAATGGGTAAAAAGTGTAATAACATCCTCTTATTGTCAATCTCTTTGGGTCTTTGGCATAAGTACCTACTCCTTTTAACACTCTTCAACTTATGCGCATACTTAAACGCCAATCTGTAACCTTGACAAAGACCTTCTCCTAGCCTAGACAAACTGTTATACATACATAAAAATAACCCTCTTTAACCACGCCAGTGGCTCTAAACCCAGTTGGACATATTAAGTTGAGTCGAGAGTCTTGCAAAAACAAAAACTCGATTGCATCTTTCAATACACTTGACAATCGCTTAACGAAAACTCTGCTTAACCTTCCGATTTGTGTATTCAACCTGACAGCGACTCGTCTCCACTCCCCGCCAAGCCCCTTCAAGCAATTGATAAATGCAGCAATTACTTAAAGCACACAAAGCAAACTTAAGCTTGGACGAGCTGAGCCGCAGTTCGCCTCTCCGTTTGCTGTTTCGCAAAAAGCCAAACAAAGTATATTACATTAATTTTCAAGATGTGCACGCAAAGAAAAACCCGCAGTTGTTGCAATTTACAAAAAACAAGAAGATGCAGTCGCAGCACGCAAACCAGTCTCCAAATGGACAAAAGTGGATTGCCTTCAATAGCCTCGAAGAAGCGAGAGAGAGGGACGCGCCAGTTGGGGGTCGACTGTTGGTTCGTCTGTTGCCGAAACGAATTCTTCCTGACGTTGCACAAAATGTAAATGTTGAAGTTGAACTGTCGCATAAAATACGCCACAGACAAAGACGGTCAAAAGCACACCCCGCACGCTTCACCCCATACCAAAACTGTCAAGTCTTTAACTGGCAAAAGGCGAAACAAACTAGACACTAGACACGAATAAAAGATGCAACTGAAAAAAGCTTGAGTTTTGTAGACCTGTGCGCTTTGTAGATTCGCAGAAACGCAGTTTTCTTGAGTTGCCTTAAATCTGATAAGTCTCAAGTGCGCGTTTATACATATCTGCTGTGCGTACCGGTTTTTCTGTGACAGCTACATAGACCCTCTGACATTCTCACCTTATGCGAAGAAAATACTCAAGTTTGGGTTTACTTTAGATTGTTTGTATAGTAATATTATGAAGCACAAGTTTAAATTAGGTAAACACTAAAAAAAAAACATCTATATCTAGATCCTTTCATTTAAGCTTAGATTATAGCATATCTGCTAGTTAGCCACACTCGACTCCATCATCTTTTAACTCGTTTGCATATTAAAAAGTTGCTTGTTACTCATTTAGAGTATTATAATTATTTCCTATTCGCTCGCCACATTATATTTGCGTCAGAGTGTCAATTATTTAGTTGCATATTAATTGGACAAACCGTAACAACGTTAAACACTCTTTTTTTGTTTTTGTTTGAGTAATTCGCACTTATATAATTGAATTTGTTGTTGCCATGGCTACTACTTGACAGTAACCCATTAAAATGTGGGTGACCAGCAACTGAATAATGCCGGGCCAACAAAACAAGTTGCAAACGAGTCCAAAAAAACAATGATGCCGACACGTACGGCACACAAAGCCAACATTTAAGTAGATGCGACCATAGATACGTATCTTTCTGTCTGTCTAGGCTTGTCTGGTATCGCTTTGGGCTTAGGGTTAGGTAGCCTATGGAACTGGCTGACACGCATTTCTACTCGCTAATTGTACAAATTCATTCAATTCATATAACCGGTATTTATTAGAGTTTGTTATTTAACTTCCGTATGTTGTTTGGTTGTTTCTTGTTACTGATTGGATTGAAAAAAACTTCTCAATCTTCTTCGAATCATAGCTTTAATACAACTTGCATGACAAGATATTCAACAGTTGCTTCTTCTTAGCACTAAAACTTAATTTGGCTGTCTGCGTGTCCAATAAAGCAACGCTTACCATTGAAACAATGTTGCCCAAACAACGCTTCCAGTCAGTCACAGCCATAAAATCTTTTTAATCTCATAGTAATATGTATTAAGTGCTTTATAACGCTTACTTATCAGCCATATCATATTTACCTCATTGTTATCTATTCGTGCACATTTTTGCTCAGCGTAAACAAAAAAAAGACTCACAAAATACAAGCAGCAAAATTTGACAATTGGTCGCTGGAAACGCAACAATTCCAATGAAAGCTTTGAGCAGGCCAGATGATCAACAGCTGATCTGCAAGCAGAGCTTTAAAAGAACAAAGAAAGAGATGACTATATGGTAGCTCAAAGTTGTGCTTACAAAAAGCTTTAGTTTTATAGCAGGCAGATAAATTGCAGCTCACAGTGTCAAAGCTTATGTGCTTTGAGTCCCACGTTTTTTATAAGAAATGCCTACAAGTATGCAACATAAAATTAAACTTAAGAAACTTTATATTTTATTATATTATATTTTATTTTAATTAATGAACGTAGGAGGGGCCCGTTGTTTTATATCTTTTAAATACAAAAAGCTAAAAAGGCTATTGAAAAAATGAACAATGCCAAAAGGGCCTGAATAACGGCAGTTTTTCCAACGCCATAGGCCGTTTTTTGAAGTCAATATTTTTGCATTAATTTGAGTTTTAATTAATTAAATTCGTTTTAAATATGGAATCAAATTGAATAAGAAATCCAATAAGCAGACACATTATTTATTTCATTTATATTTTTTAATATATTTTATTTGATTAATTTTTTTGTAGGTACATAAATGGATTAAGGAAATTACATATTTACAATTTTTAAAATTGGGAAACGTGTCAACCGATTTGAGGGATTATTTTGATGGGTAAGCAGTTTAAGCAGTATTAACAAGTTGAAACACACAACTACTAAGCTTTTCTGAGATGTTTACTAATAATTTTGAATTTCTATTCATTCAATGGCCTCAATTATTTCATATTCTTCTTCCAAAGAATGATCATAATCGATGTTGTATTTGTTTTTGATTTTACTTTTGTAATCCTTCAGCTCATCATCGTTCTCAAATTTATTCAAATTGTAACGCTGAGTGCCACGATTCTTACTGTTGTAGTTGTTGTTGCTGTGGTTGTTGCTGCTGCTGCTGCTGTTGTTACTGCTGCTGCTGTGTTGATGTTGGTGTTGTTGCTGTGTGCTTGAGGTGCGATCTCTATGTCTAGTAGTGGGCCTAGTGCCTATTCTAAAACGATTACCTTTATGTTTATTGCTATTATTTCTACCGCTCTGCTTATTGCTATTGCTACTATTTTGTCTACTTTGATATTCGCTATATTTACTAGAATTATATTGTTGCTGTTGCTGTTGCTGCTGCTGCTGTTGCTGTTGCTGTGATGATGAGTATGACGATTGAGATGGATTGGTTGTGTATCTCATGCTGCCTCTAAAACTATTTTTGGTCATTTTATTGTAGTTGATTGTTGCGGTGCTATCTACGATCCTGTTGTGCTTGCTGTTATCTATATTGTTGCTGCTGCTGCTGCTGCTACTGCTGCTGCTTATGTTGTTGTTTTGTTGTTGAAACTGTCGCTGTCTGCCGCCACGTTGTCGTTGTTGATTCGCTTTCCCAATCTTATACTCATCATCAGCCTTATATCATACCTCATTCTGCTGCTGCTGCTGCTGGTTGCGTTCCGGTATGCGATACAGTTCATCATTATTCTGATACAGTTGCTCCGAACTGGCACAGTTCACATTTGACCACCAGTCACACACGCGCACAGCTTGATTGAAGACAGTGCCATTGGGACACAGGAATGAGTATTGATGGCCCGAGTGCAAACACCAATGCCAGACCTTTGAAAGTGTTCAATTATTATGATTAGTTTGGGATCTCTTTAGTATTTTATTGTAACTCTAACTTAAACGAACCGTTTTTCAACACTGTTAGTTTGTAGCTTCTAATAAGTCTCTCTGATTGATTAAAAATAGTTCGGTTCGAATATGTTTCGCATAAAAAACAGATGTGGTTCCTATAAAATACAGTAAAATAAGTTTGTTTTTAAAAAATGGAAAACTTTAACATACTAACTGGTTTGATAGCTTCTACAGTTGAAGTTCTTCTTTTTTATACAACATTCTTTTCGAATGAAACGAATATGTTGTCTTAGATTTATCATTAAGTTCTTCTTCTATGTGCATACTGTTAGCGTGAATTGATGTTGAGATATCATTGATAAAGTCGAAAGATCTTTTCCTTGTCTGCTCAACATTAACATGTAATGACATTCAGTCTAAGGATCTTATGCTATTCATTCTTCTATATACCGAATCTTCTCTAACTCTTCATTTATTCACTCTCTCCATCCAATCTACTTATCTTACCTGACATCTTGTCTCCGTATCCGCGTAGTATCCTGGCTGACGTCCTTGGCAATTGAATGCCAAACCCTTGGGCACCGCATCGTATATCGGATAATCCTCACCAGCTATGTAGCCATCAATTTGCTGAAATAGTATTGAATCGAAAATGAGATGCGTTTTTGTTTGCACAAAATATTCTATGGGAATGTGAATTATCTCATCGAGTGCAACTGCAGTGACCTTCGTTGGGTTTGCTTTTCGCTGTTGTTTTTGGCCTAATGATTGCTCAAGCAGGGCACATTTAAGTCACAGCAAAACAACAGCAAAATGATGTCTAAACAATAACAAATTACGAGCTTGAACAACAATTGCCACACAAATTTACTACACGAGAAACAGAAGAAAAACCAACTAAAAAATTTGAAATGCAAATGCATAAACCGAAAAATCTGTCGAAAAAAGGCTTTTGACTAGAGATCAACAAAAGAATCAGTGAGTGTTGAAAATGTGCAATTGCGGGTAAGCTTTGTGTTATTTAGTGTGTTTGTAAATGTGTGTGTGTGTGTGACAATAAAAACCACTCTAAAAAACAACAGAGAACTGTCAATCTCATGCGTATGAAACCATGAAAAGCCGACACCAGCAACAAAGCGTAGCCAAGTGTCAGGCACAACACATACTCACACACACACACACACACACACATGACCTGACATTCCCATGATAGATATTCGACAGCAACATTGTGCACTTTGTTCTTTTGTTTCAATCCGTTCAACATTCATAACTAATTCCATTGCAAAAAAGCATAAACATGATGCCATAGCTCTCCTGTGCGACTGTGCAACACATGTTGCATGTCATTGGTCCATCTTTCACCTATCTTGATCTTGCATCAATTCGTAATCTAAATACAATTTCATTGTTGTTGGTGCGCTTAAAAAAGTGAATATTTTGCGATGTGCGAAGAAAAATCTTTGCAAACTTTTCAACTATTATCATGTAAGGCAAAATGCAATTTATATTAAGATTAATGTTTAATGTTTGATTTATGCTGATGAGTTTTATAAATGTTGTAAAGCATGTTCAGAAACTTAAGATCCTTTCTACGTAGTCAAAACTGGATTCTCATGATTAAATCAAGTTGGAATTTTAGAGGCTTTTAAAGCCGAAGGGAAGGTTTTTAACAACTTATTTATTAGTCACAAATTTCTATTGTCTAGCAAAAATCAAAACAACCTTTAAAATGTAAATATTATATCCTTTTAAATGTCATGTTATGCGAGCTTTGTTAGCTAATAACTATTCGCTGCCCATTAAACTACTCTTCCATAACGATTCTCTGGGCTTACCAAACACACAATTGAAGAGCTATTGCCTCGTTTTTTTTATTACCACTGCCATTTCCTGCAGCACGCTAATAACTTTCATGAGCTCTTAACATTTTCAAACTGCAGTAACAGTAAAGAGCCCACTGCGCCAGTAACCCACAGTTGCTTATTACCGCCCTCAATACCTTATCCCACCCCCAACCAGTCTTAAAGTACTTGGGACTGTTTAAATACCAGACGAAGAAGACGAAGACGACTCTAATAGCAACAAAAGCGAGCAATTTTCTTTCTTTTATGTTGCTTTTGCCTGTTGCTGTTGTCTGTTGTTGATGTTGTTGTTGTTTAGTGCAGGGCACCAAGGCTAATTGATAAACAGCAACAACAACAACGAAGAGGCAACAAGCTGAAAATGAAGAAAAAAGTGCAAACGATGACGACACCTCAAGACTTAAATGGAAAATGGGTATTGGGGATTTAGAGGGAGTTGAGAGCTCTTTGGTCTCATGTGTGTGCTTGTGTGTATATATGTGTGTGTGTGGTTAGTTGGTGTGGCGTCGCGGACGTGAGAAGATGTCTAACACTTTGCCAGACAGGTCGACGTCGTTGTCGTTGTCGTTGTCGTTGCACTTGCAAAATCGCATGCAGCCATGTCTACGAAAAAAAAAAGTCGTCGTCTTTTTTGGTCCACTTTTTTGTTATTTTGTGGCAACAATTGCATTGTTGTTGCTGTTGTTGTTGCGGCTGCAACTTTGCGTGGGAGTTTGTTGTTAGTGTTGTTGTGTTGTCGATCGCTATCAGACAGGAGACAAATGGTGTGCGCAATCTTTTACTTTTTTGAATGAGTATACAAATTATCTAAGATGACACTTTTTCTTGGCTGTTACTGTGGTACCACTGTGCCTACTGTGCCTCATATTATCATATGTCTGTTCTACAGCTAATGAAGTGATCAAATTTTATGTAACGTTGTTAACTTTTTCAATTTTATTCCCAGGCTTATAAAGGTTTATGAGCAGCAGCAGGGCAAAAATATTCAACGATAAACTGCAAGATAATTGACAAAGAGCAATAAATAGACAAATCGAGGCAGTCAGACCGGCGGATAGTTGGATGAAAAGGGTTTCATGTTGCGCCTCCCCCCTCCCCCCACTTACTTACCCCATTGACACAGTTCCCTGCCAGCAGCATTGCAAACACGACAACAACAACGAAAGCAATGAACATGCAGGAGGCCAAAAATCGGTTGGCGGAGGTGGAGTTGTTGTTGTTGCTGTTGCTGCTGGCTGCCAGATGAAGATGCTGCTGTTTGCTATGTTGCTGCCGCTGTTGTTGTTTTTGTTGTTGTGGTGATTTGTTCGCTGTTGTTGCCGCTGCCATGATGTCTGTTTTTTTTTTGGGTTTTCTACGCGGCGTATACGTAATTTAAATGTGATTTTGTGTGTTTGTTGTTGTTGCTGTTGTTTCTATCTAAAATACAAAATCGAAAAAGAGAGAAAAACGAGAAGAAGAAGAAGACGAGACGAGCTAAGCTAAGTGCTATTAGATGTTATATACAACATACACTTTACGTGTATGTCTGTGTGTGTGTGTGTGTGTATTTTTAGAAAGGAAGCTGCAATTGGAAAATTGCATTCGATGCTAGCAGAAGCTGTAATGTCTTCTGTACAGTTTTTTTTTGCTTGCCATATAATTAGATTTCATTTTTATATTTTTATTATTTTCTGAATGGAATGCTATTTTATGGTTTGCCTAAAAATGGTAATGGGCATTTTGTGGCTAAGGTGGTTTTTGCGCCAGGCCAGGAGCATTAGGCTCAAGCTTGCTTCTGTTGTTGTTCACACACAACATTCACTTCTTGCCACATGGCGTTGGTTTTATTATTATTTTGTTGTTTACATCTTTGTATTGCTTTTTGATTACGTTTAATGGTTGTCTTGGCTTGTGGGTGTTAATTATATTGCAGCCTCGTTTGGCCATGTTCGAGTTGACTTAATGAAGAGATTCCATTACAGACTTGCAAGACTTGAGATTCTTTGAACTGAGTTTTGTGCTGAAGATCTCTAAGAAATATGCTTAAAATTGGTTTATTGAATATTTCTACGGTTTTGTATTGAATATTATTCACTTTATAATAATGACTCGAATTTTGTAAGCATGTTAAATATTTGGTTAATCAAAAAATGTTCTTTGATCCTTAGCTCTTCTTCTTTTATTTTGTTTAAGACGGCGTTTTATTTATTGCTTATATTCCTTAAATATTCCTTTCAAGTTTTTTTTACGTTCAGTGATCATTTTTGCATTCAAATATGTCAACTTGATCTTTGATTATTCCTTTTAGTATGTGACGTCCTTTGAACTACATATTAACTGTTTTATAATTGCTTGTTAAAGTTGTACTTTTTTGCCGTTAGTTTTCAAATGTTTCTTGCAAATAGGAAACGTTATTAATATCTCAAAGCCACAACACTTAACCGCACACACTTGAAAAACTCTTGAAACATTTTTTTATGTTGGTCGATTATGAGTATATGTTTTGGTTTGGACGTACGTTTCTGGGTCGCGAACTGCTGCTGCGAGAGCTGTGCACGTGTTGCCGCGTTTGGAGTTGATGCAAAAGTTAGAAATAATTTCGCATCAATTTTAGTTTTATACTCAAGAGCAGCTCGACCCAGCCAATAGATGAGCGAGCGCTCCAAACACACACACACACACACACACAACTTAAATGCACAGCGTCATCGTCATCGTTGTTGTTGTTGTTGCTGGTGGCAAGCAGCCAGCCACCAACGCCGCAATTGCCAAAGAGCAAACTCATCGTCGTCGTCGCATTGGCGGCGATCGGCAGCCGAAACTGAAACTAAATCATCGTACAATTGGCGCTCAGTTCTCTGGCGCTCTCTAGTACTATGTTGGAGTAGTTGGAGGTCTGCTCTTAAGCTCGCATTCATCGCTAAATAGTTGGCGACCGTTGTGGAAGATGCCGCAGCATCATTGTTGTTGTTGCTGGGGCTTTTGTTTTGTTTACGGCTTTTGTTTGTTTATGTTTTTTGCACACTCACACACACATTTTTGTGTCGCAAAATAACAATCAAAAAATATCAAAAATTAGTGCAAATTTTTGTTTAGCTATTGATGAAAGCCAAACAAACTTGAGCAACTAACATGTAAGGCTGTAAGCGTGTTTAAACTGCGACACGGTAACACAAAATGATTGCAATTAGCGACGCTTAACTGTGATAACAGCAAAAGACTTAGGCAACAAACTTGCCAGCTCTGATTGCATACCAATTTAACGTTTCGATATATTAATAAAAAAATTGAAAATTAATTAGGGGAGAGGTTAAATTGGTTATAAGTAAGACAATTATCGAATGCGAAGAAAGTTTATTTTTTTTTTATTTTGTTTATTTTTGGTCGAAACGAAAGACTTAGGCAGCAAACTTGGTAAAGCATATTGAATATTATCAGTTTATAATAGGGAAATGCAAGAGAAAATGTTATAATTGGAATATGGTTTCATTTTATAAAATGCTTTCTGTTGACGACAAGAAAATACTGAATAGAAAATTTAGTTCTACTTTTTTAAAGATATATTTCAGAGGCATTTTAGCCAAAGTGTTTGATTCAATGAACAAAAGGCAACAAACTTGTGAACGGAAAGTAAAAGGAATCCATCTTATATAAATATAAAAATTCACAAATCCTTTACTATCATTATCTATCATTTATCATTTGTATGGTTTATGTTTTAGTGCATATTTGAAATGATTTTCTCAATCAGCCAACAGCCATATTAAATTGTCTGGCCCGGATGCTGCTTAATGCCGCTTAAGCGCTTTAATTACGCAAATCCCTAATGCTGCTGCAGAAGAAGTGGAAGAAAAAATACCCACGCCGCACATTAATTTACATTATAAATTACCATAAATTAAACTAATTAAAATCAAATGCGGTAATAAATTTTGCCACAGACATTCGCTCTAGAATTGATGCTGTTGCCGCTGTCGCTGCTGCCTGCTGCTGCTGCCAGCAGCAACCGTTCACTTTCAAAAAGATGTGCAGTGGCGGCAATCCGGTTGGAGCTCAATTGAGCCAAGGAATATAATGTGTATGTATGTATCGACGACCACTGTCGCGACTTTTCAGATGGCTTTCAATGCGCTTCAATTGAAGCGCATGCAGAGACGAATCTTGGGACTGAGACTAAGACGCTGAGACGCTTTAACTGAGACTCATTCTGGTTCACCTTCGAGAAAAGCATTACAAGCAGCAACAACAACAACTCGAGACGTTTGGCAATGCTGCTGCTGCTGCGACTGCGACTGCTGCTGTTTGGTTTAGTTTTGCAGTTATTTTATTTATGTCTGTGAGAAATTCCCTTAATCAGCGCAGTCATTGCAACTGCCACTGCATTCGTGGCAAGTAACCAAGTCTCAACTCAACAAGTCGAAGTCTAAATATGTTTTTAGACGGGTTGACTAAAAATGGCAGCAACTAACTTTTCCAGCATTGCTATCATTATCATTAGGCGTTGCTGCTGTTGTTTGTTTTTTGTTTTTTGTTTTTTTTGGGCATTTCATAATGGACCCCAAAACACAGAAGTGAACTAAACTAAACCGAACTGTTTTGCGATGTGCAATTAATATGGCTTTAGACTCCAATGACTTGTGGCCATACTTTATTAGAGTTTTAACACTTGATTCACACGGCTGCCGCCGATTATGTTTCGCTTTGTTGTTGTAAGGGGGAACCGTTGAAAATTGACTTGGGCTTTGGCCTTGAACATACACACACACACACAACATGTGCCATCATCTTGAACGTCCGGATCATTTTTGGGCCCGACTCGCCGTTAACCTTGACTTTTAGCCATGCAACATCAACAACAACAACAGCAGCGGCTTCTTTAAAATTGGTTTAGAGACGTGACGAAAACAATGATAAAGTAATTATGAATATACAAACACATGCTATATAGTTTATGTTTTTCGTGTGTGTTGCATTGTCGTTGTTGACACTTGTTGTTGTTGCACCAAAATGTTTCTGCTGTCAGCTTTATGGAACATTAGCGTTTTTTAAATGGGTTTTTTTATACCCGAACCCATTGAAAATGGGTAAAAAGGGTATAATGGGTTTGTGCAAAAGTATGTAACACGCAGAAGGAAGCATCTCCGACCCCATAAAGTATATATATTCTTGATCAGCATCAACAGCCGAGTCGATATACCCATTGAACATAAGCTCCCCTAATCGCTAGGCAGTACAAGTTTTTTTAAATGTTCGATAACTCTTCCCGTTTCCGATATACACATGTGATCGATAACAACAAAATCTTGAATTTGGAAAACTTTGTGATGCAGTTTGAAACATTAGACGAAATATTGACAAATTGTGTAATTTGTATTCAAGTCGGTTGATAAACACCGGAGATGTGGAACATTAAAGTTAAGTGTAAGTTAAGTATGCAGTATACGCGTACACACACACACATACTTGCAAGCACTGACTGTACGCGTTAAGTATAGGGTATCTTCTAGTCGGGGTTTCTCGACTAGAGCCTTCTTACTTGTTTTACTTTGCCTTGTTGAGTGTTGTTGTTTCGGGTTAGGTGCTAATGATCACAAGAGTTGGATTGTAATTATTTTTGAAGTCTTTAATTTATTGAATCAGAGCTGCGTAATGTATTTTTAATATAGGCCTGGGAGTTTAAAGAGTTCTATATTCTTTTTGGTTCCTTTGTTCCTAGTGACAAAGTCATTTATCACATTTTCATGTGAACATTTTTTATTGGAGGAAGTTTTTTGTCGTTGTTTAATTGGACTTAATATAGATTAAAGTAGGCTTATTCTGTTCCAAGTTTCTGCTCAATGATGATGTAATCAAATCATTCCGAATGCCGATGATGCAATCGCAAAACCAAAGCCATATCATTAATTCATTTTGAGTGCGCATTTTTCAAAAAACTATAAACTCCTTGAAAAAACAACAACAGCAGACAGCACTTCCCTCCAAAACAGAGCGCAACTTGATAAACGCATTTTGGCTGCAGTTTTAAGTTCTCATTGTTCTGGTTTTAAGTACTGCCTCTTTTTTGTGTTTGTCCATTTTTGGCTGCTCCTTTCAATGGGCTTTTTGTGGTGTTGCACAAACACAATGCAGCTGCAGTTAGTTGATTATTGTGCAAATAAAAGTTCTAATGATGATTTCGGCAATGCAACAATGCAATTATGCAAAAGCAGCAAAATGCACCATCAAGAGGAAGGTAATTAAAGGCAGCTCACAAAAAACGTAGAAGAAGAAGAGGAAAAACTTGGCAACTAGAATAAAACGAGGAATTTATAATTATCGTGGCACTGCAATCAACACACAATGAATATGCTAAATAGAGAACATCCTATAGACTCGCAACAAGAGGCACATGCCACATCCGCTCCAACAACAACAGCAGCTATCATCATTAACATCATCATCATCGTGATGATGATCATCGTGTTCTGCTTCTTCATCTCAGGTAGCAGTAGCTTGATTTGCGCAATGCGGCAAGCCCCAAAAACCGAAATCAAAGCAAATATCATACATCATCGCAAAGGTTTCCTAATTATATCGGATCACAGCACCCATTCCCTCTCGCTGCCTCGTTCACTCTCCCTCTCTCTCACTCATTCAAATTGTAGCAAATTGTCGAAGTTTTGTAATCAAACTCGAACCACTCGTTTATTGTTTTCTTCTTCTTTCGTTGTTGTTGTATTCACCTCTTCTTTTTTTTCGTGGCCCAGCAATTTCACACACGCTGACTTTTCGCCAAGTGTGGCCCCTCTTCTTCTTCTTGAAATGGAGCACACTCTTTTTTTGATTGCCTTGAGCCAAAGTTTTTTTATTCGCGCCAAAATATTTTGTCACATTTGTTTTGCGCCATTTACTGAGGATTAAGCGAAAGTGTTGGCATATCGTTGCTGGGCGGAGGGGTAGGAAAGAGTGCTTTATTCCCTTTTATAAGTCGGCGATTGATTGATATTCAGTTGCCACAATTGTAGTCATTAGTCCAAGTGACTTTTCAATTATGTCTAGCTTTTAAATTGGGCTAAGTGCTTAAAAGGGGGATTTTATTTGGCGACTTGCAACATTTAGTGCATTGCTGTGCGGATTAAAGTATAAGGTTGTCAAGGCTTGAAAGCTGTTTATTAGCAAAGCGCATTGCGTCAAGCAATATTATGAAATCGGTATGGAAGAGCTTGCTTGGTGGGAAAGAAAGATATTCTAATAGCTTAACCACTAAAAAACTATGGAAATGTTGTAGAATACATTCAAAATGTGAGGCTTATGTGAGGCTCGGATCAACTTAAACTTTTATTTATTGCATTAGAATAAAAGCATAGAATGTTCTTAGATTTATAGATATATTAGAAAAAACTCCGCTACATTAAAACATAATTGCTGGTATTAACAAATTTGTCAATATTTCAAAATTGTTAAAGCCAAACATAAATAATGAACTCTGTAACTTAAAACGAAACGGAAAAAAATCAAAACAAAAATGTCATAAGAATTTATTGAACAACAGTTGATGAATGCTATGATGGACAGCTGTGACAACAACAACAACAATGGATTTTGTAGATGATTGAAAAGACTTGGCAGCGAAGTCATCGAAGATCGTTAGAAGGCCAAAAATATAAAGAAGTACAATTGAAGGGAGCTTCAACTACCAATTCCATTCCAAAACTCAAAATGCAATAAAAATTGAAAAAAAAATAGAGAAAAATGGAGGGCAAAGTAAAATAGTTGGACAAGTACAAATGATAATCATGACGCGTTAGCGCAGACGATGATAGACAAACGCTTTCGGCGAAATTGAACACAAAATGCCAGCTGAATAACCGAAAAAAACACAAAAAATGATTATAGCACAAATTGAGACTGGCGGTATATTGAAAATGCCAGCTGAAGAATCGGATAACCAGTTAAACAGCAAGAGCAGGGGTTAGGGGTAGTAATAGAAACTATAACGAGGCGCTAACAGGGTCAAAACAACAACAGCAGTAGCCAAAGCCAAAGCTGCGGCGAGTTGGCCGATAAAAAAATCTGTTGGCCAGCTTTTGAGTTTGGCACTCAATAAATTGGTTTTTTTTCCGCTTTTGGTGACAAAACAAGCGGGACGATGATGCTGCATCAACAGTGGCGGCAGCTGTTGCTGCAAACACTTGTTGCACTTGCTTAAAATATTCAGCATACGCCATGTGGTGCACATGCTTAGCAACGTTAGTGTTAAGTACATATGTTAAGGGTAGTTTAGTTTTGCATTGGAGTTTGTTACACAAAGAGCGATAGGATATAAATATAACTCAAAGAATTGATAAATACTCACATTGGATACTTATATGTGTATATATTTAATTGAATCAATCGTTTTATAAACTTAATGTAATTCGTAAGTAATGAAACTACTCTCAGCAAGTGTATCTCATATTCGACCTTTAAGAAATAGCATTTATTCTCGTTTATCTTGTTGCTGTTTGCATTTAAATCGAAGTCGAAGCTTCGAACTCAGCACAATTGTGGCAAGGTCAGCGGCTGGTTGACCAGGCAACTGTTTGCTGTTATGGATGATGATGCCTCAGAATCTCAGCTTTTGTAATTGGGTTTGTAATGATGTAATGAATGGTACTCTCGCACATAAACAAGACCTTACACAGCCTGTCCCAGTCACAATAAGTCAAACGCTTGAACGAGCAGCGCAGCTGAATATTTATTTCGTGTGAATCGTAGTTCGGAATCAGACAGACAGAGGTGGAATGGGGCATGACCTTTGCCAAGAGACACAACAACTTGGACTTGGACGCCTTCCAATCACGAATGCTGATCGAAGATGACACCTTCAGTTATTCATTTGTATTATTGTTGTTGCTTTGCATGACTCGGCCAGCAACATTTTGCAACATTCAGTTGTTGCTTGTCCATTTGCGTTTGCTTTGTTCAAAAGCGACTTTCAGCTCAATTTGCCATCTTTTTTTTTTTGCTCTGCGTTACTTTTGGATTGATCTGCCATTTGTCTACCTATGATTATTTCCCCTTTTGTGTGCCTAAGTGACTGCTACTCACATTTTTTTCGTTGTTGTCAATGGCATTCGATTTTGTTATTGTTTTATTGCCGTGGGATAATTAGCTCAAAATTATATTTCACCTTTAAAGCCATCTAGCTGAAGTTTTGTTAAGTAACAAGGTTGAAATATTTGCTATTTCCTTCCCATAAATGAAAGGTCACGAATTTTAATCTCTCCGATTATACTTGGTCCTTGAATATGACAGTTCCTTTGTAGTCGTATTTATAGCTGAGCACACTCTACACATTTTTATAGTTTGCTTTTATTTTAAGCTATAAAAAAACCAAGTTTCGCGCTTGCTATAAAATTTGCTTTGGTTTGGTACTTTGCTAAGTGCAAAAGCGCTGAAAGCATACGTTTAAGTTGTAGTTCACATTTCAACCGACTACTAGGCTGAAAAAAAGTATGGCAATAACAAATTTGAAGACTGGATAAACAAAAAATTATGTCCTAAAGAAGTTATGGCTGGGAAGAGTATAAAACTATTTATGTATGTATTTTTTATGATTTATAATTTGAAGATGAAACTATGGTCAAGTTCGCTTGTTTTTTCAAATGTAATAGTGGATGTATCAACAGTTTGATTTTCGGAAGCGATTATATCCCAATTTGCATTTTAAATGATGGTTTAAAGTTAAAGGTTATTAATATCCATAGAGTTCAACTCTTTCCATTTTCACACATTTCTCAACATTCCTGTCATGCTTCGCATATTTGAAAACTAAGGAATTCATATGTACATATACATACATATATACAAAGCGCGCACTTAACGAAAGCCAAAGAGCAATTGTCATTTGAACAAAACCTAAAACGAAACCTGACCGAGTCGAGTTCAAGGGTCACTCACACAAGCTGCTTACGTTGCAATTGCAATAAATTCTATTCACAGCGTGCTCTCGTACAACGTATTTGTTTCCTTCTCCTTGGGCAGTTGACACCTCCTTTGAAAGTGTTGCATATATATGGGATGCGACGACAGCTGGCCTTTTTGCCGTTTTGCCGTTTATGATGTCTCAAATCAAATGAAAAATTCACAGCTGTCGATTTGACACGCAAACAAAACAAATAAATAATAAATTTAACTAAAACGTTTGCTGTTTGTACAACAGGCAACAGGCTATTAGGCCAACTCGCACTTGGTCAACTTGGCCTTCCTCCTGCTCCTTTCGTGCTCTAGTTGCCTGTTAAATGTTGTGTGTAATTGCATTTGACGCCAAGCGGCATTTTGTTAGCTTTTCGCTGGTTAGCGGCATTTTCACGCCTAATCAGTAATGCTTGCATAAAAAAGCTAGTTCCAGAGGGACAGGGAGAAAAAAAAACAGCATACAAAATGTTCAGTTAAAAACTGCATTTGATTTGTGGTTTGTAAAATTTTAATTAATTAAAAAATATTTCAATTATATTTAGATGATATTAAAACAATAAATTATTAATTTGAACATTTTTTTAGCCTTTAGGTTACAAAATGAATTTGTAATTTCAAACCCTGTGAAGGTTTAACAGCATAAAACTTCCGCTAAACATTTCATAACTTTTTTCTCGCTTCATAACTTATGTAAATCAAATGAGTTGAAAGCGAAGTAGCTTGAGCATCATTAGTAGCGATAATCAGCACCCTCTCAACTTGTCCTCAAGAACACAGATATTGCAACCAGGCAACACTTCAGGCTTCTTCAATTGCCAACTTTTTAACTGCCACTGATTTGTGGCATTTGAGGTTGCGGCTGTCAATTATGCCACAAACGAGGCGAACATAATGCCAGCTTATGTTTTTGAATATATAGACTGTCAGCGTTTCGGTGGCGAGGAATAATAACCAAATTAGCAATTGATCGAAAAGGGAAAATGAAAAAGCGCAAAACGTACAGAATATGCGCAAGTGTCATTTTCAATTGCAATCAATAAACTTTGAATGATGCATTGAATAACGTTGACTGTCAACCAAACAGATAGACAGACAGACAGACAGTTAGTTAGTTTGCTGGCTGCATTGTTGCATAACCCAATCCAACCCAACCCAAACCAACGCCCCAGAATCGAATCGAAAACATACGCTTCGATTTTGGCCAATGTCACATTTTGCATGATTTTGCTGACAGAAAGTTTGCTGACTGTTGACACGTGAATGGGGTGGAGAAAAGAGGGTTCAGTTTGTGTGATGGCGGAGGAAGGGGGGTAGGTTGTTCATTGTTGGGGTTAGCTAAACTTGATTGCCGTTTAAATTACGAAATCATGACTGTCAATGACAGGCACATTCCAGTCAGACAAAGCGAGAAATGCGAGGAGTGCTTTGATTTTGAAATTATAGTGCGATTGTGTTTTGTAATTAGACCCCAAATACCAACAAAATAGTTGTTCTTCTGTGTGTGTGTGTGTGTTTGCTTGCCTAATGAGGCAATACTTTGAACACTTGCCACTCAATACTCATAGAGCGAGAGAGAAAGGCAGACAGGACACATGCCACAGTGTTTGGGCATACAAATTGTAAAATGATCGCCATAAAACAACTCAAGTGCGTGCCTGCAAAGTTGCTGCATTGTCTGAGTGTGTGTGTGAGTGTGTTGTGTGTCTGCCAACTGTGAAATATAATCGCTCAAAATGGTTGCGGTGATTAGTTGCCAAACACACACACACACACATACACGGGTATAACACACATTGTTAGCCATGTTTTTGCAGCGTTCTTTGTTGCCTTTTCAGATTTGTCAAATTTGCACAAATTAATAATGCGCAAATCCGCTTACGAAGCTAATAAACGGCTAAACAAATTGTGCGAATGTCAAAATATTGAAAAATATATAACCCGCATTAGCCAGCTTTGAACTTGATAAAGTAAAAATGTGTTTTTGGACTTGAATGGGGAAATGAACTATGATCAAGAATCTTCTGTTTTGAAAATAAGATCAGCTATGAGAACTGAAAGTTTGCAACGTTTCCCAAATTGAAAGTTTCGCGTTTTCAACTTTCAGAAGAACTAAAACTTTCGATATTTATCAAAGCATAATCACTAATATATTGCGTCTACAAATAGCTTTACTTTTTATCAAGTTGTTAGCATCAAACCTTTGTCCCAATGCAATTCAATTAACATAAGTTCGATATCATATTTTTCCTGATCCCCAACCCTTTCTATAAGCATTGCAATTCCCTTTAATGGCCAAGAACAATTTGCCATTTGAAAGCCAACCCACATGTCAAGCTCAGACAACATTTCCATTTAGCATTACACAATTCATTCAATATCCAAAACAAGGGAAGAAAATTTTATAAAATTACTTTCACTCTCCCACACACACACACACACACATACACAAACACACTAATGCTTGTATGTGCATGTAGTTGTGTGTTTATTTGCGTTTTGTATGCTCTACTTATGGTTGTTAGTGTGGTTGAGCCGCTTAAACGTTTTGTGAATCGTAGCGATTTGATGGATTTTATTAGTTTTCAATCGTGCAACGGACTGTGGCAACTGAGCAATGTGTGGCAATGTGCAAATTGACATATGAGCTGACACATTTTGGGTATGGTCTCGCCACGCCCCCCTCTCTCCCGTTGAGGGGAAAACTTCAATTGATTTGTGTGTCCGTGTGTCTGGTCGAGTCCTTCTGTTATCCCTGGTTTTCATCTGTGTACACATACATACACAAACACACACAATTCGAGTTGTTAAAAAAATCCAACAACCCAAAATTGGACAGCAGCAACAACAATGCAGCAGCAGCAGCAGCACATGTAATGCTACTTTGGACAAGGACACACAAACATATATACAATCATACAATCACACACACATACACGCACACCCACATATCGAGTGTGGCTTTCACAGTGTCGATGATGATGCGTCAATGCATGCAAATTTTGCTTGCCACAAATAAGTTGGCAAAGTGGTTTTCGGGTTTTTGCTTGTTGCTGCATATCTGGTCACTGTTGTTGTTGTTGTTGTGGTTGTTGACTGTGCTTAACTCAGCTCAATAGCTGTGATTTGCATAATATGGCAACGCCATGCAACAATTTCCTGTTGCCGGCCCTTCACAAAACAAAAAAAAACGAATGATGTAAAAACAAACAAAATACAACACAACTTATTAGGGTTGCAGTTGCAAAAATTCAAAAGGAATATATCAGCCAATTGGCAGCTCATCTTCTTCAGCTTGTTGTTGTTGTGTTTTTTTTTTTTTTGGTTGGGCACTCAATCAAACAAACATTTCATTATGTTGTAGGCCAGCCAGACAAACTAAACCAATATTTTGTCAATCGTTGAGTGGACAGCCAAGTGGACAATGCCAACTAGCGTCTCCCTGTCAATATGCAAGCTCTTAGTTAATAGGATTTTGCTATTGATTGTTGTTCTTGTTGCTGCTGTTTAGCCACCATACAGTTTTATAGGAAGCGGAAATTGCGTGCTCAGCTTTCTCTGTGTATTGTGTGTGTGTGTGTGTGTGCGTGTGGCAATGCTGGTCATAATTTTTGCATTTCATTGCGGTAAATCAAATGATTGTCAAGCAGAGTTAAATACGTCAATAAATTAAATTAAATAATTAATTTCACAGCAGCATCTGCAGTTGCTTCATGTAAATTTCAATTGGTATTCAGTAGTGGTTTGCTTGCGGCTAACTAAAATTTGTTGCATACGCACAGGCGTCGACTTCAAATTGGTGACATGACAGGGTCTCTCTCTCTCTTCCTTTGTGTGTGTCATGTGCCATGTTAGGGTCATTTTATGCATTTGCTTGTTCTACTACAACAATGCGGTACATCCCCCCTCCCGTCTTCGCATCCAGTAAATTGACAAGTGTGTTTTAGTGGGTGTGGCAGCATGTGACAAGACCAAACGGCAAAACTTGACATTAAGTTAGTTGTTGCAAAGTAACTGTAACTGTGGCTCAAGTGGCTACAGCCACAATATTTGATGCAACCGAAAACTAGAGAGCGTGTGTGTGTGTGTGCTCAAGTGTGTTGCAGAGGCCTGCAAACATAATTTCCTATTGACATGCATTGCGGCCTTTCTACAGCGCATCTTAAACTGCTTGCGTCCTGTTACATAATTAGATGCGTCTGTGTGGGTTGCCTGTATCTTAAACAACTCAAACATAAACCACTAATAATTAACGTTCTTGTTAAATCGTTTGTTATGTTCTCAATCACAAAAGCTTTGCTCTCAAAACTTATGCAACCTCCGATCCATCACTAACATGCATATCAATCGAGACGACGTTAAGTTTTGTTACTGGCTTTATGGCTACGCATCAAAGAGCCATTTGCATTCCCAGTTTTCGGCAGGCCAAATATGATTTTGCAAAAGCAATTGCCAAGCGAGAGTGCGCATCAGTAAATCAGCAACAGGCATTTAACCAATTTTAGTTGCCGCATGACCCAAAACTTTGATGGGGGCAAAAGCAAGCAAAGCGACCCAGTCAGCTCTATTAGGCTTAATCAGAGCTAATTCAGCTGCCACAAACACACACACACACACACGCACACTCCAACACACAGGGAATTGCATATATGGGCGGGGGGCGGCGTTGCTGCGGCATGTGTGGCAGCGAACCAAGTAGACGCAATCATAAAATCTAGTGCGATTCTGCAGCAGCAGTAAACCAAGTTTGCATTTACAGTACGGTCCCACCAGCAAATCTTTGCTGATGACAAATGTTGCAAATGCTTTGGCAATTGCAGTTGGCAGCCGGTTCGTTGAGGCAGCAGTTGGTCCAAAGGGTCAGTTGTGTTCGTTCAACAGACATACCTCAGTTTAAGCTCAACAGCAACTTGTAACTTGCAGCAGTTGCAGCACCAGCAGTGTCCGCAATGCATTGGTCACTTATTCTTATTGGAATGCACTGCCAGAAAATTAACAGATACACACAGACACCTTTGCACACAGTGTTGTCAACTTAGCCTTGTTTAGCTGGCCAGCAAAGCGAACAAGCCCGATGTAAACTTTTTTTGACTCACACATATTGTCGTATTTAATAGTAAAAGGTATAAAAGGTTTTTTGATTTCGTTCAAAATGAAAAGATTATATACTCTTGGGATGGTATGGTACTTGGCATGATCTGTTCACCATATCAAGGTTTATTATATCCAGACATGACTGTAGTTACACTTGTTGCTAATTTCATCTAATTTTTTTTAAAATAAAGCTATAAATTTTTATAGCTCTTGATTTTTGAAACACTGTTCTACTTTTTCTTAGCTATTTTTGATCAATCTCTTTGCGTATTTGACAACACTGTTTGACAAGTACTACTCATAAATGCAGCCCAAAGGATGGGGCAACTGTGCGACTCGTACAAAAGCCCCAACTCAACTCAACTGGAGGCTCTGGTCTCTGGTTCGACTGGACTGCAGTGGTCGCTTTTGGACATGCGTAATTAGGTTTGTTGTTGCCACTAAATATGCGTGTCAAGTTCTAAATGCACTTGCTGTGCGTGCCACTTACCCTTTGGTGTGTGTATATGTGTATGTGTGTGTGTGTGTATGTGTGTGATTGTGGCTAATACTGCATGAGCAGTTGGCAAATGTTAATGTCTAATGTCTGTGCGGTCGTCTTGTTGGAGAGCATTGCATAAATCATAATTGAAACCTCATTTCCGTTGCAGGCACATTTCACACGCTGACAAGGGCGAGCGGGCCACGCCCACACCAGCAGCAAGCACATAATTTGGGTTTGCTTTAATAATAATAAACTGTCATCATCAATACCAACAATTGACAGCTGCAATTGCTGCCGGCTGGTACAGATTTCCTGTAGGCAAGTTTGTCAAACTGAGCCAAGTCAATTATGTGAGTGTGTGTGTGTGTGCGATAACGTGTTGGAAATTACAATGAGGCTGCAAAGTGCTAGTTGCTAGTTGCAAAGCAAATGCAATTATTTGCATACTTTCAGGCAAGCAATATAAAGTGAAGCTCGAGTCAGAAAGTAGTGCAAGCAGCAGAGTTTGGAGAAAGTGTTTTGCAGTTGGATTTAATGAGTTTGACAGGCATTTTGTCACAGGCAACAGACAGCATACTGTCGCTATTCAAGCACTCAAAGCACTCACACACACATAAACACACTAACAAACACAGCTAAGAAAGCAGCATTTAGTCGTTGTACTTGTTGCTAGTTTTTTTTTGAATTGAATGACGTTGTCGAATAGAAGTAGGCTCCATTTTCGACAAATGCGGCCACATTTGTTGCTCACAACAACAACAACTGCAGCTAAAGCAACTTTTACTCTCTCTTTGAAAGTTTACCTTCCAGTAAGAGCGCTCGCTGCAGTTGGCTCTCTGTTTCGATTCCACTGCATTCCTCTTAGTAAAGAGAGCATGTAAGAGCCTGCCTTCAACTGTTGCGCTCTTTTGTTCAACTTGCAGTCAATTGAATGCTCTTTGCTTCAACTTGCAACTTGTCCGAACTCTGACCCTTCACAACATAAATTCCGTTGTGTGTGTGTGTGTGTGGCATTTTTTCCTTGTACTTTTTGTTGTGTGAGAGCCGCAACAAGAGAGGTCCACATCGAATTAGTTAATTGCATAAAGCAGCGGCAGCAGCCAGATAAAACAGACAGTTTGGCTGACAAAGTACAGCACGAGTGCGTCTACTAAAAAACAAAAGTCAGTCCATAAACAATGCCAATGAGGCGAATGTACGAATGGAAGGGTGTGTGTTGGAGGTGGAGGTGGAGGGAAAGGTAGTTGGTAAAAGTTACTTACAGTTGCTAACTTTGCTGTTGCTCAAGTTTAAGTAAATGACCAATCATTATGCTCTATTCTGGTAGGGTATCAACACAATGTAATTAGGTACATTAAAAAAAAATAGACAATAAAATGTTAAAAAGTGAAAGAAAACTAATTCCTGTTTATAGCTTTAACTTGTAACATTTATTTCATTTTGAGTTATCTTTATACACCCTTTCATAATAACCACGTTAGAGTTCCTAATCTTCGGCATGCGAATGACAACTTTTGGGCCAAGTTGTTTTATTTGTTTGTTTGTTGAGCTCGCACTTTGGCAACGCGCCCCATTGCAGCAGTTAAAGTGAGTTGAAATTTATGTTCTTAGTCCACGGGACAAACATGTTGCACCTATGTTTGTATGTCTGTAAGTGTGTAAGTCTGTATGTATGTGTGTATGTGTGTAACGAGCTGCCAACAACAAACGGCAAACGGCAAACGGCAAACGGCCAACGGCAAACAGCAAATAGCCAAGAGCAAAGAGCTAACAGCTAACAATTCACAAGCAACTTGTTATTGTCAGTCAGAATCGTTAGAATGTGCGCATTGTTCGTATGTCATTATTGTCGCTGGCTGAAGTTGGCTGCACACCGGAAATGTTCCGGCGATTGGCTGCCAAGGACATTCCATTACACTGGCGCCAATGGTGTTAAATCAGCGGGGATGGTGTTAATTGAGGTAGGGTCCGAGGGGTAGCTTTGTGTTTGTGATAATCACTTGCCGTAAACTCTGCAGTAAACTGTATGGAGAGATATCAATGTGAAGTGCCGTTCAATACACTAATTGGCTCCAAGGTATACACTAATTGTTATTTTTGGTGTGCGCTTCATACTCGAGAGTCAACTTAGGAAATGTGTAACTGAGTAAAGTTCAAGTAGATTACTGATTAAAGATAAGCAACTGTAATTAAGAATGTATTTATGTTATTTAGTTAAGTTTCAGAACAACTGAACTTAAGAAATCTGTTTTCTATCAACTATGCATATTGCTTTTCCCATATCTAAGTCTTTTTTATGTGACCCTTATATCTATACAATATTTAACCTACACAAAACTTAAACGACATTAGATTTAAGTGTTATTCTGACTTTAAGATCCAGTTTTATACAACTATTTTGCCTTTTAAACTCAACTTTCACTTTAAACACTTTTATACTAAAAGTTGTCTTAATATTCTGTACGTAATAAATTCTCGCATAGCATGGAAAATATTTTAATTGAACAAGTAAAAACAGTGTTTGGCTTCTGGCTAAAAATAATCAAAATGCTTATGAACAAAGTTTCTTTCATTAAATTCAATAAATCAATCAGTCGAATTTCGTTTGCAGGCACTGTTCGCATAATTTCTAACGAAAATATTATTTAATTATTTTGTGCGCTCATTCAGTCAAATACTATTTTCCATGTCCCTGCATTCGCAAGCCAATTTTTCCGGTTATTTTTGCAAATTAATATCGTAAACACATTGCAACCAAATCATCAACAAACACATCAAATATTAAAAAACAACTAGCTTTAAAAAAAAACCAAGAGAGGAAAACAAATTGGTTCGCGAGCATTTGCATGCAGCTTTGTGCGCAAATCAGTGAAGCGTCAAAACAATTTGAAAAATACGCACAAATAAACGGGTGACAGCAAAAAAACAAGAATATTAAACATGAAAAATATATAATGAAGCAAAAACTCGCGCAAAAAAAAATATGATGAATATAATATAGGTTGGAAAAAAGTGATAAAATTAACTCAAATAGAAACAGCGCATAAATCATATGCAGCATGACATGTGTGAAATTACTTAATTAAATTAATTTTTCGACGGCGCATAACGTGCAGGCCGAGCGAAGAGAAGCAAATGCTGTGATTTAACATAAAGTGAAAAAAGGCAATGCTGACAAATGTGCTTAATTTATGACATGTCAATGGCTGAGCGATTCCGTTGACTAATTAAACACAGAGGCCAATTAATGGCCAAGGCATTATTCATTGCATACAAATTAGTAGGGAAAATCGAAGCTTGTCTTTAAGAAAAGCTTATTTAAAGCTGTTAACTGTTAAAATGTGTGTTTATGTATTGCAATAACACAAAAGAGAACAAAACTAATTAATTCCAAGCTGTGTTTTGATTTCAAACAAGAAAAAAATTACATAAATTTATTGTGTTGCCTACTTTTTGGAGCGCCTATTCAGAGCGCAAGTTTTTGTTAACAATTTGCACAGTTACAAACTAAAAAAAAAATTCTTTAAAAACATAGCACGCATACGCCGCGTTGACTGCGATGTTGTTGTCTAAACAACAATGCGTTGCATCCTAAAAACGCCTCCATGCCCCCTTTGGCAAGCAAGTCACAATGGAACAGCAGCAATAGCAACAACAAAACATTTAAATCAAAATGATAAAGTTGCATACTTGAGCAGAGTTATGCCCTCGCGTTCAAGATGGAGCAGGGGGACGACAGGGGGCGTCATGTCAAGGATGTGAAGTTGAAGAGGGAAGATGAGCTGTAGCTGAGGCAGACAGAGAGCAAAACGCGGCAAATAAATATGAAAACATTTTTTTTTATGCTCGTTGCGGTTGCATTTCGTTGTTGTTTTTGTTGCTGCCACTGCTAGTTGTTCGTTGTTGCAGCGTGCCTCAACGAGCGTGCAAAATAATATGCCAACAACAATGGCATTTGAAACACAAACAACGTTGCAGCAACAGCAGCAGCAACAGCAGCAACAACAACAACAGCAGCAAAGTTGAAAGCAAAAATAATAATGGCTAGACCCCGTTGTATTGTTGTGTTGTGTTGCAACAACAATCTTGTTGCATGCCACATGTAAAACGCAATGACAACAACAACAACAAAAGCAGCAACATCTAGCAACAATTTGATGCCAACAGACACCGCACTAAAAGATACTCGCTGTTTCAGCTATTTTCATTTTGTTGTTACTTCATATCCTTTTTATTTTTTTCCCCTCTATGGCTCTTTATCCGTCTGTCTGTCTCGCTATCCTCCTGTCTGACAATCTGTCCATCTATTCAGGCTTTTCTGCCCATAGTTTTCGTGCTTTTAGCCCACAACTGGTTTAACTATGTGCTCAAAAGTCATTTTTATACTTGAATTTCATAGAACTTTAAAGTTCCTAATCCTAATTTACTGTGTTTGAGAAAGGTTTTAACTGTTGTAAAACCTGTTTTTAGTTTTCAAACATTAGAAAATAAAAAACACAAAAGAGTTTGACAAATTTAATAATGATTCGCCGACATTATCTTTAAGTTTAATATTCACCAATCTTCAGAACAAGTAAAGAGTATCTAAAACTTCACCTTCAACACGAACAAAAACCACTTTTCTTACATTTTTCCTGACGGATCCATTAAATCTGCATAGGGTGGCATACATTTCCATTTCATCATTCAGCAATAGACAATTTCTAATGTATTCCAATCACAATTTTCGGTTTTTTGGTTTCCATATTTTCAACCCATTTTGTTAAAAATGTTTTGTTGACAGTTGCCAGAAACTAGCAAAGCACCCCCAAGCTCTCAACACTCCTCCGCACTACCGTCTCACACACACACGCACGCACACACACACTTGTGCCTTGTTGTTTTTGCTTTTCATTATTGTTGTTTTTGTTGCTGCTGCAGTTGTCGCAACTCTTTACAGTTTGTTGTTTCTATTGTTGTCATAACTGTTTTTGTTTATGCTATATTTTTTTCGTTTATTTTTGTTTTGTTTTTTGGGTTAGTTGTGTGTAGAAAGCGTTCATATGTGTGCCTGTGTGTATATAGTACCGTTATGTTATTGTTACTGTTGTTGCTACATAAATATCAACGTGACATTTAGACACTCGACCCAGGCCAACCATGCAACCTCTTGTCCGCCTGCTCGGCAACATCATGAAATGATGGCATAAGAGTACCGAATGGGAACAGTCTGTGACTCCCTTCTTGACCTCACACTTCCTTTCTCTCTCACTCTCACACTGTCTCGCTCTTCCACTCTGGAAAAGTTATTGTCACTTTGTCAAATGATCTATGACAGTTAGCCAAAAGGCAAAGACATTCGAATTTTGCACTGAGTGCTTTTGAATAAGGTTAAGTTAAGTTGGATTTGTTACCCGCAGAGTGTTGCACAATGTGAGAATTTTAGTGTAGCTTGAGAATAAGCTGATCAAAACACAGATATCAGCTTATTTCCAAGCAGTTTTATTGTTCTTCTCTCTTAACAAACCAAAAGAACTTCTTACCATAGCTAACTTAGTTCTTATAGTTTCGAAGCTATTAGCCAAAGCACATAAGCCCAAGTTTCTAGTTATTAACAATCGCTTTTTATGCTTAAACAGTACTTGTTCAATCTCAAACTCATTCACAAGAAATACTTAAGTTGCTTTCAGTTAATGTATAACATTTTCTTAATAATCCAAAGGCACACACACACACACGCACATATGATCTTTGACATTCAAGCTTAGGGCTTTAAACATTTGCATAAGCAAATATATAGTTTTTACATATACACGGGTATCTCGACTTTAGCTTTTTGTTAAAACTTACTTAAGCGACCTTCACTTGAAAATACTTGAAAAACTCTTGCATATATTTCCCTTATGAATAGCAAGCTCTTTGCAGCCCGGACTGCTATCATAAGGAGAGCACACACTGCAGCATACACACACACACATAGACACACAGACACACAGACAGTCAGCCGTCATACGGTGCGTATGATAAAATTCGTTGGCTCGTTGCGCATACGTCACGGTGTACGCCACGCTTGGCGCTTATCTACCCAACTTTTCGAGTGCTCTCAAGTGCACTTAACTAAAACTGAGCGCTTGCTTAAAACAACAATAACAACAACTAAAGTGTTCGGCATTTTATTAAAGCTGTGTTTGTGCGAAGTTGCAGCAACTGCAAACGCATTTAAGCGCCTGAAGTTGCACACACACACACACATATATACATGTATACAATAGGACGACGTCGACGACTATCAAACGAAACTTTATGTCAAAACAGCAGTAACAAGAAAAAGTGTCATCGTGACCAACAACAACAAAAACAACAGCAACAACAAATTTGCACACATGAGTTATTGCATTGTCCCAGCGTAGTCGTCGTCGTCGTCCTTTTTGTTTCTGTTGTGGCTGCAGCAGCCTGGTTCAGATTCAGATGTGCTGCTTCTTGCTGCCTGGTAGTGTACTGATCCTTGCTGCTTGCTGTTGTTGTCGCGACAGACGGATTTAGTGGCGCTTAGCACACAGAGAGCAAAAAGTGCAAAGCAAGAAATGCAAACGCCAAACTACCAACTGCTCTGCCCTTCGCATTGTCGCCTCCCCCACACACCTTCTTGCCTTAGCTACTTGGACTTAGCCTTCAAAAGATGCGGACACACATTGACTGTGCCCCTTGCACACTTTTTGCCCCTTCCTCACTTTCCAAGTCTTTGTCTCGCGTTATTTGTTAGCACTTCAAAAGGATTTTAATCAAAGTTTTCAAGTGGCACTGTGTGATGCTCTCTTTCTATCTCTCTTTCACACTTTCGGCCTCTCCCTCTCCTTCTACTTCTCTTTCGCTTTTCAAGTTTTTGGTTTATCTAAGTGTGTCTCTGCTCTAGAGAACGATTTATATGCCATCGCTCACTGTGATTTAATTATCTTTTGTGTGTTTTGCTCGCTTTATTTTTTATATTCCTCTTCTAGTTTTTTAAGCTACGCATTAAATTTATGCGAGTTGTTGAATTAGATTTGAGAATGGACGAGGTCTGTTGCCCATTATCCTGGCTTACGTTACGATTGCATTGCTCGTTCGAGGAAAACTTTCAATTGATTTAATTAAATGCAACAGCAACACAAAAGCCACAAAAAACTACTCACGAACTCCAAATATTCATTTTTGCGCCATATTTTTAAACTTTTCACTTTCCACTTTTTCACTTTGGCTGCGGTTGACACTATGTTCCACCACAACTATAGCACCACCCCCCACCCCACATCCCTCTCTTTGCCCCGTTTTCCCCTGCAACTGCTGGTCACAGTCGTTTGTGTCCTGTGGCCACTTGTGGCACTTAACAATTTTGCCAGCTTCTCGTTTTCAAGTTGTCTCGTCGCTGCCATCTTTTTTGACGAGGTACTCACCATGAACCCCCACCCTCGAACCCCTTATGCTCTGACAATCTCGCTCACTATCACCCTTTGGCTTTGATTGACTGGCTGCGTGTTTGTGACACAAGCCAAGTGCTTAGGCCGCTGTCAAAGCGCCAGCCGAATGGATATGAGTACTTAGCACACTCGTCATCTCTGCAAAAACTTGGAACTACTAGCAGCTAGTAGATGTAGTTGTATTAGTAGAAGGACCACAAGTGCTTGTTATTGAGACACGCCGAAGGTGGCTTTTAACGTTGATGGCCAAAAAACGCCAAAAAAAAAAAATGGTGTCCTTTACATATGGATTTTAACAGGGCTGCAGAGTAGTTGCTTAATAGAGATCTAAATCAGAAATCAACCCTGCCAAACTTTTAGTTTTTATCTGCCACACATCAAATAGAAATTCCCAAAACATTACAAAGGGTTTGAAAAGAAAACTTTCACATTGTTTTTACTTTCATTCGAACACATTCATTCATAAACAAAAACAACCTTACAACTCACTAAACTGGCAATTTATTTAGATTCCAAACATAGTTTGTGCCACACACTTGAAGAAACAATATTATCATAGATATCCGTATTCCACTTTGCATATCTCACGTGTATTTTTTGCAGCCCTGCAAAAATAGCGACCACACACACACACACACCCACATATAATGCTTGAAATGCACAATTTTTCATAATTTCCATTTGAAATGCAGTAGTACACACACACAAAAAATGCTAACGGGCCTGCCATTAAAAGGAAATTTTGGGTGCTGCCTAAAAGTATGCAATGCTTTTTGCTCTCCATTTTTCTATTTTCATTCATTCA
The DNA here is from genome assembly GCA_035044485.1 of Scaptomyza reducta. NCBI lineage: Eukaryota > Metazoa > Arthropoda > Insecta > Diptera > Drosophilidae > Scaptomyza > Scaptomyza reducta. The sequence goes on along the minus strand of JAWNNV010000191.1, from coordinate 1,877,949 downwards.
GAGCCCAAAAAAATATCGAAATTTTGTCAATGCAAATTACAAAAGCCAAAAGGCACAAAGCCTTAACAGCTTGTGTGTGTGTGTATGTATGTGAAATAAAGTTCAAGCGTATACGTAATTAAAATAGCTGAATATACGAATCAATAAACAAATTGATTATGCAAATTTACTGTTTATTTGCATGCCAGTTGGCATTGTTCATGTGTGTCGTGTACAATCTATCTATATAATGTTGTTATACTCGAATGTATGTGTTTTTATTTGTAAGGCATTAATCGCTTTTGTTGCAGTTGCAGTTGCCAAATGGTTTGCTTGGTTTTATTTTAGCAAAATTTATATGCATTTAATGCTCAATCGGAGCGGAAATAAAAACTTCCCTATATTTAGTTGGTTTTTTGTTCACTACTTTATGGACAAACTGAAAAATCAACTGTAAAAACCGGAAACGGAAAGCGACTGTTTTCCATAACAATGCCGGGGGTGGGTAGAAGCAAAAGTATTGACGATTTTTTTTCCATAATTGAGTTATTTTTTGAATTTATAAAGCGCTGCATGATTGCAATAATGAAGTGATGTGTGTGTGTGCGAGTGTGTATGCGAGTGTGTGTGTTGTGGCATCAAATGTGTTTTTAATTAAACATGAGCAACAAAATGCAAATAACACAATGCGCATAATAGCACTAAAAACAACATAAACAAATGGAAATCAAATTAGCGTTAAAATAAACCAAATTGTTGAATGGCTATTTTGTCAGTCGTTGTTATGCAATTGATAAAGATAAATTACAGCATAGATTGATTGTTTGATATACCATCCACCCATCCATCCACAATAGATCATTGATAGCTAAGCATTCGTTTAATGTCGCACATTGAGACCAATTGTGGCATGGCATCTGATTACAAACACCAGCATCATCATCAACATGCAAATGTCACACAATTGATACTGTTTCGCTTCCAAATGTGTGTGCCCCTACAAACTAAACAGCATCAAATTAAATTGATTGATGGTCCTTTTCACGAAAGTAGATATTCTTGTTTTCAATTTAATTGATACTGTAATTTTTTAGAAAATGTGCTGTAAAATGGGGAATCAATAATTATTTTTATTATTATTCATATCATTCCACCCGAAAAACAGTCAAACTGAACCAAAGAACCCAAAAGCAATACCTTTTTGACTACAATCTACATTCTTCCAATTCAGTTAACTGCTAACTGTTACTTGTTACCTGTCTATCTTTTCGAGTGACTTTCAAATCGCTTAAATTGTCGGTGTAAAGTCAAAAACGAAGACTGTCTCTTATGTTTCGGTCTCTGTATGCCACATTGGCATAAGCTGTCTCCCTGTTGCACATTGCGCTTCCTTCCGTCAGCTCTGTTGCGCCTGCAGCGGCCACGATGTCAAGATGTCGTCTACTTTTATGGGTGTGTGTGTGTGTGGCCACTGTCTTCCTCTTGCTCCGGCTGTGCATCTGATGCACTAAGGCAAATTGTTGCATCCGTTTTCTTTTAAGCTGTTACTGCTGTAGGTACATACCAACGAGAGTGAGGGGTGTAGTATGGGGCTTACATTTGCATGTGCGGTGCTGTTGTTGCTGTTGCTTCTAGAGCAGTTCCTGCAATGTCTGTTTCCTGTTAAGCACACACACGCACACCTCTACCCAACAACACACACAATGGTAGCCGCTTATATTGTGTTTACTTTCGTTTTGCATTGTGTGGCTGTCTGTCAGTTCTTTCGCAAATTGCCTTTAATTCATTTTCCGCAATTACTGCAGGCGTAAGCGAAGCAACATTTGGTCAACAGGCGTGCCAGCCTCATTATCATGCATGTCAAACCAATACATACAAAAAAAACCCAACCCATCGCTCACTTCTTATACCAACAGTACTTTTCACATCGGCTACGTTTACCAATTGCATGCCCTGAGGTTCCATTTGGAGCTGGCATCTCATCTCCATATTAATGAGACTGCCTCATTCCGGCTATAATCCATCGTTTTAAGCGCATTAGCTCACACACTCGGGCTGGTGTTGTTGTTGTTCTTGTTGGATGCGTCTCACTTTGGCGAACGTTTCCAGTGCTCCCCCTAAGGCTAAGGTCAACGCTGATCAATGTCAATCGACGCACGTAGCAGTAGCACAGTCAACGGTTCATGGCAAGCTACCAATTTCCAACTATGTACAGCTCTCCCCAAGGCATCTCAGTCGCATACAATTAACGAGCCAACGTAAACAGACGCGTGGGCTGCAACAACAACAACAAATGTCGGGTGAACGGAGTAGGAATGGTCTACTTAGAGGTGGTTAGTTTCTTTTACTGATCATGCTTCATTTTTAGACATTATATTGAAGGATCTTCAATGTCTTTTGTTTAATCAAAGTATATGCAGACGTAAGGAGCTTAAGAGCATTATTTTTATATGTATCCAAATGTGATTAGAACGAAATAGTTTAAGCCCATTTTCCCGACTTTCCCTAACATTCTCTGCATGCACCATAAGTACAATCCCCTAGTAACTCATCGGAATAGTGACAATGACAACTATAAGGTATGGTATTGCTTGGAGTGTGTGTTAATAACGGCAATCGGAAAACTAGTAGCAATTTGTTGGAACGATGCTTTGCTGCACATTTTTGGTTGTTGCCTCGTTGCGCGCCATTTTCAATTTACTGACGCTGTCATGGCCGGAAGACAAATGTGTGTGTGTGTGTGTTTGTGTGTATGTGTTTGTTGGCATGTTGTGATTGCGGACTGTTGCTTCACTTGAGTGGCGCCAAGTCGCTAAACCGCCCAACCGTCCGCCCGCCTGCCCGCTCTTCGCTTACAAACGGAGGCACAGGACACAGCGAGCATACAGGACACAGGACACGGACACGGACACGGACACGGAAACAAACCCACATTGAGACCATGTTGGCCATGTACAGGGTGCATGCTTCTGGTATTTTTCTTACTGCCCCCTCAAAGTGTATTTTTATTTCGTGTTTCTCTCTCTTTGCTTTTTTTCTTCTTTTCATTTTTTTTGGTCTACTGTTACATTGCGAATGGCTGTTGTAATTGTTGCTAAAGCAGCAACAGCAGCAACAGAAATTGCAGCAACTGTAATAACAAAATGGCCCCCGGAGTTGTGCCTGCTGCCAAACACAGGAGTTGGGAGTTGGAGTCGTTGGTTGGGAAGTGTGCTCATGTAACATATTTCCAGCTTGACTTATTTTGACTTTGTATGTCTCCCCACCCAATTTATGCCGAGTCAGAGTCAGGCTTCAAGTAACCCACACACACACATACGCACACACACTTTATTGTAGTTTGCTGCTGTAAATGGCAAAGTTTATTCAACGCAAAATGTGCAATGAGCCTCTGTGTGCGTGTGTGTGTGTGTGGCAAGGGGGCGTGACTCCACTTACGTTGCACACTGACTTCCTGTTGCATTTCCGGGCCACCCACAAACACGTGTGTCTGTGTGTGTGTGTGCAACTCTGCTGCAGCGTAATAAAATTAAATCGAAATTTGGGGCACTTTTGGCGGAAATTTGAAATTAACCTGCAAAATAGATTTTCAACAGTTGCTTCCTCCCAATTGATTTATACTAACCAAATTTATTGAATTTACAAAACAAAATCTAGGGCAACATTTTATTTTAGTTCATTCTTCACTCGTTGCAGTTTCGTTCTTGTTGTTGTTGTAGTTGTTTGCTAACATTGGAAGTGTTTATTGAAGGAATTTAATAAAGCTGAACTATTGAAACTAGAATGAAATATTTCAGAGTGCAGGCAAGCATGTGGACTATACGCTATGTTGATTTGATATCCAAGCAATTTGTTTTTTGAAAAATAAAACTTTAGCAAAACTTTAATACATAATCCTATTAAGTATACGTCCTTTGAGTTCAACTTTGCTTTTATGTTAACGAATTTCACATTGAAATTAAAACCAAAACATAAATTCCGTTAGCACAGAGAATTTCAAATACGTTCGTTCTACTTAAATAAAGCGAGGTCCATAAATAAAGCGACTTTGACATATATATATATTTGTGTATTTCCATTGCTGCGTCTTTTTTGTGACTTTCATTAACAATTGATGCAATTTACTTAAGCATTTTCAATGGCGCATTGCTTGAGTTCCTTTTTCAATTGCTTTCAAGGAAACCTTTTGAGTTGTGTTTTGTGTCGCTTGGCAATTGGGTCAGGCAGCTGTCGTATGGTATTTGGGTGGGGTTTTGGTAGGGTTGTCAACGTTACTGCTTGCACTTTGTTCAACTGTTGACATTGTGATGGAATTTCATCTTTCTCCTTTTTTTGTTCGACCGATTTTTGAATGCTCCAGAAATCAATTTCAATAGCATCCAGCCAACAATGAAAATAAGTAGAAAGTGGATAGAGAGAGTGAGAGGGCAACCATTTAAATGTTTAATACAACTTATGTGACGTTCTCGCTCTACCTCTCTCTCTCTCTCTCTCTCTCTCTTACACGGCGTTTGCCTTTTGTCTTTTTTCGTGAACAATAGCAGGTGTCATGCAGCCAAAAAGAACGAACTCTCCACCCCCTTTCAGCCATGATTTTGCTCGCGTTGTGGGAGATCCCTTTGTGCATTTTACGCGGAATTACACAGCATAAGCAGCTGCCACTGTATGCCATTGTCAACCCCCCCTGTAGCCCCCTTATTATGCTGCTCTCCCACTTAACCGCAGTCCCACTCGCACCATGCGGCAAACGCCGGCAGGCGACTTGTCTGCTTTGTTGTGCCCACGTAGCGAGTGGAGCGCACCTTGCTGCAACTCATTGTGGCCAAAAGGCAAACACAACAGCAGCAGCAACAGCAGCAGCAACAATGGCAGCAGCAATGGCAACGGCAACGGCAACGGCAACAGCAATGGCAACCAATTGCCTGCACCTAACCCACGCTTTGTATTCCCTTCACCCGAAAGCTGATTTAAGTTACACAAAAACGTAAACAACGAGCAACGAACAAAATGGGTAGGCAACTAAGAAAATGCATTGCACGAAAGTAACTCATAATTAAGGCAAACCAAGCCAAGCCAAGCAGGAGCCGACTATGCCGAGAAGGGGCCAATCCAAAGCCAAGATAGTCAACAGAGGGGTGAAGTGGCGAGAAGCGGGATCAGCTACTCGTTGCTGTTCTTCTTGTGTTCATATGGCAAATGCCAACAATATTGTTGCCTACTTTTGGGCTATGCTACTAAGTAGTTCGCATCAGAGATGTCTGCTTCGATTTGGAAGTAGTTCCAACTTAATGAACTAGTTCGAAAGTGAGCAACTATATATTATGTCAATGAAATCAAGTAACATTTAACTTATAACAAATCTGTTTTTGGTAAATGAAACAGCATCTCTTATATTTCAACTATTTCAACTAGAAGGATAAGGCTTCAAGAGATTTTTATATACGAATATATCAATATGCCGTTTTAACTACTATATTCTTTTCTTTTCAATTCTCTCTTAAACTATCCATTGCATGACATTCTATTAAGGTTTTACTCATTATTGCTTTATTAATATTGAAAAAATGCAACAAATTCCAACTTTTTGGAATTTTCGCTAAGCTTTTAACCCTCTTAAGTTCAGTTTGCAGCATACAAAAATTTGTTCTTAAATATTGCCTCGAGTTTCCGATAGATTTTTAAAGAACACAGTTCATGGAACTTGTTATTGGTCCGCTCGCATCCCTGGGCTCATCTTTGGCACCAAGTAGAGCTCGTAGTCGTTGCCATAGCCATGCCATAGTCGTATATATTTTTGATATGCTTCAGCAAACACCTGCAACGTCTCAACAACAATGAGAAATATTGTTAAGTAAACAGCACAAAAGGAGTGCACAGGGACGTAGGTGAATGTGGGAGGGGGCGGCGTTGTGGGAGTTGTGTGCAGTCAGTTTTTGGTGCATTAGCGGCAAGTGCGTTGCCCCTCCCCCCCTCATTTACCAAGAGCTAAAGGTGCACTCTTTATTGTTTATGTTTGGCTTAAGCGTTGCATTGTTGTGTGTGGGTGAGTGTGTGTGTGTGTGTGTATGTGTGTGTGTATGTGTGTGTGTATGGTATGTGTTGTTTTTAATGCATTGCCTTGGCCAGGAACAATCTGCATTTGCGAAGAGTCAGAGTCATATCCTCATATCCCGATCCTCATATTCTCTCCTATCCTTCGCTTGAACCTTGACTTTTTATTTGGCAGTCGCAAATTTCACGAAAGCTGCAAATCATGGGCAACGTTTTTCTTTTATTGTTCGTGCCTTGATATATGAAAACTACAAAATTAATATTAATAATGTGAGCCAAGTTGTGAAACGTGTTTCCCGCATACGTGGCGTATGCACAATATATCCATTAGGATGATACGCTCGGACGCAATCGTTTGTCAATTTGGACGGCCACATAAATCACTTGGTCGAGGCAATGAGTCGCCTTAAACCCAATTAACCCATTAGGACGAGCACAACTGCAGCATCTCACTCTGCCTCGAATGCAATTAAAAGCGATGCGATAAAACCAGCAAATGGAAGACATTGCGCCTCAGAGCAGAAGAAGATGAAGACGTAGACGAGGAAGAAGACGAAGACATTGCCATCCACTCACATTTAATTTTTTTTATTTTTATGTGTGTGCAAGATGTAGAAGAAGAAGAAGAAGGAGAAGGAGAAGAGTAGGAAGAAGTGGAAAGAAGATGCAGCAGAAAGTAATAACTGCGCATTGCCATTATTTATGTTTATGTCCGCACTACATCATCTTCAAATGTCCAGAGAACAGCGCCTCCATCCCCCTTATGGGCCATAAAAAACAAGTGCCGCCGAACAAGTTGTGTGTGGCAGTTGTTACTGTTCTTATTGCTGTTGTTGTTGCTGTTGTTGCATCCACAAAGCAGCAAATGTCTAGGATCGTGGGTTGTTTTGGCCCTTTTGGGTGGGGGTGTCTGCATTGGCGACGTTTAACAGCCGCAGTTTCAGTGCCGTTGAACTAATTTCCGCTAGCTATGGATGCACTTTACACAGCGGCTTCAACGGCTGCTGCTTTGGACTGTTTCTGTGCCTTGGTCCTGGCACTGCCATTGCGCCATTTCTATGGCCACTCGCATTTGTCATTGAAGCGCTCGCTAATTTGACATAAATTTTAAATGCTCCAATGCAGAATGCGGTAAGCCGAAGGCAATGCCTAAGATCTGTGTACATCTCCGCCTCAGATGAGTAATTCAACATGCCTAGAAGCGGGTATCATTAATAGCAAACGTTTCCTAAATGCCACACAAATTAGTTCAAGCTCAAAGCACTGAAATTTCTACATTAAAAAAGCTTTCAGCGTTCCTTTCCATTCCATTGCTTTAACATTATGAATTTTATATCAAAGTACACACTGATAATTGCAAGAGAAATCATTTTAAAACATTTCGAATATTTAAAGTTCGAAAAACAAACTATATTTGTTTGGCACATGTGAAAAAAAATAAACTTGTAGCCAAAATCAATAAACTTTCCTGGCACGAAAGCCAAGCCAATAAACTGACACAACTTTTAACACCTTAAGTGACCAACTTTTACTTCCTATTCTCTTCTTGCCCCTTGCCCACGTCTCTTACCCGTTCACCCGGGATACTAAAAAAGTTTGCTCTACAAATGCTCTGCCTTTGCTGCAAAAATCAACTAAGGAAATGCATAAAAATACATGACTTCAAAATAGATAAAAATGTATATAGAAAAAATAAAAACATCTCTTGAGAATACAAAAACGAAACTGGGCAATCGTTAAGGCTTTTGTTGCGTGTCTGCTGGGCGAGGTAGTGAACGCGCAGAGGGGTGCGCGGGGGGAAGCAATGAAGTGAAGTGATGCGAAGTGGTGCATTGTGCCGTTGACTCTTTTCTAGTCTTTGACTTTGACTGCTTTTTGCCGCTCGTTGCTAAGCATTATAAATATATATATAGATATATATTTTTATTTCTTTCTTGCTTGTCGTAATATTAGTTAACTATTATTGTTGTCAAATTGGCAACAACAATGCGTAAGAAAAAGTCACGGCTGGTCAAATTAGTTCGCTATTAGCAACCTTCCCCCTTCCCTTTTAAATGATGGCATCACACGTGTGCGTCGCATTCAAGGGCGTTCAATTCAAAGCTGGATACATAAAAAAAGCACCGTTAGTTGAGTTCGTTGCCATAGCTAATGCAGCATTTTTATCGCACTCGTTGAGCATTAGGGAAAAATTCGACGCTATTTCGTTTTATATTGTTTGGCACGCTCTTTTTGATCTCGCAAGTCACGCACTGATTTTGCAATTTGCATGCACCGACCGCTAGATGGCGCCACTAGCAACGCTACGTGTCTATCGTTTGTCGAACAATCAATATTGGAGTTTTCCCTTTGCCAGCAGTTTGCAGCATTTTTAACGCAAACATAAATTTCATCATTTGCACAGCATTTGATTAGAAAATTGTGCGTGCATTATGCATTAGTGCTGCATCGTATACGTCGTATACGTAATAATTTCGAACAATTTTCTATACAATAAGCTAGTAATTGATGGGTATTTGCATTCGCTATTGATATGGCATAGCAAAAGCATTTGCAATTTCAACATTTTCACTTTCCATTTTCTCAATGCCAAAATACTGAAATTCGCAAATGAATGAACTTTCGCTTTGGCAGTCGGATTTGCATATAATCAGATATTCCTAACTGCAAAAAGGCAACGTATGCAGCGAGCAAAAGCTAAAGCTGGAAGCTTAATGCAGAGGCGCAACTTCAAAAAGGGGGTTAACATTTAAAAATAAGCTGAGCTTGGCATATAAATATATAATGAATGTGCTATTTTGTTGCTTGTGTGAACAATTCTTTAACATTTTTGAAATTTTCGATATTTTTCCAATATCTTCATTAGTCAATAATCTGCCATTATTACTCACAATAATAAGCTTATTTCCTTTCCTTTTTGCTCCCTTTTGTTGCCTGTCACTGTCAATCCATTGATATCGATAGTATTCACTGGGCCAACACAAACACACACACACGCCCACATTAACCGCCTTAAATGCATGCATGCACAATCACACACACACACACACACATGCATGGAGTGAAAGATACTTGTATGCATACATTCATTGCATAAAGTCCTGAACAACTTTTTCATGCTCCATTGTGTTATAAATATTCATAAAAGTGTGATATTTTTTTTTCTCTTTTCATTTTTTGTTTTGTTGCTTTTAGTTTTTCCCTTTTGTGGACGCATGTCCCGCCCACAAGTAAAGCCTTGATTTCTTGCATTTCGCTTTGTTGCTATACCTAACCAATATGACACGCCCTCCACACCCCACACCCCCCTTGGTCCTCTTGTGTACGCCTTTCTGCATTTGCTGTAACCACAAACTACGCTTCTAATGCCGCGCTGGCATAAATTTAAAGCAGCAGCTGCGGTTTTTCACTGCTCTTCACTATATATATATTCTCGCTCGATATATTTGCTGCAGCAGGAGAGGGGAGTAGATTGTAGGGATGGGACAGCCAAAAGAGGGTGAATGTTTACATGCCACACTGACACCAGTAGCAGCAACAAAACTAACCAGGTCTCGGGTTTTAAACCAAAGTATTTTATGCTGCTAATTGATTTTTCAAACCCAACGTTGTTTTTGTTGCATTGCTGCTGCTACTGCTGCGCTTTTGTTTGGCGTTCAATTAATGAGAATTTGCATTTTATCTAAAAAAAAATGCATATACACACACACACACACAGATACAGGTACAGGGAGAGTTGCTTACACTAAGCCATCGAGCACATTCCTAAAGTTAGAAAAATATATAAATCTTTATAAACGGCCAAGTTTAGTTTCGCGCATAATTCATTTGTGTATTTGCCATGGACGAGTGCTTAATCAATAGTCTCAACTCTAACCACTGTATTTAACTAGCAGTGTTAACATTAGTATAGTGTGTTTTTAACAGCTTTGACTTTGATCTTTGAAATCCATCAACTATAGGAATGCTTACGAACTGTCGTCATTGCAAACAATTCGACACAACAAATCAAATTTAACATCTGTAAATAAAATTCTAAATCAATATTAAAGACATGAGCAGTACAAGGTAAAGACGTTAACCTTAATTTAATCACCCTTGATAGTTGTATTGTTATTTTGTTAATAAAATCTATTCTTGTCCAAAACTTTCCACAGACATTGACTTTGTGCAACCTGAACTGATCTTAATCACGTTTTGGTTTGAATGTAAAAACTAGATTTTTGGTCGATGTATTGTAATCGAGCCTTCAAAAGTATATCAAGCTATTTTTATATTATATTCATCTAATTATGTTCATTTTATGCAAGATTTTTAACCTAATGGATTCAACTGTAACAGCTCTAAGCTTCTGTTTCTTAACAGCTACCTTAACAGAGCTATGTTAATGCCGCGTACAATGTTAATGAACTAAGCTTCCACTGCTTTTATTATCCAAGTAAGTTGTAATCAAGTGAAAACGCCTACAACGCATCGTTTAGATTGTCTGGTCAAGACATGAAAAACCATTTATGTTGTGGCTGACCGCATTTAGGTATTAAAACTTCTACATATAGTTAATAACCATTATTATTGAGGCGGGCAGCATCATAAAACTTGATGAACCACACGACGACTACATAATGCATAAGTTTTTGACCACAGACAACAGGCGCGCAATTGCATTGGTTGGCAACAGGTTTCAAGGTCAGGTGACCACAGCCTAAAATTAACATTGAAGCTGCAGTCAGTTACATGGGCTCCGAAAAGAAAAACAACAACAAAACCGGTTACAGAACGATGTACTATTGTCGCCTCTTCTTCTTCTTCTTGAGTTTGGCAATCTCAAAATATGTATAAAAACAAAGAGAAAAAACAATGCAATGACATTGAATTGTAAATGCAAGCGATAAAAAGCAAACACACTATAAAGACAACAACAACAACAAAAACAAAAACCATAAAGAAAGAAGACAACAACAAAAAATAAGTAAATAAATGTAAGCCGCAGTTTCGGACGTGTACGATGCATGTGCAATTTGTGTGTGCTCGAAGAGGGACAACAGCAGCAGCAACAACAACAACAATAAAAACAACGACGGCAACCTCAAACACTGACAACACACAGATTACGTATACGCAACGTCTGCCAATGTCCATATCAATGGTCAATGTTTGGTAGTTGTTTGCTTCTGCTTCTTCTTGCTCCGCTTCCGCTGCTGTTAAAGATATTGACGATGTTTTTTTCACTCTTTCTCTCTCTCTCGCTCTCTCTCTTTACTTTGTTGTCGCCGTTAAATGCTTTTATATTCAACTTCTTCTCTTTTTTTGCAATTCCCATCGCCGCATTACGTCACTTTCACTGTACTTTGCGGCTTAAGATCCCCCCACTCCTCGCCTAGCCTCAACATCGCTTTACATTTATTGTTGTTGCTGCTGTTGCTGCTTCAGTTTGCTGCTGTCGTTGAGACCGTTGTTTGTACTTGTTATTTGTTGGTACAAACAAGCAAAATGCAATAAAAAAATACTCCGCACTTTAATTTATGGTATGGTTGCTTGGCTTGGTTTGGTTCGGTTCGGTTCGGTTTGGCTTGCATGCGGACTCTCTTTGGGACTATGATTTATTTGAGACACACTTTTCAGCCACGCGTTTGTTTGTCCTCGCTTCGTATGTGTTTGCCTCCTCGCATAATTTATACGCAACTGTGTTTTTGGTTCAAGTTCATCAGATGATTTCAGATATCTTCTTCTGTGCAATTTAACATGCGTACCATTTTTGTTTCAAGGTTTCGTGATAAACCTTAAAACATTGTAAACTTAAGTAATGGCTTTAGTTTCCTGATGCGGAATTAAGTTGATTTATTTTTAAGCTGTGGAAGATTTAGTAGTCTTCATCAGCCAACTTTTCTGTAGCCAACTGCTGCTCCGTTTCCAAAGTATTCTTGGTGACTTTTATCTTGCAGTTGAGTAGTCTGGTAACCTCCTCGTAAACCTGAACCAGTTCGAACTGTGCTAAGTAACGGCCATCTTTGACATGGAAAGGTAACAAACTGATATCAATATATGCGTGCTCCACATAGTAGAAACCCGGCATCAACGGGCAGGACATAAGGAACGTCGAGGGCAATAAGGATTGACCCTCGGAGTCATCTAAGGTCATATTGCGCAACGATTCGAGTGATTTGCAGAAATCCAAGTTCTTCATTTTGACAATCTCAATGGTATTGGGTCCGCCGGGCACATCATCCAACTGGCGGACGAAGATGTGCATGAGTAGTTTGCCCGGAAAGTGCTCGCTAACAGTCAGATTGAAGTTAAGAGTCTCGGCGTTTTCCATGTTATAGCCAATTAATATTTCATTGGGTACAAACGACTTCGAATAGAACTCATCAATTTGCATATTTACCTAAAAGCCGTAATGGAATTCAATCAATAATACAAAGATCTAATAAACTTACGCACAACTTACCCCCAGAACATCAACAGCAATCCCGGCCAAAGACAGTAGGAGAAGGCCACAATATGGAAACATGCTCGTAGTTCGTAGCGTAGCTTGAGTAAACTGCGGTTTATGGCTTCCATTTCGGAGTTTGCACAAAAGCGACTTGTTTAAACTTCAGTTTAGTCACGCCACATCGCCTGACCTAATGGATTTGTTTGCCAAGCACGTTGGTTATTTGTTTCGTATATGTACACATTTATTGAATTTTGTTGGCCACCCCGATTACCCAAGATTCTTATCATCCACTCATTTGTATGTTGACGTCGAAGGGGGAACGCATTACATACATATGCGTGATTTGCTTTACCAGCTTTTACCAGCTAAAGAGTTGATCAACAATTTGTATTCCTATTGTTAACAGAGTGTTCTTTTTTGGTTCGAAGGTAAAGGGGTAATCCCAAACTGCACTCAACTTGAACTTTTTCATACCAATGCCAAAAACTTACACACATGAAGTCAAGATCTCAGCTTGTCATAGTTTGGAGCTATTCACTTATATGGCCATCATTTGGCAGGCAAAAGTGAAATGAATGTTACGCACTTTTTTATACACACAAAAACTCCCAGACACATTTGCGGCAATCTGAACAATCTTCGAACTTGTCAACTTGTGCAAATAAATAAATTGCCATCTCGAGCCCAACCCTTTCCATAGCATCATAATATACGAACTAATTGAAATGCCTATGGTTGGGCAAGACCAATCGCGTTAAGCGTTACTCACAGACAAGCCGACGCGTCTTATGACGTTTTGATTTCGAGTTGATCGCGATGTGAGTGAATCAAATAGCGTTCAAACCATTTGTTGTCTAATCATTCAAAACTTCAACGCTTCACTTTGCTTCATTTTGGCATCATTTGCATAAAATACTTTTAGATATCAACAAGCACAACAAACATATCATATGTTAAATTTGACTTGAAAAGTGTCTAGTCATGTTTCACATGTATGCTAATCGAGTGCTCTTCAAGATCTGCATTCGTTTCCGCTGCTCAAATTGTAGTACATTTGACAAAGTCCATATGTGTAGAATGTTCGTATCTTAATATATATATATAGATATATATGTAAATGTGGAACGACTTTGACTTTGACTGCTGTCTGCAGTTAACAAATCCCAAGAAAGAAATAAAATTAAATCAAATTTTGACCTCTATATAACTTTTTGTTGCTGTTTCTTTTGTTGGCCAACGCCCAGCTAAACCGTTTTAGTTGTTTATTCTAGTTTTGAGTGTAGATTTTTGACTTTGTTTTAATCTTGGTGTTGTTAAATCAACTTGGATCTTGAAGCTTCATAATAGCTATTAGAAGTGCTAAATATTTATGGCTGAATTGTGTGTTGTTTCAAGCTCAAAATGTTTTATTTTATCTTCCGCAATGATCGCTTTTTTATACGCTATGAAAGAGTAGGAAGGGTCAGTTTTTGTAGTTGTTTAACATTTTACAGTAAGTAAATTCACAGTTTACGGCAAACAAACAATTATCATAAACTTCCTCGATTATGAAGGGCTATAAGATGTCATTATTAGCATATCAAATGTATGCATATTTCATTTCCGCAAAACAACAATAAATATTGTCCTTAAGTAAACGTTTAACGCTATGCAATTTGTTTCATTGACCGATTTCTGTTTGAGATTTGTGACCTTCAGTCATTTACTATGTAAATCGCTCTGCTTGGCGAGAAGACTATTTGAACAGTAGCTGAAAGAAGATATAAAAAAAAGATGACTTCTTCAGTGGCACAAACTACGGACATTTGGCTTTTGGCTCTTAGCTGACCGAACCAATGTAAACAGTTAAAGGCGGGTTTCTTTTTTTTAGTTGTAGTTGTTGTTGGTGCAGTTTTGCCTTATAAATATATGTATGCAGTATTTGCGGAGCAGGGCCCAGAGACAATCTGCACGTTCAAGTAATTTGCAATTTTTGGTTCGCTTTTAGGTTTGTTGTCGTTGTTGTTGATTTTAACTGAAGACTCGTTTATTAACGCACCTTTGTTTATGTATCGCCATATTCCTGGCCCCTTGACCAAAACCGGCAATGTAATTTTTGTGCAGTTTACATATGACATTATCTTCGCTGGATTGTTCCCTCTTGGGTATAAAAGCCACCAGCATTGTGGACAACAAGTGCAGTCAATTTTTTGATTAACCAGCTCAACACCAAACCCATACATTATGAAGTACTTTATTTTGGTGAGTGTCTTCTTCCCACATAATTATTATGTTCAAGGATTTTTGCTCAAGGACTAATCATATTGCAGGCCCTTTTCGTTTGCCTGCTGGCGGTGGCTTTGGTTGCAGCTGTTCCCATTGACGAGACGCTTCAGGGTGACAACATTTATGGTCCATCCGATGATGAGGTTCACAATCCCTACGATCCTCAGGCCATATTCAAGCTGAAGAAACTGAAGAAGCTGTTGCTCGGCTAAATGTCACAAGGCTGTCAGCAAAAACAGAAGGAACCCGTTGACTCTAGTCTATCTACATACCACACACAAACCACTCAAACACAGGCACAACAAATTAGAAACCTAACCTCTCCGTCTTAAAACATATGTACAAGTGAAAACGCATTTACAGCTTATTCGTAAACGTAACTAAATAAATGTTATTCTCATTAAACTAAACACATGTTTTTGATTTGAATCGCAATTATGTTAAAAAGGTGCTAATAAATAAGTGTTGTTGCATCTAGGTTTAGACGTCTGCGACTAGAACTAAACTAATTATACCCTTAACCCATTGAAAATGGGTAAAAAGGGTATAATGGTTTTGTGCAAAAGTATGTAACAGGCAGAAGGAAGCATCTCCGACCCCATAAAGTATATATATTCTTGATCAGCATCAACAGCCGAGTCGATATAGCCATGTCCGTCTGTCCGTCTGTCCGTCTGTCCGTCCGTCCGTCCTCCGTATGTATGAACGCGTCGATCTCAGAGACTATAAGAGCTAGAGATTCCAGATTTGGTACATAAGCTCGTCTAATCCCTAGGCAGTACAAGTTTGTTTTAAATTTTCGATAACTCTTCCCGTTTCCGATATACACATGTGATCGATAACAATAAAATCTTGAATTTGGAAAACTTTTTGATGCAGTTTAAAAGATTAGAATAAATAATTACAATCTGTGAAAATTTTATTGAAACATTGGAGATATGTAGTATTGAAGTTAAGGTAGTATGAACTATACGCGTATACATACACACACTCACACATACTTGTAAGCACTGACTGTATGCGTAAAGTATAGGGTTGAGGGTATAGTCTAGTTGGGATTTCTCGACTAGAGCCTTCTTACTTGTTTTCATATAAATTAGTTTGAAAGTGTGAAAAAAAAAATAGGCGAAACTCATTTTATATGCTGAGGCACATATTTAAAAACTTTATCGCTGTTTCTTGTAGGCAAAGTAATGTCTTCTTAGTTTTTTAACAACTCATTTAAAAATAGATGTGCTAAAGCCGAGCCTTCGGTCAATATTTTTACATGCTGTCTTAAAAGCAACTCGAAATTCCGCAACTGTGTAATTTTAAATGCCATAAATCTATGAAATGCATTCCTCATAACTCCGTCAAGTTAAGTCTTTAGTTTCCATCAGGTATTTGCCCAACTTGTTAAAATCAAATGACTTTGGACACGAACTTGAGCGCCATTTTTTTAAGAGCAGAGAAAAAAGCAAGTAATAGATTCTTTTAAAAATTATAGTTTTTTTTTAATAAAGTTTTCTTATAACTAGTAATAAAACATATGCTAAAAGTCCATAGATAGATGCTTAACAGCAACTAACCCAGCAAAAGCAGCTTCTTGAGCAGCTTCAGCTTGAGCAGGAAGGATTGATCGTCGCTGGGGCTGACTGCCTCGTTGCCAGGACCCTCCAAGCCCTCAGGAATGGCCTCCTCCACGGGCACAGCGCTGGTCACCATGAAGCAGACGGCCAAGCACAAGAACACGGTCTGCAAATAGTTACAAAACATATAATCCACACAGTTAGTTGAATGTTATCCAAATGTTATCTGCTGTCGAGATGAACGCACCATTAGCAAGAATTTCATTTTTAATGGGTTTGTGATAGAGTCCTTTGTTGACTTGAAGCACTAAGAGTTTTGATTGATGATCTCGCGTTTCGCGTTGACAGACTTGTACTGAGTATAATACAGCAAGTCGTCCAACTATTTATATGTCTGTGAGCTGTCCGCAAAGCGCGCTCGTCTTTCATTGAGAGATTGAAACAACGCAGCGTCACAATGGAAGCTCTAAAATTTCGTGTATCTTCGACAATAAATTTTGTTTGGACTATTAAATGTGATTTTAGTGTACCACGCAAGGTGTTCGTTCGTTCGCATATGTGTGGAAAAATACCAACAACAATATATGAAGCAAAGCAAAGTAAACTATTTCATTTTTGCTTTGCTTTATTTTTGTAGCGGCCGCTTTTCGTTTATTTGTTGGTGGTAATGTTATTGTTATTGGTCCCATTGTTGGGTTAGTTGGATGGCAAATTGCTATATTGACTGACAACTCGCTTTGGGATATTTTTTTTGCTCATTTATGTTTCCTTGGTTCTGTGTTCTATTTGAGTTGACCATTAGGCGTTTGCCCGTCCTTGTCACTTCGCGCTCGTGCTAAATTGTTATTAGCGGTTTTTTATAGTATAGCACATCACTAAATGTGCAAGTTTGACGTTTTCGTACGAAACTATGGTAATATTAATTCAACTGATTAGCTAAAACATAAACGGATACGGTTATTTTGGCTTTGGCACCAAAAAAGAGATGTTTGCCAATGACAAATAATCTTTGTGTAAATTCCATCAAGGTCATAGACCAGCCGGCGTTCTAAATGAATGCCACAAGTTGTCACAGTGCTAATTTGTTTACGTCGGCATTAGAAATTTCGCAAACTCATATCGCAAATAGTCAAAGAAGTATGTTTGGATGGCAATTTGAAATTTAAATTCGAACCGCCGTTTCATCTGCGCTATGGTATATTTTAGGACATTTCTGTTAACATTAAAAAAAACCAAGGCGTAATAGCATTCGCGCTTATCAGAGTCGCAACGCGAAAAATGCAACCACGATAAAATACCGTATCACTGCCATCTCTACCGCGTATTAAACAATAAGCAAAAAATAAAAAGATTAAATAAAATTATTAGACAAAAAAGAACACATTACCAAAAAAGTCAAAATTTGAAATACTCAAAATTAAAATATTCAGTTCAATTTTTCGGCTAAAACGGGAAGAAAGTCCAATTTGGAAGTATGACTGGTTCGTTCAGTGTGAAGCTAAAATCGAAAAAAGGTCAATTCATTGTAAATGACCTGAACGAGAACACAACGTTAACTGAATTGAAAACGCGGATAGCCCAGGCGACGGAAATAAAGGAGTCACAGCTGCATGTGCTTGTTGGCTATCCGCCGCGACCGCTGGATCTCAATGAGCAGCAGCAGCGAAATCTGCGCTCCGTTGGCATCAAAAGCGGTGAGACACTTATTGTGGAGGAGAAGGCAGCGGCGACGGTAGCTGCAAGCTCTGCTGCTGCTGCGTCAACCATTGAGGATGACGAGGCACTGGCGCGTCGTCTGCAGGCGGAGGAGGATGCTGAGCAACTGCGTAATGTGGTTACGACTGCCAGCGATCCTGAATTGAGCGCCGGCAGCAGCAGCAACAGCATGGAAAGTGCTCCATTGTCTGCACCAGCGGAAAACAGCCCAAATGGCGATTTCAATGGGATACTGTTGAAAAAGGTGGTGCCAGCGGATAACTCGTGTCTTTTCACAAGCATACGCTTTGTGCTCAACGGTAAGGTGGACAATGAGGGCAGTGAAATGATGCGTCATATTATTGCGACGGAAGTGTCCGCCGATCCGCAAGCATACAATGACGCCGTATTGGGCAAATCGAATGCAGAGTACTGCGCCTGGATACAAAAGGCTGATTCGTGGGGCGGTGCCATCGAGGTGTCCATATTATCCAATTACTATGGCATCGAGATCGATGTGGTTGATATCCAAAATGCCATTATCAATCGCTTTGGTGAGGACAGGAACTACGGATTACGTGTCTTCCTGCTGTTCGATGGCATTCACTACGATCCGCTCTACATGGAGACCTCACATAGTGCCGCACCAGCTACCATTTTTCCCGTTGAGGAGCTGGGCGTCTATGAACAGGCCGAGCAGCTGGCCAACGAGGCAAAGTCCTCACGTCAATTCACCAATGTCGACAAGTTTAATCTTCGCTGTTTACAGTGTGATCTGTTGCTGGTGGGTCAGGTTCAGGCCCAGCAGCATGCCAAGGCCACGGGCCATTCGAATTTCGGAGAGATTTAATACGTGCTGATCTTCGGTACCATCTATATTTTGGCTTTTATTATGTTTGCCTATTACATACTCACCACTTAGAGAGCGAGCAAAGAACACAGCTAGAGCCAACTACTTACATTTTTACTTTCAAATTGTTTAGCAAAATTTTTACATCTTCTGTGGTTAATTTATTTAAATCTTTTGTATACGCCCCAAGCTACTGTCATTTGATTTTTGGAGTACAATAAAGTTCCCCTCATTAAACAAGCAGAACAATCAAAAAATTAATTTATCAGGGTTATGAGCCCCATGGCGGTGTCATGGCAGCTGGGTTTTGCAGATAGGACATAACGACAGCACTCACGCTTAACATAAAGGAAGACAGCACCTGAAATAATCAAATTATGATATGTATCTAGGGCAACCGAAGCTGATTGACATTAGCTTACCTGTTTGGCATCGTCGCTGGCGCGGGAGCTGGAAAAGCTAATGCAAGAGCAGTAAAGTGCAAACCAGGCGCACCACTTAAGCTGTGTGGCAAGACGCATTCATTAAAATAAGAAGTATTACTAATTGAGACGTGGTGTTTACCTTCATCATCAGGCCGCACATGGAGAAAATCATGCCCAATATATTCATATAGTCCGGCATCATGTCCTCATTAGCGCCGCCGCTTTGTCCTTGGTTCTTGGGCGCCTTATAGCGAATTATTTTCTCCTTGCGGCGAGGATCTACAGCGAAACTCATTTTAAATTATTTAATTTAGCTCTTCAAAGGCGAAAAATCTAATTTTCTTGTTTAGTGCAAAGGGAATGTTGGCGTTGCCACTCTGACAAAATTCAGCTGCAAGTCATTCAAAGAATTGACACATATTGTGAATGGCAATACTTCTTCTTCAATGTTCATTTCCATGTTCAGCGGCATGCTCATTTAAAAATTTGTTAAATTACATAAAAATAAAAGAAAAGTGCAACGAACAATAATGGCGCTGCGTTTTTTCAGCACAGCATTGACGCCGCACATACGACGCCTGCAGAAATACACACCAAGGCACTCATTACATGTAAATGGAATCCTTGGTCTTCAAACTGACTTTTCGAACGTGCGATGGAAACAAAGTCGCCTGCTGCACGTGCGTATAACAGATCAGGAAGCCGGTTTGCAAACGAAACGTGAGACAAACAGAAGGGCAAACCCTTTTGAAGATAGAGTTCTGGATGAACAGCCAACAGAAGCCTCCAGGCCCCGTGAGCGTAACAGGTTTCCAAAACCCGAGAAGCGTTCGAACGTAGATGAAGTGCATTCAAAAAAGGAAACGTTAACTGACTTTGGTGATCCGGATACCTTTGGCGATGCCAAATTCAGTACCACACAAATGGAAGACCCAGGCGACATACAAGAGGAGGAGTTTATCAGCAGACCGACGCGACACGCGAAAAAGCTACGTACCAAGGAGTACGCAAGTCTCATCAAGGAGCACTTAAATGCTCGACGCATCAATGAGGCCATTGCCGTGCTGGAGGTGCGCATGTTGCGCGAGGATCGTGTAAAACCGGAAAACTACATTTACAATTTGCTAATCAGCGGCTGTGCAAAAGCAGGCTATACCCGAAAAGCTTTTACGCTATACACCAAGATGCGTCAACGTGGCCTTAAGGTAACCGGTGGCACCTATACCTCCCTTTTTAATGCCTGCGCCAATGCGCCCACA
The DNA here is from genome assembly GCA_035044485.1 of Scaptomyza reducta. Lineage (NCBI taxonomy): Eukaryota > Metazoa > Arthropoda > Insecta > Diptera > Drosophilidae > Scaptomyza > Scaptomyza reducta. Next base: position 1,857,421 of record JAWNNV010000191.1, on the reverse strand, counting down.
CAACAGGACGGACTGGGAAAGGCGCGGCAGCTGCGCGAGAATATGCTTGAAAAAGGCTACGAACCGAATGTGAAAAACTACAATGCGATGATCAAGGCTTATGGCCGCTGTGGCGACATCGAAACCGCCTATATGTTGGCCGACGAGATGATGGAGCGTCAGCTGCCCATGAATGCGGAGAGCTTCAACTTTCTGCTTCAAGCCTGCGCCAGCGATGAACAGCAAGGATTTCGTCATGCTCTTTTGACCTGGCACAAAATGCTGCAGCGTGGCATAAGTCCTGACTTTTATAGCTTTAATGCTATGCTACGTTGCGTGCGAGATTGCAGCTTTGGTGCTTTGGAGGACATGCAACAGGTGCTGCAACAGATCGCTCCCGCTGTGGTACCGGACAAACAACCGCAGTTGGAAGCACATGCAATTCCCACTGATAGCCTAATAACTGCGAATAGTTCTGATAAGCTGGAGCTGACTACTGCGCCTACCGAGCAGCTAGAACTGCCCAATCTGCTGCTGCCACGCCCACAACTGGGCAGTTTGGTTGCATTAACTGAGGTGACACGCGCCCATGAGCGTTTTCTTTTGCTGGGCGGTATCATGGGTTATCTGGAGCTAATGAAGTTGCACAAAGTGACGCCGAACATTGAGTGCTTCACTACGATGTTGGAAGTTATACCGCCAACCAATGCAGCGGAGAAGCAACTGCTGAGTTTTGTGCGCAAAATTGGTCTTAAGGCTGACATTGATTTCTTCAATATACTCATCAAGAAGCGATCGATGCGCTTCGATTATGAGAGCGCTCGCGAGGTGCTTTCAATGATACGCACAGCTGGTCTCCAGCCGGACATTGTTACATATGGTGTCTTGGCGCTGGGCTGTCGCACTCAGGAGCAGGCGCGGGCGCTGTTGCAGCAGATGCAGGCAGCTGGCATACGAATGAATATGCCCATTTTGGGTGCTATGTTGCGTCAAGGTTGCGCTCAGAAATCATTTGCATACATCAGCGAAATCATGCAACTAAGTCTGGAGGAGAACATCAAACCAAATGAATCTTTCGTTCGACATTTACACAACTTTCACAGGGGATGTGCCAGAGCAATCGATGCTAGGGTAAGTATATTACTTTTTGTATTGTATAACGATTACCAACTAATGCCTGTTTCCAGCATCCCTCAACTAAAACTGAAGCCTTCAAGAAGGGGCATTCCAAATTCTGTGATAAATATCGCCTTTTTTATGAGGAGCATGGTCTGACCGGCTTGACGCTAGAAGATGCCATTGCCAAGCTGAAGCAACGTCCTTATGCACAGTACAAGGACTCGGCAGTGACTGGCATAGAGCCGGAAAAGCACGAGAAAGTGAAACGAAAAACAAAAATACGCAAATATATAAAGAAAATTAAAATAGATGAGCTGCAGGACGATCCACAGCTAACGGAGCCACTAAAGAGAATAGAGTAGTAATTTAATGTAAGTTGAATAGTTGTTTATTAAAGTATTTGTTATATATCGATTTATTGTTAACCAATCATTGTGCGTTTGCGTCCACGTGCACGCACCTCCTCAAACTTGGCCACGACGGCCGCTTCGTCCGTGCCACATGTCTTGCGGTAAGCCGAAAGAATGTGCTCAAATAGATAGGGCTGTTCACTATGTGTGCTGAGGAGCGCCCGTTCCAACACGTACAAGTCAACGCCTTTATCCTCCGTTGCTTGGTTATAGTGGCTTAGGCCAAAATCGATAAAGATGACATCGTAGCCATCGCACGTATTTGATGTTGGATTAATTAGTATATTTGATGTGGTCAGATCACCATGTATAATATTATTCGCATGCATTTGGCCAATGATTTCACCAATACGTGTGCAGAGCTCCTCTAGCGCCTGCTTTGCCTGCTCCACTCCCGATTCGGCCACTGTTTTCTGTATAAACTGCTTAGCTGTCTGGGCACTGCCAAAATACTCCATATACAGTTTATGTGTGTTGAGGTCTGAATGTAGGATCTTTGGCGCTAGAATCCCAGCAGCAAGACAACGGCCAGCTGCCTTAACCTCAGCCTTCATCCTCTGCCGTGTTATTTGTGTGTCCAACTCCGGATGCCGATATTTCTTGACGAATCGCTCTTTTATCAGACATGATTCACCCTTAAATTCGCCAAGGTAAAGGCGTCCCTCAGCGCCTTGTTTTAATATTTCTAATGTCATATTTATAACAAAAATTAATGAAAGTGCCGGAAAATGCAAATGCGAGTTCTCCCAACAACTTTATTTGCCATTCGCATTTTTTTTAAACATTCTCATCGCAACGGTAACAGCTGACAAAGAAACAGCTGTTTTTGTTGTGATATTTTCACGCACAAATTGCCAGCTTCAAAAGTGATTCATCCTTTAATCAATTCGGACAGTCGAAATTAAAAATATTTAGAAAATGTTCAACAATATATTTGGCAAAAAACCCACCGTAAAGGAACAGCAACGCGAAAACGATCGAAGTTTGCGAAAAGCGACCCGTGACATTGAGCGTGAAAAACGAAAAATGGAGGAGGAGGAAAAAAAACTGGAGGCTGAGATTAGACGGAATGCAGCTGCTGGGAACAATGATGCCTGTCGAATTCTGGCCAAACAACTAGTGGAGATACGCAAACAGAAATCACGCAGTTATGCTGCAGCAGGCAAAATACAATCCATTGGCTATCAGAACAAGAATATGGGCGCCAACATCGCACTCGGCGAGGCAATGGGAACCACGGCAAAAACGATGGCAACAATGAATAAGGTGATGCGGCCGGAGGCGATAGCCGGTACTATGCGTGACTTCCAGCAGGCGAATATGCGCATGGAGATGACAGATGAGATGATCAACGATACGCTAGACGACATGCTAACCGAGTCCGGCGATGAGGAGGAATCGAATGATGTGGTTAACAAGGTGCTCGATGAAATTGGCATTGAAATCTCAGGCAAAATGTCCAGCATACCAGCCACAGGCTCCGGCGAGTTCGAGACGAGCGGCAAACGCACCGAAAAGGACATTGCCGATCAGTTGGCCAAACTGCGTTCATCATAGTTAAATTAATATAACATTTTCTCTGTGCTTAATCCCTCCTTCAGTTATATTTTGAACTTTTTTAAACAATTGTGTTATTCATAGGCCGTAAGACATAAACATATAAGAAATATCCAACATCACACATAAGGGCGTACCTCTAGGCTTACAAATAAAAATAATAATCAATCAATATTTGACGAAATCTTAGATTTTCAAGCACAGTTTTAGGTTGATCGAAGTTTTAGTTTGGCAAAAATATGAACACCACCTATAGACGAGCGGTCATGCCGCCAGAGGCGACAATAGACTCGCCTGTAATGTAAGCAGCATCTTCGGAGACCAGGAAAGACACAACTCCAGCCATTTCCTCAGTAGTGCCCAGACGACCCATTGGAATCTTGCTAAGTGCCGCATCGTTGGCAGCGTCATTCTCGTACAGCGCTTTGGAGAACTTGGTGCGAATGATGCCAGGTGCCAGGCAATTGACACGGATGCCTTCGGGCGCCAAATCCTTCGCCGCTGCCTTGGTCAAACCAATCAATGCTGTCTTGCTCACAGAGTAGGCGCCAAGCAACTTTGAATGAGTAAGGCTATTAATTTGAGATTTGGCAAAACTGATAACTATTAAACCACTTACCTCGAATGCATCGTATCCCGCAATGGAGGAGACAAATACAATGTTAGAGCCCTTCTCTTGTCGCAGATATGGCAACGCCTCCTTGGCCAACAAAAACGAGCTCTTCACGTTCACATCGAAGATCTTGTCCCACACTTTCTCATCGCACTCGAGCACACCGCCCACAGCCGGATTAGTAGCGGCATTGCTAACCAATATGTTAAGCTTGCCAAACTTGCTAATGGTCTCTTCGAAGAGCTGCTTGCGATCCTGAGCCTCGCTCACATGGCACTTCAGGCCATGCACGTTCAGATTCAGTTTGCGTAGCTCGGCCAACGCGTTGTCCACATTCTTTTGCTTGCGACTGCTGATAACAACGGCGGCGCCATCCTCGGCCAAACGCTTGGCAATAGCAAAGCCAATGCTACAAGTTTTTTTTAGTTTACGTAAAGTAGAAAATTCCCTTTCAATATGAACTTACCCATCTGTGGAGGCGGTAACTACCGCAACTTTGCCTGCTAAACGCTTCATGCTATGGACGTTCGAACTTTGACTGGCACTGCCGCTGGACAAACGTTTGTGGCAAAGATTATGGCTAACAATTACACTACTAGTGTTGCTTGTGTTATGTTGATTAAGATTTCTAATCGGTGTTGTATTCTGCGTGAAACTTTGGACTTTGCCACTAGTCAAACCGGCAGCAGCGATTGAATTAAGCTTTGGCGCATTGTTAACCAACTGTTTACCCAGATGCAGCATATTTAGGCCGTGTTTTGTCTTAACTTTGGATTGACAATAGATTGCAATTGATTTTTCCCGCAACGTAAACGTTAAAACGTATCTTGTTCAACAATTCGTGAACTTCCAATTGGGTGGTTTGTTTATCTCTTCTTCTTTTTGCCATTCATCGGGAAGCTAAAAGCTTTCCAACGCGCGAATTTTGAAAATATAATCTGTAGCAAGAGATATATTTTAAGACATAGCTCTAGAACCACAATAAGAGTATTTTTTAAAAATTAAATAAATTTAGGATTCTCTGCACTAATTTCTTACATTATCAATAATTAAATCAAGTGTATACAAATATATTCCCCTTACAAACTTGCCACCGCTTGTAGCGTAAAACCTCAACTTCTTGATAAGAACCGTTGAAATGAAAATCTCACTAAAACGCTTAAACAAACAGTGCGAATTAAATAAGGTCGCGATGTCGTAACACGATAAACAAAGATAAATATGAATTCAAAACAGAATAAGAATTTCAACCAGTAGTAGCACAAATCACTTCCAGAAATAACAGCAACAACAACAGCGACCGCTAATGTTTACTCTCAACCGAAAGTGCAAATTAATAGCTGGCCGGAGCGACTTTAGTTGTTTGTATCATCATTACTCTTACGACTCCACTTTCGGCAGTTAGTCGCTCCGTGTCGTTTCAAGTGTGCAAGCCGCTTTTTTTTGTGTCGAGCTGTGGAACTGAATTGACGGCACGCGGTTAACGGTTTTCGTTCTTCGCAATCGTCACAAAGCATGTGATATAGAAAAAAAAATTACTCTGCCATTAGAATTCTCAAATATTGGGAGATGAGCAGCCAGGGTAATGAAATTGCGCCTGTTGCGCCCCAGCCACAGGACTTTAAGGCACCCGTCTTTCAGGATAACAAACTAGTGCTCTACTTTCATCCCTACAACTTCTACTCGCAAAAAGTAAATCATGTGATTTTTGAAAAGTGCTCACAAATTGTGCGCTCAAAATTGTGTGCGGCGCTAAATTACAAAAGTAATCGTCGTTATTGTCATTATTGTTCAATGTCATTTACATAGTTCGAGTTGTTATTAGTACTTTGTAGGGTTTTTTTTTCTGCCCCATCTATTTCCAGCGCACTCGTGCCTGACGTAGGCGTAGGCCTCCGAATAATATCTGATGCGTTCCCAACAACAAGTAGCTCGTAATTAGTTTGAGTTTTTTTCTTTACAGCATCAAACAAATAATATTATTTAATTGTATGCTTTGGTGCAGGGTGCTAATGAAGCGTATTACACACTGTAAAATGGGTTGGGTGATAAATTTATATAAGTAATTATAAACAAGTAAGAAGGCTCTAGTCGAGAAATCCCGACTAGACTATACCCTTAACCCTATAATTTACGCATACAGTCAGTGCTTGCAAGTATGTGTGAGTGTCTGTATGTATACGCGTATAGGGCATACGTTCTTAATTTCAATACTCCATATCTCCAGTGTTTCTCAACCGATTTCAATAAAATTTTCACAGATTGTCTTTATTTAATCTAATCTTTCAAACTGCATCAAAACATTTTCCAAATTGAAGATTTTGTTGTTATCGATTACATGTGTATATCGGAAACGGGAAGAGTTATCGAAAATTTAAAACAAACTTGTACTGCCTAGGGATTAGGCGAGCTTATGTACAAAATCTGGAGTCTCTAGCTCTTATAGTCTCTGAGATCGACGCGTTCATACATACGGACGGACAGACGGACAGACGGACATGGCTATATCGACTCGGCTGTTGATGCTGATCAAGAATATATATACTTTATGGGGCGGAGATGCTTCCTTCTGCCTGTTACATACTTTTGCACAAATCCATTATACCCTTTTTACCCATTTTCAATGGGTTAAGGGTATAAAAACAATAAGGCAGTTAAATTGCATTGTGGTGTTAGTGGTTGTAGCTTATTCACAGTTTGAATACTCATCTTTTTTCTAGGTTCTGCTGGTCCTTTATGAGAAAAACATTGACTTTACACCCTACATTATCGATCTGTGCAATGGCGAACAGTATTCCAGTTGGTTCCTTAATCTGAACCCTAAGGGCGATGTGCCTGTGCTGCAGGACGGTCCATTCATCATACCCAACTCTCCGCACATTATCAGCTATGTGGAGAATAAGTTCCGCGGAGGTAAGAGTATACATTTATTCTTGTTTTTGATGGTAAAAAATAACTTTGTTATAGATCAGCATCCGTTGCTGAAGCCGCATAGACCCGACTCGTTGAAATATGATCAGATGATGATGTTTGAACAGGCTCTAACACGTCTGCCTATAGGAGCTTTAAGTTTGGGCTCGTTTGTCCATGATGACCTCAAGTTGGTGCCTAAGGCGCCATTTATAGGACCTGTGCGGCAATCCTGCCTGAGTGAGTACAATTAGTATTCTACAGACATTTTTCTTTATTAATGTTTCATACTTCTTCTTTATAGAGAACAATGATAAAGTGATGGACCTACTGCGTCGCTCCGTGGATGAGGTAGACTCCAAGAATAGTGCATTGCAGCAGAAGCTACAGATCCATGTGCGTCGTCGAGATTTGGTTGCCTCGCGCACAGATTTCCAACGCGTGCTGGATGCTGTACGCAATGTGCTGCTCTATGTGGAGCAGGAACTGTCGAAGCAAACGCCACGTAATGAGTGGCTGACCGGTGATGAAATCACACTGGCTGACGTCAGTCTGGGTCTGCTGCTGCAACGCCTTTATCAGCTCGGCTTCGAGAACTATTACTGGAGCTATGGAAAGTTGCCGCAGGTGGAGGCCTATTTTCTACGCTTCAAGCAACGTGCCTCGTACTACAAACTAATGCCCAGCAGCAATTTCGAGATACTGAAGGAGATGTGGAGCATGACGCCGTCCAATTACAAGCTGGGAGCTACTGCTGGTTTCTTGGGTATGGCCATGTTTGCAGCTTTTGCGCATAAGTAGTTGTTGTTGAAGATTCTGTTAACAATCATTTTATTGTTATTGTTAAAGTTGGGCACATATAAACACAAACAAAAGAACGCTTAAATCTACATGGTAACAATGCATATTATGGAGAATGAGAAAAAGCGAGAGAGCAAGAGAGCGAGCGCGGAGAAAAAAGTCGATTGCCCCATGATTGACCGAGCCTCAAGCAGCTGATATCATTGAAAATATCATAAAATCATTTGGTTTTAAGTCCTATTTGGTACAAAAGTTGTTTGCTATCCTCTACCGTTTTAAAAATCATCCGCCTAACCATATAATTCAATTCCTGTTTATCTGTTGCTTGATGGGTTGGTTAACAAAGCCTCGGGTTTAGCTTTCCAAGCCCGCCTGCTGCTGTTCACGTCGCAGCTGCTCTGCCTGTAGTAAACTGGCTGCAGAGCTGGCTGCCTTCGGATTGGTGAACAAGGGCATGCCCATGAAAGTGGGTATCTGCTGCTGCATCGGCGTCTGGGCACCCATTTTGCCACCTCCGTTGGTATTCGACGTCTGGCTGCCAGCTGATGGTGTGCAAGTGTGTAAATGCGTGGGTCGCTTAAAAGCAAAGCTCTCGCGTTGATAGTAGAATGTGCCATCGCCTGGCGCGTCAGGTAGCAGTCCATTTGTTGGATACCAGAAACGATATGTAAAGTACCATGTCAGTATGGCAATGATACCGCTGACGACCTTCTCAATCATGCGATGATAGTACAACATGGTGCCAACCAACATTATGTCCCAGAGCAGCTGCAGCGCTGCCATGCCAATGAACAAGGTTCGAATGATGGGCGTCAGCCGCGTATAGAGAAATTGTAGACTACGCATCTGTTCATCGTTAAGATAGCGAAGAGGATTACTGCCCGTCTTTTCCGAGACGCTGCGATTGTGCAACTCATTGCGTAGATGCTCCTTAATCGTCTCCCACTTGATAATGGGACGTGCCTCCTCAATCAGCACCAGACTCGAGTGAATCAGTATAAACGCATGGCCCGAGATGTCAAATCCATGCCACAGATGTCCTGCCTTCAAGCAGCTGGACTTGCTCTGGAAGCCTACAAGGCAAAATGAGTTTAGGGCCATTCAAACATTAAGACGCTTACTTACCCTTTGTAGTGCAGCGACCATAGGACGTTTCCACAATATTGAAGAGTTTAGTCCAAAAGAACCAGAAGAACGTGGCTATCACAATGCGCGGGAAGTGGTGTCTTAGCATGCGTTTCATATCTCCGCAGGTGATTGTGTAGGCGGAGAGTACCAAAAATGGTACTGCAAACAACAGGGTCCAGCCCCAGCCGACCTTGACGAAATACAGATTGAACAGATTGTCGGAGCGGGAAAAGTAGGTCTTGGGAAATGGCAAGAAGTCGCCTATTAGCGAAACGATGAACAAGCTGCCCAAATAGAGCGCCACTTTCAAATCCGTATTGAAAAATATCATCTTTTTACACAGGTGTATGACCCCCATGACGAGAATCTCACGAATGCTGGTAGGCGCTGCTGTTGGTCGCGTGCCCCGCGCCTCTGATCTAGTTATATCGGGTCCACCCGGTCGAAAGTTCATATTGGAGCCACTACTCGGCGCGCTTTGTCCAAGATTTGGACGTAACGGACGTCGTTTGGTCGCCATTGTGGTTGAACTGAATTTCTGTTTGTAATATTTACAGCTGTCACTGTGTTAATATGATTTATACTACGTCGTTTTATTGTTGCCGTTTTTGGTTATGGTAAAAAGTTCGTTCAAAAGTGAAAGCGGAAGCAAACCTATCAACGGTGTCAAAGTTCAAAATCAATTATTTGGTACAATACCGAATTTAGATGTATCAAACAGTTGCAGAGTTTATATTATTTTAATTGATACATAGAATTTTTTACTTAGTCCACGGTAAATTTTCGTTGTTCGTTTTCTTGGCTTATTTTAATCACAATAGGCAGCTGTTGCTTCAGCCATAAAATAGAACAGCAGATTAAATACGACTACACGGGAATGGCTTCGAGCGCATGTGAATACCAGTTCTGATCAGCTGTTTGAATGATGTTCTAATCTGATTTTGTTGTTTAATTACCGGCTCAGCTGGGTGGTCATCGCTCTCGCATGTAATTAAGAACCCAATTAAATTGGCATGTACAACTCGGCCAAACAGCTACAGCGTGTGCTCACAGCACGTGAGATACGCAAAACATTCATAGATTACTTCACAGTCAATCATGAGCATAAATTTGTGCGCTCTAGTCCGGTAGTGCCGTTCTGCGATCCCACCGTCGCCTTTGTCAATGCGGGCATGAACCAGGTGAATACCGGGTGCATGAACTTGATTAATCTTTCGTCCACTAATCAGACTCGTTGCTTTAGTTCAAATCCGTTTTCTTGGGCACAGCAGAAGCACCACACAAACGCGTCGTCAATTCACAAAAATGTGTGCGAGTTGGTGGAAAGCACAACGATTTGTCTGTGGTCGGTCAGGATGGATACCATCACACGTTCTTTGAGATGCTGGGCAACTGGTCGTTTGGCGATTACTTTAAGGTAGGTGAAGAGGCTGTACAAGCTATAGTTTAAATTTCCTGTATTCCCTATAGCGTGAAGCTTGTGCAATGGCCCTGGAGCTGCTGAGGGGTCCTTACAACATTGATCCATCGCGTTTGTATGTCACCTACTTTGCCGGAGACAAGCTGCTTGGCATACCAGCCGATATGGAGTGCTTTGAGATATGGCGCAGCTTGGGGTAAACAATAATTAGTTACATAATGTTAAAAAATCATTTATCAATTAACATTTTTTCGTTATAGCTTTCCCGCCGCACGCATCTTGCCCTTTGGCTGTAAAGATAACTTTTGGGAAATGGGCGCAAGTGGACCATGTGGACCATGCACTGAAATACATATTGATCACAGACCTGGCTCTGATTCCAGCAGCGTTGAGCAGCGTGCAAAGCTGGTCAATGCAGGCCGTTCAGATCTCACTGAACTCTGGAATTTAGTGTTCATACAGTACAACCGGTTGGTTTATGTTAACTGCTAACATTAGTTACATAATATCTTATGTGCGTTCATATTTTATTTTATTTATAGCAATGCAGATGGCAGCATAACACAGCTGCCCGCGAAACATGTGGACACTGGTATGGGCTTTGAACGTTTAACTGCACTGCTTCAAAACAAATCCTCGAATTACGACACCGATCTCTTTACCCCTCTCTTCGATGGCATACATAGAGTAAGTGTTTGATTTTTGAAATTCAATGCATTAACTTACATAACTCTTTTGTTTCTCACGTAGCTTTCTAAAGCACCTGTCTACGCCGGCAGCTTTGCCGATGCCCAGAATTCTGCACTGTTGGATACAAGCTACAGAATACTTGCAGATCATGCGCGCATGATAACCGCTTGTCTTGCCGATGGCATGCTGCCAGATCAGAAGTGAGTTGGAGCATCAAATTATGATATTCACTTGCTTATCTTTAATCCACACAGTCAGAAGTTGCGTCGTGTGTTGCGAAAGGCATTAAGCATCTCGGAGCAAGTGTTTGCACATGAAAAGCTGTTAACACAGCTGGTGCCCATTGTGGTGGAGACGCTGGGCGAGGCCTATCCGGAGATGTCGAGCAAGCAGCAAGCTGTCATTGAGCTGATTGCGCACGAGCAGGAGGTGTACAAGAATCTGCGCGAGAGCTCCTCGAAGGCTTTCGCTGAAGTGCTGACAGAGTTTCCCAAGTTGGACGATATTGATCTGATGGAGTGTCCGGGTTTTGTGCCAGCATACCGCGAATTCCAGGTGCAACGCTCCAATTTCGCAAACAACACAATACCAGGCGAATTCCTGTACAAATTGACGGATACATATGGCCTGACCGAGGACAGCTTTCTTAAGCTGGCTGAGCTGGAGAACATGAACTGTGATCTGGAGCGTTATCGCGCCGAACTGGCTCTGGCCAAGGTTAGGAATAGGGAACCTCAGCGTAGCAATGGCACCTACGATCGAGCACTACAGCAGCGCATCGCAGAGGCCCAAGCACAGTTAACTAAGCGACTGTCACCCACTGACAACAGTCACAAGTATATTTATAGCTATGATGCACAAAATGAATCCTATTCAATACCCACGCTAAAAAGCCGCGTTTTGGGCATCCTGCAAAACGATGCTGAGGTTTCGCGCACAATGGGCAGTCGCATGTTAGAATCTTCGGATACGCTATCCATTATAACAGCCGCCAGCAATTTCTACTATGAATCCGGTGGTCAGCAGACTGATTTGGGCAAGCTTCTGGTGCGAAACAAACTGAAGCCAGAGCAGCCACATCAGTTGGATGTAGTGTGTGTGAAGCATCTCAACGATTGCGTGGTGCATGTCTGTCGTCTGAATACACCCAGCGATGACTTTGAGCTAGCCGTGGGAGATGAACTGCAGCTTGAAGTGGATGCCCAACTGCGTCAGCTTAACACTTGCCATCACACAGGTTAGTGCCACATATTTTTTATGACCACAACTTAATTAGCTCCATCTCTTATCCTGTGCTTCAGCCACTCACCTATTGAATGCCGCCATACGATCTCTGTTTAATAAGGTGACATATCAGGTTTCCAGCTCAGTTAGTAGCGAGCAGTGCAAACTGGAACTGGGACTTTTGGGCAAACGTATAAGCAAGACCGACGTACAGCACATTGAGGATCTGATCAAGTAAGTTGCACAGTAGTCCTTATTTATTAGAAACTAATTAACTTTGCTTATGCAACAGTCACGCCATCTGTGCTGCTACCCCCGTCCAAGTGCAACAGCTGAGCGCCGCGGATGTCCTGCAACAAAATGATATAACAATGGTGCCTGGAGAAGTATATCCGGAGCAAGGCCTGCGTCTGATTAGTGTACAATGTCCGGAGCTAAACCTTAGCTCCAAGGAGCTGTGCTGCGGTACGCATGTGACCAACACGAAGGAGCTTTCCTGCTTTTGCATTGTTAATCTCAAGCAAACAAATCGTGCGCGATTTGCCTTCACTGCTGTTGCTGGACAGGCTGCAGAGAACGTAAGAGTCAATACAACTAATCACAGAAGATTGACATTTCAATTTATTTTTCTCTTAAAGGTCTTAAAAACAGCTGCTTTATTGCGTCATCGAGTGGATTTGCTCGAACAGCAGGTTCAAACTGACAAACTGACCAACGCCACAGAAACTGAGCTGGAAACTATACGCCACAACATGCTGCACTCGGACATCAAGCTGCCCTACGCATTTAAGTTGGACACATTCAATCGCATTAACGATATGTTGCGCAGTCTCAAGGAAACATCGCGCACCACACTTAAGTAAGATTTGTTATTTTAAGACCTTTGCTAGTAACTTCATTGTACCTTTTGCAGAGAATTTGTGGAGGTGGAAATGCGAACTTTACTACTTGAAAAGCCGCTAGACACACATCCGTTCATACTCCACTATATCACCAGTTCGGTTTTGGTGGAAGAGATACCCTTGCAGCGTGCCACAAAACTATGCAAAGATCGGCCTATTCTAGTGGTCAGCATGTGTAATAATATTGTAAAGGCTCGCTGCTGTGTGCCACAGGTAAGCCAAGAAAAACGATTATTTTCGCCCAAAACTTGACTTACGTCATTTAATTTCAACTCTGCAGGACTGCATCAGCGAGCGGTTTAACGCATTGCTTTGGCTTCAATCGTTTGCAAACACATTTAGTGGCCAGGTGGCTGCGCCCAAGGGTCAAGATGCGGCAGTAGTGTGCAACATGAAAGGTCGCAAGGTGAACACACAGTTTGAGGAGCAATTGGAGCAGGCAATGTGTAATGCGCAGGCTTATGCCAAACGTCATTTAAAGTTTTGATAGTGAGAAACAAAAGCAAGTCTTAAAATTTTATATTGCGAGCGAGAATTTAATACAGACTATTAAATGTACATAATGAACGTTAATCGCTGTCGCTTAACACCACTAAATCATGTTGCGAGTGCACCAAGCTGGATTCCATTAGCTGCTCAAAGGCATCGGCAGTGTCAACACTCTGATTAAAAAAGTAGCTGACATTTTCCGATGATTTGGCTAGCGGCGTATTCTTTGCTTCTTGTGGAGTAGACAGTCGATGCTGGTGTTTGAAACGTTCCACAGGAGTTCTGATCAGATGTGACACCTTCTTAAGCTCGCCCTTTACCAGTAAATCAAAACTGTCGTCCAGTGAGTAGCGTTTGCTTAGCGGCAGGCACTCAGCTTCCATCGATATATCGCGACGCTTTTGTAGCAGCAAATCAGCGTCATCCATAAGTTGCTTTGGCTTTTCCTTATGTATACTAAGCTGTGACAGTCGCATGCTCAAATCCGCTGCCAACGTCTCGTAGTGAAGCATATGACCCGCATGTTTGGTCACAGCAGGCTGTGCTTGTGGATTTGAAACGATGCCATTGATAATGTCAGACATGTCGAACTCACCATCGCTCTCCAAATCGGAAGGCAAACACTTGTTAATAGGCGTGGAGCATTGATTGACTACTTGACGAGTTGGCTGCTTGATTGGTGTGTTTTCTTTTAGCTTTAAAAAGTGCTGCATTGTTCTTTGTCCCTGCTTTGGCGCATCATCATTTGCCTTCTTTTTACCACGCTTGGGTTTGGTAATAATTTCTGAAGCTGCGGCAACCAAGTCCGAAAGGTTTTCAAGTGCACTAAGAGGTTCTGCGGTGTTGGTCTTCTTTTTACGCGTCGCTGTTTTTTTGGGTGGCTTCTCCTTTGATTTCAGAAAGGCAGCAACCATGTCTGGATACGCAGCCTGCAGCATGTCCAGTGGCTCTATGGTAAAGAAGAGCTCCTCCACACCTTTTGGATGCTCCAGTTCGAATGTGGTAATTTGATCTTGAGGTAAAAGTCCACTGAAGGAACCACGGAGGTCTTCCCAACGTAACTCTAAACTGACAACGCCCTTAACAGTGCGCTTCTTGATGATCTCCTTCGGCTGCAAAAGGCACATGTCCTGGTTGGACTGCTGCACCTGCCAGCGTGTCAGTATGGGAAAGAACTTTTGAAAGCAATATATTTCAGGCCATTGCAAAAGATGACCAACTTGTTTGACAAATTTCACGATATTTGGCTGTCGCCAGTCGAGCTTCAAATTGGGCAGAGTAGGTGGATCGGTGAGAAACTCCGATATGACCTCTTCATTGGGAAAGTTTACATCAACGAGTGCTTTCTTACGCAGCGTCAACTCCGCCTTGATGGACTGTCGTTGTTCCCTATGAAAAAATGCTGTGAGATGCAGATCAAGGTAGATCAAATGTATAGTTAACTTACTTCCACAGGCTCTCGTCGCAGCCGCGATGTGTTCGACAGACTCCGCAGCCGCTTTTAGTGTGGCTTTGGGTGCGTCCAATATGACCGCAGTTGCTGCAAATGGATTTGTTGTCTACACGCATCTCCAAGGCGTTGTACTGATCAGTCGCAGAGCGCCAACTGCGCAATCTAAACAAGTTTATACCGTAAGTGGAGTTATGGTGGGTACTACTACTTCTTACCTGTCTAATATTTCGGATTCCTTGTACTTGTTAAATAGCTTAAGAACGCCATCCCTTCCAATGCCGCCAATGCCATCTGGACAATAGTCGCAACCACAGAGCAACGCCATAGCAATGACCTTATGCTGTCCAAAATCCATGCGTGTACATATCTCTGGCATGTCATAAATATCGACGGCACCGCCAGCAGCAGCCTGAGTTCCCTGAGTGGACACCGAAAAGTTGCGATACACGCGCAGCGCACCATACGCAAAACAGTCGGAATCCTGACTAATGACACCATCTACCAACTTGAACGTAAGTTATTTATGAATGAAAGTCATACGAAAAAGAAATGTGCACTCACGCCATGCTTGTTAAGGAAGGCACAATAGGCTTCAGCCTCTCCTGGTCCTGTCACGCACTGTATGCCCATAGACAACAACAAATTTTCGCACTGTTTGAGAACATGATTGAAACGAGTACGACCTTTGTCGCTTTTAGCGGCCGCTTGTGTTGAAACCGGCGCCTCCTTATCCTTATCCTTGGGCCGCACACCACGAAACTGCAGCTCATTGCGTTTGGCAATCACTTGACTTTTAAGTTTTGGTGCAACACCTTCTAGTACAAACACTGGCGTTACCTGCTCCCAGATAAGATAACAGGTACGAAAGAATAGGTTTCTGTGGACTGAATATGTTAGACATAATTTACAAAAACAAATAATATTACTAACTTTAAATGATGGCGCGGGTGCACAAAATAATCCACAACATTAAGACTCTCGCAAACCCAACCAGCCAGGTCTATGGCTACCTTCTTGCCACGTAATTCACATATTGGCTTGCGTTCAGCGTGCGGGGTTAATACCGTCCAAAGTTCCTTTACGCCCATTAGTAATAATGTATAAATACACAAACAAATTAAGCGCGTTAAATTTAAAAGTACAAGCAACCAGTATGGCTGCCATTCACAGCGAACGCACACAGCTGGCTGGCAAAAAGTTGGCAATCACAGCTGAGGCCATTGTTTTGACAGCTGCACGTTGAGCGTGTGACTGTCAGTCTTTACTTCTTCTTTGTGTTCGACATTTGACGTGTCAGAGAAAATCAAAACTTAACTCGTTGTTAATTCGCATGTTGTGTTTTGCAAACAACACAACAAAATTGAAACGCACGCCGCTGCAAAACAGTTAACGTACACACAGACACATCGCCAAAATGGTTTTAGCAGATTTAGGACGAAAAATTACAACGGCGCTGCACTCGCTCAGCAAAGCCACAGTAATCAATGAGGAAGCCCTTAGTGCAATGCTCAAAGAGATATGCGCTGCCCTGCTGGAGGCTGATGTAAACATAAGACAGGTAAAGCAGCTGCGCGAGAACGTGCGCGCTGTAATCGACTTTGATGAGATGGCCGGTGGACTTAATAAACGCCGTATGATACAGTCTGCCGTCTTCAAAGAGTTGATTAAATTGGTCGATCCGGGAGTAAAGCCGTATCAGCCTATCAAAGGCAAAGCAAACGTGGTTATGTTTGTGGGCCTGCAGGGCTCTGGCAAGACAACAACATGTACGAAACTGGCCTATCACTACCAAAAGCGTAACTGGAAATCGTGTCTCGTTTGCGCGGATACTTTCCGTGCCGGTGCCTACGATCAGGTGAAGCAGAACGCGACTAAGGCGCGCATTCCATTTTACGGCAGTTACACAGAGATTGATCCTGTGGTCATCGCACAAGAGGGTGTGGACATGTTTAAACGCGAAGGATTTGAAATGATAATTGTGGACACATCGGGCAGGCACAAGCAGGAGGAGTCTCTCTTCGAGGAAATGTTGGCAGTCTCAAATGCTGTTAGCCCCGATAATATCATTTTCGTGATGGATGCCACCATTGGACAAGCTTGCGAGGCTCAGGCCAAGGCCTTCAAGGATAAAGTTGATATTGGTTCCGTTATTATCACAAAATTAGACGGTCACGCCAAGGGAGGTGGTGCTCTTTCTGCTGTGGCAGCTACACAGTCGCCCATTATCTTCATTGGCACTGGTGAGCACATCGATGACTTGGAGCCATTTAAAACAAAGCCGTTCGTGAGCAAGCTCTTGGGAATGGGAGACATCGAGGGACTGATAGACAAGGTAAGCTGGTCACAGGAGTTTCATATTGTTGATGACTAACGAAGGAACCTTTTTTTGCAGGTCAATGAGCTAAAACTTGATGGTAATGACGAGCTGCTGGAGAAGATTAAGCATGGGCATTTCACAATTCGCGACATGTACGAACAGTTCCAGAACATCATGAAAATGGGACCCTTCTCACAGATAATGAACATGATACCCGGATTCTCGCAGGACTTCATGACCAAAGGTGGTGAACAGGAGTCGATGGCGCGCATTAAGCGCATGATGACCATGATGGACAGCATGTCTGACAGTGAGCTGGACAACCGCGATGGCGCAAAACTATTCAGTAAGCAGCCCACCCGTTGCATCCGAGTGGCACATGGTGCTGGAGTCATTGAGCGCGAGGTAAAGGAGCTGATTGCACACTACACAAAGTTCGCGGCGGTAGTAAAGAAGATGGGCGGCGTTAAAGGCCTGTTTAAGCAGGGAGATATGACGAAAAATGTAAATCCCACACAAATGGCTAAGCTGAATCAGCAGATGGCCAAGATGATTGATCCCCGCATGCTGCAGCAAATGGGCGGCGTTGGTGGTCTACAGAATATGATGCGTCAACTGCAACAGGGCGCTGCTGGTGGCCTCGGTGGACTGGGGAACCTGATGGGCGGATTTGGCGGCAAGTGAGGCCGTTCTTATATGTGTAGAGATTTTTGTATGATTTTGTTTTAAATAGTTCGGTTCGTAGCATTAATTTGTTAACGGTTTGCAAGCGCGACAATTATCCCTCGTTTCTAAGGAGATTTCCTCTTGTTTAACCAAAATCAATTACAATTCGTGGCAATAGTGGTAAACAGTGGAACGAAATCTATGTAAAACTATATAAAAGTTAGCGGTCTTGAATTTTTTTACGGTTTAACGCATGATGGCCAAGTCATTTTTTATTGTTTAAAAGCAGTTTTCTGTAAACGAACAATTATAATAGCATGCATAAGAATCCGTATGGAAATGAAATAAATAAAAAGTAAATAGACATTCAAAGAATTTTGTTCTAATTGGTCTCTTAATTGTATTGTGGCGCCATCTATTGGTAATTTTACCATGCCTAAATGGTGCTGCCAGACTACGATTTTTAGATGATGCTGATGACTTCAAGCGAATGACAAAGTTGGCGCGGTTCGTAAAAACGTTAAAGTGATAAAAACATTAAAATAAGTAAATGCACAAAGAATTGCCTATGTGCACTTAATCAGTATGAAGTGAGTGATTTGTTTAAAGGCGAAATGCATTTGCACACCTTAAAATAAGTGCATATTTAGCCAGGTAACTCTGTGCACGTGTAAAAATTCATCAGCACAATTACCGCAAAAGCAAGTGCCTTAAGCACCGCCGCGGTCGCGTCGTCACACATACAACTACAACAACACACAACAAACTAACAGGTGCCCAGAAACTGGCAGAAGCATCGCAGCAAAAGCGAAACACAAAACAAAATAACGGTAAGCAAGTAAACCAACAGGCAAGCAAGCACAAAAAGTGTACGCGTGTGTGTGGCTGTTGTTGTTTTTATCGTTTTGTCATTATGAAGGGGAGCTGAAGCTCGCACAGACACAGGCTCACGCATGTCAGTATGGTTCCGTATGGCAGCAGTGCTGTCAAACTTAGCTTTTAAAAAAGCTAAAACTATGTTTCAAAAACAATTTCATTCTATTTTTTTAGTTACGATTTAGTAAAGCTATACAAGTAAAGCTTATGTTGAATTTAAGTGTTTTTTGTTGTGTGGTAAAAGTATTTTAACTAAAAACCCACTACTGTTTAACAAAATAAAAGCTAAATTGACAGCACAGTTCAACAGCCAATTTTGCGTCTGTGACAATATACACACTTTGATACATACAAACATACATCTGAAGAGGAGAATGAGCGCACTGAATCGGCTTATGGGGTAGTGGGAGCTTTGCCGGCGAGTCTCACAGCTTCCCTTCCGCATGATGTGTAGCGGGATGTGGAACACACAGACGCGCACACACACCCATACAGTTGATTACATGCTAGAGACACCCTCATTACAATAACAATGAAAATGCGATTGCTGCCATAAAAATGTCTATTAAGCTGTCAAGTTTTGACACTCATAAAACCATCAAACAAGTCAAACGAACAGGTTAGCAGCAAAAGCTGCACGCTGAACTGCTGTCAACGTTTTTCGATTCATCCTTGCGGTTTTACGCACACGCACACACACACACACACACACACACATACACCCACATACGTATGTGTATAAGGTTGTTTTGTAGGCTTTCATATTTTGCTCCCGTTGCGCACTTTAGGGGAAGTTCCGGCCTTTTGTAGGGCTGGTCCAGCCTTCAATGCTGGGAGCAGTGGAGATTTGTCCATTGTGGCACGCTTCATAATTGTTGTTGTGGGTGTGGATGTGGCAACAACCCCCAAAAAAAAGCGCGTTAGCCAAGCATCGATCCAAACTGTAGGAAGACCCAGAGCCATTACCCAAATTTAAAGGAAAACGCATGTTAGTTTTGTTTTCTTACAGAAAATCAATTTGTCTTTTATTGATTCAGAAAAAGTTCAGTTTCTTTTTTTTTTTTGGATGACAGCATTTGCTCTTTAGTGTTGTTAAAGAGACATTTTACTTTGTATGTTCTTTATGTTTCATTTCATTCTTTCATTTCGTTATTTTTAAATCTTTTGCTATTTTCTGTTTAATGCTTTGCTGCTCTGCACCTTTTTGCCGCTTCTTCTCAATGATTCTTCAATTCTGCACTTTCATTTATTTTTTTTTTTACTTAAAATTAGTTTTAATTTTTCTTTTTCTTCAACTAGTCTTACTTTTCTTAAGCGAAATAAGCACAAAAGCCGCAAAATGTTTTGCTTAAACTATTTTTTTTTTTTTCATGTAATCATTTTTTTGGGTTTTTTTCTTTAACTTTATCTCCTTAGCTCCAATTTTTTTAATGTATGATTTTTTGCATTAAAGTTGAGCGCACAAAAAGTACGCATATAAATTTGAAAGTTTTTAGCAAAGTTATTGCATTATTTTTAATGTTCTTAAACTTCTGTTTTTGTTTTATTTTGGTTTTTTATTATTTTTTTTTTTTTTCGATTAGCTTTTTACTAGTTTTAAATACAATTCTTGCCCATATGCATGTAAAAAATGCTTTGAAGCGTCACATTGATGCAAAAAATAATACCTTAAAAAATACACAGAGATTCGAAAGGGTTTTTGTTTGTTTTTTATATATTTTTTTTTTGTTTTAGTTTTTTTTTGTTTTTTGTGGAGAGTTACAAAGAGAGATATAGTTTGCCAGTTAACGCGTCTAAGCGTTTCACGTTTATCGTTTACAAGAGAAATGAATAAAGTTCTTTAAAAGACTTTGATTTAAAACTTAAAAATAGCAACAAGCGAAATTTACATTTACTTTTGCGCCCGGCTGACCGCTGATCATTTTTAAAGTTTATTACTTAAATCTGTTTTGTTTTTCTAGCTTTTTCTTTTTTTTAGGTTTTATTTCTTTTTGCTTCTAAGTTTAATTAGCTGCCTCTCTGTGCTAGCTTTTCTTTCTTTCTTTATGTTTACTTACAGCTACTGTACGCTTTTGTCTTCGTTTTTGCTTTATTTTTTATTTTTATTTTTGTTTTTGTTTTTTAAATTTAATGAGCTTGTTTCTTGACCTTTCACTACGTTCGCTACACCTGCAACTACATATGTATGTATGTTGTTTTTGTGGTTGCCCCAATTTTTTGTTTTCCTAACGTGCTGCATTTATTAGATCTCCATATTTTTTTTTGGTTTTGTGTCGTGTTTTTGTTTTTTGTCAAAAAAGTTTCAAAAAAATATATATATATTCATCATTTCCTTAAATTGGCTTAATTAAAAAATGTTTTTTTATTTTTTCATTTATGCTTTTTCCACTTTTCACTTTGCTTCCAGCCGTGCTTAACAACGGACTTGGATATCTAAGCTTTGACCTTTTTATTTGTTGTTGTTGTTGTTTTTGTTTAAAACACAATTAAATTAATTTAAAATTTGTTATTGGAAACTAGTATTTGGTGTAAAGTTGAGTGTTAATTAAGCTTACTATCAAATTTAATATATGTATGTATATAGCAAACATTTTACTACCTTCAAATCACACACACGAATCGAGAAAACATATATATACTCAATATATAGAAGCGAACAAACCATAAAGCAAATTATGCTAAGACACAAATGAAAAACAAACATTTACTTGTTTTTTTTTTTGTTTTTTGTGTAAATTTTTTTTTTAGATTTTTATTCAAAGTTTTTTATTGTTGTTTTTGTTGTTGTTTAGTTTTCAATTTTACGCACTAGACATTTTTGCTTTTAAAAATTACTTCAACACATCCATACATCAATTTTCAATATTATTATATTTTTTTGTCATCCGTTTTGGCCAACGTGCAAAACATTTGATGCTGTTGTTGTTGCTCTTTTTTTATTAATGTTTTTTTTTGTAATAAGACAAGTAATAAATTAACTACTTAAAATTAGTTAAAAAACTAAAGTAAAACGCATTAAATTAAAACAAAATACAGACAAGCAAAACAAACAAGTTTTCTTAAGTTTGGTTTTTGTCAAAGTAGTTTCAAGAAATTTATTAATAATTATTAAATAAAAAAAAAACGTTCAATCATAATTGCAGCACTGCTTGCGCATGATCGTGATCATCGACATCGACTCTTGTGTATATACTTCTATTAAAAATTAAAACTAATTCGAACTTGACGACTTCTCGTTTACCAACTCACTTACTTTCTCATGCCTCTCCGTCACTCGCTAACTACGCACAAAAACTACAAATTTCTAGCATTTCATCATCCATCATCATCTTCTTAGTCGTCGTCGTCGTTCTTTCGCTCTCTAACCAACTAGTTAAACGCTTGCACGTTTCTACCAATTATGAATTATATGTCCTACATCAACTACTTACTCGTCACTCTACTGCTTCATGTTCTTAATCAACGCATCGGTTCGTGTCAAATCTATACTTAGGTCTGCTAAACTTAAACTCTAGTGCTTTGATCTTAGTTACTAAGTTGTTGTTGTTGTTGTTGTCTCTCCTACTTCTAGTCCTACACATCATCATTATACTCATCTACAACATGTGTTTATTTTTCTTCTTATTACTCTTTTGGGGTGGTTTTTAGTCTGCCCCAATCGTTTGGCTTAAAACTAATGTTGCTCTCTCTTGCACCTTTTTTTTTAAAGTTCTTCCCTTGCTCATTATCTACTTCATTCTTCATTTGATTTTCATCTGCCATTCCGTTATAAATAACTTAAAGTTTAATTGTTTTTCTGCCTAAAGAACAGCGCAAAAATGTTGCTTAAGTTACAAATGTTTGCTAACAAAACGAACTTTCAAGTACCAAAACAACATATAATAAAATCATAAATATAGAAAATTAAAAATTGCACTTTGTGATAGATTATAAAAGGAGCTGAAGGAAAGGGGTAAGAAAATACAAAAAAAAAATTCTACAAATTTGTTTTGTTGTTGTATTTGTGATTTCTTTTCAGGTGTTGTTCGATATTTTTTAGAGGCGTCTCGTATTTCTTTTTCTTCAGCTATTAAAAATATCAATTTGTGTATAAAAATTAGCTTGGAATGTTTTTTGTTTTATTTAACTGGTGTTTTCTCTTCTTTTATTTCTTTAACTATGACGCTTGCTGGATGTCAAGATTATTTCTCTCAGTGTATGTGTGTGTGTGTTTAGGTTTGGTTGTGTGTGGGTGTGTGTGTATGTATGTTTGAGGTTTGTCAATCCTGATTGAATTCATTTTTTGTAATATGTTATTGTATCAATTTCCATTTTGGTAATCAGTCTAAAGCAAATTACATATTGTACAAATTATAAAAAAGAGATTATAAAAAAACCATATTTGATAGTCGTTATATATATATATCTTGATAAGAAAACATGCACTGCACTCTTTTGTTTTGGTTTAGGCTTAGGAAGACTTTTGGCGTTGTGTTTTCATTTTGTATTCGTATATATGCATATGTAGAGACAATATATATATATAGATTGTTTGGGGTTTTTCACTTGGCAATCCATATATATATATATGTACATCAAAATCAGCTAACATACATACATATATGAAAATCAAAGACTTTGCTCAGGAATGTTTATTTGTGTGTATGTCCGTGTCAGTGTGTTTGTGTGTGTGTGTATTAAGTGTGTGAGTGCAAACAGTATGTTGATAATTTCCTGCTGAATCTCTTTCAAACTCTGTCTGCCTTTCTCTGAGATTCTCATAGCCACTCAACTCACTTTAAATGTTTGATCTATCAATATTCCTTTTAGTAAAATCACAAATACAATGTGTGTGTGTTGTTTAAGAGTGTGTTGGTGTGTGTTTCTTGTATTTGTTTTTGTCAAGGAAAAGAAATACGCTAGGCTTCAATTTAAACACGATCTATCAATCTATACCCATCGACTCTCTTTTGAGACTTACAATTAGAGACTAAAGAAATCATCGCTGCTGCATTTTGTTTGTTTTTATCTATTGTTGTTTGTTTCTTATTGCTACTTTACTAAACATAGTTTTTTTTTTATTATTATTATTTCATTTTTATTTATTTTAACATCAATTTTCTTTCATTTCTGCTACTGCTGTGCCTTGACCTTCTTCTTTACTCTTAACTGTTGTTGTTCGATCCAATCTTTGAATAAAAACATTCGACTCACAAATTCACACTTCCACAATGCTAAACTACTTGCTACAATTTCATCATGTCTAACTTCTCCACTTCGTTTGCTTGCCCATCCTCCTCTTTTATAAAGTTTCTTCGTATATGCCTCATTGTTTGCCTTGCACTTTCCATTTCAATTTTCCTTCCTCTTTCGTTCACGCTGCTACAGATTCTTCCGTTTCGCAGACAAAAAATACGCTATACTATTTTCTCTTATTTTCTTATACCTTTTATATACTATATAGATGTTAGTTTTTAGTTGCTAGAAAAAAACACACACAGTTAAACGTAAAAAACTGTAGACAGCTACAAAAAATTCATTAAATCGACTGATGAGCACAAAAATATGCTAAAAACTAGTACAAGATTTAATTACTTCTTTGCTTTTTTTTTGTTATATGTTTTTTTTTCATTACTTCAACATTATGTGTTGGTTTTATGTTTCTTATTAATGATCATCATCGTTATCATTTTATTATTTTTTCATCTGTTTTTTTACTACTACTAAATTTGCTGCTTACTGCACTTTTTGCTAGTACTTAAAGCTAGTTTTTTTTTTCTCTTGTTTTTATTATTATTGAATTACTATTTTACGTTTCTTCCGTTACAGAAATAATAGCAAAAATTTTTGAAATGTGTGAAACGTTTGCAAATAACTAATAAGAAAGTTTCGATAGTCACATTATCATTCGGTTTGTTCTTTTTTGAGTGGTTTTCCTATTATGCTTTATACAATTTGGTGACAAAAAACAAAAACAATGTCATCTCTTACGTTTCCATTTAGGCTCTCGTTGCTTTGTGCTTGCATTTAGCTTTACACTTTAAACACTTGACTCGCTTTCGCTCTCGCTCTCTCTCTTAAAAATTGCATCTTCATGACAAATTAAAAATGTACAAACAATACAAACATACAATACGAACATTGTTTTCATTTCTATTTTAGTTTTCTTGTAGACGACAATCAAAAATAAATTAATTCGCTTGTTTTTGTTCTTTTTTTTTGCTTTCCTTTCAGTTTTTATTTTATTTCATAATCTTTCATTTTTGTTTTGCTGTTTTTGTTGTTGTAAAACATCAAATTGTTTATTTAAACATACATTGCACACATTTTATTTTTGTTTTTGGGTTCGTCGGATCATTTTTCTTCGTTTGTTGTTGTTTGTTTGTTTTGCTTTATTTCTAAACAAAATCGCAATTAGCAATTTGTTTTTGTTGTTGGTTTTGTTCTTAAACATTAATATGCGCAAATTAATTTTCTGCTTTTAACCTGCAAGAATTTGCTTGAGGATTTTTTTTTTGCTTTCATTCTCTTATATAAATTTACTTAACTAGAAAAAATTTGCGTTTTTCTTTCTTCTTTATGCAAATTGCTGTTGCTCTTCAAGTGTTTTCATTTTTTGTATGTGTTTTTCAACTTCTCTCTCTCACTTGCTCTTTTGAGAGAATGTTGCCCCTCCCTTCTCTAGTGAGATTTTTAACTTCGCTGAATGAAAATTCCGACCCCGTTGTTTTGCTACTACACTATCTTTTGTCTCGTTCACTTTGCTGGATGTTTAAGCATTTTATTTAGTGTATAACTAATTTCTATTATTTAAGTTTAGTCTTTGCTTTTCTTCCCTTTCTTAACGCTCTCTCACTTAACTCCGTTGCAATCGCTCTTACATTTTATTTGATTTCTGTATGTATATTTTTTTGCTGTTGCCCTTTCGGGTTCTCTTTCTTTTATACATAACTACTACTTAAACTCATTATCTTTCATTTCCTTTTATTTTTTTTAAACAATATTTTTTTTATTAATTTTTTTTTTTTTTTGTGTAGGAAACAGCATTTTTTGACTGTAATCAAACTGCTTCCGGTCTCTTTTGATGTGGTTTGTTGTTGTTGTTGATGTTGTTTTCTCCACAGCCTGTGATGCTGCTTCAATTGTGGTTGTTGTTGTTGTGTAGTTGTAGATATTCTTGTTGTTCTTGTTGTTAATCCCACGCTGAAGGATTCCATCGCTAGCCTTCGTTTGCATCCATTACATAGTACTCAAATTGGGTACTAAAATTATTATATCTATAAATGGCAGAAAAATCTATTAGCATAAAAATATTTATGAGTTCGTTAAGGGTTAGTGTTATGGTGGTATGGATAAGGTTTGGGTTTACTATAATGATTTCATTTCGTTGAGCAAAAGCTTTCTTCCAAGGGCATATCTTGGGCAATTTCTGATGGGGATCATGCAGGTTGAGGTTTTTAGGTTAAATGTTATAGTATACGTATTATGAGTTATATTTACCTAGTATGTGTTACCAGTGTTGAGGCTGCTTAGTAACTATACTAAGTATACAAGAAAGATCGTATGTTGTTATTATTGTAGTTTTGGTTGTCGCAGGTATCAAAAAAGAAGAAGAAAGTAAAAGAATCGCGTTTAGTTATGAAAGTCGTTCGTTTCAGAGTCATGAACAGATTGTAAGCAAACAGGCAAGCAACAACAAGCAGCACACAAAACGAAGAATGAAGAGAACTGTGTAGAAAGAAGCATCTGTGTGTGTGTGGATATGTGTGTGTGCATATAAATAATGATGATGTTGATTGTTGTACAAAAAAAAAAAGAAAGAAAAAAGAACGCACTATTGAACGAAAAGTATTGCAAAACAACATATATTGCGAAATGAAATGAGGCGAGTGAGGTGTTGGAAAAGTGTAAGTGGTGTGTGTGTGTGTGTGTGTGGGAGGGGGGGGAGGGGTAGGGTACTGGAAAAACTTGAAGCAGACACAGCACATGCAGAGCAGTGTTGAAAAACGCTTAAGAAAGCAAACGCCCGGTACAAAAAGCAGATGAATGAGGAACTCTTGTGTGTCAGGGAGACTTGGAAGAGCAGCTTGAAAAGCATTTTCTTTTTTCGAGTGACGCTCAGAATATATCGGACGGAAAAGACATTGAGAGTTTAAGACAGAAAAGAACAGAGATTGATATTGTGTGTGAGAGAGAGAGAGACAGAGATTGAGATTGAGAGAGAGAGAGAGAGACATCACTCACCTCGCGAAGACCTATTTGGGAGCGGCTTGATGTGGATACTGTGTGTATGCCTCGTCGGGTGATGCAGCTGTGCTAGCCTGTTCGGAATCTGTCATTGGCATTGTTGGTATAATAGTTGGTGGTGGTGCATAATATGGATAAGTTGGACTAATATACTGTAACGATGGAGAAAAATTCTATAAAGGAACCGAAAAGAGAAACGGAAAAAACAATGGAATAAAAGAACAGATATAGAATACAAATTATATACATATCAACAAACATCATCATCATCATTCAAAGTATTTCAATTGCAAGAAAACCGCACATACAAACGCGCACACACACACACAAACGCACACACACTCAATTTTGACTGACAATAGACGATGAAGAAGCTGAAGAGCTAAAGAGCAAGCAACTTCAATGTTTTTCTACATCTATGGATAATATTCGAATTTCTGTTCAATCTTTTAATTCTAAAACAATATTCGAGTTGAATAAACTATCAGACATATTCCTCATCGACTTTTCAAAGGATTCGGATTCATAAGGTGTTTATTATTGGATCAATTAGTAGCACTTACAGAGTTGCCAATTTGTAGGGTGGCCAATTGTGGCATCATTGTTCCATATGGCACAGCCGTATCACCACTGACCATCATTGAGATGCCACGTGGTTGCACCTGGTTAACAGCCTCCGGTTTGTACGAGGTGACGCCCAATTGGGGAGCGGCTGCCATTTGCATGTACTGCAGGGCAGAGGAGGAATACTGATAAATGTTGGGCATATATTCTCGAAACAGTGACGGAATGCTCTTTGGACTCACCTGATCATCTACCTGAGTGATCGGCTGTGTCATCATATAGCCGGGTATCCATTGCGAGCCAGCGACCGGATATCCACCCACCTGGGGTGCACCAAAGCGTGAATACGGCACGCCGATGGGTGTGCCAACATTGACACTAACACCATTCTGTTGCATGCTCGGATCGTAGGTAACGGGTATACCCTCGGCGGAGACATCGCGCCACGCACGCGCATTCGGATCGGGCGTCTTGAAGAGATTCTTCTTTTTGGGACCGCCATCGGCGAATTTCACCAATAGCGGATCTTTGGCACCCGGTATAACATTACCGTTAAACATTTGTATGATTTGTTCGCACTTCTCGCGACTCTCCATGCGTGCAAAACCAACGCCTGGGGCGCCCAAAATAAATATTGTTTAGGGTTTTTATTTATGTATCGTTATATCGTTATCGTATTGTTTACTTACCCTTTGAGTTCATTTGCTGATCACGCAATATTCTGGTGGATACAACTTGTCCATATTTCGCTAGCATGGCCTCCAGATCGGTCTCTTTGAAGTGTGGTGGCAAATTTGCAATATACAAATTAGTGGGATCCTGTTCCTGTTGCTGTGTAGTCGTTTGATGCATAGGACAGCAGGCGTGTGTGTGTTGTTGTTGTTGTTGATGTTGATGTTGATGTTGTTTCAAGGATCAATCGAATCAGATTAAGTTGATTTTGTTTCGTTTGTTCGAATTCATTTGTACACACACATACACATAAAAAAGTTTTAACATACACAAACAAAAGCAGTTTATTGGCAGAAGCGCAATGTTTAATGTACGTGTATAGGAGTGTGCGTGTGTGTGTGAATTAAATGTGTGTGTGTGTGTGTGTGTGGGAGTGTATGTGCGACAGAGACGACGCGTTTCAAAAAGAGTCAGAAAGAGAGAGGAGGAAAGAAAATTAAAACGTAGAAATTTTGTCATTAGTAAACATTTTTTTTTTTAAGATACAAAAACCAAATTTAGTGTATTCTTGGTTTTCTGGCTCTGTGTGTGTGTGTCTGTGGAGTGAGTGTTAGTGTGAGTGTGACTGTGTGTTAAGTGTGCCTAACTTAATGTTTATGTAGAATGTTGTACAGAAAATGTTTTATGTTGTGCGTTGTGTGTGTGGAATGTGTTTGAAATTGCCTCAACACAAGACCTAAAGCTTAATTAAATTATACCTAGAACACAAAAGTAGTGAAATTATCTTTCCAAAATCACTAACAGACCTAAGAAATGTTATATACACAAGTAAAAATGTAACATTCAGTGTGTTAAGTGTGGATGTGTGTTTAATGTATGAATTGAGTTTTTTTTTTTTTTTTGCCTAGTAATGCACTTAATTAAGTTAAATACCTGATAGCTTATGTATGTCTTAGTATTTATGTAAGTTTTCTTTATACTTAGAGTTTAGTATTTTGGTTTTTTTTTTCTTATTATTATTGTTTTGTTATATCTTAGTTTTTGGCCGGCGCAGGTTTGTAGCATTTTGCGTACTCAAACAACAAACTTGGTAGGTTGATTATATGGCTGGCTATAACTTCAAATATATACGATTACAATTTGTACAGATTTTTTTTTCCAGAGAGATACATGTTATAAAGATTATATAGAGTTTTATTTTTTTATAAAGAGTTTAAAAGAGCATCAATTCTAACTATATATATATTAAAATATATTGTATCTAAGCTATTACGTTATCGTTACGTTACGTTACGTTATGTCCTCCTAAAATACCATTACGTTACTATAGTATTTGATTCTATTATTGATGGTACAAAAGTATTGCACTCTAATAGTATGTTTTTGGTTGGTTTTTGGATGTGTTTACAAGTTTTTTCTAGTCTTTTCTCTCTTGTTACCATCTAGTTGACTGTTACAAATTATGACTATACTGATGATTTTAGTTTATATAAAGCTACTCGAAGTTATTTGAATGTGTTTTGAGTATGGACCAAGTTGGGCTAGATATTTACTCTATAATATTGACTTTAAGTAAACTACTTGAATCAAAATATGTTTAATGATGTTTACAACTTCTGTGGAGTTTACTAAATTGGGGAGTATTTGATGTGTGTACAAGTGTTCGGTTTTTGTATAAAAGAATTTATCAGAAAACTGCTGAGAACATAATTTTTCACGCATTTAATCTGTAAATCAGTTTTCCTTGCAGCTTTTACTATAATGTTTATTCGGTTGTAATTCTATGTATATATCAGAAGTACTAAGAAATAAATTAAAAGGATTTTGGGGGAAGTTCTTATGACATAGTTACGAATTTATTTCCTTGCAGAAGTTAAGAACAAACAGTCTTGATTTGCGAAATGACTAATGAATCAAGTTTTTTACGCTTTTCAAGATGAAAACACTTTTGCAAGCATATTTATCGATATATATATATATATTATTCTATCTTGTTCAAATTGAACATCTTTAAGTATATGAACTACTTTTAGCATGATTTCTAGATTTAAGATACGTAATTACTATTTATATGGCTTATTATGTTACACTAATTAAATACCTATTGACTAAGTAATAAATCGTTTTAAAGCAATAAATTTACCAACAAATCCGCTAAATTATTATAAAATGGGATTTTTTTTTGTTTGTCATAAGTATTAAACGTATTTGTAGTTCTGCTAAAGGAGATTAAAGGTACAGATTAACTTTTGTATTATATAATCATATATATATATATATATGTATAAAGAGAAAGAGCGAGAAATAATCAAATCGAAAATTAATGTATGACATTAATAAATGCATTTGCTTTCAATTATCGTTGAATGTACACACTAAAACGCATTTAATTGGCAATTTCTGCGGCTAGACCCAATGGTACGTTTAATAAATATATAAATAATTGTGTAAATGTATTCTACGAGTACATTACATTAATAATTTGCTGCTTTAAAAGTTCAATTATCAATTTAAAAAAGGCTACGCTAATAATGTATTAATGATAACTAGGTTTTTGGTTTTTATGTATACTGTACTATAATTCTTGTTTGTGTGTGGGAAATTACGTATTTTTAAGGATCATAGTATTATGTATTACGATATACGATATACACGAATTATTTATAAGGTTTAACAAACACTACAAACTAGAGGAATTGGCGCTAAGGTTTCATTTGGGATTATCTTTTCTTATGTATTGTTTGGGGTTTAGGTTCAGAGGTTCAGCAATGAAAATGAAAATAAAAATAGATTTGAAAACAAAAGCAAGGAATTTATTGTCGGAGTCGTAGAAAGTTCAGACAGCATCGCGAATCAATATAAATTCGTTAGCAATTCCAAAAATCCAGCTGCCACGAAACTTGGCAGCTTGACAAAACACATACACACACACACACACACACCGTGTGCAAAGTTTGTGAAATGGAAATGCAAAAGGAACACAGAGATAAAGGCCATAAAGAAAGCCCTTTCTGCAGCTCTGGCGAAATGCTTTTGAGCACACACAACAGCGTGGGCTGATGTTGACCTTTAAGCTTCGCGCAGCATTTGCAACTTTAGCGTGGTTGCATGAAATGTGCAAAGTTCTAGATGCTTCACATCTGGAGGCGTAGATAACAAGTCGGATTTAAAGCAAATTCTTTAAATTTTCAAAGGTTCAAAGGAAGTTAGTTGGGAATTTATACTTCCCGGATATATAATGCAATAGTATTAACCATAAAAATAGTTCTAGTATTAATACAAACTTAAAAACAAAAGCAAGGCACACATAGAAAACAAATAGAAATGAAAGAGGCTGAGGTTGGGTTGGGTAGGGTTTAATTTTGAGGTAAGGACAGGTTACGGTTAGCGTGGATCAAATACAGACTGTTGGGGGGAGGTGAAGGATAGTTTGCGGTGTGAGGGGTGAGTATTACTTGCATGCAAACAAACGTACAATGGCCGGCCTATGAAGCACCCAGATACCCACTTTGGCCATCTGAGCTTGAACGCCCTTCGCCTGCAGTCCCTTGACGGCGCCCTCAGCATAGACTGGCTGCTCGAAATCGACGAAGCCGTAACCTGTAAGAAACATATTTTGTTTTTGTTTTGTTTTTGTTTTGCGTTTCGTTGTTTTTTTTTGGGATTTTTTTTTTTTTTTTTGTTGCGTTTGTGTTAAAAAGTTTTACAGGGGGAGGTGGAATTTTTTTTTAATTGCATGTTGAAATATATATAAATATATATATAATTGTACGGATAGAAAGAAGTTGATTATTTTTTTTGGCACACATTTAAAAAAATTTGGGTTTTTTTTCACGTGCAAAATAAGATTTGGAATTTAATAAAAAAAATAAATTCAATCAAAACAAAAACAAAATTGATAAAGAATTGAGAAATAGAGAGAGAGTTGGGAAGAGAAAAAGGTTAAAATTAAATTAATAATATGTACGGAATTATTAACAACTTATACTATTATTATTATTAACTTATAACACAACGAGAAAAATATTAATAAAAAAAGAGGACGGGTTAAGCCTTTCACATACACACACACATATATATATGTATATATATATATATATTGTATAGCTCGTTATTGTTGACACAGTTTATATATATAAATATTTATTTATCATTAGCAGTAGTTTAATATTATAGTAGATAGAGATATAAATAGGTTAGGTTATATATATATATATATTTTGGGGTTAGTTAGAGTGCAGTATTAGAGAAGTGAATGCATGGATGATACGATGCGAAATGAGAATTATACGAAATTATAAAAAAGAAAAGCATAATTCAACAAAATGAAAGCTGTAGAAGAAAATCGATATATATATATATATATTTGTAACTGCCAATTGTTAATCGATAAATATACATCAGAGTACTCAGAGACAATAACGAGAACGAGCAATAAGATTTGAAAACAAAAATAAATTATAAAAAATAAAACTATTTACTCAAGTTAATTGAAATTAATTGTCAAAAATGCCCAAAACTTAAGAACTTTATGATTTAAAATGAAATTAATTCAATTATATATTATTTTAACGTTTTTAAGCATTGGACATGTTTAAATAAACAACATAAAAAAGAGAAAAGTAAACCACAAAAGAAATAATTTTTATACAAATATTCTTTTCTTTTTTTTTGGATACGTAAACACATACTAATAATACATATACGAAAAACACACATAAATAAAATAATGATGAGAATGGTGAAGAAAAAAATACCTTTACATTTGTTTGTTGTTTTATCTAAAATAGCCTTGGTTGATATTATTGTTCCGTATCTGTAAAGGAGACAAAACAAAAGACGAATAACAAAACCAGTCAATTAGTGAGGGAAATTAACATTTGTGTGTGTAAATAACTTTGAATAACTTATTGCATGTCAGTTTGTTTTCGAAATAAGAGTTTAACTGTTGTTTACACATACAGTACATTTTTAATATGTGTCTGTGTAGCTGGCTGTCTGTCAAAAGTTGTGTGCGTGTGAGCTGGATTTAGTTGTTTATTTGGTTGATTTTTGTGTTTGTCAAAAAGAACAAAAAAATAAAATAAAACGACACGTCAAGTCGAGGTCAGAGGTATTATTTTCGGGTGAGTTCGCCGAAAGGATAATACACACAATGAGCAATTAAATAGTCATTAAAATGCAATAATATTGCCGAACGCTGAAAAGTAGGCAACGAATTATGTTATAACTGCTCAATTTCACTATGTGTGGGTGTGTGGTTGAGTGAGCAGAGAGGGTTCTGGCCAGAGAGAAATTAAATCGATATCAGCATAGTTACAGACATCGATAACACACACACACACACACACCCGTACCCTCGCACATCCACCCACACACACATACCTACTTATACATACACAATAGTACTATAATCGTTTATATGTAGTTATAATAACATTAAAGCTGCCCCCGTCAAATAAGCCGCTTATTTTGATTACATCGCAGGCCAGCAACAGCAGCAGCAGCAGCAGCAAAAATAAATCATACTAATAAAAGGGTGGGATTAGGCGACCCCGCAACAACCCACGCCGAACTGCGGCACGGAATGGAAAAAAAAAACAGCAAGCAAATAAACCTTCATTTAAATTACTTGACTTATTAGGCGAGTGCGCGGTTTCCCTTTTTCTGTGAAGACTGGACACGTAATGTACATAAGCTCTCTCCGTAAACAGCACTTGACTTTCGCATCTTGCCCCGCTCTGCGTTTGATGTTTGTGAACTATTTTAGTATATATTTATGGCTGTTTGTGCGTGGCGCGGCGTCTAATTGTTTATTATACATTAAAGATTACAATTTTACGCATAAATTTTGTTGGTCAGCCGGAATATTGTTGGTACGCAACATTGCGTATGCGTAATATGCACCATATACCACATAATAATAAATTTCGAAATGGTCTTCGTACTTAAAGTTATGGGATTTTGTTTCTTTCGTGACCATTGACAAAGCGTGCGCTCTAATTAGAGAATTTCTGTTTAGTTTTGCAGAAACTTGTTTCCTGGGGTGCCAAAGTGATTTATTTTTTTGGGGTTGCTGAATTGAATTGTGTACGGCCTTTTGTTGAAAATCAACGAAGCGGAATGAGCTAAAGCTAAGCTGCTCATTAGCAGAAAGAGAGAGGAAGACGGAGAGAGTGAGAGCGAGAGAGAAATTTGGTACTCATTTTGACACATGGCCTTTAATAAACTAAGGGTTAAAGCAGCCGAAAAAATACATTTTTATATATAGTTGAACCGTTTTAAATGTCAATCGATAGTTGTTTTGCAGCATTTGTGAATATTCACAAATAAGGTAGATGGGAGCAGGACAGCAGATGTAAGTCCGAGGACTGTTACGAGAGAAACAAAGTTAGTCAGTGTATCAATCAGTTCGGTCCGTTTGCTGTACTACATAATTATTAAATGAATTGAATAAGATATTTATATATATATATATATATATACTCACTGTGCACACATGTTGATAAGATCCTTGTCAGTGGTGCCCTGCTGCAGTCCACGTATGTAGAGGTTTGTCTTTGACAACTGCTCGCCGCCCTGTTGATTTTGATTCTGTACGGTACCGTTGGGACCCATGGTGGTGTTTGTGTTTGTTGTATTGCTCAGACTGGTGCTCAGTGTGCCGCTCTGGGAGCCCGTGTTCGATGAGCTGCTCGAGTTTGTGTTACTCGGTGAAGCTGCAGTTGGCACACGTTGGCCGTACTACGAGAAAAAAGAAAGAAAGAATAAAATCAGAGTTAAAGCATTCACAGAGTTATTCGAAGGGCATTCAATAGATAAATGACAACACGACTACTGTCCATAATATGGCATCACATGCAAATATATATATATTGAATGTTAGCCAGCCCCATGGACAATATCACAGTTTGTGAAGAGTATGAAAAAGTATTTTTATTGAAATTCCAGTCAAGCATACGAAGTTATTGAAGCTTAGAGACTGAAACACACACACACATACACACAAAATACCATCATATGTGTAGTATATTTTATGTGTGTATGTGTATGTAAGGGCAGCAAGAATATGCATAGTCAGCCGACAGCTTTGATGATGGCGTTTTTCACTTAAAATGCCACACAACAGTGCACTTGCAGGTGTCTGTATGTGTTTGTGTGCGAGGTATTACAACGCTGCAGGACATTTTGGCAGCATCGCAAGGCAGGCGTTGAAATTCTATAAAATTTGTATGGTACAAACAAAGGCCAAAACCCACACACACATACACACGCACACACAAATGCAATTGATACACTTTCATTTTGTGAATTTTTTTCCATTTTGGAAATTTGCCAAAAAATTAAAATGCCCTAACACCAACAACAACAACAAAAAGCCAGAAGCAAATGCAAATGTATATTAAAAAAAAAAAAACAGAAGCTAAAAATTTTGCATAAAAAGTTAAGCTGCAAAAATGTTCCCGCAGAGAATAGAAAAAAAAACCCTGCCAAACAAAAATACTATATATAAAATATTTTAAAGCGCCTCTAAGCTAAGGTAACAACAACAAAAACAACAACAACAATAGCTCTTGCGTGATTGCAACAAACATTCGCTTTTCATAGTTATATTTCGTGTTCGAGTAATTTAAAGCGTTTTGCAATTGTTCTAATTGTTTTATTTATTTTTTTCAGATCGATAGTTGATAGCAATTGTAATATGAAGTTTGCTGTCATGTTAGCATGTGGCAGTGGCAGCAGCAGCAACAGCAGCAGCAATTGCAACGTGGTCGCCACAGCGATAAGCTTTTTCGACACAACCGCAAAACAAAATTTCACAATATATAGAAAAACAAATTTCAATTAAATTAACTTCATGTTTAATGTTCGCTTATTTTATTAATATTATTATTGAAATTGTGTTTTGTGGTTATGGTTTGTTATGCTTATCAACCAAATAAGTGGGTATATGCATGAGTTTTAAGTGTTCTCAGCATGGAAAGCAATTAGTCGGAGCGGTTTAAAAGGGGCGTAACTTGGCAACGCCCCTGGCATTACTTTGAATTTATAAATTAAGGGTAAATTCACAAAGCCTTGGTGTTATCAAATTTAGATATGCAATTTGCTTGGCGTTTCATTTAGCTTGAAGTTAGAGAAAGGAAAAAAATTGCTGTAAATCTACAAACGTTTTGAACATTTGCTAAACTGCTAAGGATTTAGTTGCCTTCGTTTAGGTGTAGCTTTAGTTAGTCAGATTAGATTGACATTCAAGTTGATGTTGTTGTAGCTGATGTTGCAGAGATTTTGGCTGACTGTTTGTCAAGCGTTTAACTGGCGTTCAAACAGACGTCGCTCAATGCTTTGTATTAGACAGAGATAGATGAAGTACCAGGCAAAAAGTTGCTTTATCAGCATGCAAGGCATCAAAGGACGAGCAAAAGATGGAGCGAAAGTTATGGTGTGGCATGTCTTGCTACGAAGCCAACTGCTGCTAATGTTGCCTACATATGCTTAATATTATTTTCTCTTTTTATTTTTACTGCCTTACATGGTTTTTTTTTTGTTTGATAATTTTTCACAGCGTGTGTCGGCGGCATTGAAGCGCACAAAATGTAACAGAGCAAATATTGCGAATGCTGATAAAATATTTGATACAAGCTGAAGGAGCCAAACAGCAGAGAGTATATATAGTAGGGTGTAAGAGTGAGAGAGAGAAAGCGGGAAGCTGTGACGAGACGAGACGAGACGAGTTCAAGTGCGAGTTCGTTTCATTTTCTTTTTGCTCGAGAGCTTTGTTATCTTTCATTTGGCAACATAAGTATGTACTTTTACACATACACACAGAGCCAACTCAAGCTGAGTTACATTTACAGTCTCTATATATATATATATGTATATACAGAGAACAAACGTAGAGAGAAAGGAATTTTTGGGGCTTCGTTCTTGTTTCTTTTTTGCTGACTGTCGCGTAATTAAATAATAAATTCAACTGAACAATTTCTTAATATACGCTATTCAAATGTGACGAATACTATTTGCATGTATGCCTGGGTCTGGCACACTCATACGCCCCGTATGCCAATGAACTGAAACGCTGCTTGCCTTTCATTTGTATGCTGTCTGATAATGAAATTATATCGTTCGCATAATTTAATGCGCACAGCAACAGCAGCAGCAAAAAGTATTTCAACTACAAGTTGTATGAGAGAGACGAAATATATATACAAATATATATATAGAGAATGTGTGTCATTCCAAAAATGGGCGAGCGTCGTGCTGGCTGCCGTTTCAAGCAACAAATATACAAATTTCTTCATACTTCTTGTTTTTTGTTTTGTGTTGTTTGCAAAATTGCGTCATTTGCAAAATATTTCAAGACGCAAACAACAACAATAACAAGAACATCAATACGCATTCAAACTTAACACTCTTCTCTTTTTGTTGTTAGTTGCTTTGTTAGCGTCTTTCGCTGTTTC
Organism: Scaptomyza reducta; assembly: GCA_035044485.1. Taxonomy (NCBI): domain Eukaryota; kingdom Metazoa; phylum Arthropoda; class Insecta; order Diptera; family Drosophilidae; genus Scaptomyza; species Scaptomyza reducta. Next base: position 1,819,947 of record JAWNNV010000191.1, on the reverse strand, counting down.
TACCTATTCCCCGCTCTGTTTTTGTAACTTTTTTTTTCCTGTGCGTGGCAAACAACACGTGTGGCAAAGACTTTTAGTTAATTTCTTTCCACTTTCTTATCTTAGTTTTTGCCTAGTGCATATTTTTACTTTACTTTATGTGCATAGTTTCGTATTTATATCTTATGGTCATAGTTTGAGCTTAACCTTTTGCTATTATTTATGCGACTTTCATTCAGTTATTGCGCAAACGAAGAGAAAGAGAAAAGACAATCGCTGTGACGATGATAAAAATACAATTTAATGGCATAAGCCAAACATTTTGATTGCCTTCATAATCATGTTGCCAATGCTAATAATGATAGTATGGCAAACGGATGTCAATCACGCAAGTGGAACCAAAACAAGACTCAACTTGTAGACTAACTAGCGTATATTAACCACAAAGGTAAAGGCAGTTGGTAACAAGTTTGTTAGAATTAATTTTCACTAACATATGGTTAGTTGAAAAGAAGAACAACAAAGTCGTTCTAAGACTAAACATTAATAATTCTTAAGCGTTTGAAGAAATAAGCTCTTGCTTTAATTTCATTTTATGCTTTTGATTTAATCTGTTAATGCAGTTCGTACAATTCAAGATCTTTCGCTTACTTGTTTCTTCTCTTCTTTTTTTATTATTATTTATTTGGTCAGTATGTCTGGCACTAAAGTGTTTTTGAAATGGACGTTGTTTCGAGTCACGTGCCACAAAAAAAAAATGTGACTCAAGTAGAAGGAAACAACAACAAGTGCAAGAACAGAAAACCAGAGAAACTTACACAAATGGGTCTTGTTATTTGATTTATGATGTCGGCGACATGAGCCCCATATAATTCATTTAAACGTTGCTCCCGTTGATGTCTTCACTCTGCACTCTTTCTTTCTAGAGGCAAAGATCTTTGTTGAACTCTTTGCTAATAAATCAAAGAAACACAGTCAGCAAGCATTGCACTTGTGCCAAAAAGAACAACATACAACACATATATATATATATATATATTGCCATAAATCCACTCAATCACGATTAGCGACAGTTATTATTTGTCCCAAGCACTTGGTTGAATGTCAACCCGTTGGCTCCGTTGTCGGATTTGTCTTCTATATGTAGTTAAATCGTATATTGCATGGCAATCGTATATGGTTGGGGTTATATTCTGCGTGGGTTTCTTCTTCTCCTCCTTGTTAATGTTAGCTTGAGGGCTAAGCAAATCTCGTGATGACTGCCAAAGTCATCAAATCAAGAAGCAGTCAGCTAAATCCGGCACGCTTCGTCTTCTTTCCGACTGATTGCGATTCACGCAAAGGGGTTGGGGTTGGGGGTGGGCATAAAAAATGCTGCTCACGTGACTTCAATAAATTAAATGTGCGTATGTGCTGGGGGTGATGGTGAGGGGTTGGTATCTGGTATCTGGCACGCAGCTGATAGATAGATAGATAGTTAGATAGATGGATGGATGGATGGAAGGAAGGAAACCTTTTTGCAGTCAGGCCCAGCGATAGGGCAGGAATAGATTCCCCCCAACAAACCCCTGCCTAGACGACCCATTGGCAAAACGCATAATTGACGCAAGTCATGTGCAGAGGGGTCGAGGGAAGGCATAAGACTGAAGCTTCCCCAGCAACAGAGCAAAAAAATTGAGTAGAAAATAATTCAAATGCCTGCCGTGGAACGCGAATTTCGGATTATCAGCCCATGACGTGGCAGGTGGCAAGCTGCACATGGCTGGGGGAAGGTGGGCCGATTGGGCGAGGTTGACGAGGGCAATGTGTAATATTTCAAATTTGTTTGCTTGTTGTTGTTGTTGCTGCTGCTGTTGAACATAATCCGCGAAGCACACAAAGCGATTTGATTCTGGAATTTAGCGTGTCAGCAATCGATAAAAATTGATATCATAAGCTCGCATTAATACGATATTTTTCGATATTTTAGTTCGTTCCGTTGGGTCAAACTGCTTATGAAAGTAATTTCGGTTTATAAACCCAAATTCCCGTTGTTTTTTATTTGTGCAAACAAGTGAGAGTTTATATACAATTATATTATACAGATATAAAAATCGCTATATTTTTAGCTTGAACAAACAAGAGTTCATTGAACTTGACCTTGAATTGTTTATGTTCATTTTGGCACTTAATTGTGTTTATCTTTATACCACATATATATATATATATATATATATTGGACGGGTATTAAATATACTAAGAATTCGAATGAAAAAAAAACGAACATTTTTAGTTTAAATTTTTAAAAAACTTGCAATAATTCTTAATCATTGAGGAAAAAAAAAGTAATTTAATAATACAAAAAGGGTATTAGATATTCGACATGTCACAAGTTTTCGTTACTTGCATGTTTTATGATATTTTTGGCATTTTTCGCAAAAGATTGATAAGCATTTTGCTAATCTGATAACTTATCGCTTCGAGTTCAACTGAATTATAAGTTTATTTCAAAGAACCCAAAAAACACTTAAAACACTTTTTAGCGATGGCTTCTGTTCGGTGGGGAATTCCCTGTAGGCAAGCAAAACGTTTCAAAGACGTTCAAACACTTAAAGTAACTTCAATTCTAGATTTGAAAAGTTTTATCTTACTTACATACTCCAAACTTTCAACTAGTTTAGTAAAGCTTACCTGAAAAGATACAAAAAAGAAGAATTTGGTTAGTTTATTGTGATTAAAAAAGAAAAAAAGAAATAATTATAGTTAATTATAATTATAGTTATAATTATATAGAACAAAATATCATAGATTATGTTTTAAAGAAGACTTCAACAAATAAAAAGTAAATGGTTTAAATGGAATGTGGAATAATGTCTCCACATTCAGACAAAACAATTAAATCGCATATTGCGCATATTTTTTGTTTGTTTTGACTTCATTTTAATTGTGCCAAATTCCAAATTTTTATACAGACAACAAACATTCTAGCTATTTTTAACGCAATTCTGTGTAGAGAGAAAATTGCAGCTGTTTTTTTAATTTTAAATAAATTAAAATTACTTTTGAGGTCTCCGCATAAAATCTTTATATGAATAACATTTAGTTTGTGATATATTTCTATATATAATTAAAAAAAATTACCCTTTGGGAAAAAGTTTGCAGATTAACAAACATTATTGCCATTTAATTATTGTTTTATAAATTTATTATTGACAGATTTACTTTATTTCAGCATAATTGAACATTCACAAAACATTTTTTTGATATTTCTTTTTTGTAAATTGTGCAAATTGTGCAACGTTTTTATACCCTTAACCCATTGAAAATGGGTAAAAAGGGTATGATGATTTTGTGCAAAAGTATGTAACAGGCAGAAGGAAGCATCTCCGACCCCATAAAGTATATATATTCTTGATCAGCATCAATAGCCGAGTCGATATAGCCATGTCCGTCTGTCCGTCCGTCCGTCTGTCCGTCTGTCCGTCTGTCCGTCCGTATGTATGAACGCGTCGATCTCAGAGACTATAAGAGCTAGAGACTCCAGATTTGGTATATAAGCTTGCCTAATCCCTAGGCAGTACAAGTTTGTTTTAGATTTTCGATAACTCTTTCCGTTTCCGATATACACATGTAATCGATAACAACAAAATCTTCTATTTAGAATACTTTTTGATGCAGTTTGAAAGATTAGACTAAATAAAGACAACATGTGAAAATTTTATTGAAATCGGATGAGAAACACTGGAGATATGGAGTATTGAAATTAAGAAGGTATGCCCTATACGCGTATACATACAGCCACTCACACATACTTGCAAGCACTGACTGTATGCGTAAATTATAGGGTTAAGGGTATAGTCTAGTCGGGATTTCTCGACTAGAGCCTTCTTACTTGTTTTATTTGTATATTGTGCAAGATTTATTTTCATGCGCTTTTTGCATATTTCATTTATTTGATTATTTTTTGTTTACTTTATTGCGGTGTTGTATAAATAAACCCACAAAAATAATATTTATATATGTTAACATAACAATAGCAATCGCCAGAGGCAACAATTTTTAATTTAACTGGCATAATATTAAAATTCTTCTCTTTGCTAATCCCCGAATCGTTTGCCAGCACTGTTCACGCCTTTTTATGTTTGGGTCCAACAGCCATTTGCATAATTTATGAGCCGCAAATACACACAAAGCGAAGAGAGAGAAAATAAGCATTATTCCCTGGCACAACTAGACCAAAGACCAAAAGGTTTCGAGCAGCTGATTGCGATTGCTTGAGGTGAGGTTTTGTTTGTTTTAGAAGGGTTAGAAATCCGATTCGTTGGCGACATTTAAGTAAACTCAACTCATCAAACCAATTTCCCTATAAAGATACACATAGAGTGGAAAATTACTGCAAAAGCCTTTAATTACCGCTCTGATAAAAGATTCTGTGTTTAATTCGGGTTAAACATTTCTCAAAGTTGTGAAAAAAAAACTCTTTTCATCATGATAACAACTATTATTGTTATAAACATAATAATCTTAAAGAATGTCACAATCATAATAGGACCCATTGTTAGTCCCACATACACACACATATATATAGAAACCACATGCCAGACTTTCTCTTGACACTCCGCCTGCTCCCTCCTCCTTTCGGGCAAGTTGAATAAACGCAGACAGCAAAAGAATCTGCTGCCGAGATGGAAAAGCAAAGTCTGCGACTGGTTAAAGACCAGTGAGTGTGGTGGGGTGGAGGGGCAAGGGGAACGTGTGTAACCCTTGGCTGGCATTTAAAACGACAGCAGTTTAAATTTTATGCCAACTGCAGATGCAAAGATACATTCTACAGATACAAGATACAAACGGAAGCACAGCGACTAAGTACTTGAACTTGTTGTTGTTGTTGTGTCATACGCAAATATGTGGGATGTTTAAATACTACACAAATGGGAGGGGGGCCGGAGAGAGGTGGCAGGGGAATGCCACTTGGCGTCAGTCGCAACAACAAAATGCAATAATTTTTATTGAATTAACGACGATAACTCAATTGAGTGGGCGAACACAGCTCAAAGTTCCCCGTGCTGAGCCAGAGAGAGGGAGGGTGGCGAAAGGGGGGATGAAGAAACAGCAGGGGGGCGTCTAGAAAAACACTCTGATAAAATGTCCGATGAGTCAAAAGAATACTGCCACGGCATCAAGAAAAAGGCAAGACCGGAGACGACTCAAGCAGCTATTGAACCCTGGACGGGGGGCGGAAGGAAAACGGGTGCAGAGGCTACGTGTGGCAGGAGACAGCTTCGTGCCTGACCGTGACAAGGTTGATTGACTTTGGGGATGTCTCCGGGGAGCAGCATTTTGTGTAGCTGAACGCACGTTGAAGTTGAATGAAATTAAGTAGATACAAATACATATATATATATACTACAAGTATACATAGTTACCAGCTATGGATAGTTAATACGAAGTGCGTCATCGATAACTATCGCCAAATAGCCTAATCAGTCATGAAACTTTATCAGACAAACAATTTATCTGTGATTTGTTCTACGATTTCATTAAGATAGCAAAAACTATTTATATACATAGTTACCAGCTATCGATTGAAAGTTAATACAAAGTGCGTCATCGATAACTATCGCTAAATAGCCTAATCAGTTATCAAACTTTATCAGACAAGCAATTTATCTGTGATTTGTTGGCAGTATTCGCTGTACGATTGAAAGTTAATAGTAAATGCGTCATCGATAACTATCGCCAAATAGCCTAATATGTTATCAAACTTTATCAGACAAACAATTTATCTGTGATTTGTTTTCAGTATTCACTGTATTCATTGAGATAGCAAAAACTATTTATATACATAGTTACCAGCTATCGATTGAAAGTTAATAGTAAGTGCGTCATCGATAACTATCGCTAACTAGCTTAATCTGTTATCAAACTTTATCAGACAAGCAATTTATCTGTGATTTGTTGGCAGTATTCGATGTACGATTTCATTGAGATAGCAAAAACTATTTATATACATAGTTACCAACTATCGATTGAAAGTTAATAGTAAGTGCGTCATCGATAACTATCGCTAACTAGCTTAATCTGTTATCAAACTTTATCAGACAAGCAAAATATACGAGATTTTATTGAGATAGCAAAAACTATGATAAACAGAGTGAATAAGAGAGAATGAGAAAGCTTTCTGCAATATTGTGTTGTTAATGTTTTTGTTGTTGTTGTTGTTGTGAGTAAAACACTAAAAACATTTTAGTGCGATTAGTTTGAGAATGGAAAAACAATGAACGAGGTCAAGCATATGAAAGATGAGACAGCTTCTAACAACACTAACAAACTAACTAAAACCCTATCTCATAAGTGCTGAAGGTTTTAGAGAGTAAACGTCACATGAGGCTGCTTCTGTTGTTGTCTTCCTTCTGTTAATTGAGTGCAGCATGAGGCAAATTGTATCGTTCAGGGCAAATGCATGTCGTAAATAAGATTTTAATTGAAGCTTTTAGCAGGAAATGGAATGCTAATAGAAAACTGCTGATGACAAACTGACGACCCAACAATATGCCAAAAGCAATATACAGAATACCGCGACTCCTGCAAATCGAGGGGGAGTGGGAGGGGGCACAGTTGAGAGCACGGCGAAACAGCTAACGGTTGGCAAAGGTCAAACGTCGTCAGATTTGTTCGCAAAATCTGCTGTTGGCACTTTAGCATTTTTATTTTTTTTCATTCGTTTTGGTTTTCTATTTTAATAACCCGTTGATGAGTTGGATTAATTAGCTAAAAAGCGAATGCAAATACTGAGAAATGGGGGAAGGTAGGAGGAAACACTCTTCTGCTGCTTCTTCTTCTGCTAAATGGCAGAGGCTACGGTAACGATACCAATCCTTGTCCCTGATGGCCCAACTTAATTGAGCCTGTCCAATTAACAAGTTGTTGCGTCTTTTCCCCTGTCCTCAATGTAAAAGCTTATTCGAATGATTGGCAGGCAATTAGCTACAATAATGGTGTGTGTGTATGTCTATAAAAAACCTTGACAAATTGATACACACACATACATATATACTAGGTAAAAAGCAGGAGTAATGTTTTTCTAATAAACAAGGGCATGGGTAAACGCTTTCTGATAATTTCATTCCATGTCTAATCGAAGCAATTTCTATTTCCTATCCGTGAAATAACGTAATATCAACTTGTCTAAAGAAAGTATATAGCAACAAACTTTGACAGTATTGAAAGGGGATCTGTATATCTGGCGATTTACTTGATTTAAGCATTTTAATAATTATTTTTCACGATTGAAATACACACATGCATAACACGATTTTATATATGATTTATACGAATGCGGTGAAACATATCATATTTGAATTCGTTACGCTCTGACCCACAGAATGATGATTATGATATATGTGGCATGGCAGGGTGTTCTGGGGAGGAGGGGAAGCGCGAGGGTGGTGAGGCTAGGGTATAGTATAGTTGTCGTTGTATACTTTTGTTACATGTAATGACAATATATGGCGCGTGATATATTTAACAACGCTACCCCATTAGCAATGACCACTAATCACTGCAACACAACAACAGCAACAACAACAACAACAACAACAAATAATATTTCTGCACTGTTGTAAATAATATATGTGACAACGTGTGCAGAAGTTGGCAGACAAAGAAGAAGCAGAAAAGAACCAGAAAGTAAGAACTGAAAAGCAGTTGCAAATAAATCAAATAAAAGCTGCAGAACGTGATCGGAAACTGCGTCAAGCTCGAAACTAAAAGAAATGCTTTGGATGGCAACGGACGGGGGCAGGGGTAGTGGCAAGATGGTGTGGAGTATACAGTTAGTAGCTGGATTTGGCAAACAAATCGAACAGAACGTTACAACCTGTTTTGATAATTAAACGCAGAAAAACATTTCAATAATTGAATTAGCCAGTAAAACAAAAACAAAACAATTAACACAAAACTGATTTGGGTATCTATCTACACACACACAAACACAAACACACATATATACATATATATATATATAATTTGCCAATGCTTGTGCATTCTACGCTACTCTTCAATGTTGCCATTCATTATGCTTTGAATAATGAATGGTGGATGGATGCGAATGAATGAGTCGTGCAGAATGGATGCGTGAGTGCAGAGCGGAAGTAACACTTAACTCAAAAGCATGAGCACATGAGCATCAAGCATATGGGTTGGCAGTAGGGTGTAGAAGATGAGGGGTAGATGGTAGATGGTGTAGGGCACTCAACACACACACACACACACACAATGGAGCTGCTGTGCTTGGCGAAGTGACAAAGACAACACGTTTTTGTGCACCAGCACCACAACAACAACAACAGCAGCAACAACACAAAGTTACATTAGCCTCTTAAACACAATGCATGTGTGTGTGTGTACACCTCCTTCTCACATCTTCAACAAAGTGGTATGAAAATGAGGGTATTTAAATTTAATTTGCAAGCTGACAAAAAAAAGCGAACGCTTTTCTTGACACATACCATATGAGTTGAGTGTGTGTATGTGTGCGTGTGTGACAGGAAATAGCACCACAATAACCACCCAATACACCCGCACCGCCCAACAACTCCCCCCACTCCTCGCCCAACCCAACGCCTAGCTAAGTTATTTGAAAGCAAGTCAAGTCAAGCACAAAACCAAAACTGAAATGCTGCTGGCGTTCTAAGTGGTTTTCTTGGCCAGCCGCAGCGCCCCGGGGGGCGTAATAAAACAGGGGTAGGAAGAAGGGTGAAGGGGGGGGGGGGGGGGGAGGTGGTATTTGTGCTGCCTGGAAAAAGTTACAAACACACATACGAATATACATTAGTATTAGAACGTGTGTAAGAATATTTAGAGTGTGTCAATGTCTAAAGTTGTAGTTATTGTTGTTGTGTTGTTGTTGTTGTTGTTATTGTGCTGCTGAGTGCAACACATTGGCATTAGTGACACAGCAACAACAACAACATTTGTCAGGTGGTTGCCCCAAAAGCTTTAAAAGCTTCACATTTTAATTGAATTTTTAACCAAAGTAGAAAAGCGTACACAAAACCCAAATCGAAGGGTTGCAAAACGGGTCAAATGAGATGAGCGAAAGGGAGTGTGGTGGGGAGGGGACAACAAGCTGTAAACCAAAACTGTCAGTTTGAGGCAAAACAAAAGTGTCAAACGAAAGATGAAAGCGACTGACAGCAAGCATTACAAAAATTGTGTAATAATTTGAAATGCTAAAATGTTAATTGAATTTTCAGTTGGATAGAAAGAGTATTTAATAACTTAATTGCATTGCCCCAGTGGAGCGAAGTTCTGGGTAAAAAACATTTGCTTTTGAACAAGCTAAAAAGTAATTAGAGAGAAGAAGTCCAGAGTCTACATTAGGAATATTTCTAAACTCGTGCAAGCAAAATCTAACAAATTCGCAAACTTTAATCAAACTTACTAAAAAGAAATTCACACAAAACGTTCTTTTGAAATGGGTTTGCATTATGTAATATTGAACCATACATATTGATGATACAATCACATATGTATATACTCCATTTATCTCTTCTACGAATTTCTATAGTTTAACTTTCCTTTTGCTAGCAAACTTTGTACACATTTCTCACAGTTATATGCACTCGAAAAAAGAGCTAAATATGGTTGTGCCTGATTTCATGTGAATCCAAATGCATTTCCATAGAAATGCTGCTGCTGCCGCTGCTTCTGCTGAATTCTAAGCACAAATGTGCAAACAAGCTTCAACAAGAGACTTTAAAGTGGTTTTAATGGTTTAATACGCTTTAAACGCATTATATCTGCTTTGACAGTTTTCACATCTGTTCAAGTTAATAAAAACTTACAACATTTCAACAACGCCTAGCAACATGCAAAGTTATTAAAACAATTAGCAACAAAACAGCTGTAAGCCAACAACTGCAACGGCAACTGCGGCTAATCGCCAAAATGGACGTAATGGCAAAAATATAAATAAATAAATAGGGGAGAAATCCCGACTAGACTATACCCTGAACCCTATACTTTGAGCGTACAGTCAGTGTTTGTAAGTATGTGTGTAATTGTGTGTGTGTTTCTTAACTTCAATGCTCCATATCTCCGGTGTTTATCAACCGATTTCAATAAAAACTTCACAAATTGTCATTATATCGTCTAATGTTTCAAACTGCATCACAAAGTTTTCCAAATGCAAGATTTTGTTGTTATCGATCACATGTATATATCGGAAACGGAAAGAGTTATCGAAATTTTGAAACAAACTTGTACTGCCCGGGGATTAGGCGAGCTTATGTTCCAAATCTGCAGTCTCTAGCTCTTAAAGTCGACGGGTTCATACATACAGACAGACGGACATGGCTATATCGACTCGGCTGTTGATGCTGATCAAGAATATATATACTTTATGGGGTCGGAGATGCTTCATTCTGTCTGTTACATACTTTTGCAATCAAAAAATCATCATACCCTTTTTACCCATTTTCAATTGGTTCAGGGTATAAAAATAGCTGTTTTTCTACTTTATCACTCATACGCCGCTAGGGCAACAACAAAAATCAAATCAGGGGGAAGCCAAAATGCCTGCACTAATTACAAGGGGGCAACAACAACAATGAAGCCGTAAGTGTAATCTAAGCTACAATAAATGCACATATGTGTCTCTCTCTCTCTCTCTCTCTCTCTCTCTCTTTCTCTATGTGTAATCGAAAATGACTCATTTAAAAATTACAGCAAGCAAATGAAATGAAAATGAAAACACTCACTCACACACACACACACACAGTTAGACGTACACTAATACTACTATCAAAATTGACCTTTAGATATATTTTATGTGTCTTTCAAACACACTCTCACACACACACACACACAAAGTTTCACAATTTTCTTGTGGCACTTAATCTCTTTAGATCTGCAGTTTTTGCCAAAGTGCACACACAAAAAATGCCATAAAAACTACCTGCAAGCAAAACCAGCAACAGCAACAACAACAGCAATAAGGCCATGCTGACAAAAGCCAAGTCCAGCAGGCAACCCATTTTTTTATGTGAATGAATCATAAGCAAGCAATAGATGCAATATGTTAACTAGTTTTAGCAAAGCAAAAATCTTTTTTATTTCATTTCTCATTTGGTTATCAAAATCATATTAAATTGCTCACAACTTATATATACATATATATTTTATTGTGTCGCTAACTGGATTTCCCCTTTTCACAGTAACAGTCAAACCACAATTTAAAGATTAACCGATATACTATACTATAAAATGCTGACATCATCATCAACAGCGACAACTTTTATATGGAACATTTTTTCTATGATTTTATTAAAATGATTTTGCATCTATTCTACTAAATAATCGATACACATTGTTGCACATTGTTATGCCAAATAATGTTGAATCATCAAAACTATATATATATTCATATAACACACTTAATTCTATGACGCTTTGTCAGCTGATCGAACGATATACGATCGTATAGCAGGGAGAGATGCCGGCAATCACAAGTCAAAAGTTATATTCAATTTCAACTCAAAGTATTGCGAACATCGATGACGAATGTTCAAAGAAAACAACAACACCTTGCAGCAAAAAGAGACTCAGAACAGTTGACATCATTTTGCTTATTCTTTCTAAACTGATAAGAAAATGCTCTAGAAAAGAGTCAGACGAATGGGGAACTATTTTATCGTATACTTAGTTGTTGGTTGAACGAACGTGACAGAAGCCACAAATTTGTGTGTGTGTGTGTGTGTGTGTATAGTCTGATAAGAACTTGCCATTTAGTACGTATGTGTGTGTTAGTTTTGAGAATTTATTCTGGGAATTCACAAATATTTTTTTTTTGTGTGTGCTTACTGGTGCAGTAACAGTTGTCGGTTATATATACATACATATTACATATATATATATATATCTGGACATTGGTTGGGATCATATAACATATACACATTGTAATCTATAGTGTATTAAGAGAAAATTGATATCAATTCATGCAGGTATTCCAAGAAATCTTTATCTATATGCATTTCCGCCTGCAAGTGCTAACATCCTGTTAAGACTACAGTGAACCATCGATAAGAGGGAGCGTTTTTAGAGAACTTGAACATCAGAATTGAAGTGTTATAATACAAAAACGTTCTAAATATCAAGGAAGCTTCAAAGATTTTCGGTTTTGACCGGTCAATGTTTGTTTTTAAAAGCTTTCACTTAGCAAATGACCCCTGTAGACATTTTATGGGTAAGACAGAACCTTTTAGGTCCTCTACAAACATTTTTATCCATTTTCCTTCGACTGTTTGACCTAAACTTGATATTTTTACTAAAAAGTCTTTCAATTAGTTCAACAAGAATAAAAATATTGTGTTACCAATCGTAAAATAAACTAATAATAATATGTTTTAAACAAAGCTTAAATGCCTCGAGGCCATATTTATTGTTGGGAAATCTGTGCTTTTCCATAAAACTAATGACATTTATCATTTCGATTTTGCGAGTGGGGAAAAGCAGGGAAAAGCTGCTGTTTTTATGCTTTTTGCTTATTTATTTTGTGAATATATATATTTTTTTGGGCGAGAAAATTTAAATGATTATTTCCAACAGTTTTTGGAGCTTTGTATATTTGTGTTATTGCTGCGCTTTTCTTTCCTGTTGTGTTGTTTTTGTGTTTTGGATTTGCATTTTTCAGCACGTACGTTAAATAATAACAACAACGCACAAAGCAACCCCCAATGCAATAACAAGAGCACAAAGAGGAATCGGGGGGGAAACTTTAGCTAACAAATTGCTGTTTTGTGTATAATTTTTTTTTGGCCGTATCCTGGCAAAGTCCAGGAAGTTGTCGAAGCCGCGCGATATATGCAAGGCAGCTCAAAGAGAAGTGAAGAGCAGGGTATAAAAGAGAAAAAGTAAATCAAAAATTGGCAAATAAAACCATAAAAGCGTTGGGCCAGGACACACCAAAAAGAAGAAGAAAGCCAAAAGCGTTAAAACAGATGAAACACAACTCAAGAAGGAGCGGAGGAAGAAGCAGAGAAAACCGCCTTTAGACGTCAGCATTCTGTTTTTTTTTTTTTTCGATTTTTTTTTGCACGTTTTGTGTTTTTACAACTTTTACTTTGTTACCCAAAAATAAAACAAAGGCGCCCTTAGGGGTTGGTTGTTGTTGTTGTTATTGCTGTTGCCGCTGCCGCTGCTGCTATTATTTGGCCAGGCAGGTTAACGATGTCTGTTTAGGTGAGACAAGTGCAAGGGAGGGTAGTAGTAGAGGGGAGGACTATAAAGAGAACGAGACAGAGAGAAGAGAGAGGTAGGAAGCAAAAGAAACTACAAAGTCGAAGAGGGTGCAATGACTGCAACATTGCCAGGGTGTACGTGTGTGTATGTGTGTGTGTGTGTGTGTGTGTGTGTGTGTGTGTGTGTGTGTGTGTGTGTGTGTGTGTGTGTGTGTGTGTGTGTGTGTGTGTGTGTGTGTGTGTGTGTGTGTGTGTGTGTGTGTGTGTGTGTGTGTGTGTGTGTGTGTGTGTGTGTGTGTGTGTGTGTGTGTGTGTGTGTGTGTGTGTGTGTGTGTGTGTGTGTGTGTGTGTGTGTGTGTGTGTGTAAAGGAGAAAGTTTCATTCAAGCTCTCCCTTCGGCCCACCCACAACACACTGTGCCCCATCCTGCATAGCAATTCGAGCAAGGGGTGAAACGAACAAGCAGACAACAAAAAGTATATACAATGTACTTAAAAGGAAGAAGCCGAAGCGAGAGGAAGGCGCAGGGGTAAGTTGATGTGACACCCAAAAAATACGCGTCAAATACATTGCCCTCACACGAAACAAGAAAAGGGTTTAACCTTGGCAGTGGAGCAATGGGTAGGTGGCGGAGTGCAGGGCAATCAATTGCTTGCCACGCGACGGGTTGCGTGGGGGGGGAGGGGTGGTAAGAGGGGTTTGTTGCACTATTTCGTGCATGGCATTTAAATCAACTCCAAGGCTGACTAATCGCCTTAAAGAAAAAAAAAAACAAGCGCGTGATAAGACAAAAAAAAAATGTACAAACAAATGAAGTAAAATGGAAGAAAAAGAGAATCGCGAGTAAAAGAAAATTAGTCAAGATAACAAACGAATGTATGTGTGAGTGTTTCTAGATTACAAAACTGAGTTTGCAATTTATTTACTTTTGGGTTTTTGTTAATTGTACTAACCTCCAAAGTGCTGAGCTGATTAACCCACTGGTAAGCCTAGAAACATATGCAAATCGTACCGACATATCAGACATGTGTGGGAGAGACAGAGAGAGAGAGAGAGAGAGAAGACATGTAGTACAGATAGTTCAAGAAGATGAACAGACACAATACAAAAGAATAATTAAACACAAGAAAGAAAAACAAAAAGAAATCTTAATAAATTGCTTACGTGACAATTGGAATGTTTTTTGATTATTATTAAAATCCAATTACGAAACAAAACACAATAATGCAAAATTAGAGTTGCCAACTTGACGTACCCATACTCACGCACACACACACACACACACCTAAAACGTCAGCGCTTATTAACCAACACTGTCAAATGTCTATTTTGAAGCTGCACAGAAACACAAAAAATGCCGCTATAAAATTGTCAGAGTAAATCGTATGCATGTGTGTGTGCCGCCTCTCACCATATCTGGTTGTTTCTCTCGCTCACTCTTGCCATTTCTCAATCTTGACGCTTGGCATTTGAGCAAAAAACTAACTTAACTAAAAGCTGCCAAAAGTTTCATCGAAAAACACTAAAATAAAAAAAAAACATAAAACAAAAGCCGCTATGAAAATTTTTGCAAACACACACACACACTCACACATTCACACATAGCCAAAAGCTGACGGCTGTGGCTCATTTAATTTTTCACACACGCAACAAGAACAACAGGAACAACAAGCAGGGTAATAAATTGTATTTAAACGAAATTCGGCAAAAATATTTTGCTTTGCTTTTGTTGTTATTATATTGTGGCAGACATTGAACTTTATTATGGTTTTTTTCAGCGTATTTCTGTGCATGTGGGCGCAAACCAAAAGAGCGTAGCGAAAAAAGAACGTACAAAAAGATCACAATAAAATAAAACAGACAATTAAGAGAGAGAGAGAGATGCACGCACACACTGATGATGAGGAGGAGAAGGAGCAAAAGGAGGAAGAAGCAATAAAAATAAAGTTGGCGTTAGACGTTTTTGTTATTATTAATTATACCCATTATTTAAGAGCGAGATAGAAGGGGAAAATATTGCTAGTCTTATTAAAATGATGCCCTTTGGGCAATTTCTTTTATTTACTTTGTTTTCTGTTTGACAGCTGCTGCTGGAGAACGACGTTGACGTTGGTGGCGTTTGCTTTCTGCCGCTGCTTCTTTACTTTTCTATTGCACACACACACACATTCGCATATGAGGATACGCACACAGCTGCACAAAGCTTTCTGCTGCTGTTTACAAACTTTTGCGACGTTTTCAAGTGCGCCCCAAGACGTAAGCGGCGACGGCGACGACGTAAAGTGAGCGAGCGAGAGAGAGAAAGAGAGCGCGCGATTGCGGTTTCGTTGTCGGAGCGGCAACGTAAGCTTTAACTATTTTTCTTGACTTTGCTTCTTTGCTTTTTATATTTTTATTTTATTTATTTTTTTTGTTTTTGGTTTGTATAAAAATATGTATGTATGTTTTTTTTTGCTTGCTTTTGCACACTGCTGCGGCCGCTTTTTGCAAAAACGCTTTAATAACTTTCTATTGCTATTTTTATATTTTTAAATGCCGTTTCACACACACATACATATAAACAATGACAGACAGCGGCGAACGACGACGAAGGCAATGCAAAGGAAACAACGAAAAAACCGCACATACGATAATATTTCACTACCTTATTGTTATAATTTTTGCAATAATTTTTTAATAGTCGCTGCTCTCTTGCTGCTTTGTTGTTCCTGTTGTTTCCGTTGTTGTTGTCAATACTGATGAGGATGATGACGAGACGACGTCAGCTTTAAGTTAAGCACACGCAATTTACGCACACATAAGCTCACATGCACAGAGGCTCACAGAGAGCGACAGACAGACGAATAGAGACGAGAAAAAAGTATGCACAAACACAGTTAGCTATCTAGAGTTTTGTTGTTTTGTGGTTGCTGCTGCTCTTGCTTAGTTGTTTGCTGTTGTCGGCGCGTACACGTTGCAAAAATTTTGCAATCTTTGAACAAACAGTATGAACAAACGAATAAACGAACGATCGAACGAACAAATAGTGACAGTGACAGTGTCCAGCCCAGCTGATTTCAATTTGGTTTGAATTTCTTCGTTTTGAAACACGCGCACAACGAACTGGCCACGACAAAAATTAAAATGAAACTGAATTGCAAAGACAGCCAACGTCAAACACAGTCTAGAAACCGGTGGAGAGCACAGAGCATGCGCAGTGTATATACAAAAAAAGAGCACAAGAGAGCTGCAGCTAGGCAGAGAGAGGGAGCGTGTCGGCTTGCTTCTTGAAGTGCGAGTGAGTGCGCCTCATAGGAATGAATGGGCGACTTTTTTGACCAAACTGGCAGCAGCAATTGCACGAGCGTGAGCGGCTGAATAGAAAAATGTAATAGAAAATCGCCGGTATGCAGCGATGTCTCTGGCACAAAACGGAACTTTACCACAGCGTTACTCAGTGCTCAGTTCTCTCTCAAGCCCCCGCTGCTTTTAACAACAAACTCTGACACCGGAAAAAAGCAATTGTGGCGGGGGTGTTTTTTTGCTTGGCACTGAGAGCGCCACCAAGAGAAAGGCAGACACGCAGTCAGACAGACAGACTGACAGAAGTGAGAGAAATACAGAGAGAGAGAGAGAGAGAGAGAGAAGGAAAAGCTACGTTGGCGTCAACGACGTCGCTGTCGTCTGACTCAACCGCAGCGCCACTACCCAGATTCGCACAGTGGAGCAGAAGTCGAGCATATTGTGGCAATTATTACTTCATTCATCAATTTTTCAGCCGTTCGCTTTTGGCACTTTTCGTTTGCCGTTCGCGTGTAAAACGACGTTAATTGCCGTCGCCGGCGGCGCTGGCGTCACTTTTGTCATGATTTTAGCCAGCGGCCCTCCCTTTCCACTTCTACACTATTCGCCAAAAAAAGAAAAAACTCAAAACAAGTGGTTTTTTTGGCATTTGGCGAGCGCGTGAGAAACAAATTTCAAACGCTCGGCGTCAGCCCATCGACAACGTCAGCGATGGCAGCGACAACGTCAGCGGCGGCAGCGACGTCGTCATCGCCGTTCGCTTATGTTCCCCATTACATTTTTGGCATTCAGCTGTCAGCTGGCGCTTCACTTGACGTCGAAGTCGACGCTAACGTCGTTGGCGTCGTTGCGGGACTTGACCGTTTTCCGTGATGACTTTTCAAGCCAATTTTCGTGTGAATGGGTTTTTTGGCTTTGTTTTGTTTTATTTTTTTTTTTCTGTTTCGTTGTATGTTTGCAGCTCGTAAATATAAATTATCTATTAAATATAATGCGTTATTTAATCGCCATTTTGTAAGACTATAAACTTAAACAAATAGTTGCAGTCATTATAATCATTAAATTGGTATTTATTACAGTGAGCAACTTCAAAGTGCCAATAAAGATAAGCAGAAAAAATGTTTTGGCAGTGTGGCCAAATGTCAAAAATAACAGTGCAACATTTGACAGTTGACGTGGGAACTTTTTACAGACATAACTGTCACATAAATGAACCATTGAATAAGGTTCTTGAACTGATTTAAGAGTTGTCAGCAATTTATTTATATGGATCATATCATATTAAATATTTAAATGCCAAAAGCCAAACCCTCTATCCCAAAAATAAACACTTCACAGACAAATTTCTGCGCATTTGTCGAAAAGAGAAACCCGTTTTTCTGCGAATTCTATTTGATATTCCCATAAATCACATGCGACAGACAGTTTGGCTTTTTAAATTGTTTACCTTCGGCTAAGTGATTGATGTTTACTAGAAAAAGACAAGAGGATCGCATTACAAAACAATCTGGTGAGTTTACCCCGCGGATAATTGAAATGTGTAAGAAAAATATATTGAAGTTAGAATTGAACTTTGCACTTAAGAATGTCAAATACAAAGCGAATTCAAATTAGTTAATGTGGCGACATTTTTTTATTTTTATTTTTTTTGCGATAAGAATGTAACGTTATCAATGATAAACAGCTATTTCGGCTTCGTTTTGGGAAATGGGAATTGGGAGCCGAAAAAAAAGAGAGAAAACTTTGACGTCACTAACGAAATTTCAAAGGCAAATCAGTAAAATTTGATAAAGATAATACAAATGATATACAAATATAAATAACAAAAAAGGGACCAAATATACACACAAAAAAGCCAATTTTCAATGGGAAATAAGCAAGTTTATATGCCTTGCAAAACCAAAAAAAAAAAATAACCAAACGAGAATAGCAGAAAACAACAACAATTTAGGTTGATAAAAATGACAACAACAAATGACAAATTCCAGACGCAAGAAAAATCAAATGTGTGGAATCGGAAGAGATAGGGGAAGGGAAACAGATTGCTGGTGGGACAACAAGGCGAAAGCAAAAGCAACGATAATAGCAAAACAAACGACCAACTGACTGAATGACTGAGTAGACGACGGACGGGCAAGACAGACAAAGGGGCGCGGGTTCGGGTGCGGGTGAGGGCGCGACAAAGCGGAATTTTCAATTGAAAACGAATGCATATAAATGTGCCCATATGGAAAATATACACCAGGCAAGGGATGAGGCCTCGCTCTCTCTCTCTCTCTCTCCCTTGCTTACACACTGCCTACGTCACAATTGCTTATCGGCCTGCCTTTCATTGCTTGCAATTTTTATGCTGGTGCTTCGCAGTCGCAGTCGGCGTCAGCGTCACAGCGGCAGGGTGTGAATGCGTTAACCTGATCTGGCAAGCAGCAGCGCCACCCTTCCTCGGCTTTCGTTGTGTTTGCTTAGCTGCTGGTAGCAGCGACGCCAGCGTCAACGTTAGCGCAGCATCTTAGCATCGTTGTTTGTACAACTGTTAGGCAAAGTCGACTGACTGTTGCTTTCCACTATCGAAAGGCAGAGTTGGAATTCGATGTTTGTCCAACTTTAACTCCGACGCACGCATGCTATTACACACATTACAGTGGTACCGCAAGATAGAGTATTTTTATCAACTAATTACAATTGTTCAAGGATGTTTTATTTTAAAGTAATCATGAATCCGTCAGTTTTTCAATTATTTATCAATTTGACTCACTTTCGCAATCAAAGCGTTTCAATTAGTTAGCAATCACTGTACTCTAACTGTATATCATTCTTTTATTCTCTTTTGCTTTGCTTTATCTCATGTGCATAACTTTTGTTCATTACGTCCCATTTCATTTCGTTTACAGGTTGTCAAGAAATTAAATGCTCGTTATTAGTATTTTTCCTTTTCCTTTCCCTTTGCTCTGCTCTCTCTCTCTCTCTCTCTCTCTCCTAAACATCATCGTTCGCATTCCTTATCAGCGCTGACTCGCGCTCTCTCTCGCTCCCCCACTCGTTTGCACTCCTTTTGGCGACGCTGACTTCGCACCCAGCAGCACATCCAAGCTGGTAAACGCATTGACGACTCATCAATTTGTGCGGCTTCTCTGCTTGAAGGCGACTAACGTTGACCATTTGATGGCTTAGTGTGCGCATATCCCTATCTCGCTCTCTCTCCATAATCTGGCAATATACCCGCTGCTTGCTGCTGCACGACCCGCAGCAGCCCACATAACGGCATACAACACCAATACAAACGCACAGCCGTATAAACAAACATTTATTGCATGTTGCTTGTCAATCGTCAATTGTTGTTGTTCTTGGCGATGTCGTCGAACGATGGCAAAATTATCGCAGAAAGGGCAAATAAATATAAATGTGTATCCAAATAAATGAGTAAACATGTGCGAGTGTTCGTATATGTGTGTATGTGTACTTTGTAAATAAGCCAATTTTATTAGAGTTGCGAGAGATAAAACGGTTAATGACAAACACATTTGTGCAATGTTTTTATGTTTTGTTATGATTTTCGATCAGTTTTGCTCGATTTTCGTGGGTCATCATGGCCAACGTCAATATGCAATGTAGTAAAATAAAAAGGGGCGGAAGATAACATAATACGAACCGCATTAAATCATCATTCAAAACACATTTCATAATACATACAAACATACATACATACAAACATACACACAAAATAATATAAAAGTAAAGTATCATGTTATATTATATGTTCAATAATCGGTATTATTGGATTAACTTTTCCCTTATCATGCTTGTGTTTTGCTCTTATTGCAAAAATCAGCTTCAATTGATATTATCACAAAAACATTCGTCGTTAAACTCCTACGTATGTAGTCGAATGTACATGTTTAGTATCAAAATGAGCTCATTGTACTAATAAAGTCACCGCTACACGTTCTATACTCGTGTTTGAACGAAATAGCAACAGCTCAACAACAAGATACCCTGTAAGCTGATTTAACTGCTAGGAAAATATCACGATTTAAGTTTGTTAGAGTTCCAACAAAGTTGTGAAAGCAAAATAATCGCTTGAATTACTTTTTTATTTAGGATTTTAACATTTGACCTTGTTCTGTTTCTTTTTTTTAAGTGCAGGGTATCCTTTGAAACAAATTATGCATACAACTTAGAAATATAACGGAACTTTGCTAAATGCTTTCACCTGACGACAGTAGACGTCAACGATATCGGCCGCAGTCAGCGTCAGCGTCAACGTCAGCGACGACGTTCAACATTTGCATTTAATGCGAAGTAGCAGCAGCAAAAAGCAATTGGCTAAAAATAAATACACGTACGGACATATGTAAAAGTCGTTATCATGCCCAGAAAACCCAGTCAAAGAAGGAGGGTGAGGGTTGGATGAGGAAGAGGAGGAGGAGGGGAGACATAGACAAGCCACACAATATGGAAATCAGTGGAGTTGTTTATCGAAACGATGTTTTGGGTCACAATATCTATGTCTATGTCTATGAGTGTATATGGGGCGGCATACATACATACATACATAGAAATATCGTAAGATTTTGCCAGATATATAAATAACAACAAAAATAGTCGTTTTTTGGAGGCGTTATTTTTTTTTGTGGTTGCTAATCGATTTTTTGGAAAATTTTGTTAGGGTATTTGGTATTAGGCATGTTTCGTATATCAACATGGCGATAAGGCAGAACGAGTCGACGGGAAATCAGAATAAAAGCCAGATTTATTTTGTTAAAGTCAGTCGGCTTTCAGGGGGTGTTGCTAAAGGAGACAAAAGATTAGAGAGGAAATGCAGTTTTGGGTTTTGGGAGTTACCAAAGATAAGAAGTTAAAGTATTTGAGATTCTCGAAAATTTAGTTGTGCCTGGTAATACTTCAAATTCGATTATCTACTTAAGAAACTAATCAAATATTGGGGGAAAAAAACAGAAATAGATTATGAATAAAGTAATTAAACTTATTAATAATAATTACCTGGTATAATTATCTCAATTAAAACAGAGAAAAACTAAGTTTCCGAGAAACGCGCCTTGCGGCAAGTTACGGAGAAAAGATAAACAGAAAATGCGGCAAAGGAATTTCAAAATGTGAAGAAAGAAAATACCAAGAAAAAATTCTAGTTGTGGTTGCAGTATGGGCAAATGATAAGGCGTGGCAGCTGCCTGTTGGCTAAAAATGTAAGGGTTGGAAGGGGTGTAGAGAGGGGGTAGAGAGGCATGTAAAGACGACAGCTTGGCATCCTGTCGTGCTGTCATCTGGAGACAGTTGTTTGGCTTGCGCCAGGAATTCTCACTCAAGGTTGGGTCCAAGATGGAATTAGTTTAGTTACAGCGACATTTAAGACACTTAACTTGTAATTTGTGGAACGTAGAGAGGAAACAGCGATAGAGAGGGGGGAGGGAAAGCGTATTGGTATGTGTGTATATTAATCTGTGCATACAGTTTGAGCACAAAACCATTTTGATTATCAAGGTTTTCCACTTAAGCTAAGACAATTTAAGTGTTAATATCAACACACGATTATAACGGGATTTGGGTGGGGGGATGGGGGGGTTGTGTGTCCATTTTAATGATATCATAAGCATGGAGAACATAGCCATTAATGGATATCAAACAGAATGAACACCCCAACAACAACAACAACAATGTGAAGCGATTGATATGTGGGCATGATGGGGAAAGGGGAGCATTTTCAGATAAGTCCTGCCTAGGCTTTGCTCAAATCACTCCTATACACACACATACTTTTGATACGCCTGCGCATAAGCATTCAATATAATCATAATATACGTTCAATGCGTTTAAATGACAAGTCACGAAATTAATAGAGCTGCGAAGAGATGGGGTGGGGAAACAGAGTGTGTGTGGTGGGGGGGTAAATTGTGTGCATGCATAAAATTGATATCTGAATGAGTGTGTGTATGATATGAATGGAACAACCTATGAATATGGCATATAGCATATGGACTTAAGGTCATGAGGAAAACTAAAATCAATTTTTTCATTCCAAAAACATATTTGAGATTAGAAGGTTTCAAGGAATGTTGCTTTCAGTGAATGTAATATGCACAATTGACTGTGGTTTTTCTTATTAAAAGTTGTATAGTCAAAGCTAAATTGATTCAAACTGACTGATTGCTATCAAACGTAAGAACCGTTAAAGCTAGAAAGCTGAAACTTTTACAACAGTTTTCTTTAATCTTTAAGGTGCGTACTAAGAAAGGGTTTTGTAAAAAAGTTATGTATTCAAATTTATTAAAGGGTTTTTTACGACTTGCCATGTATCTGATGTTTAACGAATGCTACGTTACTTCTTTTCTCCCCCGGTTCACCTACGTTTGGTCACTTCTTGGACGCATACCTATTACATTTTTGGTTTCCCTTTACTTTTATTTTTTGCTCTTTCTTCTAAGCCACATTTCAATGAAACTCGACAACTTTACACTTAATTCATGGCTATAAAACTGAAAAATGACACAGCAAAAAATGTTTACTATTTTACCAATATATATATATATTCCAGCACAACTCAACTTACAGCTTGAACACATAAAAAATCGTACAGAACGAAAAGAAGAAGAGAAAAATGAGAATAAAATCCATTAAATTTAGTTCAGCTGGGCAGCTCATTAAAATTTGAGTTCTGGGACTAGAGTCATAAATCATTTTAGTTAAGCGCTGCATTTTCATAAATTTAATGAACATTAAGTGTGTGGGAAGCAGAGAGAGAGAGAGAGAGGGGGAGAGGGGGAGAGAGTGAGAGAGAGTGGTAGCGAAACTGGCGCTAACAGAAGCTGTCAAGAAGCGAAACCAATACATGGTCATCAGTCAGCTCGTAATTCAATGTAAACCGATACGAATTCACACACACACACACATATGGGAAGTGGGTCTGGTTTTAGTCTTTGTGTGTGTGGGATTGGGTTGGGGTCTGCCTTGAATGACGCGCCAACTTGGGGCAACATTTCACACATGCCGGACAGTTTTGGTTGACAGCAAATCTGAATTTGATCAGAGCGCAAACATTAAAAGCGCAATTTAAAAAGCCACTGCTTACGACAAACACAACAAAAACAACACCAATAACAACAGCAGCAGCAGCAACAAAGAAAAAGTGATTTATGAACGCCCCCCAAATGAAACGGCCCCAAAAAACCGCTTCCCAATCTCCTACACTTCATTTTGACTGGCTAAAATTACACAAACACATACAAAAAAGAAGAACAAAAATAAAACAACTAAGAATCTATCTACTTTCTATGAATGTCGAAGCTGAAATACTCTTCCAAATAATGTAAAAGCCAAAAAATTATAGGAAATAATTTTGCGGCTGAATTGCAAGCTCTTTTCCTTTAGTTACTTTCTCCTTACAAATAAGAATTTTATTGAAAATTGATTTGTGGTAAGATTTTCTTAAAAATTTAATTACTAGTTGATTTTCCGATACTAAAACGCTCCACAATTCAAAATCTTATTAAGAAAGAATTCAATTTGATTTTTAGTACAACGTTCTTAGCTAATTAATATTCAGTAGAAATAAAACTAATTCAAATCAAATAAAATTTTAAGTCCAATATTTTCCAAAGCTTTACACATTTCATAACTAAATCAATATACCCAACAACGAAAAAAGAAATGAAGGAAATGAGCAAAAGCTGATAACGTGGCGTATGTACAATATATGTGTGTGTGTCTGTACGATTAGTCATGCTGAGGTGTGGAAAAGGGAGGGCGAGAAGGGTAAAACTGTTTGAGGATTTTGCTAAATTATTGACATTGGTTGTTGTTGTTGCACGGAACTTTTCTAATTTCTAAACCCGCTTTAAAAACGAACGAAAAAACGTGTAAATAATCAAACGGTGAACAACGAACAAAAAAAATAAAACAAGCTAAATAAAAAGTAACAAAAAAAAAAAGAATTTCGAGCAGCGCGTAAATTGGCAAAGTACGCGCCGAACATGGGGTTGAGGCAAGAGTGTGGTATGGTGCTTAGAGAGGGGAGGTGTAGAGGGGTGCTGGTTGCAATGACAGCCCTTTGTTTGGCTTTTGACTAACCGGGACGCCACTTAACGGCAGTTTTCAGCGGGTACGCCATTTCGGGTTAAGCCCCATAACAACATGAAGCGTTTTTTTTTTGTTTTGTTGTTGCCATTCCATACCTTTCGGTGCTTCTCTTTCTCCTCCCTCTCTCTCTCTCTTACTCACTTCACGACTTGTTAAAAGTGTCAATTCTCGCTTTACGACGCGTGGGTATGTGTGTGTGTGTGCGTGTGTGCGTGAAAGGGGGGCGTGGCCAAGAGACAAGTGGCTGCTGCTCGGTTTTTTTTTTATGCTCACATGGCTGCGAAGGGGCAGGTTAGACGGCGGCGGAGCAGCCGGGAGCCTGACAACAAGTCGGCGCTGAAAGGCGCTAGGTACCCAAAAAAAAGAAAAACGAGGACGAGAAACAAGAACGCCACTTCGGGGAGTCGAGGGAAGGTGGAGCAAAGGGTTTGCCCTGTCCATGATGGAAAGCGAGCTGTGTGACAACGTCGGGGGCTTATTGTGTTACAAACACACACACACACACACACGCATACACACACATACAGTAGGAGAAGGAGCTGCGAACTGGGAGCTGTCAGCTACTTTTTAGTCCTCTGACAAAATTGCCAATTAAAACGTGCCACAAGCTTGGGGCGTGCAACACAGACCAGCCAAGGCAGCCTGTTATTTTCCTCTACGTTCGGTTTTTTTCGTTTTTTCGTTTTTTAGTTAACTTTGAGCCGATTAAGTGGCAGGCAAACAAAGCACTGCGGCATGCTACGCGCCGCCCTTATATGCAACACAGCAGCTTCATACTTCAGCTAATAGTTAAACCAACCCCCATACTCCAAAAAGCGAACCCCTTTTAATAATTAAGCACAAAATTGCAGCGTTTCGTGAACCCATTTTGCTTTTTTTTTTATTTTTTACTTCATTTTCTGTTCTTAATTCTTTTGGCTTCTGATTAAAGGCTTACAAATTGTGTGTGAGTTTGATGTTGCCGGCGTGGCAGCATCTCTCGTTTTTGGTTGAGTTTGGGGTTAAGTTGTAATCCTGGCAAGCCAAGTTAGCACAGTTACGTTTAAGCCCGTTACTTACCGCCACCCAAACAAGTTTTGTGCTCTTCGACAAAATAATTGATTGTGTAAACTTACCTGCAAGTAAAACAAAAGAAATTTCTTCGATTAGTTTTGCGGTAGATTGTCTTAAGAATTTATTACAAAATGATTAAGAGCTATGAACATGATAATAAATATTTAAAGACCTTTAAGAACCATTTAAAATGATTTAAATTGCGAATAAACATATATTCAGGTTTCTGATACTTTAAATATTAATAGCCTCTCATTGCCTATCGTATTTCATACATATTTATTCTGGAATCGTTTCCTGCTGGCCCAACAAACTTTTCACAATACGTTTCATCTATCAATCTCAAATATATACATTTATTATACGTACATAATTGACAAGCTGCCAACGTAAGGTACACCTTGAGAGTATCTAAACCACCACAAGAAACATATTTTCGTTTTGTGCACTCTGGGCTCATTTGTTTTGGTCAACATTGGAAATAATAACAATTTGTCAAAGAGGCATAAAACAAAAGAAACAAAAAAGCTAAATCTCAGTTCAATTTGAAGAGGATGCTGCCCCAGTTTTATGTGGCACATGCCAAAAGCGGAATAGAGAGCGGTTTAAGCAACGAATAGAATATATATATATACATGTATATATTTTATGTGTATAAAGAAATGCAAATATTGATTGATGTGCGTTTTGGGTATGCGGCGAGAACTAAGATTGATGATTGATAATGTCGCATAAATATTAACAATTCATGACGCACAATCCGGTCCAACAAATCGCAGACCTTAGCAGGGCGAAGTAGAAGCATAGCTAAGCTAGAGGAAACGTGCAAAAAGTTGACAAGTTGCCTGCTCCAAAAAAAAAGCAGAACGAGAACGAGAAGAAAAGAGACGAACATGAATCTCACGCCAAAGTCATAGAATATTAATGAAGAACGTCCAGACTTTTGTGCGTAACAATTGTTATGCTCTCGCCCTGCTCCCTTTGACACCCCGCACACATACTCACAAAAAAGGTGTTGAATGCAACAAACAAAAGCGAAGCGCATACAACAGACTCTGGACACGCATCAACGACAGAGAGACAGAGAGACCGACACGCAATGAATTCTACGACGACAATGACGCAAATGGAAGAACTTCGAGACTCGTTGAGAGAATCTAAAGAATGACGCTATGCATACATTGGAGAGCTTTGTTTGAATTGAAAGATGTTGCCGTGCTTGAGGAGGATTCGGAAGGAAGAGAACGTGCGACTCTGACAATGAAAACTGAAAAAAACAAAAACTAGAGGGTATTTTCCGAATATAAAAGTAAGAAAACTCTTGCACAAGAAAAGAATTTTATATAATTTAAATAATTTTACCTATTCGCATGTAAATTTAAGTTCTTTTAAGGCAAATTTTCCGTTGCTGAACGCATTTCACAAACAAATAAAGAAATGACCGTCAAAACTGTTACTGAGATCTCACCCTTATAGACAATTGGATGTTGCAAACAAAGTTCTTTTTATTTTTTTTCTGTTTGGTTGATAAACAGAGAAAAACATAACGAAGATAAGATGAAAATTTCGATGTTGTTCCGATGACATTGTTGCTGTTGTCGCTGCTTTCTGCATTTCAGTCACGTTTGACATTCATATTTGTTTTGAAATTACGAGCGTGTTGTCGCAGTTGCAAGCGGCAGGCCAGCAGGCAGGCAGGCGGCAGGCGGCAGGCAGGCAGGCGTCAGGAAGTGCAAACAAAAAACAGCGCGTGAATGCTGCAATGCAATGCCAATGGGGGATGAGTGGGCGTATAGAGAGTATGATAGGGCTGGGAGGAGTGGGAAGGGTGTTGAAACTGCGTTGAGTTGCGTGCAACATGGGTATTATATCGCATATAACCTTACTGTTGAACAGTTTCTCGTTTAACTTTGTTGACACTTCGTTTGATGAAGTATCCTCAGCTCAACTTGGTTGAACTCGATTTTCTATGTTTTTTCTCTTTTTTTTTGCTGCTGCTGCTGCTGCTACTGCTGCGGGAAATGTCATAATTGAATATGTCTGCATCTTCGTTTCGGTCTCTTGAGTGTGAGACAGAGTTTTATGTGCAGCGACGTTTTGAATTTCTATCGCCTGGGCCAAAGTGCAAAGCGCCAACTCGATTGGGACATTTGCCAGCGTTTCTCGTTTTTCGAATGGCATTAAGGAAAATTGAAAACGAACCGACACTTGATTGAGTGCGAATGCGAATGCGAGTGAAAGGGATAGAGAGAGAGAGTGTGTGAGTGAGTGAGAACAGTCGAGGGAATTGTTGACAGTTGATTGTGAGCTATAACGAGAGACCCAGCTATACACACAAATACGCACACATACGCACAAATCATATACAGCTCAATAACATTCATAAAGTGTGAAGTACGCAAATGAAGATGCTGCTGCTGCAGACAGCCAGCAAAGACAACAACAACAACAACAATATGTTTGTTAAATACAATTATCCTTGCCTTGCCTCACACATGTGCAAATATCATTAAAAATTCATACATCCGTTCGTACTATAGTTTTATAACTTCATCAGTTTGTCAGCACTAAAGTGATTCCCATACGTTCTCTGTTTTTCCGCTGAAAACTCATTTATTCTTGTTTTCTTATATCCAAAGTAAAAAGTATATAAAGTTGAAGTTAAAACTGATGAAAATACAATTTGAATCCAAGAAAACATAAGTTGATAAGAATATTGAACATTATATAACTTTAAATACTTGCTTTGTTCATTCATCTTAAAGTTGTTTGATTAACTAAGTTATTCTAAGCTCTAACTTTAACAGTATTTAGCTGGAGCTCTTAAAGTTTTCGCCAGCACATTTTGTAAACATCGAATGCACATTAATCGAGCAACTTGTTATTTAAGGCTTAACAAGAAATAAATGTGTTTCCATTTCCGTTCGCTCAGCAGCAGCAAATTGCAAAGTTTTGCAGTTGCCAACACCTTTTGCCAAAAATCCCAACTAAGTAAATCCCCAACGTCAAATCCTTCGCCTGTTTCCAAGTAAAGCGCGCAAAACATTTAATTTCAATTTGGCCCAAAACGCAACAGCCATAAAAACAAAAAATAAACAAATAAATCGTTTCATGTTCAAAGGGCAGCAATAAAATGCAACAACAAATGTGGCACTAGAAACTTGCACTTTGTGTGCATTAATTCAAAAATCGTGTTCAACTGGCAACCGCAGCAAATGAATTCCAGTCTAAGACACCTCTCCTCCCCCCCACACACCCCCCTTTGGAAAAAAGTTGGCAATGCTGGCATGTGTGTTGCCAACCGAGCGAAACCCAAAACTTAGTCAAGAAACCTAACAAACATATACGATTGCATGCGCGAACTTTAAGCTCCTCGGCGGCTGTTGCCCCAAAAATAGAAGTATGTAGTATTGGGAGCAACAATGCGTATGGCAAACTTACAAAACAGCCCTCGGGGCGTGCACGAAAACTTGGCAGGCAACTTGAAGTAAGGACAAAAAACTTTGTACGTCTCAGCCGCACGCAGTTTCAATATTATGTGCGAAAATATTTGCGCCGAATTAAAAAGAACAGACAACGAATAAGAGAAAGGGAGAAAGACGAACAGAGAGAGAGAGAGAGGGGAGGCATATGGTAAAACTCTGTGCACGTATGCAGCGCACGCGACGCAATTATCCTGCAGGAATTTCTTAATTTTTTTTGCCACCCAAAAAATAGAAAACAAGAAGAGTAGAGAGTTTGGCGTCCAGAAACCAGGAAGAGAATTGGCAATAGCTGCTGTTGCCTGTAACTCCTTCTGTGTGTGTGTGTGTGTGTGTGTGTGGCAGGACGACGACGACGACGACAACGTGTCAGCAGTTTTTGTTGTAAATACCATTAAGTTCTCGCGTACGTGCCAAATGGCTGTTTAATTATGGCCAAAATAAACGAAAGAAGCGCAAATATAGGTACAAAGAGTGACTCTAAAAAAAGTACTGTAAAACCATTTTTGAAATTTTTTTGTATTTTGGTATTCAGATATTTAAAAAAAAAATAAAACTTTATTAGTGAAGAGCGCACGAATTGTGTTTTCTGTTTAAGGTTATTGAAACTATCACAGATGATCAATTTAATAAAACATTTTCCAAAGGAAAGAACATTTGTTTGTTATCGATATTATGTGTATCGGAAACGAAAAGCGTTATCGATGATTAGGAAAGGAAAACCTAGCTTCCATAGTCTTGTTCATGCTAAAGGAAAGAGAAAAGCTTCTATTGAAAACTTTTTCCACTGTAGTTATCGTTTATCGATTTATAAGTTTATATGGAAACGAAAAGCTTTATCGATGATTAGGAAAGGAAAGCTTAACATCCATAGTCTTGTTCATGCAGAAGGAAAGAGAAAAGCTTCTATTGAAAACTGTGTCCATTGTAGTTATCGTTTATCGATTTATAAGTGTATATGGAAACGAAAAACGTTATCGATGATTAGGAAAGGAAAACTTAGCTTCCATAGTCTTGTTCATGCAGAAGGAAAGAGAAAAGCTTCTATTGAAAACTGTGTCCATTGTAGTTATCGTTTATCGATTTATAAGTTTATATGGAAACGAAAAGCTTTATCGATGATTAGGAAAGCAAAACTTAGCTTCCATAGTCTTGTTCATGCAGAAGGAAAGAGAAAAGCTTCTATTGAAAACTTTTTCCACTGTAGTTATCGTTTATCGATTTATAAGTATATATGGAAACGAAAAGCGTTATCGATGATTAGAAAAGAAAAGCTTAAGTTCAATAGTCTTGTTCATACAGAAGTTAAGAGAAAAGCTTCTATTGAAAACTGTGTCCACTGTAGTTATCGTTTATCGATTTATAAGTATATATGGGAAGCTATCGATAAGATGCATTAAAAGTAATTTCAGTATGTTAAAGCTTATTTCGATTATAGCTGCTTATGCATATTTTAAAGGGGTATCGAGTGGACAGCAAAAAAAAATAAAAATATATATATTTAAAACTGAAGATGAAAAAATATATAAAAATACTTTGGAGTGCACGAAAAAAATGTGCGCTTGGATGCATTTTAATAAGAGTGAAAGAAAGAGAGAGAGAGAACGCGGGGCAAAGGAAAAGAAACGTGAAACGTGTGAGTTATTAGACTGAAAGTTAATGAAGCAATCGCTCGCTGGAGTAGCAACATGGCTGGAGCGGAAGAAGAAGAGGTAGACAGCGCATAAGCGCAAAGTTGGCAAACATATTTAAGCTCTTGGCTTTAGTTTCTCACTTACTCGCTCTTCCTCTGTGTTTGACAGAAGAAAGGAAGTTTGTTTGAAAAGTTGATTGGAATAGCTGTGTGAAAAAAAAAATAATTGCCGAGTAGATGATGTTAAAGAAAATGATCAGCAAAATATACACGAGCTTAATATTATTATTTTTGTATGGTCAGAAAAAAGCTTGAAGAAGTTTTATAAAAATTCTAGCTGCTTAAAATAAATAAATTTATAGTTCTTTGACTATTAAAAATGGTGCTTGCATAAGTTTATATTTCTTCTGCAATGCATTTACGAGTTTTTCCTTTATATTTGAGAGTGCTTTCTTCGTGACCCGAGGGAAAAGTCTTTCAACTTTGATGCTGCTGCTGCAAGTGCTAGCTAAACTTTAACATTATTTGTTATTTTCACACTTGCCATCTTATTATACAAACTGACCCCATTGCTTCTCTGTCCGCCTTTCTGTCACTCCCCTGTGTGTTTAGGGTCTCTGACCGTGTGCATTTAGGTTGAAAAAAGAAAACTTTTTTGCCGCACTCTGCTGCTGGCAACTTTCAACTATTACCAACAATTATTTTGTCTAGTTAACTCTTGGCAAGGAGTTGAAGTGCGGCTTCGGCTTTGGCACCTCATCAGCCAGAGAGCTACCCCCACCAGCACACACACATAAACACACACATAAGCACACTTACCACCTTGGGGCTGACACGCCCGCACAGAATATGCAATTTGCGCAAACATTTATTACGCACTCAAAAACTGCTGCAAAAGTTGTTACTCTTCTCTCGTTTTTCCCGTAGACAGACAGACAGACAAACAGATAGACAGACACTCTGCATAATTTTATGATGACAATTAATTTCAGTTTTTGGGTTTGCAACAAACAAGCAGCAGCAGCAGTTCTCTCCCTTACCCCCGCTTTTTCCTTTATCTGTGTGTGTTGCAAATTGCGCAAAATGTCTTAATCATTGCGGAAATGCTCGCAAATTACTTGAAAAGAGAGAGAGAGAGAGAGAGAGAGCGAGAGAGGGAGCAGCGTTGTGCACTTGAAACTTAACACCAGACTCAACGCCCCATCCCTTGTTGGCCACCCCCTTTATGTCGGCAGCTTGCAACAATCGCAACTAGTTGTATGCGGCTTTACATTTTGTGGTTGCACCAGCAACTGGCTGCTGGAATTTAGCTCCTAGGGGTTTGGTGGAGTGGAGTTCGCTTTTTGTTTTGTCTCTGGAGTGTAGAACACCACCCACCCCCCTAACCTTAAAATGTAACTTTGGCCGTTTTATAAACTGGTTGCCTATGTTTAACCCACTCCCCCTGCCATCAACCCCTCATCACCCTTGCCATAATCTCCATTTTATCTTTGCGGCTGTAACATTTGCATTTTTAGCCGCCCGCCCATTTGATGCCCATTGCCACGCCCACACGCAGATTGTCGCGTTGGCGTTTTCTTCACAGCTACCCTATCTGCTTCTGCTTCTTCTTCGTCTTGTTCCTCTTTTATCGTTCAATGCTCATTACTTGCATTGTTGTTATTGTTATTGTTGTTGCCCAAAAGTATTTTCAACTATTTGCAAAGTAATTTCACAAGTTTTGTTGTTCGATTCTCAGGCAAAAGTTTTTCCAACCCCCTTCCGACAGAAGCGCAGTGTGGGGGAGTGTGTGTGTGTGTTTGGGGGGGCAGTGTTCGTGTGGGCCTATTTCGTATATATGTTTGTAAATGTTTTACTTTTCGTTTTTTGCTTCCGCTTTGCAATTGTTATTGTTATTATATTTGAAGTTTTGCTTTCTGCGGTTTCAGTTTTGACTGCTGTCCTTTGTTGTTGTTTTTCGCAGAGCTATTTTATTTAGATTGCAATTTGAAGGTTTCTCTTCGCCCTGAGGGCGAATTTCGATTCTTTTCTTTTAATTTTAATGTGGCCTTGAGAAGGGAAAGCAAATGCTGAATGGAAAACAAAAAGGTTGAAGTGGGACTAGGTATACCAGAAAGAGTTTAAAAAGTAAATATTTTGCGGGCTTAGGAGCCTGAAGTTGAGAGCAGTTTGAGTTTAATGCTAAACTCATCTATCATCTATTGAATAAGATTAAGTTAACAAGCTAAGCTCTATGTTATATTAATGTTAGTTACCTAAAACAGAGAAAGAGAGAGAGAGTGAGAGAATAAGAGGAAAGGTTTCAGAAAAGTTCCCAGATATCCTCTCTTGCTACGAAGCTTTAAATAATTAACAATTTCATGGCCTTTCACTATGTTGTTCCTATGAACAAACATAACAAACTCTACAACTGAGATTAATGTGACAATTATTAATACAAATGATTATGTTACCCAAGGAAAAGTACAGTATTTAAGGACCAAGGAACAGATATATATTTAAT
Source organism: Scaptomyza reducta (assembly GCA_035044485.1). Classification (NCBI taxonomy): domain Eukaryota; kingdom Metazoa; phylum Arthropoda; class Insecta; order Diptera; family Drosophilidae; genus Scaptomyza; species Scaptomyza reducta. Next base: position 1,786,704 of record JAWNNV010000191.1, on the reverse strand, counting down.
GTGCAGCGCCTTAAACTAAATAACTTAATTATACCGAGAGCAAAAACCTTTTAACGATGCTCTGTCTATATTTAACTGCGGAAACAACTGCCAGCAGCTAGTACGATAACTACAGCACCAACTAACGATACACACACACACACATACACAGTCTCGTCCATACGCTTGGGGGGCTTCAATGTCAAGCAGCTGGTGCCCAAAAGCGTGGGCGTCATGTGCTCAACAACAACAAAAAAACACACAGATAGAGACAGAAGCACGTTTACACACAAAAGAGGCAGCAACAGCATATGGCCAGTCTAAGGGTCGTATGGCTTTAAATTACTTATACGCATACACATACACATACACATACATAAATACACAGTGCCATATATCAGAGATCAAGAGTGAAAGCTGAAAAGGAGGCCAGGACAGGACGCTGGTAAAAATGAAAAATAAATAACAATCACACAAAAATCAATATTGACAAGGATGTCAGGCAGGCAGGCAGCAGGCAGGCAGCAGCAGGCAGGCATCAGGTGCGAGGAACATGAACAAAGTCCCCTTTTCATCCACAGCCAAAGCTTGGAATGAAGCCAATGCCATATGTTGGCAGGAAAAAAATGAAAACTTTACTTACAGCTGTTGTTGTTGCAGTTGCTGCTATTGTATATTTATGATAAAGTTTTTTAATCAAGTGTCAAAGCGAGTGAATTTCGATAAAAATACAACAACAAAACATTTGTCACACTTTGTTTTCGCGTGTTTTCCAAATGTCAATCACATTGTTTGCTGTGTTGCTTTTTTTTCCACTTTTGTGGTCTGTTTTGTAATGACAAGTTTATTTATTTTGTTGCAAACAGCTGTTGCACGCACACCCACACTGTAAAGTTTTAAGCGAAGTTTTGTGTTCCGTCTTAGGTTCTCTTTGGCTTTGGTCGCTTGGCACTCACGCACATTATGCCTCGTACAGTGTCAGATGCTAACTGAATGCTCGGCAATCGACAACGACGACAAACAGCCATAGAAGCAGCCACAGCAGGACGACGCAACAGCAGCTGCCGGAGCGTCGTCGATGATTGAAAGCCGGCAGCAGCAAAAAGAATGAAAAAGAACGAAAAACGAAAAACAAAAAAAACTGCAGCTGTAAATGTGGGTGGAAAGTGGTACGGAAAGTCAACAACAAGCTGATTTTTAACTGGACGGGCCCCAACTTGTTGAGCAACAAGTCGAGCAGCACTCTTATTCTCTCTCGCTTTCTCTCTTGCGTTCGCACTTGCTGCGTGTGTCGTTGTCAATGTCATTGAAAAGGACTTTGCTGTACCCCAATGCGAACATGAATGAACACGCACTGCGCACACACACACACATACAGGGTGTAATTGTTGCAGCACCGTGAATATGCAGCGTTCAGGTTAAGCAGCTGTCGCCCTATTAACTACTTTCTCTTTTTAGGGTGACCCTTTTCTTCTTTCTTGGTTTTTCGACAGTCAATTTATAAAAATGTTCCACATTCAAAATGGCTTTTTCACATATTTATTTTGCCTCCATTTTCTTTGTTCAACTGTAAGTCTGCGTGGGCGTCAAATGCGTCATCGTTGCTGTGGGTATGTATGTGTATGTGTATGTGTGTGTGTATGTGCACAGCGTCCCATAATTAACATGAAGAGGAGTGTTAAGCTTTACGGCATTTCAAATTTATTCTGCTGTTTTTTTCTTTCTCTACGCTGCTTTTGATGAGGTTTCTCTTTGTGCGCGCGCGAGTTTTTGATAAAATTGCGTGGGTTTTAATATGCTCATGGCCAAAAGTGAGGTGGGGATTGGTAATTGCACAAGTTGCAGCAAAGCCAAGCAGAAGAAAATGTTTACTAAGTTCAAATTGAAATAAGTTTTAAACGTTTTAAAGATTTGTTTAACAAAGTTTTGCCTGTAAAAACTTCTGTATCAATAAATCATTTAAATAACTTTTAAGGATACACAAAATTGATTGCATTAGCCCTCAAGAGAACTATAAACATATTTTTGTAATACTCCCACACACTCACAAACAAACAAGCATACTTCACACAACGTTTTGCAAACACATTTGTCACGCATTTATATTTAATTATAATCTTTCGATGCAAAAAAACAACAAACCACAAACAGACTCGTAAAACATAATCATTTGCTAGATTCCCCTTGGCCGACATAGAATATGTTGTTGGCCTCTCCCACTCCCAAGGCTGTCATTATCATTAGCTGCGTATTCCCAAAACATATGCCAAAATAATACAATAAAAGGCAATCAGCAACAGCTGCGACACATTAACACACACACACACACACACACAAAGAGAGAGACCAATCCAATGTCGAAGCAAAAATGCAAAATTAGTTTTTTTGTAGTTGGAGAAGTTAAATGAGCAAAATCAAATTTTATCTGGGTGACCGCCAGAAATGTACCACTGTGCAGAGCTTGTGGGTGGTTTCAGTGTGTATCTGTGTGTGTGTGTGTGTGTGGAGCAACAACTGTGGCCGCTCTTGCCAAATAAAGTTCTCTTACATCGTCAACGCCACATGAGAAATGCCAATGAAACACAAGTCTGCCAGCGGCAATGACATTTTTGTCGCCACCACCAAAAACAGCAAAGCAAGAACGAACAAAACTGAGCAGGCAACGAACGACACTAGCTGCGAGCAAGGAGTTTTGCTCGTTTTGTTCGTTTTGTTGGTAGCTAGTGCTGCTGCCTGGGCTAAGAATTCACTTCCGGTTGGGCGAGTGGGCCCCCAAAGCGATGCGAAGCGTAGCGCGACGCTTTTTCCTAAATGTCAAGGATACAACAACAACAACAACAACTACAACAGCAACAGCAAGAGCAGGAGCAGCAGCAGCCGCAACAGCGACGCCATTGAATGCTGCAATTAATTATAGTGTAGCATACATTGCGGCGCTGCCGAATACAAAATGTCTGCATTGCTAACGATTAAGATGGGTATGAGAGGAGAGGGTGGCGAGGCGAGGCGAGGCGGGTGGTGGATAGTGTGAGCAACAGCAAACAAGCCATGCATCACAGCATCACATGAGCACATTTAAAAGCAGCTCTTCTCTCTATTTGCTTGCGATTAAGGACACTTTCGACACCGAAATTAAAGCGCCGCAAATTGAAAATTAAGTCTGAGCTTACTATAGTAATCTACAAACAGATGTAAGGGGTACAACAACTACTTAGTTTGTGGCTTAACAAGTTGGGAACAATAATTTGAAGGGGAAAAGAACAAAGCAGATTACCAAGATTAAAGCACATTTTATCAAGCATGCATTAAAATTTGTAATCATTTTTAACTAACAGAAACTAATACAACCAGCGTTTAATCGCAATAGTGAGCACTTATTTCTGCAAGTTTTAATTTTAACTATTTTCGATTAAATACTTCTCGTAATGAATAACACATCCAGTTGCCAGGCATTTTAAAACATGGCATTCAATTTGATTAGACAACAAAATTAAGTATGTACTAAGCTCTTTTAACAACCGTTTAAAAAAAACTTTTAACACCTCCCAAATCAACGATTAACACAGTCTAATGAAATGGTTCGTTCCATTCAAACAAGACAACTTTTAGCGAGTTTTTTTTATGTATATTTTATATTTTCTGTAATCATTGGGGTCGCGCTTTTTGACGTCAGCCACTTTGACACTTTTCTATGTATATATATATATATATATCTATTTATATATATAAACGAGGTTGAGGAAACGCAGCATATACGCTGCGTGGGCCAAACTGCCATCAATCAAACGGAAAAAAGGAAAACACCAAAAGAAATAACCCCAAATATACAACAGACAGCCAAAGAAATAAATGCAAATAGCAGAAAGAGCACAGAAAAATAAAGGGGTAGACAATAAGAACAAATTCAAAAGAAAAAAAGCGCGCTACGAAACGCTTGTCAATTCCCGTCACAGTCTTTCTAGCACGCTTCGAAAGAGAGAGAAACGAGAAACGAGAAAAAAGGAAAATTAAATTAAAAACGTTTAGCATTCGTGTTGCATACTTTTCGGCTGCCTTGGCGCAAAAATGATGATAGCCGAAAATGAAGTAAAGCACCAGGACCTTGTCAGATGGAGATGCTCTGCTGAGTTGGCATTTAAGAGCAACCAACAATGGGGCGTTTTGTGGATGGTCTGATATGCGAGCATGTGTGTGTGTGTGTGTGTGTGTGTGTGTGGGCGTTTTTGTCGCTTGTTGCACGCAGGACAAGCACACTGTTTGCGGTTAGTGTTTGTGACACGCTGAGTCTGTGTGTGTGTGTGTGGCGCATACATGGTAACCAACATGGGGCAACATGGCAATGTCAGCAATAACAACGACAACAACTCCAAAGTTGTGCGTGTGTGTGTGTGTGCGTCGAGTGTATTGTTACTTTCCTTTGTCTCGTTGCGTTTCATTTGGTTCGTTAAGCGTCTTTGCCGCTACTCAAATTGTGGCAAAGTTAAGTAAAAAAAAAAAAAATCTGACAGGCGGCTGGCAAATGTGACGCTCATTAAGGCAGCCGCCAGGAGCAACAAACAGGAGCAGACACGAACACACATGCAGTCCCACTGAAACACACACACACACATAACACATACATATGCTTAAGTTGTCACAGCAAAGCACAAAACTCGTAACTGAAAACAGTTGGCGCCGGGACCACCCGCAAGTTGGTACCGCCAACAAAACCCCAAACCCCAAACCCCTACCCCACCCACAAGCTCACTCTCACCAAATGCTGCCAAAATCGCAACGTAGTCGCAGCCGTGCTTTGAGTTAATTGAATTCGACGTAGTTTAAGTTATACGGCAAAGTCATAAACTTTCACATATGCGTAAAACTCGCAGCTCTCGCAACTCTCAACTCTGTATGGCTGTCATATATACTATAAAATATATACACACACACATGTATATTTATACCGTTATTTATGTACTAACAGCACGAACAAACAAACACACACACACACACACAGAAACTCTCATATGTGCACGACTTAGTGGAAGGCTTTTAGTGCCGCTTTTTTGGGTTTTTCGCCTTGCATCAAGAACTCGTGCCGCGGCACTTAAAGTGCTTTATTATTTGCGCAACGAGTAGAATTTGAGCAGCCTGTAGAAGAAAACAACCATTACTTATGTTTAAATTATAATACGTATACTGATCCAGCACTCGGTTATTTCTTTAATAGGCAAAACCCAGCCAAAAAACTGGCAGAAAATGGATGAGATGTAGGAATTTTGTATTAGACAAGAGTACGTCGCGAATAAATTTCTTTATATTAATTTAAAGCGCATTAATTATTATATAAAACATGTGCGATTTATAAACAAAAACTTTTATTTGGAAATTCTGATGATTTTTAAGATTATTCAAGAGTTTCCTTACGAATTTGACGCGCTTCGAAATATATGTAAGATATATATAGATCAAGTGCACTGATCTTTTATAGTTTTTATATAAATTCCTTTTAATATCAGAATTATATTAATATAGACTCATTGTCATTTTTGACATGTTTTAAGTAATTGACAAAATCTTTTCTGTGATTATTTGAAGTTTCTCTCGAAATTTAATGGGTGATGGTAATGAAATGAAACTTATACGAAACGTTTAAGCATTGCATGTATTAAAACTCTTTCATTCTTTGAAAATCTTAAATAGAAAACTAATTTTAACAAGGAACTACAGAGCACATTTATGCTTCCTCTTGCTATGAAACTTGAGACCATCATAAAGTCAACAGTCTGACAGCTTTTGATATAGTGCAAAACAAAACGACGGAAGAGAAAAGAAGTGTGAATAAAAAGGGCGACTTTTGTGAGGGTATTCGATGGCGGTGGTTGTTGCTATATACGACTATGTGTGTGTAATATGACTTATGTTCATGTACTAATGTACACTCTCTCTTTTCTTGAGTGCGTGTTTGTTTAGTACACTACTTATAAGTGCGGCACTTCGCGTACAGCAATCCGCAACAAAAGAGGGAGTCATCTTCATGTGGCTGCCACAACTTAATACCACTTTAAATTACTTTCATTTCCGTTCTTGTTATTCCAAGCGCGTCGTCAGTAGCTGCCACATTGCTGTTTTGCTGTTGTTGCCACAGTAGTTGTAGCAGTTGTTCTTCTTCTTCCGCGCTTCCTCTTCATCGTTGTTGCCCTGTTTCTGTTTCATTTCCAGCTTTGAAGCATTGCTTATTCTTAATTAAGTTCCGCACCACAGAAAATACTTGCAAGCATTTTTTCTTTTAGACTTTGCAAAAAAGTTTCCACAACAAAAACGCAAACAACATTCATGTTATTATAAGAACAACAACCACAATAACAACAAATACAACTTGCGGCTCGACTTTTTATCTGGCGTTGAACTTTACACTTGACATGTCTGCGAGGTGCGTGACACAAGCTGCCTACACAGCTACAGTTACTTCGCCCCCAAAAAGTATGCTTCTGTAAAATTCATAACTGAAAAAATAATCAAGCCGAGACGGGACGCTGTTGTTTTATGTTGATTAGCTGGCTTAACTTAAAAAATGGTGTTGGCATTGACGCTTAGCGTGGTCTTCTCACAACGCGTTAAGACTCTGGGGTCGGCGTTTGTTAATTAAATTATAAAATTAAATTCTTAATTAAATTACAAGTCAATATCTTTTTAATGACTGTCTTAGAACTCGCACCAAACCCGCCCAACAACCAACACCCAGCTCTTTAATCAAAATCTAAGAGCACCCCATACAAGTTTTACTCTCTCTTAACTTTTTCGCTGGCAGCTGCGCAATAACGTATACACTGTGACGCTGGCAGCGACGTTGACGCCGCCACACAGTGTTGTACAACCACAAAATATTCAACATGAACACGCCGGCAATTAATTTGCAGCCGAAATTCAATTAAGAAGCCATAAAAAATACTTAACAAAATACAAAAAAAAAGAGTAAAAAAAATTGCATAGTACGTTTTGGGGTTTCATCTTCTACTTTATGTGCAAAAAGATGGACAGATTGCATTTAAAATCCGCTTACAACACTGAACATTGTGGCGCGTTCGTTGGTCAGCCAATTAAAAATGGGTTGAACGAAACGCAGACACACAATGAGCTTGTAAACAGGAAAAGTTGTAGTTGGAAATGGAGCTGGAGCTCAAGCATAATCTAAAGTGTAGCCTGTGGGCGAGAAAGGCAATACGAAGCAACAAAGCTAGTTGGCCTTATATAAAGAAATGTATATATATATATATTGTAACAAAATATATTATGTATGCTGGGTGTCAACTAGTGTCTCGCATTGTGGCCAGTTTTCAGATTTAAAATGCCACAGGGATTTGTGTTTTGTATTTTCTTATTGGACTTTGGTGCAACTTTCAAATGACGAGATGTAATTGAAAACTTTCTACCAAATGCTGTTTGGCCTTTTCTCCACAGCACAAGTTGACGACAGAAGTTCTACGCCCCGAAGACTTTACTTATAGATAAATATATATGCATTTTCTATATACTGTGGTATTTATGTAAATCATTTGTTACATTTACAAGTTTGGACTGCCACTTTTAAGTTTTTAGTTCTGTTTTACGGTTTTGCTTTAAGCTTAGACAAAGATTTGATAGAAACGTTGGATTTGGATAGCCAACTAGCAGCTGTGAATCAGGTAAGTTTTATTAACTTGGCTTGATTGGTAAGTTAAAGCTGTCTGTCAAGGTTGTAGCAAAGTTACTTAACTTCAAGGGAAATTCGTTTTCGGCTCTTAAGACATATCTTACCCTATGTTCAAATAATTTAGTTCTCGCTTGCATCAACTTACCTGAAATGAAAAGAATAAGTTATATTTAATTAAATGTTTTCGTGAAAAAGTTTTATTTTAATATTTTGATTGCAACGTATTCAACAGAACACAATTATGGTTATTAAATTATTTACCCAACAAGCGCTTGCTCTAAAAAGTATGCTACACAATTTGTAATAAGCGAAATCTTCATGACTCGTTGATTAAGAGCTGCAGTGCAAATAGCTTCATCAGACTTGTAGCAAATTCGATTAGCTTTCTAGTTTGCCACTTGACAATGGCGAAATGCCCAGATTGGGGAATGCAGCTAGACAGCTTGTTAGATGTCGCACTCGTAGTAGGATGCGTTACCTCTGGCTGCAAACAGCTAATCGCTGTCTGCTCTCATTGCAATCAGCTGCAATTGAAACTTGATTAGGCGACAGCAGCTGAAGCACTTCGCAGTAGCTTATCAAATTAGGTATTGCACTCTAGCACTGTAGTATGTGTACTTCGCACAATTGGAGATCAAGGACAATTCATTTGGTCGCGCTGCAATCAGCAGGAACAGCGCAGAATTATTAGCAAAATGTTGCCTCAAAGCTTAAAAGCTTTTATGCAAATGACGAGCTCAGCTAGCAATGGTTTGGATCTGTGCAACTATTTTACTTATTAAACGAAATAAGTTCATGTAAATGCAAGCTAAACAAACTGATAATCACACACAAATAAATACAGTTGCAAAATGGTGGATACATGTGTGTTTGTATCTAAATACATTCCATTTGGAAATTGCATTTCGCATAGGGTCTATGCTTTTCTATTTGGTTTATGTATGTGTGTGTGTGTGTGTGTTTGTACTATGTGTTTTTGGCAGACGTTTAGTTTGATTTATGCATGTTGCATTCGTTACTAACGAATTTTGGAGGGAGGGGGGGTTGTGTGGGAGCCCATCGCAATGCAACAATTTAATTGCCAACTGAATGTTTATTGATTTATGTCTGTGTAATGCACATTAATGCAAGGACCTCCAAAAGATCTGAAACATAGTACATGTTTCGGAATGTTCATTCGACCATTCGTTGTTGTTGTTGGGAAAATGGCCTCGAGTGGAATAAATGGCATATAATCGCACATTTATCTACATAATCAGCTTATAAATTTACCAAAATTATTTTAATAACTATAAATTTGGACGAGCGCACACACGCATATTTATGCATTGATGCCAAATTGCTTTCGGGTGTGCATTTTAATGTAAAACTGCAGCAACAACAACAACAACAACAACTGGTAAGCAGCGTTTAATGCGCAATGTGCCACTTGACGTATGCTTAATTACAAAATTGTTGTTGTTGTTGGCACATATACGAACATACATATATTTTGTCAGCAAAACAAATATTGCAATAAAACAAACATGCTAAAACAAAAATGACAATTGATAATTATTTTATTTAATTAAATCATTAGCACGATTTTTGTAATCCTAATAAGTATTAAAGTAAAGTAAGCGTTTACAAAAAGCATATTTAAAATGTAAATTTATTGCATGTTGTGGTTTATTTTTTAACACAACACGCAATTATTTTTAAGATTTAATACTGATTATAATATTACGTATACGCAGAAGAAAGTAAATTATTAATGGGAAATCTTTTATCAAATCGCTTTTCTCACATATTTTATATGCAAATACAGTTTTAAAGACCCAATTACAGCAGTTGCCGCTTTATTTGGTGAGAATTAATAAACAAATTTATTGCTATTGTTATGTGTGTGATTTGTTTGAACAATTTGTGGCTGTTATTAGTTTATGCATTTAAAATTTGTATGAAAAGATTTTTGCTGCATTTATTTTGACACAATGTTGAAATAAATTGTTGCAACAAAGTTTGGCGACTGCAACAACAGTTAAAGTGCCCCGAGGAGCTACGTCCAAACGTACCGCACTGCACCACACTCAGTGTGGTTCTGCTTCTGACAGAGGACAGCCACACTCTGCGGTGTACATGTGTCAGTGCGTCTGTGTGTATGTGTGTGTAAAATCAAAACTTTTTACCCGCATGACTGTTGTAAAATGTTAAATGTTAAAATGTGGCAGGCACAGTGGTCAAAGGGCTTATGGTATTATGCGGTAATAAGATTTAGCTTAGAATTCACAAGCTGTTTAGGCAAAGATTAAACTGTCTGAAAACTGTTTAATTAACTTTCCACTAAACTCAAACTTATATTTGAAACATTACTGATGCGCTGCTCTTCAATTATGCAAACACGAATACCTTTTGCCACACTGTGGCACACACCCACACACACAATGTGCGAATGCAACAAACTATAACTGAAACTAAACAACAACTTGGGGCATTTTGCCGTAGACTGACAAAACCAACTAAACCAACTACAGGACTCACAATGCCCCATAAAACTGTGGAGCGTGCCCTTTAGGCCATCTTGTCGTTACTTCCATTCCCATTTCTCAACTGGACACCCCAACCAACGCCCAACGCCCAACACCCCAGCCCTGAGAGCAAACTAAACAGATTTGCGTTTTGGTGCGTTGCATGAATAATTTGCCAAATTAATAAATAATCACGGATTTTCTGGTTTGTTAGCTTAACGTTTGCATCTCTCTATCGCTCGCCGCCTCACGTCCTGTGTGCTGTCTCCCCAACCGGTTGCCTAACGCGCTTTCGAGTTCCCAGTTGGAAAGTAAATTGTTTAGTGGAAACAAACCGAAAATTGAGTTCCGCTGGGGAAAACTGGTGACCAGTCACGCATGTAGTTTGGCACATCTAATAGATTGTTTGCCATTTACCATTAGGCTCCTGCCCGGCCCTGCTCCTCCCCTCAGGCACTATCTGTCTCTATTTGTCTCTCGCTGTCCGACGCTCTTAGTGAAAAAAGTGATTTACATGCGAGATTTGCATTTGTAATGTTGTCACAAAATTAAAATGCATTCACACATAAATGTTTTTGCTAAAAGTCGAATTGTATTACGAAAATTGAGCAAATTAAATCTACATTTATGGGACAGTTATATATTTTGATGATGGACGCACCCATAGAGACTAGGTTTAAATGAACTAATTGGTAATGCTTCATTCACGCGATGGGCTTCAATTAAAATGCCAATTAATTTTGCAACTTCCGAAACATTAACTCTTCACACAGAACGAAAAAGAGAGAAACTTTTTGCTCTTTTTTTTGTCGGTTTGCTGCCTTGGCTGACACACACACACACACACACACAAGCTCCCATACTCTCTGGCATATTAACGGAAATTAATTTCAGTGCTGTATTATTTTCGTATTTTTTTTTGGCATTCTCATTTTTTGCTTCCTTTTAATTCTCCATTACTTTCATATTTTGTTCATATATGTGGGGAGTATAATATATATATTTTGTTCGTCGCCAATTTTTATAATTTTCACTCTGTTTGCCAGCTGCTGTTCATTTCCTTTTGAATGCACAAAATGTGCCGTGCTATATGAAAATTGCTGGCAAAAGCCAAAAGAAAATGGAAAAAAACAGTGAAACAAAAAGATCTGACGAGCAGCAAACAGCAAACTGAATGCATTCAATGCGTCCATCCGTTGGGTCCGTCCATCAATCCCATGCTTCACTGTGCTCGCATTTGCACTGAATGCGTCGTCATATGCATGACTGACTGACTGACTAAGCGAACGACTGGCTGAATGAACGAATGAATGAGTGGAAGGGTGCAAAAGAAGTGAGGAAATGAGTATCTGACTGCAGTTTAATGCTGCGTATGATGAATTTCTGTTCAGTTCCAATTTAATGCGTTTCATATATATTCATAACAAGTATACGATTGTCAAAGGAAACTTTTAAGTATTGATTCTGACGACTTTTATACAAAATATCAAGTATTTCGTACTTGAAACTCCACAATTCAAACTCTGGCTTTATATTTCTTGTCTTACTTTTTAAGACTTATTGCCGTTTACCAACACTGAAGCTTGAAGACAACTCTACCTGCATTTTGCGCTAAATTGACAATTTTGTCAGCATTTCATATTTCGCTTATGATCAATTTTAATGCTGACTTTCATAAATACTTTTTTGTCTATGCTGCCTGATTGGTGTGGCATGACAAAAAGCTTGCCTGTCAAAGCCAAAACAATTTTCACTGATTACGCGATGTGTGGGCGTTGTTATTGTCTGGCTGTGTAGGGGGAGGGAGTCGAGCATTCTCCTTTCATAACACTTGACGACTGAGCTTCAGTTTACCATTCATTCATTTGGTTTGAGCGTTGAAGTAGCGGAGTATTGCTTTTGGTCGTGTTCATGTCTAGAAATGCAAATTGCAGGCAATCAATGACCACAACACAACAGCAACAATGAGAAAACACACACACAGACAGACACACAGACAGACAGACACACAGATACATTGCACACCCTGTGCATCATTGGCAATTGCATATGTCAGCTCGTTTTGCTCGTTTCGTCCCTGACTGGAGCGCTCCCTACATATCTATGTGGGCCCCTCCGCTTGAAGGCTCGTGCTCGTGGATATTTGAACCGTTCGCCGTGCCCCTCCTTCTCTGTCTGTCTACCGCTCATTTACTTGAGCTCATAACACCTGCATGTGCCTGGCTGCCTGCCTGTATGGGCTTCTGCTAACCCTAAGCCTATATAGGTGTTGAGCCAATGGGTATTTTGTGCCTGATTTATGCTTCGGGTGTGTTCAATTGTTTGTTAGTAAACCCCTCACCCCCTCACTCGCTACCCTCTTCTCTCGTTCCGAATGACAGGACACACTCACTCGAGTTGTCAGGCAATTAAAGCACCGTGTCAGCTCCAGCTCCAGCTCCAGTTGCAGTTTTGGCTTTGCGTTTAAATTACAAATAATTAATGTTGTTCACCATTATTGCAAATTCTCTCCATGGAGCAAATTTCTCCGGTGGTACGCACTTGTAACAGTGCAAAGATGCCTCTTACTTAATTAGTCGCTTTGCTCGCAACCACAATGAATGCCTTTGTCATGTGGCTCAACTCGATTGGGATTGGACGGACTTGACTTGGACGGACTCTTGGGTCTTTGTTTTTGGGGTTTTGTCGGTTTTACGGTAACTGTGCTTGTAGTTGTTTTTGGTCAGTCACTTGCTTAGTTAGTCCCATGTGGCATTTAAGCAGTTGCAACGTGTATATGTTTGTGTCTGTGTGTGTGTGTGTGCGTGTGTAAAGGTGAAAGGTGATACTGCAGATAGCAAAGTGAATTGCATTGCAAAAGCAATTAAAACTTGGTATTCTCATTCTCATTCTTGACGTCAAAAATGTGCTCGGGTTGCAAGGTCAGGCTGCATTAATCTATCTTCCCTCTTGTAAAATTGTGAGAGTTTATATTTATGTGTGTATTTACCAACAAAGTGCTATTAAATATTTAAGTTGTGGGAGTTGATTGCTAATGTACCGCGCCCCTCCATCCCTCTTCAAGCCACATCCGTCTCAAGTTTAAGCGCACAACTTCCGCAGCCATAGAACTTGACCAGCTGTGCGCCCTACGAGAACTTTCCAAATTTAACAATGGGGGAAAAAAGCGCCAGGGAAAATTTAAAAGGCAACAACAACATTCAACCTACAACGACTTCGCAACAAGCTGCAACTTAAGCTGTAAAAACTTTTGTAATAACTCTTGTGCGGCTGGGTTGGAAAATCTGCGCGCATCCATGAACAAAAATTGTTGTCGGAACTTTTTTCGCTTTTTGTTGTTGCCGTTGTCGTTGCGATATAAAAGCAAAATTAACGCAACGCATCGACATTCGAGGTGAACTCTTACTCTAGCCGTGGTGGTGGAGTTGAAGAGCAGTGCAAACAACGCGCAACTACCACACAGAGTCATGTGTCCAAGCTCCTTGTCCAAGCTGGATGGGGCAAAGACGATAGAAAAGGGTGTGAAAACCGCGTAATAATAAAATATGATATGAAAAACCTTGTAAAAGCGCCTTTCAGACAATTTATAACAGCAGCAACAGCAAAAGCAACACCACAAAACAGCACTTGGATCAACCGACAGCAACCAGCAACAGAAGTGATTGGGTGGTATATGGCTGGATATGGTTTGGCTCTGGCTCTGGCTCTGGCTTGGCTGGACGGCAGCATGGACTCTGCTCTCACTATTCGATTAAAAATAAAAGGCAAATAAATGCTGTAAATATTGGATTTCGCTGGATTTTGTTCGTAGAAGCAAATGGCACGCCCACACGCGCACAAACAGTGGGGGCACAGTGGGCAAACACTTGATTGAAAATGGTTGTAAATATTAGATGATGTTTGCAAGCTGACTAAATACATATTTGTGTGGGCTAAAAATGCCTTGGAAAAGTTAAATAAACTTTTGCTAAGACAAATATTAAATAGAATTATTAAAAAAAATATTTATTAAAGCGAGGATGTGTATATTTATGGCCTTTAAAAATGTAATATAAAGAAAATTTGTATAAATAAACTCAATATATTACATATATCATCGTTTTTAAAGATAAATCAAGTTAGAAATGTAAGATATTGGGTACAAAATACTTATACAAGCTATTTGAATATATATCTTAGAAAACAAATTAAAATATTCAGTTTTTCCCATTTGTTCCAGTGTGCAATGTCAAGATTTGTTCACCACGCGAATGCGTTGCAATCAAATTTATTGCGCGTCGAAATGCTGCCAACAACAAAAACAATAAAAACGGTTAACAACAACTACAAAAACATCGAGAGCAGCCACAGCAACAGCAACAGCATCAGCATCAGCAACAGAATCGACAGCAACAGCAGGCAAAAAAACCGGAAGCATCGCAGCAACAGGAAGGCACCAAAGTGGATAATATTACAGCCCGATGATGCTGCCTGGCTGGACCCAGTGTGATATGCCTCGGCTACCCTTTGGCTAAGCATTTGACTGCATCAGCAGCGGCGACATGGGGGGCAGGCAGGCAGGAAGATGGGGTCGGTAATTCAGGAGGTTTGAGACGGATGTGCTACCAACCCGCAGCTGTGGTGATGGCAGCAGCAGCAGCAGCACTTTTTTATATATGTACATACATTTTATTCTCCCTACTTTATTGAAATATGAGAGCGTCGGGGCGAATGCGTTGGCTGTCAGCTGCCTTTCGCTCTTGGTGTTATTGTTCTTGTTCTTGTTCTTGTTGTTGTTGCAGCTGTGGGGCAAATGTCAAGTGTCAGGGCGAGCAAGCGACCGAGCGGATGGCAGCAAATTGCGTGGATTGGGCTTAAGTTCGCTGGTGCTTGAGAGTGTGGAGGAGGCGGTTGTGGGTGGATTGGGTTGGGTAAAGGGTAGGCACACCGCCAAAATGTCATAATGCGCATCCTTTTGATGGCAACTTCATGTCACTTGCAGTTGGCCCTTACATTAACCAGCAGAAGTAGCATCTGCTGCAGCCGTAATATTTCGGGGGCTGTTTGGGTACAGTTTAAAGCCGCATGTTTTTGGTCACTTGCATTTAAGCCACTGTGCACGCCAGACAAACAGCACAACACACAGTGTAACATTGAGTATACGTGTTGTTGTCCCTTTCAGTCACAGCGTCAGTGTCGTTGCTGTTGTTGTTGTTTGTTTGCATTGTGCTGTTGAACACTTTGTCACTTTTACGCTTTCGCTTTATTGAGTTAATCGCTTTATGTGCCCCATGTTGAAGAGGTCTCGTGGCAGCAACAGCATCAGATATATATTTTTTTATATACACATACAAACCCTCAAAGGGAGAGGGAGAGAGAGTGTGGTGGTGCGAGTGAGCAGGAAGCATTGTCGATTGGCATTTGGGTTATTTGCTATCCGACCATGTTTGCCTTTCTGCACTTTCAGCCAGCTCAACACTTTTAATTAATCTGCATCAGATAGTTAACTCTACCTTCCACAACCGACAACGCTTCCCTTTCCGCACTTCCCTTTTGCATTGCGCGTTTTGGTGCTCTTAATCGCTGCTGGTTTGTTTTCATTTCAGTCCCACTTTCGTTCAAACAAAGTTTAATGTGTTTTTATTGATTGCATCAATATGCGGCCCTTTTGTATATGCCACATTTTATTGTGGCCGCTATATAAATAGTAGGTTGTACACCCCAACCACACACCTTTTTGCACTCGACGCGTGTGCTGTACAACTGGAATTTTGATTGAGCGCACGCTTGTTGATTTATGTGCAGCAGTTCGGGAATTTATGTGCGGTTATCGTTTGTTGGAAAATGAACAACAACAAAATAAAACAAGTAAGAAGGCTCTAGTCGAGAAATCCCGACTAGACTATACCCTTAACCCTATACTTTACGCATAGAGTCAGTGCTTACAAGTATGTGTGAGTGTATGTATGTATACGCGTATAGTGCATACTTTCTAAACTTCAATACTCCATATCTCCAGTGTTTCTCAACCGATTTCAATAAAATTTTCACAGGTTGTCTTTATTTAACATAATCTTTTAAACTGCATCAAAAGTTTTCCAAATTCAAGATTTTGTTGTTATCGATCACATGTGTATATCGGAAACGGGAAGAGTTATCGAAAATCTAAAACAAACTTGTACTGCCTAGGGATTAGGCGAGCTTATGTACCAAATCTGGAGTCTCTAGCTCTTATAGTCTCTGAGATCGACGCGTTCATACATACGGACGGACAGACGGACAGACGGACAGACGGACGGACGGACAGACGGACATGGCTATATCGACTCGGCTGTTGATGCTGATCAAGAATATATATACTTTATGGGGTCGGAGATGCTTCCTTCTGCCTGTTACATACTTTTGCACAAATCCATTATACCCTTTTTACCCATTTTCAATGGGTTAAGGGTATAAACACCACGGCAACAATATTAAATTTAATTGGAGAGTTTCATATGCATAAATGTGGATAACAACTCTCTGAGCACAGTAATCAAAGCAATCTGTGAATTCATTTTGTTTAAAGATGTGCGCAGAAAAGTATGCTATAGATTTTGTCAATCGAAGTTAAAAAATAGTTAGAAATATGCAGTTTGTTACTAATTAATTGAGTTGAATTAATCATAATTTTCGTATGACAAGCGTTTATTAAACTTCGAATTCATCTTTAATTAAATTAAATTATGCATGGCGAATTTAAGTTTTATGTTATGCTGTTGTAATTGTAAAATTCTATTCAATTTACTATATGCCTTTCACAATTTACTCGCTCTTGAGCTTTTGCAATGGCTACATCATGTTGCATCTTATCTGCAATACATTTGCATAACACTCATACGCCCCATGAGCATTAAGTCAGTCAGTGAGTGGGTTTATGTTGAAACAAGATATAAGCTTAATATGTAAATAATATTTCAACAATAATTGCTTTTGGAAACTCAAGTGCCAGAGCCAAGTGTCCATCCATCCATTCAACTGTCTACCTCTCACCAACCCCCTATTTCTCTAACAAGTTTCTTGGTCGCTACGAACAGAACAAAAGGAAGTGGCTGCTGATGCTGCTGCTGCTTGTGGTGCAGCTAAAAATAATTAAAATTTAAAACGGAATAAATGGACAAGAATAACATTTACATTTATGCGTTTTCAAGCCATTCTACTTTCCGTCATTGCTTCGCAAATAAATTCAAATTCAACAAGTTGAGCTTGGTTGAGTTTGGGTTTGTGGTGCATTCACTCGAGAGAATAGAAAACGTATTTAAAATTAAACTAATGCTTATGGTTATTGCAAAACTATGGCGAACTCAACTCAAATGCCACTGCACATTGAATTGCAATAAGGCAACTTGTCTCCCAATTGATGTGCTCCCTGAAATGACAGCTGAAATGTCAAGACAGTTATCCGGGCGAAGGATCAAATCAGCAAGGGACGGTTGGTGCGGATGCGGAGTACGTTCAACAACTTGAGACAGCAGTAGTAGTAGCAGCAGCAGCAGCAGCAGCAGGCTAAATTTGATGATGATTATCTGTTATATGTCCAAGGCGACCGCAATTGAAAACCAACTACGAAGTCAGTCAGAAGTGCATTGAAGACGCAATGAGAAGGAGGTAAGGACATTGTGACTTTCAGTTGGCCAAGCTGCTGACAATGCTCGCAGGCAATTGGATTTGCGTTCAGTCGAGAGTTTTGTGCACATGCTGATATGAATTCCTAAACTAGAGACTGAGCAAAAGAGAAAGCTTTAGCTTTATATTAATATTAGTTTTTGATAATAGTACATAGAACATCATTGTACAATTTCCTGTCAGCCAGTCAGGATACCAACGGGGAGCTGCTAGCTTGAATTGCATGCTAGATAACGGATATGGCATGCGAAATGCGACGTTACTTTCTTTATGGCATAAGAAATGTTATTAACAATTGACTGAATGGTTTTGTAGATAAGCTTTAATCGTGCTTAAGCTGAACTAATATTAACACAGCTTAGCTTTTCTATGTTTTAACTTTAAACTCCCCACCAAAAACTTGAAGTATATCTCCTGGTGAGTAACGTGCTTATTTATAAAACCATATTTTTCACAACTGCTGTCCTCAAATTCTCAAGCATCTTTCACGTTTTTAAATATCAAGAACAACTGCAATCAAATGCAATCAACGCGTCCTTGACAAACAAATTTGCCAGCCACTTTTAGATCTTTACACAGAAGGCAAAGAAGACAGTCAACAGTGAAGAGCCCTTCAAGCTAAAGAAAAGCCAATTATAATTAAAACAAATTCCATTTTGCCTTATCAGCGACGAGTTACCAAGCGCGATAGCAGTCCAAAGGGACGGAATGTCACACAGACACGGAGGGAAATGGAG
Organism: Scaptomyza reducta; assembly: GCA_035044485.1. NCBI lineage: Eukaryota > Metazoa > Arthropoda > Insecta > Diptera > Drosophilidae > Scaptomyza > Scaptomyza reducta. Next base: position 1,768,165 of record JAWNNV010000191.1, on the reverse strand, counting down.
AAAAGAAGCGGTAACGAGGGCAGCTACACGCCGTGCACTTATACTTGTACAAAAATGTATATTTTCTAGTTGCTAGAGGGCTGCGTACTAACGACACTCAAATCAAATGCGATAATCTATGGCTCGAGGGCGAGACAGGACGTTGTGGCAGCAAAGGCAGCCACATAAAACACAAAAACCACAACAACGCAAAGAAAGAACATCAAAAAAACTAAAAGGAAAAAGAGGAAATAAAAATAAAAAGTAGCCGCACTTTATATTTATGAGTACCATTCGCATGCAGCTTTAATGGCTAAGTGGCTGGTCAACAGAACGACACAAAGAAAACGAGAAAGAAACACACAAAACAAAAAAGAAAGAGTAATTCCTTAAACAATGGGATTGACGTGGCTAACAGATACCCTGTTAGTAAGTGTATATAAGTAATGTGATGTTAAGTAAAGCTAAATAGTATAAATGGAAGTTGTATGGTAAAGCCTTCTAAATTTGCAGCAGGAATAAAGTATTTTTCTATGCAAGAACAACTTAAGTATTTTGGTAAATAGGAATTTTTTCTATAGCTTCTAGGATATTTCACAGTTTAAAGGCAGTTTTGAAGTGGGGAACTTACTTTCTATAATGCTTCAGATTCAAAACTGTCACCTTCCTTCTATTACAACCCTTTTCTATGTTTCCTTATCAATCTTTATGACGCGTACAGGGTATAAAAAACGACAAAGAAGAGAGCGAAAGAGCCACAAGTAATGGAAAAATGAGTGACCAAACCAAGGTACAGCAGGGCAGGTGGGGTGACACTCTGTGACGCCCACAAAAATACATTTCCCTTGGATTATTTAACTACTATTGATGGTGGCGAAGGAACCAATAGGACATTGTGAGGGACAAAGGACGAGAAGCGGTGTTGAATGAATGAATGAATGAATGAACGAAAGAAGAAACGAAACGCAAACAAAGAGCAAAAAAAGCACAGAAGGCGGCAAAGCAAATAAAAATAAAACGCAAAAGCGCCCGCAGGTGTAAAGAGAGGCATTTGGTGGGGTGGAATAGGGTTTGGGGCAGTGTCTCGAACCGCAGAAGCCACGAAAACCAATGCAAAGGCATCGACAATCGGCTGAGTAAGTTGAGCACGAAGAGGGAGAAGAAGCAGCAGCAGCAGCAAAGCTTTACTTACCTGAGGGTACAAAAATAAAGCGAGGGTGAACAAAAAATGAAAGAAGCAGCAAGAACAAGAGCGAAAGCGTAGGCTCGGATCGGTTATTTATTTGCTCGTTTATTTTCAGCACTTTTCGGCGCATTTATTAGAAGTTGTTGCCGTAAGCATTGAACAAGGAACAACCACTTGAAAAGAAGAAGATGAAGCAGCAGCAGTAGCAGCTGAGTCTCGCTAGCTTAGAGGGTGGCCAGGAAAATTGCTTTAAGGGTTGGGGGTGCGTTGGGTGCGTAATAGCTGCTTAAGTAACGAAATGCTTAAGCAAAAATATGAAGACAGAATAGTATATATATAGAAAAAATATATGTATAATAGAAGGTTAGACACGCACTTAAAGTAAGTGACGGAATAAAAAGGAAAAAAATAAGAGACCTTAAAGCAGCTTCAAAATGTTGACAGCAGCGCCATCTAGTGCTGGTAATTTGAACTGGCTGACATGTTGTCAGTGCCAGGCTATATTTGTTTGCGATTCGAGGTTCGAGGAGAAGCGAATTGAAAATCATTTGTAAATCAAATTTGAAAAGCAGATAAAAGGATGTACATAACTGGAAGCTGGGAGCTGGGAGCTAGGAAGCCAGTCTGCTTTTAACTGATGAGGTGGCAAGAGGTTGGGAAATGAAATGGAGTCTCGCAAGGGGTGAGTGGCGGCTTAAATTTGTTGCTGGTGGCAACGCGAAATTTGTCAAATTCAGCGAACATCATTCGTCATGACTTTGGCTGCCGTGCGCTGATTCCTATTCAATTGGGTTTTCTCTCCCTGTGTCTGTGAAAAGTTGAGGAAAGATATTTGTCGCCCTTACCTCTTCTTATCGGGGTTTTTTGGTTAGGATTATTGGCAGCGAACTTGCGAGAGCCTGACATTGGCACTTTGTCCGGATAAGCAGTGCAGAATGCTCCCTTTTGGGTATAGGATGATGATGATGCTGTGGTCTTTGGGCTGGATAGATGGATATATGGATAGATAGATAGATAGATAGACAGGAGCAGATAGAGGGGCACGCAGCACAGTACAGGGGACAGATAGAGCTTAGCTTGACTTTCGACTGTCATTCACGAACTTCTTAATTGTTTGTTATTAATGATGGCATTGTTGCCGTTTCGTTGTTGTTGTCTTTGTTTATTTTTGGATTGACTGTCAAATTGAAATTGACAAAAATGAATGGCCAGACACAGTTGGCGGCAACCTCATCGTCATCGTCATCGTCGCAGTCCGTTAAGCCTTGGGGCTGACTTTGATGAATGCCGCCTGGCAACAGCCACAACAAAACTAATTGATTGCCCGTCTGCTCCACTCCCTCCACCCCTTCCGCCTTCCGCTTGCCACAATACCCACTGACTGTGCCGTAGTAGTACGCACTAAAAGCAATCGCTGCAAATTAGTACAAGCACTTTTCACGCCAATCGAACATGGAGAGAAAAAATGCCACTGTCCGAGCGAGAAAAGTGTGTTAAGAATCACAGACAGGGAGAGAGAGGGAAAGAAATAGAGGTGTGGGAAAGTGCGTGCTATAAATAAGTTGCCGCTAAAGCAATTTTCAATAAATGACAGCACTTGTCTCAAAACTGCGTTCACTTGACACTCAATAAGCTTTGAAAAGGGAGGACAACTAACCGTCTATTATTCCAGTTAATAGAGGTAGTTTTTTTTGTTTTCATTCTTGAAGTGTAAAACGCTTAAAAACCATTTGATGGGCACACATAAATTTCCGATTATGCCGGCCCATTACATAACGAAGAGCTTCTCGCATCAATGTAATGGGCATACTATTTTACAAGCATTGCGAGAAATTTGATTAGTGTTTTATGTCTTCTGGGCAAATATTTGTTTATGAGCTTAAGAGTTGTTCTTTGACTTGGTGAGCTTTGCATGGAAAAAGTTTTATAAGATTTGTAAGAAATTCGATTTGCCAGAGTTTACAGCAGAGTGCTCTCATTAACATTTGACTTCGATGTAAAGTAACAGAACTGTTTAGAATTGGTGTTAAGAGAATGTTAAGATAAGTTAACAATGTAGAAAGTTGAGAAGGGCTGAAGGGAAAACAAATAGCGTTAATAATATGTAGATTAGGTATATTTTTGCTATTTTGTTACATAAATAAATACTTTTAGTAACTGTTAGTGTTAAAAAGCATTCCAGTTATGAGCAAAAAGCTCAATGGACAAACCTGCTATGATACACACAAATAATTCAGATTCAACCACAGTTCCATTCCCACTTTGCCACATGCAAAAGATAGAGAGAGGTGCCACTGCTGTTTGCAGCAGGCAGAAAATGTGTTTGTGTGTGTGTGTGTGTGTGTCTACTCACCGTGGTTGTGGCCGGTGTGGTGGCCGTGTGCGGCGTATAGGCGGCATATGCCGGCTGGGGCAACGGAGCCGTATAGCGATAGGCCTGCTGGGCAACCGCAGCGGCGGCAGCGGCAGCTGCTGGGGCATAGCCCTGCGGTGTCCAGCTTGTGGCACCACGATATGAGGCGCCCGCTGCTAGAGCGGCGCTAGCAGCAGCAGCAGCTGGACTGGTCATGGCCGGTGGACGCTGTGGGATGGCGCCTTTTAATGCAACGGCTGAAGCGGTCAACGGTGCGCCTGGAAAAGCGCTGCGCTGTGTTGACTGTGCGGCGGCGGCGGCTGCGACGCTAGCGGCACTGGACGAGCCCTGCAAAAACGAACAGACAAAGAGATAGTGGGATAGATATAGTATAGAGTGTAGGATTTGTGCATGGCATAAATAATGCCACCGGCAGGGCACGGATTTTGGTTTTGTTGTTGTCATAAATAGAAACCGCAGCGACAGCAGCAGCAGCAGCAGCAGCAACAGCAACAGCAGCAACAGCAATAGCAGCTGCGTCTAACGGTTGGTTGGCACAGGCTTTGCTTACCGCTAGCATAAAACCGCCATGACATCCGCCATGACAAACACGCACACAGACAGGAACACATACACATGCATAGATATATATATATTCAGTTACAGTTATTGTTGGCAGAATTTTTATGTTTTATTGAGTGCCAGTTGCGCCAGTTCGTCACAACAAAAACAACAAAAGCGTTGCCCATAAAAAAATTGTTGTTGCAGCAAAAGCAGGGTGCGAGTATTGTGTGGTGGGCGTGGGCGTGGGCGTGGCAGATGCAACAGTGGCTTGCTGCCTTGTCGCGCTTCCTGTGTGCTCCAGTTTTGCATTGCAAATTCATTTTTATTTCAAGCACAAAAATAACTGCAGGTCTCCATTTTTTCTTCCTAACTGATATATTTGTATGCGCCGAACTGTACACACACACATATACATACAGCACTTTTTTTGACTACAGTTTACAAGGTGAATAATTTCATGTCAAGAATTTGGCATTTGTTTGTTTTTTGGGTTTTCGTTTCGTTTTTGCCTAACCACAGTTCAAAATTTGTTAAATAGAGCAATGGGAAAAGAAACGAAAACGCGCCGAAAACCGGAAACAACAAAACGCCATTTTGTTTGGTTGATTGGCTCAACGGATGCGAGTCATTCTTCTGCTTGCAACTTGCGTCGCGTGTTTTCGTTTGATTTTTACTGCATAGTTTGCAAAACTGCGAAACGAAATATGGCCAATGTTTGAACTTGGTTTTGTTGCGTTTCCCGAATACACATTCAACATTTCCAGTTAATTTTCTGGCGTGCATGCAATTTGTATGCGGTTTTCTTTGCCGCAGGGCCCACACCGGGGAGAGCGGGGAGTTGCCTGTCGTGTAATTTGGCAGCCAAATGACAGGAAAAAAGCCAACGTATAAAAACTGTACGGCAGCAATGCTTTTCAATTGAAGGTTCAGCAATTTGTGGCAGTCATAAGTCAAGTTCCACAAAAATATGCAACTTTAAGTTGCAGTTTGCATGGCAAGCCGTTATATATTGCAAAAGTTGGCGGGTTTATATATATAATACAATCAGTTAAAACTTTATATTGAAAGGCTGTTGAATTGTTCTCGGTGTTAACACATTCTACCGAATCTTATTATTATTAAATTACGCATACAACATGTTGTACAATACAAAATTAGTAAGGAGCAAGCTTTAGTTTAGTTTTGAAGTAGTATAAATCATAATGTTGGAAAGAAAAACCAACTTAAACACTATCTTCATCCCACTCTTAGTGTTTTGAACTAGCTTTTATTAATTTACTTATATTTTTTTTCCACTTTAAGCACCTTGCTAAAGTCTACCAACAAAATCTACTTAACATTTTGAGCCTTATTATACGTATACATACACCTAAGGAAGTTTTACGGTTATGCGCATAATCCCCCCACCGCCAAACGCTGCCGTAACGAAACTCCCAAACTCCCATCAATTGGCTCAATTTTTCGGATGGCCATAAAAACGAACAGGCAAACACATTTTAAGCGCACAAATGCAATAAATTTAAGCCGCTAAATTAGACACGTTTGGCACATTGTAACGAAGGCTGGGGAAAGCCATATACATACATAAATTTATAGTATACTATATAAGTGTATATAGTATGTATTTACTGGTATACCATTGCTATCGCTCGTTGCGGGCCAGTCTTGGCAAAAATAATCATAAAGGTAATTATTTTATCGTTTGCTGAAATTCGCTTAATTTCAACGTGCAAAAAAAGGAAAACAAAACGAACCAGAGAAGAGTCAACGACTAATGGAAAATATGAGGCTCAAGCGCCTAGTCAAAGGAACGTGGGTGGCAATCGCAGAGGGGTGTGGGTAAGTAGGGGAGAATAGCTTCTGTAGACAGCGCACGAAGCGACAGCAGCAGCGGCAAATGGGGAAAGACACAAGAATGAGGACGTGATTAATTATCAAATTGGGAGCCATTATCGCGTGCACTTCGGTTGGAGGGTGTTATAAACTTTGTGGCACACGCACACAGACACAAACACACACATACACACATAGACATAGACACAGCAGAAAAGTAGAAGCTTCATTTAATTTTTGGTAATTTTCGTCGCGTTTTGAACATTTTGGTTGGCGCTTTTGTTCTATTCTATTACAGATATTTTCGCTTTTTCGCCATTTTTATGCAAAGAGCGTTTGCGTGCCACGCCCTGCGAGGTGTGGAAGGAAGCTCATGCTACTGCTGTTAGTCCCTAGCTTTCTGTCTGTTTGCTCTGGAAGCTTCCTCCTTCCGTGTCTGTCTGTCGGTCTGTCTGTCTTTCTGTCTGGCAGTGGCAAACACAGGCGCACCAGCACCAAAATCAAGAGCAAAATATTAATGATAATAATTTATTACAAACTGACAGGTAGACAGGGGCGGTGAGCTGGTGTATGGGGGATACCAAAAGGCAGTCAGACTGGCGTGAGGGTAGTGGTGGGTGGGGCGAGGCAGGATGGAGGTGTCTGTGTCACGCCTTACTAATGGGGCAAACTGATAAACGTTTCGTGATTAGCGCTGCCAATGTTCTTATGGTTGTTGTTGTTGTTGTTATTGCTTTTGCTGGTTATTGCGACTGGCTCGACAGCCATTGTCATTTTTATTGTCATTTTTGCAAAATTTATGCGCAAATTTCGACTTTGGTTTTATTTTATATTTTAAAGTAGTACGTGAGCTGGGATAATTGTTTGGTTGCGTAGATAGAGATAGAGAGAGAAAGAGAGAGAGAGAGAAAGTATGGCGTGTGTTTGCATAAGTCAGAAAGCCATCTGGGTCTACAGACGCATACATATATATATATATATATATTATATTCAACGCCCACTTTAGAATGCTGTGCGGAATTTTGAAGTTTTAATTCAAGTGTTTTAAAGTGAAATAAACTTGATAAAATTTTATATTTTCATTCCAATTGTGAAATATTTTCTCTATTAAATGCATTTCAAACTTTTTTAACTTTGACCTATTTAAAATTAGTCCAATTTATTTTCTTATTATTCATTTTAAATACTAAATAGTAAAGTTCAGCTGTTTCAAAACCACTTTTTTGACATTTTTGCGAATTTGTTATTCACTTAACGGTTAACTTTAGCTTCCTTTCTTTAAATATGAATAAAAAATATTCGTTGGGAACAGATTTTGAATTACTTAATGCAAAACTAGTTGAAAAGAAAGCTTAAAAACGATGCAAGCGACTCTCACTTGGCAATGCAAAAGGCAAAAAGTAGGATAGAGAGCAGTGCCAAAGTAGAATGCATAATATTTGCATTAAGCTTAAGAAATGTCTGCACACACATACACACACAGACACACACACATAAATGTTGTATTTATATACATTGGCAGGCTGAGTCTTTGCATAATTCATATTTTCCAACCACTTATTGTTTCAACTAAATAAAGCAAAAGCAAAAAAAAAAAAAAACTTTTTCCATAATTAAAACCGACGGCAAAAGCGCTGAATGTCGCCTGGGGAAAGGGTGCTGCCCCAAGGGGTGTGTGCCTTTGGGTAAGCGTCGCATATGCCCAGCGGAAAAGGCGCAAGAGCGGAAACAAAAGAATTTTCCCTTTTTTATATACCCTGCAGTTGCATGCACAAAAGGGGTATATAAAAGCAAAAGAAAGGTTTAATTTTCGATATAACTAACTGATTTTGCGATAAGGTCTTACTTACACTAAATGGTATCTATTTTTGAATCATTTTAAACACTTTTACAGGGTATCTTCCCGTTGGTAACTCTATTATTATATTTCTGCCTTGCCTATTTGAATTCTATGCGGTAAATTAAATTTTGTATTGTCCTCGCATTTGGGTATGGGAAATTCACGAGTGAAAATGCGCCACATCATAATAATGGTGAATGGGCTGTGAGCGTGGGAGGGGGCGTGGCGTGGCGTGGCGTGGCATGGTCTCAAAATAGCAGCAACTAAAATCGGCAAAACAAAAGAGCGACAGGAGGTGTGGCTAAAAATGAAAATGAGCGAGCGGCACAATACACAGCAAAAACAAAAAAAAAACATTAACGAAAAAATTCCTTTTTATCCTTGTTTTTGTTTTACTATGCGAATGCATGGATGAGTTAGTATAGGCGTGTGCGTGTGTGGGTGCATGTTGCATATGCAACTTTTTCAGCCTATTTTGCATATTTTCTCTGACTTTTTTCAATAGTCCTTTTTACATGCCATGCCAGGCCCAACGGGCAGAAAGGGAAAGCGCTCGCCTGCCATTGCTGAGATTTTTTTGCCTTGCAATTATTTTATTTTCATTTTGAGTTTCGCACTACTTGCTGGTATTTTACATTTTGGTATGTGTGCATCCACTCAGCTTAAATATGAATATGCATATGAATAGTTCTTTTTTGTTGTTGTTGTGAGATTTTTGTTTTCTGAATGTCTGAGCATTTGTTTATATACATTTTTCAGTTGTATATTGTTTTGTCCAAATGCATAGAAGTTAACTCTGGTTATTAAAAGTGCGTTTTTGTAGTATAACTTTAAGTAATTGGACAACACTTAATATAAAATATAAAATATAATATAAATATAAATATAAAAGTTGGTTAAACTGTATCTTGAGAAGAAAAAAAGTCATCAATTATTTGATTTGTTAAAAAATTACCTAAACAAAAACATTTAACACGTAAAATTTCCACTTTTCAAATTTCTTAAAGCTGCTTTATTCGTACAATCAGTCTTGACCTCAAGTCCTTTAGCTTTAGCATTACTCTCAGCTCCATTAGCATCATTTCGGTGTACGTTTTGTTGCCACGTAAAATAAACTCTCAGCCTTCCACATGCAATAACATAATTCATTTCCCAAATTCTTCAAATGAGGCAATAAAAAAGGTGTTTTATATACCAGCAGCAGTAGCAGCCTTGTTTGATATCTACATTTGAAGCGAACTAACGGTGTCTATAAAAAGGGCTTAAAATGTCTAAACATAATGCAAAGATAAAAGGACACGAAAAGGCGGCCTCAGATTGGGCAATTCATCTCATAGTGCGTTTTATTTTATGGGCACGTCGTCTTAGTGAGGCATAAAACTGGATGCTTCCCGCTTGCCTAAAACCCTATCACCCTACACTCTCTTGAGGTACACACACCTTGGCAAATCAGGGCAAACAAGGACAATCTGCGTGCCGTCAACGACGCGTGCAAGTTTTATGCTTCCATCATAAACGATGATATACAACAGAGAAGTAGCACATTAAACAGAGCCCATGGAAGAACAGGAGGCAAACTCATGCGGTGCAAAACCCAACTGGATAGCTCAAAAGAATCTGGATCTAACTCAGTTCACAGTTGACAGGAGAACATTCAACAAATTTTCATTAAATGTAACAGCTAAAAGCAGAAGAAGAAGAAGCAAATAGCAGAGCAGTACAACAAAACGTTGCACGAGTGAAATCCAATAAAATGAACGAGTTGAAATGTCGCATAGGCGAGACGTCTCCGTGTGGTAGGGGGCATGGGGGCGTGGCGTAGCGTCAGTCGTTTTCGTTGTGATTTGAAGATATTTTTCTCTTGCTGCCAACACACACACACACATACACAAAATAAAAAAAAAACATGAAAAGAAAGAAAAACATAAAAAATGACATTTACGACAAAATTACATTCCCCAAAAGCAAACGAATCGGTTTGTATGCTTGTTTAGGGGTTACGTTTCGAATTGAACTTGGAAAACGGGTTAGTTCAAAGCAGTTAACGCTTTTCTTTATTTTTTTGGGTGGCAAGCTGAAATGTTTTCAGGGGCTTTCGAAAACTGAATGAACAGCTGTTTTGTTATTTATGTGAGGAATACAAAAACAAATTAACTTAATAATACTGCTTAACTATGTCGTTAAAACAAACTTTTAATTTTAGTTTATTTATGTTTTTGTTTTTTAAGCTCATTCACAGCTTCAATTGCCTGTCATACTCTAACTACTCTTTTATAGCATATTTAAAATAATTCTCAACTTTTTCGCGCATTCTATGTTTCTCGTTTTTCGTTTTTGGCTACAGTTACTGTTATTTATGCCACGTATTTATTTGTAGGCACACCATAAAATAACATTTCCGCGCAAACTACAAAATTGCAGTTCGTATTTTATTTAAACTTTTTTTTCCTCGTTCGCCTTTGGCCTTTTTGGCGCAGGCCAACTTTTTTTTTTGGAGGGGGCCACAACAGCAAAATTATTTTGTTAATAAATTCAAATGCAGCTGCTAAGTGCAGCAGTTTTGGGAATGAAAGAGACAGAGAGCGAGAGAGAGATTGTGTATGTCGGCAGCTGGCCAAGAGCACGACTCATTTAAGCCATCATTTAAGCCCGTTTCCTGTGGCAGTCACGTGCGCATCATAAATTCAACGCTCGACAAAAATTACAATTTTAGTTTTAATGAAATTTTGTGCACTGTAATTGTAAATGTTGAACTTTCTCGTTTTTTTTTCGTTTTTGCCCCCCCTTTTAGGCATTTATATTTACTGCACATTTTATTGAATTTTTAATGCGCTCATTGTGCAATTTGATATTCAGTTTATATTCAGTTTGGACTTTTCCCCAAAATGTATGCTATGAATTTTTATTACCCACACAATAATGTCCAAAGTCAAAACATTATTGGACATTATATAAAATGAAATGCATCTAGTTTTCAAATCTAATTAAAGTACTCTAATGGACTTTAAGCAGCGAATATTTTTGTTTTTAATTCCAGAATTTAATTTTAAAAACATAATATTTGTAAGGCTTTAATAATTTATTTTAATTTAATACAATAATAAAAATAATTTCAAAAGTTGTTGTACACTATATAAATGACAACCTTAGTTCATACTTATCACTCCGCTTTCTTGTTTTTACAGGGTATGATAACCGAACAAAACAAACCCAATTATTCGTCAAGTCAACAATACTTTATCTTCTTCTTCCCACTGGTATCTCTAATGGAACGTTGTGCGTGTGTTCTCGCATTCGTCAGCGTTGAGAGGGCGATGCTTAAATTAAAATCTTTAAGCGGCTTTATGGTAACAAGGCGCCCATTTTGTTGGCCATGTAATCCATGCAAGGCAATAAATCTTTGTGTGCCAGAGAACACAACGGAAACCAGCTGCAGCTTTTCTTTAGCCATTTCTGTAGTTTTCGTTCTTTTTTTTTATGTTTTGTTTTGTTGGCCTTTTGTTCAACTGGAGGCAACAGCTCAACATTCAAACCGCAGACAGAATTTGTACTGCATCGCTGTTAAGCCTCCCACTCAAAAGAGAGAGAGAGAGCGAGAGAGAGAGAGAGGGATAGCGATCGAGCGAGACAGAGAAAGAGAGAGGCGCTACAATACAAAAAAACGCAAAATTTAATTATAATTTCTGGTTTGCTTTTGCACGCTTTTCAATTGCGTTCCCTTTTGGGGTTTTATTTTCTGCCCACAATGAATGAGAATTTATGGAATTGCTTGCTGCTCCTTTTCCTACTCCTGTTCCTGTTCCTAAGCCTGTGCCGTGCCTGTCTTTCTATCTATCTAATTCTTTACTCTAGCAACTGTTGCTTAGCAATGTGCCCAGACATTGACTAGTTGCTTCAAGATATGGCTACAGACAGCCTTAAGGCTTCTACATTTAAAGTTTGATTTGTAATTAAAAGCTGCTTAGTGGTGGAGGAGGTGTGTTTGTGTGTGTGTGTTGGCGAAGTTTTCTACGTACGCCAGATAATTAGACAGATTTATAAAGTTGTTATGCTAAAGTAGAATAAAGTTTTGCAATTTTATTTAATTTTTAAATTTTTTGGAATAAAAATAAATTAAAAATCTGCTTCAATGGAAACATATAGAAACATTTAGTACAATGAAATGCATTCTAAAAATACTTCGAATATCATTTTGAGCCGTTTACAATATGGGTTTCAAATGCTTCTTAGAACCGCCAAGAAGTGATATAGTAACATTTAATACAATGAACTTCACATTCTAAAAATACGAAGAATTGTATATAGAATCATATAAAATATTGGGTTTCAAACGTTTCTGACAACAGTCCAGAAGTGTTTACCCATTCTCAGAATTTTCAACAATGCTACAGTTCAATAATTTCAACACACACTGGCTCCCCAAAGTGTCTTAAGAATTTTCCTGCTTTTATTTATTTTTTTGTGAAATTTGATAAGTTAAAACATTTTTATAACGCGAAACACGTGCAACGGCTGTTGTTAAACAGTCTAAACAAATGGTTTTCCGCCAAATGTCAACATATACGAGGAAAAAAGGCTGGCAAACAAAAGGTTTCAACAACTTATCAGCGAATTTGATATTTGTTACGATTACTGCTTAGATTATGATATGGCAAAGGAGTCAAATTTCAGATCTTGGCTAAGGCTATTTATACTGTCCCGTCATTGTCCTGCCGTTTCTTGAGCCTTTTTTCATAGTTCCGAGGCCTCTTAACGTCGTACTCTTTTACGGTCCGCTAAACCTCAAAAGGAAGTTGCCAAAGAAAAAGCTAAAAACAGGAGGCAAAGAAAAAAATGCATTTCAATTGGGGGACTTGTGGCTTGAAATGTTGTTGACGACATCGTTAGCGTGTAATTAAAAAGCATAGACCCAGATTGAGAAGTGTGTGGCAGTATTTTGTTTCTTTCTTCCTAGCTTGCTTTCTTCGCCTTTCACCACGTAGCAGGAGGTCTTGTGATGTTTTTTGTTGTGAGTCAGGCAAATGTTGTGTTTTAATTAAAAATAATCGAGTTTTGTGAACGCAAATTGCAACAAAATGAGTTGACAAAAAGTTTTTGGCGCGTTGCATGCCAGGCCAGACAAGTACATGTGTGAGATAAGCTTAAATGTGTTTGTGTGTGTGTCTGCCGCCATTTTGTTCATTTTGTAAGACATGTGACTGGTACGTGTTGGTATCTGTGTCTGTGTGTTTGTGTGTGTATTTGAGTAAAGCCAAACAAAATGAAAATGTCACTGCATATAAAGGCAGGAAGAGCGTACGTGACTCGCATTGCCGGAAATTAAGCGGTGTCCCAACACGTCCAATTTTCTTCACATTGACACACACACAAACACATACAAAGAGTTTGACAAGAGAGGTGGGAAGAAGGGGAAGCCGAGTTGCCTGCCTGAGGCAGGCGTACAGACGACAATTGCAGCCGCAAAATGTCGCTTGTTTGTCAATAACAATGAAAATGCGACGAAATTGTAAAAGATGGCGGCAAGGAATTTGACAAAGATAAAAGGCAATATACTACGTAGCATACTTTCAAGCGCTAAACAATTTAACAACAATTCTATAATTAAACACTTGCTGCGGCCACAACTACACAAAAATGCTTTATGCTCATTTGCGGTTTTTGTCTGTAGTTGTAGTTGTTGTTTATTTGTTGCCATGCTAGTAGCAGTGCAAACATTTTGGTCAATTGCTGTTGGCAATTAACAAACTGGCCAGCAACTCTTCACTCATTCTGCACTCCCACATATAACGTCACAAATTCGTGGATGCAGACTCTGAAATGTTGCTGAGCGCGTGCACAAATTGATTGTAATTGCGAAGCTCATCAGTCGGATTGAACGCACAATACAAATTGAAATGCAAACGGCAATGAGAAGTTGTTGCTGCTGGCTTTTTAATACTATTTGTAAACATAGGCGGCATGAGTGGTTGGGTTGGCTGGAGTATTGAGTACGCACTGCTAATAGCCAGGGCATTGGCATTTTGTCTGTTTGATTCCACGGCCAGACAATTGGAACACCAGACTAAACAAATGTGTGGCATATAAACAAAAATAGTCGCGCTGGCAACGTACGAAATGCGAAACTTGTAATAGCAAAAAACATGTTCGTGTGTCAAGATAAACAGTTTCAATGTGTGGTATCTCAAGTACAGACGATAATGCAAAAGAAAACTGTATTCAACTACCGAAGCACTTAACAAACGCATAAATCATAATATTCAAGCGTGCTGTCCCTTTGTTAATTTCCAAATATTTACATATTAAGCACACACATTATGATACACACACTTAGAGTAACAATAGCCAGTCAGGCAGAAATGAAAATTTAAAGCTTCTGTCGGAGAAATTGGCCTGCAAGGAGCTGATGCAGGTTTCAAGAGCGTGCGAGCGAGCGAGAGATGGAATGAAAAGGTTTCTCTTACTTATGAGCAGAATGAATTTGTACACAGGAAAACACACTTTTTTTCGGTTGCTTTGGGCGCGTTGCCGTAATATAATGTGGGCAATTATTTACGATTTTAACATGTCAGCCACGTGGCGCACCCAACGCAAATCGGAAACGGAAAAAGAGAGACACACACACACATGGACATATATGTCTGTGTTGTTGTTGTTGTTGGGCATTTGTACGAATTGAATTTTGATTTGGGTTGCCATTAAAGCGTATTGCCGCACAAAATGAAAGACATATTTTGTCTTGAATGACTGACAATAAAAAAAATCTTTACCCACTTCAGGCAACGTTTAAGGTTACATATGTTTTAAAGACGGACGGACGGTGTGGGTTAACATTTGTGTCTGATTGGTAACTCAAGACTTTTAATGAGTTTTGTGAGTGGGCAGCAGCAACCTTTAAATCCAAATAATAAGGAGAGGTTTGGGTTATGGGTTACGCATTTCTTGGAAATGGGTTTCAAGAAAAAATTGCGACTGCGCAAATAATTGAGAGCATATAAATTACATTTTGTTTACTCTTGCCATTTGTATGAAGAAACAACTTCAACAGCGCAAATGGCATATACGATTCGGAATTCCCTATAGAAATGTCAAGGAATTGCTACAAAAAGTTTAGATACTAAACATTTTATATCTTATAGAGTATCTTTAAGTCAATATCAGGCGCCCTTCAATTAGATTTATTTCTATTTTGGTTAGGTAGACATTAATTATGCCGCGGGGGGTGTAAGAAACATATTGGGGTTTGCTGTTTGATCAAGTCAATCAACGGTCTGGATTGCTGAACTCGAACTAATTTGCTAAATTTAACAAAGCGCCGTCGACGACGTTGCCAAAACACACACACATACACATAGCCCAAAGCTGTTTGTGTGTGTGTGTGTTGCCAATGAGTATGAGGCGAAGTTAATTACAATAATGAAGCTAATTTCGTTGTACGCTAAAAGGCAAAAAGGAAAACCACAAATTAGTGCAAGAATAACGAAAGGACCTCACCCAGACTCAATGCGGCTGGGGCAGAGAAAAAGGGGCCGTGCGGTGGGCGTGGAGTGTTCTGGGACAACAACTTATCTCAATCTAAGACACATTTTTCAGCGTTTTTGTCACAGCAGCAGCAGCAGTAAAGGTAGATGCCGCTGTGGTTGCGGTGTTTTTGTCTCTTTTCATTTTCACATTTTTGTTTGCGGTTTTTTCAGGTCACTCTAAAAATACTTTTGGTTTCTTGTTTCTCTTTTTGCATAATTTATAGTCAAAGTGCCGACCTTTTCCCCAGTCCCACCCCTTGCGTCCGCCTTTGCATCATTTTCACTTTGTATTTAATTAAGAGTGCGTGTGCTTGGAGTTCTCAGCAGTTTCAAGTTTTGAGTTAATGCCACAGCTCCGCCCAACTACAAGCGAAAGCATGCTTTAGTGTCTGCCACAAGTGTTGCGCGGAGTTGCAGGGGTAGTGAAAGTTTGCCAAAGTTATTAACTGCCACTAATTACACATTTCGCCTGAGTGGAATGGCTACGCATTTATATTCCATGGCAGTTACTTTTTCATTTTAATGTTCAACGTATATATGCATATCGCTAGATTCAAATGTATAACCAGAAACATGAATCCTTCATAATACTCCTCGTTTGTTGCTGCCATAAAAATGCTGGTAATTATTGCAACGGTCCTTTTTTTTTTTTTGTATTCGAGTTTTGTGGCGCTTACTTGGCTCTTGTCTTAATTACAGTGGATTATAAATATTAAAAAACGGAAGTCGTTGCCAGTAATCAGACATCGGAGTGGTTGGTAAAATGGCGAGCAATGGAAGGGTAAAGGATGGCTTTGTGGCAGGAAACAGGCAGGTAGCGAATGATATGGATTACATATATATATATATACGGATTGGGCACCATAATTAAGGCTTAAAAATGTAACTTTCTGATGGCAGCGAGAAAGATTAAGAATGACAATCAAGTGTTGTGAAAGCAAAGTTTATTTGTGTTAATTAAAATTGACTGAGGTTAAAAATAGAGAAAGTGAGTACAGATAAAAATGACTAGATTAACTTAACTTACACAAATGCAAAATGCCAAAATATGTCAAAAATTTAATCAAATCAACGAACTAAAGTTTGGTTAAAGCAACAGCTGCTGCTGCTGCGGGTCACGTCATGAGAATTTTCTTTAAAAAAATAATGTTGCAATACAAAAACACTTTTCATTCTGCCCTTTCCATGTTCCATTTCAAAACACTTACAACACATTTTGCACATATGGCAGCGTCACGCTTACATCAAAATCTCATGTTGCCAAACACAATGCGATCCGCCTTGCCCGCGCCCCCTTTCGTTCACAACAAGCTAAACACTCAAGAGCAGCCGGTTCGCAATTGAGTGCTAGAAATTGTAAGCCATCTCACCGAAAGACTATAAAAAAAATAAAAAAAAAACGTAACAAGAACCGAAACAAGCTAGTACACAAACTATAAAACTAAAGTAAAGTTTAACAATAAATATGACCGAATTAAAATACGGCAGATTTAATAAAAGTAAGGATTGGCGTATACGTAATATGAGTTGTAAGCACCGTGATTCACTTGACAACACTTGACCAGGTAGCTAGAAATCGTACTAGTTGTGTTAGTCCTGACTTATGTCCTGCAACAGCACAAAGCAAGAAAAGCTGCCGTGTTCTGCGACATCAACCCTTTTCACCCATACACCCACAACTCAAGCACTGAGCAAGCATAACATGACAAGCGGCGACCAAAAACAACAACAACAACAAATTGTGAACTCAACTTTGACATTTCTGCATGTAACTCAAACAGTTGTCGCTGCCGCCCATATCTCCCCCCACACCCACACACACACACACACACACTCATGCAAAGGCCTAACAAAAGACATCCGGGCGCTAAAGCAGGCCGCGTGGGCGTGCGAGGTGTGGGGGCGTGTCCAACTTCCATACAACTTGTTTGCCGCAAAATGATTTATGACAATGCGTTGAAAGTTTTCAACTGCTGCCGCTGGCTAGCTGTCAATGCCAGCCACACCCACTAACACAAACAAACAAACAAAAGCGCACACACACACACACACACACACACACAAATCACACCCATTCATACTCAGCCAACTCAAGTATTGACAGCGTCTATTAAAGACAGCGTACTTATCTGATTTTCAATTTAGCAGCATTCGCTAGCGAATTGTTTAAAGTGTAGGAAAAAGAAGAATGAAAAAAAAAGAAGCCGAGAACATGGCGACAGTGCCAATAAGTTGTCAGGCCAAAAGAGACGTCGCGCACATGTCCTGGCCAAAAACAGGACGACAGCTGCACTGGCGGCAATGGCAGCAGCGTGAAACATCCTTAGGCCACTTACACGTACAACAGAATTGCCAATCTTCAGCTGCGGTTACGTACACACACACTTACACACATTATTCAAGATGCAAGCAGCGTCGGCTCCACAGGAAATGCGCCCTAGTGTAAGTGGGCGTGGCTGAGCACGTCTCTCATATATAAACGGCATGCTAGGACCCTGCTGCTGTTGCACGTTGACGTTAATGTCCGCAAATGTAGCCCGGGCTGTCAAAAGACTCAGACGACCACCCCGTGTACACCTATACATGTGCACCTGGAAACAAGTTACGTCCTGTCACCTCACACCCCGTACATATCCATTGTCGTATTTGTCTTATGAACTGTCAAACTGACATTCATTGACGCTTGACATGTAATAAACGAAACGAAATGAAATGAAACGCAACGCAACGCAACGCACTGAAACGAAACGAAATAAAATGAAAAAGCAACGAAGAAACAAAAAATACAGGGCAAAAGATGTTCCACCCCTAAATGATGATATTTCGAACAGTTTTACGCAAATATACGTTTATGTGTAAGGGGAGCAGCTATGGCGTGATATTGATCAAATTTCAACTGATAAAATGAAACGAATTAAGCCTGACATTATATTCAGACACAAGAAGGAAAACAAAATGGTTGACCACCAGCGGCGTCAGCGTTGATTGAGAATGTCAAATTGGTTTAAGACTTGTCAGGCCAAAAATACATTCAGCTCGAAATGGAAGGTGTCTGTAGTTTAGGAGGGAGATTTCTGGGTTGTTAGCAAAGACGGATTTATTTATGATGCTATGTGAATTTATTGAAATTCTTAGAAAGTAGAATGATATTGAAATATTTGGGACATTCGAAGGATGAATTACACAATGCAACTCTAAGCATACAAATGACTTAAATTATTAGCCATGAGCTGATCATATTTTTCTTGTACCAGCATTTGCATGCCACAAAAAACCTTTGAAAGCTGCTTTACGAGTCCAATGCCAATACCAAATCCATATGCAATCAAGCATCCACATAACATTGCAACCGCATTAAAGCCAACGTTATCGTGCTTAACACAAAAGCATTTTTGGCATTTGTGCAATGCCCAGAGAGAGGACAGCACCAGGTGGTGGCTGGAAACCAAACCAGAAATCTACGAAAATACACAATACGAATCAGTGAAAGAGAGTTTGAGAAGTCAGCGGCCTGAGTTGAGGCAAAATTTTACAATGCAAACATAATGAGTTCGGGGAAATGCAAATAATTCGCCATGGAAATCATTATTGAGCACTGAAGCGGACAGACAGTCAAGCACAAGGGGAACACACTGTCAGGGGCCGGAAGATAGGAAAAGCAGTAAGAGTACGTGAATTTCATGGGCAAAGCACTAAATGGAACTGCACTTTTGTTGCAACACGAAAAAAAAAAACAATAAAAATAACCGAAAAAAAAGAAATTCAACAGCGCTGCCTTGGGAATTGCCAGAAAGAAGCAAAAGCAAATGTAAAACTTGAATGCCACAGTGGGCAGTGGGCAGGCTAAGAGGCAAAGAGTACTTGGTGCTTATAGACTAAGAATCACACACACATACATAGACAAACCCACATACAAGTTGCCAACGCCTTGTCGTGGGCGATAATCGTTAAGCGATTTCATTTCATTTCAGTTTGTGTTTTTTTGCCGCTGTTTAATGAAGTGTTTAAAATTTACGATTTTGTGCAAATTTATTGCACAATGCTAAGGCAGGCAAAGCTGGACAGCCAAATGGGCTAAAAACAGCAGCAGCAAATAAATTGAAAGTAAAAATAAGAAAATAAAAGCAAAAATAAAGAAAAAGGAGAGCAGCTAAATAAAAATAAAGTCGAAAATGGCTTTGACAGCAGCTCGGGGAATCAATCTGCACATGTGACTAAGAGTGCTCTTGTATCGCAGCTGATTGGATGACACGAAATAAAATCCTTACACACACACACAATATTATTAATACTGCACGTTGCATGAACCTCCCCCATCAAACAACCTTGTCCGCTCACTGACTAAGCCAATTACGTGGCTGGGAGCCAAAAGCAAAAGGACAATAAAGCGTCAGCTCGTAAATGAAGGTGGGGTGAATGGATGCGAGGGGTAGTAGATCCTTGTACAGGGGCACCAAAATCTCACCAACGTTAGCGAGCTCACCAAAGCAGCTTAGCTAAGCACTGTTGCCAGCCATTGACAGCACGTTACGTATACGCAACGTTTGGCTTCATTTTCAATAAACCGCAAAAATCAACGAGCAAACAAATAAAAATCTTTTTGCATACTTTTGTGCGCAGCTGAAGTGCCAACAACCACTAAAACAACAACAACAGCAAGAGCAACCACAACGGCACTTGATGAGCTTTCCAATTACATTTAACTGTTGTCTCCTATTACTTTGGCCATGGCTGTTAACTGTTAGTTGGCACTGTACTCTAATGTTGCGCTAAGAAATTAACTTGCCTAGTCGTAAAAGCAGTAGCTGATACAATTATTCTACCACCCCACACACCCCCACCAAAAAAAAGTTTCTTTTGGATATAAAAATTATCATAAGTTTGCCATGCGTATGCGGTAAAGGAAATTCTTGTGTGTTGTTCAGATTCAGCGCAATTTGCGTAATGAAAACAAGTGCGGAAACGAAATGAAAGTTCATCTCCAGGATAGCTTAGAGAATCTTGATGATTAGGCAGCACACAGGTGCTTACATAGATGGGGCAGCTGCTGCAGGTGCAGTTCATAGGTCCCAAATGGCTGACAAATCATTTAAACGGCAGCTGCCGCAAAAACGTGCAAGAAATTGAAAATTTTCAGAATGGCGTACAACAGAGCATTAAATATGTTAAATTTTGTTTTCTTGAAGTCTAGATTAGATTATTCGTTTTCCAGTTTAAAGTAGGCCTACGAAAATCATAGTTATTCATATAGTTGCCAAACAAGCTGAGAAACGTGCGTAAATTTTTTGTTTGTGCATTAAATTGAAGTAAAAATTATTAAGTACTTTTATTAAGATGGCAAGTGAGAGTTTTCGCATTAAAGGAGGAGCATGCTGTCCACCATGCAAACCCATACGCTGCGAACCCACGTAAGCAAAGCATTTGAAGAGATTCAAGTACATAGCTATTAACAAATATCTTTAATAGTTTTTCGAGATCTGTTGGTTATTATGAACGTGATCCATGCTGTCATGAGATGTGTCGCATCTTTGGCGCTTACGATGATCCATATATTCGTCCTTTCGATGGCACAGATTGTAAGGCTAGACCTCGCCAGTTTACAGACAAGTCTTTGGGCGTTCCACTTGGCACTGTGTTTGGCACACTGCCGACTAAGGCCAGTTTACCAAATTTGGAATCGATACGCTTCGCTAGCAATCTGAAAGCATTTGCAACAACATATTTTACAAGGCGCAACGAATGGACACCAAGTTTGATTGATCAGATTATTACCGAGGGTCAGTTGTTGTACAGTGACTCGGAGGGAATGGAAAAGCCCAATCCAAATGAATATCCCGAGGTCTATGAAGCGAGTGAGCAGTCTGTGACAAGGCACTTTAAGATCAATGACCTGGAGTTTGCCCTCGAATTGGATGCACCCTTTGAGCTTTATGAAGTTGATAATGTTATTCAGCGTTTGAGACGCGTCATGACTGTTTACTTCCACCAACATAAACAGGGTGTGTTTTGGACACAGAATTCGTATCTGCTCATTTGGAGGGATACTGGAGTTTGGATGGTGTTAGATTTGAATGGACGGGATCCGAAAACATTTAAACCCAATCCAGATGGCGGTTTTCCGATGATGTTCGCTATGCGCTCAATGGATAATGTCATACATTTGATCAGGGAGATGAGCAATCTTCAAAAGGAGACCAAGTTCACGTTGCGGGATATTCTAGTAGTACGGCTGGTCACACCGGGTCCCGATGGTAAGACTCAAGAGCGCGAATTTGGACCACGTATGAGCGAGTTTGATGTGATTGCCTCGGATTATGGGTTTATCAAGTCCAATCTGCATTTGACACTCAACCCCAAGGATGCATTGCGTAATCGCAGTGCTTTACCGGTGGCTGTGGCAACTGCCATCGCCTCAAAGATCGATCATCCGGCCACGTGGGATATGAAAACGTATGATAAGGTCTTATGCTATGGCGCCAACATGTGCAAGAATTGTTGGGAACCATGCAATGATATTAAAGAGCCAATGGATTTGGATACGTTTCCCAAGCAAATACGCATGGGTCAATTTGTAGTTGAAGTGTTGTTAACGCCCAACGTCTTTGAGGGTTGGTGGAAATGTGTGCCGATGTACAAGTTCAATGATTTCCATTTGTTGCTCGAACAAGCTGTGGCACAGAACGATTATGTCATCTTTCAGATCAACAATCAAATGTATTCGGTGTGGAAAAAGGGATATTTCTTCTATCTAATGGATCCATTTCGCCATCAAATTGTTGGCCGCATACTCGAAGAGGGCGACGATCCGAAAAGTGCTTCGGTGCGCATCTTTGGCAATATGGATCGTTTGTTGAGCGTCTTTCATCAAATCTTGCTCGAATCGAATCGTTCAGCACTATTTCACATACACACACTGCGTATACGTAACATCACTGAATGTCCACAGGGCACGGCACCAATGCTACTGCCACCGGATCAAAATCCAGTAGTGCCCGATCTGAATGAAAGCATTCGCTTCGATGAGAACTATGACAAGTGTATGGAGGAAATGTCAGCTATTAGTGATTACGAGGAGGATCTGGGATCCGAAGTCGAACCTATTGAGGAGCTCAGCACATCTGAAGAGCCAGGCGGCGAGGAGGAAGGTGAAGAGGGTGGACCAGTTGAGGGTGCCGAAGATGACGACGAGGACGACGATTAATTGCCCGTATTTACACATTAACCTTTTGGGTTTTTCAATATTCGGATTAATAAAATTTAAGTTATCTATAAGTCTTTCAAACATGCCAACTGCCTGCAATCCAAAGAATCACTGCTCATTAATATGCAACAACTTTTACTTTTTTTTTTGAGTTGCAGCTGCTGCTTCATTATATAACTTGATTAAATGACCCAATCCCATGTTGGTGATTACGTAAGTTATTAGATTGGCCATTAACTTTGATTTGATAGTCGCATGTGTGTGCGTGTGTGTACGTGTTTGTATGTCAAAGGTTAACTTCCATGCATCTTTAATTTAATTTTGTGTGTCTTCTCTTCTGGCTAAGTGCAATATTATCACTAACAGCAGCACACGCTTCCTGCTCACCTCAAAGCGCTATCCTAGTCAGGCTTCAACCGGTTCGCTAAGTGTATGTTAGGTGTAGATTTTTTGCGCGTTGTTAACAAGCAAACGACAGAAAAAGAATGGAAAAAAAAAAAAAAAAAATACATTTTGAATTAAATGTCACGTTGTCGTGTTAGTTCGCTTGTTCAGCATCAAGTGAAGGCGACTAAAATAGCACTATGCTCCTTCACAGAAGGAAGACTCTATGATAGTGCCACATAACAGAGCGATAGAATGAGGGACATGGGGGACAGAGACAAGAAGGGACGGAGCAGACAAACGGTGTTGGCATAAGTGTTCTTGCCGACTCACGTTCACGCCTCGTTCATGTATGTCATTAAAATAAAAGAAAAACAGAGAAGAACAAATATATATTGTTATCTACAGCAAGATAACGAAAAGATACTCTTACAAATCAAAGTTTTGATTGTCATTCATATTCAAGATCTTTCCTCTTAAGTAAGAGATACAGTTGATCTTCTGAACTGCAGAAATGCAGCTTATGACAAAGATTCATATAGCGAAGATGTTTGTTGCAAATGCACAAATACTCTTTAAGTTACAACATATCCTTTTTAATTTGTTACAACGTTGAGTACAACCTTTCGTTGCACAGTACGTGACAATTTTATAATACCCTTTTGAACAAAAAGGTATAAAAGAAAGAAAAAAAGTGATTCCGTTGTTAGTTGCTGCCTGGTTTTGCCTTTTGCCCGGGGCAGGCTCGCTGTCTGGCTAGTGCCGTCAAAGTGCAGGTTGCATGCCACAACAGCCACTTCATACCCACACACACACACACAGAAACACGCATCCGTCAGTCAGTCACTTAAATGGAAGGCATCTTCTTTTGCCAGCAGCCTTTACCTGGGCAGCAACGTTATTTGCATCGTTTTCATTGTTGCTGCTGTTGTTGTTGTTGTTGTGTGAAACATTTTTCACCGCCCTGAACAACAATAACACTAACAAGGGCACAAGTGGCACGCCTCCTACTGTCGTTCAGCATGTGCAGCAGCTTCTTGCAACGTATTCACAAGTGACATTTTTACAAAAGTCGACAGCGCGAAATTAATGGAAATTTAAAAATTGCATTTTTCGACATCAACAAATGTGCAAAGAGTGTACCAGTGTGTGTGTGTGTGTGTGTGTGTTTGGCAAGTTTAAGCTCTGACAATGTGGTTCGGTGGAGTTGTCTGCCTTAAGATAATAGAGACGCCAACATTTGGACAAGGCCAAAGACATGACACGGAACACGACACGTTTTTAAATCGTTTTCTCCACTTTTTCTCTTCTTTTTTATTTATTTTTTATTAGATGTGTGACTGGTGTGTCAAAATGTATGCTTGTTTTAATGTCGCTTAGACATAGAAAAATATTTATTTTTACAATGATACATAAAGATGTAAAAGAGTTAAGGATTTGAAAGCGTTTATCTTTTGAGCTGAAAGCTGAACTAATTAAATTGCACAACTAACAAGCGAAAGCTTAAAACACTTAACGCTCTACCATTACAAATCAATGCCATTGTAATATTCCGCTCATAAACGCCTCATAAATAAAACAAAACTTCTATAATTTTTGAATATTTATACGCGCGATTTACACGCAGCTATTTAAGCGGCAGCCTCCGCTTTCCATTCTTCCTTTTTCACCTTTGTTCAGCTTTTATGGTGATTGTAATATCGCTTCAACAACGTTAAAGAGATATGCGAGCAAACATTTAATCAAAAATGAAGGGGGAAATAAAAACAAAAAAAAATATTTTAATAATGTTACAAACACAAATTCCATTATGCATTTTTTTTAACGCTGTTTCTCTTTCCCCTTTTTTAAAACTGCACAAAGCTAAATAAACAATTAAAAATTCATCAAAAAGCACATTATTACAACCACAACAACAAGAACAACAACAACAACAAGAGAGTGAAACGTGTTTTTGTGCTTCGTTTCTGCTTTATTAATTTTTAATTTTAGTGTCAATAACGTAATGTTGGCAAAGTGTTGCAAGCAATTAATTTGTAGTTTTTAAGTATTTTCATGCCACGCCTGCCGCATGAATATAAACCAGTGTACGGTAATTACAGTGTATCGAGCGAGAGGTAGGTCAGGGCAGGGCATGGCGGAAAATGTCAATTTGATTGGTTTGGTTAGCGTTGCATTGCATGACACAGGACGCCAGGACAACAGGACGATCTGCCAGAACGGCGTCACATGTCAACAGAAGCAACAACAACAACATTCGTATGAAATCTAGAAAAAGGCAACAAAAGGACACTGCTCACTGCACCTGCGACACAAACATCGAAAGAGGGAGAGAGATACAGGGAGAGAAAGAGAGAGGGGGACAATCAACATAGGGAGGGCATACTGTATTTGTAGTTGGCGCAATTTTCGTGCTAAGTGCACATGATAAATTAATGATTGACGGGGTTTGAGGTGGTGTTTATGTGTGTGTGTGTGTGTGTTGGGCGTATGACAAAATGATTAATTGTCAGGCAACGCTTGCGGGGGGGAGGGAAAGCCAACATTCCCAACACCCACTCTACCCATTGTACATATGAGTTATGGCCAGTTTTGAGTGGCCAGCTAGCCTCGAGAGCTGATTGCCATGACGGGGGATTGGGGGAGAGCCGGACTTGAGTTGGCCATGTTAATAAAACAAACAACAAGCGAAACAATGCCCATGCTATATGGCTTTGGCTATAGCTTCAATAACACACACACAAACACAAACACAAACCCTACACTTAACACATAAACCAGCCGCCCACAATGCACAGGACTGCCAAAGCAGCTCAAAGTCAAATTAGTGCACTTGGGCGTAAAATATGAACTTTTGACTAATTGATTGAGCGGCTTTAGATTGATGTGGGCGTGGCACGTGAAATACAAGCCAGGCGGCAGGAAGAGCGGGAGAGTGGAAGCTTAAAATGCAAATCGATAGCAAGCTGCAATTTCATTTGCTGTTTTGACAACAAACAACAGCAACTTCCAGTTGATTTTACAGCAAAATATTACGCATACGCAATGCTGGGTGATGGGTGTGTGTATGTGTGCGGCAAAGCTACTTAAAAAGGGCGTTTCGGTTGAGGATATTGAGATTTAAATTTCAAGCAAATTGAGTTGTTGTGCAATACAGGACTGAAGCGATTAAGCTTTTAGTTTGATGTGATGTGAAGATTAAATAACTATAAGCAAGCTAAGCAGCTTCAAAGAAGTTAAGAAAATCAAAGAAAGTTGAAAATTGTTTAAAAGACACGAAAGTTTATTTTAGCTTAACTTTAAAGCTCGTTTTCCACCTGTTTCAATTGGGACACGCAAAGAAAGATTTAATCATTAAAATATTCATTGTAAAATAAATCGAATTCATTGTTAGCAAACAAATAAATAAAATAACTTAAATGGACTACACACCTTTAGAAATAAATTGGTTGGATTCTTTTGTACATATGTACATATTCGATTAGCTAACTTTTGATATTTCTGATTTGATTGTATTATTTTCAGAGTCAACTTTAAATGGCAATCCAATTTGCGATTGCGGACAAGTGAAGGCCAAAAACAATGTGCAAACATGCATACAGCACAGTTGCAAATGCCGAACTCTCTCCCCTCGCCGCGCCGACAGACACAGCGAGGGAACAAGCGAAACCAAAAATAACAACAGCAACATTTTCGTTTGCTGGCAAATAAACAACTTTGTGATTCTCTGCCACAAAATCAAAGTTTATACAAAACTTGCAACCTGTCACGCCCCCTACCCCATGGGCCGTAAGGGGTTGGGCTGGGATGACATAGAAGCTTAGCAATGTGCACTCAACCGAATGTACTGACTATATAGCAACAACAATAAATGAATAGAATGCTAAACAAATTGTTGTCATGAAAAATATTAGTTAAAAACTCTACGGCTTTAATAACACTAAGCTGCATTAAAAATCTAACTTCATTTTTCTTTTAGTTCAGCTCCTCTGAATTGCAAATATTTGTGGAAATGACAGAAAAATAAATCTAGTTCTTTTTTTTTCTTTGTTAACCAACAATAACTGCAGTAGTTAAACAAAACAAGCGACGACAGTGGACTAAGCAAGGAGAAACAACAATAACAGAAACAGTTCAGCATTGTTCTGTTCGGGACACAAGGGAGTCTGTCATACAACTCCCCCGACGCACACACACACAGACAGAACACACTCCCACCACACCAATGCTCACAAACACTCAACCGTTAACGGTATTTGCATGTAATTAAATTTTCCACTTGGCAACTGGCAAACTGCAGCTGCTTTTGGCCCTATTTGTACAGCGCGGAGAGAATTTCCATTTGCCCGCTTTGGTCATTCAACTGGACACAGAACAGAGAACTGGGTGAGGGTGAGAGCACAGTTGGAGTGTGGGGGCAAAAACAGTTACATATGCAACCAGGATATGCAGGACTCAACCTACACACACATAAACATATATGTATGGATGAGCACATGCCGCCATTGTCCAGTTGCAGCAGCAGCAGCGTCCAGCAGAGAGTTTTCACTGTATTGAGTCCTGTGTTCATCAAACAGTCATCGTCGCCGTTGTACTTGTCGTGGTACACTTCACATTGTTATTGCTGATGTTGTTGTTGTTGTAGTTGTTGTTGTTGTCGCAGTGAGTGTCCTCGTAGCCAGCATTGGTTTTGGTCAATCATTCGCTGTGCTGCACTCCAAAGCAGGAGACGCTGCACAAGTTTTGTCATTAACTTTGTAATGCCCGCAAAATGATG
This sequence comes from Scaptomyza reducta, assembly GCA_035044485.1. Lineage (NCBI taxonomy): Eukaryota > Metazoa > Arthropoda > Insecta > Diptera > Drosophilidae > Scaptomyza > Scaptomyza reducta. The sequence goes on along the minus strand of JAWNNV010000191.1, from coordinate 1,740,528 downwards.
CAAATGAGCAGACAGACATGGAAAAGGAACACAAAACTTCACCAGAATGACAGCATGTGATTTCTCCGATTGCTTTTGAGTGTCGTTGTCATTACATAGCTTTGACAGACAGTGTTGCATAAGCACATAATGTTCATGTCGAGCAGGAATTACTTTAAAAGTATGACAAAAGAATGAGCAGCAAAGTTGGATATGAAACCGAGTCAATGCTATGTTGGCTAGCTAGATCACTTGGGAATTTTAAACGCATATCATTTCAAACAACTTTTTGGTGTTTCGACATTTATTAAACCTTTCTAATCTAAAATCGTCAACATCGTTTGCAGATTCTGAGTCAAACAAGGATTTTCCTTACACATTTGCAAAGCTCTTTAAGGAACCTCCTTCTTTTTATGCTACAGCTGCTGCAAGCGTGCTTTCTTTATAGTATTATCCTGACACCATTGTTGGAGGGTCTAGAGCAGAACGGCAAAGAAATTACAGCCAATAGAAGTTTAAATTATCGAGAGATCTGCAATTTTGCCGACAACAACAACAAGAGCAACAAATGCAAATCAATTTTACCAGGCAATCAAAGAAAACAGCCAAAACTAAACAATGCCAAAAGGCAACCACAACAACAACGAAATGAGCACCACAGCAAAGAGCAGTCCAATAAAAAAAATGCCAAAATATAAACAAAATTGAAGCCAGCAACCGCAAAAAAAACCAACAGAAACAAACCCACACATGTGAATTCAGTGGGCGGTTAGTTAGGGTGGTGGGTGGGTGGTGCCGGAGTGGTTCGCTAGGTCAGCAAGCAACCACATTTGCCATTTAGCGAATGAACTTTTTATGATGCCAAGCCGAAGCAGTGAAACTAATATAAGCTAAACAATTTTTGCCAACTGCCAATTGAAGTGGGCATAAAAAAAAAAACCCGAGTAGGTGGTGGTATATTGAGTGGTGGGTGGGTGGTTGTTGTGTGCAGCAGTGTGGTGACCTGAAATCGAATTCAATTCCGCAACGAAATCATTTACCAAAACTCATTGAAATAAAGCAAAAATTTCTATTACGCCGAATTGTTGCAAGCGCATCGTAAAAACCAATGAGAAAGTTACCATACAGAGAAAAATAAATTCGGCAGGGTATAATGTATGAAGTTACCGTTTTAGTAAGATTTGAATTAAGCTAAGAAAGTAGTCAAAGAGTATGTGGTTATTTAGAAGTTCGTTATATAAAAAGTTTTATTTACTAAACCGAACGCAGAAGCAGCACTTACAAAATAGTCCTTAAGGCCAAAACCATTGAACTATTTATAGGGTATAGTGTAAGCATACGTAGCGAAGGCTATTGTCTGTCGACAATTTCTGTCCTGACTCAATGAGTGGCAGCTGTGGCACTCACACATGTACACACCCAACACAAGCAATTCACACACACATATTGATAGAACGCACTTAATGAATGAGGTGTAGAAAGAAATGTAAACAGATACTTAACCTCCAACGAAGAAATGCTGCAAATGAAATAAAAATCAACACGAGTAGCAGCAGTCGAATGGAAGTTGATGAGGGAAAAGAAGAAGGGGTGGCAACTAGGTTGAACTAACGTTGAATATGTATGAGAAATGTACAGAAACAGGCAACAACATAAAGTGAGGAGCAAAAAGTAAATAAATATAAGCAAATAAGTAAAAGAAAACAAGTAAGAAGGGTCTAGTCGAGAGATCCCGACTACACTGCACTATACTTTATCAGTGCTTGTAAGTATGTGTGTGTAGTATAGTGCATACTTTCTTAACTTCATTGCTCCATATCTGCGGTGTTTCTCAACCGATTTCAATACAAATTTCACAGATTGTCATTATTTCGTCTAATGTCATGTACGCTGTCTAAAAGTTTTCCAAATTCAAGATTTTGTTATTATCGATCACATGTGCATATCGGAAACGGGAAGAGTTTTCTACTGCCTAGGGATTAGGCGAGCTTATGTCCCAAATCTGGAGTCTCTAGCTCTTATAGTCTCTGAGATCGACGCGTTCATACATACAGACAGACGGACATGACTATATCGACTCGGCTGTTGATGCTGATTAAGAATATATATACTTTATGGGGTCGGAGATGCTTCCTTCTGCCTGTTAAATACTTTTGCACAAAACCATTATACCCTTTTTACCCATTTTCATTGGGTTCACGGTATAAACAGCTAAGCGCTTTTTCTTTTCCCCCACGCAAAAGCAACACTACTAGCTTGTTAATGGCGACAAGGTGTGTTGATGTGTGTGGAATATATATATATATATATTATTAAGTGCCTGGCAAGCGCTACAAAGTCACGTAATTCTATTTAAGATTATTTAATAAAAGAGCACATAAAGAGTACAGTTAATTAACATTTCTTGTTCGCGGCGTATACGCAGCTTTTCTGTTGACGTCTCTGTCCCTCTCCCCCTCTCCCCCTCTCTCTCTCTTTTTGTTTTCCTCCTGTTGTGTCCTTGTCTTTGCGTAAGTTTGTTTTATTTATTTGTGCAATTTACCTGAGCGCATTTCAGTCAATGTTTGTGCCAAAATATACAAAAAGCATGAATTAATTAAGTTTGCATTAAAACAATTGCATTCGGCACAAAAAATTGTTGCAATTAAGATTAAACCAATAAAATGTATATATATATATTTGCAATGAAAAGGCAAAAAAGAATACAAATTGATTTGAAAGCGATAAAAAATGAAAGAGCAAATAAATAACAAACATTGAACGGTTGTTAATTAAAGTAAATATATTTTTAAGTGCCAAACTATTAAAGTTAAATACAAGTTAAACTTACACATTAATGCTTTCAATCTATACGCATTCTAATCTAAAGCGAAACAAGCAAAGCTGAATTTCCTCTGTTTTATTCGACACGAAATGTCAAAAGTATTTAATTCTATTGTTTCATATCAATTTTGAAATCTTTATGGTAATATATCATAATTCATGGCCGAAAAAATACAGCAACAAAAACCAAAAAAAAAAAACCTTGCACCATTTCCTGCCGTTCAATTACAGCCAATAAATGAAAAATATGCAAATTGACAACAACAAGAGCAAAAAATAAATAAAAGGTTATAGAAAATAAAAACCAAACATAAAATATCAAACGAAATTTTCACACTGCAACCGCAAAATGTCAAATGGCAATTTATATGCATAAAAAATGTGTGTGCAACAATTTTTAATGATGTCGCGCAAAAATGTTTAATGGATTATGATTTTAAAGCTCAAACACGCCCCTGACCCCCCTCTATTCGACAACTGTTATAGATAAAAAGCGAGGTAAGTGCAACAAACATTAATCAAATATTTAAAAATTAATGCCACAAACAATTTATATGTTTATCTGGGATTTTTTCATAAATTTGTTTGAGTGTTGCAAGTTGTTTTTTGTTCGGCGCTTGCGTATTATTTATGGGCGTGTCCAATTGATTAGCTTTGGGCATTTAAGGAATGCGAATAGTAACATTGAAGCCAAAACAATGCATGGGCTAAGCCAACTTGGTCAAGTTAAGACAGAGAGAGAGAGAGAGAGAGAGAGAGCGAAAACGAATGAGATGGAGCTACTTGGTTACTTGCCCTGATAATACAAGAACTTTATATATGATTGGCAATTAGCTAAAAACAAAATAAATACTTTTTCCACGTAACTAATGGATACACATCGGGCTATAGTTAAGGTGTGCCTATGTCTGTGTATGTGTGTGTTTGTTTGTATTGAGTTTGTGTTTGCCACTTGATTGCGGTTTTAGACTTTTCCACTTGTTAAGTTTCATTTCGCAGACGAGAGTTGTTTGGCCAGCGTCAAGTCAAGTCGCCTCTTCAGGCTTTAATTTAGAACGATGAACGAAGCGGACTTTTATGCCACAAAAACAAAAACAACAACAAGAACAGCAACAGCAACAACCACATGCAACACAAAGTAGAAAAGATAGATAGCTCGATAGGCAGGCACAACCCAGACAGTTAGACAAACAGACAGTAAGACTGACAGACAGACAGATAGACAGACTGGCGGGCAATGAGCGTATAAAACAAATTGCATATTGCTGCAAAAAGAGACAGAAACAACAGCAACAACAACAACACGAGGCAGGCAAGCAGGCTGGCACAGGCAATAAAATAAATGAAAATGCGCTTTGCAAAATAGAAAGAAGACAACAAAAACAAAACAAAAACAACAACAAAAAAAAATGCATTTCAAGTGCAGTTGTTGTTGTTGTTGTTGCAGTTGTAGTTGTTGTGGTTACTTTTTGCCATTTGCTGGCCCAGACCTCAGACAACGACAGCAACAACAACAATCAACCCAAGCCAAAACTGCCTATTTAAACCGGCCCAAAAGTCAGCGAGCCATGCAATTGTAGTAGACCTTAAATAACTGTATACACTGCTCGTTGGGCGCTAAATGGAGGGGGAGTTGCCCAGCCATTAACATAAGAAAGAGTAGAGATAATAGGGTAACGGCGAGGAGTTGGGGCAAAGAGTTTAAAAAGTGCAAAATTGTGCATGCAAAATATTATGGCAGGTAATTGTTGTCAAATGCAAAAGCAAAGAGACACGCATGCAATATATATACTATATACATATAGATATATATGAATATATTCACATTGATCACGCGCACATTTATGCCATTTATGGTTGGATGGCTTCACAAAAAGGGCTCAACGCATAAATAAGGCAATTGGCGGTGGTAAGGAGACGGGTGGGGAGACATCCATTAAGTTGTAGATAGAGGTGACAATAGAATAAGTGGCTGCCATTTGGCTGACTGGCTGGCTGCATGCCTTATCGATTGTAACGGCAAATTGTTGTGGGACATTATTATGGTCAATAATAAAAATTAACAATGATAGATGCGGGGACTGGCAGTAAAGGGGTTAAGCTCGGTTAAGTTCCGAAGCGAGCATTGCTTCAAAAGTTATGGGGTATGGTGTTAAAGAAAGTGTCAGAGAGAATGCCAAAGAACTTAGATGGAATATAAAATTATGATAAAATCGTTTGAGTTTTGACAAAGTTCGGAAAGTTTTGCATTCGTCACCATTTTTAATTTTTGGGTCAGGAATTTTTACTTTTTATTATGGAGAAAATAAAACATTTCCAACTATGAATGTATTATTATTATTGAGATCGAGCCGCGAATAAAACGCCAAAAATGGTTTAAAAGCAATGAACAGGCTATAAACAAAAAGAGAGAAGAAGGCGAACATAATTGCAGCATGCAATAAGCCAACTTCCTGTTAACTCCCCCACACACACACACACACATTAATGTCAGTTGCAGAGATTCGAGAAAAAAAATCAAACAACTTCACAACGCCAAAAAATTCGGAATTCGGAACAAAATGAATCACGCGCCTGGAATGTGAAATCAATTAAATGGAAATCAGCTGGAGACAAACGAAAAAAAAAGAGCAGAAGAACGATTACGAGTTTGGCCAAGCGATAAACACAGATAGAGAAGGAGAGGAGAAAGAGAGAGAGAGGGAAAGAGCGATAGTGCTATAAAATGCCAGACACACAAAGAAAGAAAATGGTTGAAAAAGGAGAGAATGTGTTGAGGGGAGGGGAGCATGGTGTTAGCCACGTCCGTTTACAGGTGCATCGACTAGCTGACTGGTCAAAAAACCAACTGGCACAAAGGCCAGACTATCCAGAAATGCATTCTCTCTCTCCGCAAATGGGAATCTCGACTGAGTTAACTGGCTTAGCCAATGCAGAGCCCGCGGTCGCTTAGCGGATGCATTTGACGAGGCCAAAACGGAACAAGAAAAGCAGACAACGAAATACAAAACGACAAAAAAAAAGAAGAGAAGTCGCGCAAAGCCATGCAGAAAAGTGAAAATGTGGCAAGCAGCAGCCTGAGAGTAAGAAAGAGAGAGATGAAGAGAGGTGAACTAAAGTTAGGTGAAGGAGTTACAAGAAGCGCATCTTGCGAGGAGGCAAAAGCGAATGGAGCGTACCAAAGTCGTTTGTGGCTAACGGTGCAACAGTATCTATGTGTGTGCGTGTGTATGTGTGTGTGTTTGTGTGTGTTTGAGTATCATCAACTCTAAGCAAAGCGAGGAAGCTGGTTTCTTAAGCAGCGACCGACCACAAAACAAGATTCCCTAACAATTGCTATTAGCCATGTTCGACTCTTGCCGTTTGGGTTATATGGCAACAGCAGCACTTACAACAGCAACAACAACAACAATAAAGATCAAGCTACAACAAGCAAAGAAAAAAAAAAACGAAGCATCGTCGAGACGTTTGTAATGTTTGCTTGCAATGTCTGCGCCAGACTTTATCCATCCCCAAACATTGTGTCTGCCTTGTCGCACCACGGGGCGTATGAATGTAGCTGTGTGTATGTGTGTGTGTGTGTGCCATTAGCCTTGTCTGTTTGTCTGTCTGGAACTCACGCACCGTTATGCTAGATGCTTCTTCACTTCCTGGGCGCGATTTGATGCGTAAGCGCAAATGTTTCAAAAGTTATTTTTACTTCGTTCTTTATTTCAGTTTATTTTTAAAGTGAATGTAGCTTGGAGTGTGGGTGTCAAATGAGGTTGTTGGGTCAGTAAAAATTGTAAAAAGTTGTGAATGTTGTAACTGGGTAAAGTGATTATTGCTGTGGAATTATGGTTACTCCAAGCGACAGTTGCTATTAAAGTTGAAGACCAAATGGGCTGCTGTTGCTTAGATCGTTAAATCGTTGACATTAATGGTTAAAGTGTTGTGTTTATTTAAGAGCAGAGTTTTAAAATATGGAATTAGTTGGGGTGCAAGAATGGCGGAAAGTTAATATAAATGAAGTTTTCTTTGCTGAAAATGTTAAATTTTAATATTGCAAATTATTTTTAGCATCAAGTTAAGTAAAGTTTTATAAAGAAACTGAAAGCTTTAGCAATATTATTGTTTAGTTTTATAACCTCTATAGAATTCTCATAGAACTAAGTTTCACAGAACTCTTACATTTCTCTGAACTAGAGAGTGTTAAATTAAATTTTAAGATTTATTATCATACATTTATAGTTAGTAAGATCAACAAACTGACTCCCAACTTCCCGCATTCAAGTTTAATTAATGAGCATTCGTTATGCAAAATTGTGGAAAACTTTAGCGACATCGTGTGGTAACTGTGGAAATTCAACATGTAATTTATTTTAATTAACTAAGTTGGCAAAGACAATCAACGAGGCAACAGCATTTGCCGCAGGCTTAGCTCCAAGGCGAAAGAGTCAGGGTAAGGTTTTTGAGGCTAATCAGTGAAGATAAATTAGAGAAATGTAGAGAGTTAGAGACTGGGAAATTGAGAGACAGTTCGTGACGTCAAACACTTTTGGATGATAACTCAATTAAAATTGTAACAAACATTAAATTAACGGCATAATCAGCGCAATTCAGCGAAATATTTAATGCGATTATGAGAGTAAAATGTAATTTTAGAGTAACTTCATTTTGAAGATTTAGTTTAGCTCCTACGGCTATATGATGACAGGACGTGGGAGTTTTATCAGCTGCAACCAGAAATAACAGCAACAGACAGGATGAGTAGAAAACTGTTAAGACTATGAAATACTCTGGAAGTAGTTCAAAAATCTATACTTACTGACACAAAACCATAAAAACTCTAAGATCCGAGCACTCTTTTCTTCATTCGTACTTCATTGTACCTTTGCTCGTTACTTTATCGTTACAGGGTATAGCTAGAGGGGTGCGGGGGACAAATTATGAGGCTGGCAATAAACTTCCGCACAAAATTAGCGCAACTTCCTGACAAGCCCAAGAGTTGCCCACGACGTCGACATCGTTGACTTGCCAGCCATCAGAGCAGAGTGAAAGGACAGAGACAGAGAGAGAGAGAGAGAGAGAGAGAGTGGCGGCAAATAAATGGCTGCTGCTTTGAGATGGCATCTCTTTAATGCCAGGCGCTCGCTTTGTCTGGCGTTGCCAGCCGGTTTGTTTACATTTCGTTTTTAATTTACAGTTAGTTCAAATAAATATTTACCTGTAATTCGTACTCGTCGTCTTTGTCGTTTGTTATTGCACGTTGTGGCGGCGGGGGCGTCGTCTTTGTGGAAGTGGCAACTAAACACAGCCCCAATAGGTATATATATATATATATGTATATATTGTGCAAAAATAGGTGGCAAGGCTGGCAGACGACCTCAAACACAACACAGACAAAGCACACACACACAAACAATCTCTCTTTGAGCTTGATGCAAAAGCAGCAGCAAGAAAAACTTTTATTTTTATGCAATATTTTTTTCCTTTCCTCTCTCTTTCTCTTTTTTTTTCTTCAGCTGCAATTAATGCAATGGCGAAACTATTTATAGATTTTGATTGGTTCGTATAGGAAAAAAACGTAGTAAAATAAGCAAAATTGCAAATGCAAAAGCAACGACAAAGGCAGCAGCAACAACAAAGCTGAGCAGCAACGTCTGAAAAAATCGATAAATTTGTCGACGCTGACAGCGCAGCCGGCTAAGAGTGGCAGCAGCGCCGAGGGGGCTACCAGACATTGCCGGTTGCTGTTGATGCTTTTGTTGTTGTTGCTGCTATTGCTGCTGCTGCTGCTGTTTCTGTTGTTTATTATTGCTATTGCAGTTGCGCCGCTGAAATTAAATCAAGGTTCAAAGTTGCTTTTAAAGTTCAATTCACTTTGCACTGCAAATATTTATAACATATTATTGTTATACGATTTGGTAAATATATATATATATTTATTTGATTTGCGCGCCAGTCGCACTTGTGCTCTCGCTCGCTCTCTCACGTGTTATTATTGTTGTTGGAAAAAAAGCACCGAAAAACAGTTGCGCGCCCGTAAAGTTTGGTGTTTGGCTATGTCTCGTTGGGTTCGTCTCGTCGGCACGAGCAACGAAGTTCAACTAATTGCCGAACGTGGCATGCCGGCTGAAACTGAGCGAAGCTGAAGTTTCTGTCGAGTCTCTGCCGTCTGCCGTTTGGCATCGCAGTCGTCGTTAGCGTCGCAGTCGCAGTCGTTGGACGCTCTCAATGCCCTGCGGGCATTGCATGTGCCGAGTGAGGCGGACCGGCCCCACTGCTGCTAGCTTTTTACTGTTATTGTTAGGGAGCGGCGGCAACGGCGTCGTTGGCATGCACAACTCCAGCAGGTTTGTGCGCGAACAGTTGTTGTATGTATGTACATATGTATGTATGTATGTATGTCTGACTAGACAAAGCAGACGACGCGTCGCTGCCGGCGTCGAAGTTGCCATGCAAGTTGTTGGCGCTCTTGTGCAAATTTATTATGCCGGTTATGCAGTCGCAGTCCAAGTCGCTGCTGCTGCTGCTGCTGCTGCTGCTGCTGCGGTGGTGCTGCTTCTGATGTCGTCGCTTAGCTAGCTTTGGTGACTCTGTGAAGCGTGCATGTTTTTGTGATTGTAGTTGTTGTTATTGTTTTTAGTCATATTGCTCCAAACGTATTGTAAAATGCCAGTTATCTTTCTGTGTTCTGTCTGCTGTTTTCTTTGTAGTCTGCTTTTGCTGTGCAAGTTGCCAGAGCGCAAACTTTGCGATAGGCTCAGTACCCGTAGAAGAAGAAGAGCTCTCTGAACGTAACTACGGTTTTCATGTGTGCGAGAGAGAGAGAGAGTGTGTGTGTGTGTGTGTTTCTTTCTGTGTGGTTGCATCATGCATCGGTTCTCTACCATATGAAGTACTGAAACTTCAAAGATTATCAATCTCGCAAGATTTTTGGTTGAAGTTATGGTTAACGTGGCTGTAACATGCTCTATAAATAGCACTGGTTTGATGCTTGCAACAATGTTTATAACAGGAAGTTGTATGTGTTATGACCACAAATCCATGTTGCAGAGCACAAAGTTGCATTACTATAACAACATGATCAGTGAAGCTGTCAAAACAGCTTTAAAATACAATTCGAATGGGAAATAAAACTGTTTTATGAGTCAAGTGCAGCATTAATAAACCCAAGTTATATTCTATATCTTGAGGTTTCTTTGGAAGTCAATAACAATCAAAGATTATTGCATGCCACTTGCCTTCAACTCTGCAGATAACTTTAACCCCAAACTAATGGCTTTGAAAGCAAATCAATGTTTGTTGATTTTTTTTTTAGTTTTTTGTTTGTCGATTCCATTAAAAAAAACTATCAGAGGTGAGAACTTTATGGTGTGTGCTTTGCTTCCAACTGACCGCAAAAGTTCAACTGAACAACTTGTGAGAATGGCCAAGAAAAATAATAAGGCAAAAGTAGTCAAAGAAGAAGCAGACTTACAAAGACTTACACAAGAGTTTTATTTTATGGTACTCAAGAGGCAACATAAAAACCTTTTTATTTGTTTTTGGCCCAATCATAGACTTGGTCTTCCCATTAGTTATTAACAACTGCTTAGATGTGTTGTAAATTTGTTGTGAGCAGATGGTGACAATCTCGTTGTTGTTGTTGTTGTTTTTTGCGTATGCAATAAAAATCTTCAAACATTTGATGCAAAAAAGGCGACAAAACTTGTTGACAAACCCGAAAAACTCAAAGTTCCCAAAGTTACGTAAAGGCGGTAAGCGGATGGCAGGTAAACGTTGCATTGCTTTTGGCATTTCAAGAGTTGCGGTTTAATTGTTGAAAACTTTGTCTGTTTGTTTGTTGTGCTGAGGCGCATACTACATTATTAATTAAGCATGAAAATGTTGGATAGAATACGAAAAGGAGGCAAGCTCATTGGAGTTAACAGCCATTATGCCACAACTGAAAAGGTCGCACATGTCAACAGAAGTTGAAGATGTTGCAACAACAACAACAGCAACAACAAGAGCAGAGAAGCCCTCAAACTTTACACACGAAAAGTTCTCTCTCTGTGCCTACCGAAACACAAAAAATCAAGGCAAAAATGAGTGCACGTGTAAATGAACAAAAAACAACAACAGCAACGACGACGACGACGATGAAAGGCAGGAAAAGCCAAGTTGTAACAAACTTGCTGAAGGAAAAACTAATTCCCAAAAAAAAAACATAAGAAGCAACAACAACAACAGAGAACAAAGGCAACGAAACAGAAAACCAAAGCCCAAAAAAGGCAACCAAATTTAAGGAAAATGTAGCTAACGAGTAGATAAAATAAATGAAAGACAACAAAGAAAACTCTGATAGGGCAACTGAGAGAGACAGAGAGAGGGGAGTGTGGAGGGGTTTCGTGTATTGCAAAGGCAAACAACTTTTTAGCCAAATGCCAGCGAAGGCCGTTTCCCAAGCTGAGCAGCACGGCAACAGCAACAAAAGTACCGTAAAGGCGCTACGAAATGGCCAAAGAGCGCATAGTTTCGAATACCCCCTCGCCCGCTCGACCACTCTTCCACCTCATCATGTATCTCTGTTACATTGTGTGTCTATGTATCTATCACTCTCTGTACGTGTGTGTGTGTGTGTAAAAGCTAAGCTACATTTGTATCTTCTAGTTGCTGCTGCTGCTGCAAAAAAAAACCTGACTGCGGCTGTGACTTCGACAACAAACACTAACAACAATTGGAATGCTGCTTGACAAGTGGCAGCGTCACAGCAGCAGCAAACACAGCAAGCACAGGGGGTGGGGGGCAGGAGGCAGTGGGGCCAGCTTGCAGCATCGCTGGCGAAGCGTGGCGAAAGCTCTTCCAACCAAGAATCCGAATCGGAATCTGGATTTGTCTGTTGGCAGTTTTTGTGTACGAGTGTGTGTGCGTGTGTATGTGTGTGTCATGCTATGCGCTATGATTTCTAAAACTTTCAACGCTGCAGAGATACGCGCGGACAGTAAGAGATACATTTTATGCACTTTTGCAGATACTTATACGTTGCATTTTTTTTGGGGGGGAGGGGAAGGCGCCTTTGTGTGTGTTTATGACCAGTTGGGTCAGCGGTCGCTGATGCTGCCGCTTGTCCCTGTTGTTCATGCCACATGCCACATGCGGGCGGGCAGCTTCACATGTAGATCCAAACGCTTTGTTGCAAGTGCTAAGGCCTTAGAAAGTAACAGCTACAACAGGGAACAAAGGAATTGATATCTAAGGCGAATATGTTATACCCTTTGCAGCAAGGAGTTGCAGTTCTTGCAGTTTAACATATCTTTAGACTTTTTGCTGCAGCTGTCAATCTTAAAGAAGCCAAAAAAACGCTGTTAGGATCGAAAATATGTTCTTTAGAAATGTTGTGCATTATACAAATAAAATTCGGATCACATATTAAGCTAATGAGGAACTTAAATCATTACAGAAAAAAGTCTATTTTGCTTATTTCTTGGTATACGGTTTAAGGTTCCAAATACTCCATACACATGCTTTATACTTCGAATCAAACATTTTAAAGTTTTTAGCATAAAATTGCTGTCAAGAGTGTAGATTTCAACTTAAGTAGATGTTTACTTGAGTAAAGATAAGTTTTTAAATGGAATGGATCCTTAAGATATTCCACAGATGTATATTTCTACATATGGATGCATTAACAAGTAAGAAGGCTCTAGTCGAGAAATCCCGACTAGACTATACCCTTAACCCTATACTTTACGCATACAGTCAGTGCTTCCAAGTATGTTGAGTGTGTGTATGTATACGCGTATGGTGCATACCTTCTTAACTTTAATACTCCATATCTCCAGTGTTTCTCAACCGATTTCAATAAAATTTTCACAGATTGTCTTTATTTAGTCTAGTCTTTCAAACTGCATCAAAAAGTTTTCTAAATTGAAAATTTTGTTGTTATCGATTCCATGTGTATATCGGAAACGGGAAGAGTTATCGAAAATCTAAAACAAACTTGTACTGCCTAGGGATTAGGCGAGCTTATATACCAAATCTGGAGTCTCTAGCTTTTATAGTCTCTGAGATCGACACGTTCATACATACGGACGGACAGACGGACAGACGGACAGACGGACATGGCTATATCGACTCGGCTGTTGATGCTGATCAAGAATACATATACTTTATGGGGTCGGAGATGCTTCCTTCTGCCTGTTACATACTTTTGCACAAATCCATTATACCCTTTTTACCCATTTTCAATGGGTTAAGGGTATAAAAACTGTGATAAGTTGGCAAAGAGAGAGAGAGAGAGAGAGAGATATAGATAGAGAGAGAGAGAGAGGTAGAGAGAGAGGGGTTTAAATGCCTAGTTTCACTTTGCTAATTATTTCTGCGCCATTCTACATGACAACATTATTATATGCCACTCTGCCAGAGAATGTAAACCGCCCTCATTTGAAACCTACACATCACAAGGTGAACAGGGTGAGAAGTGGTGGTAGAGAGGGGATACGTACGAAGAAAAGACAGCCTAAAAGCATTTGCTAAAATTGTTGACGATCCGCCAGTACTAACAAACAGCACCACCATTCACCATTCACCATACACCTGCCCCACCATATCCACCCACTCGTCTGTCTCTTCTTCATTTTGGGCTTTAAAGTCAGCGGCCTAATCCACATGAGCCCCGTTGGCTGGGCTAAGAGAATCGAGCGACGCGTTTTATGAGCCTACCTAGTAACATCAAGGTTAGCACACATACACAAACATGTGTGTGTGCGTGTTACGTTATTACGTCCGGAGGAGGCATACATAAGGCCCTCGCTCTGATATTGCCACAGAGTCTAAGCCAGTGGCTTAGTTTAGCAGGGGGTCGCTCGCTTTGTAGTCCAAAAGCAAAATCGCAAGTTGGAAAAAGTTTTTTCAACATTTTCTTCTTTTTACTTTATATTCATCTTGGTTTTCGTTATAACTTTTCAAATCTCGTGTGATAAATGATGAAATAATCTGTGTTACAAAAAACCTTGAAGACTTTTCAAAACGAGAAAAAATCACAGCAAACAAATATAAATATTAAACAAAATTAAAGAAATTCTTTCTCTTTTGGAATGCAAATTTTTATGTTTGTTTCATCAAATGCTAACAAAGAAGGTAAAAAATCTTATGAAATAAATGAATAGCAAACAATTTAATAAATTGTTGGGAAAGAAAGAAAAACCAATTTCATAGTTGCATTTAATTTAAAGAAAACCTTTTTATACGTAATCTCCATATAAAAGTAATGAGAATCTTGTGCTTGAGGCAAAGCAGTAATGAAAATAAAATAAATAAATAAAATTCAAATAAGATTAAATAGAAAATATAAAATATTATTCATAATATATGTTTTGAATATATGAATAAATATTTTCAAAGGGGGTTTAAGATGACCGCCAAACACAATGAATGGTGTGCACTGTGCACATCACTCTAAAAGTGCTAGAAGCCCCTGCGGCATGTGTATGTAGCTAAGTGTGTGTAGTTTGTGTCGAAAAGGTCAGGTATGCAATTTCACCTTTCCTAATTTTCGTGCCTAGTGGTTTTGCTTAAACATGCAACGGCATGGCAGAGACAGGGGGAGCTGCATGTTGCACGAGCAGCCGCAACATAAGTGGAATGGCTAAGCTAAGCAACGCTTGCCACACATTTTCCCCAAAAACGTTGACATTGTTCAACGCCGAAGACAGACAGACAGCGAGAAAGAGACAGAGAGATGGAGTGGGTGGACACAAACTGTGGCATGCATGGCACGCTCAATCATGCTCAGCCATGTGGCAGCCACACATCCCTAGTAATGCAAAAGCAGCAGCTAGTAAAATACCCCAAAAACCGGCAACAGCACAAGATGGCCCAATGTCATCAACAACATGAACGTTGTTGGCCAGAAAAATACAAAAAACAAACCCAAAAGCCTTTGGGCCATTGGCAAGGAAAGGCAAAATATCCAAGTGGCCAATGAAAAATCTTAACAAGCAGAAAGGCAAAATCCACAAGAACCAAAAGGATTTAACACACACACCCATACACACACACATGGGTCAAAACTATTAGACGCAATATACAAGCAGTGTATGTGTGTGCGTGAGTACAGTAAACGCTCGCAAAGAATTACAACTTTGTACTAAAATTTTCATGGCAAAGAGTTTAGTTTTTATATATATTTTTAAGAAACATTTAACATTAAAAGAAATGTTTATGCTTATAAAAATTAAATTTTCATCTAAAAATAAATGTTTTAAATTTCAACTTCAGTTCTAAAAGTGCTTTACTGTAATTGCCCCAAGTCATAAAACACTTGCAGCACACAACTAGTTGCCTCTAATAAATGGATTTCGGGCCATAAACCTCAAAAGGTTGTTGCGTCAAGCAAAGCGTAACTTTAAACATGATTAATGTCGTCAGCATGGGCAAAACATTGCCTCATCCACATCTATTTTCATTTCTTGCATTAAAAATGCATGAAATTACATGCAGACAAACATACCAAAAGAGAAACAGGAAACGCTGGCGATGCTGGTACTTTGGGCATCGATTTTCATCCAAGTTATGAGCTCAATTTCAATTCGTTGTATGAACGAAAAATCTCTGCGCGCCTGAAATACTTTGGCTTTGGGGGGCGGGCAGGCGTCACCATTAAAAATCCAAACTGTATGCCGCATCTCGAGTGCGTGTGTCCTGCTGTGAGACAGAGTGTGCTGGCACAGGACAGCTCACATTCATATTGTGGTCGCTGTCGTTCGGTGTTGTTGCTGTAGGGTAGGTGTTTCGGTGTGTTGGCAACGTGTCGGCTCCAAGGGTGCCTGGCAATTAGCTTTGACAAATGTGCGGTTGGCATTCGGTTTTAATGGATAATGGACCTGGCATTTGGCTTGATCCACCCTCGCCTGTCGTCCTCCGACTTTCGACATTCCGAAAATGTAAGTTTTATGCTTTAAAAAATGCATTGGATTCAGAGGCTTTTTTCTTTCGAGATTTTAACCGAACGAATTCTCGCAATATTTATATGCAAATGGTGAGAGACGAATGACAATTGATGGTCGGGCTGTTGTAGTGGGAAGTGTGCACCATTTGAGATTGGCATTTCGTTGTTGAGCATTGAATATTGGTGATTCGCAATGGTGCAGTGTTTTATCAATGGATAGGAAGTCGTAAATGTATTACGATTTGTGGAATAACTCCTGATACCAAGCTAAAACAACTTTGACAAGCTATCCTTTTCACCTACTCTTCTTGCTCTACTTCGTGCTTACTTGATTTTTTTCTAGCTTATCGTATCACAATTTGAACGGCGATACTTTCCAATTAAAACTCTTCAAATTATGAAGCTTTCGATTCTTACCAATTTTTAAGGTACTCTTGTAATATATATCGTCATTTAACTTACCTAAAAGAGAAGAAGAAAAGTTATGCATTAGTAAGGAATATTTAAAAGTGCAACCCGACAAACAGTTTTCATTACTTTAATATTCACGCCACACAGATCTCGTATTCAAGTTACTTAAGGGTAGTAAATGTAAAAGAAGACATGCGCCATATGAAAAGCAATTGAATCAGTGACAATTTTGTGTCATAAGCGATGACATTAAGAGCAAAAGGAAATAAAAAGACAGACATTGTGTGAGACCACAAAATGTCCAAGACTAATGTACGCTAAAAAAAAGGAGAAAAAAAACAGGGAACAAGAGCTTCTGTAGAACTCATTAAACTTTCATGGCCAAGAGCTTGCTCTACTGGTTTATCAAGCAGCGGCGACAGTACATATGTATGTGAAAAGTGTGAGATATACAAACACATGTACATATATGTGATATATAAGAGTTTATGTAGCAATGCGGCAGTCAAATGGAAAGCAATTGCCAATTGCTGTATAACTCAACAAAGCAGCTTGAGACTTAAAGCTAGAAATGAGACGAAGCAGAACCATGTAAAAATGCCAATCGAAGGATAAATAAATGGCCCACAGCAGCCACAAAGATGCTCCAGTCCGATGGCCAAAGATACAGCTAAAGATATTGCCACAGATACACATGCGGATTGACTTGACGACGCATTTGAAAAAATAACAAAAAAAAATATATATAATAGAAAAGGCGCACATTTTTATGACTTGACTGGCGCCCAGTGTCTTTTGCGGATTTTACGAGCACACACACACAGCGAAAGAGAATCAAGCATGAAATGTGGGTGTGTCCCTCTAACTGTCAGCACGTGTCCTGTGTCACTCTCTCGCCCTGCGTGTCCTTCGACAACAGCTCGTTAGAAAGTTTGTACCGTGGGCGACTTTTAAACACAAACTTTTATGCCAAACGCCTTCGATGACGACTACAAATTAGAGGCGAAACCAGTTTTAATTGATTTTGCACCCAGAGAACATTTTTGTGCTCACCCTTAAAAGTATGCAACGCATTTTATATTCCAAGCAACAGGCTGTCGCCGACACAGGCAAAAAGATTTGCAAAAAAAAAAAAAAAAGTTTTTGCATTTTTAATCGCCATCAACGCTTTGACCACAAAGCACATTCCTCTAACGAAATGCAGAACCACGTTGCTATTGATGGGCAAAGAACATTCTTCAGTATGCTCATCAGGCGAGGCCATAAAAAGTTTTTCACCCTTTAAGTGCATTTGTGCGCGAAGAGACAAGTGTAAATTTTATTATACTCAATTGTCAATTTGCTGCCAGCACTTGGCTCACACAGTTAATATATGGAATTTTAACGAGTTCAAGTTTAGCAGCTGCAGCTGCAACTGCAATTGCAAATGCAATTTCCATCTGACTGACTGCGATTCGCGTCTGTTTCTTCTCAATAATAATGAGCAAACAGTGCGTTCTCGTATAAATGAATAACTGAATGCATGAACTTGACAGCAGATGGAATATAAAGATAAAATTCTTAAAGTCTAAGAACTCGTAAAGTTGATGAAGTCTCTTTTAAGACATAAATTTAAAGTAGATCACAAATAATCAGCGATCAAATTTTAATCTTCATGTAAATCTTTTACATAACATGGCTTTGGTAGTGAAAAAGTCAAATATGCAAACATATATACACTTTTTAACTGTAATCGAAGCTTTGATCTAAAACTCGTTTACATTTTAACCAAGTTATGTCAGTTAACCAATTTGAGCGCGTTTGCTCTTTTAACTTAGTTGAATGATTGCAAAATCTAGCTGGTGTTTTTTTTTTGCAAATATTTGAAATGCTTTGAAGCTGAAAGCCAAATACAATTTCAATTCCATTAGCTGTTCCAAAAAATACAATTGATAATGCACGTGGGTGCGGCTGCCAAACTCACTCACAACTGAAGCTGCTAAAGGACCGAACGGTGGGTGGAATTGGGTGGGGTTAGTGGGTGGTATTGTGAACATTGTGCCAGCTGGCACACGAAAAATCAACAAACCAAGTCGCTGGACTGTGTTGCACCATTCGCACCAAATGACGGAAGTGTTGATAAAAGAGTCACAAAGGCAGCAGCAGCAGTAAAAAAATATATACACGGAAAGAAAAATAGGAAAATAGAAAGGAAAATAGTATAGTATAGTGGAAAAGAAGACACATGCACACACTTACACGACATGAGATGAGCAAATGTTTCCGGCAACAGGACAGAACAGAACATGAAGCTGATCAAATGACCAGCACATCGAAAGGTGAAAGATAGATAGATAGAACGAGAACGAGAGCGAGAGAAGTGGCTTTCGTAATCAGTTATTGCTTTTGGACAGCGTCAAACTCATCAAGTTTTAATATTATTGTGCAATTATCGTTAGCAGCAGGTGGCAACATCCGCATATCCTTGATATAACCAAACCCTTTAGTCTCGTCAGTCCCATTCTGTCATCTTATCGCAAAATGTGACATGTGTGAGTCACAAAATGTTGTAAAGTATACTGCACTTTATGCCCCAAAACGATAATGATGAACGTTGATTATGATGATGATGATGATGATGAGAATGTCGTCGCTGATTGTTAGCTTTGTGCACAGCTCTTTACTCGTCCTTAGCCCCTTCATGCTCCGCACGTTAACAAAGGTTGAAATTATTCAATTGAAATACTGTTTGTTCGGTTCCTTTTGCTTTTTGCAAATTTCCAGTACGCCTTCATACTAGTTTGCTTTTTTGTGCCCAGGCGTCAGCTGGCCTGGCCACATGACAAACAGCAGAGAATGAATCCAACTGCAACTCATCGCAACCAGCTGGAAACCTGTTCTCCTGTATAAACATTGTCAAAGTACAAAAGTAGTAAAAAAAAAAATCATACACACACACACACACACACAAACTATGTTAAGAAAGAAGAAAAAACTCAAATTACACACAGATACACAATATGGGTGGCAACAGAGGGGGTGTGGCGAGGCAAGTTGTTGCTGCTGCTGCTTTGTTTGTTTTTCGTGTTGTACGTGGCAAATGCATTGGCTCGGAATTGACAACTCGGTTAAGCTAACAATATTTGAATAGCAGACCAGGGATAATGCATGGCTGGCCAGAACCGGGTAACTACTCTCTCTATCTCTCTCTCCCTCTCTCTCTCTCTCTCTCTCTCTCTCTGTGCAAAAGATGGTGCGAAAGGTGAGCAAATGCAGAAGTGCAATTATTTTTTGACATGTCCTGAAACTCTGTGATTGTTTGCACAGGTGTGTATAAGTGTGTGTGTGTGTGTGGCGGAAATGTCAAATCAGATGCTAGAATTTCACAAAATTTTGTATAACCAACAAAGGCAATCAAAATGGTGCACAAACTTTGAACTGCGTATATTTAACAAATATCGATAATTCCTATTCCTATGCAGCTGAAAACTAGTCGAGAATGCTCTAAACGCTTTATTTGAACGTGTTCAAACGTCACCCGATATAATTAAATGTTTACAAAACAATATTACATCCATTTTCTATAGGTAATATGTTTGCACATTGGAAACGGGAAGAGTTATCGATGTTTCAAAATAGAATTCAGTGTATAGTTAAAGTTCTCAAGCCTTCTTGTCTCTGAGATCGTTGCGAATATACATTCAGGCAGATGTTAATCAAGAATATATATCCTTTATCAAGTCCAATATGATTTATTTTGCATTTCTTCTAAATTTGCAAAAGACATTACTCATGTTTGCTCTTTTTCCCATTTTTAATTCAAAAATTCAATTAAAGACAGGTAAAAACTAAAAAAAGCTGAAAAAGCTTAAAGTATACATTTTGATCTGAAGCTTTTAGTATAGAATATATAGAACCATATATTAAATGTTGTTTGATATAATCAACTCAGCTTGAAAACTCACAAAGGAAATTACGTTATTGATGCCATTAAAGTTCTCAACACATAATCCTTTTTCCAAGGATTTTCACAAAAGCAGCAATGTATGTCAAGGAAATCGAACCAAACATTGCTTCATATTTGCCATAGTTGCGCAGAATATCAATTAGGTAAGCTGACAAGCAACGGGATAAGAGCTAACTCTAACCAGTCAAAGTCTTAACAGAAATACGATGAAGAACAGAAACTGATTTCCACGAAAACCAAATTATTTACAGTGTCACACAAATCACAAATTCGAATGGTGACAAAAACGAACCAGCTAAAAATATTTATATATGCGAATTTCAATCTGATTTAATAATTCACCAATATTTTTTTCTGATTTGCTTAGCTTGAGAAAAAGGTATATAAAATGGAAAATGAAAAAAAAACAAGCTGTCACAATCCCAATATATAAACTGACAGCAGCTGCAATTGATGAGCAGTAAAAAAATGTCCAATAAAAATCGCAAAAAAATCAAACCAACAAATTTGTCATATTAAAATCGGGTTGTTGTTTTTATATTTTGAAAAATGCAAATAAAAAGAGCCAGAAACTCACCGGACATTCAATATTAAAACAGCATTGTCATTAAAAATTAACATTTATTTAAAAAGGCACAAAGTTGCCACCGCAATCGGCTTTAAAGCAAACAAGAACATAAAACGAACAAAAAAAAAAGAAGAAGAAAACAGAGAAAATACTTGTCAACGAGCTAAAATATATAAAATGCGAAAAGGGCCAATGCGGTTGTTGAGTTCTTAAGGAGGAGGAGTTGCCTTCTAAAAAAACAAAAAGGTAGAAGAAATAAGCAGCTTGCGACAAATGAGCAGCGAGATACTTTTAAGCCCCACATCCTCTTGTTGCTTCAACGTGGGTTTAAGGTTCGTGCCATTAAACATGGGTCAAAAGGTCAATGCATAATTTGTGTGTGATTTTTCTTCCTTTTTCTTTTCTCAAAACCAAAGTTGTTTTACCCAAGCAAAAAGAACAACAAAAGAATCAAACTGATTAAATTAATCAGACCCCTAAATGAACAATAAACACACAGTATAGGAAAAATCATCAAACTGTCGTCTTGTTAAAATAAACAAAACGCAAAACTTTATACCTTAAGGGATACTTAAGACTTAAAAGTTGACAACTTGAGCATTCTGTAATCGATTTGTTTTTCTCTTGACAATTTGATTGATTTCTTTTAACCTTTTTACAAGATTCGATTCCTGAAACTAATTGTTTTTAAATTTCACCTCTTCATGTACATTTTCTATCTTTAATTTAATTGTTATTTATCATAGCATACTTTACAGCGCGTGCGCCAGCTGCAGCTCATTAAATAGTCGTGAGTTCTTTTCGCAACGCCTTTTCACCTGCTGCTTCCTGCTGCTTTTGTGTTTTTGCATTAATTTTTACACAAATTTGCATTTCATTAACAACTAAAAAGAAAATTACTGTTTACGCGCCAGAAAGAGTATGGGAATAAGGGCAGGTGCGCGTTGCACGACAGTCGGCACGCACCATAAACAAGTTTTTCCTCGTCTTTTTTTTCCCCCATTGTAGTCAAATGAAAAGTAAATTTACAAAACATGCTCCGTGCCACCTCAGACGTCCCTTAAGGGTTGACAGTTGGCAAGCCTGATAGTAATACAAGCATAAGAAAAAAACGCGTTGCAGAGTCGAGTGGCAAAAGATGACAACATGTGGCAAGCAGCAAAGCGCAGATGACGGCGACAGCTTCAAATGCACACAACAAGTCGCAAAAGCTTCGAGACGAGACGCCAATGAAGTGGTTGGGGCGGGGTTCAACTGATGGGATTGTCAGGCTTTTGCCCGTGTGCGCACAAAAGCGCGCTTCATTATTTTGTTTCCGTTACCTTTTGTGGCAGTGGCACACACACACACACACAAAGCCCCAAGCTTTGTAGACGCCTCAGTTGTGCGTATGTAATTTAGTGTAAATTACTTTTAGAGAGCCTCACAATTTTAGTTTTTGACAGTAATTGACACACACACACACACGCAGACCAGCTACGTCTGGCAGCATAATTTTTAATTGTATTTGTGCGCCGTGTTATAAACGACGCGTTTTCATTTTACTTTCTATAAGCAAAAAGGTTTCTTTGTTGCCCTTTTTGGCTTCTCTTTTCCTCTGTTTCTGCCCTCTCATATTTAGCTGTTGCTTTTTAAGCATATTTTGTGAACCGGAAATGGCAAGGACTGGCTTTTTTTCTCCTTCTTACTCGCCTTCGCTTTTGTTGCTCCTTTCATATTTTTTTTTTTCGTATGGTTTTCTTTCTTTTTTGGATAGCGCCTAACAAGAATTCATTACATTTTCGGTTCATATTTGCTCTACTAAGCATGAATTGAGAGGAGGAGGAATGAAAATGGAACACAATGGGCATAATTCATGAATTGGTAAAGAAAAGTATGTACGAGGCAATTTCTTAGAGGAATGAGCAATTTTCAAGTCGAGCGCTCAATTTTTTCACATTTAACAAATATCTTCCGAATAAAATACTACTTGAAGCTTCTTGGAATACTTAAATATGGTTTGTGAAGAGAAAAAATAGTAAAACTAGTAAAACTCGAAACCAACAAATTTTAAATATTTTAGCTGTTGCTGGTATTTAAATAACCATTGCATGGGTGTGGCAAGTAATTTGCAGTTATTTGCCCTAATTTAAACTAAGTACGCAACCAACTTTAATTACTCGCATAATCAACTGCATTGAAAATAGACAAACAGAGATAGAGAGAGAGAGAGAGAGACAGTGAGAGAGAGAGAGAGGGAAAGCAGAGTTGTGCATAATTTAAGCCAAGCCAAAAGCATCCAACGCGAACAATACAAAAATAATAAAGGCTGGTAAATAAACGCGAAACGAGCAGCTGCAAACAGCAGAGAATAACAAACCAAACCAAACTACACAAACAAAAAAATATATACAAATACAAACAACAACAATGAAAATAATCCATTAATATGTCTAATCCCCAGCAATTCAGCTGCGTATTTTCATTTGCCAACAATTCTTTTACACATTACATCCACTCTGTTGTTTTCTCGTGAATTTCTGTTTCACGTTTATTTTTGCAACTGTAGTTTGCTCGTCGTTGTGTGCAATAAAAAATTAAGCACATGTATTCCAGTTATGGGTTAATAACCTGCTGCAGCAGCAGCAGCAAACTGACTGAACGAGCAGAGATGCAGTTAGAGTAAAAGTGGGTGGTGGCGGTGGTGCGGTGGGTGTTGAGAAAGTAAGAGGTGAAGTAGAAGCCTAAAGTCGCCACTTAATATTACTAGCAGCACTCGATGCAGCTGCTGCCTGTACAGTACAGTTAGAAGGGAGGAGAACGTTGCTGCAATGGCGGCAAATGCAAAATGGCGGCAGCCACATGATGCACGAACCAGGGACGATGGGCAACGCACACACAGCAATATGAGAAGAAGAAGAAGATGAAGCAGCAGCGTTGAGCATATGCATTGCATGCATATTAATAACACTAAAAACTACTACAGCAACAGAAGGAGAAGCAGCAGCAGCAGCATCATTGAGCCCTCTCCAGACAGACGTGGCTGACGGACAGTGGTACGTTTAGGTGGCACAGTGGAACACACACAGACGAGCGCAGTGGGCCGGCCGGTTTGAGTGTGTGTGAGAATTGAATTGCTTCAAGTGCACTTAAATTGCCCTCATTACATAGACAAACATACACATACACACACACACACATGCTCACATACACTGGCATATGCATGACAGACACTTGAAAAGTGTTGCCACAGCTGCGCTTTTACAATTAGCCACGCCCCACATGACCATACACATACCGCCCACAAAATGTTGCACTCACACATGCCACTTTTTATTTCCGGCTTGGCCTAAGGGCTCCTCCCGCCCTTCTACCTAACCAAACAGGTCCACTCATCTATCTACTTATATTTATTTTTATTTTCTAGCTCTGTTTATGTGTCATTTTTGTTGTTGTTTTTCTCGTGCGAGTCGGCATATGTTAACCAAAAAAAATCCTTGAAAAGCTGGAAATTATGTTATATAAATACCACAGCAGGTTTATCGATTGAATCCATCGCATCGACCTAAAACCCGCTGTAATTCTTACTGCCATTCGTTGCATTAATCAAGTCGATTCCTTTGTCATTATTCTCTTTAACATGCTTTAAAAAAAGTTCACTTCGTTCGCTTAAGTCTTGCTCTACTTGGTTTTTCATTCCATCGTTTGTCGTTTTCGCAACATTAACTTCAGTCGAGAGTTGATGCGGCTGCTGCTTCTGCTTCTGCACGGTTTCTGCAGGGGATGCTGTTTGGGAGCAACAAAAACAAGGACGACGACGACGACAACATTTATGTTGATTTAATTTCTGTGCCATTTTCTAAGCATTTGCCGAATTAAAAGCAACACGGGCCACAACAGGCGAGCTGAGCCATGGTAGCCTTTAGCCTGGTTTTTAATTTCGCCTGGAATGCGGTCAGCGTTAGAGCGAGAAACAAGAGGCAGAAAAAACGAACGAGCAACTGAGAGCCTGAAGCAAGTTGCTGTTGTTGTTGTTGGTGTTTTGGCTAAAATGCACATTTATAATTTTATTACTTGGCTTTTAATTATTTTGCAGAAAATGCCGCAGCTCAAATGCAGCCAGGCAGCACAGCAGAAGAGAAATATCTTAAAGCCTGAAAGCCGTTGACTTTTTGGAATTCTAATAAAAATAGCTAAGCATCTAAAAATGTCGACACTCCAGAGAGATGGAGCGAGAGTGAGAGAGAGAGAGACCGAGAGAATCTGAGCTATCGAGATAAAATGCAAGCAAAAGCACCTAAAGCAGTTGACGTCACAAGAGTTCAATTTGAACGTAAATACTTTTCGATGTGGGAGAATTGTGGTTGCTTGGATTGCGGGCTGATGGGGTGGGTTAGTGCTTAGTGGTTAGCAGACAGCTGCCAAACTAGCTGCTCCTGCCGGCATCTCTGGCAGCACTCCTGTCCACACACACACACACACAGAAACGCAGATGCTTAAAAGCAAATACCACGATGCTATTCTATTTATCTATGGAGAGTAAAATGCCATTGGGCTAAAACTACTTAAGGGCATGCCGCGCCCGAAGTTGGCATATGCAAAAGGAAAGCAAAGGCAAAGGCAAAGGCAAAAGACAGGCGAACGGGAAACGAGCAGCTGACAGGCATCGAGTGCCAGGAATGTCGAATATGAAATGTGGCCAGATGATGCGCCAAAGTCGGAAACAGCCAAAGGAGCAGCTGCAGGCTCAGACGTCGACAACAACACCAACGACGACGACGAAGACATCGCTTTCAAGTGCATTCGAGTGCAACGCTGTTGGAGTTGGAGATGTAAAAAGGAAGTATCGAAACATGAGGAAATTTTGGGAAATAACGTTAAATTTTGATGTAGCATTCGAAAAGGACCACACCCACAAACTAAAACGTAGAGTTACGATTGTCAGCTCCCAAATGTGTCTGGCATTTTAGAAATGCGGTTGGTAAGACGGAGACGGACGTGCAGCAAGGAAAAGCAGCCGCAGCTGTAGCAAAAGCTTTCGCAATTTATTATAATTTTTGTCAAAGCAACAAAATATGAGCAAAACAACCAGCGAGAGCTTCCACTAAAAGTTTTTGCTAAGATCTCAAAAACTATTGGAACAAGGACTCAAACCAAAACTAAACAGCTATTGCTCTTGATAATCGGAGCAGTTTTGACGAAGTTATGCGACATTAAAGTTTTGATAAGTTTCTTGAACCAGATATTTAGTTGAGTTAATGTTTTAAATGAATTTGTTTTTCTAACTTTCAAAACGCCAAATCATGTTCATAAAAATCAAGTCAATTTTGTTCAAGTTATATAAAAATACTTTTTAAAATATAAAATATAACTATGTGGTGGCACATACAGCATTATGAGAATAGAATGCAAGTTACTTACTTACTTACTGAATAGTACAAACACTTTGCTCATGGTTACTTATCGCACTCACACAACTTGAAAGCCGTTCAGCTAACAAAGCGCAACGTTAACGACAAGGAACATTGTCTGACCCTAAAGTGTGTCTGTGTCTGGTTGGGGGCGATCGAAAGGACCGAACGTGATAGAGAAAGATAGAAATTGAAGGGGGACAGACTAAGCATATTTCCGTCAAACACAATAAGTCGATAAAAAAGAAGACGGGAAAAAACTATTTTTCCAATTTTAGTCCAAAATAGAAAACGTCGATGCAACACGAAAAGTTGCACATGAGGCCACAATAGCAAAAGAAGTTGCAAGCTGCACAAACACAGATATCGATAGAAGGAACCTCCAAAAACGACAAGGAGGATGAAGAAAGCAAGAAAAAAAGTATCTAAATGGCAGCTGAGGCAGCAAAAGTTGCGCCAAAAAGCAACGAGCAGCAGAGAAAGACGTGAGGAGAGGCGGTAAAATGGAAAGAAAAGCAAAGCAAAGAAAAAGAAGCGAACGCAACATGAAGATGAATTATTAGGAACGTATGCAAAATGGCGCATATGCATTAGGAGAAGTGCAGTATGTATGTATGTGTGTGAGTGCGAATAAATCAAATGTTGCAAATGTGGAAAATGCGCTCGTCCATTTTCTGACCAAGAAACACAGCGCAAAAACAGCAAAGGATGTGGATAGAAATGAGAAGTATAGCAAAAAGAAGGGTTGCCACGAGAGACTGTGAGACATAAAATGTGAGTGTAACGACGTATGTGTGTATACATATGTGTGTGTGTGTGTGTGTGTGTGTGCGTGTGCGATAGTGTGTGTATCTTGGCTGGCACGTACGAAGACTTGCCTTGTAGTCACAGCTGCAGTTGGCTATGTTTTTAATATGCTAAGCACTTTTTTATGCATTTTACAACACTATCAATGTGTGCGTGTGTGAGTATGTGTGTGTGTGTGTCTCAATGCAGCGACAAGTCACAAATGTGCATATCAATGCATGTGTCAAAAAAAACCGTTGCCGAGAGTTAATAATATACTATATACCATATATTACTATAGATAAGAAAGGGGGGGCGAGGGTGGAAAATCCACTTTGACATCTCACAAGCTGCCAGAATAAAGAAAGAAAATCCCAAATGGAGCTAAAGCTGCTGCTACAGTTGCAGTTAGAAGTTTCTGGCAAATAAATGCGACTCAGTGACTCTTGTGTCTCTATCGCAGTCTCAATTTCTATTCTCCATCGTTGGCATACTGATTATTATGACAGACAGACAGACAGACAGACAGACGGTCCAACGGACCGACTTGGACAGACACACGAACGAACATAGCTTTAGTTTGATGCGTTGCCAAACGGCAAAAGGAAAAAAAATTCCAATACAAAATCAAAGAAGGAACAATTTTGCAGCTGCTGCCCCTCGTCAGCTCTTGAAAGTACGTGAACGAATGCCAGGAATTTTAATGCAACTTGCCATCGAGCAACTAAAAAAAAGAAAAAACAAAATACTTGCAAAAATAGTTGTGATCGAATAAAAATGCTGCAGAGCCTGGACAATAAATATGTTATGTAAAAAAACTAAAGCTATGTAAAACTAAAAATTTTTGTTTTAATACCAAAAATATTTTATACTTAACTTGTTCAACATTTTATATTGAATTTATTACAAAAATTTATTTCATTGGCAATACTTTGACGCAAAACAAAAAGAAACAAAAGCCCCGCACACAGTTGCGTGACAATACTGGAAATACTTTTAGTGCCCCTATACAATAACCATCTAATGCGAGACCAGAACATGAGGCAATAACAAACTGTGAAATCATGACAGTTGCTATGCATCAGTGCGTTAGATAGAGGTCATATATTTATATATATATATATAATACATAGTATATGTATTTGGTACATAGGGGCAAACCTCGTTTTAACGGAGAGTGGGAAGCGCTCTGGTACTGGGTTTGGGAGATTTATGCGAAGCACGTTTCATGCAAAAGTCGTCAGCACGTTACACTCAAGAAAATCAGCTAGAAGCTAAAAAAAAAAAAACTAGTAGCAGCAGCAGCAGCAATAACACCACTGCCAACACCGACGACAACAGTGTTGTTAAACGCCAAATGCAATAATAGCATACTTCCGTTAAGGAGGGGAGCAGAAATAAAAAACATACGAAACGTTGTACTTGGGAATGCAACAAAGGCAAAGCACTTAGCGGTTTACGTTGGCGGTTACACTAGGGGCTAACAAGAGAACCGAACCGAACCGAACAGAACAGAACAGAACAGAATTTTTTATTTAGAAAAAAACCACTATGCCTGGTTACAGTTAGACGGCTCGTCGGATATAACTCTCGGTCTACAGCTGTCTGTTAACTGTTGGCATGGTATGCTTTTCGGTTTTCGATGCTCGTTCGGTTGAGCTCGTAGCAAGTCCATGTTAGGATTATGCAGCTTTTCACACACACACACACACACACGCACGCACATACGTGTGTCGAACGTGACAATTTTCGGACAAAGCTAATGATGTGAACATGCAATTTGTATAGTATCCAGAGGTCGAGAAGGTAGTGAGGCAGAAACGGTAGACCGAGCAGACCGTGTCGAAGGTTAAACATCCTTAACTGAAGGCCAGACAACAGCAACAGCTGCTGGATAGACAGGCAAAATCTGAATTGTTAATGTGAGTAAATAAGCCCAAAAGTATGCAATGGAATATAAATGTGCACAGGTAATGACATGCTTGAAAACTTAGCGACAAGTAAAATAAAGGAAAGACAGAACGTTAAAGCAAAAACAACACAAAAAATAAAATAAGTCAAAATGTCAAAGTTCATCGAGCAAAAAGAAACTTTTTAATAAACATTGATTGGGTACAAGTCGACGAAAAGGGGCAAAAAAAACAAGAGTATAGGTTGAAATCCAGTCAAATCGAAAACAAAAATGAAAAATCTGCTCCAGCGACACGCTGCAAAAGAAAGAAATTACTATGACAATGAGCATGAGCGGCAACACCATCATCGAAAAGATGATGAAAAAACGTTGCTGAGCGTGTAATAAATTAATGAAAAGTTGATGGCACTGTCAAAGGCGTTGACGGCATAACAAAATCACGAAAAAAAATAATCGAGACGGGTAGAGAAAATGGACGACAAGAAATGTTTAAGCAATTCAAACGAACGTACAAAAAAAAACTTTTTTCATTAAGAAACAAAATCGAGAAAAAGTTGATGTTGAGCCATATCAAATATACACATTCACATAACGCTTGGGTTTTGCGCGCACACACACACACACACAAACCCAGGAAAAACGTCAACTAATGGCGGTAACAAAGTGTTGAAAGTTGTTTTAATGTTAATGGCATTTCATTACAAATGCATAAAGTATCCAGCATAGAGATAAAGACGGGAAAAGGGTGGTTGTAACTTTGATATGTGACTTGTTGACAAATTGCTGAACATATTTCATGACCGCCTGACGTACTTATGTTCTAAGGGCAGACCGGACGTAACGTAGCACAAGAACGCAAATTAAATAAATGAATTACACATTACGCATACGCACTGTGTGTGTAAATGATGCCACATAGACATTTTAAGCTATACATTTATATCACAGTTTTTCACTGTAGTGCAATTTTAAGTCCCAATGCTAATGCTGAACACACACACACACACACACTTCCCTTGCTTGGCCATCATCCACTTTAGTTTTGAAGTCTTCTTCTTCGTCGTCGTTGGCGGCAGGCAGGCAGGCGTTTTCTCAACGCTGCGCTATTTTTACAATTTTAGGTTAAAATACTTAAGCCAAGAGTGGCAGGCAGCGCAGCGCAGCGCCATCACCATGTGAGCCATGACAGCAAGAATAAACACGCACAAGAGAGGTGAAAGGGGGTTTAGAATGTGAGGGCTTACCAAGGAGTTGGTTACGTAAACAGCGCTGTATCTCAAAAGGCTGCTTGATGCCAAAAATAATGCGAATATAGTTGCGACCATGCAATTGGAGCAAAACTACACTGGATAAAATTGTGGTGTTTAATTGGAAAGTTGAAAGTTCGGAAAATGTGGTAAATTTACGAAACTTTTTGCTTTAACTCATTATCACTGATCTTCATGACAATTCATTGGAAACTGCAGAGCAATTTTCCGGAAAAGACAAAAAATGTGATCGGCTTTTCAATGATTACCACGAACATATATGAATATTTTCTTTACTTTGAACTTCTTCGCACAAAGTAAAAAGAAAAACAGCCCAATTTGACTAAGTGTAACGAGCGAAGCTTTGAAAGTCACTCAGCTGACATCAAAAGTGCATGGCATGCTCAAAAACACAGAAAACCTGCATGGCGAAAAAGGTAACAAAGTGAGAAACAAATAATTTTTCACACACTAATTAACATGATGCTGGAATACACTTTGCACCCACTCACTCGGTTTAGCCAAAAAAAAAAAAAAAGAATGTGGAGCAGCTGCCAAAAGCAGAGCATATATTTTAAAACTAATTGCCAGAAGCACTCAACTAAAATTACATTTTAGTTGTAATTAAATTATTAGACCAAGTGAATTGAATATATACAAAAAATACTTTTCAATTATAAACAAATAATTGGTTGAGTGCATAACAAGCTTAAAACTGTATAGATACTAAATATTATAAATGCCTTACAGCTTATAATGCTCAATAAAACAATTATTTGTAATGGAATAGATATTTAATTGAAATGAAGTATGCTAATTGAATTGTGGTTTTTTGACGTCTCTAAAACAAAACTTGTAACTAAATCCCTTTACTGCATCTGCAGAGAACGTATCTAAAAGAAACTATTTTGTCTGAGCCTGATTATAAAACTCTTTAAGCTTTGCATTCATTTGTGTGTTTCTAAAAGTCTTTTCACTTTCGAAAATGTAAAAAAAAGATGTCAATGGACTTCTTTTGTATACATTTGACTCAAAAACAGTTTCGTTTTGGACATCTTGATTAGTTGTTTTTCACATTTGTTGCTTTGCTCTACGTTTGCCCAATTTTCGTTGGAAATAATTACGTTGCATGAAATTGAATTGAATGAAATGTCGTTCGTACAAACTATGCTTTTTATCACAATTTCACTCGCTGGCCCCCAATCAAAAAAGAGTACAGAAAAACTAACACGAAACTCAGTCGCACTCGTCTGCGTGGGTGGGTGTGTGTGTGTCTGTGGGTTGTGTGTCCAGTTGTTGCAACTTTCTGTTTGTGTTGTTTTTTTATTCGTTAGAAAATTAATTAAATGTTCGCTGGCATTAGATTGCACGGCTGCAAACATGCATGGAATTAGTTATCAACTTGAAAATTCAGGGCACAAAACTGGTTATTCAAACTGGGAACAGACACACTTTCAGTTGACGTAAATCACAGCAAATGTTACATTATTTAATATAAAATATTTACTGCTATATATATATATATATATATATATATATATAAATATTTTAACTATGTATATATATGCGGATACAAAATGTTTGCTAAGCCCAAAAACATTTGTGAAAACAGTTTGCACTTTGTTTTTCAACTGCGTTCTCCTCGCCATATCCATTTTTTTCTCTAGATTTTCAACAGTTTTTATGTTAAATTTGCTGGAAACTCGGCAGGCAAACACAGCACTGGACAGAGCCGTGTTCTTGTTGGGGGTCACAGTAAATTGCAAATGATGAAACTTTGCCCATCATAAACGCCATTTTATGTTAGCCAATATGGCGTCGTCCACATTTCCTCTCACTCTCTCTCTTTCTGCCTCTTATGCCATTGAACAAATGTGCTTGGGCGTAAATTTTCACTTTTTAGTTTACAAAACTTTTTGGCCATAACGATAGAACAACGAGTGAGTGAGGCAGGGGTAGGGGCAGAGGGGGATCAACTGTAAAGGGGGCTTGGAAAAGAGACGAAACGATACGAAAGCGTTTTTATAGGGTTAGGGCTACACACTAATCGCCATATTTCGGCATCAATAACAATTACCAGCGCGTCGAAACTGAATCTCATCTCATTTGTTATGCAAAATTGGTGAAAAGCAACGAGCGAGAGCACGGATGGCATGGAAGGGAGTGGAGTGGAGTGAAGGAAAGAGGCTGAAAAGCAGCAAAGCCGATTTTTCCACACAATTTGCTGTTTCAACTTTGAACTTTTCGCACTCAAGTGACTTTAAAATACCTACAGCACTTTGGCGACTAGGCCACTTAACCCCGTCACAAGCAGCAGTAGCAACAACAGCAACAACAACTATGCATAATAACAGCAGCAACGGCAACAGCAACAATTGAGGTGCCCAAATGTATGTCAGCTGTTAATTAGCCGCACTTCACTGGTCGCAGCAGCAGCAGGCAAGAAAAAATAATAATAATAATAATAATAATGCATATTCATGGGCCAGTCAGAGCCTGTGATGTGTGTGTGTGTGTTTGTTGTGCGTTGGCGACACGTGATGCCAGAAAACAAAAAAAAAGAAGAATTAGGAAAACAACACAAAATTCTATGTGACCATGTCACGCATACGCCACGTGAGCCGTCAGCCGCGACACGCTCTTTCACTTGACAAAAAAAGTCCTTGAAACATGGACTAAACTAGCACCAACAACAGCATTTTGTATGCCAACATTAATTGTTAGTGGGCGTGTTGTTAGGGGGCGTGTCATATTGACTTAATGCCAGCCTCTCGTGCGTTTCATGCCACCATCAACTACATACAACTTTATTAATGGATGTTTTGTGCTATAGATCAACAGTCGGCGATTGCCAAAAGCAACATCAGCAGCAACTACAGATCCTTAAGTGAAAGTTATTCTTGCTTGCATTTGCATAAAACAAAATGTGTTGGAACAGCGCGAAAGCAAAGTAGATGCAGGTGAAAAAAGTTTGAATACAATGTCAAACGTTATTTATTAACATTTTTAGTAAAATTAAGTTAAGTTCCGTTAAGAAACCTTCGTAGAAGGTCAAGAATCATAACTTGATTCTAGGAAAATCATTGTTGCCAACAGCTCAAAACCCAGTTTTATACCCTAAACCTAGGTTTGGGGTTCAGGGTATTGTCTAGTCGGGATTTCTCTACTTACTTGTTATATTCATTTTAAGTTGCATTTCAGTCTTCAATTCATACATAATTCATTGCTGACAGAACTAAAGCATAAAGAACATCTCAACCATAACTATCAATAACCGTTGAGTATTTTATTTTGTTAATGCACTCATATATTTTTTTAATTATCTTAAAAGTACAACCAACAATGAGCATAAATAAAGAATTCAAACAGCCGCGCATAAAACTGCAGCTTCTGAATAATATGTATGAGCAAAAATAGTGCACAAGCAAAGAAAACGAAAATAAATGTTTATACGAGATTGTGTTCGGTTTTTTTTTTTTGGTTTGGTTTGGGTTCCGGTTTGGGTTTGTTTGGTTAGTTGCTTGGTTGGCTGATTGGTATGTATTGTTGTTATTGCCGCATCTTGTTCTTGTTTTGCCGCCGGCCAGCTTATTTGTGTTGTGGGGCATTTTGCCAATTCATTTTCGCTTCGAGTAAAATTAATTAGAAATCAACAAAATGAGCATAAAAGCGCAAAAGCGCAAAAGGAAAATGAAAGCACACATACATAAAAATCTCGGTGAGCTTGAAATGGCAAAATTACGAGCAATGAATTAGGGAGGGAAACAAAAATAAAAGAATACAATTTTTCACTTGGCCAGCGACAAGAACAAAATAAGCAGCTATGAAAAACTTGGAACTGGATAAAAAAAAAGAGGAAAAATGGAGAAAAAAATGAAGGCAAGGACAAAAAGAACAGGAAGAAACCTTTGGCAAATAATGAAAATGAATGAATAATTTGCAAAATTGCTCAGCTGCTGGAACTTTTATGTTTCTGAGCGGTTTGTTAGAGCAGCGAAAAAGTAGTTGGAAAATTTTAGCCGAACACACAACAACTCCCATTCTACTCCTCCTCCTCTTTCTTCTCACAGCACCAATAATCATTATAATAAATTCATTTTGCCTTCATGATGCCCAAGTAATTACTCAAATATGGATTGTATTTCTTTGGGCCGCCTTGACTTGACAGAGTGTCATTATCAAAGTCTGCCCGGTGCGTCCAATACTTGTATAATTTGTCGTTATAGTCATTGGCATTAGCCACAATTGTTGCGGCTATTATCTGGACAATCTTTAAGTGGCCAAACAGCTGACGCTGCTAATGGCAGTTTGGTAGTCGCCAGAGGAGACGCAGTGTTGAGGGGTGGGATCGACCAGACAGGATGTTGAATTGTTTGGTCGCGTGCTGTGTAATTTGTTTATTTCTCTACTTCCTTCGACAAAATGCAAATTCAAATTGTTTCTTGTGCAGGATTTTTAATGAGCAACATGAGGCAGGAACTATATAAATCTGTTTGTTGTTTATTGGGGTAAAAGAAAAGGTTCCTCTTGAAATTACTAAACGCTAACAGAAAGCATATAACTTAAACACATCAATAATTACAATCGATAATTATCGATAAACTGTAGCGATGTGTTATCGAAATTTATCTATCGAAAGAAAATATAACGAATATGTTCAAAATTAAATATTTACTTATATATATTTTTGTTTGGAAAAACCTTGCTATCGATATTATCGATAATTTCTTATACTATATGAGCCAGATCTTCAATATAATATTTTAAAAAAAGATAAAACGTCATAAACCATGTCTATGCTTTTAAGTAAAATATTTATTTAATACAAGAGCAGTACGTAAATTAAATTTTGAAGACATTTTGAAATCTTTTTAAACTGAATGATGTATAATTTATATCCACCCATAAAATGCTTCAAATTCCACATAAACTTACTTATATGCCAACGTTCCCTTTTCAGGCTGCTCTCTAAGTACGTAAATAAAATCCAACACCTTAACAATGGATAATAAATGATAATAAGCTCACAAGCGACTTAAGTAGGGGTCTTATTTATTAGGATTTAACGAGGAGGCAGAGAAGAGTCAAGGCCAATGCGGCCAGGATACGCGTAATTATTTTAATATTTAATGACTGTGAAAAATCAAAAGAAATGCAAAAACGAACGTAGGGACGGGACAAAGTAGGACGGCGGAAAAGCAACTCACTAGAGCCTGAGAGCTTATGCAAATGAACAGGAAACCAAGAGACGGGTGAGAGAGTAGCAAGGACAACTCACCACTGGCACGGGTATCACACAGTAGACACAAGGATGGCCAACAGCAGCGGCGGCAGCGACCGTGGGCAGACCGTAGGCGGCAGCGGTGGCGGCGTTCACGCACAAATGATCCGTTTTAAATATCTTTGTTGGCGGCGGCTGGGCAATCAGCGAGGATGAGGCGCTCGAGCACGTATACAGTGTCGATGTGGCGGTGGACGACGTCGTGGTGGCTGCTGTTGTTTTCTTAGCCTTCGATGTTGTTGTCGCTGTTTCCTCTTCGCTTGTGTTTGGTGCTGGTGGTGGTGTCGACGTTGGTGGTGGTGGTGGTGGTTGTTGGGCTAACGCTGTCAAAGACAATGAGCTAGAGCTGGAGCTGGAGCTGATGCTGTTTACGCTGACCGAGGCGTTAGCCTTAGAATTTGTTAAGAAACTTTCTGTTGTTGTTGTCGCTGTTGTTGGTGTTCCTTCCGCTGTTGTTGCCGCTGTTGTTGTGCTTTCTTCCTCTGTTGCTTCTGCTGCTGTTTGTGTTGTGGTTGTTGCTCCTGCTGCTGTTGCCGCCGCTGCTGTTGTGGCTTCTTCTTGCTGACGCTCTGTTTGCACAACTGTTGCCAACTGTTGACTTACAGCTGTTGCCTCACTATGCTGCTGCTGCTGTTGTGGCTCTTGTTGTTGTTGTTGTTGCAGCTGCTGTTGCTGTTGTTGTAGTTGCAAGTGTAGCTGCTGCTGCTGTTCGAGCTGATTGAAATTAGTTAGCTTCAATGTTATTTTGGGCAGCGGTGAGCTTTTTCTCTTGATTGACGCAATTTTAATGGCTATCGATGTGCCGCGTTGATTGTGAATTAATTTGACGCCTCTTATCGCTCTTTTTTATTCGTTTAGCTATTACTTTCAGCTTGGTTTGCCTCTTTGTCGACGACTGTCAGTCAGTTTGTTTACTTATGCCCTTTGGTTTTTGTTGCCTCGCTTTTGGGTTCTTAGCTTTTATTTTTCAGCTATTTATTTGCTAGAGTACAATTCAATTTGCGCTAAGTTTATTGGGTTTTGTATTAAGTTAAGTTGTTTATAGATGTTTTAAAAACATTTAATATGTTTTTATTTTGGTATTTTTGCTAACACTGAACACTTAAAGAGTTGAAAATTTTGATAACAATTACAGTTACTAAAGCACACTGAGCCTTAGGTATGCAAAATACTTTTAATTATTTTTTTATTTAAGCTAAGCTTTTTCTTTTGCTAGTTGAATTTGATTTTTTTTAATTAGCTAGTTATTAATTTTTTTAAATTTTAAATATTTTTCACTCACAATTTGCGCACTTTATTTTTCTTTTTTATTTAAGTTAATTTTATTGTCTGTTTTTAAGCACAACTTAATTGTTAAACACTTCAAGTCTTGATTTAATTTTGATTTTTATTTAAGCTTACTTTCTTTTTATTATTAAAATAATACTGTTTTATTTTTTGCTTCTATTATTATTATTTTTTTTTTTTGTAAATTGTTTTAATAGCTTAATTTTTTTTTTTTGACTTTTTTGCAGAGTTCAAAACTCACTGTTCATTTAATTTTTGTTTTTAATATTTTAATTAATTTGCATCTTTAAAAGACAATTTTTATGCTGCACTTTTAGCTGGGTTGTATTTGAAATACAAATAACTTTTATCGTTTAGGGACTTTAGACCTTTTCTGGTTGCTAGCTTTGAGCAGTTTCTTCTTGTTGTTGTTTTGGTTTGGTGTTTTTTATTTTTTTACGCTAATTAATTGTAGCACTGTTTGTGTAAATAATACTGTTGGTTTGTTGTAGTTGTTGGTTGTTGGTTTAGTGCAACTTTTGAATATGTTTTCAATAATATATGGACAGAATGTACTCACAATTATAGTAACGTAAACGCTTGGAAATATTTATGCACGCATAAATATATAAATATATATTAAGTATACGCGCGTGAAAAATTATTATTATTTTTTAAAATTGAGATAACACAAAATGGCGACTACTTGTCGGAACTTCACTGGGTATATTGGTTGATTTAGCTGGTTTAGATCTTGACTCTTTTAACTTGACGGGGATATTTGGCTTGGCTTTCAGCTTTCGGCTTTGCTTCGCTTTTGGGCTTTTGTTGGCTGCTTTGGCTGGCTGGCTCTGGCTGGCTGACTCTGGCTGGCTGGCTGGCTGGTCGTTTTTTCCGTTAGCGAGAAAAGAGGAAAAGGCGTTTAACTTAACTTGACAATCGTCGAATGGATTCTGAATTTCTCATTGAGTAAGGTTGCATGTTCAACTTGAGGCCAGCCAGAAAGCACATTCGGGCTGGCCAGTCGGCTCGAGAGCCGAGCAGCAGCCGGCAAGCATTATTTTCTCGAGAGAGGACACATCTACAGGATCCACAAATACGACGCATGCGTTGCACAAACCATATAGGCGTTGCACGACTCGGTGGCAAGCGACTCATTCAGCGCTGCATACGGCGTCCTTAGCGACGAAGTTCTTTGAGGCCGGGAGGAACGGGAGAAGTGTGCGTTGCAGCGTGTAGGCAACACGTTCTTTAGAGGGGGAGGGGGTAGGTGGCGGATGGGTGTTTGTGCTGCAACCAATTGAAATGCATCTCAGCCTACGCGAGCCGCAATTACCTTAACAACTTTGCGTTTGGTAATTGTCAACATTGAATTTAATCAGAAATTACGATGTGCTTCTCGAGACGAGCGAGCGCCCAAATACACACCCAACCACCCCACCACCAACCCGCTGAGTGGCATGCCCAATCAAATATAAATATACTTGAACAAGTTGCGCCGAATGTCAAATAATTTCCAAAAGGCACAATGAAGTTTGGCTGCACAACTTAAACAAGACTCCGAAGCGTCTCATAATATGAGGCAGGCTCTAAATTTGCGTGCAACAAGGCACAAGAAGAGTTTTTGAGTTGTTTTCTTGTCTGGACATAGATTGAAAAGTAAATATTTTCAATATGAGTTGGCTGAAGGTAAAATTCAAGATAGTTTATATATTTAATTAGCTTAACTGATTATAGGAATATATTTACAGTGAAAAAAGTCAAAACTAACCTTAGAGAAATGCAGGGAAACTTTTAAGAAACTTGTTCTAGACACAGGTAAAGAAAGATGTAGAGATATTAGATTATTTTCTAAAATAAAAATATTACAAAACCTATAAGCCCAGCTTAAGGAATAAACGTATTTCAAAGCCTAGGAAACCCAAGTAGCGCTAAATTCTATAAGGTCTACAGCTTTAAGAATTCAATTTACAGAAACGCATAAAATGATAAAACATTTTATAGTATATACAAGTATGTATTATATAGGAAAAATACCCAAGCCAGACAGAAAAACAAAAAGAAAAAGAGACAGAAACTTCAACGCTGACTAAGCAGGAATGTTTACAATTTTGTATTTTATTTTTTGTTTCTCTTCATTTTTTGTTGTTGTTTGCAGTTTTGCATTTTTATTTTGATGTGGTTGGCATTATTGTTGTTGTTGCTGATGTTGCTGTTGTTGCTGATGTTGGTGTTGTTGCTGTTGTTGCTGTTGTTGCTGTTGTTGCTGATGTTGCTGTTGTTGCTGTTGTTGGGAGTGTGCTGAAAGCTATTTAAATGGAACGCTCGTGAAAAGCAAAAGCAACGCCATGCGACCATTAGAGGATGCCCCCGAAAAAAATAAAAGAGACGTTGCCACAAAGCAAAGCGAGCAAGCACAGCTCCAAGATGAACGGTGTGAGAGGGGGTGGTGCGGGGGTGCTGTAGTTGGCCGCCGCATTGTGCGGCAACATCAACTGAATAGTTTATTATACAAATATACGCAGGTAAGCAGAAGCAGAAAGACACCAGACGAAAGGGGAGTAGACGTAGTAAAGGGAGGGGGGATTGTGGTGGTGTGAGGGGTACAGCTTACAAATGTAAAACTGCCTTTGTGCCTTTGTCCAATCTATTCCCGGATTATGCAATGCAAAATCAACCGCACAGAAATTAGGCAAAACGTCAAAGCAAAAATAAATAAGTAACAGAAGCGCCACAAAAAAATGTTTTTTTTAAATATATTTTGAGTAATGATTGCAGGTAAACGTGGCAGCTGGGCTGCGTTTGGATTAGGCCTGCAAGTGTCAGGAATTGATATGAGAGGAAATGGTTTATGAAGCGGATAACGCGGAGGAAGGGAAGCGAATAGAAAACCATATCATTGGTGAAGCAAGCGCGCCAGCAATTTTCCACTCAAATGGGCCAACGCTGCGTATGACACATGTCGATTGCAGTGGCGCCCCCTTGCGGCCAATCGAAGGCCAATACTGCCTGGGTGGTCGCTGCGGCGCCCTCTATCATAAGTCTAAAATCAGTGAAAGACGACGACGTCAAAATATCGAAGGGTGCCGAACTGATTTGAATGAATGAGGAGTTTTGGGATGCCAGTGCGAGTGAATGAATGAATGAATGAGCGAGTGAGTGAGTGAGTTGCGATGGTTGGCTCAGCTTGATTACTTGATTGATGCACTGATGCATTTGATTGATCGTTTCATTGATTCATTGTGGCACATTGGTTGCCTACAAGACGGCAGTTTACTAATATAAACCAGAGCTTTGCTAACTTGAGAGATTCTTAAAGTATTATAAACAGTTTCAATAATTTTGCGCTGTCCGGAGATATAGTAAGCTTTAGATATTATGCTGTTAATTATCGATAAACAGTTTATCGACTTTAAAATAAGCTTAGTTTTATCGATAACATCTAATAAAGAGCTTATATCGAGAAGCGGAAAATTCTTCAACATTACTTACATTTCCATAATTTGAATATGATCGCGGCATTTGAGGCGGCAATTGCTGTGCATTTGGTGGCGCCCTCATGTGGCCAGTATTGTAAGAACTACCGCCGTATCCAGTTCCGGGTCCACCTCCGCCGCTCGATTGCTGGTGATGCGGCCCGCCCATTTGCTGCTGCTGATGGGAGGGCGGGGCTGGGCTATAGCGGTGATGCATTCCAAATGCAGTTTCTTTTACTTCTTCTTGTCCTAAATTCACTCGCGACGTATCAACTGTAATGAAAATGGCAAGAAACCGATGAGTGAAAGTGAAATGGACGCGTATAACAGTAGATAGATAATGAAGCTGATTAATATAACACTTTCTGTCAAGAATGACATTTATTTATTACTTTTCGCCGCTTCATGATAACACTGACACCTTTATTTACTATTGAAAATGCAATTTTTCAACACATAATATAAAGTAAAGCTCATGTTCCTTTTATCAATTACCCCGAATCATCAAAAAAATTTCA
The DNA here is from genome assembly GCA_035044485.1 of Scaptomyza reducta. Classification (NCBI taxonomy): domain Eukaryota; kingdom Metazoa; phylum Arthropoda; class Insecta; order Diptera; family Drosophilidae; genus Scaptomyza; species Scaptomyza reducta. Next base: position 1,700,009 of record JAWNNV010000191.1, on the reverse strand, counting down.
CTGCACTTTAGCGCTTAGATAGCGCGGGACGCTTTTTGTAGTATTTATGCGCATCGGCAACACTGTATTATAGCTGGTATACTCGATTGCAATTTACACTCTCATCTGCCTTTTCATGCATGTCATGCCAGAAAGGGACATAGAGAGTGAGAGAGAGAGAACGATGTCCAGAGCATTTGATGTTTTTGTTTTTAATGGCCATTAATTACAATCGGCGACAACAATGTTGCAATACTCGTTTGCATGCAGCATATAAAGAATTTTATTATGCATATCATCTGTGGGTTTTGTTGTTGTTGTTGTTGTTGTTGTTATATATGCTGGCTAGACTCTTTGCACGCCAAAGTTTGCTGCATGTCGTAGGCTTAAAAATAGCACACAGCCAAGTTGTATTTTTATGGGGCCAGACAACGGCAACTGCAACGCTAAACACACACACAATTGCACACTCACTCGCACACATATGTAAGCAATCGGACCAGACGTTGACCGGCCAAGAGTAATGCCAACAAAAACAACAGTTATTTGCAAAAAAAAAAAAAATATGTATATAAACACAAAAAATTGCTATGCGCAATGCATTTAAAATTCTGAATGACACTTTTATTAATATGTTGCTTACACTGTGCGATACTTTCGATGTTTGTTATTATTATTATTTTTATTAAAAATAGACGAATTTCTAGTGCGCCAAAAGGACAATGACAGCAATGTTGGGAGCGAGAGAGTGAGCGAGAGCATCAGACGTTTACTGACAGCTGCAGCTGACTGAACGCGAGAGCAGCAGCAGACACAGCGAGAGTGATTGTGAGTGTGAGAGCGAGTGCCGGCAAAAGCAAAAAGGCACAGCACGCACAACAAGTGAGCAAAAAAAAAAAAAGCACACACACACGCCCGCCTGACTTTGCCTCATGCCGGATTTGATTAGATTTCTGCACTAAAAATAGCAACAACTTTTTTTGCCAAACATTCTTTTCAAACAATGCACATACACTTCTCACACACACACACACACACCCACATTGCAAATAAATTTTTGCATGACTGTCAAACAGTTTGATAGTGTCTGCTGCAGTGCCCAATAAATGAGAGCGTTCCCGTGTTTTGTTGTTTCTTTTCGATTGTTTTCATGTCTGCTTCATTTTCGCATTTGGTGCTGCTGCTGCTGCTGCTTATTATGTACTTTTATGCAATTCTCAATTCTCACCTACACAACGATAATTTAAACAAAACGACAACTAACTATTGCTATCGAGTGCAATGACATGCGATAACAACAGCAACAGCAATTTCGGCTTCGCTTTCAATTAGCTGAAAGCTGCAAAAATTGTTTTTGCGGCCGCAGCAGCAAGAAAAAAATGTTGTTACGACAGCGGTGTAAACGGGTAATGGGTAGACAGGAAGGTGTTGGGATATGCTTACTATTGAATGTCAGCTGTGCACTGCTGCACTGTTGCACGTTATTCGCGTTTTACGTTGATTACGATTACGAGATTGGGATTTTACTCACAGAATATACATACACATACACACATACACACACACACACCAACACAAATGCGCGCGCGCACACACACCCACATACAGAAATCTACACCTGTACGCACAGACTTTCGCATACAGAACAACTGAAAGTGAGAAGTAAGAATTTCGACCGCACTTTGCACTTGACACGCGCCGCTTCTTAGCTGTTGCTTTTGCTGTTCTTGTTGTTGCTGGTGCGTTTTGGTGCTGGGTATTGTTGTGTTATCTTTTTGTTTCGGTGCGGGTGCGTAATGAATTTTTATTTATGCAAAAATTTACAACGACAAAATCGTTGCGCAGCGAGCGAACAAGCGAAAAAAGCGCAACACACACAAACCGACAGCGACAATGAAACGAAATGTATGCAAAAGGTGGTGGATGAGAAATAGCAAAAGCAAACAGCCAAAGCAACAGAGAGACGCACAGAGAGCGAACGCCAAAGACGGAGAAAGAGAGCGCCACAGCATATTGTGAGTGCCAGCAAAAACAAATTTTAACTTTGCCTGCGCTCAATTCCGAGTGTCTCACTATCTGATGGCGCTCTTGCACTATATCGCTCTCTCGCTCGTACTCTCTCTCGCTCTTGCTTCAGCTGGTTGGACCGGCACCCGGCAAAAGCAGACGTTTAGCTTTTGCTCTGCCGTTGTTGTGCACTTGTTGTTGTTCTTGTTTTGAAACGGCAATAGGCGCAAATAGAAATTTAAATAATTCAACAAATAGAAATAGAAACTTGCTGCTGTACGCTGATTAAGTGCATGTGTTTGTAAAGGTATATGAACGGATGTAAATACATACTTGTGTATGCACAAGTCCACTGAAAACTGTCCAAATGTTTGTATGTAGCTGCTTATGCTAAATAATGCAGCCCCGCAACGTTACGTGTCGTAGCAATGAGCTTTTTGCTGACGTAAAACACTTGGCGCTTGTTCGCGGCATATTTAAACAGACGGCCAGCATAAATTATGATAATTTCATGATAAAATAAAATTAATTCGAGAAGTCGCGGGAGATGGTAAGATATTATTATTAAACATGCTTTTTGACACATTTCTATAAAATTCTTGTTAACGTTACAGCATTAAGAAACTTTTCTTTTAACTTATTACAATACCGTGCAGCAACTTTTGATACTTTGCTACTTAGACATTTATACATAACACTGTCAATCATCTGCACCTGTAATTGTGTGGGCTTTTTTCTCATTTGGCTTTCAATGTTTGTTGCCGCCGTTTCAAAGTCATCTGTGTGTGTTTTTGGCCATTACGTAAATAACTCACAATAAAAAGGACAAATCCCTCTACCGCCCGCCCCCCACTCCATTCTCTTGTCACATTTCTTGGGAAACTGTTGAGCCAGCAGAAGCAGGACCAGCAGCAGCAGCAGCAGCAGCAGCAGCAGCAGCTCGGTGACATTTTGAAATATTTAAATAAAATAAATATTCTCAACAAGTGCGCGACATAAAAGTGCGACACCCACACACATGAGCATTATCCCGTGCCGTATTTCCTCCCCACACCCGCTTCTCACCCACGTCTGTGGCACTTTACAAAGGACTAAAGGACTAAACAAATGATGCATGACGACAAGAAGCTGGCACACAAAAAAAGTGACACTCACACATACAAACACGCATACAGTGTGTAAACAAAACACTCTCCCACTCTCTCTTTCACTTTTTGCATATGCCTACAACAATAAATTACACCAACAACAACAAAGTCAAGCCAAATTTGAAGAACGAGCAAAATGAGCAAACAGAGCGCAAGAAGCAGTAGAAGAAGAAGAGGACACAAGGACACCAAATGAAATGGAACAGAGAGCAGCAGACATGCAAAGAATTTAAATTTATCCAAAATATGCAAATTTAATGACACTATCTTGATATGCAAATGCCAAACGCCAGCAAAATACAAGAAAAATGGCGCAACACCAAAAAATACATACATATAAGCAAAGAATACCAAGAAAATGGAGCAAGAAATCAAAAATGCCAATTCACACACACACAGATACATGGCACTCCTCATACGCACACAATGAAAACACTTTCGCTAAAACGCATGAAAAATAACATATTATGCTGAAGGGGGCAGGCAACTGTGCCTCTGCAGCCCAAATGGCGACGCGTTGGCATTTTCATTAAGTTTGGCACCAATTTTTTTTCATTTCTGTTGCCTTTCCATTTTTTTTTCCTCCTTTTTTTTTTTCTTCTTGAAGCCACATTCTTGTCGCTGGCGTTGAGAGACAGGAGGCACGCTGGTACGTGACCGTAAGCAATTTGCAGTGTTGTAGCAGAGAGCTAACGACAACCAACTAGCCAAGTCCACACTGCGTAATCGCATCAGAAAAGTGAAATGTCAGCTCTTTTGCCATCATCTTTTTCTTTTGTAAGAGCAGTAAATAAAAGAGTGTGTGGGCAGAAGAGATGGCCGGAATGCGAGCTAGTTACAAAAATAGTTCTCTAAACAACGGAATGCACAGCTGGAATGCTGCAGCGTTCAACTGGACAACGAAGAAGATGGCGCGTGATCCAGCTATAATTTATGACTGCCTACACTACAGTGATGTTCAGGGAGAGCGTGAGAGAGAGAGCGAGATAGCGTTGCTGTGAGGTGTAAGTGAAAAAAGTAAACTCAGCTAAAAGTTGTTGTTGAGAGTGTGTGTGCGAGGGAGAAAGAAGAAGTTACGCGACGTACCTGAATAGTTTTTGGATGGAATAAAACAGCAATAATCAGCTTTATTTCGAAAAAGCTAAACTAAAACGTATTAATGGCATAATCCAAATCTAAACTTATAATCTGTGCATTTATGACATTCACCTAAATACCTAAAATAATACTCGAAGCAGAATAACAACAAAGCTTATGTGCAAACTTAATATGGTCGATATGATAATCAGTTGATGTAATCAAGCCAACTGAATTTCATCAAGCATTTCCGAGCATAATTATTGCGTGTTGTAAGTAGTACTACACAATTTTGTGGAATGCAGCTGACTGCTCATCCATAATTTCCCCAGCTAATTCCCATGCATTACTTCAACACAAGACATTCGAATGTAAGAGTACAATTAATTTGGTTCATATGCATGTAGAGGAATGTCTAAGATGCCATATGTGTCTGATAGAGAGATAGGGAGGGAGGGTGGTAAGTGGGGGTGTGTGGTATATACATTGATGTTCATGTTTCATATGCCAATGGTTTCCGCAACATTTCGCGCGTCGAGCATTTACGCGTAATTACCTCAACAGCGGCAAGCGAAAGAAGAATATTCGTAGAGGAGACAGAGAGAAGAGGAAGAGAGAGAGAGAGAAGTCAATAGGATAAGCAACAGGACTTAACGAAAGCCAAAATGGCGTCTTCACAAAGACATCGTTAAATTAAATCTATTGTCGGCGCATTCAATGTGCGTATAAATCATTTATGGCACGAAGAATGGCAGAAAGAGAGTGGGAGAGAGAGAGAGAGCGTGTGAGTGGGAGAGAGAACGCGTGTGCCAAATGTAGACATTACAACAATTTATTATTTAATTATCTATGCCACAAAATTTTCATTCACCAAACGAATATCCAAAGCAACAACAATAACTCAAGCCACAAAAGCAACAACAAAGCACATTAAAGTAAGAACGAGAGTACACGCCCCGGGGGGCTGGGGCGAGGGGCATTTTCATAAAATTTGATTACAGTGAATGCGTAAAGTTTACGACAAAAAGCAAAAGGGAATTAACTTGCAAGTGCAAAAAGCCAAAAAAAATAAATAAAAAGAAAAAAAACCCCAAAAGCAAAAACTCTTAGGCCACATATGGTTGCACGAACAAGTAGAAGAAGATGAAGAAGTTCCAGCTGCCACAGCTGCTGTGGCTTACCCCCAACCACAATACCAACCATTAGGCATCTTCCTTTGCGACTGATCATCATTTTGGTTTTATTAAAGCCAAGTCAAGTCGAGGATTATGTTAAACAATTTGCAGTATTTTTTTCTGTTTGGTCAGTCAGTTTGACACAAATCTTTTCAATATTAATTTGAAAAAGAAAAATATGAGAAAAAAAAACTGTTGCGCTTTTGGTTGTTTGATTGATGGCTGACGGGTAAGAGACAAACGGGGGCGACGGGGAGACTGAATAGTGCAAAATACACAACTTGTTGTTGTTTCAGCCATAGCTGTTGCTCTAAAAATTTCTTGGCCCGGATAAAGTTTTGTTGGCCAGCTCAAAAACACCACCGAAAACAAAGAACAAAATCAAAGCCCCAAGTGAGTGATTGGTCTAGGTACAAGAAAGTAGCTTCCCGACATGATATAATATCCTTAACTTACAGCCAGTAAGGACTGCATTCTCAAGTAATTGAGTGGCTGCACACTGTTGTGGAAGGTGGTGCGGGGGTGAGGCGAAGTCTTATTGCGAAATTCAAACGGAAGGCCGACAAGTTGACGGGCCTTTTGCATATTTGATTCAATTTGACGGACACAGAAAGAGTTTATTAAATTTTGAACACGATTTTGAATGTACATCGATCATAGCAGGAACTGGAAACAATGTCTAAGAATAATAATCAGAATGGGTGCACACTTTTTATGCCCTGAAAAAAGGGTTTAGTACAAAAGTATGTAACTGGCAGAAGGAAGCATCTCCGACCCCAAAAAGTATATATATATTCTTGATCAGCATCAATAGTCGAGTCGATATAGCCATGTCCGTCTGTCCGTCCGTATGTATGATGACAAATAATGACAATATGTGAAATTTGTACGGAAATCGGTTGGGAAACACCGGAGATATGGAAAATTGAAGTTAAGTAGTATATACATAATGCAGTATACGAGGCTGTAAGGCCAACATAGGGTTCAGGGTATCTTCTAATTGGGATTTCTCAACTAGATCCTTCTTACTTGTTAAAATTCCAAACATGCAAAAGAAAGCAGCTGATAACAAAAGGATTTTCCACATTTAAATAAAAAAGTTTTCTTGATTGTCTTAGAAAAAGGTTGATATTTATTTTTGCTTGAAGTTGCTTGAAATCAATGTACAAGTTTTGAATTTGTTAAACTGGTTTTTAAACATTGCTTTTTATCGATATTCTTTTTTTACATATTAAACTTTTTAGTTTTTGTGCAAAAAAAGTTGAACGTAAAGTTTTATAACAAATAAAAACATGCAAGCTGCATTTGACAACTAATTTCAGTTCTCTGACAATGCGATAACTTTTAATTAAACGGCTTAATTAGTTACAAAATCCAATTAAAAGGGACAATACTTAAAGTTCTTAAAGTTCAAGTCAGAGAATGAAGTTTATTCTGGATTATTGTTGTGCGAAATTCTGGAAATATTTCAAGAAATTCATTTCACACATTTATTGGGCTGATTTGCATTTTGAGGTTGTTGGGCGTGGTTACTTATTACCCCCACTCTTCTCCTTTCACTTCATCAGTCCCCCCACCATTCTCTGCCCTTGCTAACAATAACGTGCAATTGTAAGCGCATAAAAGAGGCCTCAAAGGCAACATTCAAGCTGTCGCATTTGACATTCTAATCAGCTTTTTGTATTAATCCTTTGGCCACAGCCACAAGCCGCAATCATTCGCTGAGGCAACCAATACTAACTACCCCCACCCCTCCCTCTCTACACAGCGCCCAGTCTAGGCAATATTTGTGGTCTTATAGCTATTATGCTTTGAGTTCGATGCAAAGAAACGGCTTTGAAATTGTGAACCCAAATGTGTATGTGTGTCTGTGTGTGTGTGTCTGTGTGTATGTGTCTGTATTAGTTCCAACCGCAAATGTTGAGTGCCAGCGCTAACGAGCTGCCCAAAAACCGCCAAGCGCGCCGCCACCATCAACAGTTGTGCGAACACAAAAGGGAGTCCAGCATTGTCCTTTTTCAGGACTCGCTTGCTCGCTGGCTCTGCGTTCGCTCAGATAAGCAGTGCAAAAGAAGAAGAAGAAGGAAAAAACCCTTTTTTTGTTCCTTCGCTGCCTGCTTGCTGCCAACAACAAGTGCTCAAGTGTGGCCACATCGAGTTGTCCTTTTTTTCCTGGCTGCAAATTGAATTAGACTTTGGGCAGACTTCGCTTTGATTTCAACCGTGTATAAAAATCGGATTTCTATTAGCTTGCAGCTTAATCGCATTATTAATAAGCATTCATTAGGATATTAATAAAATGCCATCTATTATATACAAACGATTGCATTTCACTTTCACCCCTAACCCCCTTATCTACCCACGCTCCCTTCATGATCGCTTGATTTATTAAATTTATAAAGAGGAATAAAAGACGCCAGCCAAAAGGATATTCACCAGCCACTTAGCTTGGGGAATTGATGATGGCAATGCTAAGGGGGGGGGGGGGAGCAGGCAAGGGGCAGCATATTTAAAGCCAACTGCGTTTATCACGCACCACAGGACATTGCCCATTCACCTTGGTGCCCCGCCCCGCCGCCCGCCCCTCAAGACGCTCGCTTGGCTGCGCAGCAAATGTTCCATGCCAGAAAACGCTTCACATAATAATGTGGGTTTGCCCGTGTCCCTGCCCCTGCTCGAGTCGGGACTCTCGAGAGGCTCAAGGAACTGCCTGCTGCTATCAATGCTTACCAAATATATATATATATATATATATATCTGCGTTATAAATAATGACAGTTTAAAGCCAGTTGCCGAGAAACTGAAACTAACCAATTTGAAGTGGTTAGTTTTGGGCATCGTTTTTGTGTCTTTCGGGCTGTATTTGGAGAGCTGTCATTTACAAATACCGCTATCCCGCAGGACAAGACAGGACAGGACAGCAAAGCTAGCAGCCAGCAGTAGAAGCTTCTACTTTGGGTGTTAAGCATTTTTGACAGCACATTCGTGTAATTCAAAGCCTCAACAAGAACAGCAACAACAAGAGAAGCAACATAATAATAAGCCCTGAATGTTGTTTGTTGCTTTCCCTAACCATTTAGTTGTCGGCTTTGTCAGTGCTTAACGTTGTTCTCCTTCCTCCCTTTTTTCATATCCTTGTGGCCAGTGACAGGCAGCAGCAGCATCACATCAAAGTAGTTACTGGAAATTAAATATTGCTCTGTCGAAAACTTGTTAAAACTAATTGAGCGTTGCTAATTGAAGAGCGCGCCGGCATTTGTAATTAGCAGCAAAAGGTCAGTTTTATGTTGCAATCCCACAATTTTAACACATTTCCTTAAAAAAAAACTTGCATTTTTTTCTCCTTAGTAGCTTTGTGACTTTGTGTTAATGTAATTTTGTAATTCAGCAAGATAAATTTAGATTTTCTTACCATTTCGTGTATTTTTTAAAAGCACATTTACCTGGCAGCACCTAAAAGTATGCAGCAATAATTTGTCGGATTTTCTTATGCTACTTATCAACACGTTGTGCACGGACACAAAACACTGGCAATTAGCAGCAGCAGCAATGAATAAAAAATAACGGCACAAAACAGGAAGAACAAAACAATTAATGATGAAATATTTAATAGTCAAGGCAGGCAAGCAAAAGCAGCAGCAGCAACAGCAACAGCAACAACAACAACATTGAAATAAATGATGCAACATGGCCAAGAAAATACAACAACAACAGCAACAAGGACAACAAAACGTTGCTCGTAATTCAGCAAAACTGAAAATTTCGTTCGATAACAATTGCGACAACAGCAATAGCAAACAACAAATACTTACTGCTTGTAGTCGCAATGTCGCTGTCAGCGTCGACGTTGCCAGCATTGGTTGACGTCGTCGTCGTTTAGTTGAGTTGCATTTTACAGTTGTTGGCTGCATTTTCCGCCATTTGGTTGCTGCCGATAACAACTGCAACGGGCAAACAGTATTTAGGCGGTTAAATATATATGAACTACACAATTACACCAACAATAACAAACAACAACCCGGGGTGGTTTCCGTGTAGTCGAAATGAAAATACCTAGGACAATAGGCTAATTATCAGGAGTTTTGGGTGGAAATTTATAATAGTAGTATGAAATTAGTAGTATAAGTAGTTACTATAACAGTTTTAGTAATAGTAGCAGAATAGTAGTAGCAAAAGTAGTATTAAGTTAGTACTAAGAGTTTTAGAAATAGTAGCATAAAGTTTATATACGGTTTTCAGGCCTTAACCAACCCCCACTTTGTTGAAACTGTATCAAATGCCCTATTCAACCATTTTCTAGGGTATCTTTATCGATACAATACGAGCATCGAGAATTTTGTGCACGAGGCCAAACAAATTGAAACTTTTGCTACTTAAGGGAACCGCTTGCACATTCGTTACTCGCAGCACAGCATTTGCCCCACGTTCCTCCACCCTCCAGCCCTCGCAGCATCAGCAGAGAAAGAGAGCCAAAAATCTGTATATATATTAAATGAATTGCACAATTTTGTGCAACGTTGCGCGGCTGTTCAGCTGATTTGAAGCAAAGTCGTCGTCGTCGTCGTCGATGTCGACGTTGTCGTTGTCGAAATCGAGCCAAAGAGTCAGAAACAAACTGGCGAGGGTTTGCCCCAGGCGCTATAGTGTTTGGGGTGGGGTGGGCACGTGGGTGACATTTGAAACAGAAACCGGAAATTGGAAGTGCAATTTATGCTCATCGCATCGTAGGCGCCATGTTGCACATTTTGAGCTGGCAGCAAATCCGCTTCTGTTGTTATTGTTGTTGTTGCTGCAAGTGCAACTGCAACTGCTGCATAATCTATTTCGGGGTCATTTGCAAAAGGTCAACACATGCCGTTACTTTCAATGAGGACGAACCAACAACAAACAAACACGCCCACAATACAGAGGCCTTTTGTAATTAGCTGCTGTACGACAATATCATCGGCTGGTGGGGGGAGGGGGATTGGGAGGATGTCGGCGAAAGCACCCAAAAATGTTTTTCGGATAACATTTTAAATAGGTCAACGCATGGAATTTTATTTATTCTAAACGTCAAGTGGCAAATTTATGGGCCAATAGCTGCCCAGCAGGGGAGGTTGGATATAGGAAGGTGGTGGGGGAGGGGGATCTGCTGGTGGGCGGATATTAATGTGCATTGTGTGGGCGGGCGGTTTTCGGAATTCGCACACAACACTGATCTATTTATGGCCAACAAGGGGAAATTGAAAATGTTGCACGAGACGCGATTAAATTTGTTGCCCATTTATGGTATTCTCTCTATCTGTTGTTAGTCGAAAATGTTGCAAATGTTGCTGTTCCAAATTATGCATACTTAAATATGAATGGGCAACAATTTTGAGATACGTTTTGAATTACACAAAAGCGTAAATGACAATAGAAAGAAGAAACATTTCGAAAATTGGCAAATTGCATTTTGGATATTTATTGGTATGGCAATATTTTAATTCATAAGTGTGGAAAGTTGTTAAATTTTGTATTGAAATGCTTATTTCAACATTTTCAAATGTTTTTAACTATATTGTATCGACGTGATGGACATCGATTGATTTATCGATTGGTAACAAGAAGGCCCAAAACTTTCTAATATTTTCTGTAACAAATTTCATTTTCCGTGCCTGAATCTAACATTTTGACATATTTCTATACTTTATTGTATGCTTATATCATCGACGTGATGGACATCGATTGATTTATCGATTGGTAACAAGAAGGCCTAAAACTTTGTAACATTTTCTGTATCAAATTTCATTTTCCGTGCCTCAAGCTAGCATTTTGCCATATTTCTAAGCTTTATTCAACTTATTTGCTGCGTTGCGCATGATTAATCTTCAAAAGTACTATTATATGTCAACATAGAGACACACACATACACACACACAGTAACAAGATGCTTGCATGTATGTAAAGAACAGGATTTGACAAGTGTGTGAATGTTAAAAGGATGCCAAGGCAAAACAAGAGCCAGCAACAGAGAAAACGAAAACTGTGTTTTTTTTTTTTGTGTTGACTGAAAAATGATTAAAAACTTAACTTTCAAAGAAGTTGCCAATGCAGCAACAGCAGTTGCACAAACACACACACATCAGCTCCCGCAGTTTCCCTGCTCTGCCCGCTCCCACGCTTCGTTGCTACTGTGCTCACGCTAGCGGGTAATCCTTTAATGCTTGCAACGCGTATGTCACAGCAGCTGCAACTATTTCTCATTTCTCATCACTGCAGACGACGGCAATGGTGACAGGGAAGTGTTTCCTCCTCGCACACACACACAGGCGCACCCTTGTCAGTTCCACAAGGCTTTTTATTTTGGGGAAGGGTCCCACATCAACTTACTTATGCCTGCTAAAGTGACATTTTCCACTCGTCGTCATCGTCGTTGTTGTTGCTCTTTGTAGCTACTTACTTACTCTACTTAAAATATTTTTACCCACTTTTTAGTTCGAGTTTATTCCTTTTTTTTGGTGACTGCCTTTTGGGTTAACCGCTTCTCTCGCTCTCTATCTATCTCGCTCTTTCAAATCCGGGTACAAATATTTTCACATTATTTTTTTTCCTCTCTTACCTACGAAAACTTTTTTTGGAAATTTGTTTTTTTTTCTTGTTTCTCTGTTGGTGTTTTGTTGTTGTTGTTGTTGTAAGTGATGTTGATGCGTTTTGGCAAAGATTTTGACGCATAATAAATTTTGGGAAAAACATCTGTACAAACACACCTGTATGCCCCAGACACATCTACATCAATGTGTTCTTGTTGCGTTTGCGAAGTTTGTTTTCTGATATTCGTTAAGCAATATGCACAAAAACTTTTCAAACTGTTTAGCGAATTTGAATTTCTTGTACAATGCAATTTTTGTCTATAAACTTTTGTACATATCTACAAAATATATCAATATATATATACATAGACATCTTAACTGTTTTTCTACTACTACTTTATCCATCTCACTTTCGTGCTCCATGCTTTTCCTTTCTTTTTTTGCTTTTACCCCCTCAATCTTCCCCTTTAAATGTTGCTTGGCGATTTTGAGTCTTTTCGCAACAATTTTCCGCAACATTAATTGCGTGTCATTGTCAATGCTTTGCGCCTCCACAAACGGACGAGTTCATCTGCTAGCTCTTAGTTCTCACACTTATTTCCCTTGTGTTTCCCAGCCACATTTAATGTTGCCCCGAGGCAGCGTTTATAAACTTTTGCAAGCGCAAATTGTAAAATTTTCATTGCATACTTTCATGCGTCAGGCAAAGACAAAACCAACGCACAAAATTCTACAGGCTCCTCCTCCTCCAACTCTTCATCAACAGCACCAACGAAAAAGTGCGTTAAACTGAACATTGTTGTTCTTGAAATAATTGTTGTTGGTGGTGGTGCTGCTGCTGCTGCCTGTGCTATTAACATTTTTGCCTGGGGCGAGTGCAAATTAACGTGTGAAATTGAAGTTTAGCTGAAACGTGAGGATGAACTGCGGCGTAGAGGGGGAGTTGGGCCAATGCCAAAACACCCCGTTTTTGGTGCATAATAATGTTGACCAAAAGTTTCGACGGTTTATGAGTGCTGAATACTTATTGGGCAGGCTTTAATTGAAGCTTAGTTGAGTGGAAGTTTATAAAAGTTATTCCAAATGATGTTGGAAGTAGGGGCACAGAATTGGAGCCATTAAATATAAAATGTGAAATAAAAGAAAGTGAAAATAAATATTTATTGGCTGGCAGAGTTAAATGAGTTTCACAATTGTCAAATTGAAGCTGGATTTAATTGCTTCAATTAAGTTAATAAAGATACTCAATGGAGGTTAATAAACTATCTTTAGTGATTTATTAACGTTAAATAATAATATCGATAATGAGATTTCCTTTGATTCTTTCTTGTTCAACATTCATTAAAGTGAAAATCTCTTTTGATATTTATATAGTTAATAAATACGAACACATTTGGCACTTAAGGGCTTACTCGGAATCACTGCAAATGCGAATAATTCATTATGAATAAAGAAAGAGAAGCTTTCAGATTGACCTGATGCTTACTCATTCACTCATTCATTCAGTTCGTCTGTCTCTCAATGTGGCAGAGCTTCAATATCAATAGCAATAAATATGAAAGCATTGCAGCGGCTTGATAAACAACTCATTATACCCTGTGCAAATAAGGTGTTCAGACGAGGGTAGCACAATGTGTCAATGAAGAATACTTGAAGATTGTACAAAAATATGTTAAGGAAAGATAAAAGAATGTTTTTTCACTAGCGAAGTTCTAATTTATTAAAACTAAAGTAAATCGAATCTATCCGATAGGAATCAAAAGATGTTTCTTTACCTATGCATATAAAACTCTTTAGTCCGCGGTATCTTCTAGTTATAACCTACTTGTTAATCACGTTCCAACTTGTTTTCTCTGGCACGTTGGCATATTAAATGATTGCTAAGCGCAAAAGGCGAAAAGCAAAAACCATTTGCAATTCATAAGCCCAACGGAATCCCAATCCATGACGAAGTTTGCTAGCGTTTTTTGCAATGAATGCGGCAGCAGGTGGCAGCATTATGGCTTGAGAAGGGGGGACGAAAAACGCAGGGAAAAGCAGGCAAAATTGCAGACAACGCGCGACTATTAATAAAAATACGCGAACAATGCATAGCGAAGCGCTCAACATTGATTTTAATATGGCGGCTCACACACACACACACACGGACACACATACACACGCAGACTAGTACAGTCAAGCTGGCACAATGAATGACGAACGTCGTCGTTGGAGCTCGGCAGTGAAATGAATGAAAAAGCAAAACAAAAACTTTAAATCCTTTAGTTAAACAAAAGGAGTCGGGACAATGGCAGCAGTAGACCCAGCCCCCTACCGCTTACCCCTCCTCCGTCAATGGCCCCAAGGACTCTGCCCTCTCTATCTCTCTCATAGAAAAACTGCATAAGCATACATACATATATATTTATATATTCATGCATTTGTTCGACGCTGGCATTGTTTTCGCGACGGATTAGCGACGACTAAACATGAAAATATTGGCAGCTAGAAAACAAAACGCCTCTCCAAAAGGCACCTCCACCTCCCCACCTCTCTCCAGCGTCTACAAACAATGCTGACCGCGTTTACGGCAGGCGTCAAAAAGTCTGCGGCCTCAAAATAAAAAAAAAAAGTTAAAGAAAAAGAAAAGAGTTTAGCATAAGCGATTAACTAAAGCTTTAAATGCGACTTAAAGTCTAGCGACAGCATCCCCAGAAAATTGGTATGATTGCTTGTTGCCAACTGCCTTGCTGATGAAATCACACTCAGGACGACCCCTGACCCCACAATGTACGTGACCTTTGCGCCAAATTCTTTTATGGAATCTAACTCACAACAACGACGACGACGTCGACGATGACGATGTCTGAAACCCAATATACTTGAAATGAAATTGTAACAATGAACTGCACGATGGCATAAACCCTCCAGCCCTAGAAAAACACTAACAACCCCTACACACACACACACACACATACTCTCAAAGACACTACACTCATCACACACTTGTAACATATTCTACACACATCCGGCTTGGCCTAAAAGAGTGAAGCCAAAAAACAACAACAACACTGCCCTAACTTGCCATCTCACTCACACACTTTGACCCCTGTAGCTCTCTATGTGTGTATATGTGTGTGTGTGTGTGTGTATGTGTTTGGGCTTTGGGCTGTCTAGGAACTATAATTCTTGATATTGTTGTCGGCGTCAGAAATCTTTGCTCATTATTATTGGCAGGCACTTCAGAAACCAACGCAAATTTCTCAGCCATTTTTTTTTTCTTTGCTGTTTTCAATATTTCATAAATGTCAGAAAAGCAAAGTTTGCTCTGTCGCAAGCGTGGGAATTTGTTTATTGCAAAATCAGGCTGCTTGAAGTTTGCTTAAAGTTTTGCGCATTCTAATCAACTTTATGAAAAGGGTTCAAAGGCTCAAAACAATAACCTACGCATCCAGCTAATATACAGCTAATTACCATAAAAAGGACCTTGGCAACAAGCAGCAACCAAACAAAAAACTTTTTCCATAAACAAAAGCCCAAACTCATAGACTGAGAAAGAGAACAAAAAATAATAAAAAAACCTGCTGCAACAACTAAATCCTGGAAGTGGCCAATGAATAAGCTGAAGTGAATGTTGTCTGCGCTTAAACAAGTGCCGGCTGCTACCCAGGCTAATTTGGTTGGTAATCAAATTTGAGCGACTATTGAGCCATAAAAAGTTGTCTAATTGAAGACCAGCCAAGCTTCAGCAACATCTAAAAAGTTAACATTGAATTATAATAAAAGAAATTTCAGCATTGAACAAGAAACTTTTCGATCAATAAACTGAAAGTTCATACATTTATTAAATATACTTTATAAACACTATAACGATTTGGTTATGGATAATCTAGCGTTTTATGTATAAAATTGCAGTCAATGATTTTTATTTGTAGTTATTTGCGGCTTGCGAACAGTTTTCATAAATTTTGCACAATTACCAAAATGTAGAAGCGAACAAACCCAACGAAAACAATTACAAAATAAATAAAAGTAATATTTATTATATTTAGCGAACATGTTGGCAAACAATATAAATAAATTTGGGCAAAGACTGGAACCATTTTGTGTTCGCGATTGTCGAGAATAAAATGGCGACTACTTCGAAGCCAAAGCCAAAGCCAAAGGAAAATGGCGAAAGGCAGCCACAAAATTTATTATGACCGAAAATTCATTGAATGCGGCAGCATCAGCAGCAGCAGCAACTTGTACCCAATATTGCTTGCAACGTGCTGCAGCTGGAGCAAACACAAACAAACCCCAAAATTGTGGCTATAAAATTGTATTTATTACATTTCTTTATTTGAAGTTTGTGCAACATGATGAAAAATGAGTAGCTGGTGGGGCAAAGCCAAAGATCATTAATATTTTTTGTTTTCCAATTAAATCGTGTTTTAAGTGTAACTTTTTGGTATTTAGTTTTTGCTTGTGAATTTAATTGTGGCCAAGCCGATTGCTATTAAAAGTCGCGGCAACCAAAAAGCACTTAAAAGATTGCATTTAAAAATCGTTTTACAGTAAGCGAAAAAAAAAACATTGGAGAAGAATGACAGCAAAAAAAAAAAAAAAAAAAGCACACAAAACAGCAACGAAAAGAAAACCAAATAAAAACCCTAAACTGAAACCAAAACCAAACATGACGAGCACAACGGAGCACTTTGCTTCAAAACTAACTAACTTTTTTTGTTTTGGGTTTGGTGCATCAGTCGCAATTCTCTTGCTCTCCAGCTGCCACGCCCACCAACGCCCAGCCGACCAATGCTAACCCAAAACTGTGTAGCCGTAGCCCGGCTAATGGATAACGTTATCAACGCCATCGCGACTCTTAGGAAACAACGCAGAGCAGAGAATGAAAACGCACGGCAAGGGATGAGGTGACAGGTTCGGGTGCTTGCCTCACATGTTTTGGTAGGCTGGTTGGTTGGATTTGTGCTCGCTGTTAACCAAGTTAAAATTCAATTTTGGACACTCGGCTGCGTGCACAAAAACCCGACAAAGTAAACAAATTGCGGTGGCAACACATGAGCGACCAGGCCAAAAGTTTTTCCGGTTTGTTGGTTTTTTTGTTTTTGTTGTCTGTCTTTTGATTGGGCATGACAAATATCTTGTGTATGTGGAAAAAAAATAGAGGAAAAATATTAAATTAATATGCAAGCTCTGGGCCCGATATCTGGCGTCAGGTGTGTGTGTGTGTGTGTGTTGCGAGTTCTGCCTTGATTCGAGGCAGTTGTCGGCGTTGCTTTGAAATTCACAAGTTAAATATTTAGTTGGCAAATAAAAGCGTAGCGTAGGAGTCTGGCTGAGCAAAATTCGTATATTTCAAATTAGAAACTGGCTTTGGGGTTTTGCCTTTGCAAATATTTGATAGCGCCTAGGCTATTTGAATGTTTTAAACTTTTGCTCCCCTCCCCCACACCGTTCACCGTGCACAAATATTACTGGCATCACGCCAAAGTGCACTACAAACAAGTAAATGCCCGGCAGATGTCTTTAGTTTTCATCTGAGTTCAATATAATTATGAATTACTCGCAATAGTTCAATCGTTGTGGTGCTAAGAGAAGGCAGTGTTCGAGCAGAGTAGCTCAATGTCTTTGACGAAGCTTTGCCAAGTTATTTATAAGGTAAATATTTGTTGAGGCACGAACCTTTGATAAGTTAAGAACTGTTGCAAATGTTTGAAAGATTGCATTGAAACCATCAAACTATAGAAAGAACTTGAACTATGTTCAAATTTATGTGTGTTTCGATTTGTTGTTCAAGCTTAAAGTAATGATAAATAAATATTTAGACTTCCTCCCAATTCAAACTAGCAACAAAATGTGCCATCGAAAACACATTTACACTTAAAATTCTTGACATTCTAACGAAATCTTTCAATTTGCCATAAAAAGCTTCCATTTTTATGTTGAATAAACATAAATATTGTGCAATTGAATTCGGGCACAGATAATTTAACACGCAAATGTTAAGAGCTGTCCAATGCTATCCAAATAGCCATAGAAAAAAGCGAAAAGCGAAATAAAAATAATAATAGATATATATACGAAGAAATCACACAGCAGCAAGAATGAGACATATCTTAAGTGCAATATCTTGTAGTCTTATAACGCCGCAATCTCTATCCCTAACCCCAATTTCGATGCCTATTCCTGTTCGCGTCTCAGTTTAAGTGTCAATTTCAGTTACAGTTTCTTATCAAAGCTGTAGTTTTCTTCCCTTTTTTTTTTTGTTTTATTATTGGTTTTTGTTGTTGTTGCTGTTGCTGCCGCCGGCACCGCAATAAAGCAAAAACCATGCCTCAAGTATTCTCCGGCTGAATGCGTAAGCGAGTAATTTTGTCACACACACACACACAAAAACAAAATACGGATCAAGGATGTGCGGCACACCTTCGAGCATTTTGCAGCATCCTTGCGTCTTTCACAATTTGCGTGTTGGCTTCTTTGCCATAGTATTTGGGCAGGAAACGGATGTCTCTCTAATACAAACACACACTCGCACTCGCATTCGCACACGCACACAGACACAATAGCATAGTGCATAGTGATTTATTGAAGCATCGATTGACGCCACAAGTGCTGGCAAATCATTGAAGTACAGCTCCTTCAACCTGACATCCTTGTCCACTTGGCAAACTCCATTCAGGAGCCAAAGGCAGACAGCTGATAAGCGCCTTTTGTCCACGCCAATTTGATAAGATTTTAAAGCCCAATGATTGAGCTTGCCCAGCTCTCACTCGGACATATCAAAAGTGAAGAGAAAGCTGCACAATTGTAAATCACTGCCCCAACTAAACTCCATCAAGAGCTTAGCTACAGATGGCGAGAGGTCCACTTGGGCTTAGGTTCACTTCACTCAATCCACTTGTTAAGAAATCATTCGAAGAGTTTTAAATTCAGCCCAATTCAATACCAGTTTATATATAATTTAATCACCGACTAAGAAAATGCACAACAAAAAGTCAGACAGTTTTTAATTGTTCTTTGCTGACAGTTGTTTGCAAAAACTAACACAAGATTTTCACCATGCAAATCCCTTCAAAAAAAATAACTTCAACGAAAGTTAGGAAAAAAAAAAAAAAAAAACTGCAGCAAACAAAGCTGGGCAGGAAAAAAAGCGCGATACAAACTATTGAACGGGGTATTTGGGTCGCTAGGTAACAACAGCGAGAACAAAAGTCTATAAAACAAAGTTATCAACGGCAGCAGCCGCAAAAAGTACAAAAAAAAACTCAGTTAGAATGGAAACAAAAAAGCAAGTTTGAACGAAACATCGAAACCTGAATATGCTATGAATGAAGTAAATGTGTATATGCAAAAACTAAAAAAACTAATAAAATTTATTTATATATATTTTCCTTGGCCTTTAAGATATGATTTATATCAAATATTCATGCTTATATAAAAAAAAATACTCTCAATTAATTTAAGAAACTTTATACAAAATTCCTTGTAATAAATTAATACTCTTTGCCTTTGCCAAACTGCATGTTACAGCTAATAAAACCACCGAAACGGCTATAAAACGCAGCAAGCAAACCGAAGAAACAACAAGTAGAAAAAAGAGCAAACTAAAATAAAAAGAGAGAGCAGTGCAAAAGAAATTGAATATACATGGCACAAGGCTAAAACGGCAGCAATTCCGCTGCATGAGTGAAGAGTGTGTGTGGGTGTGTGTGTGTGTGTGTGCAGGGCATTATGTGAACATGAAACTAACGAAGCTGCAGCCAAAGTAGCAGCAACAGCAACGAGCTAACGGCAAATTTACCAGGTATTTCCTCAGCCAAGCTAACAAGAACAACAGCAGCACGAAGAAGAAATAAAAGAAAGCGTAGAACGAAAAGTAGGGAAGAACAAACGCAAACGGATAATAAACGACAATGGTTTTGGTATTAATTATTGGTTTCAGCTTCGTTTCGTGCACGCCCAAAAGAAATGCAAGAAAATATGTGCGCAGAATAAAGATTTAACACACAAACAAGCTGGGGAAAAAAAAGTTTAAAGTTGGGCTTTTTGTGCAATTGTTATTGTTGTTGTCGTTGAAATTCAAAACTTATTAAAACACAAAAGAGCCGGAGCGCGCACAATAAAGCAAACGTCGCAACGCACAACGCCTCTGTCTAAAAATAGTCGTCGAGTCGTCCTGGCAGCAGGCGTCACCGCTTGTTGAATAATTTTGGCATCTTTTGTTTTAGGTTGCACAGAGCCAGAGCCAGAACCGCCTTTAGAGAGCGCAATTGTTGTCAGCTGCACTTAGCGGCGGCCCCTTTTTCTTTTGTCTCACTCACTTAGCAGGCTCTTTCGGTTCGCTTTCTCTTTGACGTTTGCATAAAAAGAACATTTCGCTTTTTAGTTTTAATTATGGGCAAAAGTTTTGCAGCTGGCCTGCTAAATGTGTTAAATGTGGCAGCGGCACTGTGAAAATAATTATAAATGGCAGTCTCTAAGCATTTTTGAAGTTCGTCTTTTGAATAGTTGTTTCCAGCTCCAAGTGACAGCATAAGCAGTCATAGCTTGAAAACGCAATGGCAAATAAAAATAATCATTTATTTTCTAAATATCCAAATTTAAGCTTTGATAAACATTTAAATTGGTATGAAAAAAATTATAATTATAATATACTTGATTAGATCTTGACTTTCAACTGCATTTCATGTCTAAATTCGAAAAAGAAATAAATATAAAAATATACTTATACGCCATGTGGCACGAATGTTAGCTACAAGTTTCATGGGACAGGCCATAAACATTTTTGGCTGTATTTTTAATTAAAATTATATTCAAAGTTGGCCATTTTGGCAGCAACTGAATGGACACGCATGGCTTTAATTGCACTTTATGTGGAAGTTTCGGCCGTTGCAGTAACTGCTGCAAGCAAGCTGTCCAAAAGTTGACATTTTACGGCCATGAGCAATGTGAACCGCAAGCAAGTCCAAGAAATGGAATAGAGATGACGAGCTTGCGGGGCACACAACCACACGCGACTGAAGGCTAACCAAAATCCTGAGTGCAACACACACGCACGGACGGAGTGAAGAGGCTTGTGGCAAGCGGGGCAATGTCGACACATCAAGGCTTCAAGTTGGGGGCTTGCTCTGCTCAGATCGCTAACCAAACCAACAACCAAACCAACTAACCAACTCTGACATTGACAATTCACAAGAACATGACATCATGTTTTCTACCCCTAAACCCCTTTTAGTGTATACACATGTGTGCGTATGTGTATGTGTGTTTGTGTCTGTGCCTGTGTGTATGATAATTAAATTTTCCAGTTGTACTTCCGCAGTGCATTTGGTCTATAGACCATTCAGGGGTTTTTGGGGTTTCTTTCTGTCCTTCTTTTGTGGTCTGGTCTGACTGGGAGTTTTTTGATTGCTTGTTTGCTCTTCGCTCTTGGCTCTTTTCGACTTCGATGGGCATTTGTCTATATGTGTCGTTCGGCATCTGTATCTGTTCGATAGTCTGTCTGTCTGTCGTCGCCGCCGCTGCTGCTGCAGCAGTTGATTTGGCACCAACCAACTCGAAAATAGTTCCCCTTGGCCTTTGACTTGAAACTGAAAGTGCCAAATGGTCATTGATGAACGTTTCCGGTATTGGTCGGAAATTGAGTTTGGGTCGGTTGATGGATGCCAGCCGAAGTGAGCTAAACCTAATTGGTGTAATGGCAAAATTGTCGATCCTTCTTTTTCTATCTTGGGAAACGAACAACACTGAGTTATTTTTTCTTCGGGGAACTGGTTATTGAAAGGGTTTCTATGGTAACAATAAGCATCGGTTAGACAAGTTAAAACTGTTAAAAGTTCCACTTTAAGAGATGTAATTAAAACACTTTATCAAACGTAATTGAAGTAACTAAAACACTAAACCAAACGTAATTAAAGTAAATAAAAGAAATTCATATTATTTGCCTTGTATATTTGTATAATTTCAAAGACTTTATTGTAAGTAAAAAATTAAAAAAAAATATCCAATTAAGCTCACAAAATGCCTTCAAGCTTTGCTGTTTGCCCAAGGAAACTTAAAAATACACAAACATATATATATAAGTAATATGCACATGTCCTTGACGAAATTACCAAAACGTGTTAAACTTTGAAATGCGCCTCGCAATTTGTCCTTTTTTATATGACCCCCCCAATACTCCTATCCTGCTCCTACTCTTGCTAGCGTTTCTCTTTAATGGCGCCAAATTGTTTGCCAGCAGAAAAAAAAGAGGAGCCAAAAAAAAAGAAGAGGAGCCAACAAAAAAAGAATAAGAAGACAAAAACGGACATTTTGTAAATATTTTTCATGTGTACTTTGGCAGCAACAATTGGAGTGGGTTGCCGTATGGATAGTCACACACACACACACAGAAAAAGACTTTCTGTATTTGTGTTGTTGCTTTAAGCAAATATGGCCGCCGACCCGCAGCTTTTGGCTCATTTTGCGCCCGGCAAGCATAAATAAGGCCATCTGCGTTTCGAGCAGAGAACATCATCCACATAGCAATTTGGCAAAAGAGCCCAAGCACCACCACCAGCACCGCCCGCCCGCCCCCTATCATACAGAAAAACAAGGAGCACAGTGAGTTAGAGGCAGCAGCTAGACGGCCAGTCATTCGTTCAATCATTCATGTTGTCATTCAAACATTGACGCCAGCTGTTTGCTGTATACGGAATACCCTTTTGTTGTTGCTCCCTCTGCTGTTATTGTTGATGCTTTAAACAGCAACCGAGTGATAAAGAAAATGTGTTTGTTTTTCATTTTCTAGTTTCCTTTTGGCTGCCAAAATACATATTCGTGGGCGAAAGTGAGAGGCAGGAAGTAGTCGAGCGACACATGCTACATACAAGTTGTGGCCAGGCCAACGAATATAAAATCCCTGACATAGTAGGTAAGGTGCCCAGCTATAAGCCTTTTTTAAGTAGTTTTTAATAATGTTGCCGCTGCCACACACGCGGAAAAAAAGGACGCAACCAACAAAATGGCTCAACAGCTGTTACCATTTACGGTTGGAAAACAACAAAACACACACACAGAAACGTAGAAAAAAATAAGAGGGCCAGCAGAAATAAGACTCTGGATAATCATACGAAGCTTGCCCCTAGCCCCAACCCAGCTAAGGCCTTCCCCATTAGAAAGATAATCGACGACTTCTTGCAGTCGTAGCATTCTCCTTTTGTGCCCTGTTGCGGCTGCCGCTGGTTGAAAATGGTTCTGGGCTTGGTGGGGCAGTTGCGTTTTCTATTGTTGCACGGCAATCCAACAAATTGAATTTAAATGGTTGTCAGCAACAGAAATTAGTTTTGCCTTTTGAGTGCCTGAAATAGATGGCAAGTGAGCGGAAGAAAGAAAAAATAAAGAAATGCGCGTGCTGCAAGATAGAGCAAACAAGTAGCTGCAAATGGAGGCAGAAAAAAAGTGATGCACACAGTTCAGCAAATTATGAAATGAAATGGCGGCAAATGAAGAAAAGAATCAGAAAAGAACAGAGAAAGCCATTGCCTGCCTTCAAGAGTCAGCCTTGAAGTGGTCCTTGGGCCATCTAGCTGTAATTAAAAGATGACAACTGAAGATTGCCACCGCGTCGTTCTCTAGGATCGGTCTGTCTTTTCTTCATTTTCTTTCCAGTGAAATATAATTAGCTGACTGGCGCATGTAAAGATTTGTGATTAGAAAAATTATTGTTTAGAGAGTAAAGATATCAAAGGTTATAATTTCATAATAATGTAACGGATGGTCGCTTATATAGTAACTTGCAATGGTAACAAAGCAATAATCACTTGACGCAAGAAAACAATCTTAAGAAACAATCCTACTCGCTACTGAGTTCAACTCGGCGGTTTGACTCGTTAGTTTTCTTTGTCTTTTTGTACGCATTACTCGTTATTGGTTCCTTAATTCGTTATTACTGTTATATTGATGTTTTCCTGTTGTCATCCTCGAATATCAATATGCCAAAGTTAAATTCTATAAAAGTTTTAACCGGAAAAGCCATACAATGTCCATAATTTTTAATTCACATGTAAAATTTAATATAGAACAAATGTTAGCTTGCCATGGCTCAGGCCTTTAAAGGGAAGTCCTTACTATGCACACATGCATATATACTTGTATGCTTGTCATATAAACATATAAGTACATCAAAAAGCACAGCAGCTGCCTGGCCGCAACAAAGCAAAGTCTACTTTAAAACACTTTTCGGCACAGCGCACGGATGACAAAAGGGACAAGAGCAACCAAGCAGCAGGAAGGTACGCAAGCAGGCAAGCGGAGTAGAAAGGTATGCAAACAAGAAGAGAAACAACAACTGCAAGAAGTACAATGATAATGATGATGGGCATCCTCATGAGGACTGGGGGCTGTTGATGAGTGAATAATGCGGCACACGCTGAGTGCCCGGCTCTACAGCTAACATATGAGCCTCATATATTTTGACAAAAGCTGACAGAGTATGCATACACCACCTGTGTGTTTCTATGTGTATGTGTGTGTACAGCAAAAAGGACTCAACCTGGAGCTTCGTGTCCGCATCTTTAACGCAGTTGACTGTCAGAGCACTGAAATGGGGCAAGAGCTACCTCATCATATCATCTTATACAAATATCATAAAAATTTTAATAAGGCTCCCTTTTTGTAAAAGTTATGGAATTAACAAATGTTTGGGTCTGCTCTCAGCTAGTTTTTAATACTTTGCAAATATTATTTTTGTGCAGGTAATGTTTTTAATTTCAACCATTTTAATTTATGTGACAACGGGGCGTATGTATAATATTTGCATATGGTGTCCCAAAGCGAAGGGATGACATCTAGAAAATAAAAGGAGCGAAATGCCACAGGTGCATGAAATTGCCAACTCCACAAAGCAAAAATGCATTTTTGTCAACAACACAATAACGCTAAATAAATGAATTTTTAAATAAATGCAAAAATTATAATACTTTTTCCAGGCGATAAACGATGGTTAAACAAACACACACGCACTCGATAGTCTGGGAAATTAATTGATTGAATGCAGATGCAGCTAAGCCATGCAGAAAAACAAACATATATAGGGGTTTGTTTATTATACTTAAATGACTGTTGTACAGGTTCGAAAAATGCCAAGAGCATTGTTAAAAGTGTCAGTTAAGCTAAAAAAAAAAACAGTAATAAAAATAAAAATTTAAAAGTTTTGCTTTTGAATTACATACAGTATGTGAGCCAATAACATTGCGTATACGTAACATGAAAAAAAACAATTTGTGCCACATTAGACTGATATGAGACCTTTCGACTTAACTTCACTTAACAAGAAGCACCTTGAGACTTTCATTTAACCTACTCACACCGCTCAGGGCATAAAAAATGAACAAAGACATCGCCTCATCAGATCCAAGTAGCGTCAGTAAAAGCCACTTCTAAGAGTTCTTTTGATGTTAATGATTTTCAGTGTAGTTCTATCTTCTTTTCTTTTTACGATTCAGCTGAGTGTTACAGCCACGTTTATTGCTCTATGGCCCACGCACCTGAAGCATGAAAATAATGAAATGCAAATTACCCTCCGTGTGGCAAGTGGAACAAGTGAAGCGTCTGCTGCTGATGTTGCTGACTGTTGTTGCAGCAGCTGCTCATAAAGTCAAATGAACTCATTAGTTGTTAAAACTAGTGCACAGACATACACACACACACACACACACACACAGACATTAAAAAATAAAGTGTAAAATGTTATGGGTTGTACTACTCGCACATTTGTCTCGCTACAAAATCACTCTGAATAATTGGCTACTATTGAGTGCTTGTTGCAGGATATATACTATACACATACACATACAGATAATGCTAATGCAGCAGTCGACTAAGTCTTTTAGTAGCAGCGCGAAGCTTGTGGCAAATGTGGCACAGCCAAACTGATGGACAGTCATTTTTAAGGCACTACTTATACCACATCTGTCACGACACATCCCCCACCCAATCCTCTTTCGTATTCGCTCTCTCTTTCTTTCTCTCTGCGTGTCTTTCATTTTTGCCCTGTCTCTTAGTTTATGCTTTTCAATTGTCAAAGCCACTGCAGCAGCATCATATCCTTGGCTACAACAATGTGCAATCCGCATGCCTTGAAGGCAACTTCCGACACACTTATTTATTTTTTTTTGCTTTGTTTGCATGTGTAGCTATAGTGTATCCGTGTGTGTCTGTGTGTGTGTGTGTGTGGGTGTTTGTATCTATATGTGAATGGTTTCGTCCACACACCGTCACACTTTCAATAGCACTTTCCATTGACACCAAAACCGAGCTGTGCTAACCCACACCCTCTGCACCCCTTTCAAAGCGAACAACAAAAATGGTTACGACAACATCTCTCGGCCTGGGTCCTGGCTTGCGTCCTGCTCCAGCTGCTGCTACCGGGGGCCAAGCTGCAAGAAACTGAATGCGAGTGAGAGTTAACAGCAATTTGTAACGATAATTGTGTGTATTTTTCAGTGACAATAACGTTGAATGTTGATGAGTTTGCCTGGCGACGACCGGTCCATCTACCCCAAAGTGTCGCTCAACCCCTTCTCCGTTCATAGTTCATGTCATTCTCGCATCGTGATGCCATAAGAGAGATACGACCAAGCATCATGCAGGACAGTGTCTACATAGATGTTGCTACTGTTGCTTGGTGTTGCTATTGTTGTTGCAACACTTGCCACTGCAGTGTGAGTGCCTAAACGACAAACATTTTTAAGCTGAGTGCTGCGCTTTTTACAAGCCGTACAGCCAAAAATGTTGGCAAGCAAAAAAAAAAGCGAACATAAAATTTGCTCTGTAAAATCGACAACGAGTCATTGTCATATGTGTTCGTGTTGCATGGAACTTAAGTGCAAACACCATTTAAGTCGTAAAAGAGAGACAAAGATAACAGCAAAGCAAAGAAGCAAAAATTGCCAGGGGCAAACGAAAATCATGAAAGAAAAATGCTTTAATAAGAACGATAAAAAAGTGTTGCATACCTTAAGGTGCAGAGCATACAAAGCTGCTTTAAAATAATTATGCTTATTTAAAACAAATGCCGCAATAAATGAGAAACACACGCACACACGCATGCCACGTGTCGCGGCAATTAAATTCAATTTGTCATTTAGTTGAAATTGACTTTGTGCATAATTGATTTCATTTGATTCTGCCTTTGCCCCCTTGCATGTTAATGTACATGTTGGTGTGTATGTATTAGTGTGTATTGTTTTACCGTTGTCATTATAAATGTTCTTCTTGTTGTTGTTGTTGTTGTTGTTATGGTGGTGGCTGTTGTAATTATTGGGGGCGCACGTTCAATTGTTTCTGACAATTAATAAATTTTGTGCATAATTAATTTATGCGCTTGCCTTAAAGCAAACAAAAGAATCAAATCGCTGATTGTCAACATTCACTAATAAATTTACTAGTTTGCTAACGGTAATTAAATGCCGTAGTGTTGATAACTGCTTTAAAAAAAAAATACGAAACCAATACAAATATAAATAAAAACAATTTTGCTTCAATTATTGAACAGATTTAACATTTTTGTTTTTTGGAAATTAAAAATGAATATTTAGTTGTTGAAAGCTCATATACGATTTTTTTAAAGCAATATGTATTTTTTTGTATACGAATGCTTTGCCAACTTCACTTTGAAATTTTTGTATAACTTTTGTTGGCACTGCCTTTCCCACCCCTCTTGGCGCTCTGTGTATACACCTACCTGTACAGCTTGCACAAATAAAACCCATTTCAAATAACTCTCGCCTTTTGCCTTTCGGGCATTTTTAAATACACCAAACATGGCAAA
Source organism: Scaptomyza reducta (assembly GCA_035044485.1). Lineage (NCBI taxonomy): Eukaryota > Metazoa > Arthropoda > Insecta > Diptera > Drosophilidae > Scaptomyza > Scaptomyza reducta. The sequence continues at coordinate 1,672,273 of JAWNNV010000191.1, read as the reverse complement.
CAAAACGCCTGCGTACAGCACTTGGATCTGTGATGGTTCTATGGACAGCTCTAAACTGGAGCTTGCGGTGTGCGTTAACATCTTGTATACACCCACACCCACACACACGCATACAAACACACTAACACCTACATACAACTTCTATGCTTTTTTATGATGCTGAAATATGAGACGCCTGTATTTTGCGTGTGTGTGTGTATTTGTGTGTGGGTTAACGGCTTTACGTGTTGCTGTGTGTCGTTTTTGTAGTATATGTGTGTATGTGTGTTTGTGTGTGTATGCATGTAGTTTATATTTAGTAAAAGGATTTTCAACACCGTGTACGCGGTTACTCGTATTTTTCTATGCAAACATAGACGAGCGCACGTTGCCGGCTGCTAACGTCGTTGTTCTTGTTGTGTGGCACGAACACGTATTTTGTATAACGGTATTTATGACATGTTTACTCAATAACAAAACACTTGAGCTTCTAACCCAAATACCCATAAACAAGTGAACCACACATACAGACACACAGACACTTGCTGCTTAAAGTTACTCTGATTGTGTGTGTGTGTAAAAACAACAACCACAAGTTTCTTCCCCTTTCAAATGCGTCTCTCTACGCTTCAAAAAACCGAGCGCGTATTTTCCTTGTTTGTACCCCGCGTGTTTTTCAACAATTTCGAGCACAAATAATTTTGTTAAATTACTTCGAGCTAGCAATGCGTGCCTTAATTTGTTTGCCTGGCCTTAACCAGTCTGCCTCGATGCGAGTGTGCGTGTGTGTGTGCGTGTGTTGTGTGTTTGAGTGAAGGCATTTTCAATGAGTGTTAACCGTTTTCTGTTTCCTTGTTTCGTGTTTTTGGCTGTAAACAGAAAATTTAAAAAAATGTTTAACTTGACAGCAGTTTATTCAAATATTCATTTAGATAAAGTGTTTAAAGAGTGGGTACCAAAAATACTCTTCAAGAAAAGCGTATTATTTACATATTGTATTGTTTCTTAAAATACTAAAATAAACATATTTATGAGCTATTTAATATGCTCTGTTTGAAGCGTTTTTAAAGTGTGTAAAATTGAAATATTCATTTTATTTAAGTATCAAGTAATAAACTTTTGTCCTAGCAGCTTGTTAAACACAGACAATTATCGTCGACGTATGTAAAAACTGCATTCCCAGTGAGCTTACTTCTTTGTTTTGCTAGAAATGCTGTCAATGGAGGGAAACTTTTGTTTTAATCGCCTCAAAATTCTCAAAGGGTATTGATAAAAATGCTCAAAGTGTGCAACCAGTTGCAATTTGTATGGGAAATTCTCGGCGGAAATTGAACATATTGAACGTATGAAATACCTGGTAAAAGTACACTGCTTTCTTTTTGTACGAAACTTCGCATTTTTGGTTGAGGTCGTCGCACAGAATTTTGTTAACAAAAATGAATGAGGCACACAAGATTGTATGTGTGTGTGTGTATGTGTGAGAGTGCATACCATAAACAAGAGTCAAATAAATCAACGTCATCATCATCATCATAGCGAAGCCCACATGAGTGCGTCCTGTGTGCCAAAAGGACGAGGACATCGCCTGCCACGCAGGCAGGCAGGCAGGCAGTCAGGCAACATTCAGCCAACAACAAAGTATCAGAACATACGCGAGAAAATCTCCTGCAGGGCACAGCCATAAAGCAGCCAGCGAAATATAAATGCAATAAAATATTTTTAATGGCTCGTAAATGTAAAAATTACGCCAAACACACAACAACAAAAAAAGGAGCAACCAAAAGAAAAGGACTACGCCAAAAAAAAACACAGCGTATGACAACATAAATGCAAAAAAAAAACGGCAGCTCGTGTATGAATGGACTGCAAATTGTCGCAACTTGTTCGCAGGAACCAAAAGTAAGTAAGAACGGATTAGCATATTAAGTGCACAAATTGAGGGTAACTCGCACTGCAGATTAAACAAACTTGCTAATTGAATGCAACTATTATTTAATGGACCAAAACAAGAACAACAGTGAATACAAAAAGGATCTTCTCTGATTTGATGTCCGTAAACATTGCTAAGACAATTACCCCAAAATATTTACTACTCGACTTAAGCCCTAATATAAACATACGAACTTTCAATATCATTGTTGTGCACTTGCATTTATGCTTAACTATGTGAAAACTAATCTAACAAAATATTTGAAAGAAAATGCTTCACTTTTCATATCTCCCTCAAGTTTAGACAACATTTTATAAAGGGATTTCAAATATGTCAATATAAAGTTTAAGATGAAAATTCATCAACAGAATTGTTTTATACCCTATTTCCAGTATGTGATTCAAGTTTCTATAAACACTCAATTTTTAATTTAATATCCATTCTGAACTAAAGAGACAAATTGCATTAGCTTTAGCAAAATGTGTTTGCCATTTATTGAAACGAACTAAATGAAATTTATGTGCGTCAAAGATGACTACACTTTATCGACAACAACTATTATAACAAAGTTCTAAAGAGAATCAAGCTAACTATGTAAGCAAGCAACAACAACAACAACAACACTAACACCCAGTTTTGTGGAGAAAAACAATGCACAAGCTTTGTGCATATGTGTGCGTATGTGTTGATAAAATTAAACTGCATTGTTGAAAATCACAGCCATGGCGATAGAGATAATAAACAAAATGGAGCGAGTGCTGGACAAAGTTGCCACACCACAGAAGATATGCATATAGGATAGGGGGGAGGATAGAGAAAGTGGCGCAAATTTGTTTCTGTGGTTGCGCATTTAAATATTTTAAAATATTTATTGTTGAAAATGGCAAAATATTTATAAGCAAAATATGCACAAGATCTCAGAATCCCCACACACAGTAGGATAGCAAGGTGTACTTATGTGTGTGCGTGTGTGTGTTTGGAATTTGTGAAACTAAAGCCCGAGGGCCAAGTAAATGGCATGTCCGTATGCATTTATGCAGGGCCCAGACAGGACGGTCAGCCAGGTAGACGGCCAAACCCGTCTGACAGGCAAAACAGACCCGTTGGATAAATACATATATAGCCATTGGGACACTGGACACATTGCATTGACCACACATACATGTACACACATGGACAGGTGGTATGTTGGTTGAAGAGCTACAACATATGTGCTGGCTGCTGGCTCCATGCGTATACTTTATCCATTTTAAATATGCAGATCAGGCAAAGGTTTTGTGCGACATGCAAAAGGTTAAGACAAACACGAATATGGCCAAAATTTGCAATGCCCAGAACAAAAGACAACAAATACAAAAGAGAGAGAAAGAGAGAGAGCGAGAGCGAGAGAAAGAGAGAGTGGAAGATTGAGTGAGCTTGGGGCTTAAGATTCTGGCTAATGTCTGCGATTCCATTCCCAACTATATATATACTATATATGTACATTTAAGCCCATTGAGAACAACAAACAAATACACACAGACTAAATAGTGCCTGGGGGGACATTGAAAACAAAAAAACAACAAAATCTTTGCACATTATTAGCATTAGGCTAAATTTTACTTAAACCGCTCAGCTAGTAACTGGAATTGGTTTTGGCTCTAGCTGAGTTGGGTGCAAATCCGTAACAAATCTTTTGAAATTGTTTTACTGACTGCATTGAAATTCATTTGATGGCAAATCTTTTGTGATTTTCTCATGCAGACTTCCATTTCACATGTGTGTATGTGTGCGTCTGTGTGTATATTGACAAACTGTGGCATTTCATTTAATATCAATTGATGTAAATGGAATAAATATCTTGGGCAGTAATGTTTTAAAAGAGCTACAAAAATACTTGACATTATGCCATAATGGTTTTTAGTGCTGGCAATTTTTAGTAATAATAAATTTCAATTTATTACTATCCTTTCAAAAAAACATTTTCAACCATTTGTACGTTAAATATGTTTTCCTCTTTATGTTTATTCATGTGCATTATTTTCAAACTTCTTTTACTTGTTCCACAATCGTATTAATTCCAAACGATTTCACCTATTATGATTGCAATTTTTGATTAAAAATAATTATTAAGCTAATAAATAACAAAATGTTTGTATGCATTGCCGTAGTAATTTATTATTGATTCCCGCAAATTGTTTATCACACGTATATCGATGTCATAGATTTTTTTATTATGATCTGGCATGGTAATAAAGTTTATTTTATTACTGAAATAGCCTCAGTAAAATTACACAAAATGCAATCTTAATAAATATCGAAACGGGGCAGCTCAAGGCTCATAATATAATAAGAGAGATCGAATGTTTGTTATGTATAAATGCTGCATGTATGTTTGTCTGTATGCATGTACATAGAAAAGTCGCATTGCTGCAAGTATATATATATATATATGTGTGTGTGTGTATTTTCAAGTGGTTTTGCCACTGACCAAAGCCAATTGCCTTTCAGTGACTAAGATTTATTTGCATTTCCGTTTGAATGCACTCGAGCTTTATTTCTATAGCTGCTTAACTTTCTCTCTCTGTGTGTGTGTGTGCTTGTCTCTTTCGGCTGAACTAAACACGCACACGAAAACATGACACACTCACACACACACGTGCACAACAAATGTATTTGGATTTGGCAACAAAGTTGGCTGCGTATTTGGCAACTTTGAACGCGGCCTTTGCCATTGTCCATAACTATCTCTATCTCACTCTCTCTATATTTCTCTCTATTTCTATCTCTCTTACTCATTCTGTTCTCTATAGCTCTTGCTCTATCTCTTTCACACTCACTTAGCTGCATACAAGATATAATGGCGCATTTTTAGCTACAGCTCGAAGCATTTGGCCCTATTAACAAACTCAATTTGTGAGCAATTTCGAAGGCTACTACCTCGGCAACAATGGGAAAAAGCGCACGGTTTAAGGATATGCTTTACGTTTAACGGTTTTATCGTCTCTGACCAGTGAGTGCAACACGTACCACGTTGCCTCTTCATCTGAACTCCCAGTGCCACTCGTGCCACCTTGTGCCCCATGGCACGTTCACGTTAACGGAACTTGCATTGTAACAACGACACCAACAACAACGTATAGTCAAGAGACTCTTTACCCAATTCCTAGTCGAACTCACTCTTCAACTCTCATTCCCTCTCTCTCTCTTTTCCACCTTGTGTTTCTATGCAGAGCAGCAATTTAAAAATCGCTTACGGCCACGCCACTGTCATAAAATCAAGCATCATCATCATCATCAGGACCAGCAGCAGCAGCAGCAGCAGGAGCAGAAGCAGACGGAGTACAAACAGAAGCTCCAGGAATACCAAGAGCAATTGGTAGCCATTGCAAACAGGAGCCGGGGAGCCCTAACCTTTTTTGTTTCACTTTTTTTTACCTGACGCTTCGTGTCTTTTATGCGTTTTGCCATTTTTGGTATCGTTTCAGATTTTTAATACACTGTTTGGAACAAAAAGAAGCAATAAGCAAATGAGTATTTATTGAATTCTATTATTATAGCCATCTGATTTTGAGATTTGTGTGCATAATTTTACTTCAAGCTAGAGTATTTAAAGGTAACATGTTGTCAATCTTTCACTCGTAGAAACAATCGAAATATAATACAGCTGTGAGGTTTTTAGATTAGAATTTTGTTGTGATAATCTGAAAGAACAGTGTATCTTTAAGTCATCAGCTGACAACTTGAAGTGTTCTAACATCATCTTTTTTTTTTTTTGCTTGTTGCCCCTTTGTCTGGTCTTTGTAGAAAATGTTCGGTACGTGACAGATTTGTTATAATTAACATGATTGACGAGCTTTGCGACACCAAAAAACCTGATAACTATATTTTATAGTTTCGTCTCATAGATGTCGTAAAGTTTAGCTAGACGAGTTTTTCCTCAGATATCTTTCAGTTGTCAGACATGATTAGTTGACTGTATGCAAGCATTAAAATGCATCAATATCAATGTTAAAGTAATACTATACTCACGCACAAACATACACAGGCACACACACATGCACACACACATGCACACACACGTTTACAGATGGTTGCATTGCGCACGCTTCGATTGAAATCTAAATTGCATTGTATACCAGAAAGGGGGCAGCTACAAATTCAACTGTAAAAATTGCTGCAGTTAAATACTGCACTTGATAACAACTGTAACAACAACATGAACAAAAACAGAAACACAAACAACAACAATAACAACAACAGCAACAACAATGACAAGTACAACTACAAATGCGTTACGTGTTAGACGCCAACGCCGTCGCTTTTGGCTAACAAGCAGCACAGAAAGACAGAAGCAACAGCAACAATGAAGAACGAACAAAAACAAACAGGATATGGGCGGGCAAAGTACGATATGTCTGTTTCTGTGAGAGTATTTGTGTGTGGGGTATCTTCTCTGGTGCGTTTGTGTGGGTGTGTGTTTGCCATACACATACATTACATTGCACTACAGTTTTTGCAACTGTAAAAGGCAGCAGCAATAAGAACAGTTATGGTGCTGAATAACGATAATTGAATACCCTATATTCGATATAGCATCTTCAACAACTGAAACATGAAAGCCTTCAAACAGGATCATGGTCTCAAGGTTCTGTCTGCGTTATAATACAGGCAAATAAACTGTCATTACTCAGGAAATGGAAAAGTATGCATAAATTGTGAAATTGAGTGAAGTGTTAGATGACATTAATGGATAAAATGTTTATGAAGCTCTGTCTAACAATGTTCCAGAGATATTTGAGTTGTTACTAATATAAGTAATAATAATTTACCCTAACAACTGTGATTTCGCACAGGTAAATTATATTGTTGAGAAATTATATGACTGATCTGTTTATGTATCACTTTCTCGTTGTTTCTCATTTATATCATAAAATGTGTTTCTATAGCTGCACTCTTGTCCTGTAAATGAACTAATATAACCTTGTTAATCCCAATCCACAAAAAAATTAATAATTGTAAGGACATTCAGTCATAAAATAATTATGTTATATGTCAAAAAAAACTTCTTTTTAAAGTGTAACAACAGCAGGCCACGAATTGAAAGGCAACAACTTTCAAAGTGGCTGCTGGCCGCGCATTTATTCAAAAGGATATTACGAGGACCCGCAACAGAGTCGCTGGCAGTTTCGATGTTGCTGCTGTTGCTTTGGCTGCCCTGATCATTTACAAGTGCAACCATGGCAGCAGCAACAACAAGAATAACCGCAGGCAGCAGTCATCAGGAATTGTAACCGCAAAACGGAGATCAGAATTGCATATATGCAAAAATGTAACTGAAATTCGTAAAATGCACCAAAACGGCAAACTGTAGAGAACTCAAACGGAAGACAACAGGAACAGGGACATGAAACTGGGCATAGTTGGAGTCAGAACGAGTACCGCAGGAGAGAAAGGAAACACCGAGTCCAAGTTCAGTTGCTGTGCTGGTTATGCGATGGCCAATATCGAATAAAAAGTGCATGAAATATGTTTACTGTTATGTGTTGGCGTTTATGTTCGCATTGTTGTTGCTGTTCCTCTTACTGTCTGTCTGCAGAAGGTCAATAAAAGGTCATTGAGAAGGTTATATCAGTGGCCACAGGATGTGTGCTCTCGATGTGTGCAAGCGAGTGTTGGCTCATGCGTGTGTGTGTGTGTGTGTGTGTATGTGGGCAGTTCGTTCATTGCTTTCCTGTCTTTTTTGTGCATGTGTGTTAGTGTGTTGGTGTGGAAGTGTGTGTGGCCTAAGCAAATGCCTGACCAGACTGCAAGTCAATAGGTAACCCAAATTTGTTGCTGTTGCCTCTGTATATAAATTTTTTTTGTGCTGCCAAATGCCAAAAAGTTAACGGATTAGAATGTAGTGTTAAGAACCAAAGCAACAACAACAACACAAAAATCGAATAACCAATTGAATTTTATTGGCTGTGGCCTAACAGCAGATTGGAGATACTCGAATGTGTGTTAGAATTGATTTGCAGTTGGACTAGAAACAGTTTTATATGCAAAAGAAAGGTAAAAACATATAATAGATGCTGAAATATATGAATAAAATACATATATTTGAGAGTTGTTTGAATAATATTCATACGTAACGATCAGGAAAATAGAAATAAAATCCAATAAAGAGAAGAACAATCTGGTTAAAACTGTCATATTTAAATATTTGTTAAAAAAAACTATATGAATTTTTACCAAAAACTATAGTTTTGCGTGTTTAAATGCATTATAAATCCAGAGGTCAAACCAAGTCTGGAGATGTCTGTGAAAAGTTTAAGATCCATCCGATTAATAAGCGAGTTTCCGAAAAGTTTTTAAGCATAAATTTCATTTGAAAATCGTGTTTGCAAACTTGTATGCAGTATCAATCTATTATGAGCACCACTTCCGTTCCCATTGCAATCAAGACAAACAATTCAATGCAGCTCATCAGCAGCAATGTGCAGCTAACCAACAAACTTACACAAAATCAAAAAACAGCAGAACGAAGGATGAAAAATGGAAAATCCTTAGTAAGTTGCGCTCATTAAGGCAGCCAAACGGAAAAGAAAAGTTGCCAACGAAAAACCATAAAAATATCAATTTTATGTTTGAACAATGCACCATAAAGTGTTTGTCTGGATTGAGGGGGCAGGAAAGAAGTGGAAGGTTGTACACTGACTTAAGATAAGATTGCGATGAACGGTGGACCAAACAAATCTTTTTGGGGCAACAGCCGCAACCGCATCAACCCCATCAGCAACACTGATGCCTTTCAATAATCATAAAGCCGATGATAGAGCCACATGGACGCAGAGCACCACCACCATCTCCATCATCGTCATCATCATCAGAAATTGCTCAATCAGTGTGGAGATAAAGTATGCAAAATTGTACACAAGCCAACCGCTCGCAATATACGATAGTCGTAACTAGCGTTATAAGATATGAAAATGATGGCACACCTAGTTTGGAATATTGCCGATGGTCCGTTGCTTGCCGATGGTAGTGGTGGTTGGTTGCTAGTGCCGTAAACTACGTGGCTACGCCTTTGCCTAGCAAACTTTTCAAGTAGCTGCATAGTCTTTAAATTTACGGCCAACACAACACACACACAAAAAAAAAAACTATAAGAAAGAAGCAGTGCAAAGCAAATGCCAAAAACCAAAACAGAAACAGAATCAGAGGCCAGCCGAAGCGTATCTGAGAGCGCAGCAGGAAATGGTACTGAAGCAGCCAGGGGGCAAGAAATGCGGGCAGGCAGTTTATCAGGGGGGGTAAGGGCGATTGGTGTAGAGATACATTTGCTAACTGCCAGCGGCGGCCGGAAACAGTGCCCTGCATGAGGCAGCAGCAACGGCAGCAGCAGCAGCAGTTGCTGAAGAAACAAACGCCTTGCCTTTAATTTAGCGAACCCTCCCTCCTCAACAAGAACCTCCTGCAGTGCTATGCTTGCGCTTGATACGCCCACACATAAAGAGAGAGAGAGAGAGAGAGAGAGAGAGAGAGCAAGTGAGAGAGAGAGGTAGAACGCCACTTGCCGGCGGCGTAATTTTAATAGACTGCAACAGTCTCAAGTTGCAAAGTTGATTTGCCCAGTGGTCGTCCTGCCTGCCTTCTCGTTCCTTTCCCTTCGTCCTTGCCAGCGTCCTGCACAAAAACTTTATGTGCTCTGGCTCTGGCGTAGTTTTCGTCTTCGTCCTCGTCTTCTTCTTCATCGTAGTTTTGCCTTTTGCTATTTTATTTTATAGTTTGCCGGCGTTTTCTTACCAAGCAGCGCGCTGGGCAGTTTTCTTACCACTGCGCCTATGCCAATCCCTTAGGGCTCTCTGTAACACTCAACTGCATGCGAGTACAGCGAGGGGTGTGGGGCAATGTGATAGGAAAGGGTTTACATACATGTACAGTATATATATATATATGTAGTGGGAGTTTAGTTTTGCCCATCTTTGCACTTTGGTCTTGTTTCGTTCATTGGAATTTATGTTCAAATTTCATGAAAAGAACTTGTTTTCCTGCCATTGGAAGTTTCTCCTACCCCTTAATGTTTGCCAGCCAAACTATATGTGTTCGACTGAGTGTGTCTTGGCTTATTAAACATCAACAGCAAACGCCTCTGGGGATGGCAGCCTGTTGGTTTGCTCGGTTTGGAGCTGGTTTCGTTTCCAGTGGCTCAGTTTTAAGAAAATTATAAAATTACCATAATTAGTGTGTTGATATACGATGAAAGTTTTATAAGCTGATTTATATGATACGGCTCAGCAAAAAATGTTCATTTTAGTTGTAAGCGGATTTCTTGATTTCATTTCACAACCAAACTAAACTCAACTAATTTTTAGCATAGGTTCAGTGTATGTTTGCCGGTTGATAAAGTGGCCATAGATAATTGCCTTTGTCGAGATATATAAAACTACTTTGCATACTAATAAGTCTCCTCAGATTGCAGTTGGCCAATTAAAAGGTAGTAGACACCTTCAAATAACGATGAACTTTAGTTTTTTAGTTAATTTTAACAAGTGCAAAATAATGAATGAAATTGAAACAAAAAGGCTTAGAGAACCGGAGAAATGATAAACTATTTCATAACTATGCGAATGAAGAGTTTGCATATACAATTTACAGTAAATTCCGTTCATAAACATTCTTAGAACTCAGCTTTAATCCATTTAGTGAAGCAAGAAAGTGTAGCATACTTTTGTGGGCAGTCGATGCATACTGCATAGATGGAAACTTTGTTGGTCTAGACACGCACAACACAAACACTTACACTTATTTACTGTGCTGTGGCGCATACTCCACCTAATTTACACTCCAGCTCACGTAATTACCAACCCCCAAAGCAGCCACAACAAGCTGTGCTGTCTGTCTGTTTGTGTACAACAGCAACAACAACAGAACATACCGTGGCAAATTATTTTTACACCCCAATTAACGTCAGTTTCTCCCTCTTGCATTTTCCTTCTCAAAAAGTTGACACATGGCAGTCAGTTGCTTTCCTCCTACCCCACTTGCAACACGTTTCTGTCCAACTATGAAAAGAAGAAATTAATAAGTTACATTAGCTTCCTCTTATTTTTCTTGTTCGCTTCTTTTTTGGCGGAACTTTTAACAGCAATTGCCAAGTTGATTTTTCACCTGTTCACTGATTTGACGGATGTTACCGTGCCACCCCAATAATTTATAGTCAAGTTTGTGCCGGCATGTAAATGTTCTTGTTGATAACTTGTTTTTAATTAATATGTATGCGAAAAGTTTTTGGCCTGCCGCAGTCACCTTACCCTTCTCAGTACTTACCCCCTTTTAGCTCTTCCCCATTTAGGTACGCTGGCGATAATGATGCGAAACAGATCTTTAATGCAATTGCAAAAAGTTTTCTGTCATACTTGTAGTTCTGTTTTATGCTATCCGACCCCACAGCTTCCCACTCAACTTTTACTTGATTTTTAATGACTACTTAAGAAAGTTATCGTCACATGCGCCGGCATAGAGTAGTGTGTATATAGAAAATTTGTATCTGTGTCTGTCGCTCGGCTCTACGGTATCTGTCACAAAAGTTAAATGTACTTAAACTTATTTGTTGTCGAGTTCTGCCCGACTTTCGTCGCAACGCAAATGATTTGTATGCCCAACTTCTGAGAGATTTAATAAGTTGAGAGAACTTTCGGGTCGCTATACGCTTTACGGCCGTACGAGCATGTTCTTGAGTGTGTGTACATGTGTGTGAGTATGAGTTGTTCACAAGCCTTGTTTGTCTTGGCCAAGCATAAATACAGTTTTAATTGAATGAATGAATGTCAAAAGCTTGGCAGTAAGTTGTGAGGATTTTGCCTTTAACTATTTGCACTGAGCGGAAACACTAACAACGCTTTTGATCCCTATAAATGCGGCATGGTTTGGCAAGAATCGATCTGAAGAAATCAAAGAATATTAATCTATTATACCAGCTAGATATTAACTCATCTAATTGTTGTATGTTTTCCCTCTGGTTTTACAATCTGTTAACTAAGCTCAGCTATCATTTGTTTGCCATCTGCTGCAAGTGCAAATATAAATGTTTACTCTTGTGTTATTTCAGTGTTTTAAGCCTCAGCCATTTAGTTCAGGTAAGCCAAACAACTGAGATCTAATTAAATTCTTACATTTCCTTTTGCAGTTGCATAGTTTTAGGTTTGTTTTGCTGTTGCCGTGAGAATGAAGTGCTTAAAGCAAAAAGAATAGTACAATACAAAACAACAGCAGACAGAGAAAGAGAAAATTCTTTTTTCACACTTTTGTTACAGGATTTTTTTTTGCGGACCATTAACTGCTGTCTGTTGCCATTAGAGCCAAACTAGCAACCAATTGCACTGAGACGGGGCCAACACACACACACACACATACATACTAACATCCTTCTCTCTTTTAGTGGCTGCTCAAACGCTTGTAGCTGTCGTTTCGCAAATGGCAACTAAAATGCCAAGCAGCAACAGGAACAGCTAAAGTAGCAGCAAAGTCAAGGCATCCTGGCAGGACTTGAGCAGGCAGGAAGGCAGGCAAGCAACTGCAGATGCAGTAGTCTTTCAAATGTTAAATGATGCAGTTACAACAAATTACGCAAGAATGCCGAAAGCTGCTTCAAAAGAGGGCCAAAGGTATTCGCGATGAGATTGCAGCTACAAAGAGGTTTTTGAAGAGCTTTGCTTGGGCGGGTAGTTGCAAATATTTGGCGGGGTTTGATAGTTAGCAAACTGTTGGGCATCAAATGAAGTTGTTTGCAGTTTCAATTTTGTACTCACACCAAATCAGAGTGTGATGGTGTGTGTGTGTGTGTGTGTGTGCACTTTCAATATCCGTTGTTGTTGCTGCTGTTGAAGCTTGCCGCGCAATTAGGAAATGTCTGGGATGGGAGTTGAGTGAGTGACTGTGTTTTAGGATGCGGATGGGGAAAGGAAGTGGGGGATGGGTGAAACAGTGACAGGTGCGCTTGTCAGCAGACATGTCGCGAGGCTTACTGCAACATAAACCGGAGAAATGACTGCACATAAAGTTGCTTTAATTGAGTTTTATGCTTTCAATTTGGGCGCTATTATGAAGACAACTCAAACACACACACAGATAAACATACACACACATAGAATGAGAGGCGAGGAGTGCAACGCGGAACAAGCGCAAAACCCATAAAACTCATCTGTCAAACACTGAAACGCCGCCTATCAACATTCATGTTCACTAATCCTTGGCATATATGCGCAAACGGATATAACGATGCCATATATGACAGACGCTGTGTGTGTTGCGTCTGTATGTGTCTGTGTCTGTGTGTCTGTGTCTGTGTGTATGTGTAACTATCGAGCTGCCATTATCAAGGTTTTTTGCTTTATGTGTTTGACTGCACGAGCAACAGACAGAGAAAGCGAGAGAGAGCAGAGTGTGCATAACGGATTAAGAGCAACGAAATGCGTTTCAGGACAGCATTCAGCAGACAGCAACAGGAGCAGCAGCAGAAAGCCAGCTGAGTTGTGAAAAGGCTCAGCAATAAGCGAAAGACAAGAAAGAGAATTAATAAAACAGACAGACAAGTCGCTTGTAACATTTCCTCAGTTAAATTGCAAGGATTTCAGTTACGTATTATTAAATATAATTGATATATTACTGATTGAATAAGTTTGAATAAGAATCTTGAGAAATTTTAAACAAACTAAATAACTTTTGAGAACGTTTAATGATTCTGGGCTACAAAACACATACAATTTTGTTATAGAGTGTATTAAACACAAAATGACCGTAAGGCTGATCGTGTTTTTGTTGTTCTTGGCTATTCCAGCTTTTCTGACAGCCCTGTGGCAGTGTCAATATGCATGACAAACGAGCAATTCGAATGTTGGCATCCTGACAACAGGCGTTAAACATTTTTCTATTCTAGCTTTTTTGCCAACTTTAATCCGTGGCATAAAGTCGATTGACTAAAACTTTTATGATTGTATCTGTTACACATGAAATAAAAACCAAAAACTTTTATGGCAATGCCACAAGCTCATTTGTAGTTCGTTTATTCCATCAGCAAATCCTTTTTTGTCAAGGCCTAAATTAGTTGCTGGTTCTTTGGCCTTTGCATCATTTCGTCTCAGCTGCCAGGACACATTTAATTAGACGCTTGTCAGGACTATTAATTGATGGATTACAAACACATCGACAAGCATATATGGTTTTTCTATAGACATATGTATAAATTACATAAGACGAAGTATATAAAGATGTCCAGCCTCGACGCAAACTAAAGTTTTTACGCTTAAGCTGCTGGCTAACCAGAAACAACAACAACAACAACCCGTATGTGTATATGGTCATAATCTGGCTGTTGACATTTGTGCCCGCACACACAAACAGCAACAGACCAAAACTGTCAGCCATGCGGCCCACAATATGCAACCGAACTCAGCACAAACACACACACACACACACACACGTAAGCACACAAATAAGACACACACATACACATGGGTACAATCTAACGTTTTCGGTTGCTTTAGCGTCTGTAGCTGAGCTGAGGGTTCTTGTTTATACTTTGTGACCGAAAAATATATATATATAATATATATAGTTAAAAAGCGTAACTCAAAGTTGTGCTTGCGATATGTAGCCTGTAGACTGAAATAAGACTTTGCGTTTATAGAAAGTTTTAAAAGACAGAATATGAAGTATATTATGGATATCTTAAGTTAGGCTAAGCCAGCTGACCCTTACACATTAACCGCTCACGTACCTTAGTGGGACCGGTTCATAAATCTCATTATACTATATATTGCTTTCTTTTCATATTTCACAAAAATTACTTTTTAATTCTGATTTACCAACATTTGTAATTGTCTTATGGTTTACTACAATTTAAAAACGAAGAGTTGACTTTATGGCTTGATAAAACTTTAAGCTTCCAAAATTTACTTCTAAATGTTCTCTAACCAAATCCCAAATTGTATAATTGTAACAGTTGCTTGAATAAATAAATTTTCCATACATACTGCATTTTCAAAGTGAAATTGCTCGAAGAATCTCAAAACCAAGCATTGCTGCAGTTTGTCACAACTCAGACTCAACTCCAAGCCGTCTTAGTGGTTCTTTGTTGTTTTCGCTTTTTCACCTCAGAGTTATTTTCGCATAATTCGCATGCACGCAAAGAAATTTGACAAACACAGTAGCTATATGTGTAGTTACCAAGCTTCCTGTGTCCCCGCACTCCTTATACACACCTGGGACCTAGACCCGAACGTAGACCCAACTCAGCGTTGATACTTTTTGGCCACATTGCGACGGTGTAGACGAAATTTTAATGCATTTGCCATGATTTGGCGCATAATAAATTACGCCAGGGTTCTCACACACACGCACACACACTCGCATGTCTGTCAACTGTCTGTCTCAGTATGTGTGAGTCCTTGTGTGGTCCTTGCTGGTGCTGCCAAACCGAGAAAATATATCTAAAAACACCTGACGGATTTAAATTTTATCAGGGTGGCCCCCGCAGAGCGTTAGCTGGTTTTTGTGTCTGCAGTAAATAGTTTTCTTCGGTTATGTCATGGAATGCTGTCATGTGGCATGTGCATGTATGTGTGTGTGTGTGTGTATGTGTGAGTGTGTGTTAATGTTTTAAGTCTTTAAGCTTTTAATGCTCAACATTCTTGGCTACGACAGCCGCAGCTGCGGCTCCATATCTCTCCACATGTGGGAGGCTTTGACGCAATCGTATTAGTGTCCTTATGTCAGGCTATGTGCTCAAAGCAGAGGACAAGACGCAGCACAGTGGGAGTCAAAAGTGAATTTAATATGATAATAAAGAACTTCATTAGCATTTTATCAAGTTGGTATGAATGCAACAAATATTTTTAAAAAATTGATATACTATTGATGAATTGAAGTAATATATTTTTGAATTATCCGATCATTTTAAATTTATTTGTTTTGTTTCCAGAAATATTCAAATATTATAGTATTTGATTATTTTATATTTTGCTTCACGCATATATTAAAAATAATAGAAAATACATTTGGATATTTATTTTTTCAAATTTAGTTGTTGCAAAATCAATGAAAATTTGATATACATATATCCACACAATAACTAAATACATGCTTATGTGTTTTAAATGAATTTATTTATTTGATTTGGGATCTATGTGAAATTGCGAAAATCGCAAATATTTGCAAAATCACATGCACAATGGTGTAAAATATTTTGTTGCAACAGGGAATCAACAGCAGCAGCAATAACATAGATGACTAGGATAAGCGTCAAAGGATACATTAGTAACAAAAATCGTTGGCATCTCTGTTCCCCCTTTATCCGCTTTGTGACTAGTAATTAATCACAATTTGCGGATACACAAATTGTCGCAGTAAAAGTCACATTTCTTTTAAAATGACCAACCCGCACTTCTAGCCCAAAACACAAATGCAGGGCCCAAACAGTCAGACAGACAAACAGAAAATAAAGCAGCAGCCAAATGTTGGCAAAAACCGGGCCAAAAAGAAGACGGCAAAAACTAGAAGTAGTGGCAGAGCTGGCTGCACTTCCGTTGCAGCGTTTCCGCTTTTACGGGGAGGCTGCTTCAAACTTTTCGTCTTCTTCCTTGTGCGGCAGTCAAATAAATTTCGCTCTCAAATGGTAATGCAAGCCAAACCCCACTAAAGCCCCTACACTCTTCACTCTGTGCACAAAAATGGCGCGACCATTTGACTGCTTTACTTTGCTTTCCCCAGCCATCCTTCATTCATGTCCGTGGGCTGTAAAATATCTCCAAAAGGATGTCGTTGTCGTCGTTGTCATCGTCTTCGTCTTCGTCTCTTCGACTCTACCGTTCATTGCATTGTTTGCCTTTGAATGTGCTGTTTTATTTTTGAACCACACAATCTTAGCCCAAAAGTCAATGGCAATTAAGCAGCCGCATCTCTGACGACGGCCGACTGCAGCTGACGCAGTTTTGTCCACTTTTTGGACATCGTCTTCCGCTTGCTGGTCAAACTTTGTCGCAAGTTTGTCGCTGGGCAAGGCCAATTACTATGCCATGCTCGGACGGATGACTAGCTGACTGGATGACTGCTGTTGCACTGGGCGTATGCGTAATGTGCACAGAATCAAAATGACTAAAGTTATTATACTAATATTTTAAAAGCTGCTGCACACACATAAATAAATGCATATAAACTGGGTTTTTGTGTGTTATATATTTAGAGCGGAAAAAGAGAAATGAACTTTGAAGCTAGACGGAGACGGAGACTCTTGTATTTTATTTGGTTTATAATTTTGAAGTCCTGGCATGTTGAACGTGAACTTTATGTTTATGTTGGTTGCAGCTGAAAAGTTATTTTAATAATAAAAGTACTTGAAAAAGATGAAATGAATTAAAAAGCTAAGTTCATATGGATTACTTATGTGCATAGATGTAAGAAAAGGTAACAAATTCCAACCTTTCTAGTCTCATAGCTCACACATTTGGTTTGCCATCGGACTAGAGCTTAAATGTTTCCATAAATAAATCAATTTAGTTCTTGTTCTTACCCATAATCAAAGTTAATCGTTAGCTCAGCCTTATAATCAGCGCTAGAAAACTAATAATATAACTTAAAAATTCTTTAATAAGGATGTAGTTTTAGGGGATGGAACAGACAGCTAAATGTTTCCCGTAAAACCGGATGTGTGTATATGCTGTGGTTTCATTTTTAAACAATGAATTTTTGCGCGTGTCTGAGCGTATGTGTGTGTCTATGTGTGGGCTTCCCTTAACCTTTTTATGACTGACCCAGGCAAAACCGCTGGACAGAATGTGGACGATGGGGAGCAAAAGCGTTGCACGAAAAATTAGAATTGCTAATGTTTGCGGTAAAAATTGTAGCATGTGTGAGTATGAGTAACTGTGTGTGTGTGTGTGTTTGTATGTGCGATGTGTGTGAAAGGGTGTGTGTCGCGCTTGTCTGCCCTTCGCTTGGGTGGCCTGGGCTCGGCTTGGCTAGCGGTTTGTGTTGGCTAGTTTTAGTTGCTCGGCTTGCAGAAGCATGAAATTAATTTAAATTTTGCGCACTTGGCTAATTTCGCCTGCCAAAAAGCGCAAGAGCAGAAAGCAAAAAAAAACCAACAAAAAACAAAACGAAACTAGAGAAAAACGATGAGAAAAATGCTAGAAAACGGATAAAGCATAAAGGAACTTATGTCAGCTGCAAGGAAAGAAGGGTTGACCATGTTAACCTCCCTACCCGAACACAGATAGTAGTTTTAATAGTCTCTCGGGCGATTTTTAAAATGTATACCGTTATGAGCAATGGGCCAGCGACGATAACAAACAAATACGAAACGTTTTTTACTTGGTTTTTTTTTTTTTTGGTTTTTTTGGTAACTGTCGGACCGCTCGACTCGTTAGCATAAAAATCGCTTTAGGTTTTTATGAAAATGCTTCGGGGCATTGGGGACTCACAATAGTAGTATATACATACTACATAGACAGTTGGACAACAGGTAGAACAAAGCAGTAATCTATAATTAGTTTCTATGCTACAAATGGTAAATGCTTAAGGGAATCAAATACATTTGGGAGTTGTTTATCAAATGATAACGTTTTTTAGAGAGCAATAAACTGCAGCTCGGAAATAATATAAAGTCCAAGGGATAAGGCACACCAAGAAGACAAAGAGTTTATTTATTACATTGAGTTTGCTTTTGAAAGATTTGAAGATTTTAAAACTGTTATTCCAAATCTTTTGATTTGATATGTCTTTCTAATAAATAAGAAATTTCCGAAGTCATACCTACCCCAAAACTCAACCGATTATCAAATGCCAATACCTTATAAATCATGGCATCTAGATTAATACTGCATTTGCAGTTTATAAAATAGTTTGAAAAGAAAAAAGAAAGAAGCTTAAAATAAAACAAGCATTTGCAGCTGATCTTATTTCTTAAGTAAACGATCAATCAAAGTAATTTAACTCTGATCTTAACACTTAAGCTCTTAAGTTTTCTGCATAATTCAACTCTCAGCTCTCATTTTTAAACACCCATTAATTTACAATCTCTGGCAAACACCTGGCCCTTAAAGCCCTTTCGCCTCACACCTTAAGTTTCATACAGTTCACCACTTGCGAGGCGCATTAAAGCCCGCAGGTTCAACCAGAACTCAAACGGCACTTCAATTAATCAAAACCCAAAACGCCATACAGTCTCTGAAAGTTGTATGCGACCAAACACATACACACTCGCACACACATACACATCGAGCTACATTTACATATCGTTTGGAATGTGTGCATTGGGAACCATTTGGGAGCCTCGCATTTGGGGAAACAGGAGTCGCTTGGTCATGTTTGTGACCCCAAAAATTTCCCGTCTAAGGCATTCACGGGCCGCGCATTAAGTATGCGTTTTAATTAACTTTTGATGCCGACAGAATCCCAGACTCACACCTCACCAGATGGCGCCACTGTGTGCAGCAACAGTCAACTTTTGTAGCGAAAAAAAAACCCTCAAATATAAATATACATATACGTATATGTTACGCTTATTAAATATGAACGCTGTTTGAGAGAGTTCCCCCAAAAGCCGGCAAGCGTCTCAAAAACTTTCCTTGCGCTCTCGCTGTCTTTCTCTCTCTCTCACTGTCCATCTCGCTCACTTTGCAGATGCAGCGCAGCGTATTGAGTGGAACCTAACTTTCAAAGCGCCTGCGTCCGAAGAGAGTACATGCTGCAGACGCCTGCGCCTAACAGCATGCCGGGAGTTCTTGAAGTTGTTGTCTAGTACTACGACAGAGCCGACGAGGCTCAACAACTGAAATGCGTATACATGCACACATAGCTAGAAGAGCTGATGCTGATGCTGATGGGTGGGGCAGGAGACAAGTGGCAGGTGAATTGAGTAAGGAAAGACGTAGAT
Source organism: Scaptomyza reducta (assembly GCA_035044485.1). Taxonomy (NCBI): domain Eukaryota; kingdom Metazoa; phylum Arthropoda; class Insecta; order Diptera; family Drosophilidae; genus Scaptomyza; species Scaptomyza reducta. Next base: position 1,652,468 of record JAWNNV010000191.1, on the reverse strand, counting down.
CTGCTTGTGTGCTGGGCGGGACTGCATTTTGGAACAGCTGTTGCCGCTTTTGGTGGGGGATCAAACGAAGCGAACGTAGCGTCTTTGTGCGTCCGTGACGTCAAATGTTTTTGGTCTGCTTTTAATTAGATGCCCGCTGTGCGTGTGTGCTGGCTTATGCCATTATTCTCGTAGCTCGAGTTAGCCATTAATAAGCCAGCCGCAATATTTGTCTATTCATTGCTTTGGCATTGGACAAATCAAAATCCAGTCCAGACATTGCTCGCCAGGATTACGTTTCTGCATACACATATGTAAAGGCATTTACCAGCGTGATGATGATGATGGCAGCACGCCGCAACTACAAGCTATTAACACACACACACACACACACACGCACACTCACCCACAAAGATTCAGCTCAATTTCAATTAAATGCGGTTGCCATTGCATAAATCACGCATACGCCACGTGGCCAACTCAAGAGCCGCTGGCTTCAGCAGCAGCAAGCGAAGAACTAAACTCGAGGTTCTCTATTAATTTTAGCACTGTCACTTGCCACGACTCTTGCCGTGCATGGTCCATTAATACACGCACACAATCATATGCTCAGTGCCTTAAAGATAAGGCATAGGCCGAGTTATATATGTTTGTGTGAGTATACTTGTACTAGAGAATGTGCTAGTTCTATTTTTAGTGCAACTTGACTTGATCTAAAGTGTTTCTTAACACTTTACAATCAATATTTCACAAACTAAACTGATTATTCGTCAATACTAAACCTATCTAACAAATATTAAGTTCATATCAAAACCAAACCATTTTCGAAAATACAATTTGACCAATATACTTAAGCCATTTAGATCTTTTGTCAGAAAGCAAATTAATTGAGCTATGTATTCTGCAAAGCAAATACTCTGTGGCTTCAATTAGTCCCATTAAAGGAGTTTCAGCTACCAGTTTCAAGAAATTGCTTAAAACTGTGGCTATGCTTTCCAAATGAATTAATTGGAACACATTTTGCACGCTCGACAACTTCACTTAGCTGACATATTTGGGCAAACAAATCAAAAGCTCAGAACCGAATGATGACTGATGACTACTGCAAGCTGAAATGTTAGTCGACCCAAAAACCCAAATGCAAAATCCTTACTGCAAATACATAGATAGATAGATAGAAATGTATCTGCAGCTTAAGTGGGAGATGCAGTTGCTGCTGCTGGGCGATGATTTATGCACAAACTCTAATTAAACTGTTGACTCAGGCAAATGAAACATGCGCTGATGTGTTATTAACACCAAAAGCACTTAAAATGTTTAAATAGCAATTTAGCTGGGGTAGCACAGTGAGAGGCGAGAGGCGCGAGGTGACAGAGAGGCGAATGCATGGATACGATTTATGCACCATAATTACAACAAACACACACACACATAAATAGTGATGTGTGGGTGTGTGCATCTGTGTAGGCAAGCAATTTAATGACAAGTCAAATAGAAAGGCAGCACTCTGCTAGATGTATATTTTTAAGCTGCTTAATAGTGATTTCTAGACAAGGATACAAATCTCGTTATGCATATTTAATTAAACGATTTTAATTTATCGGTAATTGCACACATTAAGCGACTGCACAGGCAGCTAAGTTTCAGTCTGAGTTCAAGTCCAGCAAAAATAATTAAGTGTACCCAGGTTTAAAAAGAGAAAGAGAGAGAGAGAGAGAGAGACAGCGAGAAAAAAGTCAGCCAGCTGCAAGCGAACTTCATTCATATTACGCATACGCCATGGTATAATGCGTTTTTGCCACGTTTGAACTGGCCGTTAGCAATCAACCCTCCCGCTCTTCGCCCCTCTCTGTCTCGTCCTGTGATTATATTGAATGGCGCGCAAATTGCAGGCAGGCAGTCAGGCAAAAGATTCAGATTCGCAGGCCCGTAAATGGTGCCCAGAGTGTGCGGCTCGGCTCGACTCTTATTCATGCAAAAATAAAATGAAATTAATTGCAAATATGAAAACTTTATTAAGCAAATTTATAGCCCTGACTGGCAGTCAGACAGCCTGACGGATAGACAACCTGACTGACTGTCAGGCCAAACACTGATTGACTGCTGCCAAATAGCGCTTAAGTTATAGTATCTCTTTCGCTCCCGCCTCCTTTTGTTTTGTTAGCCGAATGCATATTTAATGCGCAAAATCCCATAAACAAGCGACTTTAAGTGCAATGCAATGAAGGATAAGACCAACCTTAAGCTGACCATAAAATTGTTACGGTAACTTTGCTCTTTATCCTTCGTCTTTCGTATTATAGCAGCACACAAATTTATGATTAAAACTAAGTAATAATCCCCGATATTGCAACGACCGTCACACCCCCAAAAGAAAAAGTGTACCAGACTCTGAGACAATGGATTCGACCCCAAATGGACACAAAAGGGGTTGTCGTCGCCTTTGGCCAATAAAAGAAGTAACTCCAAAAAATAAGAAACTGCAAATTATGTTGTTGCGCTTTTATAGCAAAATTTGTTACAGATACCATAACAATATTCGCTGAGATGTGGTAGACAGCATTTTTATTGATGATGAAAAATATAATATTGATAGCACAATATAATTTTAATTATTCGCAATAAAATAATATTCACTGAAACAAAAAATGGTATATTGAATCACAAAATCAATCAATAATGTTTCTTAAAGTAAAACAGAAGTTCACTAAATACTTGATTTAAGTATTGCTTGATCTACCATTACCTTAGTTAACTTTCAGTTCGTTTCTTCAAAATAACATTTGCCGTATGAAGTAAAAAAACTGAACTGAATGAGTCAAAAGTATTATAGTAAAACTATTATAAGCCAGCTTAAGTTGCACTACGTAAGTTGGTCGCATTAAGTAGCTGCTAAGCTGCTGTTTGCTTACACATAATTACCGTTATCGTTCAGTCAACTGAAAGGCGTATGCCACATTAAGTTGCAAGATGCCTGAAGTTTGGTATCTTTGCTCTCTCGCTGATAAGCAGAAAGTTGCAGTAACTGCATGACAAATTATTTGTGGCCTCATAAAAACCAAGCAATTATGTTGTGCGAAAGCGCAAATCAGCCAAGGGTGTCAAGGGGTGCAAGGGGTGCCAAGGGGTGGCAGGGAGAGAAAGAGAGAGAGAGAGCGAGAGTGAGAGCAAGAGCGAGAGCGAGAAAGTTGCCCTGACTATTAGCGCAAGTAAAATCTTTGTCATCTCGAAAAGTGCAAAGTATGCGACACAACGAGATAGCAAACTATGCACACAGATGCATTTAAACACAAACACACACACACACACAAACACACACATACAGACGTATAGAGTGAAAATGTCTGCACACAAATTGTCAGCGGTTTGCGTCGCTTTGGCCCAATTGCCAAAAGCCATTTGCGGACACATACAGATATGGACAAACAACACTTGCCACGCTCCCCCCTCCCCCGCCCCATAACGTCTGCGCCCGCAAACGCTTGACACTTTTAAGTTGCTAGTTGACTTCTGGCTGACCTTAATTACACTCAAAATGTATGCGACAAGTTGCCAATTGAACAACGCCCGCATCCTGCAATGACATGCGAAAAATGCACAGTTAATTAGCTGTGAAGGACTTGACAAAACTGATAGACAGCCGATACGGCCCCAAATGACAACGGGGCCGCATTGCCGTATTGGTCCAAAACGAACAATGCCGGCCACTCATACAAAATTTATGTGCATTCAATTCAATTGCAGCAGCAGTTTTGGCTTGTTTGAGCCCATTTTGTGAAATATGCCAAAAGCACACACAAACATACAAAAACACAAAATAGTTCACAATGGGCACAGGCCATAAAAATTCACTCAATCGCAATTAAGTTCGACTATCAGCAGCGTCGATTGTGGCCAAGAGAAAGCAAAAAAACATCAAGCTCGTGCTAGCCAACGAGAAAAAACGAGCAGATAAAGCAATGGTTGACAACAACTACGTCATCACGGCATTATGACTCTTGGCCAACTGCCAAACGACTAAACTGAATCCTTACCAGAAACCAAATCACCCAAGCAACCAAAACATTCAACCAGTCAACTGGCCAGTTGGTCAGATTCCTCTTCTTTTTTTTTATTTTTTTTTTTTGGTTGCTGTAGAAGACGAAACTAAAGCAAATGTGCCATAATGAAGCAAACTATGTGTAGTGGCAATAGCAACAGTGCTTCATATAAGTAGCTGTATAGAGAAGATAAACACAAGTGTTCTTCAAAGCATATTCACTTCAAAAATTAAACTCGTTGGCAAACTTTCCATCAAGCATACTTCAAAATATGTATTTATATAAATGCAACTAATCCTTTAGAATGTGATAAACAACTACATATTTAAGTAAACTCATAAAGTATGTTAATGTACGAGTAAATAAATTAGCTCTTTGAGTACATTTTAAATAAGTGAAACTTTGGATAGAATAAATACTATACAGAAACCGACTCTGAACAAGCAAAAGTATCTAAAAATGTTAGCAAATAATTGCAAATAATTGCAAATAATTGCAAATAAATGCTAAAAATAGTTTTTTACTTCGTCTTTGACTAACATTTCTTACAATTCATAAGCGTGCTCTAATTAAAAAAAAAACAAAACAAAAGGTTTGCTTCTTTAGAAATGCAGTAAAAAAGTATTTAAGGTTACGATCAAAAACTTATGTCAAAAAGACCGCAAAGCACAGCAGACATACAATACTTTTATCTGTTTAGTTTTGTGTTGTTCAAAGCCAAAAAGACACTCAAGGTAACAAGCTGAAGTGCAAGCGGCAGCTAGTCTCAACATTGCAACCTCAATATAAACCTCAAGCTGCAGTTGAGGCGCAGCTGCATGGCAATTGGCAATTGGCATTGGCCAAAACCCATAATGGCTGGCCACTTTTGGCCACATGGTCAACGTCGCCCACGATAAAATATCGCAAATCTATGAAGTGCTTCAAAAAGCCCAGCCGCCCAGCCCAGCCCTTTTTTCCAAGCTAGCATAAAACGAAATTGAAAAAAAAAACCAAAAAGAAACGAAAAAAAAAGGAAAGAAATTGCATTGACGCCATAAATCAAATGGTTATGTGTCAAAGGACATCATAGTGTGGGTTAGTGGTTGCTGCGGTGGCTCAGTCTATAACTTCCAATTTGATTTATTGGCAAGTACTAAAAACACAAGCACCAGCCAACAATATTTTTCAAGTGGGTGGCGTTTTAATAAGCTAAGCGAAATTAATAGTTAAGTGAAAAGCTGTAAAAATTCACGTTCAACGTGCAGCAAGCTTGAAGCTTTAAGCAGCAGTTGCAATGGTCAAATTCAAATATATATTTATTTGCCAAATAGAAATTCGTTTTAGCATTAAAACAATTTGGAACAGCATTTGCATTTGTGGGGCAAAAGCAAATTAAGCAACATACAAAGCGATTCAAATTATTATATGTACATATTTTAGAAGTTGCAAAAACACACACCAAAAAAAAAAAAAAAAAACACTGAACTGGACAACGAGCTGCCACACTTGTTGCAGCCACAATTTGTTATGTGCATATATAAAAATAAAAGGCAAATGCGAAAAAAAAAATTAACAAGTTTTAAATTGTTTTGAAAACATTTTACATACTTTTTAATTAAATAAAGTAACTTCGTTCGTTGCCATTAATAATTCAACGAGTTGCACAAAACGCTAAAAGACCAGAAAATTAGTGTGTGAATATTGAAGTTGATTGTGTGTGTTTGAAAAAACAACAACATCGTTTCGTGTTGTCAGTTGGCATGGCTTAAATGTGAGTGATGAGATTAAACAATCGATAACGAAAAAAGGAGAAAAGAAATGTGTAAATAATATAAACTTGAACATCATTAAAAAACAAACGTTACTGTAAGTTTAACTAAACTAAGTGACCTTTTTATAGTGCACTTTAAACGTAATCTCAGTCAATTGTGATAACAACAATCAGCTACAGCTGCACCAGCACCCAAGTGGACCATTAAAAAGGAACTAACAGCTACAACAAGCAAGTTAAACGTGTGTACACGACTAACACATACCCAGTTCAAGGACCTCAACGCATTAAGCGGCTTTATTGAACAACAAAAATATTACTCACGCTGAAAACTTTCTGTGACATATGCTCAACCGAGTTACATCATAGCCTACAACCCATTGACATTTGTTACAGGGTATACAAAAAAGAAAAAAAAAATAGCATTAACAAGCAAGAAAACGTACTAAAGATTGCATAAGATGTTGGCTCTTAAAAAGAAAATTTTAAATGAAGCGCAATGAATTCATTTTTTTTCTGCTGCTCCTTTCTTATACCTTTTACTGCATTGCGCTCTCTTTCCTGTCCTCTGTCTCACATTACCTCTCTCTTTCTCTCTCTCACTCGCTGTCTCTTTTCGATCTGCTCAACAAGATGCTTAAAGGATTAAGCGGATACAATAGCAATGAGCAGGATGAGCAGCTACGCACAATGAAAACTTGTCTAGCAATTCGACAGCTACATTTTATTTTTTGTCCATTTTCTTTGTACTTGTAAGGAAAAGTTGTGCGAGCAATTGTTAAAAAGTCGAAACGAGATGTCTTTTCCCAAGTGGTTAAATGGCTCAAATTGTCCGAACTAAGAGCAGCACGTTCAAATAACAATGCACAATACTAATAACAAATGTCGGCTATAATAAGCTGACAGCTTTCTGCATTTGCACAGCACCAACTAATCAAAAAACCTGACAGCAGCACGCACACACGCACACAAACGTCCACATGTGTGTGTGTTTAAATCCGTGACAACCAACAAACGACAAGCGACAACCACGGCATTGACCAAGTAGCCAACATGTTTCGCAGTTGGCCCAAACCGCCATCACTAATTTGTTAACATTTAACAGCAATGGCAGCTGCTAATACCCCAAAACCAACAACAACAATTTACCGACAAAATTGCAACTGCTGCACGATCTAAAATAATTGCGTAATGAGCTATGTGCAACAGAACTGCAAAAACTTCAACTTTGATTATTTTTTGTTATGACACTTATCGAAGAAAATACTTGATTAAAGCATTCGCTTCGTTTCCAATTTATTAAAGGCCAATTTAGTTAAGTTAGCAGAAGTTACAGCTTGCTGTTGATAATGCTAATTAGGCCTGACAGCATGACACAAATTACATGCTAATCACCTTGAACATTTTGCCATGCCACAACAAAATTTGCTTTCCAAATGAATTGGGAGCAGAAACCAACATAAAAACAAGTCATTTGTGAAATTGTATTGTCGAGGATTTTGGTATATGGAGGAAAATCCATTTTATACATTTGCATAATTTCATTTAAATGCAACAAATGTGAATATACAAATCTTTGATGTCAGTTCGGGTTTTTGCACTGATGACACTGGCCTGACCTTTCATTCGCTCGCTCTGAGTCTCTTCTGGGCAGATTCAACGTGTTCCGTTTGTCAAGCAGCCTGACACATTTCCTTGTTACCAAATATGAAATATATTTACATTTGCGACATACAACAAACGGCAAGAGATTGAAGTCGAGTTACACAAAGTTGGCATTAAATCAAATTGACATTTAAGTCGAGGCCAATGGGTCAACTCTTGAATATTTGCATAATAAATATGCAACATTTATATAAAATTTCCATTTGCTTTTGCTTTTGTGTGTGTGTCTGTGTGCATAACTGTAACTGAATTATAATTACAATTCAACAATATATATATTGTATAAAAACATTAAAGAAACACTTGCACACAAAAGTCAACAACATAAACAAAGCAAACGGTGCAGCTGGTGGGTTGAAGTGGGGCTCTTGGTGTGGCAAGGCGAATGTTGAGCGCACTTTAGCACTTTGAGGCACTGGGTGCAAAGTTAAATGCACTTACTTCAAAGCCCCCTAACAACAACAGCAACAAAATACTAGGCGACGAGTTGAGCCAAAATGTGCGGCCACACACACAAGCACACACATACACACACACAACTGGCAACAAGGGAAACCACTTAAAAGTAAAGCAAAAGCAACCATGTAAATTTCTTTAACTTTTTTTCCACTCATATTTATCTAGCACATTTTGCACTAAGCGCTTGAGTGTGTATATCTTGCAGTGTGAGTGTATGTGTGTGTCTGTGTGTGTGTGTGTGTGTGTGGCACGCCTTTAAATTAAACGCTGCCTTATCTGCCTGAGCCGCTTGTATATTTGTACAAACTGCAATTGCATTACATGCACTGCTTTTTCCCCATTTTTCCAGCGATTTTCCAACTCACTTTATTTGTGCCCCGAGAAAACCTTTTCTCTTATGAATTCTTCTCGTTAGTGATGGCAAAAAATAAACAAACAAAGACAAAGCAAAGTAAAGGAAATGCTTACTGTAAGGTGCTTGACACTTCAAACAGTTTCCGAGTTCGAAGACAATGAGAATAAACTCCAGTGTTTGTTGTCAGTTAAAGAATGTTAATGAACAGCTGTTTCATATTCACATATCTCTTAAGCTCCGAACCGAATAGTGATAAATGAGCTTTATGATTTATTAGCGTATATTAAAAGTGAAATCCTGTTCCATTAAACTCCAATTTGAAGCAAACAGAAAACATTTTCTTCTTTGAGTTCACTGCGTATTTTTGACTGCAAGGAACTGCCCCAAAGTCATAAAAGCAATTAGCTTTGATTTTAAATATTTAATACAATTTTCCAGTTTATGTTCCATCAAATTCCAATGCTGCTTTAAAGCACATAACAAACATTAAAGTTGCAAGCAGCACGTTGTAGCAAATTGAGAGCGACAGGTGGCAAAAACAAACAAAATTCCCAGAAGCTAACTTTTGGTATATTTTAAAGTAGTTTCTTTGATTATGAATTTAATGCGCAAACAGTAATAGACGATTTAAACTTGTAACTACTTCAAATATTATATTGAAGAAATGACAAATGCAGAAAATTGAGGCGAGGCAGCAGCATTTGGCTTTTGTTTTGGCTGGAAATTGTGTCTGTTCGTTCCAAAGTAATTAAAATTGTCGAGTAAAAATGTGGGAACTCGTTAAAATAAAAAGTTTATTTGATAATTTATGACATTTCGGGTGCGACGCTGTTGGAAACTATGTAAAGCGTAGCTGTTATGACCATCCAAGGGCGGTGTGGTGGGGTGAGGTCTGCATTTGGGATAGTTAGCAGATTTTTGGACAGAAGACACAGGACACGCATAAGATGCCGACGATGTCGTCGGAAGCGCACACAAAAAATTCAATTAAATGCTCAAGTGCTAACCACGAAATCTACAACGTTGCCGCTGTCAGTATCACACACACCAACATCAACACACACACACACACACACCATACACAATGGCTTGGCTTGGCCTGGCTTGGAAGAGATGCCACCACAGAGACATTCATTGTGCGTTTTTGGGCACTGCTGGCATCAAGGAGAAAGAAGAAACCCCCATTCAACAAGCAAAATGGGGCGGGTGGAGATCCGGTCTCATACTGCCACGTACTTGCGTTAAGGAATTTAATTACCTAGCGGTTGGACCATAATTTTGAAACGAGACCTTGTGACCGCCACCAACGAACCACCAACAACCATCTATAGTAATATTTTCTACTTTTCTACCTTTTATATTTTCAACATTTTTTCCTTCATTGTTATATTTTCATCACATTACCTTTAGATTACATTGACACTTAGCCGCGTCAGGAGCTCAGCGGGTAGCTTGGGTGGAAGTCTAGAACATATATAACGCAGTTATATTGGCATATAAATCATGCGTACTTTTCGAAAGTAGCTACAGAAATGGCTAATTAATTAGCTAAGAAGAAATGTAGAAATCTTAAACCGAAATTAGGCATAAATTTAGATAATCTTTAAGAACATATTTTATATTATATTGGTTAAGTACTTCCAGCATTAACTTAATCAAACAGCATAAAACTTATTGCATTGCATTTTTGATCAAAATTTCCTTTCATTTTATTGCAGTTTCGATAACTTTTTGACAAAAGCGTAATGCACATTCCAGCCAAACCACTAACTTAGTAAGCCATTTAGCCCACTTTTCAATAGTTACACACAATCAAACACACACACACACACATACACAGAGAGAGCCCCTAATGCTCTTGGCAATCGCTCAAAATGCTGTTTGCAAATGTAACCAAAAAAGACGAACCGCCAACGCGCTTTTACTTACCAAGTTTACTAGTTGCCTCATCCACCCACTCTCCCCGCTTACACACACTCTCTCTCTCTCTCTCTCCCTCGTTTGTGTCAACACGCTAGAAACGCACCATCGCATGGCAAATTGGTTGATAACAATGAGGAGCCAGGCAAACAGCAGCCAACCAACGAGAGCAACCAAACCAACAAACCATTCAAAATCAAACTAACTAAGTTTTCCACATAGCTATGGCTAAGGGATTTGCGGGTGCAGGGGACTTTGGTTGAAAATGAGTGGGGGGGTGGCAAGAGGAAAGGGTTCGTTGGCTGTCCAAATGTTGTGGCAGCTGCCTGCTGGGTGTTCTGAGGAAGCTAGCAATCAGACAGCAGCAGCAGCAGCAGCGGCACGTGCCAAAAGTGGCGGCAAAGTGGCAAAGTCGTTTGCCAAAGAAACACCCACTATAAGTGAGCTCTTTTTTACATAGAAAGTGAGTGCGTCTTGTGCAGTTAACAAAGTAACAAACTGTGTATTACTCTAATACTCTGTAATCAACGCAGGGGGAAGGCATTACTTTGTCTAAGTAAAATGATTAGCAACTAAATATAACAAGTAAGAAGGCTCTAGTCGAGAAATGCCGACTGGAAGATACGCTGAACACTATACCTTAGAGCCTCGTATCCAGCATTACGCCGAGTTGCAAGTATGTGTGTGTGTGTGTGTGCTTATATTACTTGACTTAACGTCATTGTTCCATATATCCGTTGTTTCTGAACCGATTTTAATAACAAATTTCAGTGTTGCAAAGTGTCTCATAGTTATCCAAATTCAAGGTTTTGTTGTTATCGACCACATGTGTACATCGGAAACGGGAAAAGTTATCGAAAATTTGAAACAAACTAGGGATAAGGAAAGCTTATGTTCAAAATCTGGAGTCTCTAGCTCTATTAGTCAACGCCTTCGTACATACAGACGGACGGACATATGTACGGCTATATCGACTCGGCTGTTGATGTTAATCAAGAATATTTATACTTATTGCTGAAGATATTAAATCGATGTGTGCAAATTTTATTCTTTTCTCCAATGAAATTGAGATCTTGTTTTATGAAACACGAAAAAAATAATACAAATATTTAGTAAATGTGATAGATAAATAAATAAATACTTTCTACCTGTTTGTACAGGGTATTCCTCTGTCTAGTATGCTTTGTCTTATTGCAGTCAAACGTTTTGCATCGGTTTGAGTTATGGTATTGAAAAGCAGAAGTTGATTGGCCAGATCTGCTTACCCAATTTTTTAAATTTTGTTTTGTTTGCCACGATTGTCGCTGGAAGTCATCAGAACGCATGAAAATGTTTAGAGTTTTGTATGCTTTTAGTTAGTTTCGTCTCGTTTCGTTTGCAGTTCGATGTCGTTGTTGGATCTGTTGTGGGTTGCGGGATGTGGCATAAATCCTTCAGCATTGAACTTTTTGTTTAAAACTTGTTAATAACATTTCGAGCGGCGAAACTTTTTGCGTTCTACTTGCTTCACCTCCTACAAACTCCCCAAAAATTTGATACGTTGTTTGGAAAAAAATGTACAGCCATTTGGGTTGTTATTGTTTTTTGGCGATAGTGAAGTATTGTTGTTGCTATTGTCGCTGTTGGCGCACAACATCCAAAGCTCATTTATCACAATGATGAAGTTGCAGAAGCGTGCGCCGTGTAGCAGGATGCGAGCATGGCAGGATGACGCCTTGTCATGCCAAAGTATTCGATATTCAGGCTTTTACTTTAATCATAAACTGGCACAAAACGAGCGCACACACACATGCAGAGAGTATGGCAAGTAAGGACACTTAAAAAATGCAAAACATGTTGCCTAGTCAACGTTTAAGACTTTCTCCTTGAGCAAGTTCTTTTCATTCGATCCCAAACCCCTTTGCCTGGCTGCATAGAACAAACTTCAATTGCGTTGATGATTTTGTTTTTAAGTGCTTGTCGCTTGTTGTTTCCTGTCATCTTGGTTTGTCACTGTTTTCTAAGGACTTTTTTTTTCGAAATCATCTTCCTGTTCTTTTGCCCTCACGTATTTATAAAAGTGTCTTTTGTATTGTGTATGTGTGTGTGTGTGTGTGTGTGTGTGTGTGTGTGTGTGTGTGTGGTTTGAGTGCTTCACAATATTTATTGTTTTATATACAATAAAATGCTGTGCTCCAGATTGAAGTAGCTCAAAATGTTTATTATTTGTATTGCAGTTTTCTTTGAGTTGCTTGCACGAAAGTTATTAACTTGTTTTGAAACAGCTTAGAAAATAACTAGGTATATTGAATGGAACTATAACACTATCAACCCACTTTTCTGCTACTTTAATACACTTTTTTTTATAACTTTATTTTTATTGTCCTTCAATTTGACAGCGCCAAAACTCATTTATCAACGGCAACTATTTTGTCATTATTTCTAAAGCATAAAGAGAGAAAAAAAAAATGGTAAAAAGTGAAATGCCACAATGTCCATTAATAAACGACAATTAAAAGGCAGCTATTCGTGGTTCGTAGTCATGGTTCGTGCTCCAAATGTTGCTTTGATGGCGCCGCTGTCGTTAAGGTTCTTCTTGTTTATTAATTCGCAAAGCAGCGCAAGCTGTTCCAGTTTTCAAAATTGATGACCCCATGACCTCGCCAACAACAAAAAAAAAAAGAGAAAAGAAAAAACCGCCCACACAATAATGTGCAACAGACTCTAAGGGCTAGTCAGTGGCATTCTCCGGCGATTGTTTGGCACTTTTTGACCAGAGATGTTTCAGTATTTATTTGGGTAAATTCTTTAAAAGTCAGCGCAGGGTTATCAACAGCAGCCAAAAGAAAATGTTTGGGTGCTTTTTTTTCTTATCTTTGTTGCTGTTGTTTGCAGCTAAGCTTTACAAATACGTTCTTAAGATGTTTAACCAAACGTCGTGCCTTCGCAAGGCCAAGAACATTTGGCCTTTGGCACACAAAAATTGCCTCAAATAAATGAGCACATATATAAAAATGATCCCAAGCGCATCCTTTTGTGTGCCTTTTGGCCTTGGCGCAACCAAACTAGGGAGCTAGGTAGACAGCGACAGAGAGGCAGAGGGAGAGGGAGAGAGAGAAACAGCAAACGAAGAGGGATTTTGTTGAGGTAAATCTAACAATTTGTTCCACAGCGCACAAATATCAAAAACTAATTTCATCAAATATTTACGGCACATAATAAATCAATTTGCACTTTGCTGCCAAACAACACACAAAACATTAGCCGAAGGCGAATTAGTTTTGCTCTTCAATGCAACCAATTATACAAAATTACTTATTGAATGGCAGCCCCAACGGAAAGTTATGACTATCTAAAGCATATGTCTCATAGGTGAACACTAAGATTAGCTCATCTCCCAAATGAGCCTACCAGCTGCCTCTAATATACCTGCTTCTATTCTTCGCTTATGGTTCTACAAAACCCACTCAAAAACGTAATGAAACCAATTTAAAGTAAGTGTATTGCCGTTTAGTTGCACGCACATAATTAAATGAAGCATACGCACCGTGACACATGATCATATGTTACGCATACGCCACATGTGCCATCGAAAAATGCTGGTCGCTCGCTACGCTTTCGGCCATAAATCAAATAGCTTTTGCCACGCCAGGTGAACACCTGCAGCTGCAGTTAAACCCAATGCACTAAACACAAAACAAAACAAAACAAAACACAAAAATGTGTACAATTATAAATCATTGAAAGGGGGGATGAGCGGTCGGGTCGTTGAGGAGTTAAACGGTGTTCAACCTGCGGCTATTTGCACTGCGCTGACGCACTAATTTACGCCTTTGGCCACTTGATATATCAATAATATTTTATAGATGTGTGCGTGTGTGTGTGTTTGTGTGTTTGTGTGTGTGTTTGTGTTTGTGTGAATGACAACACCATCAACCGAATCATTAGCATCAAAGCAAATTTACGTTTATTGATATTAGCCAGCGGGCAAAGTCGAGCTGGCCATAACTCAGCACGTGGCAAGGCAATTGGATGAGATGGTGTCGGAGTAACTTTTAGTTGGCCCTTTGCATCCCTATATAGTGCGATATATATTGTAATTTCTATAAAAGCAATTGCAACGCCTTTGCCGTTGGCCATGTCGTGGATGTGCTTACGGCCCAATGTATGCAAAATACTTGCCCGTAATTCCTTTTTGCCCTCACTCTCGCTCGCTTGCTGCACAACTTATGCAAATGCTTTGAGTTTGAGTTGGTTCCTTCGTTTTCGTCTTCTTCTTCTTCGTCTTCGTCTTTGTCAAGTCGAAAGCAAAGCAGTTGCTTTCACAGCACATTGCATATTATACAATATATGTATACTATCTTGAGTACTATTTCGAATACAAGTGTATCTTCTATCCTTTGTCTATATGTGAGTGTTCTGTGTGTGTGTGTGTGTGTGTGTGTGTGTGGGAAAAGCTCGAAGTTTGCTCTTCTTATATAGGAAAATTGCATGTTTCACTGCAATGAAAACAAATCGCAAAATTACCATAATCAAAGCATAAAAGGGGATTTTTTTCCACTGTTCTTCTTTTTGTTTTCTTCCACAGATGCCGCTCTTGTTCTCTCTATCTCCCTTGCTCTTTCGCTTCATCTTGGTGGTCTTCTGTGCCACTTTGAATGTTGCACTTACAATTGTCTTGTTGTCGCACAAATAGTTAGACAAAGGGAAATTTTGTGTAAAGTTTTCGCGAAGTTTTCGACAAAATATCTACAAGTAATTGGCCTCGTTTGTCGTTAGTTAAAAAAACACCAAACTCTATTTTGAAATATGCCCGTTGGCATTGCAATTGATGCGCAAATTTTACGAATTGCTTCGCACAAGTTCCGTTTTTTTTTCGTTATTTTTTTTTGCTGCGGTTATTGGCTAAGTGAATGTGGTAATTTATTTAGAAATTAGAATGCATTTCTGTAGTTGATGAGCGTAGAATAAGGCTTAAATTACATTGTGATTATTTAAGAAATTATTTGTTCATCGTTAATTGATGAGTTCTCTTTTCTTGAAACACAATTATTTAAACTAAGAGCTCTTGCAACTCCAAGACAAATAATTTATTACTTTTAAGGTATGTAAAAATATTTTAAAAAAAAATAATAAAAATAAATAATGTTAATAAAAAATAATAGTAATCAATTTACAATTCATTGTAAATACGATATTTGTATTGCAATTTTTTAAAAATTTTCGATTTCTGATTCACTTTTTGTTTTGAGCATGCCTAAGAGTATGCAACAGAGTATTTCAAAAATATTTTCGTTATTAAACCAAAAAAAGGGAAAAAGGGGTGCAATAAAGATAAACATCTATAAAGATTGTTGTACTACTTTAAAATACAAAAAAAAAGCTTAAAAACCAAAGGGCCTAAAAATGGCCTTAAAAACGGCAGTTCGGGGTGTCTTAGCTAAATATTGTAATAAATCATGAATAACGTATCGTGGGTAACGGGAGTTAAGGGTGTCTTAGCTAAATATCGTAATCAATTATGAATATAGTATCGTGAGTAACGGGAGTTCGGGGTGTCTTTGCTAAATATCGTAATCAATTTCGTAAATAAAATAACAAATCTTAGAGCATACTTTTAGGGTTAATGATAAATAACATGCAAAATTATTATTTGGATGTTTACAGGGAAAAGTAACTACGAAATACTTGACTACTTGGATTAATTTAAATATATCCGCCGCTGTCAAGTTAACCAAAGTCTAAGGCTTAACAAAACTGTCCTCACCAAAAACGAGCTTTCTTTCCTTTGGAGGAGTCCTTGACAACTTGCAAACTGTTAGAAAAATCATTGGTTCACCTCTGCTCCAATAGATGACGCTCTGCTCCTGCGATGGTTGTTGTCCATACTAAATATAAGTGCAAACATCGGTAACTTTGGCAAAAATAAATACAATTTTTATTGGTTTATGAGTTATTGATTTAAAAAAATATATATAGCACTATTATTACCTAAAATTTGTGGCTACAAATTGTACAGTTTAGACAATTAAATATTAGCTGGAAGACAATAATTGGCATTGATTTATGATATACGGAGGACACGTTTACAATTTATGACTATGGACGCAACTTAATTTGTTTTTTTCTTATACTATGAACGACACGTTTTTATCAGCTAGGCAAACACACAGAAAGACAGAAACTAGCATAATTAGGAATCTAGGGCAACTACTTTTGCTTTGCAGTCGTCTGTTGATTGTTTGTTTGTGAATTTAGATTTTGGTGTGTATTCTATTGCGATGTTAAGTACAAAATTCCAGAGAACATGTTGGGTTGGTGGGTGGTAGATTACCATGCCCACTTGGGCGACACCTTGTCAAAGTTCCACTCATCGGGATGACCCTCGTGATTGCCATCATCCAGGCTGCTCATCGCTGACCACTTGAAGGGACCACTGCCAATCTTTCGCATGGCTATGGCACGCATATCATTCCTCACCGGTCGCCGTTCCGTAATCCGCTCCAACTCTGCGAGACCAGCTGCATCATCGATGCTCACACTCAGCCGCTCATCGCCGATGGCAGCCGCAGGTGCTGCTGGATCCGCCGCCACCTGGTCGGGCTGTTCATCCTCCAGTGATCTGGACTGCTGGGCATGCTGCAAACGCAGGAAGATGGGTCCGGCAAAGGCATGATAATCACTCTGGCCCAGACGCGCATTGTAGGAGAAGAGCTTGAGATCAATGTTGCCATAGGCAATCGATTCATCGCCCAGCAGATCTCCGCGAAAGCCGTGCTTGCGTAGAAATTTATCCACTGCCTCGAGATTGGTCAGTTCGTCCTCCTCGGCAGGTGTTAGTTTCTGATCCTCGCTGTTGTTGTCGCGCGAGATGCCACTAGCCTCCAGAATCTCATCGAAGTAGGGCACACCATTGGCCAGCCAGCTGGAATTGCCAGCTAAGAGGAAATTCTCGGTGACATCCTTGCTGTGCATGCGTCCTGGCAACTGTTCCACGATCCAGACCATGTTCTTCAACTGATCATGACGCTCATTGATCGCCGCAATGTCCTTGTCACTTAAAACCACTGGAGCATCATCATGCTTCTCGTCCGCATCCAGGATGTTGTAGAGATTGTCCTGTGCGCCCAGCTTGTTCAGATCCACGCTGATCCATTGCTTGGCACCCGTGTACGGATGACGAGCCATGGCCCGCGCCCAGGTGCGTCGATTCTGTGCAATGCGATTGGCAGCCATGACACGTGCCACAAGTGGCACCATATTGTCCACATCCACTGTCTGCCACAAGCCCAGATTCTCGTTCTTGATGGAAACGCCGCCAACAATGGATTGCACATGTCTGCCTTTGACCACATAAAAGTCATCCGTGGATCCAATGATGCCCGGATAGCCCGTAAAAGTAATATCCGCTCCAGGCACAGTTTTGCTGCGTGAATCGGGCGAGAAGTGATAATGGAACTTGTAGCGCTTTTGGATCCGCAACATGGACGAATAGCTGCCAGCGGTGCTGTGGCCAAAGAGCAACTGCAACGACTCCGATGCTGACTGCGGCAGCTCCTCCTGTTTCATAATCCGTGTCAGCATCGAGGCGCTGGGCAGAAAGAAGTTCTTGTTGCCTGCCTCGGCAGTTCCATTGGGCAGCACATAGTTCTCATAGTAGATCTTCAAATCCTGAATGTCAGCTGCAGCATTCATGAGCAGAAAATCGGATAGCGGTATTTCCTCCTCCAGTTCGGAACGTGCTCGGGTCGCTCCACGTATGTAGCCCGTCTCCATGCCCTCCAGTTGATTAAGTATTAAATGCACTTGATGCCAATAGTGATCGTGTTCAGCCTTTGCCGCCGCCTCCCCCTTCAGATGCTCATAGTTGCGGGTGAGAAGTTCACGAAGCCACTCGCAAAACTTTTGCGAGCTCTCATCCCGATCGCAGGACGATGAAATTGTGCTGCAAACAGACATAGTTTCAATGTGAAACTCACTGTTGGAGATTCGTTTGTGGTAAGCACTTACTTGGCCCACTGATTGTAGATGTTCTTCCAGGTTAGCGAACCTTCTAAAATGCCAGCAGCATAGGCCTGCACCCAGTCGGGATAACTGCGTTGTGTCTCCACCTCAATTTGTGCCCAACTGGAAGAAGCATGATTAAATTACAATCGTTTTTCTTACTTTGGCGATAGTAGATGTGAAAACTTACCCATTCTCATAAACCGAATCCTTGTAACATATTCTTGCCACACCTTTGGGAATGTTAACCAAATCGTTTTGCTGCTTCCAGTTCTCAATTTGAAAGCCGACCTTTTTGGTCCAGAAGGCGGTGGCACAATACGTGCCATCGTATTCCGGACGATCCATATAACCGACAAAGAACGCTCCGATCACCAGGAAACCGGCACCGATCAGTATATACGTTCCTATTCGCGTTTTTTGCCATGATGCACCAACGACTTTAAGCATTGTTCCGTCCGTCTTGAAGCCGCTTTAAACGTCGTCAGAAGCAAACAAATGTGAACGTTCGATTTGTTATCCTTGATCTAGCCTTGACAATCTGTCACTGAGTATCTCTGTTTGGCGTTTCTTCACTTCACTCGCCCAGGGCCTGCTGCTGTTGGCAATAATTGTGATCGGCACGTGTGGCGTAGGAGTGGCCCAGTTTGATGATAATCACTTGGCCAGGATGCTGATCTTGATGGCTGCTGCTGCTGTTGACGATGATGGTGTTAATCACGGTGGCCGCGCTTTCAAGCGAAACGGCCTTTACGTTCATGGATGGTGGCGCTGCTTTTTAGCAGTGTATCAATTAAAAACAAAATATACTAATACAATTTTGAACACTAATGGTTAGGATCTATCGCATGGGTTTAATTGATTGAGATTTGTGTGCTTTTCGCCGCTATGTCCAGTAGTAGCTAAGCTCTTCAAAGTGTCTTTAGAAAATTTGATCAATTTACAGAGGTTCAAAATGTATCCCTGCAAAGAAAACGAAAGCAAGAAACATTATATAATATACTTCTGTCTTCCATATTAACATATATATAAATAGCTTAAAACGCAAATATCAAAACAAAGATATTTGTACGCAAAGTTTTATTTGAGTTTTGGCGTTTCTATGACGTCTTGGCGCTTCGTGTATTTAAATGAAAGGAATGCCCATTATTGAGCAATTAGTCTAAATATTTATACAATTCTCATTCTCTGTCCAATAATAATAAACATTTGCTCCCAATTTTAATACGTTTTGTAATATGTTGCTCGACTTATGCCGAAACGTGCCGTGGAAGCATTAAATGTAATTTATATTCAAACTAACAGAATTGCCATTAAACTGCTTGAACTAAGTTTATAAGTAGATCATATTTGTCCATGTGTGCGATTTATCCAAATCTCACATAATTTCACACCTTTTTCTTGCTCGCTTCTGTGTAAACAAAAATTTGCGCATTTGTAAAACTTATAAATTAATTTTATGGCTCTTAGAGTAGCGGATTTTTTACGATGCCAGAATAGAAGCGTAAACATTTGAAGACGTCTGACCTGTTCTATAAATATATAGTGGCCATAACAAAAGAAAAGTCTAGCTTAACAAATTCTATAACAAATAGGGTTAAACTAAAAAAAACCATATGCCCCACATTTAATTGGATCCGTTCAAGAATCTCAAGGTTTTTGCCCTTTTAAAGAATATAACGGCATGTAATTAGAATTTCTAATGGATATTCAAATTGTACAACAAGTCGGAGCGATCGGATGATAAACAAATTCAAAATGAAGAAATTGTGCTTGTTTGTTGCTTGTTGCTTGTTCAATCGCTTGGATCAGAGGAAATCACTTGAGCACGCGGCATTATAATGCCGATCATGCAAGCAAAAATTAATTCACCTGATGTCTGTGTGGCACAGCTTGCATCACAGCATCAATCAGTCAACAAACAAATACGCATTTAAGTCAATCGGTATTTTTATCTATTGATACGCAAAATTTGCTTTTGCTTGCTTAACAATGCTTATAGCCACAAGGCGAGAGACTACGATTTTGGTACATAGTATTTAACGACTTTAGTTATTTGGCTTACCTTTTTGTTTCCCGGGTCCAGGAAGTTTAAATATCACAAGTCAACCCATTTGAAGAACTGTAAGGAGAAGGAAAGAAAGAAAGGAAATGTTAATGTTGAGTTTGATTTTGTGTTAAAGCGGCGCCAAAAACTTCGCTAACCAAAACCTAATTGAATTGAATTCTAAGCATTTTTTAGCTTGTTTATTTTTGCTATTAAGCGCGCGTCTTGTTATTCTTTCGCGGACACCCACAACACAAGTTCCAAAGAGCAAGTCATATTCATCAGACAATGTTTACATAGCGAAATCAACTTTGTTTATTCAATACACAATATTATTATTATATAGATGATACGCACGCGCACAAGTGCTGTTTTCTTTTGCATTTGTTTGGCATTTGCAATCGTAATGAAATACGAGTAGCTTTAATTGATTGGTGGTCCCATCATGTTGCTGAGGATGGAGACACTGTCCACGATGATGATGTCTTGTGATGTTAAAGCTCAAACAGTTTGGCTGAGTTTTGCTGACAACAGTTTGATTGCCAGGCAATTGTAAAGGTCCGGTGAGTCCACAAAGCACTTAAGAAGTGCTACAAGTGATTGGAAAGAGTTAATTTGAGTTTTCTCTATAGAAACTCATTAGGCAATAGCCAGAAGCGCTTGGGAATTATAATAAATGATTATAAATGCAGCAGAATAGTTACCAAGCAGGGGGAATTTATTTCGTTCAGTTATTCTTAGCTCTGTTGTTGATAAGATTTAAATGAATTCTCACACAAGTCTCCAAAGCTGTCATTTGACTGGCCTTATAAATCCCAAGCTTAATGAAAACATGTGTATTGATGATTATACGAACTCGTTCTGAATTAATAATTTTTAATGAACACACATCAGTTAGTTCGTTAGAAGTCATTAACATTAGCATTAATAATGTGTAAGGAAAACAGTTTAAAATTCATAGCTGTTTTATATTTAGTATTTCGCTGAGTAATGAGCATAATAGCTTTGGTATTTGCTATTTGTCGGTGCTTTCGCTGAATCATGAGACTGTACTTTTGTATTTGATTTGCGATTTAATTTTCGTTTCACTTGTTTATTTGCACAAGTGAGAAGCAGATGCAGTACAAGAATATCTTTTAGCCCTTTTCCCTCGGCTTTTTTAAGGTTGTTTCTTTTTGCTGTATACAAATCAGAGAAAAGTTCATATTGACTTGCTGTGTAAACAAAAGGATAAGTAAAACATTCAAGACCAAATGTGCAAGATGCTGTCAATCACGAGACACCAATTGACTGGCACTAGACCCACGCAAATCCCAACTCGAGTAACTATATAGTTGCCAATGACGTCAATAACTGAGAGTTTGTCTAAAGAAAGCCATATGCAAAGTTGATTTTGGTAGCTTCTAATCCTATGTTGAGATGTGCCCAATTAACTTTATTATCGTTATTATCATTTGTTTTGTTTATTCCGACCACACAGCCGTAAGTTATTTTTGTTTAGATGTTGACTGCGCACTGCAGCAATTTAGATTTACAAACTAAGCTTGTAAACTAGATATTAGTTATTGTTTGAAACTACTTACTACTTATAGTAGTTGCTTACATAGACCAAGTTGTTGTCAGCTGTAAGCCATTTCTGTATCTGCATTGTCGGGTAATCAATCAAGTGAGACTACCGTAAATATTTAACCAAGTCGTTAGCAAAAGTCTGTTCACATTAACTTTCGCTCTGAATACGTCAAATCGATCGCCGGCTGTTGTCAACTGAACCATATGTTGATAAGATTACATTTGTGGAAATATATTTAGATTTGTTATCTGTCTGGCAACACTTGAAGGAACTTATTTATTACACACTGAACTATGCGATAAATAATAAGCATTTCCTAAGACAGAATAACTTAAAATATGTCGATAGTCTGGCAACACTCGAGACTATGTTTTTAGTCTGGCAACGCTTGTGGAAAGAGTCTTATAACATTTTACAAAAATCTCCTTCAAGCTAAACACCATCAAATCATAATTTATTGGCACATTTAAAATTCCATAGATCTATTTCAACTTATTTCTGTGCAGCATGTATCCAGCAACACCTAACAATAGATTATTTACCGCTTTGTTAAACGATTCCATCAACAAATCATGCTATATACGCTTTCCTAATGACTTCTTTGATAAACAGCCATAAATAAGTTACGTATGAGGAAAAAAATAATTACTTTAAAATTTTCCCATCAATAAAATTTTATGAACATATTCTAGACGAAAATAATTAAATAACTTTTGGAATTTTTTGCGAATATTTTAAATAAGTACCAGAAGTTCTGGAACACCACATGTGGTCTAATTTTTAAGTAAAATGGAATATTACAAAACCAACTCGTGTGGTAGATAAACAAGTATCTGGCATAGACGAAGCTAAAGGTAGGTTCTCATAAATTATTCAATATGTTAGCACTTCCTTCAGTTGGTAACAGCTACATATAATATGCGAACTGTTGGGAATGTGGGAACCTAAATTTATGCTGAATGAAAAAAAAAAGCAAAGCTGGCAAAATGATTTGCAAGTTTATGTGAATTATTTGTAATACACAATTATAATAAAAAAAAAAAGGTTCAGTCGGAGTTATACGATCCAATAAAGAAGAGAAAAAAGAATTTTGAAACTGCGCCACGCGTCGGTTGCGCCACTTGATAAGCAAGAATTGAAAAGACAGCTTAGCAAAAGTCCGCAACAGGATCAACTCATATCGTTATCATTGTTTAAATGTGAAACCAGACGTCGAGACGTCTAGGAGAACTCTTTCAAAATGCAACACGTGGCAAGAAGTTATTTAATACTTGCAGACTGCATGCGCTGTCTGACTCGTTATGGCGTCTATATACATATATAGATGGTTTGCTATCAGACACGAAATTAGCTGATCTGAGCTGATGTGCGATGAATACGTAATGGCATGTTAATCAGCTTTAGAATCGGGGATTCTCTCAGTGGGATGAGACTTCGACTTGTAAGCTGCATTCGAAATTATGAAATAAATCCTGCTGATAATAAGAAAACCTAGTATTTAGATTTCTACTTAACATACTATTATACAAATATTTCCATTGTTATCTGAATACTCTATTGTATGCTAAAAGTGCAATGATTTGCAAGTTGTAAATCTGGATGCCATAGAAAATAACTTTGTATATATTATTCATTAGTATAAATTTGTTAATCTGTATTTTTATCTCTCGCTCTCTTTTATTTCAGTTTTGTTTTCCTTTTGTTGTTTTGATCTTTGCGATTCGGATGCATTTTGTCAATACCAATTTCTGTCTCTTTTAGATACAAGTTTTATATAAACGATCAGCAGATCAACTTAATTACTTGATTTCTCAGCACTTCAAGCTTATTCAGTTTATTTACCTTTATCAGTTAAGTTTTCCACATCTATAGAGGAGTATATAAACACGGACTATGTACAACAATTAATGTGCTGTTTAGGTTGTCAGGAAGCCGGAGAAATCTGCACAGATTGCGGATATATTCGCGTATCTTAGAGATAAAGCCCCCGTTAACGTCAACGATCAAAATGTTTGAAGAAAGCGAACCAAAAAATTCACAATTTCGCACCGATCTCGACCGATTGCCTTGACGTTTCCACCAAAACTGCCAGCATCGAATCTTTTTTTTTGCGAGCACAATGAGCGAGCGGAAAACTCGAACAACGCTCGACAAGCGACAGACGACGGCCGATATGTTTTTCTTTAGCGATTTGCGTTGTTTTGAAAAACCCGAGAAGACTTTCAGCGAGCAGCGTTCTATTGAACTTGGCCGCCTACTATTTTGGCCCTCAAAAAGCATCTGCGGTCCGCCAAGAGTTCGGCAAAAAGAGATCTTTGAAGTGCCTCTAACCACGTGGCAGGGCAGAGCAGGGCAGGCAGGTGTGTGTGCGCTCTCGTTTGTTTAAAAGAACGCTGCAAAATTGAGTTAATCGACAGTCTGTGTACATAGTTAATGACCACCCGAACACATAACAGTCATTAAATGATGACCTCTAGCTAAATCGAGCTGGAAATGGGCACGTGCAAATTTTTAAGTATTTATATTTTGATGCCCGGCACGTTTTTTATTCAATGTGGTATACCCAGTTTGGAAAGTAAAGAGCTTTGCATATATTGGATTGAATTGTAAAAGAAACCAAGCTTAAAATTGGCACAATATTGAGAATTAAGTAGATACTAAATAGTGGAATAGTGCAAAATGTTTGATATTGAATATTAAAAAATGATTGAATACTAATCAGAAAGAGCAGAAATGCGTTCAAAATATTTGACTTAGGAGCAAAGAAAGTCAAAAAGGTTAAAGACTGATCTTAGAAATGCTGTATACGACTTAAAGACTGAACGAAACAGAGTTCAAGTCAAGTTTAAAAACCTAGAAAAATGCAATTGGTTACCGGTTTCTCAAGCGAAGGCGTTGCAAATCACATTAAGTTAAGTTAAGGGAATGCAAATAGCTTCTAGACAGGTAAGCAATTATATATATATATATATATCGAGTACTCACGACAGATTAAAATGCAACTTATGCACATCAATTCCATTTAAATGAGCTGACAATTGACTTTGAATACTTGAACGATTTTCGAGCACTTTTCCGCATAGTTATAGCAAAAGTGTTGTAGAAATATTTTCAAATATCTTCAAATTCAATTGAAATTGACATTCAGTTGAGTGCGCAGTTATGGAAAAATAGTTTTCCCAGCGAATTGCAACTTTCTCGAGACAATAAATTGACCCATTTTATGGGGTCAAAGATGTAGCAATTTAATTGACATGGTATTTTCTTATGCCTTCAATTAAGAACTAATTAAAATAAGGCCACTTGATGAATTGTCTCGTCAATTTACATAACTCTAATTGAAATGTGTACAACAAAAGTCGGAGATATATGTCTTTGAACTGTGTTTCAAGGCACTTTATTGAGTCAAAGTTGCCGCTCGACAAACAAAACAAAGTAAACAGAAGAACCAAAGCTAAAGAGAGAATGCCCCTGTTTAAGTCATGCTTCGTGTCTTGTGCAGAAGGACAAGAACCTCAAGGATTTTGACCTCGTTTCTTAGCCGTCTGCATATCTGTGAGATACAACAATAGCCGCCTGCCCACCGATCAACAGCTTATCTGTCTCTCTCGCTTCTCACGTTCGTCTGACTGCCTTCCTGTGCCTGCTGTCTGCTCGAACTTCTTTGAAGAGACCTGCCTTCTAGAAGAAGTTGTTGTTGTTGTTATTGTTGTTGATGTAGTCCCCTTGTGACCCTCTATCTCTCTCTATCGCACTCCTTCGGCTGTGGTTACGAGTAGTAGTACTTTTATAGTTCTTTATTGGTTTGCATTGGTCACACACTGCTCGCTAAGCATGTTCGAAGTGAGGAGAGAGAGAGAGAGAGAGGTTTGAAGTTCCCGACTTTGAACGGTTTGTTGCTAGGCAGCTTCTTCTACTTCTTTTTCGAGCATGTTCGTGTCGAGGTAATTTAAAACTATATGTTGCTTGGTTTTGGGATTTTTGTTTTTGTATTTTGTGCTCTAGGCCACCTTTTACTTTTGCTGAGTTTGAGTTTAGTTCATTACTTTTCATTTATCCAACTCTTCACTTTACCAAAATTGTAAATATTCCAACATTTTAGTGTCTTCACTTTATTCAATTGTATGCAACATTAATCTGAACAGCTTCAAAGCGAAATCTAAACTAAACGCCAAGCATTTAAATATAACTTTTTGTGCCCAACCCATCCAACTACGCTTAAAATATCTTATCTTGGCACAAAGATGCAGATAAAGAACATTGGCCGAAGTCACAATTTGCTTCTTTTATTTGTTGGCCTCCGTTCAGTTCAGTTTATATACATACATACATAGTATCTATATGCATAGATCACATGGCTGGGCCGCTATACAAATATATTTGCCCAGAAGCAGATAAGCGTGTGTGTGGCGAAGCCATTGCGATCTGTTCACCGTTTCTGTGACACATGTCAACGCGCTCTTCATGCCCCAAAACCCACGCATGTGACCCCATTCACTTGTCCCAACTTGTTAGCACGACACACAAAACGAAGCGAAAGGCCCCGAAGGTCTATTTACCGATTAGACATTGTTGAGTTTTCGGGACATTATCAAGTTTCCGGTTGCAATTATCTATTTATATGGCATCTACTTTAATTACACTTGAGAGCTTATCACATCAACTAATACAAATTTAATCAAAATGCGTTTGCCGATAAGCGACAGTTGAGCTTTCACCAATGCAAAACTGTACATAGTCGTAGAAAACTCCACAAAAAACAACCCCTGTCTGTTGTTGTTGTTGTTGTTGTCACTGATCTCTTTACAATCCCGTGGCACAATCATGCTGCGCATTTGCCGTCGGGGAATAAGTAATTATAGTTAAGTGTTAAGCATATATATAAAAGTATTGACCCGCATTCAACAGATACTGCGTTGTGATCTATTTAGTATGAAGTGTGCCAGGTTTTTGTTTCCCTAACTAAGCGATAATCACGTGCTAGACAAGCCTCCTGCTTTCAAAACAAAAAACCTTGTACTAAATGGCATATTGAGAGTAGAGTATTCTTAGTCGAACCAAATGGTATTTGTGGACAGTTTACTCACCGGAAAATTTGTTGGTTGGTGATTCACGCGAAGATTGCGCTGATTTGCACGAAGTTTGATGAATTGGTTACGGAATATTTTGCTTGTGTATGCCACTTTCTTGTTATTGTGGTTGTTGTTGTTGTTAAAGTTTAGTTTTAACACGAAACTGTTATATAGTCACACAACGGGCTCGTGTTAAATAACTGCGAAGGGCTACATTGGACCAACACAGGAAAGATTTGGCTCGTTGCTTGTTGGTTGACGGCTCTTTCACTAGATTTGCACAAAACTCACTTTGTCAAATTGGTATTTTATATGTATATAAAGAAAGTGCGTAGAGAGATTTGTATATGTTTGTGTGTATTCGTGCGTTGGGAAACTGTATCAACTGTTGCTAAGCGGTCAAGTGTTTAATTTTACATATATGTATATGTTTTTTGTTTGTATTTGTAGAACGCGAGAACGTGGCGTTTCTTTCTTTTTATTTTATTTTATTTGTAGGTTTTTGTTAAATTTACACTGACGTTTTTATGCTCGTTACGTACAAATATTTTTAGCTGAGACAATTGCACATTGAAGTGAAATTGATAGACAACAAACGACAATAAAAAAAAACGTTTAACAATACACGGAATAACAATGTATAAAAATGCACACTCTATTCGATTTGTCGCCTTGCGCAGCGACGTTTAACGATCAGCGTCAACGAATTTCAACTGAGTACGCAACGTATCGTCCAAAGCAAAGCCAACCAGATCACAAAACCAAGTCCAACCAAAATGTTGCACATCCAACCAGCGAGCGTGCGAGCCGATTTCTCACTCAACGACACAAATCAGCAAGAGTGATGATCGATTTGAAAGTGCGTAGAAAAATATTAATTTTGTATTAAAACAAGTAGTTGAACATAATATTTTATTTATCAGTTATATTAGTTTTACAATGATTTGCATATATATATATTGTTTTTTATATTGCTTGAACCTGACCACAAACTCAACTCAATTGTGCTGTGCGGTGTAAACGCTCTCTTTGTCATGCTCAATTAGCGACTCACTCTTTACCGCTATGAGAAGCGATCATATGCGTGCTGCTCTCTCGCGGCTTTACAGTTTCCCATCTATTGCTTCGGCTGCAAAATAACGTATGTATGTAAATTGAACTGTTATTCGTGACGTCATCAAACAAGCTGATAACACACTTGACATAGCTTAAGTGCGAGAGAGACAGAAAAACCAATCCAGTGGAACATAAAGCCATGTGTACGCCTCAATTAATTTCGGCAGCAGTGAATATAATTAAATAATTCTCCCAATCCCCTGCGCGTGGAAATAAAACGTGCTCCGATAAGGCGCTTTTAGGGAATGCGGTATATAAACGTAGTTGTAATAAATAATAGAAAAAGTACAGTTGTTATCAGCATACATTCACTTCCATGATGAGCCATACAATACAAAAATAGAAATAGTTTTCTAAACGTGTTACTCATTACAAAGACCAGAAATGAAAATAAAACAACTGTTTTATAACAATTCGAGAGATTATTTATCATTATTTTATTATTCACTCTTATTGCTAGCAGCCTAACATAAAGTGAATCAAATCACAAAAATACTTGAAGGAAACTATGCTGATATATGTTACAATTACATGAGCAGCTTCTGTTGTAGTTTAGACACACAGCGCTTTATGGGTTCCATAGTGTAGCGGTTATCACGTCTGCTTTACACGCAGAAGGTCTCCGGTTCGATCCCGGATGGAACCATGTGAATTTCTTTTTGTTTAAATTGATTTTTGAACTATTTTACTACTTTTTTAATTGTGAATGGCAAATAGTAGACTTTGCTTACTTTTAGACAATAAAACCAGGATTTTATTAATACAAATTATATTTCCAATAATAAAAAATATACTTTTTATATGAAGTGGCATTGATTTGTGCTTTTTAAAACTAATATCGAAAAAAAGACGAAAAAATAAATAATGATAAAAAAAAGTGGCATTGAATTGTGCTTTTTAGAACTAATATCGAAAAAAAGACGAACAAAATAATTATTCACCATGGTTCCATCCGGGATCGAACCGGAGACCTTCTGCGTGTAAAGCAGACGTGATAACCGCTACACTATGGAACCCGTTGTGATGTTGCCCGCTTAATTTTAGTTTTGTTGCTCAGGTCAAACGGGATAACTGTATAACACACCTTAAATAAAGGAAATAAATCCAAAAAGGAAATTTTCAGTGACAAACATTTCGAGTATTTAATTATTTTATTTTAAAATGCCAAAAGCACATAGTATTTTTCTTATGCAACTAGAGGCTATTGTTAGAAAACTCTTTCAATTAGTGAGGTATAAATAAATTATGAATATAAATTAAGAATAAAGGAAATACATAAGTTTATATATTGCACCATGGTTCAACCTAAAAGTATTATCCAATAACTATTGCAGACACCTAAGAAATAAATTAACAAAAAAGCATAGTGAGCAAAATAAGGAAGAGCAAAAGCAATAACAAAAATGTAAACAAAACTTTGAGATTAAGATATAATCCTTCAATAGCGCCTCGCCGTTGTGGGACGTGGAACTCCTGAGGTGCGTGGACGCGAGGATTTGGCGCGCAAAGGATTCGAGACGCCATCGGTGTTATAGCTTAGATACACATGGGAGAGATCCATAAAGTCTGGTTCCTTTCCGCCACTCTTGTTCTCAATGTGCTTCCTCATATTGTTCCCGGTGTAGGCGACACATTTAAGCTGCCATTCCCCGATATCCTCGTTCCAGTGCGTATACTGATTGATCATGGATTGGTACTCCTTGGGCACGTAGGAGTTGAGCACCAGTTCGCATAGAGCCAGTTCCCTGGACAAGCTGCGTATGTTCTCGTAGATGCCCTCCTTCTCCCGCTGATGCTCCTGCTGCTGATCCGCCAACTCGGATTTGACGCCCATCAACATTTGCATGACGCGATGGATCTTCTTGGTGATGCCGGTGCTGGCATCCTGAAGTGTAGAGTAACGCTCTTCGATATCAATGCGTTCGGTGGCCTTTTTCTGGAGGGTTTGACGCAGTTCCTCCTCGCATTTCTCACGCTCCTCCAGCTCGGCAATTGACTGCTCGAGTAACTTCTCTTGGGTTTGCGCCTTCTCCAGCAGGTTCTCACCGCCCATCAATATCTTGCCCTCCAGTGATACGAGCTTGTTGCGCAGCTGCTCCTGCTCCGACTTGGCATGCTCAATCTCGCGTAGATGCTCATTCTTGCGCGTGACCAGCTCCTCCTTCTCCTCATCGGTTTTCTCGCGCTTCTTGCGTCCCTTTTTGCCATTGGGACTGACTGCAGCGGGAGCAGTGGAGGATTCCAGATCAATTTCCAACGGCGCCTCGAGCTCATCATCACAAGTGTCCTCATCCTCACCCTCCTCCTCTTCCTCCGGCTGCTGTTCATCCTCAAAGTTTCCCTCCTCAAGCTGCTTGCGGAGACGGGCAATCTCCTCCTGGAAATGTCGCAGCAGCGCATCCTTCGGCTCCTCATTGATGTGCATACGATTCTGTATATTCTTGGCGCGACTTGCATATCGGAGAGTGGAAATCGTTTCCATACAATTGCAGTCCGCTGGACTAATGGTGGCACACATGACCGTCTTGGAGTTGCCACCCAGCGAATCCTGCAGCAATCGCGTCAACTTCGAATTGCGATATGGAATGTGAGTACTCTTTCCGTCCACCAGAGCGCTAATCACATTGCCCAGCACCGAGAGCGACAGATTAATCTTGGTGGCTTCCTTGAGACGTTGTCCGCTTGCTTGAGTCTTCGATTGCCGCTCCGAACCAGCCAGATCCACCAGCTGCAGTTTGCCCATGCGAACATGCTGCATATCTCCTTCGGCCAGTTCGCTGCTCTCCACGGTTATGGAGAATATGGCATGGGATCGCGATGATTCCTGATTCATTTTGGTGGCGCCCACAGCACGATTCTTGTTGCCCAGCCGCATGATGTTCTCCAGATCATCCGCATTGTGCACCACATAACCACTCAGATCCTTGACGAAAACACCAATATCAGGACGTTCCTTCACCTCCAGACTCTTGCTCACATCCTTGCCAAGCAGATCGCGCACCTCCTCATTATAGATCTCCATGTAGCTGACGCGCACCAGGAACTTTTGATTCTCCTTTGCCTTTGCAATGTGCCCAAAGATGTGGGCAAAAGCATTGGGAATGATGCCTTTCGTCTGTGGCGAATCTGGATTTCCGGCCATGGTGTACGTCTTGCCGGTGCCCGTCTGGCCATAAGCCAATATGGTGCCATTGTAGCCCTCCAGCACCTTGTCCACAATCGGACGCGCCGTATCCACATACAGATCCATCTGATTGGAGGCACCATCGAAGACATTATCAAAATAATATGTTTTCGGCGGCTCATTGGCTGTTGCATTTGGTTTCATTACGGTTATGGCACGATTGATCTTATCCACCTGAATGGCACCCAGGGCTCCACTGGTCAACTCGTTTTTGTCCATGGGCCTAGAACGCACAACCACTCGAACATTTTCGATTTCGTCATCGAGCTGTTGCGACGATGTCGCCGTTGGCTGTTCTTGCGGCATCTCTTTTACTTGATTGCTTTCAATAATTGGCTTTTATTCAACGGAAATCAATTATAGGCGTTTTTTTCTTCACATTTGTTTATGCACCCGTTGCTATGATTCGTCTGCGAATAGTTATTGCAAAATGTAGTCGCAGTGTGACCACACTTTCTGAATATATGAGGAGCAAAAAGTGCGTTGTAACGAGATAAACACTGTAAAAAGAGCAAAACAAATGTTAATGACAGTGAGTGAATGCTGTTAAGCGAAAATAAAATTATGTTATGTTATCGTGACAAGAATATTCTGTTATCCTTAAGATACTTTCTGTTAAAAAAAAACAAAAAGAATCCACAAGACTTAAAGGATAAAATGCATGAGGAGAAGCAAATATCCATACACGCAGTATGCCGCACTTGTTTGGCAAACTTGCAGAGCACTTCAGCCTACGATTTGTTTGTGATTCCCGGACTTGCCAAAAAACTTTGTGTGTGCACTTCACTCTCAGTGAAAGAACAGGATGAATTTCCAAAAAACCTTTGCCCCAAGTGTTATAACCGGCTTACCGAGTTATACGATTTTCGGAAGACATGCGTGGATTCATTGAAAAAGTTAAAGGATTTAATATGTAGCAATTATTTTACAACGCAGACTGACAGTTTTTTTGTGCTAAATGTGGCGTCACAGGATATTGATGTGCCTATCGAGGAAGACGAGAACATTAATTTTGATCCGCTTCTTAATACGAAAGTTGAGATAATTGAGAATGAAGAGGTTGTAATTAAAATGCTAGAAGATGTCGACAATGAACTGGAGCAGGAAGAGATGCTAAAGGACGCCTCCAGTGACAGCGAGAACGACTCTGACGACACCTTGCCCCTTTCCCGATTTAGAAGTAACACGAGACACAAAAAACAATCTCCGTATGACGATGATTCTAACCCAGATTCTGATAGCGAGAAAAACTCCACGACAAAGTCAAAACGAGAAGGAATCCCAGCCGCTGACCGTGGGTTACGCCAACCTATAGATTGTCACATATGCCATCAGAAGTTCAAGAAAGCGATTTGCTATGAGGAACACATGAAGCATCACAACGACCTCCTACCATTTCAGTGCGCTGTGGAGACCTGCAAAAAGGGTTTTACTACTACAGCAGGCTTGCGGCATCACGTGGATCACGCGCACACGGAACTTTGCGAACTGCACGCCTGCACTATGGAAGGATGTGACAAGGCATTCCCTCGTACACGAATGCTGACACATCACCTCAAAAAGGTCCACAAAATTGCTAAGCCCGAGAACCGTGTCCATCCTTGCACGGAATGCAATAAAGTGTTTCGTTGCCCAACAGCTCTTAAGAAACACATGTATAAGCACACTGGCGAAGAGTTGCCGATTTCTTGCAACATCTGTAGCAAACGCTTTCACATAAACAGTGAACTTAGAGATCATCTCTTGCGTCATGCTGGTGTTAAGAACCATGTGTGCCCGTACTGCGGGGTCGGAAAAACTACTAGACAGGAATGGAACAAACACATATTGACCCACACCAAGGAAAAGCAGTTCCAGTGTCGCCAATGCAATCATGCCTCCCACAACAAACAGGCTCTGGCTAATCATGTCAAGGTGGTGCACATGAAGATCAAGAACTTTGCCTGTCAGTATTGCGGCAAAACCTTTGGCAAATCACATGCCTGTAAGATCCACGAGAGGCTCCACACTGGCGAGAACTGTTGCGAGTGCAAGATCTGTGGCAAGGTCTTTCTTTTTGAGAAACGATTGACCAAACATTTGCAGATCCATGAAAAGCGTGATATAT
Source organism: Scaptomyza reducta (assembly GCA_035044485.1). NCBI lineage: Eukaryota > Metazoa > Arthropoda > Insecta > Diptera > Drosophilidae > Scaptomyza > Scaptomyza reducta. The sequence continues at coordinate 1,619,218 of JAWNNV010000191.1, read as the reverse complement.
CCTCGTCTGCGTCATTTGTTAAACCTCGGGACAATAAGAGTCTTTCAAACTTGAGTCAGCAGTCTACTGAACCAAAAGATGTGAAAGCCATTCCTAAAGTCGCTAACCCGAAAAATAAACATCGAGTTGAGCGTGTGGATATATCGCAGCTGGCGGGTACCTCTGTCAATCCAATATGCTCGGTATCAGTGCCATCGTGGTCGCCCCAAGTGAACTTTACAAAGAAGGAAGGACAGCATATTTGTCCAGGCTGTGGACGTGGCTTTAATCACATTGGCAATATGAAACTGCACTATAAGGTCATACATGAAAAGATTAAGGATTTCGCATGTCGCTTCTGCCCTAAGCGCTTTGGCAAGGCCCAATATCTTCGTCATCATGAATACACACATACGGGCGAGAGGCCCTACGGCTGTAAAATATGCGATAAGCACTTCAGCCACGGATCATCATTGAGGAAGCATATGATTTCACACAACAGACCGCCAAAAGCCCCGAAGGTACCCAAAGGCGCAACTAAAGCAAAAGAGGATCAGAGGCCAAAAATTGAACTGAACAAACGTCCACCAAAAATATATGAACAGTATAAGGATCCAGCTGCAGAACGGGCTGCTGCTACGGCTGAATTGCTGGCACAGCAGCTTGAGGAGAGTGAGGCCAAGCGAAAGGCGGAGACCAAGGCGCGGACAATTCAGGAGGCTGCATGCGAGCAGCTGAAGAAACTGCAGAAGGAACAGCTTATCGAAAAGATTTCTCGTGATAGCTTTAAAGATCACAGGTTTGAGACCGCTATAAGCGTGGATTCACTGAAAATAGCTAATGTTTAAATTATTTGATGCTAAGAAACTTTAATGTTTTCTTTGTATAAATAATTTATTTTTATTCATTAATTTTCTAATTATTATTTGAATTTAATAAATATTATATACTATGTGAACCGCCGTTAATGTTTGCAAACACGAAAAAAATTAACAAATACAATACAATACAAAAAAACCAATTTAAAAAATGTTAATGTCATTCGTTCTAATTTGTATTTATTTAAAGCTATTTTAATCGCAAAAGTAACGAGTATTCGTGCCATAGCCCTTTAGTAACCGATACACATATTAGTCGTTCCTTTTATGAACGCGTATACATAGTTTTTCACATTGGCGTTGCAAATTTTAATAGTCACAGATTTACCTGAATATTAAAAACGAAGCAAAATGGATGAGGGGAGTGAATACTCCATTCATTCAATATGCCGAATCTGCTTAAATAACCTAAGAAATGATCCTGCTTACGACCTGTTTCTTGTCCCGGGACTGGCCAAAAAATTGTGTGTGTGCACTTCACTTTCAGTGGAACAGCACGATGGCTTCCCAAAAAACCTTTGCACCAATTGCTACACCAAGCTCAACGACTTGCACGGATTTCAAAAGCTTTGCGTGGACTCTGTACAAAAGTTTCAAGAAATGGTCGCTAGCAATTATTTTGTTCCCGTTATTGGTAATATTGACAATGTTGACTTGCTGCATGGGGCGCCGATTGATGGAGAAATGGAAGACGATAACATCAACTTTGATCCGCTTTTAAATACTAAAATAGAGCTGGTTGAGACTGAGGATGATGTTTTCAAAATGCTAGATGACGTCGATAAAGAAGCGGAGGAGGTTGAAAAGGAGGTAGTATCCAGTGACAGTGAAAACGATTTCGACAATGACAATGACAATGCGGATAAGGACTTTAAGGCAGACGAGAGCAGCGACTCTGACGACGCCGTTCCTTTGTCCCGGTTACGAAGTTCTACCAGAGCATCGAAGGCAAAGGCAAAAACTAATACTGCAGATGACAATAAAGATGATTCCTCGAGTTTTGAATGGGCTGAAGAAACTGAGGATAACAAGGTTAAGCGCAAGAGTAGGCCAAGACGAAAACGCGTTCAAGCCCCTGTGGCACCCCCCAATGGACTCGTGGATTGTCACATTTGTAATGAACAATTCAAGAGCACTAAAATCTACGAGGAACACATGCTGCAACACAACGATCAATTACCATTCCAATGTACTGTGGAAGCCTGTAAGAAGGGATTCACTACATCTAGTGGCCTACGTCTGCACATGGACCACGCTCATACGGAGTTCTCTGAAGTACACAGATGCACAGCTGAGGGGTGCGATAAGACTTTCCCCCGATCTGTCCAACTAACGTTCCATCTAAGAAAGATGCACAACATTATAAAGGCACCATCACGACATCATCCATGCACAGAGTGCGATAAAGTGTTCCGTTGCTCCACAGCGCTTAAAAAACACATGTACAAGCACACTGGTGCGGAAAAGCCAATTTGCTGTAACATCTGTAACAAACGTTTTCACATTAACAGTGACCTCAGGGATCATCTTCTGCGACACGCTGGAGTCAAAAACTATGTGTGTCCCTACTGCGGGGTCGGAAAAACTACTAGACAGGAATGGAACAAACACATATTGACCCACACCAAGGAAAAACAGTTCCAGTGTCGCCAGTGCGATCATGCCTCCCACAACAAGCAAGCCCTGGCTAATCATGTCAAGGTGGTGCACATGAAGATCAAGGATTTCGCATGTCAGTATTGCGGTAAAACCTTTGGCAAGTCATACGCCTGTAAGGTTCACGAAAGGCTGCACACTGGTGAGAACTGTTGCGAGTGCAAAATTTGTGGCAAGGTGTTTCTTTTCGAGAAGAGATTGACAAAACATTTAAAGACCCATGAGAAGCGAGATAAGGCACGGCCTGCTTCTGCTACTGCAGTTAAACCGCAGGAAGATGAAGGTGCACCAAGCAGCCAAAGCAATATCCAGATGCCGGTTGAAGTTAAACCTGTGACAGAAACGTCCAACAAGCCGAAGACTAATCGAGTTGAGCGCGTGGATATATCGCAGCTGGCGGGTACCTCTGTCAATCCAATATCTTCAGTATCGGTACCATCGTGGTCGCCCCAAGTGAACTTTACAAAGAAGGAAGGCCAGCACATTTGTCCAGGTTGTGGTCGTGGCTTTAATCACATAGGTAACATGAAGCTTCACTATAAGATAATACACGAGAAGGTAAAGGACTTCGCCTGTCGTTTCTGTCCCAAGCGCTTTTCAAAGGCACAAATCTTGAAGCATCATGAATGGATCCACACTGGCGAGAAGCCGTTCGAGTGCAAGGTGTGCGGCAAACATTTCCGACAGGAATCAATCATGAAAAACCATTTGAAAAGGGTGCACGAGAATGCTAAACCTCCAAGAGAGCCAAAACCACCTAAGCCTCCTGTGATGAAGCCAAGGGGTCCACACGTAGTGCTCAACAAAAAGCACGTACTAAAGAATTTTGATGAGTATCAGGATCCTGCTGCAGAGCAAGCCGCTGCTACTGCTGCATTGCTGGCCCAACAGCAGGAGGAGAATGAGGCGAAGCGCAGGGCTGAAGAAGCAACTCGGAAGATTCAAGAGGCTGCATGTGAGCAACTTCAGATGCTGCAGAGGGAACAGCTTATCGAGAAGATATCTTTGAACAGTTTTCAAGTAAAAAGGTTCGAGTCCGGTGTCACCGTGGATGACCTTAAACTAGATCCTGCACTAAAGGAATAAGCTAAATGAGAACACAATTCAATAGTATTGAGCAATAATATGCACTTTATACATGCACTTATCTCCATTTATCAATATTTTGTATTCGTTTTTTATCTTTCAACATTTATTGTTATTTTAAAAGTATACAAAAAGCTTACTTTATTGAATTAAAAATTACACACTTTTTTAAACCAATTACTTTTGGACATTCATATTGCTGGAAACAACATACGATACGATATTAAATGACATATCGGCATAATAGTTATATCGCAAAAGTAACGAGAATTTACAATTACTCTTCAAAGTAACCGATACAAAGATTAGTCGTTCCTTTTATGGACGCGTATACATAGTTTTTCGCATCGGGCAGAGTTGGAAATTTTTATAGTCACAAATTTACCTCAATATTATTAGAAGCAAAATGAATGAGGGGAGTGACTACTCCATTCACTCAATATGCCGAGTTTGCTTAAATACCTTACGGAATGATGCTGCCTACGACCTGTTTCTTGTCCCGGGACTGGCCAAAAAATTGTGTGTGTGCACTTCACTTTCAGTGGAACAGCACGATGGCTTCCCGAAAAACCTTTGCACCAATTGCTACACAAAGCTAAACGACCTGCACGGATTTCAGAAGCTTTGTGTGGACTCTGTTCAAAAGTTTCAAGAAATGGTCGCCAGCAATTATTTTATACCCGTTATTGCCGATATTAATCAAATTGACAATGTCGACATTCTGCATGTTCCACCCCACGATGGAGATGAGGACCGAATTAACTTTGATCCGCTTCTAAATACGAAAATTGAGTTAATTGAAAATGAGGAGGAAGTTTTTAAAATGCTAGAAGATGTCGACAGAGAAACGGAGGAGGTGGAGAAAGAAAAGGAGTCGTCCAGTGACAGTGAAGCTGACAATGATGATGATGGTGACTTTGAAGCGAATAGCAGTGAATCTGATGATGCAAAGCCCCTGTCCCGTTTACGAAGCACTACCAGAACATCAAAATCAAAGGCTAAAAAGAATACAACAAATGACATTAACGATGATTCCTCAAGCTCCGAGTCGGATGACGATGAGTATGAAGACGAAGATGATAAGCCCAGAACAAAACCAAAACGCAAACGCATCCCGGCGGCTGAGAGACACTTGCATCGTCTCATCGATTGTCACATATGCCATCAGAAATTCAAAAAGGCAATTCGCTACGAGGAGCACATGAAGCATCACAACGATTTGTTGCCATTCCAGTGCACTGTGGAGACCTGTAAGAAGGGGTTTACTACTGCTGGTGGTCTGCGTCTTCATATGGACCACGCCCATTCAGAATTCTCTGAGGTTCATGCCTGCACCTTCGAGGGCTGTGACAAGACCTTCCCTCGATCTGTCTTGCTCACGTTCCACATGAAGAAGGTGCACAAAGTGGCCAAGGCTGATGTTCGCAATCATCCCTGCACGGAATGCGAAAAAGTATTCCGTTGTCCAACGGCGCTTAAAAAACACATGTATAAGCACACTGGCGAGGAACTGCCGTTTGCTTGCGAGATCTGTGGCAAACGATTCCACATCCACAGTGTGCTTAGAGATCATCTTTTGCGTCATGCTGGTGTTAAGAACCATGTGTGTCCCTACTGCGGCGTCGGTAAAACTACTCGGCAAGAGTGGAACAAACACATATTGACCCACACCAAGGAAAAGCAGTTCCAGTGTCGTCAGTGCGATCATGCTTCCCACAACAAGCAGGCTTTGTCCAATCACGTCAAGGTAGTGCACATGAAGATCAAGAACTTTGCCTGTCAGTATTGCGGCAAAACCTTTGGCAAATCCCATGCCTGTAAGATCCACGAGAGGCTTCACACTGGCGAGAACTGTTGCGAGTGCAAGATCTGTGGCAAGATCTTCCTTTTCGAGAAGAGATTAACTAAGCATTTGCAGATCCATGAGAAGCGTGAACTCGTACCGCCTGCTACAGCCGTTAAGCCGCAGGAAGAGGGAGCTGCTCAAACCACGCAGAATGTCAACCAGGAGGCGGCTGAGCCAGTCGACGTAAAGCCTGTGCCAATTGTTCCCCCTAAGCCCAAAAGTTCTCATCGAGTTGAGCGTGTGGATATATCACAGCTGGCAGGTACCTCTGTCAATCCAATATCCTCGGTATCGGTACCATCATGGTCGCCACAAGTAAACTTTACAAAGAAGGAAGGACAGCATATTTGTCCAGGATGTGGACGTGGCTTTAACCACATTGGCAATATGAAGCTTCACTATAAGATAATACACGAGAAGGTGAAGGACTTTGCCTGTCGGTATTGTCCCAAGCGCTTTGCCAAAGCGCAATACCTTCGCAATCATGAATATATCCATACTGGAGAGAAGCCGTTTGAATGCAAGATTTGCAACAAGCATTTCCGTCAGGAGCAAGTATTGAAGACGCATTTGAAGGTGCATGATAAGCCCCCGAGACCTCCTAAAGAGAAAAAACCACCAAAACCTTCCGTTAGCAAAGCAAAGGGATTGAAGGTTGAGCTTAACAAAAAGCAGCCAAAGATTTTTGATGAATACCAGGATCCCGCTGCCGAACGTGCCGCGGCTACAGCTGCACTGCAAGCACAACAGGAGGAGGAGGCTCAGTTGAAGCGCGTGGCGGAAGAGGAGACTCGCAAGATTCAAGAGGCCGCGTGCGAACAGCTCAATAGACTTCAGAAGCAGGTGCAGAGCGAGAAGGGCAACTACGATACCTTCTATGGACAAAAAGTGGAGGCCGAGGGAACTAGCCTGGATGCTCTTAAATTAGATCATGTGTAAATCGGAATGGTGAGAATTAGATTCTAGGAAGTTTGAGCAATTTTATATGTTAGTTATACATTTTACAGCTGTCCCAGTCGACTTAAGAATCCTAATGAACTTGGCGAATCCTTCGAATGGCTTCATATATGTATACCTTTATCCGCCTAACCATTTTAATTATGTATTAAACAATTAATTACAAAGTACGTATTGTAATGTATACTTACCCAGAAGCTGCATATTCTGCCTAGCAATTAGTTTACTAAATATTTTAACATTCAGTAGCTTAAAGAATATTAACTATTATCTTTTGAGAAGGAGGCAAATGCAACTTATCTTCACAATGAATGTTTATTTGGGTCGAAATAACCATATGTTTTGAAGCGTTGCGTCTTCCCTTGGATACGTTAACTCCCATCCTGTAACCAAACTGTGGACTCTTCAACAATCTAAACTCAAATCACGTAAACACACCTTTGAAAATTTTCAAGTTATTTATCTTGTTAAGCACTATTGAAATGACAGCATGATTATTATGATTATTACTTAAGCAAATATACATTACTCGTATACAAATAAGAAGAGATTCTTTTTTCTGGACTTCGAAATGTGTTTAAGGGTCTTCATATCAAAATCTTTGTGGTGACGTTCAAAACATTCCACCACTTGGCCCTGAGTTTAAAGATTTAAATGAAAACCAACTGTTTGTAAGTATTGGTTTGTATTATTTTAATAAATTTATTTTACTCGTATATTAAGCATTCATTCCTGCCTACATCGTACATCTAGAGGTGAGTTGACACTCCGCAACTGTAAATAAAAAGTATCGATATAATCGGATACATGCCGATTATTGATTTTGCACTGATTAGTATGAAATGGCAATAGGTTTTTTTTGAAACTTTACACCTAAAGCATAGAATTGATAAATAAGCGCAATGAGAAAGTCCACTTTCAAACCTGATAAACTATTATTCTAAAGGAACTTGGTCCACTGGTATTTATATCGCCTTAACGACTTGCTCTGCTAATAACATTCCCATAAGATGTTAAGTTAACAGACAACAGCAACGACATCCACAAATTCTTTTTTTCTGACGCGTTATTTTTTTTAGAGCAGTTAATAATTCATAACGCAGTAAAAATGAGCGAGGGGAGTGTAAACTCCATACACACAATGTGTCGCATCTGCTTGAACCATTTGCAAAATGGTCCGACATACGACCTATTCCTGGTCCCGGGCCTGGCCAAGAAACTGTGTGTATGCACTTCACTTGCAGTGGAACAGCATGATGGTTTCCCAATGCATCTGTGCACTCACTGCTATAACCGGCTAAACGATTTGCACGACTTTCAGAAGCTGTGTGTAGACTCAGTGCAGAGGTTCCAAGAGATGATTTCCAAAAATTTGATAACAATAAAAGTTGCACCGTGTAACCAACAAATCGACAACTTTGACATGCTGCATGTTGCGACGACACAGGATGGCGAACTGGTTGCCGAGGAGGAGGATCGTATTAACTATGATCCGCTGCTGAATCATAAGATGGAGATAATTGAAAATGAGGAGGATGTGTTCAAAATGCTGGAACACGTTAACAAAGAAGCCGAGGAGGTCGAGAAAGAAGTGAAACAGGATGTAGAAGAACAGTCGGGCCTCTTTCAAATGTTTGGCGAAGAGTCCTCAATTGAAAGCAGCAATGAGAATGACAACGATGACATCGACTTTGAGCCCAACAGCAGTGACGGCGATGATGACATGCCCCTGGCACAACGATTACGCGACAATCGAAGAACAACCGAAAGCAAGAAGAGTGTGGGAAAAGATTCTGCCGGAGCTGACCTTGAAGATGAGTTTAGTTCGGCTTCGGAAGAGGACGGATCTAAGTCAAGGATTAAACGCAAACGAATTCCAGCTGCTGAACGGCACTTGCATCGCATCATTGACTGCCACATTTGCCATCAGAAGTTCAAGAAGGCGATTCGCTACGAGGAGCACATGAAGCACCACAACGATCTGCTGCCCTTCCAGTGCAAAGTGGAATCATGTCGCAAGGGATTTACAACGGCCGGTGGATTGCGGCTGCATGTAGATCACGCGCATACGGAACTGTCTGAGGTGCACGCATGCACCGTGGAAGGATGTGGCAAGACATTTCCTCGCATTCGTCTGCTCACTTTCCATATGAAGAAAGTCCATAACATCTCAAAGGCTGCGGCACCGCCAAGAGATTATCCCTGCACAGAATGCGAGAAGATATTCCGTTGTCCCATGGCATTGAAGAAGCATATGTACAAGCATGACGGCAAGGAGCTGCCATTCCCATGCAACATATGCGGCAAACGTTTCGTGATCAACAGTGCGCTCAAGGATCATCTGATGCGGCACGCGGGCATCAAAAATTATGTGTGCCCGTATTGTGGTGTCGGCAAAACGACGCGACAGGAGTGGAATACACACATCCTGACGCACACACAGGAGAAAAAGTTCAAGTGCCATATATGCGAGCATGCCTCGCACAACAAACAGAGTCTGGCGAACCACATCAAGATTGTGCACGAGAAGATCAAGAACTACGCGTGCCAATACTGCGGCAAGACCTTCGGCAAGTCGCACGCCTGCAAAATTCACGAGATGACGCACACTGGCGAGAAGCGTTGCGAGTGTAAGGTCTGCGGCAAGAAATTCCTTTATCCAAAAAGTCTCACAAAGCATTTAAAGACGCATGAGAAGCGTGTCTTGCGTGCCATTGAGACGTATCGTCAGCGCCAGGTGGAGCTTGGCGAAGGTGCACCAAGCACTGGCGAGCCAACTGCTGATATTGAGACAGATAGTGCAGTTGTTGGGCCTGTTGTTGCAACTACTACCACAGATGGTGTTGATGTAATCATTTCCCAAAATGCTGCCGATGAGCTGCTGAAGGTATGCGCCGAATCCGTGGCAACTATACCCAGAGATCCGCGTCGTGTGCAACGCGTGGACATATCTCAGCTGGCTGGCACCTCTGTCAATCCGATATCATCCGTATCTGTGCCTTCTTGGTCGCCACAGGTCAACTTTACAAAGAAGGAGGGCAAGCACATTTGTCCCGGCTGTGGGCAGGGCTTTAACAATATTGGTAACATGAAGCGTCACTATAAGATCATCCACGAAAAGGTCAAAGATTTTGCCTGCCGTTTCTGTCCCAAACGATTTGCCAAAGCGCAGACACTGCGCCATCACGAATGGATACACACGGGCGAGAAGCCGTTTGAGTGCAAGGTATGTGGCACCCATTTCCGCCAGGAGACGGCACTCAAGCGTCATCAGCGAACCCACGAAAATCGCCCGCCTGTCATATCATCCAAGTTTTATGCTGCGCGCGAGGAACTCGAGGAGCAGGAGCGCACAAAACGTGAGGCTAGGCGCAAGGCCGAGGCCAAACGCAAGGAAATAGCGGAGGCTGCCAAAGAGCAGCTCTCATCGCTGCACAAAATCGAGGCGACCGACAAGAACTTGCACTCTTTTGACGAGTACCAGGAGGCTGCCGCTGAGCGTGCAGCGGCTTCGGCAGAATTGCAGGCACAACAGTTTGAGGAGAACGAGGTGAAGCGCAGGGCGGATATGGAGCGTCGCAAGATCCAGGAAGCAGCCTACGAGCAGCTGCAGAAGCTGCAACAACAGCAAGAGATCGAGAAGGCGCAAAGCTCCTACGATGGGTACTATACTCAAAAGGCGAGCGCCGAGGGAGGTAATCTCGACGAGCTGAAAATCGATCATGTGTGAGAAGTATATGGACTCAGTTGTAGAATAGGATTTGAGAAATCCAATCATAAATTTAAAACAGAAAAATTGACATTTTTATGGTCAAACAATGATAGTATGTAACGTTTTTAAAAAGCAATATTTTGTAATACGCATAGTCTTAAGCAGACATATTTAAGCATATTATAACTTAATTATATAAAGATTGAGCTTGTACAGATTACATAGCATAGCATTTAATTTTAGGGATTATATTGTCATTAGTTATCTTTAAGGATATGCTATAAGTATTTTAGATAATGTTGAATTAAAATTTACACAGTTCTTATGAGCCTTGTTTTAGTGAAACAAATAATACACATTGGTGCTTATGTGATTAAGAATACATTAAAGAAAATTATTGAACGTAAGTAAAAATTTTTTTATAGCTCCTTTCCTTGTGTTACTTTGTTTACATTTTATCGATAAAAACGTGTGACAGCAACTCCACAATGTTTCGCGATGTCTTTGAGAATTTTAGCGTTGGTCAGGCACGGTCACACTGTTAGCAATAATAATAAAAAACGAGCGCGTGCCTCCGAAAACTGTTATTGTTACATTGCTGTAAACACAAAAGTGATTCGTCCTAAAACATATTATTGATGAACGCAGTAATTGCGCTATGCCACTTCTGCGAAGCCCATGGCCCTTGCGCCATCTTCTGCACGCAGACGCTGCGAGACACAAAAGTCGAAGACCTTGTAAATGTGGAGCAGCAGCAACAGCAGGGCCAAAAGACCTGCTCCGCCTGCAACTATACGCTGGGGCGTAATAACAACAATGCCATATACAGTAAGGACACGGAGAGTGGAGCCACATTCGTGAGCACCAAGGTGGCCGCCCTGCCAGAAGTGGCCAATCTTGTGAAGCAGGCAGCTGTTCGCAGCCTTAGCTGCGAAATAAACACCAACCCGAAGGACGGCGACGGTGGCTTTGTCTTCTTTGGAGACTCAGCCCGTGGCCACATTCTCAGTCACACGTTTCGCGTGAGCGACTTGCAGGCCCGCGGCTACTATCAGCTCTTTTCGATTATAGTTTTAATGAAAGATAAGTATTTTCTGCTGAACACAAAACCCTTCCTGGCCGAGCATTTGAGGAAGCTCTCGTCCGAGCTGCAGGCAGGCGCTTTGCGCACTAAGGCTGCCGAGGAGATGAACTATTCGGCAAGACAAAGGCGTTTGTCGGGTGCACAGTTTCTGATGCCGACGCCACGATCCCTTTTGGAGTTGACGGGCGAGGAGCATGTGTTTGCCCAGCTACATTCACATTTTGCGTGGATACTGTTGGCCGGATCACGGTTCCTTACCGAGCACGTCACATTTGGCAATCTGCCTTGGCTGCCACCACAGAGCAGCACTCGGCCGCCGGCACAGCGCTTAACGTACAATAGCTCCACGTTGCCAATGATACAGATGTATGAGGAGACGATCGATGATCCCGAACAGGATGAATTCTTCTCGCTTCGTCACATAAAAACGGTCGTTCGCAAGGAGGACTTTGCTACCATTTGCTATTGTGCCCTGACCGGCGTTAAGATTATTGTACGTGGCGCTCCGGAACGTACGTTTCGTTTCATGGTCTGCCTGAAGAAACTACTGCCCGAACCAATGCATAATCTGATGCGTATTGATGCACAGCATCAGCACTCCATAAGTTCCGAGTACAAGATAATATCGGTCTCCAATGACATTGCTGTGCCCATTGCGAGCAGCTCCGTATTCCGCATTGATTTCCTAGACAAGCATGTCAATGGCAACGATATCGTCTCCGTCAAGTGGCCCGGCGAACTGCCAAGGAAAAGTATGTTCACACCACATTAAGTGAAATACGAATTCTAATCATGTTCCTCTGATAACAGTTCCAGATCTCATGGTAAAGCTTTTGAAAGCCGTTCAGGCAGTCGACGAAAAGACGTTCACAGAGCTGGTGCTCAACAAGCAAACAAAGGTGCTAATCGAAGAGTGGAAAAAGTATGTCCAAATGGAGATCGATATCTTACTATCTTAATCATTTATATTTGTCGTTGTTTGCAGCAAGGTGATTTGCCTAAATCATGCCAAGTCCGGGAGCGTGCAGGTTAAGCTGAAGAAAGTTCTCGGCGTACAGCCACAGGATCAGCCAATTGTCAATTATTGGAGCACACACTTGCACTAGAGTGGAAGGGATAGACACGGGGTCTGTGGGTTTTATTATTCAACATAGAAATCTTTCACTTTTTGAAATAAAAGTTCTTTATTGCCACAAGAGGGCTCCACTTTTGTTTTTGTTTTTAACTCCCTCGATTGACAAATCAATATCTTAACCAAAAAGCAACGCCTACCGTTTCCACAAGTTGTTGTTTACTTCTTGTAGCCGCAGCTAGAGCGACGACCACGAGCACGCTCGAACTTGCGTCCCTTGGAACGGACATAAGGACGTGTGTGCGAGTGGGGCACACCAGGAGCCTTGCCGAAGTGCTTGCAGGCAGTGCGAGCAGTACGTCTGCCCTGGAGCAGCAGGGTGCTCTTGCCGGTGGGTGCACGCAGAGCCAACTGATCGAAGGTGAGAACCTCACCGCCAGCCTTCAGGATGCGCTCGCGAGCCGTCTGGGTGACATGGAGTGCGCATACGGAGACCTTGGGCACAACCAAGAGGCGGGCATCATCGGTAACGGTGCCAACAACGACAACAGTGGATTCGGGCTGATTAGCGGCCTTGAAGAAACGAGCGATACGCTGCAGCGACATTGGTGGCCGATTGGTTTTGCTCATAAACAAACGCTTCAGGACGATGCGGTTGAACTTCTTGTTCGTGCGACGTTGCAGAAAACGGTACAACTGCAAAATCAAAGAACAATATGTTAAGGACATTTATCACTTTTGTTACAAGCACCAATTATTTACCTTGACGAGCAAGCGTAGGTACACATCCTGAGATTTTGGTTCGGTTCTGCGAACCTTACGATCGTACTTGTGGTTGATATCAATACCCTGAAAGAATGTTAAAATATTAATACCAGTTGTTCAATTAGCCTTGGTTAGGTCATGTTTCTAAAACAAGAATTAATATTTCGCACAAACATTTAAGATGTTTACAAATTATTTTTTGGATTTTATTATTTCTTGCGTCGTACCATTTCGGCGACCGGAAAAAGAAAGAGACGAGCTGTGACAGCTAGGGATGGCTAAACTATCGATATATCGAATATGTGTGTTTGTAGTATTCGATTATTCAGTAAAGCGATTGTGACTACTGAAGATATTTTAAATTAATTGCAAATTTCTATATACATAACGCGTATTTTTATTGAGTTATGCAGTCTTTATTGCTAATTTAGTGTGTCAAATTGAAAAAAATAAAAAAAATCGATGGCTTGAATTAAAAAAATATTGAAGGTACACTAATTTCATTGACAGCGGCGCAGGGCTGCAAAAATTTGTATGATAAGACATGTGGCAACGCTTATTCAGTAGTCTTTTACAGCACTAAAATAATGGCAGCGGTGAATTTACGTAAAGGCTTAATTCTTGTGCCTCATAATGTAAGTAAAAATGTAAATAACAAACTTAAATACACTTAATTACACATACTACCCTTAGTTTGTGGTTCACCTGCAAAGATGCTATGCTTCCTCCAAGCAGACAAAGATCAACACACTGGCAGCTGTTGGGGAGTCGATCGCTGCCAAAGGGTAAATATTGCTCTAGTATTATCCTAGCGGTTGTAATATTATCTGCGATTTCAGTTTCCTGCGTCCAAATAAACCATACACTCCCACTAGCGATGCAGCGGAGCGAGTTCGTGCCGTAGCTGCAAAGTTGCAGATGGCGAACGGCGGGGATAAACGCAAATTAACAGACTTGGGAGAGAAGTTTAAATTCTTGTCAGCGTGCTTTGAGGAACTGCAGCATGGTGTTCCCAACTCGCAGGTACACGAGTTGGCCACCGTTGCCGATGTCATCTCTTTCTATGAGAAGGTAGTGGACACCACTGCGCCACTTGATGCACTTAAGCGCGCTGATTTGCCAGAGAACCTGCACATACAATACGAATATTTGCGCTTCCATCCGGAAACTGATACTAAATTCAATGGCAAAACCGCGTTCCCTAAGAGTTCAACGCTTGTAACTGGTCTGAAGTATCGTCGTAAATATGAGGGACATGAGGCCAAGCGGTCCTGGCCTTAGTTATATTTGCTGTTTTTATAAATAATAAAAATGTTAAGTTCTACAAGTATTTCGTGATGGTTTCTACTAGGTCCGAGTTGTAGAGGCTTGCCATCGCTTTCATGACCCTTGGGTCCTGCAGCAATTCCATAAGTCGTTTATCCGCCTTGGCCGCCTCAAACGTAGGATACATCAGCTCCCAGTTGACCTCTGTCACCGCTGGCTTATTCATAATGTTAAGAATCTTCTTTTGCAGTTCAATTTCTGGATCGGGTGCTTGGAGCTTGGACAAGGCATTAAATTCGCCCAACTCAACCTTGAGCTGATGGTCCCGCTGCTCCTCCAGATACTTGATTATGCATTCATACTGCAGCCCAGTCAGTTGACGATTATCGGCCAGCATTTCGATTAATAACTGCATGGATTCCGGATGTTGATGGACTTGCTTGACCTGTAGCTGGGATGTGGTTACCGCGTCGCGGGACTTCTTCAAGCGGAAGTCAGTGGCTATAAGTGTAATTGCGTCTTCCAACGGCATATTGCGATGCTCAGCCGGCACACCATACAGAATATTGACTGTAATGCTATTTAAGGCTTCGTGCTGGGGCGTAACGAGCACAGCGTAAAGGCACCCTCGTGCCGAAATATTGCTCAGCACCTGACCCAGCATAACATCCTCATTGGGAAAGAGAACATCCACACGCATCCCAACCTTCCGCAGTCGATCTTCAATATACTCAGCATATTTGCTATTGAGGCAACTTAGCATTAACAGCTGTTTGCATGGCTGAATAAATATGTACTTACGTATTTTCGCGATTTAACACGATTATTTCACAATCGTTTATGGGCGCGACGGTAGCAGCCGCAGCCGCAGCGGCAGACATAACAATCCCTCCTTGGACAGCCATTGGAATGTTGCCTGAATTTTGTGTAACATTTGCGTTGAGTTTTTTTACCGCTGCATTTGCTGACTTTGCCTTAACAGAGGCATTTCGTACTGTTAGCACATTTCCCTTAAATGTTGATCTATTTAAGGCAGATGCACATTTGTTAGCGATTTCTTCGCTTTCGAATTGCACAAAACCATAGTTTTTTTGTATCCACGACCCCAAAACATTTCCATATGAATGACAAATACTTTCTAGCTCTTCCCGTGTACATGTAGGCAGGTTTCCAACGAAAATTCTGTTCTTATCTAAGCCTGGGTCCCGGGCAATATTATAGCCAGGAGCGGTGGTATCACGCAAAGCGGACATTCTATTTTAAAAATAGGTAAAAATTTATTTACTTCAAAACAAGCAATGCAATTCAATATTTTGTTGTGAGGGTAAACATGAATATCGATATATCATAATTAATATATCGGTGCTACGATGAATCGATTACCGAACATTAACTTTCTTGCCGCGAAAAATTGTAAGAAGTTTTTAAATAGTGAAAAGATAAATAAGATATAATTTAGGCATGTATCAAAAATCCAGCGGCGCCATGTGGAATGTGTGCGTGTTCCTGTTCCAGCACGGGCTTCTTTTTTGGCACATAGGGATTGTGCTCCGGATCGGCGTTCAAGCTGGGCGTAAGTAAATTTTTTGTAAAATAGTTTTAGCTACACATATTTATGAAAACTTACTGGTATAGACTGATGGCTTCCTCGCACTTCACATTGTACCACCAGTCACAGGCGAATTCCTTTTGATTGAATACGGTGCCGTTGGTGCAAAGGAATGATGCACCCTGGTGTCCCTCGCGCCCGTCGTGGCACACATGATACGCCTGGCAGCCTGTTTCTACGTTGGCATACATGCCCGGAACTGCGGGCACATTGTGGCAACTAAATTGCGTGTGCGGAACTTCATGGTAAATCGGATAGTCAACACCTGGAACTCCCGGTATTTTGTTCAGATCCTGTTTATCTTCATGTCTGCGCTCATGATGCTCCGGTTGCGGGGGATTATACAAATGTCCAAATTTCTACGAAACAGTGAGTAAAAATATCAAATGTTGCGAATTGCGTAATCTAAGACTCGTGCGGTAACCGGTTCCGCAGACTCCGACTCCAACCAAGTGGCGTCCGCTCATTATTAGCAAACAATTAAACATGAGTGTGTGTGTGTGCGTGTATGTTCATGTGTGCTTTTATTTGTGTGTGTGTGTAAGTATGTGCCTCAATTGCATGTTACAATTTTTGGGTCAAAAGTGAACGTCGAGCACTCGCTCTCGTCGTCAACGACCACACGAGTCTCAAATCAATTGGGCGGGAAGTGAGCGCTTCTCTCGGGACTGATGTTACAGACTAATTAGTGCTGATCATGTCTTCATTAATAACTGCTGACCATGCCAAATTGCTGTAACAATTATCTGGCCCAACTTACCTGCACTTCAATGGCCAACACTGCTCCAAGCACCAGCAGCAACAGCGTTGCCAACGTCGTCAAATGCATCGACATCATTTTCGGATCTTGGTTTTGCTTGGAATTGGCTCAACCGTCTGCGTTCAGTTTGAAAATCGCACTAAAATGCAGTTTCCAATCAACGCGGCAGCCACTTGAGCCAAGCTTTCAAGGGTACCATTAACGACTAGCGTCTAACGGTAAGCGTGCTTCGTGATTCGGTTTTTCCAACTTCGGCTTCGTCTTCGTGCTTCTGGGCAACTTTCGATTTCATTTGGAAGCTGTTTTGCTAAGCTTTTGCTTTTGCTGAGCTATGTAACAAACTTTTTTCAGACCGCCTAATTATTCCAGGCTCATTGCATTGTAAACGAAACGTTAAGTAAAATGATGATAAGTATAAGTATCTTATGCATACATATGTTAGTAGATATTGTTGCATGTGCATATTAAATGGGAAACCATAATGCAATTCACTTTATTTTGTAAGCAAACATATTATTAGGCTTAACAAATTTGTATGCTTCGTTGCAGCGTTCAATAAAAAATATTAATTAAATGATGAAAAAGTAAAAAGCAGATAAGCTTTATGTTGTTATTGAGCTAAAGTTGGCAATTAACATGATAGTGGTAAACAGTATTAATTGGTATTGTTTTGAAACTATAATACTTATAAAATAAACATGTGCATTTCTAATTAAGATAAACTAATACAACTTTTGTGTGGCTGGATTCAAATCGAGCTTTTTAAGCAAATCATCAAATTCACTAAAGAGCTGCAAAAACACACAAAACAAAAAAGTAAATCAAATAGTGTTCATCTTGATCGCATTGTGGAGCTTACGTGAGTTTTGCCATAACTATCCACATAGGTCTTGCTACCGCCGGAGGTCTTCTTAAAGGCCGGCAGCGCTGGCCCATGCAGTAGATTAACATTTTGATAAGACTGTGCCTTCGATGGGCTGGTGGCGTGACTCTTGCCTACTGTGGGCGTCAATTCCAGAAAATTGGGCACTGCAATGGCCACAAATATATGCATACATTTCGGGGGTGCAGCGAGGCGTTAATGCTATATGATGAACTCACCTTTCTTGGACTGCAATTTCACTTGATTGAGCAACGGATTGTACAACTGGAGTTGGCGATATGTGGGCAATGCATGCTTGGGCGGCACCAACACATATGGCCGACCCAAGGCCTGTGGATACAGATATGTTGTTTCCACAGTGGGCACCTGTCGATAGTGGTAGCGACCTTCTCGTGGCGTATAACGGCCATCCGAGCTGAGTGCGATATGGTAAACGGTGCGCATTGGTTTGTTATAGTATTGATAGACCTGCGAAATGAACCGTTT
Organism: Scaptomyza reducta; assembly: GCA_035044485.1. Taxonomy (NCBI): domain Eukaryota; kingdom Metazoa; phylum Arthropoda; class Insecta; order Diptera; family Drosophilidae; genus Scaptomyza; species Scaptomyza reducta. The sequence goes on along the minus strand of JAWNNV010000191.1, from coordinate 1,601,179 downwards.
AACCCGTTAAGCTGGTCAAAATAATATAAATGTGCGTGGCATCCAATTACCTGTGGATTGCGTTGCTCGGGCACAACGCCATCCGGCACAGAGATGCCCTCCTTTTGCAAACGATTCAGAAACAGACGATCAGTTTCAAAGGCCGTATCGGGTATCTTGCCGCCCGCATGTGGCAACACTTGCTCCCGATAGATTTGACGTTTCTTTAATTAGTTTTTTGTATGTTATTATTTATGACCGTAGGTAAAACGATATGTAGCTTACACACACCTTGTGATTGTGTTCCGCAGTTATAGACTCGGCCTTAAAGACAGCTGCACTCAGACTGAGCAGCGCAATTATATGTAAAACATATGGCGAAGACATTTTGATGGATTTCTTTTTTTTGTATTGCAATTTGATAGGAATTTGTGCTAAAGGTCAAGTTGATTGACTTCACACAAGTCTAGTTCCCCGCATACAAGTATCAGCAACTTGGTACACAAATCCACATTTCAAACTTTTTATTTATTTACTTTTTCAACACACACACACACTTGTTGCCAAAAATTAATGACGAGCTGTAAAAACAGCTTAGGAATAAAGACAAAACCGCTTGTCTGTCGTTAGTGTCGCTGATCTTCCAGCCAGTTTGAGATGAGGAACAATTGCGTTGTGCGGTGGCGTTGTGGCCGCGTCGACGGTGCCAAACATAATGAATGCAAATGCATAAAAAGCCCGTTGATCTGTGGCGGGTGCCCGCCTCCCTGCCAGGTGGCCCTCTGTTGTGTTTCGGTTATTGCTGTTGCTGTTGCTGTTGCTGCTGCTGCCTACGACAAAAACACAAGCAACATTCAGCTAGCATCGAACATCACGTGGTTGCTTTGCACGACAAGCATCATCAGCGTCATGTTGTTGTTGCTGCCACAATCTGAAGATTGCCCCAAAAAACATCAAAACTCCAAACAAGTAAAAGTGATCTAGTATGGAATGTTGAACTACAGTATATCCATTAAAAACGGATTTCGAATTTTGTATCAAGTGATAAGTTATATATAGAAAATTACCTTTAAAAAAAACTTAGAAAACGTATCTGTATCTTTCAGTTTGGTTATGAGCTTCAACTACAAATAAAAAAAACCTTTCAATAAATAGACCAGGAACCAAACTTGGACTTCGTAACTTTTAATCGAAATCTTCTACATTTCAATATGGTTTTGAGTTATTACCAGAGCAGAGTCATTACTTTAGCATGTTACTTCCTTGAACACATTTATTACACCCATTATACCCACTATTTTCTTATGTTTTGTTGGGTATAAAGCATCTGCAAATTTAGTGGGAGATCTGCACACAAATTTTTTATGGCTTTTACTTCAAAGCGCGAATACAAAAATTAGTTAACATTTAATGTTTTACGGCTCATTTGTTTCAGTCAAACACACATTTTGAGCACAGTAATTAATTAATCTTGTTGTTAAACTGGCCATTGTGTTTGGCTCTGATGATGCACTGAGTCTGTCTGGGCCTCAATTGGAGGCGCTACTTCACTTAAAACTTTCAATATTTTGCTTGCCATATCTTTGTTATCCATAATTATAATAGATTTTTGTGTTTTATTTTCCTTTTGGAGCTTTTTTTTTGTGGATAGGGCAATTTTGAAGTCAATCGTTTTGTGTTTATTTTTATCAGCCTCCTTTTGAAAGTGAATGTTTTGTTGCTTTTGTGTTTGTGTACACTTTGATTTTGTTGCTGATTGCTCTTCAGTTAACCAATTTCAATAATGTTTACGTATATTTATTGATTGTTTCTCTTATTATAATAAATATTTGTATTAGTTGTTGTGCCACTTGCCAGACACTTTTATGTTGAAGAATTGATGCTCGATGGGTCTTGTTTTGGACCTTGAAGAGACTTGTGAAAGTGAAATGATTGACGGTACCGTAAGGTACTTCTTCATTCAGGCTAGTAACTGACGATCTGTGTATTCATAACTGTACCAAAAAAGGCCAAATTTGATTACTTGTCAAAAAGTTCCCACGCCGCTGCACTTAATATTCCAATGGCATATCATACAGAAATGACAGGCCATACACCATCAAATTATATGCGCGAAAAGTATACCAATTTTGTTGTTTGTGTTGTTTGGGTGAAAGTTTCTATGCGATAGTCTCGATAAGAATGGTTCACATTTCAAATGCCAAACACACAAAGCTTAACTCTTGTAGGCATTTACACAATCACTGTAAATGGTATTACATTACCAATTACAAGAGCGCAAGTCGTAACCACAAAAGCGAAATAGCTTCTGGTTGCCACGATGAACCTTGGCGCCAATATTTAATGGAATCAAGATGCACAGCATCCAATCGAATCTAGAGATTAGACTATTATGTTTAAACGCCAGCAACCTTGGAAACAATTACAACTCTTACAATAGCCTTTGCACCCAATTGGTAGCAAGTCATCTTTTTGCGGTTCCAACCATTGTTAGTTCTCCAAAATTTGTTGCTTCGCTTGTCTTGTGCTAATTGGTATCGGGTTTCCTGGAGTGTTGTTGCCAGTCAGCCAATCTATTACAAATTAGAAACGCTGTTGCTGCGAGCTTTGAGTCAAGGGTTTACTTAACATTCCCACGTACAAAAACAAAACCTTTCGAAACTGTCGCAAAAAACACGACTGGATCTGCGGACATAGCGACGTTTTAGTTTGATAGAGTGGTCGGCCTGGCAATGGCCTTAAGATGCAATGATGCGGAGGTTATCTGAATTTGGCCCATAGACCAGGTTCAATTGCCTGCTTCGGCCGTGTCTAATTGAATTTGCAATTAGACATTGTGTGATCGCTCAAACATCGTTTCGCCCAAAATGCCAATTAACGCACGATTTTGTGTTTAATTTCGTATTATTGATTGCGTTTATTGATTTCAATAACATGTTCAATATTTAGCGCCATGTGCTACCGCCTACCCAGGAGCTTTGAATACAATAAATGCTCAGATATTGATCAATTATGGCAGTCAAGTTATCAGTTAATTGCAAGGCTACAGTAGCATTAGGTAGATTGAAAGGCACCTCGACACCTTGTCGCTTTAAGCTTTAGTGTATGCTTAAAGAATCAATAAGTAATAAAACAAATTGTTGTTGTTTATTTTTTAACATATTGTGTTTATATATTATTTGAATTACCCGAATTGTATTTGTTTGTTTGAAATTTAAACACTGTTCAAAAAGTAAACAATTATATCAATCTTAGCTCTTTTCATTACGTTTTATGTATGGACAAATTTCAATACTAAATACTTTCAAAGATCAAAATATCATTTTAACAGCTTTTCGTACATAATAGTATAAGTATACATACTCTATCTCAACTTCTATCTAGCTGAACAATTGACAGATCTGACGGATGTAAAAGATCTAATATAAATGTTAACTTTTCGTTTTACAGTTAAATCAGCTTCGTTGCTTTTTGGTGCACAAACGTTTAAATGCAAAAAACTGCGTTTAATTCGATTCATTTCGAGGTTTTGGTTTAATTTTTTTATTTTTTAGTGTAAATATTTAAATATTCAATAGTTTTTTGTTTAATTTTTTTAAAAGCTAAATTAAAAATACAAATTTTTAGCAATAACAAAAATTTAGTTTGCATTAGGAATATCGCATAATTGAATATTTCTTTGATTTGGAAAATGAAACTATATGCGTATGTATCAAAAAATATATAATCGGCAAAATGGCCTTTTTTTTGGGTCTGATACCCTAAAAACGCTGCAAAATGTATATACAAAAATAACATGATTTTTTATACCCTGAACCCATTGAAAATGGGTAAAAAGAGTATAATGGTTTTGTGCAAAAGTATGTAACAGGCAGAAGGAAGCATCTCCGACCCCATAAAGTATATATATTCTTCATCAGCATCAACAGCCGAGTCGATATAGCCATGTCCGTCCGTCCGTCCGTATGTATGAACGCGTCGATCTCAGAGACTATAAGAGCTAGAGACACCAGATTTGGAACATAAGTTCCCCTTATCCCTAGGCAGTAAATTTTCGATAACTCTTTCCGTTTCCGACAACAACATCTTGAATTGAAAAATCTTGATGATGCAGTTTGAAACATTAGACGAAATAATGATAATCTGTGAAAATTTTATCGAAATCGGTTGAGAAACACCCGAGATATGGCAAATTGAAGTTAATAAGTATGCACTATACGCGTACACACACACTCACATATACTTGCAAGCACTGACTGTATACGTAAAGTATAGGGCTCAGGGTATCGTCTAGTCGGGATTTCTCGACTAGAGCCTTCTTACTTGTTTTGAATGGCTTGCAGAGTTTTTAGTAACGTCGGACCAAATCTTATTGCTTATGAACTAAACACGCTAAAAACAAATACGTTGCAAATGTTCGCAACAAGCAAAAAATTATAATTGGTTGCAATATTGGTTCTTGTGTAATACTCTATTAGAACAGAGAGACGAAAAGAAGAATATAAACAGATGAAAGAAAGAAATAAAACTATGCAAAAGGTGCGAGGACATGCTAAATATAAGTCTTTTTAGCTTGTACTAAAATCAATTTAAGATTTAAATTAATTACTGATTTTAGTGGCTTAGTAAAAGAGTTAAAGCAGACTGTTTAAGCTTGGTACTAATTCATTTAACATTATATATGTATATGGTATTTCATATAATTGCATTTACATGTGTACTAAAACGTGCTAAAACTGACAGCTTGGTGCTGTGTGTGTATATGTGTGTGTGCTATATAGATGTTAGGCACTCAAATATACATAGTATACGTTAGGGTACTACATTAGCAACAACTTAAAAATGTACTAAGTGTAGGCGCTGTTTTACATCTAACAATAGTTAGATTCCTATAGGAAAAAAATCAGAGCTACATCCTGGCTTGCTCCTATAGCTCTACAAACTATATATGCTAAAAAGTATATCTCTTATCAAATGTATACATTTAAATATACATAGGTATATATATCCCTCGGTATAGCACTGTTATGCACAGGCGATTTCCTCCAATTCAACCGCATAAGGATGCTTATTGGGCTTCCGTTGATCCTTCATATACTTTCATGATATCCTTAACGGCAGATATAGTGCCGAAAACAAGGGCGAAAATGCCGCACAACATTATAACCACGTTCTTCCACAGTATCCATTTGCCAGGTCCGAAACCGGTATCCCAGTGCACCACAAGCTCAATGATAACCTAGTAAGTTGATTCAAAATTAGTCAAGATAAGATTAAACACTTTGTGACTAAAAGCTCTTACCGGAAAGATCAGACCGAGGATGGAGAAGCAGAAGGCACCTATCACACCCATAAATGGTGCAATCGTGGGTACTGAAATGGCTAACACAACAGCAGCAGTGACCAGAACGGTGCTACAAAATCAAAAAGCTATTAGTTCGGGATTCTTTTGGAATTGTGAAGGTAGGCTAACTTACCGCAGCACATAGTTCACGAAGAGGGGACGTTTGGTGCATCGCTCCTTAATACCATCCCAAACAATCTCCAGGCACACATAGAACTGCAGTCCAAATGTGCAGTAGACAGCCAATGCAATCAAAACTTTCACAGACTGAGCGGGCCACTCCTTGGTGGGAAGATTCAATGTGATGCTGTCACGAGTTGCATTGCCATAACGCAGATATCCAAGGAAACCGAGAAGCATATAGATCAGGGTAACGCCAGACATGCCCCGACTAAGCACACCGCAAATTCCAAGGAAGTTCTTTGGCGTCTTCATGTTGTTCTCTAGTGGCATAACGACACCAATTGCCTCCATGGCAAATATGGTAATGGAGAAGAATGCGGGCAGCGTTGAAAGCGTGGCTAACGAACGTTCCTCAATTGGTGGCAAATCCTGGACCAGATAGTAGAATGTAATTCCCAAACCGAGACCCATGAAAACATTGGCCACCATCGAAACGGGCGCCAGATACTTCAGATTGGGCACCCAGGCGATCAGGATCAATGGCACAAGCATAATACAAATGAGGACACGCGAGTCAATTTCACGATCCATCCAATGCTCCAGCACCTGCTCAAAGTTCTTGGCCACAATCACCGTGTACACGGAGCAAGTGCCAAAGTATGTGAGAAACAATCCAAACAATATAGAGAACTTGGCCACGGGCGCAAAGCCGCGTAGACTCTTTGGACCCTTTTGGAATGCAGCCTCGGCGATTTCAGCAAATGTCATCTTGGTGCGTCGCGTCTTATAGTACAGCTTGTGACCGCATTTGACCTGCAAGGAAAAGTTTCTCTATCAGACACTATTTAACAGAGCAAAGTTGGTGTTAAACTTACCAGCACGTAACTGCAGTGCGTGCAGATAATAGAGGTAAAGATTGTGGCAAAGATGCCCATAACAAGACCCGAATTCATAAAGGCAAACGGCATTCCCAGAATACCAGTGCCCAAAGAGGCCTTTAGCAAATGCGTCAAAGTTTCACTATCACTATAAAACAAGTGTTGAATATAAATTGTTGAACTTTTTCAAGATTTTAAAGTACAATACTTACGTAGTGGGATGCTCATTATCTCGCATTGTAAACGGATCGAAATCATTGTTAGCCAAGGCCTGCTCGGTATCTGATTTGCGTGGCTGTATCTTGTATCTGTAAACACACAAAGTGCATAAAAAGGTTAGCAAATTTTCTATTTGTCTTTTCTAGGGTTAAATTTTAGTCATTGCCACCTCATCTCCACATGAGCAAGTTCTTGGTCGCTTTTAGTCATGTTATTTTTTTTTTCTTCGATCTGATCTGCTTTGTGCACAGTCCACGGTTTGGTCGACAACTAAAAGTCATAAATGATTGCACCATTTTCTTATATGTTGTATGTGCGGCAGCCGTGAGTGAAATTCTTTGGCTTTGGAATTGCTGCATCTGCAATTATAGTCGTTTCGCCAACGTCTCATTTAATGTTTACAAGACATCAACGAAAACAGCAACAGACCAAATTTGGCCAATAAGCGAGAGCCAATTGTGATTGGTCTGTTGCCGATCCAAAAGCCTGACTTCAAGCCACTGTTGCATTGCATCAGCCAAAGAAATTGTCAGTGTCTTTCTTTGCAACAGTGCGGCTCTCTTAAAAATAAGAAGAGTAAAATAAAGAGATCTTGCGGCACTTGCAGCTGCTAAGTGCTACATTACAATAGATTTTCAATGTTTAGGTAAATGTTAAAAGTGTCAGCTTATTCGATTTCTTATTCAATTAGATTCCATATTAATAAGAATTAGATTCAATTAGATTCCATATTTAAAACGAATTTTATTAATTCAAAATTCAAATTGATGCAAGAATTGACTTTTATATACCGCCTATGCCATATGCAATGATTTTAGTTAAAACGAATTCTTGGAAAAACTGCCGTTACTCATTTTTAGTTCCTTTTGGCTTTAAAAGCCTTTTTTAGCTTTTTGATTTTTTAAATGAGCCCGCTCCTTATAGATTTGATTTTTTGGCCCCCATTAATTTCCAGCAGTGTCGATGATATTGGCCTGCCAATTCAGCCAAGGGCTAGCATAATTTTAGTATCTATGTTTAAAATACTAAAAATACTAAGAAAAACTAAATGAAACGATTTAGCCACCCTTTTGTTTTTTTTTTATCAATTGCTTTTGTTACATATCATACATATAGATACATGAACATGCTAATTAAGAATAAATTGAAATATTATATGACGTATGCATTGTCAGTGCATGTGCAACAACAATGAAATCAACTACGTACAAAACTGTTGCCCACTTTTAGGATCGGCATGTAAAATAAAAGGTTAAACAACACCAACTTTTATAAATGTTGATAGCAATTTGTGCCACATGCCTGATAACTATATTGCTATAAAAGAGCTAAACATACCAATGTAAATATATTTTCCAGAAACCGCAACCATAGGAATGTGTTTATAGTTGTTTTAATTAATACTTTTTCACTATAATATTATGAAAACATATATTTCTTATCATTTGAAGTGTAAGGTCTGACGCCTAACCTCACGAAAGGTTAGCAAATGTTGTTCAGTTTAATCATTATGGAATGCAAAAACACTTCAAAACAGTTTTGTTTTTGCGTTCGTAGTTGTTTTCGGATCCGCTTACAGCTCTGCGTTAAATATTTATGTCTATAATTGCGAAAATGAATATTTGTTATCAGTCAGCTAAAAATGTCCTAGTTGTTTACAATAATTTCTACCGGTTTTTTTTTCCCAAGGGTTCACTTTTCAATTGTCATTTAAATATTTACTTTGAACCGCAAAATTCTGTTTGCTCAAAATAAATAAATAAATATGTTTGCATTGAGCTGATCTCTTGTTCTTAAAAACAAAGCAAAAACATGCAAAGTCGAAAGTTTCGAAAGAATATTTTAAGCTAGCATTTTTGAAAAACAAAAACTAATTTTGTGCTGTGTATTTCTCAGACTTAAGTTGTAAATTGCAGATTAGACACATATTATTGTATAAGCAGGTATATTTATGACAAAGTTTTTTGCAAATTCTCAATTCCAGTTTATATTGTGTACTATGATCTAAGAGAATCTAATATGTTTAGACTTGCTAAAACACATTTGTAAGTAATACTAATTGCTCGGTCAATTGCTTATAATTATAGTACCAGGCAGCTCGCTAGCTAGCAACTAACTACAGTTCATGAACTAAGTATATTATATCAGACCTCGTCAAATAAAATTTGCGCATCAAGTGACTTTTGGCGGCATTATTGAACAATTTGTGGTTGTGTGTTTGTAATTCAACTATTAGTTTAATTGACACGCAAGCATAATCTTTTATTTATTTATTAACGCACTTTTTTTTTTTTGTTCATGACTTAAAAATAGATCCATGAACCACATAGTTTGGCACTTACTTGTTGGCTCCATCGCCGGGCAGGAATTGTTCCATTTCCTGTGGCGCATGTTTGGCGCCGCTGTCCTGTAATCAAAATTGATTAATAAATTACTTGTAGAGCTCTTTAATCATAAATAGTATAATACTTACTATAACGTTGACCATTTTGTGTGTGTCTGTTGGATTTAACTTCTAACAAAATATCGCACAATGTCTGCAAATAAAAGAAGAAACGACGAAAAATATTAGTTACAGTTGTTTAAGATTGATTGAAACAGCAGACTTTTGTGTGAATTAAATCTGATCGAATTCCAGTATGGATATTGCCACAATTATGCTTTCAATTGCCTTTAAATTGATTCGTGATCTGCGCATTCAATTTAACGAGTAAAAGGCATTGATTTCATTTATTGAAATAAATTTCCAAAAAATTCTTCTTTATTTTTGGGATTTTAGGCATGTAAATTCATATATATATATATATGGTTCATGGCGGCAATTGGCTTCGAATATGACAAAAGTTTTTCGCTTCATTTCTTTATATGTCACTTAAATTCCATCTAATGATTTCTATGTACAGATTTCAATGATCTCTCACAATTCCCATTCAATTTTTCTTTGTGTGTTCATTTTGGCACTGTCATGATGACAATGATTATGATGATGATAATGATGGCATTTGAGTGTTGACTTGTTTTTGTTGTTGTTTAACCGCCTTTGATATATTATTAATATGTTAAATGCCAGCCAAAATCGAAAATTGTTTTTGTCACTAGACATGTGTTAAATTTCACGAGCAGGGAAATTTTCACAGAAATGTGTAGGTGTGTGGGTGCAAGGGAAGTGGGTGTTGGTCATGTGTGGCTGTCACATGCGTCAATAAAAAGTCGACCTTCGTTGTGATGGTTTTGTACTTTGCCTTTTGTGTTCCATATTATCGGCTCTCTAGAGTTTGGCCGCCATCCAATAATTAACACTTTGTAGGCGCTGCCAAAAATAAAGCTGTCTCTAAACCAATATGAGAAAAACTGAATATGGAAAATATATAATATATCAACTGACCAAGCATATTTATGTGGCACTCGCAGACGCTGCGCAGACACATTTCAACGCTCGAGTTTGGGGTCAAACATTCGGGATTTCGTTAACTTCATCACATTTCGCAAACAAGGTTGAATGAACTTTTGCAAGTTACAGCCGAGTTCTTTGAATGCGAACTTGAAACGTGCGGGTTTCAAGAATTTGATATTATTAATAAAACAGAAATATCGAGTTTACCCGCATCGAACATTAATAAGTACTACATATATAATCATTATCGATTATATTATTTCACTTGTATTCTGAGAACTGAAGTTACAATAATTTACTTCTTACTCACACCTTGGAACGAAAACACTATGAATATTACAAAGTTCTATTTCCTCTTCAACAGATACCAAAGAAAACACGTCGCAAAATCACACATTGATAAGATAGTATAGTTTGTAGATCCCACAAACGTGCTGGTTCTGAATGAAATACATTGTATTGGCAGATTTTATTAGTGTGTGCTATTACCGCATAACGAACATATACTTCATACATATTGATTTAATTTTGATATTTATTTAACAACACGTCACAACTTACGAAAGAACCTTCACCCAGTGAGAGTCTATAAAAATTGGCACTATTTAGTTGTTAGATTTGAGATATTTTTAGTGTTATTCGCCGGTTGAGGTAACAAATGGTTGCCCCATATCTCAACTAGACCGAAAAAACTGACGAAAACCGGTTTTTTCGTAAAAACCTTTAGATAATTGATCGATTCATATCAGTGCCAACATCCCCCACAAGCATACACCACCAAAAAATTTCTATTGCGTGTGCAGACAAAGCTAGAGCCATGACATAGCCAAAATAGCAACCCACAGATAACTGTAAATGTTGGCCTTCAGGCACGCCACAAATTTAAAGTTTATTGTTCTTTTTGGTTGTTCGAAATTGGTTTCGTTAGAAATTGTCGAATTGGTTTCATCATCTTGATTAATTGCTTTCAAATTTAAGGGTGTGTGTATACTGTATCCGTAACATAATTTTAGATTCTACCTATTTGTATACATAGAGACATAATATTTGAGAAGAATGTTTTCAAAAAATATTATAAAGTCACATTAGTATAATAACTTATGTACATATTTGAACAGATCACAGTGCATTGCATATATTGGTCACAAGACAAAGGCAAAAATTACAAATTCTTTTTAAAATCCTCAAAGAAGCGACCTTGAAAATGAAATTTTGACAAAGACTGAATAATATACTATATAGTATCTTAAATATATTCAAAAATATACAACGCAAAATACCAAACAATGTGTATACAGCAAAAGTAAAACCGCATCTGATTGCATCCATTATAAAAGCAAATTGCTTGAAACATGCACAAAAGTCCAAATTATAATTGGGATATGGAGCGAGCAGCCGCATAGTGACGACTGTTGCGCCTACTAGCTTATGTTGTGACGTCACCACCGCTCTCTTAGCAAATTCAGCGCAGCATCCGGCGCTCTTTGCTCTCTGCAAATATGCTTTCTCAGCATAAAGCAAAAAAAAGTAGATTGTAAAAAAACACACGTGTTCCAATTTTAGACATTATGTTTGTTGTTTATATTCAAAATGTAATGACGCTTTGGTTATTTAAGATTTCAAATTTAAATGTCTGCCTTTTTGAAAACATTGAATAGAAATTTGTATAGACAAGTGTTACTCTTTGGCAAATGTATATTGTTTGCAGACCAAACAAATTTATCATATATATTTTTGCCTCTTGCAGCTACTGGTCTTTCGCAGGGCAAGCACAAATATATGCTTTGATAAAAGATTATTTATAAAACGAATGCGTCAGAAACTTCCGGAATTCCGAGAGCGTAAAGAACTAAGTCCCCTAATGAAGTTATTCATAATTTGTTGAGACGACGTCGTGCAAAGTTCACAAGAAATTACGTCAGCAAAGTCGTCGAACAGTTTTTTCTACTTTTGTTGCGTTTGTTTTGATAAAATAGAAATCTAAACAGCGTAAAACACTTTCTCAATTAGAGTATTCGCTTTCAAGTACAAAATTAGACTTTTCGACATTGATAAAGTAAGCTGTACTAAACGGATTAATAGTTACGTACTTGTGCCAGCTTATTTAATTAAGTATTCATAATCAATATTCCCTCAGAGACAATATTATACGACATTGAAATATATTCAGTAATCGCTAGAAACTTAATTATCTGTCAAAGCTGCTAATATTATCAAGAAAAAAAAACGGCTGCTCAAACAAATCGCCCAGTAAGCGAAAATAAATAATGTCTTTGTATAGGGAAGATTCGTAAATATTGTTGTGAACACGTGGGTTAAGTTTAAAAGGTCGTTACTTTTTCATATGAAGTTAGCGTGCTTCTTGGTATCAAAAAGGCAATGACATTGAATGCAACGTGGTGCCTAAACAAATGACAGACAATTTGATAATGAAAATTATGCGGGAGCTTTACGGCAGTAAACAATTAGAGTGCTTTGTACGAAACTGATAAACAAACCGAGTGTGTTCTTTATCAATGCAGATAATAGATTTACGCAATCATTGCATAATATTAAAAACTAAATATGTGTTTAAGGAACATTTTAGATATACCAATCAATATCTATGCTACTTTTCATTATCAGCAAAACTCTTTGAAGTTTTTATTTTGGGCTGGTGCAATTATAATTGGACAAATTCCTTGAATGTTGATAACAATTCAAAATCGCACCCAAGGTGTGCCGCCGCCTTGGCGGAAATTGCTTGCGTCTATTAATAGATCATTTTAAAGGAAGGAAGGTTAATTTTCTAACATTTACCGCGCTAAGAAGGCGGTCAAGTGTAAGGGCGTGTGCGAACAATTTGCGCAAATTGACAAGCAAACAAGCCACACAACCAACAAATGTCAGGTGGTAAAGAAACCGTAAAAAGAATAACAGTAAATAGACTTTCGATGCTAAACGAAGGCTAAATGCTCTTAGACACCTCAAGACAGTATTTATGGAACACTTACAAAACTTTTTAACTTACGTCATATTTGTTTTTTTTTTTCTTTAACTGTGACTTTCTAAGTCAAGAACTAGGGCTAACCCACGCGCAACAGTTACTGACGTTGACCAGTATTATTATTTTATTTGCCCTTCTTCTTTAGGCTCTTTTTTCGCTCTCTCTGCCGTCACAGTGCTACTACGTCTCGATAAATTCGCTTTGCCCGCTTGGAAAACTGTTGTATGCTAATTATAGCAAAACACAAAAATCAATAGCACAACAGCGACATTGAAAAGTGTATTATGTACATGAATGCAGACCATTTACACACACATTCAAACGATACACTATATTTCCACACCTTCTGGGTTGGAATAGATAAGGATAACGGTGGGTTTCTAAGCCCAAGCTAAGAATAGAAAATCTTGTCGTAAATTGACTGCACACTTATTTGATTTTAGTTTCGTTTAGTCCATTTACTGATTTTAATGTTGTTTGTTTGTTTATGTCCCATTAATGTAATGCATTGTCCGGGTTGGCTGTGTGGGTTGCTCTATGTTTGTTTGCTTGTGTGTCATAATGACGTAAATAGAGCTCTTCATTGTTGTGGGTGTTTTGGCTAAATGAAGTTTTGAAATTGGCACAGTCACAAACCTTAGACAAAAAGTACGTCGTATTGTCTGCAAATTGTGCTTCGACTTTCCCCTTGACACGCTCAATCACCGTTAATACCTGCTGTGGTGCTTTACTCAAAATAAAAAAGTGAAAGAAACGTGGCACATCAGCAATTTAAATTTCAAATCGAACTCATGAGCCATTGAACTACTACTAAACACAAAATCAAAACATAAACACCATGCAACTACAAAAAAGTTGTCAGGTGGATTAGAAATGGCGCGCATTTTTTAGTTTTTTTTTTTTTGTTTATTGTGATAGTAATACATTGAAAAAGATTTTCATTCATGGAAAAATGGTAATATTCGAGACATGCAAATATATCGGAAGTAGTATGTAAGTGTCAATGCAAAACATAAAAGAAATGCGGACACAATGGAATAAACGAAGCGAAAGAGAGAGAGAGAACTATAGAGCCTGCTCTTGACCGTTAGCCAAGCAGGTGCAATGCTGACAGAGAGATTGTCGGCTTTCCGCCTACGTTGCATACGTGTGTCAACGTTGGAAAGACGAATTTGACTGTAAGAAATCGAATGAATATCTGGCCGTCTTTAAAAGGTCTAAAAATATTGTAAAACAATGCGCAAAAATTTTCGTGTGCAACAGCACAATGTCGAAATATAATTGACGTTAAGCTTTTGTCGTTTCACAACCAAACAAATAATGCCAAACAAGTTGAATAATGCATTAACCTACGAAAAAGATGGGGTTCATTTTTGTTCACATTTCGATATCTCATCACAGTGCAAGGTTGTGAAATTTTGACATTTTCTCATTCGGTTTGTTAAGGCTTTTTGAGTACTGTACTGTATGTATATTTAAATATTATTGGGACCATATCGGCGATATTTTTTTGAAGATTTTTCCTTTTTGACTGCATAACATGTGAGATTTGAGCAGCAGCCTTCACTATTGCTTTGCAATCGTCTGCTATTTCTAGACATCCAAATTTGTGCCATGTGCTTGACTTTTTTTTCTTCTTTCTTATGCTGCTCGCATACAAAACACACAGAAACATTTAGCACACTCGCAAATGTACATATGCATGCATGTACAAATGTATGTGTATGTACTTACTTAGCTCACTGTTGCGTTGTCTCGCCGTTGTTTCCTTTAAATAGCACTTTCTTTAAATCTTGACACAGATTTTGAACTTAGCACAATGATTAACGTGTTTTGTTAATAGTTTGTTATTCAATCACATATGAATATACTATAAATACATAGGAATAACCAGAACGAGCGGTTCACACGCTCTAAATATTGCCAACAATTTATATTAATAAAGGACCGCCAGCAATTCGGATTACCAGAAAAGGTAGACCTCGCGGCACAAAAATCGACCAACAACTGCCGCTATTAGCTCTCAGCATGTGTTTTAAATGAACGAGCAACAGAAAAACGCGCCAAAAATTGAGAGTGTCTGGCGAAGTAACGGAAAACCGGTGCGCTGAATAAGCGTTCAAATAACGAAAGAGCGAACGACCGCTCTACTTCTACCTCCCTTTCGCTCTCTTCTCTAACACTTTTTCATTGTCAGGCTCTCTCGTTCTCTCTTCTTTATCCAACTACATTAAACGTCTGACAGTGCATTTTCGAAAAGTGAGAGACATAGGATGAGCATAGGATTTTGCTGAGAGACATAGAGCTGAAGGGGGTTGGTGATTACTAAGGACAGTGAGCGTCCCAGGAGCAGTTTGAAAAAGGGCAAGGGTCTACAAATTGCCTTGGCATTTGGCTGATGAAATGTAGTTCAAGTCTTTCATAACCATTGCAAATGTTTTTAAAGTTTTTACTGATAAAAAGTTAATTGAGACACCTGATACAAAACATTGGTGTAGAAACTTAAAACAACAATCGAAAGCGCGGTTTCAATTACATAAACTTTAAACATGCAGGTGCATTTTTTTTTTAAATCCACAAAAACGGCAAAATCATTGTGATTCACAACTAACTGCAATGACATTTAAACTTTATGCCTCCCAGAACTCATCATACGTCATTCTTCGAGTGGATTCTATTTAATTAATACCTGGTGAAATTCACATAATGTATTTAAGCACACTTCCCCAGTATAATTTTTTGCTTGTCATAATCAATTAGATACCATAAGTGAAAGAACCGGTTTCCAATGTTCTTTTAACAATAACACAACTGTCAACAAAAGCGCGAAGCTCGAGTGTCGTGTGCTTGACCAAAAAAAAAGGATGTATGAGAACCGATGAAAGTCTGACATTAATTTTCGTCATAGCAGGTTAAATAGAGGATGCAAAGGATTGTCATTATAAATAATATAAACTTCATTAACAAATTCATGTTTATATTTTTCATATCTTACTTTGGTTTAAAGTCAAATGAACTAGATAATTTTGACATTTTAGATTCATATTCACTTTTTCCTTAAATAAGGATAATTTTTTACTTCGTCGCAATGAAATATCAATGAATGCATTAAGCAAACACTGAAAAGCAGCTAATAAATATATAAATCAATCTAAATCAATTCGAATTTTGATAAAAAAAAACCTCTTTATATTTATTGCTATTAGTAAATAGGAATGGCTTAAGAAGTGTGGCAGCTGGCCTTAAGTGTGAGATAATAAAAAGTTTGATAAGAAACATATTAATAAACTAATACTTAAGTATTTTGAAGAGCTAAATCCACTTGATTTATTTAATGGATTATTTCGTGCTATTGAACTGATTAGCACAAATTGAAAGTAATTTTAAAAAACTGTAAAACTTTATTTCTAAAATCAGCAAATCTGCATTTGAATACATTTTTATAATTTAATTTATACAATACATGTAAATAATTTAATTTAATATGATTAAAAATTATATGAAACCACTTTTAATTTCATATTCATTTCGGATTTAATTACAAAATATTCTTATACATTACACATTAGATTTAAAATCATATAAATACCAACAACTCTATTAATATGATCCTAACTTGAGCTGGGGTTCTTCAAACATAAAATAAATTGCACAAGAAATTCTTACAGAATGCGTTTGTGATCGGTTTGGATTGATAGTTATTATGAGATTCGTACAAATAGTTAGATGTATGCTTGTATTTATGGGCGTGTGAAGCACGTTGACGACTGTGTCTGTAGTTTCTATGTGTTCTCGACAGTTTGGAACTGCGTTTCAGTTACTATTGAGTTTGTATGTTTTTGTCTGTTTTGTTTGATCTATTGCAACATTTAGTTTATGAGTGACATTTATTGAGAGTAGTTTAAGTTGTAGTTCTGATGCTTTGTGTGTGTGTGTGTGTGTGATTGTTTGTGTGAGGTAAAAATTTCTTGACAATGGACGTAAATGCTTAAATATACATATTATGTATACTATATGGCAGTGCTTGGGGTGTGTATAATATTTGCACTTATATAATTTTGTTTAGGTGGTCTACACTTATCCAAAATGTTGTTTAAAAACGTTCTCACACACGCGCTATGCATCCGAATTTTGTTTTCATGGTTACTCTATTTGAAGCCCAGCGCTCTATGGCTTCAAATAAATGAATCGTCAGTGCTCCTCGGGTGGTGTGCGAAACTCTGAGATCCAGTCGCTAACGCGCAAGCGAAAGATTTCCGTTTTGGTCAGTATCCAATCGCGATATTGTTGTGGTATATACTCCACAAGCTTGTCGGCAATGTCGGGATTCTTGAACATTATCATATAAATAATAAGCACATTGATGATGAACAACACCAAAAAGGTCATTAGCGATGAGAAGGCAACACCCGAAAGAACTTTAAACCAGCAGCTGCCATTTGTTGACTTCCTCTTTTGGTTATTCTTCTGATTTGTCGCTTTTGTTGGTGGTACTGCATTAACGGGTTTGATTGTCAGCTCGTTTTCAGCCGCAGCTCCTGACTTCTTTGACTTTGATTTACGATTAGCCTTGCTCGACTTGGACTTCGTGCCCTCTCCGCCATTGGCCTTTGTGCTTAGGGTGGAGCTGGAGCTGGCATCACCATCGCCAGCGCCTGCCATTTGTGCTGAGCTCTGTTGGCGCTCGAGTGCCGCTAGACGTTCCCTTTCAATGTATTCGGTATTGAAGTTTGCACAAACGTTGACCTGCAAAATGGGTGAGCAAATTGTACATAAAATGACGACCACTCGAATCAAGTGCCACTTGGCTTACAGTATTCTTGGCCGCTTGTTGGCAGTCCTTCAACGTTGAACAGCGACCCACAACTCTGTCCCAAGCTGGCGTCAAGGGATTGCCCTTCAAGTCCAAATAGCGCAGGCGACGCAAGCGTGCAAAACTTAATGGTAAATTCTCCAAGCAATTGTTATACAAGTCCAGATGACGCAGCTGCTCCAACTGACCAAAGTCATCGGGTAAAGCGCGTATTTGATTCTTGCTCAGATCGAGCTTAACTAACCGTGTGAGAATAGTAAAGTTGCGCTATGGGAAAGTCAACATATGTTATTTGAAATAGCTTAGTTGTTTGAAATTTTCTACTTACGCCAAGTGTGACCAGTCGATTGCTAGAGAGATCCAGGAAGGTGACGCGCTTAAACGAAGCCTGTGAAGGTTGAAAATAAACTGAGTTTACGAGTTGAATTTCAAACAGGAAGTTCAGCAACCAAAAAAAAAAAGAAACCCCCAAAAACAACAGTGGATTACAAAATTTGGCAACTTTTCTTGTGCCAGCGACCGGAGGGGTGGTAAGTGCCAAATCCCAAAAATCAACCCCCTGAAGCTGTTTTGTGCCGAACACATACACAAACACACAAATACTAACACAATCACACACATCTCCTTCATGCGGCGCTCTCAAGTGTAAATGCAATGCAGTCAACGTCATCGTTAATTGCAAGCCAGCCGGCAGCAGGCGAGTAACAACAATAACAACAACAGTTGGATCTGTGTTGGCGGAAGCGAGATAGGGAATAACTGGCTAGACTATTGCGAGACAAAAAAGCGCTTTGTTTGCGTTGATTGGGGAGCGAAACAAAAAGGGTCAGACACGGCACAATGCAGAAGATAATTAGCTATGCATTAATATAATTAAAATTAACGGTACACCACCACAACACATTTACTTACAATTTCACGCACGGGTATTTCACTTAGTTCGGACAGGCTGAGATCGCAGCTTTCGTCCTCGACCCGCTCCTTTACGTTGACTTTTACTTTATCGACGCCTTTTGGCATATTTGCTTACTGTTTTTAACTGGGTGCTTGATTCAATTTTAGGTATTAAATTTTCAATAACAAATATGACAGAATTTAGAATGCCAACCACTCAAAATGAAAAAACCAAAACACAGCTGCACTCGCCAAAAGCCGCTCTTAGACTGCTAACGCATGGTATCGAGTACATGATGGTTGCCTTGCGCAGGTGCCATTGCACATTTGTTGTGACGTCACAAACTCGAAAAGCGATTATTCCATGTATAAAAAATGCAGCCTTCTCTTTTCAACATGCAATGATATAGCTTATGCTATCCCAACCCATTTTTCGACCATCTGGCAACACCAGACCTATGACAGTTAAGCAGACACAAAATTCTTTTAAATTTACATTTATTTTGTAAACATTTATTTATTTTTATTCAAAACATACACTTTGCAGTGAATTGTGTGCAGTTTAGTCCTCTTCCTCTTCGGCAACAGCGCCACCACCAGTGTTCTTCTTCAAGTTCTTCCTCTTGACGCGTCCAGGACGGCCGCCACCGAAGGGCGACTTCAGGGAGAAGTCGATGTGCTTCTGGGAATCCAAACGCACAACGAAAGATGGGATGTTGACCACCTGCTTGCGCACACTGTTTATACATAAGCAAAGATAAATTTGTATGTGTTAATACACTGTTAACTCAGCACTGTCGCTGTAAGATTAAAGCAGATTGTTCAGTGCAACTTACGCAATGCAGCTTTGCATTATGGTCAGAGTGTGATCTAACTGGGGATCAACTACATGACCAAAAGACGTTGAGAGCCGGTGCAAGCTTCATTAGAAGCTTGTTCGACTCCCAAGTGGTCTTACTGAACATTTTAACAAGTTTGACTTTCTGCCTGACGACGTTTTCCGTCGCCATCCAAGGGATATTTACCGAATGTGACGCTGGCGGATCAAGACACGTGCGTGATGGATAGACTTGGCTAATCCAAGCTTGAACACCTGTGTCTGGAGACGACGCTCCAAGAAGTCCTCAATCTTCAGACCCAGCACGTAATCGAGCTTCATGCGCGACTCATCCAGCACACCAATACGCACCAAACGACGCAGCAGAGCATTACCTGTGAGAAAGCAAAGATGAGGTTATGTTGTTAAAAGTATTCCATGTTGTGTTTATAGCTCGTTAAGTGGCCGGTTGTTTTCAGTGTGTATTTGTTAACGTCAACGTTTTTTTTTCAGACAAGAAGTGTCAGAATTATATATTTTTTAATACAGATCATCACAATATGGCCACTAACTTAAGGTTGATTGCCAACTTACCCTGGAATAGACGCTTCTCGTCCTTCTCATCAAGAGTCAACAGCTCACGGGCAGCCTTACGGATTTTAGCCAGGGCGTACTTTACGCGCCAGACCTCACGCTTGTTGCGGAGACCATACTCGCCAATGATCTTCAACTCCTGATCCAGACGCGCCTTTTCATAGGGGCGACGGGGAGTCACATAGGTCTTCGAGAAGACCGAAGGTATACGGCCGTTAACCATGATTTCAAGAACTCAACCGAATGCTGCAAAAAAGTACAAGTATAGGTTAGAAGTTAATCGCAGATAATCAACGGCATCTTTTCATTTTAACAATGTTTTACTACATAATATGGTTGTTAGCTTAACATTACATGCCACACGCTTAATATTTGTATTTATTTCGACTTTTTGATAGCTTATTTTTAATATAAAATTGCTGACAAAATTCTGTACGTACGTTCGGCTCAGTGTTTCACGACGAAAGAAAGAGCGTTGATAAATTAGAGATGAGACCAACCAGTGTTAGTGAAGTGAGAAGCAGATGTTAAGTGAGGAGCAGGCGATGTTATGTGTTATGAGTAAAACTGTTGTACGAAATTTGACAGTGTGGCAGCACAAACCCATTTTGTGTGAATGGCAAAGTAACATATCTAACGCATGGGCAACGCCCGAAAATTGCTGATAGATGGCGCTATATCCAATTATATCAACCCGCCAAAATTTAAATTTAAATTAAAATCACCGACTAGTTTGAAGTAGTTAGTAATAGTAATTCTTACTATTGCTTAAAAATGTTTACTTACAGGTATCTCATGCAACGTAATCATAACAAAATTTTACTTGTTAATTTTTGTTTCAAAAATATTTCTATGGTTTCAGGCAAGAATTTGTGGAATTTTCAACTAAGGGAAAAACATTAATAACATATAATTAATTAGTCATTATGGCTTTCGGATAATTAATATCGATTCGATATCGATCGTTTCTATACAACAACATGTGATCACCATTTGGCTTTGGCAACTCGATCAAAATTATATATAGTTAGATTAATTTGCAATTTAGTAAAATTCTCATTTTATTAACTACGTTTTAACTGCTATTTGGCCATTTAAGTTGTTGCTCGGCTTTTGACAATAAACAGCATGCAGTAAGTTGAAAATTTCGGTCGAAACTTGAAAGTCAATTTCAGAGACCGCGAAGCAAAAGTTGCCAACTGGCGCACAGTTTACGTATATAGTGGCAGCCACATGTGGCACACACACATGCCACAATGTCCTCCACACGAACTGTAATGCATTGCTACTCGATTTGTTTTACTGCCCCAGTGGCAGTTGTAATATTGTTGTCTCGTACCACTTTGTGGCAAGTGGCAAGTGGCAGGTGGCAAAGTGGCAGGTTTTTCATATTTCGCCGCGTGCCACGCGAAGCGACGGAAACTTTTAATTAGACAAATTATAAGTTTATCATGCTGCTCGTTAAATTACAACCGAAACCAACTTTAATATTCATGATACGCAAATTTGGAGAAAAAATTAACACAATATTCATTATTCTCAACCAGCAACCTGTTAGTGTCAGTTACCTGTGGGACGAGCAGGACGCAAGCTTACCATTATCCCCAATTTGCAAACTTTTGCCATTTGGGACAGGTGCTCTGTCGGCTTTGGCTGAATTATTAAACATTATTGGCCACTCAGCTGGGAATTTGTTGTAATTGTCATGAAAGTAGATTGGCTCTTAACTGATTCTCATGGCCTTTGGCCAACACTCTTTTTAATTATTGCCGGGTTTTTCTTAGTTGGTCAGTGTTTGGTTCCATTGTGTGAATCCTGACCAGTTTTTTTAACTGCTTGCTTCCATCAAACCTAAAAGCAAATGATGAAAAGTGAATGAAGAAAAAAACTTGTCAAAGGGTTCTTTTTTTGCCTGGCAGCATGTGTGCAATGTGTCGTATGCGTGATGTGCCATAAATAATGCCCCAAAAATAGTTGTGCGACAGTTCTCTTCTCTGCTCAAGGACACGAAATGTGGGCAGACTGGCCAGAACAAAAACAAAATAAATAACTACAATAAGCAAATGTCAGAAATGCCGGGCGACATCTTTGCCACCGCTTGAACCGGAAACGGATATACAATTTTGGTAATTTTCGTGAGTGACCAAAGGCGAACAGCAGCAGGAAATTGCCGAAAATAAACCGAAAGCAGCAGCAGCAAAAACAACTTAAGCCTTAACAGTTGCTCAGCGTAGCGTGTTGCTTTTCATCTGGGAGTTTTGTGTTTGGTTTTATTGGCGTGAAAAATGTAATAATGGATTTTCTTGCTCCCATTGTCATGTGTGTGTGGCTCGATGTTAGTGTGTGTGTGTGTGTTTGAGTTTCTTGGCACTGGCCTAAGGACAGTATCCTTGTCCTTGTCCTTGCCATTGTTCTTGCTACTCTACTTTATGCGCATTTTGT
Source organism: Scaptomyza reducta (assembly GCA_035044485.1). Lineage (NCBI taxonomy): Eukaryota > Metazoa > Arthropoda > Insecta > Diptera > Drosophilidae > Scaptomyza > Scaptomyza reducta. Next base: position 1,578,696 of record JAWNNV010000191.1, on the reverse strand, counting down.
GCCTTATGGTTTTTGGGGCCTCTCTGGGTTTTTATGGGCCCGACTTGATGAAGTTATGTGGATGCTCGGGTTATATGTTCTCTATTTTATGAAAGTTTATGCATTGACTGTTATAGTGGACTTTTTTGCCATCGACATAAATTAGGGTTTTTCAATATATATTTTTAATGCGAAGTGATTTAATTTTTTACATAGTCTACAATAGATTTTGAATGTTTGAGTAAATCTTAAAGATGTCTGCTTATTAGATTTCTTATTCAATTAGATTCAAAACTCAAATTTATGCACAAATATTGAATTAAATATATCGCCTGTGCCGTATGCAATGATTTTAGTTAAAGCCTTTTGTATTTGCCATCCCTGGTTCAGCAACATACGTGTTGTATACTACGAAGCATACTTTCAGGCACTAGTTTTATTTAAGTGAAACTTATTGGTCCTGCATTCTGCCTAGCTAAACGTTATTTATGAGTGCACTTACAATTTCTTGGTAGAGTATTTGTAAGTCTACGTGATAGAATATTGTTATTATTATACCCTATTAATATAAGTTCGAAACGGGTATGTTCAACTGATATGAATGTATCAATCAACATAAAGTTCCAATTTGTCTAAAAAAGTTTGAAAATTAAATTAAATATACAGTTAAAATATAAATATAAAGTAAATATTTCACCACATCTATATCAGTATAAAGCTATAACATATCTTCTTATGAACCACTTAACAACGTTTTATATCACTGTCCTTCCACTTGGTTGTTCCATCTCTTTTATTGCTTGTTGTCAAATTTTGGGCGCGTCTGAGAATGTGCCTCAGGTCATGGCCGTGGCTGTGTGTGTGAGTGTGTGTATGTGTACAAAACGCCGCAAGCAATTTCGCTTATTGAAAGCACTCTACCCTAGGCAAGGCACACACGAAAATCTGGTTGTCCAGCGAATGGATCTCACAATATGTCCATTTTATTTGGTTTTACTGGTACTACATGAATTCGTCTGCCTATCTGTCTGCTCATAAAGCACACCTCCCTCGCCACATAAACCGGATACTGTGCCATATTGCTTCTGACATAACATTTGGCAAGTGCTTTGGGCCGGTTACTTATTTATTTTTGCGTTTTGCTTTTTCAATTATCGTTGCTTCTCTTTTTTATTCTGGTGCAAAAAGTCACTAAACAATTTTTGTTGGAAATTCGCGCTCGATTTTTCGCGTCATGCTAAAAACTTTCTATCGTTTTGCATTTGTCGTTAGTCTGGAGAGGGTGACATCGAAAATTTTAGGGGTTGCACTTGGGGCAGTGCACTCAAATATAAAATCGAATCTATTGCAGTTGAGTGAGTTGCTGCTGCTGCAGTTGGGAGCTTTGGGAAGGGCTTTTACGACAACGACTGCAGTTTTCTGATTTAGCAAATAGGTTTTTTGTGTGGTTTTCCCATCACTGATTTTCGCTTGTTGTTGTTTTTGCTGACTGATGTTGATTGGATTAGAATGTTGCACAAGGAGCCGAGTTGCGCATAAATATTTATAAATGCAAGCAGCGTTGCAGCATTCGGTAACCATCGCTTTCCTCTGATTGCAAGCCCAAAATATAAACATTTTTTTTAGGGTCCTATTTCTATCTCTCTCTTTTCATAGGCCCTCAGTTAGCTATATTAAATTGTTTGTTGTTGCTGCCACTGCAAAACTGCTTCAACATTTCATAGCTCACTCTCCTTCCACACTTGCCTCTATTGTTATTCTTATTGCCACTTGAATGTGCCTCTGCTTGCCTCCTCCACACGTGCAACATGCCGTGTCCTGTGCCCTTTGCTCCGGTTTGTTGTGCATGTTTTGCCTTAGCTGGCTTTTAAGGGGCCTGCTACTGCTGCTGCTGCTGTTGCGTAAACAATTATACGCTTTCATGGCCAGAAAACAGACATATTTTTCGGTCAGCGGGCGGTTTTGTGTCATTGACAAAAGGCAACAGATAAACAAATATAGAATATATATCTCTCTATTATTATTCAATGTGTGTGCCAGTATTTGCGGATGGTCAATCGATTGTATCTATGCCATTAAAGAGGAGGAAACAAAGTAGATACAAATTAGTTGGCTAGTCCTATAAATATTTAGGGTATTCCGTAGTTATGTTAGATGCCTAAAATGTGTCCATGTTTTATTTTTATGACCAACCACTTAGAGCAGATCTTGTGTGTGTACTTGTATGTGCCCGAGTGTGCCCGAGTGTGTGTGTGTGTGTGTGTGTGTGTTTGTGATGTATGTGCTTAGACAAGCATGTTAATTGAGTTACTTTTTCACGTATCCAAAAAATAAATAAAATCAAGCAAGCATTTGAAGCAATCGGTTATTGTTATTATTATTTCTACATCGGCGAAATAACTTTAAAAAAACTGAAATAAATTTTTATAATTTTGTAAAATTGAACATGAGTGAACGAAGTTATCTGAAACGTCCGCGAGATAGTGATGATGATGGGATTGAAATTGATTCGGTTGAAGAAAAGATTGCTAAATTGGAAGCGAGCAAAGGAACCATTCTGGCCATTGCTGGCAGTGACTTTGTGTTGATTGCGTCGGACAATCGTTTGGTCCTCGATTCCGACAATTCGCATAAGCATTTCAAACTGTTTCCAATCACGGCGACAACAATAATTGGATCCGTTGCAGATTTGGGCCTTGTCATCTCATTGACCAGTTTGATCAAGTATTGCTCCGAGATGTATGAGCTAGAGCACAGGAAGTGCCTCACAACCGAGTCCCTGTTGTCCATGATCAAGATTATGTTGTATAGCCATCGACTCTTGGGATCCTTGATGGGCACACTTTTGGTTGGGCTGGATAAGGAGGGCAAAGGCGCTGTCTTCAAGTATGATGATAAACATGGTTTCAAACGATGTCAATATTATGCAGTAGGTGGTGCACGCCACACTATGTTGCAGCTACTGCGTCATCACATTGATGCTGAACCGCTCACCAAGGAGCGCGCTTTTGACATAGCTGAGAAGTGCTTCAGAACTGCCGCTCGCTCAATTAATGGCATTGGCAATATGGCAAAGTTCCAGATCATTTCAAAAGATGAGGTTGAGGAGCAAACCATGAAGTTGAAGTAGATATAGTGGAACTGAAACCCGTAAGCATTAGAGAAATAAAATTTATTAAAATACTTTTAGTGCATAACTTAATATGCTTGACATATTTGTTGGCTAGCTCAACAACAAGGACACACAGAGATATATATATGACAAGCACTTGACACAGACAAACAATATGACAGATACTTGCAACATAGTCATGCCACACATTGTCGCTAGTTGACAGTGATAGGGACTTACAAATATGCAGGCTTTAGCTGGCAAGTTGACAGTTGTGGAAAGTGTTTGGAGATGGCAAGTAAAGGAGCACTACCAACTAGCTACTACATATAATAAGGTAAAAGCACATTAGATATTGATTTGACTTGACATACTTACGGCAAAATTGGATTGTTCTTAGCAGCTTGGCTACGGTGGCATGCATCTGAGAGGAGTGTGTGCTACTAGACTCGTAAGTGGGGCATTAAAATGGCAAACAGCACAGTATGGATTAGATACTAAGAGGGTTATTAAGATGTAACAAGTTGTTGCATAAACTTAAAGGCAATGAAAATTGATAAAGGATTTAATAAACTGCGTATATAAATAAATTTTAATCTTCAAAGCTTTAAGCCTAACACAAATGTAAATGCTGAATGCGATGCAAATCATCGAAATGCTACGCACATGCCTCAATGCCGGAGGCAATTTAAAATGTTCAGGTTGCGTAACGCATTTAAATTCCTCCATTGGGCGACAAATTCCAGTGCAAAATGGCTGTCGTTAAAACTAATTAAACGAATTTAATTGCATTTTAAGGAACGTGCAAAATAGCCAAACATTTTTAAATTGCCAAACACACACAAAGGACCTCTAATTAGTAAAAACAGAGAGAAACTGAAACTAAGAACATCAGGAAGAATATGTTGCGTTACACGTGACATGACCAGTCAAGCAGGGCAAACAGCAAAGGAAGCGCAAAGGAGTCACGTGGACCAAGAGCGAGAGAGAGAGAGCGAGCGAGCGAGCTAAAGTCAATAAAAAGTCGAAATGGCCGCCAAAGGAACTGAAAACTGCCAACGGGCAACGGGCAACTGTGGTGGCCAACTGTGGCACAGGACACATTCCGACTTAATGTGCGTTAAATGACAAAGCCAAGGACAGCAACACACAGGCAAGCAATGTAAAATGGCTTTAAAAGAAAATATTTAAACCAAAAGTTTGTGAACTTTTGTGAAAGAAGGGAGGGGGAGTTGAAAACAAGGGTCAAGCTCATGCTATTGTTGTGAAATTAAATTCCAACTAGCAGAACGCACCACCAGGTAAGGACAGAGACACCGTAGGACTAGGCAGCAGAAACAGCTTTTGTTATTTTTACACTTCATTGCCGTGGAATTTACTTTGTTGCTTCCTTGGCTTTTTGTGTTGTTTTGTTTTTGTCGTCTTGGGATGCCGCAAGAGCCGTCCATGCGTTAATATAATACTTGTGTCATCTGCTTTTACAGTTTTACTGCCTTTCACTTGGCTTTCTCTTTTTCCGTTTTCTTCCACTGCTACCACAACTTTGGCAATTTGTTCGCTATTGTTGTGTGTGTGTGTGTGCGTATTATTGTCATAATATAGTCCAACCGATGAAAAGTTTTTCCACTGAACCAAAGAAAAAGCAACCGTAGCGTTATGTCCTTTTATAATGCCCTTGCCTTAATGTGGTATATACGAGTATTAATATCCCTAGGTGGTATCTTCTATTTTATTGGGTTCTGAAGATTCCTTTGTTAGTTATTCGTGAAGTTTGCAATAGGCTTGTTTAATCAGCGAAGCTTATCCTTTATTCAGCATCAATCAACTCAAGTGTATTAAACCTACGTCCATTGATATCTGTGTTTTCGTTTCTGGTTGTGTTTTTATGTCACCCAAGGGCCAAATTTTAATAATTTTGAACTGTCGAAACTTAATGACACGCCCATCAATGGCAGGGGCGTGCCAACGACTCGATAAGGTCGTCCAAGTTGGTTGACTTCTTGCTACAGCCAATGTTAAAAGCTCAAGCAAGCAACAGCATCCTTGCGCCAAGGGTCCTCGCAATGTTTTTCGCTCAACTTTTTATTTTTATTGAATTTGCACTTTGAGAAACATTTTAGCACCTGCCTTCAACGATGATGATGTGGTGTGTGTAACGGAGGTGGGTTGGGTAAGCTGTTTTCGACTTATTGTATTTATTTTGACAGCCACTGTGGCAGAAGCAACGCATTCGATTATTATTCTCCTGCATACGCTGCTGCGTTGTTTATGTAGCTGGAGTCTTTTGGCTTAAAAAGTCGACTTTATGCGAGTTTGGGAATGTGTGTTGTTTGTTCGGTGAGCTGCCACAGCTGATTTACTTTAAAGTGATTTATGCGTGAGTTCGCGTATATTTATTTATATCAAATGCAACGCTTGATGTTTTATTTTTATGACGTATGCGCTATATATTTGCGAAAGCAACATAAAGCCCGAGGGCTTCAAAAGGCAACTTTAAGACGACGACTGACACTGCAAATTGCATGCAGGATATCAAATTGACAAGTTCTCTCCTTATGCTGTTGTTGTTGTTGTTGTACCCGTCGTAGTAGTTGTTACAGACGCTGGATGACAACGTGCCGTATACGTGATGTGGACAAATGTTGCCAGGCGCTGATTTTTATCAACACATTCACCACTCGCTGCATAAGTGTGTGTGTATGTGTGAATCGTAAGTATCGCATTGCAGACAGCAGCAATTTCATTTGAAATTTAATGCCAAGTTTGAAAGACGTTGCGTGACTGGCATACACATGAGCAAAAGCTGCTGCTGTTGCTGTTAACTTGGTTTCGAGTCCTTTGCCAGCTGCCAGACACGTTAAAGCGTGCGCACATTTAAAGCAGCTCACAACAGCCCTACAGTCCCTGTCCTGCCCGCACAAAACTTTGTGCTGGCTCTAATTAAAAAGCCTGCCTTGGCGCGAATTTTGACAGCTTTAAGCGTGCATTAGGATTCAACACGAAATTTGTGTATGGCGGCGTCAGCCTGGCACTTAAATAGTTGTGCCAAATGTTGTCGCAGCCAAAAAGAGATGCTCACAAAACGTGCACCGCATACAACATGGAAGCTCAACTAACGAGAGAACCAACGAAGTGGGTGTGGCACAGTGGGCGTTACAGAAATGTTTGCTAGCTTGCCAAAAATTTTGTAGCGCATAAGCAAATTAAAAACCCGCAAAGAACTTGCAAGCAACTACAAAAAGAAAACACTAAGCAAATGCTTTTAAAGTCAAGCCAATGATTAAATATCCTTAAAGCTTTAAGAGTGCTCTATGAAGCTTCTTCAAATGGTTTTGTATACCTAGAAACATGGCATGGACATGATTAAATTTGATGCACAACTAGCTGAAACACAGCTGAGTTGAGCATCAATCAAAACTACTAGTTGCCCCCTTTAGAATGCTGTCATCAATCTTTTGCAGCCGTGTGCAACGATGCGTATGCGTAATATGCGCATGACAAACTTATGGCTGCTGCTGTCCGGAGCTGAGCAACAACATCTGGTGCGATATGGTGCGGCGTGTGACTGCGTAATCTGCTGAGGTGTTGCCAAGTAATTAATCAGCTGTATGTGTGGCTCTCATCAATCCCAGATACAATGACACTAATCGGCCGTAAATGGTTGCACGCATTTGGCTGATTAAATTAACAGCAATTTAACCGACGATTGTGTGAGTGTGTTTGTGTGCACCATCGGGTATACATAAATCAATAAACGCAGACAAACACTCGTATAATCCAGAAAATCTGTGTGCAGCAAGTGACAAGAGAAATGAATGAAAATTCCTGCCATAATTAAAAGTGCTGTGCCGGATGCTGAGCTAAACATGTGTAAAAGGTTTGCAGTCCCACTAGACAGGATGTAAAATGCCAGAGACTTGAATCGTATTCGCCGCACAGTACGCACAGAAACAAAAGCCCAAACAGACAATTTTGCCAGCTACAGGCCATATATATATGGGAAGCAATGTGACATCTATGAGCAAGAAGTGTGAAGAATGCGGGTAAATAGAACAAAAGGGAGGCAGACAGGAAGGCGGAGGGGGAGAGAGAGGTTCGAGCTGCAAGCGCACGAACAATGCGGAAAATGTTAAGGAAGCTGGGTAATATTCATTATTTGCATGCAGCTGACCCAACACAATGTGGCCAAAGGACACCGCAGGAAAGGACAGGACAGGACGATGCATTGAAAACAATGTAGTCTACTTATGTGCTCCAGTTAACAGGCAAATGCACAGACAACAAAGTTAACGTTTATTCAGTTTCCGTTCGAAGGCTATCAAAGGGTATACTCATAAAGAAATTAAGTTACGAAATTGAATGGATCGGGGTATTTTCAAAAGCAAAGCCAATCTAAAAACAAAGATCTTTGAGTGTATCGAAACTGAAAGTCTCACGCTTGTGTTAACAATAAGATATAATGATTATAACCTTGGGTAGCTGGGAATTGAGCAGACGCATCTTGACTCGAATATTCTTACAAACTCAAAAGCCACTGCATGATCAGGGAAGAAGAGTGTCTCTAAAAGTATGCAAAGTTTTGCACGCAGCAGCTGTATGTAGCATGTTTGTACTCTATTATTAAATTTACTGCTGCAGTGGCAACAGTAGAGCAGCTATCAACAATTTCGATGTTGATGCGCACAATTTAAGAGTTTTTTTTTTATTTGCCAGCGACAACGATGACGACAGCGACATTTAGTGCAACTGGCTCGAAAAGTGGCAAACTTTATTAACTTTGCACTCTGGACGTAAATTGATTTAAGTGCATGTCACAGCATATAGCCCGGCAGAAAACCGAGTCCTTGTTGACTAAAGTCCTCGACTGGCCGCTGCTTAAATCGTTTAACTAGCCCCGTTTGTTGCTTATAAAGTTTCCTCGTAAAACGGTTTATAGCTCTAACCGTTTGCCACTGCCCAACACTGGAAACGGAGCTCTTACTATCCAGAGATGGAAGTAGAGGATGTGAGCGAGAGGGAGTATGAGACGGAGCAAGGTACAACAGTAACTGTATTTGAGCTGCAATCTAATCACATTTTGCTAGAACCCGAACCAGATACGTAATTGGTTTACTCGACTGCAGTGGGACGAGTACTTAATGAAGTTGTTTCAAGGAACAAAACAGAGTATGGAGTATGAAAGTGGGTTACATCAAATGATCTGCAAATTGCTGCAACGTGTGCGTTGTTTTTGTTCGAGTTGTTTAATGGCGCGTGGCAAACAAAACATAGTCCCAAAACCAAACTCCCCAAGCGTTGTCTATTACAGACAAGATTTAAGCGAACACAGCTGAATTGTGCTGTAAGGCGGCCATACAAATGTCCTTGACACTCCACGTAACCAAACAACGTTACTAGCTTCAAGGTCTGCCTGCTGCTTTGTTGTGCCATTCGGGGTCCATACATACTATATTCAGCCAGAAAAAAACCCTAACAACAATGTTCGATGCGTTTTTGTTTCTCACTTGGGCATAACTTTGACGCTGCTGCTTGCGTTGTTGTTAGTGTTTCTTTTTGTTGGCACAGCGAATGATTTAAAACTTTTCTTGTTATTTTCATCTTTAACAAGTTTTTGCTTGTGCTGCATTCGGCATCTCACTATGACTGCGAAGGAGGTTAAGGAGCTGTCTACGATTGCTACTCGTGGGTACTATTTGTGCGTCCAAAGTTGTAAGCAACAAATTAATTTAATGTCAGACACAAAACTTGTCGGCTTGCGGTCGAGTTTTTGGGTGTAGTAATCGGGTTGGCTTGCCAGCGTTCACATTCGGTTTGGGTTTGAGCTTGGGTTTTTGTATTTGCTTACTTTTTGGTGGGAATGAAGTGGCAATCGCATAAATTTATTTAAGACAGATAACGGCGAAACAGTTACAAAGTTTTATGCATGCTAAAATTTAACTATCATGCGAAAGTAATTTGATATGTGCATATGTGTGAATTGGTAGAAGCTCTTAAACAGAGCTTTGTTATGCGTATTTAAGCACGTATGCTAGTTAATAGAGCTAAGCGTATACGAAAGTTTCTTATGTACTTAAACATTTATCTTTCAAATATAAACGAAAATGTCTTTGCACTGTTGGGTTATTAAGTAGTTAAATTTATATGTTTCTTTCAGCTCTATAGTAGCTTTAAAGAGTTCGAATTCTGATAATCCTTTCTTTGCTTAGTAAGTTATATCATTATTTTTATTCTGACCAATCGATACTAAATAAATATCATTTAAAAAAAACATATCTTATTTTTTTCTATCCACATATGCATAAATAATTTACACCATCGCTTAAAAAACTTGTAATTCATTCATTGTAACAATGAAAAATAATCATTTCATGGGAAAAAAATCTCAATAGTCAGCTTTAAGAGCGAACAAATTGAAGCTATACAACAGTTGTGAAAAAATGTCGCGTGACTCATGCTGTAATCGCCAGACCGCCCACTGCCACATCCACACTGATATACACTTGAAGCTGTATACGTTTCCGTTTCAGTTGCTGTTAGTTGGGCAACAATGGGTTGAGGAAAAACTGACCGCACTCACATTGCCATTTGCCGGCATTACAACCATTTAGCCACTTCTCTCTTCAGTCCTCTTCTCCGGCCACCTTTTCATACTTAATTGCACTTGTCGGCATTTGTTTTACACTGACCCCAAACGGAAGCAATCCCCATCCAGCAAGCCCCTGTTACCCTCTCTCAGTTCACATTTCGTGGCATATTTTATGTTTTCGAGTTGAAAATGGCATAACATAAATTGCCCTCAGTCTGTGTGCAGCACAGAAATAAAAAGTTTACATTTTATACATTGTGGATTTTATTCACTTACTACTTTGGGCATTTATATATTGTGGTGAACTTTGTAACGCTTAAAGCCAGGCATCGTTTAATCAGAGCATAATTCTGGTATTAAACTTTTTACTGCAAAATTTGCAAAGTTTTCTCATTACCCGACTAATCATTTTTAGTTTTTATCACAGCAGTTTCCTAAACATTTTATTTAAAAGTGCATTAAGTCTGTGCATAATATTTTTGTAAAGTTTTTTTGTTCTTGTTCTATACGAAATTCGTATTTATACGTCGCGAAAGTAAATCGTTTGTTGCCTTAAAAATCGCTCGTCTCACTTTGGCCTGTTGTAGTACGTTCTCGTTTTCAGTTTTGTTTCGTTTGCTTGCGTGTTTACTCGCTCGAATTTATAGCTGCCCATTTTCACGTTTGCTGAATTATTGTAAGCGTAAATTGAAAATAGCAAAGCAAGAAACAAATAAATAAATATTGCAGCTGTCTGTCGTTCCAATTGCTACTGTTGCTGACCGTGCTCTTGCCGTAAACTGTATCTTCTTGCTGGGGTCGCCTTTAGTAAACTCAATCAGGGGGGAGGGAGAAAGTTGCGAGTTACTGAACTGCAATGTAAATATCATTCAGATAGCCTTTTTTGCTATTGCATTTAATTTCCGCATGCATATTTGAACATTGACTTTTAAATTTAAGTCTGTTTATTTCTCTCGTATGCGTACGTTTATTTTTATTCAAATCGAAAACAATCTTGCCAAAAATCAATTCAAAAAGGTCTCAAAGTAGAGCTGCTATTTAAAATATGCATGTCATGAGTGCTTATTAATATTTTATACCATGAAGCCAACCCCCAAAAAGGGATTAAAAACCAAATTGAATACATCATCAGATGGCGAAACACTTAAAAAGCTGACAAACAAATGTAAATATTTTATGTGTAGCAGATAGTAGTAGATAGATACAACAGTTTTTGCAAAGGGAAATGCTAAGCTGGAAAAAAATGCCAATTATTTTGGTTACGTATTGTGCCTGACATTGACAGCTTTAAATGGCTCAGAGTTTGATTGAGATCATGGCTCTTAACTGTTATTTAATGCGATTTTTTTTTTTTGTTCTGCCAGGGGGTCATCCCATAAAGAATGAGTCTTATGCCAATGTGCGTCTTGACATTTTGCGGGCTCAATTTCGTGTCAACGACGCAGTTCAGGTAATTTCCCGTTCTCTCTGCAGAACGGAAATTTTAGCAGCCATTTTGTCGCTGACATTCTGAACGACATTTTATTTATGTGCGCTCATAATTCAACTGTAAATGTCTCTCGCCCAAACACACATGCACACGCACACACACACACATGCACGAAGCCGACACATTAGCTGTGATGTTGCCGCGACAGCCAAGTGCTGCTAGTTTCCGTATCCGGCGCAAAGCTGCCAGCCAGCCCTGCAAAATTAACAACAATGGCGGTGATAAAGACGCCTTCTTAGTGTACGTGTGTATAGATGTGTAAGTGTGTGTGTGTGCGTATGTGGCTTTTGTGGCTTTAAGTAGGAAAATGTGCACGATGCCACACATCCCGGCAAGCCATTTAGTTAGCTGAATTTCTTAGACTTTTTAGCGTTGCCCTCGTCGCTAGTTTTGCTAACATTTTACGGCGGAGTTTCTTTTGTTGTGTTATGTACGTGCCCGGTGCATTGACTTACGAGCATTCGTGTGCGTGTGTGTGTGTGCCATTGTACTTGGGGAAACGGTTATAGGGCATCCGTTGAGGATTTATGTAGTCCTGGAGCGCACTTTCGACCCAACTTGGGCCAATTGAAATGTCACGTTGTGCAATGAATGCAAACGTAATGATGCGGTTAATGTTGTGCAAGCTCTAGAAACGAAAAGCATTTTAAAAAATACCATAGATATCATCCTGGGAATAAAGCCAAAAACAAGCATGCTTGTTGCATGTGTATAAAATATACTATTTTAAATAGCAGTAGAACATAGATTGATTAAATCAGTAAAGTTCCCATACACTTTAATTCGAATCAACATAAATATTATTATGTGCCGCAAGCTAATGAAATGAATTAATTTGAAATCTCATTAAAAACAATAATTTACATATTGAATTGCTTATCACACCAAATATTAATGCTGCTCATTGAGCCAAATATTAAATGTTAATTTAACGCATGTAAGCGCTATGTAAATGATCACTCGATTCGAAAATTAATGTTTTATTCTTTTCGTTTTGGCGGTCAGTTTTGTCATGTTGAAAAATGTTGTCGACATAAACGTTTGCCATTTTCTATTATTATTATTTGCTGTCTATATTTACCAAACCCAACCCCCCTATGATTGGGGAAACGGCATTTGACGTTTCGTTTTAGCTGAAAAAGTGTAATTCATGTTCGTTCATGTGCATTGAAAGCATTTCAAAATGTCAATGCATCAATGTTTCATATATCCCCTCGTGCTCTTTGGCAATTGCAATAACTATTTGACACCATATATCAATTGAAAATACATATATACATGTCGTATATGTGACACAATATCTTTTGTCTGGGGTTCTAGCAGCTTTATTTAGTTCGCACCATTGCTTTTAGTTGAGCATAGCAAAAGTTATTATGGATAGAGTTTACCGCGGCGAAACTATGCCAACTATGCATGTCCAGAATCGAGAGAGACCTGTCTTTCAACTATTTTGCATCTTCACTTTCATTGTGCTGGCCAACAAAGCTGGTATGTTTCCACTGCTTGTACTAATCGCATGGCAATGAACTTTGGCCAATTCAGCATAAAGGTAAAGACGAAGAAGATGCAGTGAGAAATTCTTATTGCTTTATTTTCGTATCTGTATTGTTGCATCTGAATGTCGAGCTGAGCTGAGTGCTGTCAAACAAGTTTTCTGAACGAAACCGAAATGAAGCTGGTTTCTGGTCTGTGGTTGCTGGTGGTGCATGTAGTACGTGTTGCACGCCACACACTAGGTGGAAACCAATATCATGAAAAGCTTAAGAGCATAGCTTAAAGAGACACATACAACAACTTAAGCAACTTAAGCATGTTTAGCTGCAGGACACGTGAATATATACAGACTATATATTGTTATACATGTTCGATATGACCGCTGGGCGAATGCATATAAATGAGCAAGATAAATATATTTACGAACTTGACATGTAGTATAAGGATTTTGCAGGCGTTGCTGCTTATTTGAAAAACAATCAACTGCCAGCAAATGCTTTCCTCAAAGCGAACACACACACATAGGAACAGTGCTTAGCAAGACAACGCTACGCACACACACACACAAGCAGCACAATAGATTGCCTTGGTTTTGCCATACCATACATTTGCGTTGGTGTCCTTTGCATGCGTGCCTACGGGGCGTATACGTAACATCGTTACTGCTTCCATGCTACTACTTCTTTTGTTCAACATGACAAAGACATGACAGCATACGCGGCTTGTGCAAAATACAAAAAAAAATTATATATATATATTGCGCTTTTTGTAATGCCTTTTAATGCTTTGGCATAAGTTTCGCTTGGATTGATTTATGAGAAGGCAAACGGGACGTGGGGGGTTGGGAAACGTGGGAACGAAAGTCCCATTGACAAATCAATGGGCCCGCTTAAAAGGTCACAGAGCAAGAGTATGGTATTAGGGGCAATGTAATTGCGCAAAGTTATGAAAGCCAAGCTCAAGCATTATCTCTTGGGTATTTAGCTCTGCGGCTCTTGGCCGCCAAATTGATTGAGATTGAGTTGCATTTTGGGACCTTGGGGGAAACAGAACGAACAAACACCCACATCATTTGTTAGCCTGACAAAGGCAAACGGCAAACTGGAAGTGGAACTGCCGCTTGTCGCTTAAACATTCATCAATTTCATTTAGTTTTGGATTTTCAATGAAAATGCGAGCAGCCAGATAAGATATATTGCCTTAAGAGTAAAACCAAACAGATTACTTGGGTGGGTTTAAGCATCTTGCACTCATGTGTATATATTGATTAAATTTCTAAGAACGATGACTGTCACGTGCAAAGGTGTTACATATTATATAGTCACTTTAATAATACACATGACAGTGTTCAACAAATCAAATCAAATAGTTGTTATTCTTTTAGTTTAAAGATTAGTTATTGGTAACAGTTTGCTGATTTTTAAAAGCAGGAGCTTTTTGGTTGACGGTTTTGGTATCATAGTTTGATCTCCGGATTAAATATTGCAAACTATAACAGAAAATCATAGAACATACTCATTCTGCCATGTTCAAAAATTATGTATACATTCATTTTGTGTTGATTTTGGGCTGTGGTTGTCGATGTTCAACGTCATTCAAAAAGGGAAAACTTGCAAATAATGGCAACTAAGTTGCCTCGTTAGACATAAGCAAACACCTTTTGCTATTACTCAGCAGTTGGCAACAAGTTTGGCACAGCTTAGACAAAGTTTTTGATTGAGTTTCAGTTATTTTCCCTAATACACAGTCGCTTTGAAGCAATTTTCCAAAATTGTCGTTGCCTCAGCTTGTTTTTATATCAGAGTCATTATTTTTGCTGTCGGCAAAGTTTTTCTGTCGCTCAATCTCCGTCATAATTAGTGCAGTGCCAATTTATTTTTGTTGCCTCAGGACCTTTTTCCTGTTCGCTGTATATATATTTTAAAATTTATGCAAATGACAGGCTGGTCGGTAAATAATGTCATCCCAAAATTCACGCGACTAATTAGCCAAAATATTATTTTTCTGGTTGCCCAGAAATGTACGCATAAACACACAGAATGACAAGTAAGAAGGTTCTACTCGACAAATCCCAACTAGAAGATACCCTGAACCCTATACTTAGCCTTAGAGACTCGTCTCCAGCATTACACCGATTTGCTAGTATGTGTCTGTGTGTACAGCTATACTGAATTATTTATTTAAGTGTTCCATATCTCTGGTGTTTCTCAATCGATTTAAATAAAATTTCGCAGATTTTTATTACTGCGTCTATGGTTTCAAAGGCCTTTTCCAAGGCTTACAATTTTAATTTTTTCTTCTTTTCGAACATATGTGTATATCGGAAACGGGAAGAGTTATCGACAAATTGACTTATACTGATACTTATACTTATCAGCTTCTACGAGCTGATATATATATACTTTATCGGGTCGAAAAACAAGTATGTTTCTAAGCAAAACCATTATAGCCTCCCATTTTCCATCGGGTCAGGGTATAATAAAACGTACCAGTTCCGGTCGACTGCGCTAAAAAATATACTGCATTATTTATGTTATTTTGTTGCCTGACAATTTCAAATTTGAAATGTAAATATGAATCCCTAATCAACGGCAAACCCACAACTGCCCAACTGCCATTCAAAGCACAAAACTTTCTACATGTTTTCAAATGCAAAAAAACCTAAGCTAAAAATGTTGTTTGTGGCTCATAACTTGTGGAAGGACTGATTTGCCTACACACCAACTAAGAAATGGTTAGCAAAAAACTTCAATAGCTTGCAACTGCAACACACGTAGAAAAACATTATACTAAAAAGCTTTTGGTCATTATTATACCATGAGTTGGAGTCAAATTTTTATGTCCTTGACCTCATGAGCTCTGGAATACTTTGATGGCCTTATGTATATACTTAATACATTAAATGTTTTGCCTATTCATGTATTGGTAATTTAATTTTAGGGCTCACTGAGTCGCTAAATTGGTTGAGGCAATCGACACGCTGCCATTTATTGGTTAAAATAATTTCATATAATTATTGTAGGCGATGTTTTGTCATAGACATTACAGCTATTGTACCATAATATATTTAAAGTAATACCCTGAAAGCAACACAATATTATAAATATATATTATATTATATATATTTGTATAATTTAATGTTTTAAAAAGTTTCTAAACAGCTTTAAAATAAGTTTAGCTTATGAGTCTACAATTATGGACATATAGCGAAAATAACAAAAAGATAAGATTTAAATAAGTTTTGCATAAAGGGTTTATGACACAATTTTGATTTAATAAAATTGCCATTTAATTTTACCTTGTCATTCTCTGTTTGAGGCTTGTTAACAATCATTCAGTATTTCATCAGATGACAGAAGATGTGGGTTCCAGATCCGCTCTTGGTACTGTTTTAAAAGAAAGAATATGATAAGTTAGCTCTCTCCTATAACCAATGAAAATTAAAAATGTTTAAAAACATTTGTAGGTAAATCTGTATCGCAACCTATGCGAAAATTATCTTCAGCGATCATCATTGATAATTGTCACAAAAAATAGATCCGACAAACAAAGCTGTAGCTAGTTGTTTTAAGGAACGTTTCGTACTAAATGTTGATCGTTGTGTGTGTTGTCAGCCGCAATGTCTACTTTATAATGAATGCGAATTCGGGCAGTCAGTAGTCATAAAATCGTTTAAAATAATCGTTGGATGAGTTGATAATAAGCTATTAGTTTCCCCCTGAAAAGCTATGCCAGTTGTCAAATGAGGTTGACAGTGTTGATGACATTTTTGGTGGTTTCGAGAGGACATACGCTACACAAACTTATGGTGTGAGATGTTGGGTACGCCATATGCAACCTATAAGCTATGCAGCTTGAAAATTATAGACCGTATCCTTCAACAATATCAAGGTCTGTGATTGTATAAACAATAAGTATGTTAATCACCTTTAAGTTTTATGCTAATTTAAGTCTGTGGCAGGAATATAACAGGTATCGATCATTTATGATCAACACGTTCCACTGATAAAAATGGAATGGAAAACATCCAAAAAGTTTTATTTTATTTATGTTTGGTTGGACCACATTGGCGCCGTTTAAAACCAAGTTAGCACCAACTTCCAAACAAAATTATACTACTTTATGAAATAAGAACTAAGATAACCAGTCATTAATATAATTGTCTAGTAAAAATTGTTTTAAATCATTTTTTCATTTGTCTACCTATTATTGGAAATAGCTTAAACGATTTTGCCAGTTGTCAAACAATGTTGGTTCTATACACAATCTTATTGCTAGTCACAAGTGGACTCTCTGTTAGTGTCACTCGATTTACTAACATCGAGTGCGAAATGCTAGATCCTTCTTATGCCACATATAAGCAATGTGAACTGAAGATAAAAGGACGTGGTATTGTGGCTTTATATATATATGCGAAGCTAAATAAAGGTCCTTTCTATAATGCTAAGGTATGTAATATGTTAAGTTCATAAACATTCCTCAATTGAATTTGTATGTTTTTGCTTGTTAAGGTGAACCTTAGCCTTTGGCGCAAATTTAATGGATATCGACCATTTATGTTCAATTCGACCTTCGATTTCTGTAAGTTTATGGCTCAGAATGATAAGAAATTGTCGGTTTTGTCAATATTTATTAATTTGTTCGCCATGAGTTCAAATATAAATCATACGTGCCCCTTCGAGGTAAGCTTTGTGTTAAGTTTTTTTTTTAAATATTGAAATACATCTATTTTTTTTACAGCATGCTATTATTGTGCGAGACTTTGTGCTATCAGATGATGGCTTTAAGTTATTACCTCTGCCGGCCGGTCAATACAAATTTCAGTTTATGGCGGCGACCGACAACCATTGGAAAACAATTGTCTCAGCATCATTCGACCTCAGAGATGTTTCAATTAAAGTTTAGTATATGTCGCACTTTATTTTCAGTCTTCTTTTTGACAACTTTGAATTTAAATGTATTTTTTAATTAAATTGAAATTTTTTTAATCCTTAAACTGTTTTGTTAGTTGATACTGACTAAAAATAACTTTAGCTCATGTGTCTACAAACATGGATATATGGAAAGATAAGATTTAGATAAGTTTTGCATTAAAATGCTTATAGAATACTTTTATAACATTCATAAGCGATCATCATAGATACCTCAACCGCCAAATCGAACTTAAATCACTAGTTTTACTAAAGGGTAAGTAGAGATAAACAAATTTATG